>OY754469.1:10000000-11317833 GCA_963575645.1 Xanthostigma xanthostigma
TGCCTGGCACTTTAATCTCAGTTTCAACAGAACAAACAATAGTGAGGAACTGGTCTGGGAACATCACTGTATCATTAATTAACCACTGGCTTTTTGTTATATTCGCGTATATCTGGTTTGATAATCTTATTTAGCTAACATAACATGTGCACAGGTACGGACGTATTTTACAATATATTTTCAAGGTAGATACTCATTAATACATATTATTTGTTTAAAGGTATGTTTAAACATTGAGGGACACAGACGGAACAGTTGAAAAATACCGGACCGCGAAAACTTTTGATCAATAATTTTCTCGATGTGCAGTTAATTAAATACCTATAGCTGCTTTTACCCGGCTTGTTCGCGAAAGACAGTTTCAAGGGCGTAGATATTTTTTTTCTGGGGGGGGGGGGTAAATAAAAAAAATCAATATTTTTTGTAAAATCACACAAGAATACTCACGACGGAAGGTGTCAAGCAAAACATTATTTCTTCAACTAATTTTACAATTTTTTTTTCAAGAAGTATTTCTAATTTACGTTTTATTATTATGGTTCTGGGGACTGGGGTAATTATCCCCCCCCACATATATTTACGCCCTTGGACAGTCTCCTGTTATGAGTGTTTATAGTTAATATAATATGGAACTTGCTTTGCTAGTTGCTCTTTCGAGTTAAAACGCCAATAATAACATTTTATCGAAAAATTTTCGCCCCTAAAGTCATCGGATTAAGAATTTACGGATTTTGGACTGTTCCCGTGTGCTTAAGGACACTTCCTACGAAAATTCCAAATTTCAACGCCCCCTTTATCTGGAAGTGGGTTAGAATATCCAGGCAGACATACTTTCTGCGTTATAAAGGGTGTTTTCGGTCTGCTTGTTTTCATTTCAATACTAATTTATGCTGGTCTAGACATCGTGTATGCTGTGCTGGTTCTGTAGGTCCATGCTTGATAGGTAACTACGCGCGGTTTTCTAGACCGGGGGTCGGCAACCTTTTGAGACAGAAGAGCCAAAAGTTATAATTTACAAAATTTCCCAATTTTTAAAGAGCCACTAAACATTTTCGTTTCAGTATTATAGTATTTGCTTATATAGGTATAATATATACATCCGAGGACGACACGTCGTGACGGGGGCGGTGCGGGTAAAACGCGAGTGGAAATGGCTGAAAGGTAGACATGGTACTCAATCATGGATCGATTGGACGATTTTTAAGGGTTTATATAATAAAATAATTATTTTTCCGTATGGAACTGGAGAGCCGCAACTTAACATAAAAAGAGCCGCATTCGGCTCTCGAGCCGCAGGTTGTCAACCCCTGTTCTAGACCATTTGGGCCTATTTTACCACGTTTTATTTAACTCGCATTCTTGTGTGTCTATCCGGGTGGACAAATACATAGAAATCATTCTTACTTGTTTATCACTGTAAGGCACATAGCAGTCACCGGTGTATGGCTCAATTGGTTAGAGCGTCGTGCTAATATCGCGAAGGTCGCGGGTTCGATCCCCCATGAGACATACAATATTTTTATTTTTTTTTATCACTAGTATTTAAACTATTTAATTGACAAGTGTGTGCGGTTGACAATAGAATAAAAATATAATGAAAATAAAAAAAATATATATTTCTATTTCTATAAAATAACAACACAGCTCTCCCAAGGCTGTAGCGATCCTAGGATCCTGACCCTGACCAAATTAGCTGTAAAACGTGTCACGTTTTTTTCTTAGGCGCGTAAATAAACCTTTGACTATGCGGTGTGGAGCTCATAACATTATAAATACAGTACAAATACACTTGAGAACTGTGACGACTGATGCGTGCCGAATGTCTGACGTCTTGATTCATTGATTTACGAATGCTATTTAAAAAAAAAATGCAGTTTAAACAACAAAAAATATAATTCCATTGTTTTTATAGTATTATAACTCATCGATATATCTACTGTGGGCGTATGAACAAAAAAACGAGTGTGCTTTAGACCACACGACTGAAGTAAAACTTCTTCCTGCCATAATTTGTTATTATTCACTCAAAAATTCACAAAATATTAACTTTAAAATGAATTTACAATTTTATTCACTTTAAACGTAGCATATTTAATGTATTGAACAAAATATTAATTTATAAAATTGTTCAAGAACGTAATGAACAGTCTAATGTAAGAAGAAAGAAATATAAACATAAAGATAATGAAAACAAAAGTAATACATTACAATTACTTAGCTCTCGTTGGATTTTAAGCGTGAATCTTTATGAAATATTATTTAAAGTAGGTTTACAAAACTTTTTTTTGTCCCCCGATAGCGCCGCTGGCAAGTAAAGTATGTGTCATTCTATTGTTAGCACTGCTTATATTTTCGACCACCTAATTGTGCCACTAGCGAGTGAAGTATTTGTCATCCTCTTTCTATCTTCACTAACTTATATCTCCCTCTCAACTTCCGATCGTCTCGCCCGATCACACTTCCGTAAATCTCTCGTCACGCATTCACCAGCTTACTCCCCAAGTCGAGCGTGCGTAAAGAAGTTTTACTTCAAAAACGATTTTTTTCTCGGAGTGATAATACAATGGTAAAAACGAAAACTTTATATTGAGACGCAGTTGTTCGTCCGTTTGAATTTAGACATTTGAAATTTGGTATAAAACTAGAGTATTGCCGTCTGCTGATATTCCGGTGGTCATTTTACAAAAAAGAGTGTGTCCTCTGCAGCCAATTATTATAAAAACAAAAGACATATGTCGCGACACACACAGCAGAACTGAAACTCCTTAATTCAACCTACTTTTGCGACTCATTTTTTTTCCATTGTACGTAGTTTATGCATCGAGAACGTAATGGATGTTATTATGACGAGTTGACAATATGTTCCAACTGCATACCTATTTGGTTTTACTTTATGCACTAGGGCCATTTTGCGACCGCTGTACAGGCATGAAAAGCAGCTATTTTATAGAGAGTGTACAAAAAAATATTTTTGACAGTACATACTAAAATTCCGTTGTTTATAATGAGTTTCTATGGCATTTTTGGTAGTTGCCTAGCGTTGACTGTACGGCAACATAAAATGTAGAAAGAAAAGTTTTTTTTTCTGAAGTATCTTAATTACTAACAAAGCTAATCTAAATCCAATAAAACGGAATCATACTGTACATGTTTAATGCATATTATTATGCATATTTTATATGAAAACATAAAAAGCAATGAAATATGATGTAGATCTGTTTAATTGGTTCGTCCACCTCACAGTAAACCGAACCAGTTTTAAGCAAATTTGCTATTTTTATTTATTTATTTATTTATTTTTATTATGCCAATTATTTTTTGTTTGGCCAGCTGAAGTTGTTTTTAACATTATTGTGCAGACAGATATATCATACTGTATATTATAAACGCACGACAACAAAGTATTGCTTATTCTGTTATAAATAGGTAAGATATCGTTTGTATACAACGCGTAAAACGTGATATAGAACCAAACAATATGAATTAATCAATTGTTGAAACATTTTTTAAATTTCAAAACAAAGTCCCGCTAAATCGAAATGGCTTTGATAGAACACTGTCATTCTTGCTTAATTAAGATATGCAATAGGAAGAAGAAAATAGCATTTTTTGAGATTAAAATTACTTGTTTAATTTAGTTATTTAATTTTGAGTTGCTTCCTTAATGTTTCGTTTTGACGTGATAACGTCTTATAAATTGATGAAACACCGGCTGCATGCACGAAAAAGTGTAACGTTCCGAAAAGTGTAACGTTCCGAAAAGTGTAACGTTCCGAAAAGCGTAACGTTCCGCAATGTTTCTTTATGACGTTATAACGTAAAACTATCGTCCGTAAACCGACTTTACAGACAACCAATTTTTTTGACGTGATAACGTCTTATAAATTGATGAATCACCAATCTTATAAATTGATAAAACACCGGCTGCATGCACGAAAAAGTGTAACGTTCCTAAATCGTAACGTTCCTAACGTTCGTAACGCGTAACGTTCCGCCTGACCCTGTGCGTGCTTTTTGCTAATTTCTCGCTCAATTTAAATCAGATCGGTTTGAAACCAGTCTTAAACGAAAGAGGAGAACATTTTACATAGATTTCGTATAACAGAATTTGCCTAAACAGTTTTTTTATACAAATTTATATAGAAAAATAGCTGTATAAATGCAACATGAAAACGGCTGCATTTCTAATGTTTAATTCAATTTTTCGACATTAGTATTTTGTGAAATGCAACGCCTTCTAAGTTAAGTATTGGAATAACTAATTATTATTAGAACATAATACTTTGACAGTTGCAAACGTCACTTTTGACATTTCTTATCATTCCGACACCAAGGATAAGCGGATTGAAACCAAATTTTGGGAGGTTTAGGTTATGTATTACGGAATACGTTATCACGTAAAACTATCGTCCGTAAACCGACTTTACAGACAACCAATTTTTTTATTAACTTTATTGTCACTGTCACGTGCTTTCATGACGTGACCATGATTCGTGAAGGAATAATGGGAAGGTGCCTAAAGACATCCGAGCAATTATTACACACGCTATAAATTTTATACACAGAAGTTGGCATTTTAATATTTTACATTTCAGTTTTATATCAAATTATAGCTAGCTATATAATTATGCCTCATAAATACAGTGTAACATCTTTATAACGTCCTTCGTTATAACGAAAAACTCCCTATAACGTAGAAATTTTTGCAATTTGATTGGTTTGCCTTAAAACCCATACATTAATACCCTCTTTATAGCACAACAGCCATTCTCTATTACGAAGAAATATGTTCATATTTAGGCGTCAGTTAATATTTACAGACGTGTGAGGACTTTCTGAACCATCACCAACTATTCAAAAAGCACTCGATGCCGCTAAACTTATCGAAAAATTCCTATTGCTTAATGAAGATGATTCCACCACATCCCAAGACATGCATAACATAACGAAAAAAAATGCTCGGTCCTTTGAGATTCGTTATAAAGAGGTTACACTGTATACTTAAATTTTATTTGTTTTTGACAGTGGAACATTTTTATATTAAACCAGCAATCCGGTCCGGATTCGCCCGGATTTGTTGATTGCCTATATTAAAGATAGACGTTTTAAGTATGTTGTCGCGGATTTACTTAATGAAATGTACCCGTAAAACCTTTCCACATATTTTTTCTCAGTATTCGTGGAAGTCAAAATAAGTTTTCTGCTAGGAGCACTTGTAGACTACACGTCGTGTGAAGTTAGAAGTCGATTGACTTGCGCTGATAGTGGGAGAAGAGGGATTGCCGGTCTGCCTTCACAAGACGTTATAATTTTAACTCTATATTATTAAACGAGCTAATCTTGTATCTACCTATGTACCTATGTCCCTAAATATTTTCTCGAAAACGACCCTAACGATTTGGATGAAATTTACTGAAAAGGGATTTTGGGGGGCAAAAAATCGTTTTAGCTAGGTCTCATCTCTCGAAAAAATCGTTTTCTTACAAATTTTATCATTATAAAAAATCAATTTTTTGACGTATGAAAATACTTAAATATTGTAAGTAGGTTTTGGAATTTTATACAAGCAATGAAACAATTGTTTTCAAAATATTATGACAGTTAATCTTTAATTACTATCCAACTGAGACTTAAAATAAAATACGTATTTGAATATCAGTATTTTATTAAACTTTCCGAGCAAAGCTCGGTCACCCAGGTACTATATACAGATTGTATCAAATCAAAACAGTCCATAGAACATTCTGTGTGTAAGACAGAGACGATATTATATAAAGCACTAAAGCAGTAAGTAAGAATGAGATAAATGATAGCTAATATAGTTACTGTGGTTATACAATCTGATAGTATCGTCTTTGTTTTCTACAGTAAAAATCACAATTTTATCAAATGTCAGTATTCACTAGTGAAATTATTGATAAAATGGCTATTTATACTGTTCGGGAAAAAATCCAAATAATTAAATGGTTTTATGGTGATAATTCAAACGCCAACATAACAAATTTACTTGTAGTTGTTTTAATTGATAAATTGGTAAAAAGATTTACAGTGTACGTAATTATTTATTTACGTAACCACAGTAACTATATTAACGATCATTTATCTCATTCTTACTTACTGCTTTAGATCTTTATATATCGTCTCTGTCTTACACACAGAATGTCCTATGGACCGTTTTGATTTGATACAATCTGTATATAAGTATAGAAGTATATGCCAAAATATTAATCAAATCAAATTAATCAAATTTTGCACTTATTTTGTTATATTTAATATCAGTAAAAATAGACTACTGTCTGAGTATTTTATCGGTCTATTTATAAATTTTAAATAAATTACCGTTGTTTAAACTAATTATTTTATTATATTAAGTAGTTGATAGTGTAGAATTTTTGTCGTTAAAATCGATAATATTGATAAAATTTGTTTTGACTGTATTTTTATCTTCTAGCGTTTTGAAGTTTAAATTTATCTATGAAGACATAAGATTAATAAATATTTTTACTATTAACGTTGCAAGCATGAAAGTGTATATTGTTTAGTAATTGCACTGGCTATTGTTCGTTTTTTTATATCTTTTATGATTTATACAAAGTAGTTTTTGTATTATAAAAAAAAATGAGAATGCTATTATGCAGTTCGTACTGTAAAATCTTTCGCAAGCTTATATACCGTTTGATTTTAGATTGATTTTGAAAATTTGTTGAAAGACATATTGGCTCTGTTCCAACCTATCTGCGAACGGTAACAGAACCGTCACAGTCATGTGCAGCAGCTAAAACGTGTTCCAAAACCGATACAAACAGTTTTGTTTTATCTACTGCGCATGACTTAATTGATTCATAAAATTGATTTAATTGTGTGGAAGTGTTGATGTTTGTGATTAAACAGTTATCAGATTTTGAAAATATTTCCGTGTTGACTCCCTACTTATAAATGTAATTATTTAATAAATAGATTAATAGATAAAATAAATGTTTTACAATTGTTAATTATATGAAGACATTTAATCGTAAATGTGACTAACTATTCCGGGAAGTTTTATAGCAATTATTCCGTATAAATATTTAAATATGATCTTAAACATTTCCTATTTTTTATGCTGTCTGACCACAAAGGTGAACTTAGAAATAGTGTACAGTTAAAATAATATAACAGTTACGTGTTTTCTATTTTAGAAAAAAACGTATAGGTACCTACATTTTTGCTGTGTTGGAGAAGATATATTTCTTTTTGCAGATGATACTGCTCTTATCTATAAAGCGGAATCTTTGTATATTCTAGAGCAAGATATCGTGACTTCGATTAATGCATTTCAGTGCTGGTTTGATAATAACGGACTTAAATTAAATATACCTAAAACACAGGCTATCAAATTTGGAAATTATGGTGAAAATCCTGACAAGTTGACAATTAATGATCAGAACCAAGTAGATTTTTGTAACTCAATAAAATTTTTAGGAATTACCATGGATAAAAATTTATCATGGAAGCAACATGTTGAAAATGTTATAAATAAAACTATCTCTTATGTATATTTACTCAGAAGATTAAACTCAAAAATATCCCAAAAGGAATTAATAAATATTTATCATGGATTAGTAAATTCTAACCTACAGTATGGTATTATCATATTATGGGGAAACTCAAGTTACATTGAAGATTTGTTTTTAATACAAAAAAATGTATCAGAGCAATAGCCAAAATTAGCAGTAGAACATCATGCAGAAATTTTTTCAAGAAATTTAAAGTATTAACAGTTTATGACTGCTACATATTCAAATGTGCTATATTCTACTTGCAAAATCCAGACCTATTTCAATTACATGAGACAAGGCATGATCACAATACCCGACACAAATCGAAGGATAAATTAAATCTATTAAAAACAAATCTTCACGTAGTTTATACTGGCGTGACAAACTCTGTTATAAGAGTTTATAACAAAATACCAACCAAAATCAGAAACTTGCCACTGAATCAGTTTAAAATACAATTCAAAAAGATTCTAATAAATCAATGTAATTACAGCCTCAATGAGTATTTCGATATGAATTTTTGATTGATATATGTTTTTATTATATTTATATTTGTTGACGCTATTTATGCAGTGTACACCTGTCTAAATGAATAAAGAAGCTATGTATGTATGTATGTATGTATGTATGTATTTCCCATTGTTTACTAATGCAAGATAAAATATATGTCAATTTCAATTACAATTTTTATGTGGTTTTTATGCAAAATAAATTATTTAGATAAAAAAAATCTGCTGTATTTTCTGATAGTGACTTTTACAAACACTAAAATAACATCGAACCCATATCTTATATTGCAGGTATTTTTATGTCATGAGTTTCCAAGGCTCTCTTGTCAGAACTTACTAGAACAATTGTATTGAAATTGAATTGCCGTTAAGTGCAATCCTGAAGACTACATATCTATTGAAATTCTTGTTTTATTAGCAATACTTTTGCAATGCAGCCAGGATACACAAAATTGAGCAAAAAATAGACTTTTTTTTCCTTCTCTACGCGATGTCACCTAATATTTTTAAACTCCCCTAAATATAAACCCAATAAACAAAAAATAGAGATTTGTCTATGCTTGTATCATCAACTTTCACAATATATATTATAGCACTTACAAAAACAAATTTACTCCCTTCAAAAAAGCCCCTAAAAGGCGTTAAATGAGAAAGATATAAGGTCGGATTTAATAAAAAGTAACAGTAACTAATTAAATATTTATTAAACAACTATTACTTGCAGAGTGCAAGCATTTCGTGTAGAATCCGAATACCTATTTAATTATATTCAATTTGAAGAAGCTGTGTAGAGTTTAGAACCTGCATTAGTATATAATATTTATAGGAACAGGTTCCTCGTCGTCTCGGTTGCATTATTTCGCCCGTTAATGACTTGGCGCGTAGCACCTGCAAGGTTAAGACGTATAATGTTAAGGTCATTACTAAACGAAACATGCTCAAAGAAAGTGTATTAATATTGGAAGACGCAACCTTCGTTTATGATGAAAACATTTAAATATGATTGCTTGATAACCAGCAATATAACTTCGGCACATAAAAATTAAATACAAAAGGTTAGAGGTTATGTCGTTTGTTTCAAAGTATCTACGCAACAGCAAGAAAAAGCGTTTTAAATGTTTATAGCCTCAGTTGTCGAGCGTCTAAAATGATCATTCAGGAAAAAAGTGTTTAGTTTTATAAGTAAAGGCCGCTGCACACGTGGCTGGTTTTGCTGCTAGATTCCTTGCTTAATTTCGCTGCCAGGTTCCAAGCGTGCTGTGGTGCTGGATTTCGGGATGGTTTTTATGTGTTGACTTCATATAAGATGCTTGCTTTGAAGCTGAATTTCTAGATGGTTTTGGTGCGAGCTCTGTGACAACTCGAATGTTAACAAAAGTAGATGTTTACTTGTCGCTGAACAAAACACACATTATGACGTCATAACTCAGTACTGTTTCGAACAGAGCTTCCAAATAAAATTTTCAGCAATTCGTGTACAAAAATTTGTATGGTAGCTGATAACTTAAGGAGGTTGAGCCGTTTTACGAAGATAATGAAAAAAATCTGAAATAAAGTTTTTTTAATAGATTTTTTTATGACAAAATTTTCTGTAAAAAATCCAAAATCATTAGGAGATTTATAAAGTTAAAAATTAAAAAAAACTTTTACATGTAGTCTTATGGAAAATATGTCAACCTAGCATGCAAACTGTCCATTTTAATTTTTTGCAAATAACCAAATAATGTCAGCAGTTCCAAAAACTAACTATGTAAAGCATCGATGTCTTACGCATATTTTAATATTTTTCCAATTTAATTAGGAGACTTTTAATCAATAAAAAAAATCATTAAACCTTAGCATTTTTCGATTATGGACTTTTATTCTTGACAGTTTTAACAATTTTAACTGAATTTTCAACGTTTTAATGATTTAATTTTAATCTTTATTACTTCTAATTTCTTTTTTTAATTATTTATTACAAAAAATTTGTAAAATACAGATATTTACATAAATTTATTTTTTTTAACCTAACTGTACAAAAAATTCAAAAGTTAGAAATAATTAATTAATATTAAAAAAAATTATTTATATATCCGTTTATGACAATAATTTATTGGTATCATCGACTTATAACCTTTTGTAAAAATTTATTATGGAAAAGTTCCCATTTAGAATTCGACTTACTTTTGATTGGAACTGTAACGGATCAACCTCCTTAAATAATTAAAGTAAAGCTAGTGCAATGGGTCTAAAAATTTTAAAATGATAATACCTAATTCTAGAATACTTCCTTCGACATTTATAAGATAATAATCAAGCTTAACTTATAAAAAACATAATTAGCTATACAATTCTAGTATATAGGAAATTTCATTATTGTAATTTTAACTATTTTATAATTAAAAATTATAAATTAATATGAAGGTTGATAGAAATGATAACACTGAATTCTTTTGTTTTAATGACCCTGCAGATATGTGTATAAAGGTTTATTGAACTTTTAGTGACAAAATAATTTGGAAAATAAACATAGGTAATTATTAAAATGTCTCTGCCTATATTGTTTTTAATTTTTTTAAACAAATATATGATTGTAAGCCTTTGGCACAATTTAATTGATATAAGCTTTGAATTAAACAGTCCGACGCAATGAAGCGTATTCCAGACCGAAGTTACAAGGGGCAAAATCGCTTCGAGAGAAGATATGCTATAGGCAGTGTTCGACTTGGCCGCTGCACTGCCGTGCACCCAGATAAAAATTTTCACGCCTCGTGAAAAATATCATTGTAACTGACCTTCATTCGTAATTTACCTCTAAAAATTTTCTATAGGCTAATTTTCTAGGGCGCGTAGCGTTGACAATTGATTTGAAACAACAGCATGCTGAAATTGACAGACAGGGAAACTTTTTCGGCAATAATAATCACTGAAATCTTTGATTAACGTCTGAATACAACTCTTCAAATAAATAAAATTATCGACCAATTTTTTTCAAACTATATATTGACAAAAAAATAATAAAATTATAAATCAATATTTCACTAGTCTGAAAAAAATTGGTCGATAATTATAACTACTGAAGTTGCCCCTTACAAAAGTATAGTGTTCTGTAACTGACAGCTGTTTACAGTAGAAAATGTACAGGCGAGATATGAGGTTGTTATTTGTGACTTATTAATAATTTTCTACTTATAAAAAAATTGACAAATATTATTAAATATTTGAAGACTTTATCTGCTATTTTAATTATGTATATGATTGATGTTGGACTATATTTGGACGTATGATTTTTGTAAAATTTGTAAGTCGAACCTGAATTGTAATGATCAGAGTATTGACAATGTTTTGACAGACTGTTCAAGGTATTATTTATTTATTAATTTTGTAATATTATGTTATCTTGATAATTTAAATGTATAATTTGTGTCTGTTTTGTTAGATACCTGAAGAAGTCGGAATCAAACCGACGAAACGTCGTGTATATATGAATAAATAGTCAAAACAAATTGGCTGTGGTCTTTTCACCTGATTAAAATTTCCCGTTTAGTATAGTGGAGTTTAGATTCAAAATTTTAAAAGCACAATTTGGATTGCTCTTAAAATTGTATCATGTAGAGAAATTCTGAATTAATTTTTCATTCTTTAAATTAAAGCTTTACGATTAATAATTTTACTAAAGCTGTTTATTATTATTATTACAAGAACAAAAGTGTTGACACTAAATCCCAGAAAACATACAGGTAATTTTTTTAAAGATTAAACGCACTTAGTTTTAGTGGCTTCACCTTATCAATACTCTACAGTCTACCGTGTTATTAAATTGTAGTCAACTAATTTATTAAAGTTGAATTTACTTTTTTATTTCTTGTAACATAAAAAATGAAAAATCATGATGACGTGGACTTTAAACCTTATTATTCCAAAAATATTTATACTCTATTAATACAAAACTGTTTGGATTCATCATATCAACTATTTTAACATCATTTTCACGTCATTATAGTAATGCAGCTATGGTCATATCTTCGGTTAGATTTCGAAAAAAACAACTTTTTTAAAACCAGTCCTTTTTTAAAGTCTGTTAAAAATTAGTGGTAAGCTATATGTATTTGTGCCTGTGGTAAATCGCCGCATAGGCTTTAAGGCTTTAATCTTGCAGTCACCTAAACAAAACCAAAAAAAGAAACAAGATTTTTTTGACGTTGATTAGAAGTTTCTCAAGGACACGTTCCGCTTGGACACTCAAAATAAAGAAAATGCCACCGGTTTGTGCCACTGAACTATTTGCTGATTTTCGTGTCTCAAATCTTTCTTAGAATCAAAATAAAATAGAAAGAAGACAACACAACAAAAACTGATGTATTTGATGAGAATGAAATGTGTTCAATTTGGGAATCCCAATGAATTAAAAACGAAGCTGAAAAATGACTTCTGTTAGTAAACATTCTCACCTTATGTAAGTTACAGATCATTAATAATTAATTAATATAATTAATACAGAATATATACCTTATTGTAATTACTAATTAGTCATCACTGAATAAACATACGTGTTATGTTTTATTTTAAACGTGTTATAGTCTGTCAACAGTAATTATTATTGTCGGTGTTTAAAGTAAGTACAGCACAATCAACTGTAATTTACTGAATATAAAAAATAACCACAAAAACACCAAACCACTAGACACTTTTTCGGGCCAATTAAGTATAGCCAATTATGACAACATCTTTGTCAAATCATACGCCGAGAAAAAAGTCTTTATCTAATGTGTGCTTTTTAGGCGCGACCCAAGCTTTAGCTGGAAGCGCCTATATTTGTCTGTGAATCTGTGTCGCGCTTTTTTGTGTCACGCGTACAGCCCAAACGCCTTAACCTATTTTAAAAAACTTTTTTTTGTTCGGTTCTTCTCCGCGTAACTTAGCTCGTAACGTCGGCCGATTTTTTAATTTTGACCCCAGAGGGGAGCAATAAGGAAAAAACGAAGTTTTTCGTTTATAACTTGCTCAATTTAAATCAGATCGGTTCGAAACCTGTCTTAAACGAAAGAGGAGAAAATTTTACATAAATTTCGTACAGCAGAATACGCCCAAACAGTTTTTTTTTTGACGTGATAACGTCTTATAAATTGATGAAACACCGGCTGCATGCACGAAAAAGTGTAACGTTCCGAAAAGTGTCACGTTCCGTCTGACCCTGTGCGTGCAAGCGAGAGCGCAGTATAAGCGATAGAGAGTCGGTAAAAATATAGTTTGACAGCTACTAAAATTTAGGTTATGTATTATTAAATATGATATTCGAGCGGAATACGTTATCACGTAAAACTATCGTCCGTAAACCGACTTTACAGACAACCAATTTTTTTAATAATTAATGTCTTCACACTAATACAAAGGTTCCAATGTTCCATTCTACCCTAAGGAATCCAACTGTCATTTAATCCAATCTTCGATTATCGATATCCATTGACAAAACTTATCTTTTTTCTGATTCTTTAAGCATTGTATATTAAAATTAATGTATAGAAAAAATGCTAAACTGTTCTAACGTTTTATTCGGAGCCGGTAGCAGTGGGGGATGATAAAAATGTATCGATGCAAAAACTATAAAGCACACGCTTTGAAATAAGCTGCGAGCCATTAAAATCGAATCATTTTTCTAGAAGATACAACGGTTCAAAAATGTTTGAATGTTTCTAATACAACTGAATTTAGGGTATAGTATAAATTAGTAGTAGAACTAGTTGTAGACGCTAATGACTGTCGAGAGTCTATAAACTACAATTTATCTTTTTAAAGTGTTGGTGCTTAAAATGGTAAGGCACATACTACAATTATTTTTGGAAGACTACAGTGTACAGACAATACCCAATGTATCATTTTATATCCGTTTTCGTAATTTATTCTTTCTGTATTCTGTTTCAATGGCACTGGTAATTATTTACAATTAATATTTTAATAAAAGTTTCTACATTTTAAGGGTAGAACTTTTAATATATTATTGTATTCAAAATGGAACGTCCAAGATCAACAAAAACTTTCAATTGACATTAAATTATTTTTAGCGGAAAATAAATTAATCACATTTTCAATTTATTATTTCTAAAAAAAAAAATTGAAAATGGTGTTTCACCAGTTCTCGAATAAAGATAAACTAAATCAAAGAATAAGATTGACTTTATCTTGCATATTATGCATAAATTGGGATTATTCCATTGACTTGTCAAAATGTGAAACAAGCGGAAAGATTGAAATCAAAGTCGAAAAGAAGACGGTTTGGTTAAAACACTTTACTTCCTTAATATAGGACTGTCCAGGTCCGCATTAGTATGCAAAATTACAAAGAAATAGATCAAGTAGAAATTGTTCAAAATCGACTTAAGATTTAACCCAAACTGACTGACTGGAAAACATGTGAAGTTGAATGAAAGCTTGTAAAAAATATTTTTAACAAAAAAATTGAACCGACTTCAAAATATGCACTAAAAAGTAAAAAATAATAATTATTGTTATTTTTAGAGTCGGTGTCACATCGGAATTGGAAAATATAGCAATTTAAATCTTACATGTCTCTAGTTCTCGGAATAGATTTCATTTTGGCTGACACCGGCTCCAAAAATAACAATAATTATTATTTTTTACTTTTTAGTGCATATTTTGAAGTCGGTTCAATTTTTTTGTTAAAAATATTTTATTTTTCTCTTTTTATTGTTAGATAAAGTGTTGCAATTGGTAGGCCAAATATGCGTGCCTTTGAAATTTGAAAGTTTCCCTTGATTTCTCCGGATACCACCATCAGATCCTGACTTGGTTCCGATGGAACCACCTCGGAAGTGCACTCTTTCGATTAAAAAAAAAATTTTGGAAATCGGTTCATAATTGACGGAGAAATCGGTGAACATACATAAAAAAATATACAGTCGAACATAGAACCCCCTCCTTTTTTGAAGTCGGTTAAAAATAGGTTTAGTTTGTGCACGTCATTAGAGCATAATTTATGGGTTACGCCGCTGTGCAGAAGGAACTATAATTATCAGTTTATAGCCACTTAGACATTGTATTACAATAGGAAATAAAACAGATTATCACAAATACTTAGTACGTAGTTGGGATAATGCGAACCTCGCTGTCAGTTCCGGTTTCAAATATTAAGCTTAAGTTATGCTAACGCTTAGTTTATACTGTTACAGAATTTTAACATCTTAAAATATTTTATTTTAATAGCTGCAGTCGCAGTTACAAATATAATGAATTTCCTCGAACTCTCCAACCTGAAAAATAAAATATTTTAATTTAACCTATCTATTCTATTATATTATTTCCAATTAATTATTATATGTACTTATTATTATTATACTTACCTTCATATTTTTTATTTTTAGTTCAGTGAAAATAGCCTTAGTTGCTGCACACTGTTTTTTTAATAAAAAAAAAATAGCTGCAGTGAACAATTATTATTGCAATTATTATCACTGCTTGTTATAAAACAAGGTCCTCCCGCCGCGTCTGTCTGTCTGTCTGAACGCGATACACTCAAAAACTACCGAACGGATTTGCATACGGGTTTCAACAATGGACGGAGTGATTCAAGAGAAATGTTTATGTGTATAATTCATTAATGTTTTCTGTAAATTGGTTGAAATATGACGATGATTGTTGAAGATGTCGGAAAAAATCAAGCCGACTGGGAGCTTGCATCGAAAACGCTGCCAAATCCCTTTGAGATATAATGAAACAATGTATATGGTGGAATTGTTTCTCTTTTATAGGTCTACAGAAAAGTCCGCGATGGCATGTATCTCTCTTTTAAGGATAGCTTACTTTATCAATTTTAATGTAGCAATTTACAAATTCGAGCGAACCTGACCGGGACGCTAGTACCTAATCTAATATATAAAATACTCGTGTCACAGTTTTCGTTGCCATACTCCTCCGAAACGGCTTGACCGATTTTGATGAAATTTTTTGTGCTTATCCGGTATCTATGAGAATCGACCAACATCTATTTTTCATCCCCCTAAATGTTAGGGGTAGTCCACCCCTAATTTTTTTTTTTATTTTTTAGACAAAATTTTTAATTTCTATTTTTTTATGATACAACATACAAAAATACATACAATCCTCAATTTTCACCCTTCTACGACCAACCCTTATTTTTTAATAGCCATTTTAGTAATTTAATCATTTTTCCTCTCCGGTCGAAAACTGATCAATCGTCATTTAATTAGTTATCCCCGCCAGATGTCTACAGGTGTCACTTCGCCAACATCTATTTTTCATCCCCCTAAATGTTAGGGGTAGTCCACCTCTAAATTTTTTTTCTTCCTTCCCCATTCGTTCTTTTGCACCGGGCACGACGGCGCAGCCGGAGTGTTCGACATACACACATATACGTCCATGTATATTTTAAAATAAATAAAATAGATAGATAGATGTTCCAATTAAATTGTTTTATTATTTCACTTTATACGTAGCGAAGCACGTACAGGGCCGCTATATATATATATTATACTGTTAGGCGGTACGAAGTTCGCCGGGTCCGCTAGTAATTAATAAAAGAATGGTATTAATATATTGATTCCCGTGTTCCAAAATCATCGTTTTTTTGGAAGCTTTTTTTTAACACTTTGTACTGTAAATGTAACGCTTAACAATGTCCCAAAATCAGATTTTTTTTGATAAAAAGCTGAAACAATACATAATATAAGTAGTTCAATATTCTATAAATGACTTGCTAATTGCTATCAGATTAATAATTATTTTAAAATGTTTTAACTGTGTAGGTACTGATAGTTTTATATCCATTTTGTATAATGGCGCAACAAATAAACATTTATTATTATTTTCGGTAAGTGCAGAGTATGTCTTTTTAGTAAAGGACGATGCTCCAACGGTTGCAAAAGATCTTCTTTAGTTTTGTTCTGAACAATAATCGTGAGTCATTTGTGCAGAAGAAAATGTGTCCTTCTTTATATTATGTCCTTCACGGTCATTTCCCAATTGCAAGAAATTGACCGGACATACGCCGAGGGTTATGACATTTCAAAACAAATTAATCGATTTAGATTTAAATTAAATGGTTGACTAGTTAATTATTGAAACCAGCATAGCGGATTCAAACCACTGATCTTCAAAGATCACTTATTTTTTACAAGGTTTTTCCACTGTCTCATTACTATATTATGCACGTTCTATAGGAAAATGTCGCCATTTTTAAACTGAAACCTCAGTTGGGTACATTGTTGAAATTTCCCATCAATATTAATAAAAAAAACTGTAAAGAGAGGTTATGTGTACCTGTCTGTACCACCAACTTGTTTAAACTCCTAATCCGATTTCTATGAAAAGTACACGTTCCTCAACTGAAAGGGTAGAATACTTTATATTCGGATCCGATACAAATAAAAGTATTTTTTAGACAACTTAACTGTTTTACAGTAAAATTCGGTACACCTAAATTATGACGCCTCCATACTCAAAGGGTAGAACTTTATATACACTTTCATCCAAACATTTCCGGTGGATTTTGGCAGAATCTTTTGAATGATTTATTGATTATCAATAACGTTCATACTTAAAAATTTAATGAATTATTTAACAAATTGGCAACTAATGATGTGCCGGATCGTTAAAAATGTATATCTGCGGATACGGATCTGAATACGGATATTTGGTTTCAAGATCCGCGGATACGGATACGGATCTTAACTTTCTTAGAGTACGCGGCGGTAAATATTGCACATCGACCTTTGGAAAAAGACTATCTGTTATGGGAAAAAGTTATTGACCTCTTTAAGAGTTAACTCTCATAACAGATAGTCTCTTTCCAAAGATCGATGTGCAATATCTGAATATAAAGATTGTTTTTTAGTATCTTTACGTTATGTACTATTGGTATGATACTCACAACGATAAATGTTTGCAATATAAAGGTGCCAAATACGATTTTAAAAAATAAAAAATAATCTGAATGGAATTTAACAGTTTTTCATTATTTACTTAATCACCTTTATATGTATAAAATTTGATCTATGAATTGAAAATTAATAAGGTAAAAGATCCGCCAAAAATTAACGGATACGGATACGGATCTTTCTTCTCCCTCGGATATCCGCGGATACGGATATCCGGCACATCACTATTGGCAACCACTAGTAATAATAAAAACGCGTAGAAATATGATTATTTTTATTTTAAAGTTCTTGGAAGACTCGTTACGATATATTTAAGCGACAGTGTTAATGTTTGTACTCAGCAACAAGTATTACTGTAGTAAGAAAAGAGTTGTCTATCTGTTGAACAATTAACGGAAACAACGTTGGTTATCATAATTGTTAGCTCAAAATACAGTCATGAATCTACTTGAAGTATCTGATTGATACAGCATGGTGCTATTACTTTACAACTAAGGATTTAGATGAAAAAACATTGTTTTTGGTTATTTTAAACTAGACCTGTGGTCCTGGGAAGTATTTAATTATTCTGAATTGTGTTACTGTATTTAGTATTCGAATATTTTTAAAAACGAATTTAGTATTCGAATACATGAAGAACTAATAATAATCAAGTGTTCGAATACATTTTGTTTGCACGATGTAGTATTCGAACATTGTTTTAATGATCAGCTTAAGTTTTAATTCTTTTAAACGTATCTTTTATTTCGGTATGCAGTTCGCAATAGGTAACTGATGTACAAGTTGCCTACTAAACATTAATTTTATGCTTGACCGCGTGTTAAAATGTAAATTAAAGGTCAAAACGCCTATAACAAGGATAATAAGATGATTTTTTATTATTTACAATGTCAGTTATATTTTTAGAATTGATATTTTATAATCGCATATTGCTTGGTTTTTCTAAAATGTGGGATTTACTTTGGGAATCGGAGGTTCGTTGTCTCTACATGCATTGAAGTCGCAACACTAAAATGTTACGATCAATGCGATTTTCAGTACGGATCAGAACCATAGGGAAATGTGAACAAGTGTCCAGGGTGCCGAAATTTAAGGGACATTGAAATTCCAAATTTCGGTTACTCCTTTGAGAAAAAGATATATCTAGAACTTTCATTTTGATGTCAGTATTCTCAAATGAAGTTTTTCCGCCTGGCGTAGATTGATGACCCAAAAGCAAAAATGTGATATTTTGGGGAATATATTTTTTTTCTGGATTCACTCATATATAGAGTGAAAAGTGTAGGTACTCATTTTTTGACGTGATAACGTCTTATAAATTGATGAAACACCGGCTGCACACACGAAAAAGTGTCACGTTCCGCCTGAGCCTGAACGTGCAAGCGAGAGCGCGGTATAAACGATAGAGAGGCACGATCGACCCAAGCGTCGGCTTGTACGCATTTCTCTCTCTTCTCGCGTGACGTCAGAGAGTTCATCAATGTTTCTTTATGACGTTATCACGTAAAACTATCGTCCGTAAACCGACTTTACAGACAACCAATTTTTTTCTCACTTACCCCATTCAGTGGTTAAAACAGATGTTAAACATCGATGCTGTCGATCATTGCCTTGCGGTGAATTCTGCTCGCTTCGCGTACTCCTCTTCCACGCATGACTGTTTGTTAATTGATTTTAACGAAATTTGGTTCAAATATTGAAATACATCACCGCACGAAGCCTATTTAAAATGAGCCCAATCGGGCCACTTTAAGGGTGGGTTTTAAGGATTTAAAAAAATTCAGAATCTTTTTAAAATTGAAATTTAACCCACTAGTAAAGATTAAAATGTGCTACCAAAATTTTATTAAAATCAATCCGACAATGCCGGACTTACAAATTTTATGAAAACGTTAGTTTGTAGATATGGATTTACTTAGTGAAAGGTGAATTTCATTTGAAAAATTGATAATAATATTGATATTAAAAAAATATATATTTTTAGTAGATGTATTAAGGGGTTAAATTTTTTTATTTCGCCCAAAAACATAAAAATTAAGTTCACATAATAAAGCCACACTGTCTGTGTTAGCAAATGCACTATATTTTCCGGCCGGGTTTGGCACTGCGACCCGAGTTTTTTTTATTTCACATTAAACATTCAGGATTGTTACCCCCTACTAAACCAGTGGTAGTATTAAATTTTAATTATTATTAATATTCAAAATTCATCGTACTGGGAAGAAGCTGATCAGGTGGATCTCGATGGTCTAATACACGACCCATCTCACCGTTTGTTTTCAAAACTGTCATTTAAAACATTTTAACCTACATTAATTTGACATTATTTTCTTATCAAAATCTATTTTAATTTAACTAATTCCTCTCATAAACGTGTCTTATTTGCTTATCATAAAAGAATTAACGTTTTTAATTAATGTACAACTTTACAGTTCTGTGTGTAAATTGACAGGTGTTTCAATTTTTGTGTTAGAAAAGTTTAATTATTGTATATCCTTCAAATAAACAAATTAATAATTTTGTTTCTTGTCATGACATATTTCTTTTACTTTCTAATTAATAATAATAATGTATTCTCTTAGAGTTTCGGTATAATGTATACCAAATTTTATCACAATCGGTTCTTTTTGATTCTTATGAAAAAAATAGTTTTCTTAAAATTTTACTTCATCCAAAATTTTGACAATTTGGTTAATGAATATATTATACAGGGTGAGTTTTAAGTTGATGCTTTTTTTTACAGCGTTTAAAAATCAAATAGACGTGCAAATATTTCAAATAGTTTGTTTATCAAAACTCAAAAATAAGAGAGAAACAGCCTTTCGAAGTTTAAATAAATTTTATTAAATTTTCTTTAATTTTGAGGTCGGTCCTGTGGTTATATTATGTCACTATGGAAATATGTTATTATTATCAAAAATAATTGAGGCACACACAATTCTCTCAAAAACAGAACAATACACATACTTGATAATAACAACTTATTTCCATAGTGACATAATATAACCCCAGGACCGACCTCAAAATTAAAGAAAATTTAATAAAATTTATTTAAACTTCGAAAGGCTGTTTCTCTCTTATTTTTGAGTTTTGATAAAAAAACTATTTGAAATATTTGCTCGTCTATTTGATTTTTACACGCTGTAAAAAAAAAGCATCAACTTAAAACTCACCCTGTATATTATGAGTTTTATTGTATGTGGATATAATTTTTGGGGCTATATTTTATTTGTAAAAACATGTGTTAATTTTTCGTGAAAAATTCTTTGTTCTAAAATTTGTCACCATTTGGTTCCTGCATAAAATATTTGTAAGTATGAATAATTTTTGGTGCTCATTTCATCTTTTCTTGTTTTTTGTAAAAAAAATATAATTTTTTCAAAATTTTGGCTTGTTCAAAAACTTCGGAATTGACCCGTTCGGTCGACGCGTAAATATGCGTTTCGTTGTGTGGATCATTTTTGGGGTATTAATAGGTTAAAAAGACTTTCGTTTCTGCGTGTATCCCCACCACCCCCGCAAATGATTAAGAATACTCAGCTTCTGTTGTAGTGACTTAGGTATATGACGATTTTCCGCTTGAGCAAGTTTACAATATTGTTTAGTTTGATTTCATTATTTTCAAGCTCAGTGTTAATTTCAAGATCGAGCGATTAAGTTCAATTTTTACGGTGGCGTACGAAACTTCGACGCACAGTTCAAAATTATTCGTTTTCTCGATTCTTGAAGATTTTATTACTTTTGATTTTCGGTAATTATTTTTGGGTGAATTTTTTTTAAGCACAAAGAATTTTTTTTTCAATGTAAGTGCTTTTTAATAAAAATGTAATTTTCTGTGAATAAAATATAAAGAAATAGTTCAGAATATTTAAAATAATAACACTGTGATGAAATATATATTTAAAAATTATTTTAATTTAATTTTTGTTTTTATTTGAGGAAGTTGTAATTAAGTAACGAAACGTTCAACGTCAAAATAATTCAGTGCTAATTCTTTTTTGAATTTTGTCTAGTTCTCGGGGTTTTTCATAATTTCCTTGTTTTAAATTTTTTATGAGTTTCAAATCGTGAGTATTTTAATCGTTATTATGTCATGAATATGCAATAAACTTTGTGTCTGTATCACGCGTACGGTCCAGCACGGCTGAACCGATTAAAAAAAAAACTGTTCAAATCCTTGCGCGGTCCGCGATTTTTTACTTATGTGACATTATTTATTTGTTAGAAAAAAAGATAAATTGACTTATTTTGAGAGACACGTAAAAATTATTTAAATAAAGTAGGTACCTACCTTTACTTACCTTGGACTTGATATATACAACAAAATAAACTGGACTACTCTTTTTTTGCCTTGCATTTAAATAAATAATGATTGTTATGCTAAAAATAATTAAATGCATACATTATAGTCTTTTTTATCACTTTAATTTGTATAATGACAACTTTAGTTATTACAAATAAATCTTCTATTAAAACCGATAAACGAAATAAACTATATAAAAAGGGCTTGAATTTAATAATTTGTCTTTTATTGTTTCTTAGATAATTTGCAACCAATTCTTGACATAATAATAATAATAAATTATAAGATTTATTACGGGTATGTGGACAAATCTAAGACGTTAAATGATTGTGAAATTTGCAACGTTTCGTATTTTTATTAATACATCTTCAGGCAACTGAAACAATTACAATGAAACATAGTATATTATTATGAATAATTATAAACATTAAAATCTGTAACAAACCTTTACAGCTTTAACGATATGTCAAATAAACAATATACTAATCCCCACATGTTGATTGAAACTCATTTATTGCTAATAATTTGTTAGTATATTGTTTATTTGACATATCGTTAAAGCTGTAAAGGTTTGTTACAGATTTTAATGTTTATAATTATTCATAATAATATACTGTTTCATTGTAATTGTTTCAGTTGCCTGAAGATGCAATTAATAAAAATACGAAACGTTGCTTTCACAATCATTTAACGTGTTAGATTTGTCCACATACCCGTAATAAATCTTATAATTGAATAATATTGGACGTTAATAATGAATAATAATATAATAAACTTGTTTTGCAAGACTACAAAGGCTGGTTTTCGTCGCTAGATTTGACTGCTAGGTTTCAAGCGTGCTGCAGCGCTGGCTTTCATGATGACTTTTATGTTTTCGCGTCAAACGATGCTAGTTTTGTAGATAGATTTGGTGCGCGCGCAGTGTCAGTTCGAATGTTAACAAAGTGAACGTTTGTTGTCTCTGAACAGAACACACATTACGACGCCATGTTTGTTTGCGAGCCTTTGCCCGCATGTCGCGCATGTGACAACACACTGTTTTATGATTGGTTCTTGCTCAAAACAAGGAGACAAACAAGCACGAAAAATAGCCCCGGTTCTAATTTTGAAATCCATCTTATGACCGCGTACGCGAGCCTGCACCCAGCCTTCTAGTCAGCACAAGTCCTAGCAGTGATTCTCGCGGCAAAACCAGTCTGGTGTGCAGCTATCTTAATATTTTAACTTCCATTAAAGTACCCAACGTTTCTTTGTTTTCGTAATGTTGTTGAAAATAGAAGGGAGAGATATTTGACGTATACCTTACAGACATTTCTAAAATTCGTTTTGCTTATCGAAAATTAATTATTTCAGTGCTTCTTAAGCGATGGCGTTATGTGACTTTGCGCCGAAGATACTGTTGCTTCTGAGTGTATTTAATGCACTGGCCACCGCTAGTACCAAACCAAATATTATCGTCATTCTCGCTGATGATTTGGTAAGCTCTTGCCTAACATAATTACTTAAATAACGCAAATCTAGTCTATAGTAAATATTTCGTGTATACTTTCGATGCGTTGACCATCTAAAATAATATGTTGACATTAAGCAAATATATGCAATTGAAAAGTGTTAAGACGTGAAAAAAGTAGGTGTGTATACTTATGTCCGCGCGTTAAAAACTATATATACTTCTTTATCGTGATTAAAAAAATTGCACTCCGGGAGTGCCGGCAGAAGTGAAAACTTGAATATTAACGTGTTACGAATTTTCGATCAGGTCACGTGTCCTGACGCGAGTTGAACATTTTTTACCCATTACAAAAAAAGTGTACAAAAGTTTTTGTCTTACGAATTTTCGATCATGTCACGTGTCCTGACGCGAGTTTAACATTTTTTACCCATTACAAACAAAAAGTGTACAACGCCGCTAAAGAAGTTTTATTTTTTAACTTATTTAAAAATATACCTATATTTCTTTATACCAGGGCGTGATTTGGACTGTTGAAATCAACAGTGGCAAATTCATGAACTGTTGAATCCTCAATATACACAAAAAAGGATTCGAAGCCCCTTAAAGTTGGACCAGGCATATACCCAATAATAATAAGTAATAAATCGTGACCAAGAGCTATATATCTATACTTACTGGTGGTCCGTCCGGTTTCACCCGGGTGCGATAGATATAATTCTGCAATGATTGCATTTCCTTTGCGACCCGGCGTCTGAACAAATAGCTTTGAGCAAATTCTACCAGATTTGCTTCTGAACTAATAGCTTTGAGCGTTTTTATTTTAATGGCCTTTATCGATCCTGAAGGTTCATTCTAAATATTGGTTGAAAACATTTTTGGAATCGGATGAGTAGTTTCAAAGATGGCCCCCTACACCGGTACTTACAAACTTTACCTCTTTTCTATAATATTAGTAACGCTCCGTCTCGAAGTTGCGGATTTACGATATTTTACCATTCCGACCCACAAGTGGGGAATTGTACTAGTTTAGGTCAAAAATAACTTTTCAAAAATTTTACAATATCTTTCCGTTTTGAGGTCCCCCGAATCCAAAAAACATATTTTTGGAAAAACTCTGTGCGTCTGTTTGTCTGTGAACACGATACAGGTCAAACGGATGAGCGGATTGAAACCATATTTTGAGAGGATGTTTGGCATGCAAATATGAAGAGCCCTATTGTTTTCGGGGATATATGCTAAAACGGTGTTTTTTATATAATAATGGTATACTTTTCATAACGGCTTATTATTCTATTTATTTTTTCAAGAAAGTTTTGTTAAATTTTTTTTTCTAAACTTTATAGTTTCAGAAATATTTTGAAAATAAAAAAAAATCAGCCGCTGTTTTGTTTTATGGATCTGTCAGAAATAAACTAGTTGGGCATGCTTTGATTAATTTTTACATGACGTGGAACATATTATGTAGGTAACCATGGCAACGACTAGCAAATATCATATTGAATACTAGCCATTACCCGCGTCACCTCACGCGTTATCAGAAATTTTATTTTCTTTATTATAATCAAATGTCAACATTTTTGAAGTTGGAATGGTCCCGTCGCCCAATTGGTTGGAATTTTTATTTTAGGGTTTGAACTGTAACCTACGGAAACTAAATTATTTTTTCCAGGATTTAAAAAAAAATAGTAATGGAAGTTTAATTTTGAACAGCACCAAAACCGCAATAAAAAGACAACCGCAATAATCAAAACCACAAATTAATCGGGGTATTTTTTTAAACAATAGCACGTAACTGTAAAGTTGTTTAGTGGTTAACAATTCGGTTAGGAAAATAACGTTACGTGTACTGCGAAGTGCATGTGAATTCCCTGTTACACTTCGGCGTATGTTTATTATGAAGAACAGAAAATCACATGGTAATTTCTAATTTTCCTCGAATTATTTCATGTAGTTTATCTATTTTAATAGGATAATGAGTGTTTTTGCCCTTGAAAACAAATTTATTCCCCCAATTTAATTTTTTTCATTCACATATTCAGTATACAGGACCGTTTTAAGCAAGTTTTAAATGTCTATAAAATTTCTTCGGAAACTCTTTTACATTAAAATAACATATTTAAAAAAAAAGTTTTGTAACACCACGTCTTAAAAATCCACGCCGCCAATGGTGTACCCTGGTAGTCATGTAGAGAAACATTGGCAAGATGGCAGCGGAGCGTATGAACTAGGAAGTAGTGTTCATGTTAAAAAACTTAAATTAATAAATGTATTGAATTAAATAATATTCATGTTACAAACTTACGTTAATAAATATGTTGAAAAAAAATAATAATAATAATTGTTACAAACTGGCGCCCAACGTGGGGCCTCAGTTTGTAACTTGCAAACTGAGGCCCCACGTTGGGCGCCAGTTTGTAACAATTCTTATTATTATTTTTTTCAACATATTTATTAACGTATGTTTGTAAGTTTGCCCCCCCCCCCTAGATTCAGGGCTGTAGACGAGACCTTAAAGCGTGTTTTTTTTAATTTTTAGATAATATTTTTAACTCATTTATTCAGAATGTTTTATCATGTTTTTTTGACACATTTCTTTGAATATAAACTTGTTTTTGCGGTCCGCGGAATTTCTTAAAACTGCTGTAAGTACCAAAAATTAATACAACTTATAAGACTTTGAAGTTCGTATATATTTAACTACATTAAAAACGGTTTTGTACAGTGGTTCCTAAACTTTTCCATGGTACGTCTCCCTTGCCGTATCAGATTTATATTCTGAGAAAAATTGTCTTATTGGTAGGAAGTTCGAAAGAAGATTGTTGTTTTAGAACGAATGAAAATAGGTACACACAGAAATGACGTTTGAGATGGCAATTAATTTTATTACAGACATTTTAATGAGATGGAGGGATTTACGACGAATTTTTGAAAGTTGATTGTACGCGCGTAATCGTTATACCAATTTATGACAACTCGATACCTACGTCATACTGCAGTTAATCGTTACGTCAGCACCTAACAGTTGGGGAAGAAAGCGTTGTCTTAATGAAAATCCCTTCTCTTTTATTTTTTTCAAATTACCCTGTAGACGGCATAAGATTATGACTTATTAGATTTTTTTGTATAAGAAATAGTTGAAGTGAAGTGGACACATTCTATGCTTGGTAAAAAAACTGAGATCATGCGTAGGTTATGAGTGGGGACTCGTAACGGTCGAAAATAGCAAGGTACAAACGCGAAAGAGTTGATTCTTCACGAGCAACTGTTACAAACAGTTTGGAAATCATTCGTGTGGCAGATAATTTGCAAATGAAAAATGTCAACCTTGAATTTTCGTTGATATTGATTTAAATTTAATATGAATAGAAAGTCTTTCATAACATATACAATTGACATATTATTTGCACAAAATGTTGTTCTATGTTTAGTAAATATTGTTCTTTAAACAAATAGATATACACAGCTTGCTTCCTGGTTTACTAATTTTAATTTTGGAAACTGATTGATAATTATTGATTACATACTAATTAATTTGTTTTGTTTGAATCATTACATAATATAAAACAAATTTCAATCTAGATTATTGTTAGCATTTAAAATAAAAACTCACTTTTTTTTGGAAACAGATTTAAATATTTAAATAATTACAACTATAGAACCACTTTTTTTTACATATTTATGATTCCCATGCTACTAGTGTAATTAATGAAAAAAATTGTTACTACAGTTATTTAGAAGTCCTATAGTCAAGATCTGTTGACTTCGTGTAAAAAAAAAGTATTATACGCAATATTTCGGGGGTTAAGTTTTGTAGGCTGGTCTGTTTAGTTGAAAGGAAAACAAATTAAATTAATCTCAAGCTCGAAATCTTAAATACATAGTTGAGTATAATTATTTAGACATCAAAATCAGAAAATTTGATCAATCCGTTACGAAGATTCAAAAAAACTTATTTATCTTGCGATTCACTAAGTACACTTTTGGATCAGTGGTTTCAATTCTTATATAAATGGCTTTCTGTCAATCAAAATGGTTCCTGCCATATTTCAAAACTCTGAAGAATTGACAAGTGCCACCCTTTTTGCAAAAAAATTTGAGACACATATTTAAGAGAAAAGCTCTGTTAGATAATATTTACTATAAAAATCAGCTGCTAATTTTTTTAGTGAATATTTTAATATGCACTATTAAGCCATATTTTTTTCAAAATTATTACTAAAAATAAAGAAAGCCGCATCAAAATAGAACCGTCTTTTGAATAGTGATGATGTAACGCAAGCATACTTTCAAATCAGAAGTTAAAAAATGCTTTTAACCTATTGATTAGTGTCCCAAATTAACGTTCTTTATTTATAGGGCTGGAATGACGTTAGCTTCCATGGCAGTAATCAGATTCCAACACCGAACATCGATGCACTGGCTTATAATGGAGTCATTTTGAACAATCATTACGTCCAGGCGCTGTGCACACCATCCAGGGCGTCGCTTCTTACCGGAAAATATCCTATTCACACCGGTAAGTTACTATATTTTACTAGTTTCATAAAATATTAGTCGTGGAGTTTTGTTTATATTACTATTAAACACAGAAAAGTGTAGATTTTAAAAACGATGGCATGATATCCAGTAAGATAACCATTAAATTCTTGATCTTTTCTCGTTGCCCAAACAAAATATAGGTACCCATAGTTTAGTAAACTTCTTTTGACGCTTTAATAATACATTTTAATGTACGTAAGATTTCACTTTTGTGATTTTAAAATTTCTAGTTTAAAAATAGCAATTTCTTGACGCATTTCCTTATGTGCAAAAAATGATGCATGGAAATACCTGCTTGAAACCAGTACTAAAATAATGTCGTTAAGTGGTTCGATTTAGAGGAAACCCTCATCGAAACAATTATGTGTAATGTCCATATTGGAAATACCTTATACAATAAATCCCCGACATTTACCAATTTGGTTAATTGCGAAACTACGAATTTCTTTTAAAAAAAGCTAGTACAATTCTAAAATAAAATCACGAATCCTTTTTCCCTGAAATGTTTCTAAGCAGGCACTTGTTTTATGATTAACTTAGTTTCCAATTCGTGGGACGGATTAACTAGAGAGTGTTGTATAGTTTGATTGTTGTTGCGGCGGTTTTAGTGTGATGTAATTATTTATGAGAGTTTGATTTGAGTCATTACTAGACTACTGGCCGTCTTACAAGTGATTCCACCTTGAGGAAACTCTCGTAGGCCATTCTGGAAATACCCCACGTCTTGTTACAGCACTTGCGTATGTGCATTTGTATATCATTTAAGCCATTGCTCCGTAACTCCCCAAATACATACAATTTAACGATTTATTTTTAGACATAACAGTTTATAAATAGACGTTAGGGCTGACAACTGGATTTTTTTAGAATATCAAGGTATATTTCGATTTTCAGCGTAAACGTGGCTTTATTACCACAATGTTCAGTATTTGAAGTTAGGAGCGGATGGGGCCGCCGGGATTTTTTAAGGGGTCAAGCTGTTTTTTGAGGGACCTAAACAGTGATTTTTGCGGGACCTAAACAGTGATTAGTCAAACGGTCCAACTTGGAGTCCAAGTTATTCAAATTAAAATAAGAATTTTTCGCGTTTTTGTCGCGTTACTTCTAATCTACTGTTTTACATGGTGATCAGAAATATAAATAACTCATTAACTCTGTAACTCATAATAATATGATCATGTATATTGTTTTAACAATTTACCAGCTTTTGACCAGATTGAGGCCCTGAAGATGAAAATAAATTTTTCAAAACGTTGGCCACTAGCATAACATTGGTAAAGCTTATTTATTTATGATCCTCAACCAAAACCTTCCTTCATCATAAATAACATTCTAAAATAAAAAAAAAATAAAAATTTTTTCTCAGAAATTCGTAACTATTTATATACCTAACCTTCTTTAATATAGAGTCGAACCTGGATAAGCAAGAGTTCAAGGGACCGCGATCTCTTTTTCACTTATGGAGGTTTTTCACTAACCCGAGTTTTTAGTTTATAGAGGTACCTATACAGGAGTGGCCTTTCTCACTTATAGAGGCCTATACAAAAACAATGTTAGTTAATTCAGCTATTTATGACTCATTCTTACATTTCGTGGAACTATTAATACGTTCGACTATCGCTTATATAGAAGTACAGGCAAGTAGTAGTCTCGATTATAGAGGTCCATGAGTGAAAAACGTCTATCTCTTATAGAGGTTTCTGTTTCTCACTTTGATAGTTTTCTCGCTTACCCAGTTCTCACTCAATCAGGTTTGACTGTACTATAATCACAATAGTAGGTACCAATTTATTATAACGTATTTAACGCATAGAGGGAAGTTTCCGCATTTTTGTTACGATATTAAAATCTTGAACGCCCTGTTTACTTCCGATCTACAGTATTCCGTAGGTCAACAATGTCAGGCTCGGGGCAATCCCAGTTGAGCGAGCAGAACAGGTTTCGGTGTTCTCACGCGTTGATCGTCGATCAACGCAAACGATCAACGCACGTGGATTTCTATCATTATATAAATTCTGACTCTTTTACGTCATACGTCACAGTTAGTGATTTTTTTTTATAAAATACCAAAACGGAGTTCATCATATAATAAATGCATCGCCTTTTCCTTGAAATTGCAACATTAAATCATTTTTAACGCTACTTTTGAAACTAGTTTTTTTACCACCTTTTGTAAGGAAACTCAATATTTCCTGTAATTACTAGAATCTTTGGGTTTTTAGTTTTTAAATGAGATCTACTAGAATCCTTGGTTTTTTGGTTTTTAAATGAGAAAATAAAAATTAAATAAAATATTTTATTATTAAAAAATCATTGCCATACAATGACACTGAAATTTTTACGAAAATCCCGGCTTTCAAACAATCCTAATGTAGAGTTAAAGAAGGGTTAAAAACCACTCGTTGCGATAAATGAACACTTTACCAGTTCAGTATACAATGTTGCAACGCTCTTCTAATTATATATTCAAATTCAATTTTTTGCTTTGATTTACGGCTATCAAAACGTTTTGCATGTACAATACCTACTTTACATTTATAAAAATATGCACTTGGATTGTCGTTGTTGTCACGATTTTCTGCGGAAGACAATGTTTTCAAGAAATGAATAAACCGATGTCATACAGCAGAATGTAGATTAACCTTGATTTGCAATCAATTCGTTTATTCCACCCGTAGCGTCTGTTATGACATCAGGGCTGCCAGATGAACGGATTTTTCCGTTCCAAACGGATTTTTCGAGTAGAAATAAATTTGAACGGATAATGGAACGGATTTCATGATCTGAACGGATTTAACGGATTTTCTAACTTTTCCGAATTTTTTACCTTTTTTACTACATATAAATTCAAACTTCACTCGATAATCGATAATTTGAGGACATTCGGGTATTTTTAGCACATTCGAGCATATCTGAGCACGTTTCTTTCACTACCTCTGTCCTACTCCTCTCTCTATTTGGATAGAAAAAGATAAGAGAGTGTATGAAACAATGTGTTCGCGAAACACACACCTATATCGATGAATATCGACTCGCTATCTTTGTCTGATGCGTTTTTTTCACACAACTGGAGTCAAGTGTTTCGAGTTACACGGATTTACGGAACACATTGAGGATTTAACTGATTGTACTGCCGCGTTTGTTACTATCGCAATTCGCAACATTCTAACAGTCAATATAATATTTTTATTTCATAAAAATGTGAAAAATCTACGAAATAATCGATTCATTGGATGTGAAAAAAAGAATCATTTCTATTCAATTTAAAGTCTGTTTGTAAGTAAAAGTAAATTCAACGTCTTCTACGAAATTCATTTAATAATGTTAATAATAAAGCCATAATGAAGGTGGAAACGCGTCGATGTGTCGTTTATGGTACCGCATACTTCACTTTACTCTCTATCTCTCTCACACTCATTGCATTAATGGGTGAACCGGGCGAACGGATGGAAACGGATTTTTCAGACCACTTCCCCCACCACTTTTCGCCTTACTGACGGATTTCTGAGGAGAGAAATCTGGCAGCCCTGTATGACATAAAGCCGAGAAACGAACGTTAAACGCATCATCATTATTATTATTATTAATTTTTATTTAACTAACTTACTATACCAAATGTAGGTGAAATATCTTTCTCGAACTCAGTGTATTTTTTGGGTCTAACCATTGATAAACATTTAAATTGGAAAGATCAAATAGACAACATAATTAAAAAAACTAGTAAATATGTATATCTATTAAAATGTCTGGAAAAATTTATTCCAGAATCAGTTCTCGTTACTGTCTATACTGCCTTTGTTGAATCTATATTTTCATATGGGATTGTCTTCTGGGGCAACTCTGTACATACATACATACATACATAGCTTCTTTATTCATTTAGACAGGTGTACACTGCATAAATAGCGTCAACAAATATAAATATAATAAAAACACATATCAATCAAAAATTCATATCGAAATACTCATTGAGGCTGTAATTACATTGATTTATTAGAATATTTTTGAATTGTTTTTTAAACTGATTCAGAGGCAAGTTTCTGATTTTGGTTGGTATTTTGTTATAAATTCTTATAACAGAGTTTGTCACGCGCTGCATCAGAGCAATCTGTAAAGTTCCTCCGAGAACACACTGCCGCCCCCTTTTTAAAACACTAAAGATCTTAACATTTCATGACCTTTATATACTAGAATGTGCAAGTTTTGTCAAATTTAATTTTAATCTTTTCTCTAGAAATACTATACTAGTCACACATACAGCACAAGAACACGAACAAACTTTAGACTAGACTACACGTCATTAACTACTGTGAACAAAGGTCCTGTTAATGCTATGTTGAAAATTTTCAATAAGTTGCCCCCTGAAATCAAAAATCTACCGGCTACAAAATTTAAACAAAAATTAAAATCTATTTTATTAGAGACAAATTTTTATTCTGTTGAGGAATTTTTTAATCATAAATTTTAATTTTATATATGTAACTGACGCATTCTACACTGTTCTCACAGTATTAACAGAATAAAGTTTCTTATCTATCTATCTATCTATCTATTTATATAGGTAGATAAGTAAGAACTAATAATTTTTACTATATTTAACAATTCTTACAAAAATTCAAAAAAATTATAATATTACATAATAATAATAGTTTAAATTTTATGAGGCGGCTGGACTGACCTAAGCTGTCGAGCGTCTATAATTTATGATCTGTCTATACGCGAAAAATTTCGTTTCAGGAATGCAACACTTGGTTATTCTTGAACCAGAACCTTGGGGTCTTCCGCTTAATGAGAAGTTACTGCCCGAATATTTGCACGATGCTGGATACGCAACGCACGCTATTGGCAAGTGGCATTTGGGATTCTTCCGCAAGGAATACACGCCGACACACCGCGGTTTCGACTCGCATTTCGGCTACTGGAATGGATTGCAGGACTATTACGATCATACTGTACACGCTACGGTGAGTGATTCTTCTAAACATAGAACTTACATGCGAGAAATTGATAACATCTAACGCCTAAATTTTAGCATCTTCATATTTAAAACCTTAATAACGCAAACGCCTATCTTTACAATATGCAGGGTGTCCCATTAAGAATGGGACATAGAACAACCGCAGATTCTCCAATTCAAAATAAAACGATTAAGCGAAATATGCTTAGATAAAATGTTACTCGTTTCCGAAATGTTGAAGTTGAAAACTGAAAAATTATTAATGTCCATAATGTTTTTAATACACCGTATAATTTTACTCAAATCGGCACACTTGTTAAATATCATAAAATGCACCTAACAATAAAAAAATTAATTCAGTACGCTCTACCAGTGGCGTACGGCAGGAGTAAGTAATGCTTGTATCCCTTCTAAATGTTACGCCGCTGTCTAAATTTTAATTTTGACTATAATTTTAATTTTTTTGATATTTTCTAAGTCAATAATGTACACTTGTTAGTTTGTTGTAAAGTCATTGGTTTTCGAGATTTTCGCAGTTTTTTTAAAACAAAATTGTAAAATTGAATATTATTAATAATATTAATACAAATAAAAAGCACTACATGTCTATCTATCTTTAACTGCGAATATCTCGAAAACCAATGACTTTACAACAAACTAACAAGTGTACATTATTGACTTAGAAAATATCAAAAAAAATAAAATTATAGTCAAAATTAAAATTTAAACAGCGGCGTAACATTTAGAAGGGGTACAAGCATTACTTACTCCTGCCGTACGCCACTGGTAGAGCGAGTAACATTTTATCTAAGCATATTTCACTTAATCGTTTATTTTGAATTGGAGAATCTGCGGTTGTTCTATGTCCCATTCTTAATGGGACACCCTGTATTACGTGCCACGAATCTAAAAGGTTCGGAAGTTAGATGCGAATGCGAGCTTGCGCTTATACAGTCTGTTGAAAAACTACAAACTCGCAACTCAACAAAACTAAAAAACTTGACAATAGCGTACTCGACTGTACTTTAAAGCAGGAAAGCGACAAGTGACAAAGGCAACGAGCGATCACGGCCAATAACCGACGAGAGCACGTTCCGTGCAGGTAGCTGGGAGGTGGTGGGAGTCTTAACGGCTCTAAAATGTGCCTTTGTGACGCTGTTTGTGACTAACTTCAGAACATTTTAGATCCGTGGCACGTACTATACTGGATCAAGACGGTCACATTACGAGACGAAATCACAAAATCAGTGCAAGCTAAAATGTGGAAGAAGTGGTCTTTCATTACCCAAATAACACATTTAAAACATTCTCCATGCCTCGATACGGCCCTGTCTAGTATCTAAACTTATATATACAGTATGGTTTTTAAAAAACCGAACACCCTTTTATTTCTTAGAGGAAGGGTTTTCGAAAAAAGTTTCGGACAAAAGTTACAGGGAATCAAGGGGGAAGAACAGTGATGTAGTTTTTTTTTCGTTTGGTGGAGGTGTCTCCAAAATATCAAGGTCACCTACACTTTCTTAAAAGTATTTTTTATCTAGGATTACTGTTTTTTGGGTCAAAGAGATTAACTCTTGTACCAAACATTTTTGGATTTGATGCCATCGTGAACCGCTGTTTGATTCTCAATTCATCCCGTTTCCTATTTTAGTGGATTGTGTGAGTCGGAAAAACCCCTGAAAAAGTTTTCCGACTCACACAATCCACTAAAATAGGAAACGGGATGAATTGAGAATCAAACAGCGGTTCACGATGGCATCAAATCCAAAAATGTTTGGTACAAGAGTTGATCTCTTTGACCCAAAGAACAATAATCCTAGATAAAAAATACAGGGTCGTATTTAAGAAAGTGTAGGTGACCTTGATATTTTGGAGACACCTCCACCAAACGAAAAAAAAACTACATCACTGTTCTTCCCCCTTGATTCCCTGTAACTTTTGTCCGAAACTTTATTCGAAAACCCTTCCTCTAAGAAATAAAAGGGTGTTCGGTTTTTAAAAAACCATACTGTATATATTTGTCATTTGCAAATACATAAATTATACAACATTAAATCGCGATGACATAACAATAATAATATTGTTTTGCGATGAATATATTTGCATAAATTACAGCATTAATGTGATAGACAGCATGTCTCATGATTATATTTTAATGTATTACTTTTTTTGTTTTTGTGTCATTCTGAATTTTAACTGTTTAAACTTCTATATTAAGACCTTGCAAACTAAACTGGAATTTTGTAATTTATGAGCAATTTTTTTCTTTAATATATCGTATTATATTACATTTAAAAACTAGGTAAATGGAACATGATACTTCTTAAGATTTTAATATCGTATTTTTTTTGTGTTGAGTTCAGTTAATGACCAAATTTATTTCATGCGTTTTGTTATTATTTGACTATATTAAGGCCGCTGCACACGAGGATGGATTTGCCGTTATATTCCTTGCTAGATTTGCCTACTAGCTTTCTAGCGCTGGTTTTCTTAATTGATTTTATGTGCTCGCTTCACACGAAACGTCTTTTCAAGCTTGTTTTGTGGATATATCTTGTGCGCGCGCAGTGGCAACAGAGCAAAACGTGTCTGTTGTCTGATTCTGAGCAGAACGACGCCATGTTGGTTTATTGGCGTTTGTTCGTGTCGCCTACTGTTTCCTGATTGGTTTTTGCTCAGAGCAAGCGGAAGACCTAGCAAGAAAAATAACCCCTGTTCTCATTTTAAAATCCATCTTGTGAGCTGGCAGGCGAGCCCTCAGTGACGTCATTTCCAGCTTCGTACCCAGCCTGCCGGCCAGCAGAAGTCCAAGCAGTGTTTCCAGCCTCGTGTGCAGCGGCGTTTAGATATCGATACTAATATATAAAGCTGAAGAGTTTGTTTGTTTTGTTGAACGCGCTAATCTCAGCAACTACTGGTTCGAATTGAAAAACATTTTTTTTGTTGGATAGACCGTTTATCGAGGAAGGCTATAGGCTCTATAATATCACGCTACGACCAATAGGAGCAGAGCATCAATGAAAAATGTTGCAAAATATAACTCAAAATTTGTCCGTCTGACAAAAACTTTTGAACGGTAACTGCGATCATCTGAAATTTAGACACAACATTCATCTCGGTAAACTAAGATGAATGTGCGTACTCATGTCCCTCACCCCCTCGTTCGTTCTTTTGCACCCGGGTGAAACCGGGCGGGACCGCTAGTATCTTATAAGGCAGGTGTGCAAAATAAATATTACGCAAGATTCAGAAGAAATAATTTATCCGGAACAATAGAAGGCGGGCACCTTTATGCTTGAGTAATTTCTCATATCTTACCGACATTGTGATTAACGATTAAATCCTTATAACACGACTATTTTTAAAAAATGGATTTCATGAAAAGTAGCACACGTAGATTGTTGCAATTGCCACCGTTCTAGAACATCCTTCGTGAAAATTGCAACTTTACTGTTAATTAACACATTCCACTTCAGAAACGCACAATAATAAAAATCTCTTAAAAAATCGTTACTCGATGTTTATAACTCTCAATTAATAATAATAATAAATATACTTTATTAATGGTACATGTACACATCTATAAATAGCATCAGGCTTGTCATAATAGATATCATTGTCAAAGATAATTTTTTAAATCGTAATTTGTTTCTGTAAATAAAAATTCTTTTAGATTTTTTTTTTCAGGTTAACCCCAGCTTTTATAATATGTGCAGGTAGGTACTTTATTATGTATCCGAATCATAGCGTTGCGGACACCTCTCTGAATTTCAGTTAGCAAAGATGCTAACGTTTTAAAATTATTTTTATTTCTTGTCGAGTAGCTATGCTCAAAATTATTCTCGATAAAAAGAGAAGGATTATTGTTTACAAAAATTGAGTGATCTCTGATCTGTATAGAGAGTCAATTGTCAGCGATAAGCGAGGGACTGCTGTAGTTGAATCAACATTGACAGCAAATGTCTCCGGCACTTATTGTTACTTAAAATTGTATTTTTTTCATTAATGCGACACCCTACACACACTTAACGTGTCAATAGTATACCTAGTTGTGCGACTAGTGAGAGAAGGAGAAGATTCCATCAGCGTGAAAATTGCTACACTAGCGTAGCGAGTGCGGTAACACGCGAGTGGAATATTCTCCTTCGATCAATGCTCGCACATAATACTTTATTCAACTAGCACGAGTAATATGTAATCGAGGCTCTGATAAAAGAGGGAAAAATAATAAATCACTTCATTGATTGACGTACCCACCGCCCTCGATGCACACAAGATGACCCTGACTTTCGCTGAATTGCGATGCTGTTTTCATATATATACAAATCGCTACCGCGTTCCTATTGGTCCAGAAACTATGCGGTAATAATTCATTACCGTACAGTTTCGGCTCGCTACCGCGTTCCTATTGGTCCAGAAACTATGCAGTAATACATTATCGTACAGTTTCGGCTCATTATTAGCAGTCTACGCGTCAACATGAAGTAATTTATTATTTGTCCCGAATTTAGCAGGGCCCCGAAATTATATATTACTCACGCGTATTGAATAAAAAAAATTAATCGTTTAGTTTTATAAAATGTTAGTCATTGCTTGTTCAAAATAAACGTTAAAAAAATACTATAGGAAGAGGAAATGGTGTACTTAACAGATTTTCTATTAAAAATGATTTAAATAATTATAGGTAAAAATGCTTACTAATGAAATCTATTAAATTGTTAATTAAATCAAACATAAGATAATGTATGGAAAAATGTGCGGCATGAACAAAAGAACATAACTTTATTTTGTTTTTTATTTGTAATGCATTTAGGCCTATTTGCCTTGATAAATTTTAACTTTTATAGACGCTGATAACTTCAGCCTTAAACTTAATTGAAATAAAAAAATCGGTCTCGAAATATTTTCTGGGAGAAAATGTATTTCGAGGACGGTTTGTTGATGAAAGATTCAAAGATAAAGTTGAGTTTAATATCCTGTTGACTTATTTTATTGAACGGACTGTAATAAGATAATAATGTGAATAATTTCAATAGTGAATGCCAAAGACGATTGCTAATAAAATGATAGCGATCTAGGGCTGCCACTTCAAGTAGATACAATATACTTCAAAGGAATGCAGATTTATCTACAAATGAAATAAAAACAGTTTTTTTCATAATAGTTGTTTCAATTGACGGGCAGAAAAATAAACAATAAATTATTCTGTATATAATGCTGATGACCTCAGTTGTTTAGCGTAAATAATCTAACATTATTCTTTATTGGCTGTTTTTTTTTGTAGTTCGCAATCTTGTTGAAATTTCTTCACGGTCTTGTGTGGAGTTCGCGATTAACACTTAAAAAACCGCTACGGCGCCACTTTAAATAATAATAACCCCACTACCCTCCAGGCTGGTCTTCGATTTTGTGTTCAGACATCACAAAATTTTTACCCAAAAATGTTTGATGGGTCTCCTGCTAAAATGGGAACCCTGTATTGACAATGACATTAAGTGAAAGTAAAGTATTTAAATATTATGTATTACGTTTTGTTTCGTTAACATATCAATCAGTCAATTACATTTGTCACATTCTGAACGATTAACCTTGAATAATCACAAATCAGTTTTAAAAATAATTACTATTTAAATAAATATAATAATTACTTTTAACAATCACATTATAATTGATATTGTCTATTATAAGTATTATATACAGTAATTTTAAAGCAACGCGGTTCATGATTTTAACAAATGTACATTTTTTTTTTTACTTTATGACAATGCATTGTATTATACCATACTAAACGCTTTATAATAGCTGCCATCATTGCTAAAGCGCTCGCAAAACTCGTTATAGTGCTCGCAAAACTCGTTATAGTGCTCGCAAAACTCGTTATAGCGATTTTTCTGGGAATTATCGTGTTTTTAAATAGAAATCCATTCCTCGATTAACGCTATTTCATTTAGTGCTCAGTTTTCAATCAGAGATTAAAGAGAAAGAGTGGACGCTCAAATGTTTATAGACTCTACACCCGACACACGACCCAAGCTCGTCATTTTTTCTTAAAAATGTTAGAAGAGAGACAGATATATTTTTAAGCCTCTCTTTGATGCTAGGCCGACCGATCACAGGATGCTGTCAAGTGCCCTCTCTTGCTTAAAAAAGTTCAACCATTAACAGCGCTATTTGAGGGCTTACTGTACTTTGCCCTTGAAGTCGTACAATGAATTGACAAAACTAAAAATCGATCAAAATTAAGACCTTCAACTTGTAGCTAAAATGTTATTAATTTTTAATTTAAAAATGTATTAGCTACTTAGTATTAGGATTAATTAATATCAATATTCATTTTAAAAAGTAAAATTTTTAATTATCTAATTAATTGCAAGTATTAAAACTGGGTAATAACAATAATGCCGAAATACCATTAAATACTTAATTGAAAAAAAACTGACTCATTTTGTTTTAGAGAGCAGATTAGACTGTCTATTGCAGACGCTTGGCAACTAAGGTCATTATTATCTTTGCCACACTCCTGAATCCTGATGTTTACAGGACCGAATTCAATCAAAATAATTTGCGTATTTCTTAGCTGCTTGTAACATTTTTGAGTCTCATATAACTAAAAATTTCATCCGACTTTGATATTTGATCATCTTTGTTATTGTAGAATATTAATTTAAAAACGCCACTGGAATGCAGGAGCGTAGTTTATTATAATAATCTTTAATATTTTCAAAAAAATCGATAAACACGTTTATATCAACGCACTAAAAATTAAAAACTAAATTTCTTTCTCTTCTATTATCCTTAAAAGCCTGGGAAACTAGAAAAACATTATTTTCTGTTTTTTAGTGCGTTTATATAATGTACAAGCGTGTTTTTTAGATTATAAATTTTTCCTTGAAGTTGTCAATCGATATATATTGTAATATTTTAAATTTGAAACGATTAGAGACACGTTTATCCACCATTAATACCGTCACTCCCACCACTTATTTTTTTATTTCCATTTTTAACTTGTTATACTTAGAAAAAACACCAAAATATTGTTATGTCATCAAAACTACATACAACTGCAAAATTTCACGTCAATTGAACATTTGGAAGACAGTGAAAATCGCGTTGCAATATTTTTTTACATACAACACACAAATCACGCTTTTTTAGCTTTCGGAAAATATGTAATTCCGTAGGTATAGCTTATTTGAGGCGGCTTTTATACTGGTTTTATGAACGATCCTCTACACATTTTTGTTTATTTCTTTTTATAGTTCGGGCCTTACAAAGGTTATGACATGCGTCGTAATATGACAGTGGACCATACAGCAAAAGGCCGCTATTCAACAGATTTGTTCACCGAAGAAGCCGTGAAATTGATTCGAGAACACAACACAGATCGTCCAATGTTTATGTACCTGGCTCACCTGGCGCCGCACACAGGCAACCAGGACAATCCACTTCAGGCACCCGACGAGGAAGTCGTCAAATTCGCTCACATCGAAGACCCCGAACGACGCGTCTACGCCGGTAAATATTTTGATACATTTTTAACAAACTGCCTGAAAAATATTTGTATTACTAAGAAAGGAAAAAAATCAAAGTATATAACAGTATATAAAAGATATAACGACAAACTCCTTAAAACGTCGAAATTATTTAACTCTAGTTGGTTTACCTTGTTGCTCATACAAATGATACACTCTAAATAACGACAGACCCACTCTAAATAACGACAACAATCCGTCATCATTAAGCAATAAATAGTACTTGTTTGTTATTTTGTTGCTTTGTTGTCGGCGTCATGCGTACCGAAGATTCTAAGAAATTCGTTCTTTTGTTTGTTGGGACGAAAAACGTCAATAATTATTGTAATTTGTGATAGTATGAATGTTTGTTGGTGAGTTGTAAATTTTTATATACGTATTATGAGTAAATATACATTATAGTAAAAAAAATATTAATAGATTATTTCTTCTCTCCGTTTAACGACAACTCTCAATAACGCCACAAAATGCACAGTCCCTTGAGTGTCGCTATATAGAGTCTACACCAGCGTTGCCAGTTTTTTTTGTTGTCAAGTCGGGATTTTGGAATTCTTTGAGTGAAAACAGCGGGATTCTTTCGTCGAAAGCGGGACATAGTAAAAAAACGTATATAATCAGAAGTTTTCAAATATTTATCTTTTTATTTGAATTAAAACTACGTTTACGTGACAATAGATAGCAAAAATAACCATAGAAAATTTATTTTAATAAAAATATAATATTTTAAATCAGATTTACCCTATCGTTAAATAATTGAGTCTTATTCGTCTTCAGAATAAAAAAAAAAAAAAAAAACAGATATCAAAATCAAAAAAGTTTTATTCATTAGAAAAATATGGCGTTTCAAACAATAGTTTGTGGAGTGAGTGTTACAAATTGCAACTTACAATAAGAGAATAATTATTTATAAGAATTACTTATTCATGATATTTCTGTGAAGATTTAACTTTTTTTAAAGTTATCCCCGAGTTATCCCCAAAAAGCGGGACTGAGCCTGTCCCGCGCGGGACATTTAATTTTGATTTAAAAATTGGGACGTCCCGCCAAAATCGGGACGTCTGGCAACGCTGGTGTACACTGTATTTTAAAGTGATACTACACTATGGTGGAGTCTCCTGTTGTCGGTATCGTGCTTCATCTCAATTGCGTACGGAGCCGCGGGTATCAGCTAGTAATAAAATAAGGAATACGAAACTTATGCAAGCGTTTATTAGAATCACATAAAATGCAACAAAAACATATCGATGTGCGACCTATTATAGAGAGAAAAGAAATTCGGAGACGTTGATACTTTATCCAATCACAGAAGAGCATACTACGACCGAGTAGAGAACACGAGCACGCTGACTATAAAAGACGGAAGTACCACACTTGTCGACACACTTACCCGTGAGCAGCCTAGAAGGACACTTCGCCCGCTACCACATCGCCTTTGATAATGTCTACCGCAATTGTAGACGAAACGTCCGGTAGAAATACCAATGGACCACGGCATACAAGCCCGGAAACCAAGAAGATTTGGAGTTGATACTTTGTTAATGTCGTGGCTGTAACTTAGGTTGCCTATTTAGAAATTCCCTACTGTAAACGGACTTCTTGTTTGTTGTTTGCGTCGTCTCGTCTCTAAACATAATATCGAAAACCTTTATTTAGAACACAATAACATTCTGTAATCTCTTTGGATTAACTTTTTTCGCTTCAGTTTCATTTTCAAGCTGAAGTGGACGCAATCCTCTTTCACTGAAGTACATCTTTAACAAATTGATGCGTAAACGTTTTGTATTATAAATCGATTATTGCGCTAACAAAAACAGATCCGGCGGCGGAATACACTGTACGTACAGTGCCGGGTTCAGATATCAAAACATTTCAGATTTATTATTTCTTATATGCGAATTTTTAAGATTTTTCAAGTACTTGCAAAAACACAGAAAGCAGGTGCGACGGCAAGTTTTGAAAGCCTATGGTGAGTGAGTTGTGTGATCGCTTACCGGTGAAGGGGGAGGGGGGTACTCTGGAAATAAAAATGTTCAAACAACGGCAATCGAGGTTTGAGTTATCGCGGTTCTACTGTATTATTAATGTATACTATAATTATGTAACATTTGAAAAATTAATAATATGTATATCCTCTCATTAACATCCGTGTATAGATATCATTAGCTTCAATCGAAAATACGATCGAAGAAAAAACGAAATAATAATAGTGTTCTCTTTTTTTTGTGTAATGATCTTGTAAAGGGAATTTTGCTCAGTCATGTTATTTGCAGGTGCGCATAAAATAACTAAACGAGCCGTGCAAATATTCATTCCTATTTCTGTTCAAATTGCCTGATAAAAAACACGTCTTTGTTTGCTTTTCATTCTTAAGATTTTGTAAGAATCATGCCACGTGTTTTAAATAAATGAGGTTGTGTCTTTTTTTGCGTTTTCCAGTTTTGAAAAAACTGCGTCTATTCCAGTGGCGTAACCATACCACCTGAGGCTCGTGGCAAATTCATCGGATGGGGCCCTCCCTTAATATAAAAAAGTTTCAGGTTGTAGTTTCATCTTTAAAAATCACGAAGTAAAGTAGATATTTGTATACCTAAGCCACAATATACCTAACTTAAATTGATTAAATACAAAATTAATATGTTTTACCAAATTTTGGAATAAGTGTGTGGTTCCTCCTGTTTTAACGGCCACTCGGGCCGGGGGGCCCCCCAGGCCAGGAGCCCGTGGCATTTTACCTGTTCTACCTATTGTCACGCCACTGGTCTATTCACAGGTAACAAAGGTAAGTGTATAATAAATATTAGTATATTATGTGCCGGATATCCGTATCCGTATCCGCGGATATCCGAGAGAAAAGAAAGATCCGTGTCCGTATCCGTATATCCGTTAGTTTTTGGCGGAACTTTTACGGATCTTTTACCTTATTAATTTTCAATTCATAGATGAAATTTTATATATAGGTGATTACGTAATAGATAATGAAAAACTGTTAAATTCCATTCAGATTATTTTTAATTTTTTAAAATCGTATTTGGCGCCTTTATATTATATTATATATTTTATTATGTCCGATCAAGTGGTTGAGCTCCCACCCTAGCACTGGCTTGCCAAGTTGGGTGGGAAAATTCTAACGTTTTTTGTAAATAGATAAAAATGTAATTATATTTAAAGGAATAAAAGAATAAATAATAAAATAATAATAATAATAAATATAAAGCTGAAAAATATATTCTTCAATAGCTGATATCAGTGATAAAAAGTCCATAAAGGGTTAATGATAACTTATCATGATAAAGATACAGTCAAATATCAGCGTTTCATGTTTATAAAAAATCTTTCTTTTGAACCTTGTCCGATTTCGGACATTGCCCGATGTGGCTCGGGCATTGTCGATATTGACCGGTCAATGTCGATATTGCCCGGATTCCGGACATTGACCGTAACATATACTAGATGATTCGTTAAACTGGTGTTTTATGCTCGGGTGTAGTTTGTTCTTCCGTGGTTCAATCGTTTGATATGATACATATAGCTGATGTCCAAGTTTTACTTAGATTTAGGTCTTGCCAACAAATGGCATTCCCCATCGCGTTTCTACTGAAAAGGACATTAACGCGAGTGAAGCCACGATAAAGGCCGGTTGGCAATAAGACTGAATTGAAAATATGAATAATAGTGTGACCTTTGTTTGGTAAAAAAATAACAATAATCTTTGTGGCAATAAAATAGTAAAACCACATTTCGATTTGTTTGCAAATTACAGGCTATAAAATCCTTTGTGAGCTGACTGCTGAAGTATAATTATTAATCGATTATATTATTATTTACAGAGATCCATATTTATTTATTGTTAGTATTTTATGAAACATTAATGCTTTTTTTCAGTTTTTTCAGCTAATTATTCAAACATTATTTTAAGTACCCAGCAATAAAAATTGTGGGTGTCTATTAGCAGGGACGGCTTTAGGAATGTTAGTCTTATCTTTCTGGGCACCGTGTTTTCCCAATTAAACTGTTCGATCAATATTCTGACTTTATTTACATTTATTGAGATTTCGAACTAAAAAATAAAATATAGCTTATATTACTCAGTGATTGTGTAGCTTTTTATTACCTTCAGGATGGACATAAGCTATATATATATTATCGCGTTAAAATAAAAGCGCTTTTCGTGGAGAACAGTTTTGCAACGTAAAATCGGTGGCAATCTACAAATTCGGGCGAAGCTGGACCGGACTACTAGTAATAAACTGATCTAATATGACTAGCTTAGGGTAAAAACATAGTAGAACGATGAGGCTAGAGGCACAGCAACGAGGTAAGCGACGAGACAGGAGACATGCACATAGTGAGGATACAGAAGTTGCGATTTACTGCTTTGACTGTCCACACTCAATTCAGTATAAACAATGTTCTCTGACAGTGAAGATGAAATTTTATTCGATAATGCCGCGCTTCGCGGTCTTATTGCAATGGGAAGTTTGGACAGAACTTATTCTGTACATCCTATTAATAAAGTACGCAAACGGTTTGGACAATACCATACATTATTTTCTGAACTCAAGCAGCACCCAGACCGATTTTTTGAATATTTGAGAATGGAAATTGCCACGTTTAACTATATTCTGGACAAAGTGTCTTCAAGCCTACAAAAGAACTGGACAAACTTCAATAAACAACCTATTGGACCGGAAGAGACAACGCGACAATAAATCTAGCTTTTATCTCGACGCGCATCGCCTCGCTTGTCTCGTCGCCTAGTACTGCGTCAATCTCTTCACTATGTTTGGCTTCATTACCATACACGATGAAATAAAAGCCGCGTCGCTTACCTCGTCGCTGTGCCTCTAGCTTCGTCGTTCTACTATGTTTTTTACCCTAACAGCAGTTAAGAAAAGCTGCTTTGAACAGAAATGTTTTCGCAGAAAGCAAAACATTTTTATAACTTTGATTTAAACCAGCCGTAAGAACATTTTTGTATTTAACTATTTTACTGAGTTGACGTAAGATAACTCTATTAAGATATATAGAAAAATCACGTTTATACACACTTCCACAAACAATTTTCCTGTAATTAATAATTTGCTTAACTAGTGTGCGCCGAACCTTAGACGTCAACGCTTGCCCGACGCTAATATTTTACGTCGTAAAATTTCGTTAATGATTTGAAAAAATTACAATCATCCTTGCTTTAATGAGACTTCATTAATTTTTTTTTTGAAGACTTTGATCTCGCACCGCTACTGAACGCGTGCGCAACAAACTAGCCAATCTAATCTTGGAATATCTTTGTTACAGCGATGGTATCAATGCTTGATAAAAGTATTGGGAGCGTAATGTCTGCCCTTCGTGAAAAACACATGTTGGAAAATTCTATTGTGGTTTTTCTTTCCGATAATGGCGCTCAAACGTTTGGAATCCACGCCAATCACGGCTCGAACTACCCACTCAGAGGCGTAAGTTTAATTAATCGATTTAGTTTTATCGACCATAAAAAATATTGAATACTTGCATAAAAAATTCGACACAAAACATTAAAACATGATAGCACTTTTTTCTTGACGCTAATCATGCTAGAATTACCAGGAAGAGGTGACGAGTCATCTCCCTTTAACACGGCTAGCGGGACGCGCTTCCAGAAAAGCGTCCGTGCTTTATGGAAACTTTTTTTTTTTAATTCAGCGTCTTTATACCAAAAAGGTTCCGTACCTTTTTTTAAGAGAATCGTTTGTTTATGATCAAGGAAATAAAGTTAAGAGTATTCGTCCCTGCAAACACCCCCTGCACCCTTCATCTCAAATCTTTTCCCCTCGCCTAAAAACGGTTCGCGCTCTCCCGACGCTATTTTTAAAGCTAGAGGGTTCTGGTAAACGCCAAATGAAAGACAATGAATCAGACTACAGATCCTTCAGGCGAATTTTTTGAAAAACAGTTTCGCCTACGTGTGAAATATTACGTAACTTATTATTTTTTTCAAAAGGTTGTAAGTTTTTTCAGGAATTTTTTTTCAAAAAATTCGCCTGAAGGATCTTTAGTCTGATTCTTTGTCTTTCATTTGGCGTTTACTAGAACCCTCTAGCTTTAAAAATAGCGTCGGGAGAGCACGAACCGTTTTTAGGCGAGGGGAAAAGATTTGAGATGAAGGGTGCAGGGGGTGTTTGCAGGGACGAATACTCTTAATGATGAATTTGTCTTTAGGATGTTTCGTCTGCTATAAATATTTTTATTTTTATAATTGACAGTTGAAAGGTTCACCGTGGGAAGGAGGTATTCGCGGAGTGGCGGCTGTTTGGAGTCCATTGTTGAACAACACTCAGAGGGTATCCAATCAATTGATGCACATAACTGACTGGCTGCCAACTTTGTACGCTGCGGCGGGTTAGTTTCTTTTTTTTTGCGATTTTTACGTTTTTACAGTTTGTTTTTTTGACACCCAGATCTGCACAGGGACTAATAGCCAACAGGTCTTAAGCTTTGGGCCTCCAAGCATCAAGGACCCACAAGGATTGAATTATTATCACACATTTTTATTGACATATAGTAAAAAGTAGTTAAAATTAATGATTATTATTATAATCATGGGTGAATTTCGATTTTTTTTGGATATTGGGATTCGTTCAATGGGCGGAGCTTTAAAAACATCATGACGACGATGGGATATAATTTTCCATAGTATACAGTGCAGTTGTGAATTCGCATTGAAATATAAAATATTTTTAACAAAAAAATTGAACCGACTTCAAAATATGCACTAAAAATTAAAAAATAATAATTATTGTAATTTTTGGAGTCGGTGTCACATCGGAATTCGAAAGTAGCAATTTAAATCTTACATAAAATCTCTAGTTCTCGGAATAGTTTTCATTTTGGCTGACACCGACTCCAAAAATAACAATAATTATTATTTTTTACTTTTTAGTGCATATTTTGAAGTCGGTTCAATTTTTTTGTTAAAAATATTTTATTTTTCTCTTTTTAGTGTTAGATAAAGTATTGCAATGGGTAGGCCAAGTATGCGTTCCTTTGAAATTTGAGAGTTTCCCTCGATTTCTCCGGATTCCACCATCAGATCCTGACTTGGTGCCGATGGGACCACCTCGGAAGTGCACTCTTTCGAATAAAAAAAGAATTTTGAAAATCGGTCCATAATTGACGGAGAAATCGGCGAACATACATAAAAAAATATACAGTCGAACATAGAACATAGAAGTCGCTTAAAAAGGTTTAAATAGAGATATTATATCAATTCAGTGTTCGTTAACGTTGCAAATATAATATTATTGAAACATTACTTTATTGAAAATGATTCACAGTACGATTCATAATCATGTTTTCCGGATTTTAGTTGTAAGTTTTGCCGCCAGATAGAGTAGTTTATATAAAGGATCCCAATATATTGACATTTTCTTGGGTGAATTTAAGTCAGGTCGCGAAGTTTCATCTGTGATTTTGATGTTACTAAACTCCAATTTAGAAATTCTTGATTCAACGAAAAATAGACTCAAAACCTAGTTCTACTCCCGTTGACACCTGCTTATTATTGACACAGGCATGAACGTGACTGATTTGGGGAACATCGATGGCGTCAACATGTGGCCGGCATTAACATCGAATCAAACAAGTCCGCGTACGGAAGTCGTTGTCAATATCGACGACATTGCGAATTACGCAAGTCTTCGTCGCGGCGACTGGAAATACGTAATCGGCTCGGTGGTTAAGGGAACACAGGATCAATGGTACGGAGAAGAAGGAGAACGTGATGAGTATGATGTTGATCGAGTACTCAGCTCGAAAACTGCTATCGCCTTAGCCGGTGTCCTTACCGACAAACAGTTGCAGGAGAAACGAGCTGCCGATCATCAACCAGGTAAGACGTAATCTTTAATCAAGGATATAGTTAAATCTTAATAACAAATGTGAATTTTAATACGGTATAGTGCGTACTACTATTAATAACTTTAAAGAATAGCTTCTGTGAAGGTTCATATCTGACGTTATCTAAGATAAAAATTAGCTTTCGCATGATGTGAAATATACAGTTACAAATGGCTATATATTAGAATGATGAATTGACCTTACTGTGTCACTGTGGAGTAATGTAACTCAGTCCGCCGCGATAGTGGAATTAGATTCGGGGTTCGCATCCCGATGGTGACATTGTTTGAGAAATAAATATAGACATGTAACAATGGGTGTTTCAACAATGTAGCAACAGAAGCTATTCTTTAAAGTTAAATCTTAAGTAGCAGCGCAAGCAAATTAGCGTAATACTCGCCACGAATCTAAAAGGCTCGGAAGTTAGATGCGAATGCGGGCTTGCGCTTGTACAGTCTGTTGAAAAATTACAAACTCGCAACTCAACAAAACTAAAGTAACAATAACAACTTGACAATAGCGTACTCGACTGTACTTTAAAGCAGGATAGCGACAAGTGACAAAGGCAACGAGCGATCACGGCCAATCACCGACCAGCGCACGTTCCGTGCAAGTAGCTGGGAGGTGGTGGGAGTATCAACGGCTCTATAATGTGCCTTTGTGCGACGCTGTTTGTGACTAGCTTTCGATTTTCGAACCTTTTAGATCTGTGGCGTGTCTCAATGCGCCGGATAACATGCTTTCATGATGAATAACAATTGGAGGTGTTGATTTGGGTAATTCTTTGCAGGTAATAACTTTTCAGTTCAGCTTTTAACATCGGAAAAGGTTGAAGAAATGCGACAAAACTCGATAATTCACTGCGAAAAACCGAACACTGACGAAACGTCGTCCAAAACGGCTTGTCGTCCTTTCGAATCGCCGTGTCTCTTCAACATACGCGAAGACCCGTGCGAAACTATAAACCTTGCCTCCACGCGGCCTCTTGTTCTGTTAAGTTTGGAGGAAAGCTTGATTCAGCATCGCAAAACCGTTGTAAAACCAAGGAACAGACCCGAGGATCCAAACGCGGATCCTGCGAAATGGAACGGCGTATGGACGACGTGGCAAGATTGCCCGAAACACAAAAAATTGACAGACTCTATTTCACCAACGGCGCTGGTGGTGCTGATAGTGCTGTGCATTGCGTTCTTTGTGGTCATCATGGTTCTTTTGTTATTGGCGCTGAAGAAATTTTCTTCGAGGACGTCACCCAATGGCGGTGCTGTTCTTTCATCTATTTTCAAAACGTTCGATTTTGATGCAGAAGGAAAACAGAGTATTCCGGATAAAGATCACAGAAGTCCGTTGGCTGGCCATCAGCAAGACGAAGTGTTTGAACAGAGAGAGATCTCAAGACAAAACTCTTTTAGAAGCGCTATTCGACACATGGATTAATTTATAAGTCTACGTGAGATTTTTAAAAATGAGCTGTTGTAAATTACTAACGCCATTTTCCGCCTGGACAGTTTTTTTGGAAATTTGGAAAATTAATAGTTAACGATTGATTATTTCTGTTAGAAAAATCTGATGTAAAGAATTGTTAATGTTTGCATTTAAATTTTTCATTCTGTAAGAACTGTCTGGAGCTTGCGATCCGGAAATATTTAGTTAAAGGGCCTTCGAAGGAGAAGGGTTGTCCATTATTGATCTAAAATGACAATTCAAACCGTGTCAGCGGTTTTTTAGCGCAACGTCTGTGTCAGGATAAAAAACATTTTCTGTAAATATTCTTCCTATTTGTTTATAATCTTAATTATAGCATAGTCGAATCCGAGACATGGCACACACATTTTGTTATTAGGTAAGTTCATTTTCTACCAACAGATGGCATAATGTCAAATCTCAAATCCCAATAAGTATAAATAATTTCTTTTACAATTTCCGGAACCAATTAAAGGAAAACGGCAAAGTAAATAACTAATGGAGATGCATTAAAAAAATTACGTTTTAGATGTTAGAAACAATGTAAAAAGTTTTTTTATCAGGAACGTAAGAAATTAGGTAAAATATATTTGCAGGCAAATTTATTTTAAATGTACATATTTTAAATATTTTGACGAATTTATTCTGTATAAATTTTTTGTCAATAAGTATTTATTTATTTTTAGTGTTAATGCTACAGTAGAGCTGCGATTGTTCGGACTGATGTTGATAAAGCTTCAAGTGTTTCAAAATTTTTAACCGCCGATCAAAAGGAGTAGGATTGGTGCTTTTGATCGATAAGTTGATTTGTTTTCTACTTTGAGTAGAATAAAAATAGAAATGTCTGTTTACGGGAACGCCTCCATAATCGAAGTTCTACTATAATGATTTTTTTAAACATTACATTATTGATGATATGCAATAATGCTATTTGTAAAAAAAACTTTTATAATTTTTTTAGGTATTTAATATATTTTATAAAAAAAAAATGATTGAGTATTACTCTTAAATTGAATTTTTAACATATCTTTATAATATTAGATTCGTCATTATTTATAAAAATATAAAAAAATCAAACAAACATATGCTTGGGTGACGGAATTTATGGAATGTATAGTAAAATCGTAAAAATGAGCAGGTGTTTCTAATAGATTGCTTTTGTGAATGAAAACACAGGGACGCAAAAGTTACAAAACCGTATATGTCATGTTTTTTTTAAAGGCATTCCAAAGAAAATTCGCAAGCGAAAAACGTTGAATAAACATATTTTCAAAAGACTTAATCACTAAAACTTATTAAATCGAAATAAGAAAACTGTTTTAGTTAATAGTATACGTTTTTAAATGTAATCTTTTCGAACGTTAAGTGGGTGACCCTGTTGAATTCAATTTTTGACAGTACATTTACACAGAAGTTTTTTAGAGCATTGTCTTGAAAATCATAGATGTTTGATTAATTTTTCCATGGAATTGTTTAAAAATATCTATCTTTTGCAATATTTTTCAGAATTTAGTTCGTTTTATTGTTTTATATAAAATTATAGTTTGATTTGCTTTGTAAATTTTCACTTCTCATTTCTGTTTAACGTGCAAGAACGAACCTTCTCTTCAACTTCATTGATAAAAAAAAGATTAAGCTGTGCAACTTAACCTCAACTGTCAAATTAATTTTATCAAAACGTCAAATGTGTTTCATAATATATCTACGTGAAAATGACTATGTCACTTTTAAAAATGTGTTCAGTGCTTCAAACGTGTAACATTATATTCAAATCAAGATATTCGTCATTTCCAAAAGTGCTGTCAAAATTCAAATTTTATAATGTAAATACGAAGCATACAAAATTCACAATACCCTTAATTTCCGCAAGTAACAGAGAATATTCAACTGGCGATGGATATTATAGTGATTCTGAGAACAAAAGGAAAGCATTTTTAATGCTGGCAAGTGCTTTTGGATTGTTTATTGCAGTATGTGAAAGTTACGAAAATATAAATATAAAGAAATTGTTTAGAGCAGCTCAATATGGTAATGTTCCAGAATTGAAAAGGTAATTTTACACTTTTAATATGTTACATACTATACATGTGAGGGGAGTCCAGGCTTTTTTCCCGTTAACTTTACAACTGAGCTACGGTAAGAGTACGATAACTTGCTATGCAAAATATCCACTGGAAATTCACAATTATTGTTTTATATAACATATAACAGCGTTATTGGTCGTTTTAAGTGCGGAAAATTAATTTTTATAAATTAATTTAAAAAAATTAAATATGGTATAGTAAGTATATTATTTACTATAGCGATCGCTATCTTGTCTTATATAGTGATAAGAAAAGAGAAAGTTATATATACCTGTACCTATGATAAACAAAGATAGAAATATCAATTGGTTGGAATGAAATACAATTGAACGTTCAGGGCAGAGTCGTATTTGGAAATTTTAATTTATAAAACGAATTTTAAATTTAAAGCTCACATTTTCATGAAGATTGAAAACCACCGCTTTTTTTGATAAAGGGGTATGCGAATTGTCTCGCAGTGAAACGGGAAGGGGCAAATGTGGAGTTTTTAAAAAAACAATTCCGGGGTGAACGATAAACGGGTATGCGAATTGTAATTCTGGGGTGAACGATAAAGGGGTATGCGAATTGTCTCGCAGTGAAACGGGAAGGGGCAAATGTGGAGTTTTTAAAAAAACAATTCCGGGGTGAACGATAAACGGGTATGCGAATTGTAATTCTGGGGTGAACGATAAAGGGGTATGCGAATTGTCTCGCAGTGAAACGGGAAGGGGCAAATGTTGAGTTTTTAAAAAAACAATTCCGGGGTGAACGATAAACGGGTATGCGAATCTAAATACGACCCTGCTTCCATAACACAATCGAAAGCTGCATTCAAAGTGAGATAGTTATACAATAATTCTACACCAGTTGCTATGACGTGTATTTGTGATTTTTGATTGGTTAGATTCAAAAAATGACAGTGAAAGACGAAAAGTAGTTCCATTTTTTTCACGTATTTTTGAGGAAATTTGTGAATAATCCGCAAAGTTTTTTTTTTGAACGTCAGAATTTAGCGTTTTCTATGACTTAAAAAAAAATTTTCAAAATTTGGGTGCATAGTGTTATCGTACTGAACCCCTGAGCTACAATGAATGCAATGAATGAAATAAACTATTATATTTTTCAATTTGATACTAGATTGATAAAAGAAGAAAATTTGGATGTCAATCAGCGACATTCATTAGGCTGGACACCTCTCATGGTGGCTGCTGTCAATGGAAGATACGAAATTTGTAAATTATTATTAGACGCTGGGGCAGATCCAAATTTAGGTGACGAATTTATAACTCCAAATAAAACTGCTATAGAGAAAGGTTTGCACTCAATTGATGGTATGTAATATGTATATGTTTTGCAAAGTTTCTTGTATTTTTTTTCTCTAATTTTAGTAAATACAAGACACCAACATTGTTAATATTAATGGTAGGCATTTTTTTTATCAATCGACTGTTTGGTTGCATGAGTGATTATTGCTTTTTAGTTTTAATGAAGCGCGAGGACGAATTTAATGATCGATTAAATACAAGAGCTACATTCAAAGGCTGTACTGCTTTACATTATGCAGTTTTATCAGATAGTGTTGATACAGTTAAATTATTATTAGAAGCTGGGGCAGACCCCCGACAAGAAAATCATAATGGTCATAGGCCTGATCAGTATACTAGAGAGGGTGACATCAAGAAATTGCTACAAGAATATGTTGCTAAGGTAAAATGTTCTAGTTTTATCACCCAAAAGTGATACAGATGTCGCGAATCACTTACACTGGAATTCGAGTTTATAATTTGTATCTCATTTTGATATAATTATTGAATTAGGCTTTTGAAAAAAAAATAATTATCGATTTTTTTATTGTAAGTATTTTAAAACTTTATTATAAATAATATTGATAATCGATGCGAAAAACTTTCAAAAAACTTTTTTTAAATGAATTATAAGCAATTTAAAATTGATAAAATATTTAAAAAAATCACGTGACTGCAAACACACTAAAATTGTTTTTGACAGTTGTGACGTCATAATGGTAAAATGTATATACGCAGTATGCTATCAATGGCTTCTACATGTGTATTGACTAAGACATTATGACGTCACATTATGTTCGGGAAATGTCGGCGCGTTCTCGGAACTGGGTACAAAAATTTATTTTTAATTTGATATAACTTTTGAATTATAACGAAAATAAAAAAAAGAAAAATAGTTTTGTTATAAAACTTATATACGATCTTTCCATTTATGACAAAAAAAAAATTCATTCAAAAGCCCAATTATCAATAAATATCAATTATCAGTAAAATTAGTGTAAGTCTTTTTTCTTTGTTTATGCGACTATTTTATTTCGATTTAGTATGAAACTATACAAAAGGAAAAAGATGCCGAAGAAAGAAGAAGATTTCCATTAGAACAGAGGCTAAAACAACACATTGTTGGTCAAGAGGGTCCAATATCTATAGTCGCTTCAAGTAAGTTTTATTTTCAAATGTTTACATGCACTGGTCATGGAGAATAAAAAGAAAAAAGAGATTGGTTCCGCGTATTCGCCATTGTTTAAAAAATGAAAAAATGAGGTTTTCTGTTCTGGTTGTCGAGGCGCTAAAAAGCTACATTATCCCAAGTAGAGAGGACGATTTGAATATAGATTTTTTTTACAATGAACTCAGTGGCAGATTTACCAGCAGGCTGAGTAGACTTGAGCCTAGGGCGGCAGATTTTAGGGGCGGCAAATAAAAATTATTTAATTACGTTTATGGTATGTACTTTATTGTGTAAGTACATACATGGCCCTGCTTTATTAGTCGTTAAGCTTTGATTAACTCAGAAATATACCCAAAAACTATTTCTTGTGCAATTTCAACCAAATTGTTGGATTGTAAAAATAATTAATCTATAAGAACTGACAATTGCTGAGGTAAGGCCGGCAAAAATTTAAAAGCCACTTGGGAAATGTGTAAATCCGCCCCTGAATAAACTAATAGTGAACAAGGTTGTCGTGAATTCGTTTGTGGAATCATGGAAACTGACTCTGCGCAGGAAGACTCGAGTAACTCGGGACCTTATTGGAATAAGTTGGTGAACTGAAGTTCCTGATGTTCAGTCATAATTTTCTCGTATTATTTTAGCAATAAGGCGCAAAGAAAACGGCTGGTCAGATGATGAGCACCCGCTGGTATTTCTTTTTCTTGGTTCATCGGGGATAGGAAAAACAGAATTAGCTAAACGGTTGGCTTCTTACATTCACAAAGATAAACCTAATGGATTCATTCGCTTAGACATGTCTGAGTATCAAGAAAAACACGAGGTAAATTAATAATTGTTTAAACCGGGGATGTCAAATTCATTTCAGCCGTGGTCTATTTCTTGTATTACTGTAACTCCTTAAGGAAGTACCCTCGATAAATGAATTAACAAACAGAAAATTACGAAAATTTGCGAATATGTCAGAACCTTTTCAAAAATGACTCAGTTAAATTTTTGTGATTTTTGGTTGACTTTGAAAAAAGATATTGATAATTTTATTTCGCTTCTCTTAACATGGAGTCTTATGGAAATCTGTGATTTTGACGCACTCCATCATTTATTAAGTTGGAATTGACAAACAGATTTTGATAAAATTTTCAGGAAATATAAACGAATATTCTATGAACATTTTTCTTTTTCCAAAACGTATAAAGCTTGCTTATGTTAATAGAAATAACTAAAACAAAGCCGAGCTTTTTAGCAATTCATAAACATGGCAAGACCGCAATATTATAATTTGTGGCGCGTCATTCAAAGGTAAGTTACGAAACTGCAGCAGTTTTGATATCGTAAAAACATACGTAAATTGAGTAAATGCTAAAAGCATAGTATTCCAAAAAAATGATAGTATATTATTATTTCCGGAATGACAGGAATAAAGAAAAGCATTTTCATAAATTAATGCGAATTTGACACCGCATGCTGACTTATGCTGCGTACATAAGCACTTGTAACTATGGAAAGGCATGCGGTGTTGCCAAATTATATACTACGTTACTCAAGTAGAAGACTGAAATTCTTTGACTTACTGCGTACCGAGGAGACTTCCTTAAGTCTAAAGACGCCTTTTAATTGAAGTAAATCCACTTGACTACGTTATATCGACTGAGGCTCTCGCGTAAATCCACAATTTAGTTCGATAATTTGTGTTACTTTATTAAAATTTTGTTACTGCTGTTTTCGTTATTGAAGTTTGTTTACCGATTTTTAGTGTGTATTGATGTTTTTTTTAATAGGTTGCAAAATTAATTGGTGCTCCCCCGGGGTATATAGGACACGATGAGGGCGGTCAATTAACTAAAATGTTACGCAAATGTCCAACAGCAGTTGTATTGTTTGACGAAGTTGATAAAGCTCACCCAGATGTCCTCACGGTTCTTTTGCAATTGTTTGATGAAGGTCGATTAACAGATGGTAGAGGGAAAACAATTGAATGCAAGGATGCGATATTTGTTATGACGTCAAATTTAGCTAGTAATGAAATTGCACAGCACGCTTTAGATTTACGGGAAGCTGCTAAAGAAATGAATAAAAAGAAAATGGAGAGCGCTAATCCAGGTAAGAAAAATTTGTAATGTTATATATTTACAGAAATTAAAAGCTTAGAGTCAATGCCAAAGTTCTATCACGTTCTTTATTCGATGTTTGCAAATATTTTTTTATTTATATGCTTCGTTTTTTGCTTTTTAGATGAACAACCAATTTCCGAAAATATAACAATATCCAGACATTTCAAAGAGAAAGTCGTTCAACCTATCTTAAAAAAACATTTTAGAAGGGATGAATTTTTGGGTCGTATAAACGAAATAATTTATTTTTTACCATTTTCACGATCGGAATTGCTACAGTTGGTGTGCAAAGAGTTGGAAATTTGGGCAAACCGGGTAATTATTATCATTATCCCAATAAGGGCGCACTATTAACGGATCCTGTATGAATTTAAATATTGACTAACCTGGTTAAATTAATTCTTACAGGCCAGACAAAAACATCACATCGAGTTGACTTGGGATCGGGCAGTTGAAGCAATTTTAGCCGACGGTTACAATGTCCATTACGGCGCCAGGTCTATAAAATATGAAGTGGAAAGGCGCGTTGTTAACCAGTTGGCTGCCGCTCATGAAAGGGGCATCATTGGACAAGGCTGCAGCGTTCGACTGTCGGCTGAATTTCCGGAAAACGATACGGATGGACCGGCGATTAAAATGAAAGTTAGGGGAAAAGGTTTAAAAGACTTCGTCGATGTAGAACAGTATCCGTTAGTGAAAACACTGGGCGGCTTTTTTTGGAATAAATAGTTTCAACGCATTTGTTTGTACTCGGTTTATAGTGAAGTCTGCAATCAACAAACTCGTGTATTTTCAACACCGTCAATTTTCAACCGATTATACTCATACAAAGTGTCTCCTATGTTGCTCAGCTAGTGGAAACATACATTGGACAATGTTTGAACTCGATTTAATAAAGGTTTTTTGATTGGTCTATGACTGCCATGAAGTGGTAATGAAAGAGAAATTGAAAATACATGAGTTCTTCAGTCTATTGTTTGGAGTAGAATACTGTATTTATGTAAACAATAGTAGACAGGCCCTTCCAGTAGCAGAACAAGCTTAGTTAGAATTCGATATATTAATATTGTATTTGTAAGATTGTAACAAAAATAGTGCATTGTACATTTGTTTCTGGTTGATATTTTTATCAGTCATCTATATTTGATTTTTTTTCGAAATACATTTTTTTTTCCTTCTACACACTGTGTTATTTTTTGGACAATTTTAGAAAATCTCACGGATCCGATTCCAACTCGGTAGGCTTACAGATAATGACACGATGTAGTCACCAAGCCCCTCATTTGCTTCGTATCACTTACCGTTTCAAAGATAGACCCGTTTGAAGTGGTTTTCTGGAGAGCCTGGAATACGCGTTGGATGCATTTAAAATTCGATCTACTGATAGAAAACGACCCGCTGAATTCAACGAACGCACTACTGTGCAAAATTTCATGCTTCTAGATCCACTGGTTTAAGCTGAGCGTTGTACGTCAGTCCAGTGTTAAAGTTAACTAAGTAGATTAACCCCCTTAGGGGATGAATTTTCAAAAATCCTTTCTGAGTGCTCACTTACGCCATATAGGGGACTTCTGTGCAAAATTGTATGCTTCTAGACCCACCGGTTTAGGCTGTGCGTTGTACGTCACTCCAGTGTTAATGTTTTAACTATTTAGATTAACCCCCTAAGGGATGAATTTTCAAATATGTTTTCTTAGAGTTCACCTACGTTATATAAGGAACCCCTACGCAAAATTTCATGCATTTAGACCCACCGGTTTAGGCTGTACGTTGTCTTAGCCTTTATTAAGAAATTTTAAGAAAATAAAAGTGTAAAAAGTACATTTTATTGCCACAAACGGAAATATCAAAAATTTGCTATCCAGCTCCCAGAAACAGTTAGAGGTATTTATAGTGAAAAGAGAATAGAAGAAGACAAAACATAGTTGCATAATAGTTTTTATACCCACACCACAATATTTAAACATAAGACAAAACATAGTTGCATAATCGTTTTTATACTCACACCAAATATTGCCGTCTTTAATGACAATGCAGTGTCTCCAAAACTTTTTTAATATTAATTTCTGAAACTCGTGATTTTTTTTGTACAGGCAATAATTTGATAGATTTTGTCTAAGATCGTTTTAAAGACATGTAATAATATTAGCATTGGTGGGGGTAGGACGCAGCAATCAAGGAAGCAAAGTAAAACAAATGAATAATTTTAGTGCAAAGAGATAAAAGCTTAAAAGCGGCGTAAGCCAAGGAGAATGCGTTGCAAATTTAAAAGCTGTTAATTTTTCTTTATCGCCTGTTTTTTTATGTTTCTGCAAAAATCCAAATCACAGCGGCGCTCCATGATTTGATTACCCGCCCCACTCTGCCACAGTGTCTAGGTCTGTTTATACGACCGTGATCTAAAGTTATTTGTCTTAAATATCAACTTTCGAACGCTTACTATATTTGCCGAAAGCTTGGTATATTTGCCCAATGTATAGTATTTGCAGTTAGAACTTTTAAACTTACAATTTCCGTTTTGATATATATTTTTGTTTTGTTTCGCAGAATTGTCTCAAAAACCTGTAAATCGAGTGAATTTCCGTGAAGAATTACACTTGACAAGGAGATAAAAGAGGAATTAATGTTTCAGCTTTTCAAGTCTAAATAAATTTTCAAAACTGTAAAATTACAGACATGACCTCTTGATTGAGAACCGCAGTATACGCAGTACCCACATTACGCAATCGTCAAAAATTCGTCTGTCATTAATATAAACAAAAATGTATCAGGCGCCGCAGCCTTTCAGAAAAAATATCTTAATACATAAACTAGCTTTTACCCGCGACTTCGTCTGCGTAGAATTTATGTCTGTAAGCTAGGAATGTATACTATTTGCAGTTAGAACTTTTAAACTTAACATTTCCGTTTGGATATAGTTTTGTTTTGTTTTGCAGAATTGTCCCAAACACCTGTCAATAATCTCAAGATTGAAGCACATTTTTTTCTCTATAATTAAAAACGGTGCTCTGTCCAGGTCATAGGGGCCACATTATCCAAATGTGCCCCCAGGTTCTCCAAAAGATTAAAAACGGCCCTGGGTGTGCGTTGTACAGTCAGTCAATGTTAGAGTTTTAACTAATTAGATTAACCCCCCTTAAGGGATGAATTTTCAAATATATTTTCTTAGAGTTCACTTACGTTATATAAGGATCCCCTACGCAAAATTTCATGCATTTAGACCCACCGGTTTAGGCTGTACGTTGTCTTAGCCCAAGATTACTAGAGGATAGGTTGCATGGTAACTCTTGACCAATCAGAGAGCAGCGCGGGAATACGTCACATGTTTGCCCATTTTAAATAAGTACTGGAATAATACAGTATTATATATTGAAGTCAGCTGGCGTTTTTGTATCTTTTCATTTTTTTTTCTTGAACTTCTAACTGATAAATTGAAAATTTAAGAACAAGTTAAAATTTAGATTCTTTCAAACAGTAACTGGAAGTACTGCAGTTTTAGAATACCTATTTAATTGTTTTCAAACTAACGGATTCAATTAATTGGAGTGACATATTGTTATTGAAATGCATAGAAAAGTTTATTATTTATGAAATTATATATTCATAATGCCTCAAATTGGAGATATTTTTAATTTTTTTCTTTTAAATCACAATCTACTTTTTTTGTTTTTCAATGGTTTATTTATTTTACTTGATATTATGTCATGCGTCGCGAACAAGTATGTATAGCAATTTTTTCTTTTAATTAATTTTAAACGCATATTTACCTTTAAGGTAAATTTATTGATTTACAATCAATTTCTAAACAAAAACTCGTACTTTTTTTTTTTTTTTTTGACTTTGGGATCCGTCCTATCGCCGGAAGCACTGCAGCCTCTTGGGCTTATTGTGCTATCTCCCAATCTCTTATATCACCCGATCCAATATCCTCGTTCGCTGTACTAGCTTGCACAGTCAATCAAAATCAACGAGCTAAAACTCCGTACCAAATTTTTTTAGATGTTTCGGTTGTGTATTCATTATTTTAGCCTGCAACTCGTCTTCAAAATCCTCGGGTTTAAAATGTTTACTGCAAATTCTTTTATTTGCAACATCCCATGCATCTTTGCGATAACATTTTCTTACCCATTCTTTTTGAATCTTGGGTTCTTTTGGAAAAGAAAAGAAGGAAAGTTTCTCTCCTATTTCCTTTGCCTTTTTAGAATTATTTTTGCACAATGCTACACTACAAACAACTCCACCAGGCATCTAAAAAATAGTTAAGATACCTGTAGATTTCTCAGCTATTAATTAAAATAGTTAAGATCATATTTTATAGATTAATTGTATGTTAGTTATTTTTACTTACCTTTATCACTTACTTTATTCACTTAGGTACTTACTTTACTTAAAACAAAATGATTCGTACAGTCAATCAGAGACAAAGAAGAATCAGTCAATTGAAATAATATAATTGATGGAACAAAAATTAGACTGTATTCACACAAATGTCAAGCAAAAACATAACCTCTATCGGCAACTGGCAAACATGTGACGTAGCTACCTCCTCTAGCGTCACTCCCCTCTCAACGTTACCAGGCAACCTACTTCTCTAGTAATCTTGGTCTTAGCCTTTATTAAGAAATTTTAAGAAAATAAAAGTGTAAAAAGTACATTTTATTGCCACAAACGGAAATATCAAAAATTTGCTATCCAGCTCCCAGAAACAGTTAGAGGTATTTATAGTGAAAAGAGAATAGAAGAAGACAAAACATAGTTGCATAATAGTTTTTATACCCACACCACAATATTTAAACATAAGACAAAACATAGTTGCATAATCGTTTTTATACTCACACCAAATATTGCCGTCTTTAATGACAATGCAGTGTCTCCAAAACTTTTTTAATATTAATTTCTGAAACTCGTGATTTTTTTTGTACAGGCAATAATTTGATAGATTTTGTCTAAGATCGTTTTAAAGACATGTAATAATATTAGCATTGGTGGGGGTAGGACGCAGCAATCAAGGAAGCAAAGTAAAACAAATGAATAATTTTAGTGCAAAGAGATAAAAGCTTAAAAGCGGCGTAAGCCAAGGAGAATGCGTTGCAAATTTAAAAGCTGTTAATTTTTTCTTTATCGCCTGTTTTTTATGTTTCTGCAAAAATCCAAATCACAGCGGCGCTCCATGATTTGATTACCCGCCCCACTCTGCCACAGTGTCTAGGTCTGTTTGTACACCGTGATCTAAAGTTATTTGTCTTAAATATCAACTTTCGAACGCTTACTATATTTGCCGAAAGCTTGGTATATTTGCCCAATGTATAGTATTTGCAGTTAGAACTTTTAAACTTACAATTTCCGTTTTGATATATATTTTTGTTTTGTTTCGCAGAATTGTCTCAAAAACCTGTAAATCGAGTGAATTTCCGTGAAGAATTACACTTGACAAGGAGATAAAAGAGGAATTAATGTTTCAGCTTTTCAAGTCTAAATATATTTTCAAAACTGTAAAATTACAGACATGACCTCTTGATTGAGAACCGCAGTATACGCAGTACCCACATTACGCAATCGTCAAAAATTCGTCTGTCATTAATATAAACAAAAATGTATCAGGCGCCGCAGCCTTTCAGAAAAAAATACCTTTATACATAAACTAGCTTTTACCCGCGACTTCGTCTGCGTAGAGTTTATGTCTGTAAGCTAGGAATGTATACTATTTGCAGTTAGAACTTTTAAACTTAACATTTCCGTTTGGATATAGTTTTGTTTTGTTTTGCAGAATTGTCCCAAACACCTGTCAATAATCTCAAGATTGAAGCACATTTTTTTCTCTATAATTAAAAACGGTACTCTGTCCAGGTCATAGGGGCCACATTATCCAAATGTACCCCCAGGTCCTCCAAAAGGTTAAAAACGGCCCTGGGTGTGCGTTGTACAGTCAGTCAATGTTAGAGTTTTAACTAAGTAGATTAAGCCCCTTAGGGGATGAATTTTCAAAAATCCTTTCTTAGTGCTTACCTAAGTTATATAAGGAATTCCTGTGTAAAATTTCATGTTTCTAGATTCACCGGTTTAGGCTGAGCGTTGTACGTCAGTCCAGTGTTAAAGTTTTAACTAATTAGATTAACCCCCTTAAGGGATGAATTTTCAAATATATTTTCTTAGAGCTCACTTACGTTATATTATAAGGAGCCCCTACGCAAAATTTCATGCATTTACACCCAGCGGCTTAGGCTGTACGTTGTCTTAGCCATTAAGGGAATTTAAGAAAATAAAGTGGTACAAAAGTAAATTTTATTGCCGAAACGGAAATATCAAAAATTTGCTATCCAGCTCCCAGAAGCACTAAGAGGTATTTATAGTGAATAGAGAATAGAAGAAGACAAAACATAGTTGCATAATAGTTTTTTTACTCACACCACAATTTGCCGTCTTTAATGACAATCAGACTGTTATCTAATAAATTATATTTTTAAAATTTTAACCCCTTCCACAGTCAGGGCCGGACTAATCATCTTCGGCCTTTTTGAAATCTGAAAATAGTTGAAAAAAAGTAAATTCAAATATTGCTTTTTTATTGAGTTAAAAAGAATTCTAAATTATCGGAAAAACTAGTTTTTAATAAAGTGAAACATAAGAACACATTTTCTTTAGATTTTAGAATAACCATATAAAAAGCTACACATTTTTATGTATTTGTTTTTTATACACAGTTATCAAACAGCAAAGTAAAACTATTATGCAATAGGTAATAATATTACAATACGGTGTGCAGGGCCGGATAATTGTATAGACAAATGAGACAAATGTCCAGGGCCCGGTTTTTAGAAGGATCCGGTCAAACTGTCTAATTTGAACAGATTTGTAAACAAGATTTACTTTGCTGTTGGACAACTGTGTATAAAAAACAAATAAATAAAAAAGTGTAGCTTTTTATATGGTGATTCTAAAATCTAAAGAAAATTTGTTCTCATGTTTCATTTTATTAAAAACTAGTTTTTCCGATAATTTAGAATTCTTTTTATACACTCAATAAAAAAGCAATATTGAATTTACTTTTTTTCAACTATTTTCAGATTTCAAAAAGGCTGAAGTTGATTAGTCCGGCCCTGACTGTGGAAGGGGTTAAAATTTTAAAAATATAATTTATTAGATAACAGTCTGATTGGCATTAAAGACGGCAAATTGTGGTGTGAGTAAAAAAACTATTATGCAACTATGTTTTGTCTTCTTCTATTCTCTTTTCACTATAAATACCTCTAACTGTTTCTGGGAGCTGGATAGCAAATTTTTGATATTTCAGTTAAAATGTACTTTTTCACTTTATTTTTTTAAAATTCCTTAATAAAGGCTAAGACAACGTACAGCCTAAACCGGTGGGTCTGAATGCATGAAATTTTGCGTAGGGATTCCTTATATGACGTAGGTGAACACTAAGAAAAGATTTTTGAAAATTCATCCCCTAGGGGGGTTAATCTACTTAGTTAAAACTCTAACATTGACTGACCATACAACGCACAGCCTAAACCGGTGGGTATAGAAGTATGAAATTTTGCACAGAAGTCCTCTATATGGTGTAAGTGAGCACTAAGAAAGGATCTTTGAAAATTCATCCCCTTGGGGGTTAATCTACTTTAATACTGACTTACTGACGGACAACGCACTACTGTTGTTGCTATCGTGAAAATTCTGGAATGCGCATTGGATACATTTCAAATTAGGCATAAGTATTGATAGAAAACGACATTCTAAATTCAATGAGCGCACCCAGAGGTTTGTAACTTATACTGTTTCGGAGATAGAGACGTCCGAATGTAGCACACTCCAAATGCCCACCAAACCAAAAGTTGAGCTTATTTTTAAACGCTTTATATTAGTTTGGGTTGTAACTATGTATGTATGTACTAACGGAATCTTTGAGCATAATTTTCACCAATTTCCCGAAGTCTGATTAATTTGAAACTTTGCATACGTATCAAGGACCGATGACAATGCAATAATTTGATAACAGTTTCCCATTATCCTTATTAGGACCCCCAGGATTAATTAGTTTGGGTTGTAACTATGTATGTATGTCCGTAACGGAATCTTTGAGCATAATTTTCACCAATTTCCCGAAGTCTGATTAATTTGAAACTTTGCATACGTATCAAGGACCGATGACAATGCAATAATTTGATAACAGTTTCCCATTATCCTTATTAGGACCCCCAGGATTAATAATTAAACGCTTTATATTAGTTTTTAATCCTGGGGGTCCTAATAAGGATAATGGGAAACTGTTATCAAATTATTGCATTGTCATCGGTCCTTGATACGTATGCAAAGTTTCAAATTAATCAGACTTCGGGAAATTGGTGAAAATTATGCTCAAAGATTCCGTTACGGACATACATACATAGTTATAATTAATAATAATAACTATGTATGTATGTCCGTAACGGAATCTTTGAGCATAATTTTCACCAATTTCCCGAAGTCTGATTAATTTGAAACTTTGCATACGTATCAAGGACCGATGACAATGCAATAATTTGATAACAGTTTCCCATTATCCTTATTAGGACCCCCAGGACATTAATTCTGACCGATAAAAAATGTTGCAAAAAAATTTTAGTAAACATGAGTTTATTTAATAAATTACAAAACTTTAAAAAATAACAAATTTGAATAATTTAAAAAAAAAAAAAATTAAAGCATTCCAATTAAAATACGAATATAATTCTATATTAAACGCTTTATATTAGTTTGGGTTGTAACTAACTATGTATGTATGTAACTAACTATGTATGTATGTCCGTAACGGAATCTTTGAGCATAATTTTCACCAATTTCCCGAAGTCTGATTAATTTGAAACTTTGCATACGTATCAAGGACCGATGACAATGCAATAATTTGATAACAGTTTCCCATTATCCTTATTAGGACCCCCAGGATTAATAAATTCTTTTATAGATCCTCAAACTAAAAAGTGAAAAATAAAATATAGTTTAAAAAAAACTAAAAAACACGCTTTATATCGGACTAAAAAGTAAAAATAATTGTTTTAAAATAAGCTTAAAAAGCGTTGGGCGCTCGATGTACGAAAATGTGGAACAAAGCGCCCCACGCTTTTTAAGCTTATTTTAAAACAATTATTTTTACTTTTTAGTCCGATATAAAGCGTGTTTTTTAGTTTTTTTTAAACTATATTTTTTATATTAAAAGTGTCATTTCTTGTTAGTATAAGTCGTCTGGACCTGAAAAACGAGTATTTGGAAAATAATATTGAAAATCGACGAGAAACGACATTTTTGCCTTACTTATACTCAGAGCTGGGCGGTACTGAGTACAAGTACTTGGAAAAAGTACTTTAAGTACATATTTTTGTACTTTGTACTTTGTATTCCGAGTACTTTTAAAAATTGTACTTGGTACTTGTACTTGTAACGATCTGTTGAATGTACTTTGTACTTTCAGCTTGTTTCTAAATACAAGTACATTAAAATACACTTTTATGAAGAAAGAAGTCTTGTGTAGAAGTATTAAAAATTAGGCGTTTTTTAGTTTGCGATTTTTCCGTAAAGAATCGCTACTTTCTTGTGAACATTTCTGGGTACCCTGTTTGTTCCAAGCAGCCAGCAAACGGTAACGAAACCGTCAACTGCATGCGCAGTAGCTAAAAAGATACTGGAACACGTTTTAGCTATCTGCGCATGATGGTGACGGTTTCGTTACCGTTTGCTGGCTGCTTGGAACAAACCTATTAATGCAGGGTTTCTTGAAACATTGCTTTTTGACTTTATTTAGTTGTTTATTTTTCTATTTTCAGTATTTTCATTTTTTTGTTTTTGTATTAATTCACATTTAATATAAATAAAATATAATTCATAAAAACATTTTGTGCGTACGTCACTCTCTGTGTATTTTAATTTAATAAATAATCGAGCTTGTAGGGTTTGTTTGTAATTTGTACCACAAAGGTGTACTGAGGCTGGGTGTACCACATTGTGTCCAATGTACTTGTAAAAAGTACTCGTAAAATCCAAGTACTTGTACTCAGTACATGTACTCAGTACTTAGTCAAGTACTTACTTTGTACTTTGTACTTATTGGACGAAAATGGAAAGTACTTTGTACTTGGTACTCCAAGTACATTTTCATTGTACTTGGCCCAGCTCTGCTTATACTAAAGAAAAATTCTCGATTTTAGTCGATTTTCGACATTTTCCAATAACTCGCTTTTCTGGTCCAGACGGCTTAACACAAAATAACACTCCGAATCAAAAAATAAGCTCAACTTTTGGTTTGGTCGGCATTTATAGTGTTTTTAATCACCGAAGCGACGTTCGAACGCCTTTATCTCCGAAACGGTTATAGATACAGACCTCCGGTTGCGCTCATTAAATTCAGCGTGTCGTTTTCTATCAGTACACCGAATTTTAAATGTATTCGGTGCGTCTTCCAGACTTTCCAGAAAACCACTTTGAACGGGTCTATCTTCGAAACGATAAGTGATACGAAGCAACGGAGGGGCTCGGTGACTTCAGCGTGTCATTTTACATAAGCCTACCGAATTTGAATCGGATCGGAGACATTGTCCAAAATTGTCTTAAAAAAATCATAAAAAAACTAAGGCTATACTATGGGAAAAATCGCGTTTTTAGTCGATTTTCAAGATTTTCCAATGACTTACTTTTCAGGTCCAGACGGCTCATACTAATAGGAAATGACACTCCGAATCAAAAAATAAGCTCAACTTTGGGTTCGGTGGGGATTTAAAGTGTTTTTAAACACCGAAGCGACGTTCGAACGCCTCTATCTCCGAAACGGTTATAGATACAGACCTCCGGGTGCGCTCATTGAATTCAGCGTGTCGTTTTCTATCAGTACACCGAATTTTAAATGCATCCGATGCATATTCCAGACTTTCCAGAAAACCACTTCGAACGGGTCTATCTTCGAAACGGTAAGTGATACGAAGCAACGGAGGGGCTCGGTGACTTCAGCGTGTCATTTTACATAAGCCTACCGAATTCGAATCGGATCGGAGACATTGTCCAAAATTGTCTTAAAAAAATTTCAAAAAAACTAAGGCTATATATACTATGGGAAAAATCGCGTTTTTAGTCGATTTTCAAGATTTTCCAATGACTTACTTTTCAGGTCCAGACGGCTCATACTAATAGGAAATGACACTCCGAATAAAAAAATAAGCTCAACTTTGGGTTCGGTGGGGATTTAAAGTGTTTTTAAACACCGAAGCGACGTTCGAACGCCTCTATCTCCGAAACGGTTATAGATATAGACCTCCGGGTGCGCTCATCGAATTCAGCGTGTCGTTTTCTATCAGTACACCGAATTTTAAATGCATCCGATGCGTATTCCAGACTTTCCAGAAAACCACTTTGAACGCAACAGATGGGCTCAGTGACTTCAGCGTGTCTACCGATTTTTAATCGTATCCAAGAGAGATTTTCAAAAATTGTCCACAATACGAATTCGGTATACTGATAGAAAACGACATTGTCACTGTCTTATTTCCACTGCCATTGCCACAGCCACGTCCGATGAAATCGGACTGTAACCCGAAGTATGAACACTGTAAGAACTTAAGATGCGTTCTAAGCAAAGATAGGAAGCATCTCAGACAGAATACGTGGTTCTTGGAGCTATAATACTTATTCAAGTCTACTTAATATATAAAAATAAGAAAAACTCTATATCATGAATTTTATGTTTAATCAATAATAGTTGAAATTCAGGAGTAATAACGTACATAAATATTTATATCAAAATAACATGTGTGAAACTTGACACTTTCATATTAATCTTAAATTTATACAATGTATTACATCATAATTATGGACCTTATAAGAATAATAAATTCAGTAACAATAATATGTAACATAATAAAAATAGTATATTTTTTGACAAAGAAATCATCTGACGTCACTATTTTCTACAAGCGCAACAAAATTAATTCCAAAACATTTTTGCTTAAATTTCAATCTGTTGTTCAAATCAAAAAGTAGGTTTTAATAAGAAATGACAAGGAAGCATTTTTTCGAAATAGAAGTCAGAAGAACGATTACATTATATTATTAATTTTTGTATTTCTATAGTAGCATTTAACTGAACATTATTCCGTCGTTTCTAACTTTCAAATATTGTTATAGCTTTAGTTTTTACAAAGTTACTGTGTCTGCTGATTTCATAAAAAGCGTTACACGCGTAAGTGGAAGTGAGTAGCATATACCTGCGAAGATAACCTACGTAAAGTTTTATGTTAACAAAAGATACGTACGGAAACATTTTCGAAACAATACTCTTCGGTTGATTGAAATTTACTTCAACCGGAAGAACTATAAATATTTGTTCGTTCGCCGGACCGTTTGTAATAATTATAATACAGTAGAACCTTCAAATATTATAATATCGGCGTAGTTGCAAAGTTATACACCAAGGCTCCCTTTTTGTGATAAGTACGCAGACTTGAGCGTAAAGAGAAATGTAACATTTGAGACGCACAGCAGTTCTGAATGAGATTCTGCTGATTTTTTTTTTATAATTATGTGTGTATCTGCCGTCAAATGAAATTTCGATAACAATAATGCTAAGATGTTCGTCAATTTCTCTATACTTAGTGACGTCAGATGAAGTCTATAAAATATTGATTGTTATATTCATGATTTAACTGCGAAAGAAGGTGCTGTTAAAAGTTCTTCTTGTATACTGTTCGAACGTGCCAGAGGTCCTCTAGATCCACTTATCGTTGGTAAAGATTCACATTGTGCCGCTTCCGCTTTTTCCGTATGATATTTTTCACTATATTCCTGCAAACAATAAAATTATTAATTGTAGATTGTATGTTTAGTTTGCGTGACGGTATATTTTACGACGAGATATGACACGGTAAACGAACAATCACACGAGTCGTATTAACATTACGCACGATATAGGTATTTTGAGGTATTGGTGATGACTTAATAGCCCGAAACTATTGTTGATTGAATTTAGAAAAAAAATTGTGTTTGTAGAACTTTTTCAAGTTTTTGTGAATTGAATTCAATATTTAATTGTAATTGGGCTGTTAACAATTTATGATCTGTATATACTAGAATGCGCTGTTTTTGTTAAAACCAACAACTCGCTTTTTGAACAAAACTTAAAAGCTCATGAGCATAACACGCGCGAAAAAACAAATTATATTCTAAACCAAACTCATGTTAACGTTGGCGTAACAAATAAAATTTTAAAGGTTTATAACAAATTACCCCCTAGACTGAAAGAGCTACCAATAAAAAAGTTCACGAAAGAGCTCAAAATGTACTTAAACAAATAATTTTTGAAGTGAAAACTTCTTTAGCGGCGTTGTACACTTTTTTGTAATGGGTAAAAAATGTTAAACTCGCGTCAGGACAAGTAAGCACTGAGTGAGACTCTCTAAGTGATAGTAATTGCCAGATACTTTTTATACAACGTTAGACATCTAGCGTTGAAATATCGTACATAAAAATGCAATCTATGATACAAACAATTTTATTTACAAAACTTCTTTAGCGGCGTTGTACACTTTTTTGTAATGGGTAAAAAAATGTTAAACTCGCGTCAGGTCAGTAAGAACTGGGTGAGACTCTCTAAGTGATAGTAATTGCCAGATACTTTTTATACAACGTTAGACATCTAGCGTTGAAATATCGTACATAAAAATGCAATCTATGATTCAAACCAAGTGAAAACTTCTTTAGCGGCGTTGTACACTTTTTTTGTAATGGGTAAAAAATGTTAAACTCGCATCAGGTCAGTAAGAACTGGGTGAGACTCTCTAAGTGATAGTAATTGCCAGATACTTTTTATACAACGTTAGACATCTAGCGTTGAAATATCGTACATAAAAATGCAATCTATGATACAAACCATTTTATTTACAAGTGTTGCCAATAAATAAACAATGCTTCTAAATGCAAAAAATTAAGACGTTAATATTCAAGTTTTCACTTCCGCCGGCACTCCCAGAGTGCAAAGGGGTTTTTTTATTCTATGAACGAATATTTTAGTCAGCCATATTGATAATATTTTTTATTTTTATTGTTTTCTCTTGAAAATTGTTAATGTTGACCCATTCTACACTGTACTCAGTATGATGGAATAAAGATATATTATTATTATTACCTTGAGTCGATTGCCTAGAAATACTGCTCGTTCCCGTTTTTTGATGTTGAAGTCTGTCGGCAGGAACCATCTACTTTCGTGGGATTCTTCAGCTGTCGGTCGTTTACTAAAATGAAATAAACAAAGCCGATAAAAAATTACCAATAAAATTAAAAGGAAAATAGGAATAAATATGTGAGTATACTTACTTAGGATTTCTTTTAAATATTAACATAATAAATCTAACAGCTTCTGGAGACAGTTCCTTATATAAATGTTCGAAACGATAACGAACATATAAAATATTTTGTCTCGTTTCTTCCGCGTCTCCTCCGTGGAATGGTGAAGTACCCGATAAAAGGACGTATGTAAGAACTCCAACAGACCAAATATCTGACTGTGGATAAACCAGTTCATTTTGAAGAACTTCGGGAGCTAAAATAAACGTTAATAATTAAAAAAAGAAATCATACCCATCTTAACATTTAGTCCTTCGAAACCAAAATAAATGTTAAAGGCGAGGAGGGTAATTTATGTCGTTTTTACCTGTATATTCAGGATGACTCTCATAAGCAAATAGGGCCGTTCCTATTTTTGGAACTCTCTGCGCAGAACCAAAATCGACTAGCTTGACCTGTACACTGCGCACGGTTTGGAGCACTACATTGTCCGGTTGGATGTTCAAATGACAGTAGCCTCGCCAATGTAAATATTGTAGACCGTCAAGCACCTGAAGATAAACATAGTCGATTATTTTTATGGTGTACGAGCAGTAAATTTTGGTTTCGATTCGATTATTTTGCAGATATATTATTAATGAAAAAGCTTTTGAAGTCTTTTGAGTTTGGGTCGTTTAACGTTAACGTTAAACATTTAACGCCAACGGTGTAATCGTTATAGTTCCGGATAGCTGACAATTGCAGATTGCCGAAGGGTCTTCATACAGTTCGGTCGTCGCCGGTCGAACCGTATGGCTTTGCTCACTCGCAAACTGAAGTTCAAGATCACTAAACTAAAATCGCTATTCGACGGACATTATGTGCAGATTTTGCGTAAATACTACACGATCCTCTATAAGTAACTAAATACCGAGTAACATTTTGAGTATTGCATAGTTACATATTTTGCGAATGTCGCGACACATACAATTTTTGAAGTGAAAACTTCTTTAGCGGCGTTGTACACTTTTTTGTAATGGGTAAAAAATGTTAAACTCGCGTCAGGTCAGGGTCACGTGTCCTGATCGAAAATGCGTAAGACGAAAACTTTTATTTATACAACGTTAGACATCTAGCGTTGAAATGTCGTACATAAAAATGCAATCTATGATACAAACCATTTGGATCGAAAATTCGTAAGACGTTAATATTCAAGTTTTCACTTCAGCCGGCACTCCCGGAGTGCAAAGGTTTTTTTTTTTATAATCCTTACCTGAGAAATTATAAGGGTAACCACTTGCTCTGAATATTCGTGTCTCGATGAGAGATACGTTAGAACATCGGCCCCTTGTAGTCTTTCCGTGATGAGGGCGGTCACGGGACTATCTGGTTTTCTGTAAGCAGCCAATAGAGAAGCTACGCGTTCGTGTCTCAAAGAACGCCAAGCTTTCCATTCTTGTTCCAATTGTTCAGACGTTTCCGGTCTGCATTCCAAGAGTTTCGCTGCGACCACCGAATCGGTTTCTTTGTGTATCGCTTTTACCACAACTGAAAAACGACCTCTGAAAATAAATAGAAACGAAGTTATAAAATTTACCGATGAGTAAAAGTTTTGTCGAGTAGATAACTGCAAAAATTTGGTCGAATTAAAAAAATACTAGCGTGACCTGTGCGAATTATTCGCACTAAATAAGTATAATAATTATCACTTTACAAAATTATTTTTTAAATATGATTGCAGGTATTCAATTCGTTTCTAATTTTGCACACTGCTTATAACGTTCTTCTTTTTGTTGTAAAAGAAATATTTTACTAAAATTGTCATATAGAGGCACAAGTAGCAAAAGCGTTGTTCAGCGTTGCCCGTTAGATGACAGTATGCAGTATTTACAATATGAAGGTCAGATGACAGATCGAAGTGTTAACGTTACGCCGTCAGATGGCAGACGTTGTTCATAGTTTAATTAATTTACAAAAACAATAGCAATAATAAATTTTTTAGTTGTCGGTGTCAGTAAAGCAAGCAATTATCTGTAAAATTATATATAATTTATGTGGAGAAATTGTGTGGTTTTTTCTAAAAAGGGAGGCAAACATCTTAAACCTTAGCGTATTAATATATATGATGATAAAACTAACGCTAAGTTATGGCTTTTGCAATTTTTTAAGACTTAAATAACAATTTATACGAAATGATTTTTAGTGATTTTACCTCGAAACTTCAGAAATAAAATTATAATGGTCGGTAACAGTATCTTCAGTGTTCCATTCGATTGGAATTTTTTCAACTGAGTAATCCAATTTCTGTTTCTGTTCAACTTCAATGGGATGTCCAGAATCAGTGATTTGTTGTAAGTGATTCATGGCACGACTCAACTGAATCTTGGGTGCACCTAAAATTTAAAATTGTAGCATTAGCAAAGGTGTCTTTACCTTAGTTTTATTAATGGTTACGGTGTCGCGAAGTTAGGCACCTGTCCTTTTGTAAAACGAACATGTTACGATACGTTAAAAAGAAATCGAAATATCACCTTCTTCCAGCGTTTTAATAATATCGGTTGGAACACCTCGTTCTCCCCATCCAATGGAATTTCTTGCAGCCAATCTGAATTTGTAGTTCTTCTGTGGCTGCAAGCCTTGAATCAAATAAAACTCGTGGTCTATGTTGTCTGCACACTGAATCCATTCTTTCTCTTCGGCGATTTTATATTGCAAACTGTAGCAAAGGACTGCCGAATGGCCGTCAAATTTAGGCTGACCCCAAATCAACAATACCTCGGTATCGGATACTTGAGAGGCCGTCGGAGAATCTGGGGCAAATGGAACAGAACCCAATACAACGCGAGTTCTTGTATATGCTTGGCCCACCTATAAATTTAATCAAAAAAGATTAGTATAAACACAATTTGAAATTGGCAAAACGAAATTACCTTATTGCGAGCCACAATTTTATAAAGTCCGGCATCGTATTCGCTAGCTGGACATAACTTCATTATCGATCTTCCGTCTTCGTCTTTTTCGAATTTTACACGCGGAGATTCAGTTATTATGGTATCGTTTCTGAAAGTAAAAAAATGCATACTTAAACAAAAAAAAAAGACGGGTTGCACTCCGGGAGTGCCGTCAGAAGTGAAAAATATGTGATTATATTTTGTATTTATTTTAAAATAGCTAAGCAAAAAAAAACAAAAAAGTTTTCGTCTTACGAATTTTGTCTTACGCATTTTCGATCAGGACTTACGAATTTTCGATCTGACGATCTGACGCGAGTTTAACATTTTTTACCCATTACAAAATTACGCATTTTCGATCAGGTCTTACGAATTTTAGATCTGACGCAAGTTTAACATTTTTTACCCATTACAAAATTACGCATTTTCGATCAGGTCTTACGAATTTTCGATCTGACGCGAGTTTAACATTTTTTACCCATTACAAAATTACGCATTTTCGATCAGGTCTTACGAATTTTCGATCTGACGCGAGTTTAACATTTTTTACCCATTACAAAATTACGCATTTTCGATCAGGTCTTACGAATTTTCGATCTGACGATCTGACGCGAGTTTAACATTTTTTACCCATTACAAAAAAAAGTGTACAGCGCCGCTAAAGAAGTTTTCACTTCAAAAATAATAATAAACCACAGCAATAATACTAGGATACAGTGCGCAAGCGACAACAATTAAAAACAAGTGTGTGAGAGAGAAAGAGAGATAGTAGAGTATAGACGTAAAAAAGTGTTCACTTACTTGAACCACTGCACAATAGGTTCAGGGTCGCCGACAACTAAGCAAGTTATGGCTACATCTTGATCGGGAACAATTGGGATAATCTGTGGTTTCTCTCTGAAGAACGGAAGTTGTCCGGATATTTTACTTTCAATCATAGCTTCCGCTTCTACGTAAGTATCAAGACGTGTTCCTAGAAAGAATATATAAATGGAGTCAATAAATATTTGCGCGTACTTTCTTTGTATTGATGACAGCTCATTAAAAGATTTTTGATTTATACGAAAAAGATTTACCGAGTCAAATACTACAATCTGTTACGATGAAGGAAGGTTTTGGTTGAGGATCATAAATAAGCTTTACCAATGTTACGCTAGTGGCCAACGTTATTTTCATCTTCAGTGTCTCAAGCTGGTCAAAAGGTGGTAATGAAAATAAATTTTTCGAAACGTTGGCCACTAGTGTAACATTGGTAAAGCTTATTTATGATCCTCAACCAAAACCTTCCTTCATCGTAACATTCTATTGGATCAACACTACTTTATGCTGAAGACTACCGTCTGTTTTTATTAAAATAAAAGTAACTAGAGTGACCTGTGCGAATTATTCGTGCTAAATAAGTATAATAATTATCACTTTACAAAATTATTTTTTAAATATGATTGCAGGTATTCAATTCGTTTCTAATTTTGCACACTGCTTATAACGTTCTTCTTTTTGTTGTATTACAATATGAAGCTCAGATGACAGATCGAAGTGTTGACGTTGTTTCAAAATTAAACCCGTCAGATGGCAGACGTTGTTCAGCGTTGCTGTTAATTAATTAATTTACAAAAACAAAAGCAATAATAAATTTTTTAGTTGTCGATGTCAGTAGAGCAAGCAATTATCTGTAAACTGATATATAATTTATGTGGAGAAATTGTGTGGTTTTTTCTAAAAAGGGAGGCAAACATCTTAACCTTAACATATTAATATATATGATATCTAATAATATGGTAGATATTAATTTACCTAGTTCGCGTTTCAAACGTCTTAGAGAATAGACGTCCGATGATCCGTATTTATTGATGCGCTCTCTTCTTTCATCGTCGATTTCTTCATCCATAATATCGGTAAACCGACGGCGCTCGCGAATAATCGGAGTCTACAAAAATCGTTTCATTGTTATTATACTTTTTGTGATAATTACTTATCATGAACAAATTATCGAATGATGAGTAATCGCTTTATTGAACGCCAATATATTTAACTAAAACTTACTCTCCAATCGTAATCAGAATTCGCAATCACGTGACTATAACCGGAGCCTGGTCTAGCGGCAACTTTCATATATTCTCGCAGCCTAACTGGGAAGTTTACATCGCGCAATTGAAGTAAGTAGGTGTCGGGTCCATTCTGGTAGCTGTAATTTTAAGTTCATTTTATTTTATTGCTTGTAACTGAACGGTGTTAAATGAATGAATGAAATGACGTTACTGCGGGCTGGCCTGCTAGCTCACAAGATAGGTTTTAAAATTAGAACAGGGGCTATTTTCCCTGCGAGATTTGCTGCTAGGTATGAGCAAGAACCAATCAGGAAGCAGTATCGTGTCACGTGGGCACTTGAACAAACACCTACAAACCAAGATGGTGTCGCATTCTGTTGAGAACAGACTACGTTTTGCTCTGTGTTTATATTCGAACTGTCACTGCGCGCGCACCAGATCTATCCACAAATCAAGCTTGAAAAATAGTCTCGTGTGAAGCGAACACTTAACAGCAATCAAGAAAACCACTGCTAGAAAACTAGAAGGCAAATCTAGCAGAGTTTCTAGCCTCGTGTGCAGCGGCCTTTAGAGTTTAGATGACAGTTGAAAAAAATTTTAAATGAAAATAATTATTACCACGAAACAATATTAATTATTGAAAAAAACTTGTGAGCAGTTACTTACTGACTTTCTGATTTGATTACCCCAATTTCATAATCAAGATCGGGCCTTGGCGGTAATTGTTGTTCCCATGCTCCGGGCCTCCGTGGTATCCGGTCGGGTGTGACGCCTTCGGGAGTGTACACCTCTCCCGGAGGATACACCATTTTCGATGGATGCTCGTATGCGGTGTCCAGCTTATTACGTCTGTACCATCTTCTGCACGAAGCGTTATCATACCATTCTCTGAAAATTGCAAACATTTGAATAATATGTTGTCGCTCTTGAGATGCAACTTTTTCAAATGTTAAAATAACGAACCTGTAAAGACTGTAATAATTACGCAGATTGTTGGTGCTGATTTTGTATTCGTCGGTATAGATCTTGTCAGCTCGGAGGAGCCACGGATGTTTCAAGGCCGTTTTTACATCCATTCGTTCTGCAGCGTTGTAAACCAAAAGTTTCTTTATGAAGTCTTGCGCTTCAAAACTTATCTTCAACCAGTAATCACTAAAGTCCCATTTTCCTACAAACAATATGACCTGAATTTTATTTCGATTTCTTGATTGCATAAAATAAGGCAGTAAATCGTTTGGAGGTTTACCAACATATTCACTAAAAACTAGAGCTGTAAAAGTAACGAGAAATTGTGTACCCGTATGTATTCGTTACTTAAAGAACCAGTACCCGTTACTTTCATATCGTTACCTTACTCGTTACTTTTCATACGACATACAATCGTGTATAACAGCATCAAGAAGTGTATGTTCTCTGGCATCAAGCATGTACCCATCCCATCGAAGCGCGTCGCATCGTGATACGGTATGACTTCGTTCGTATAAACTATAACGTATAACCGCATAAAACGAGTCGAACTGACTCCATGTCAGTTCGATACGACAGATGCGAGTAACGAAATGAATTTGTAAGTAACGATTCGGTACTTCGAGTCAAACGATGTACCCGTTACTCAGTAACGAATACATACAGTTTGTTACAGCTCTACTAAAAACACCTTTTTTGAAGGTCGGCAAGATATCTAAAAGCAATTTCGGAGGTCTTAAAGAGTGTCCAAAACGTGCTCTAAAAGTCATCGAGCATTACACCCCTGGCTTTACTGAGAGAAAGACAGCTCTTTAAGCTGATTTATATGGATCACTTATTTATCGAGCGATAATTGTAAATACCTTCTTTAATTCTATTCAACGTCTCCCGATCGTGTTCGCCTCTGAACGGTGACACTCCGGAAAGTAATATATAAGTGATTATACCAAGACTCCATAAATCATAGCTTAGATTGACGGCTTCGCCCTTTGCCACTTCGGGACTGACATACTCGGGCATTCCGTAATAAAGTGGTAACAGTCTACCGCCTTGTATACGACGAGCCAAACCGAAATCGCAAATCTTCAAGTCATCTCCGCCGGGATGCGAAATCAAAAGGTCGCCGATCTTCAACAAGGAATTATGATTAATTACTTATTTCGATATTTTCACAAATCTTTTTGTAACTTACCGTCAAGCCATAGTGTCCTATACTCTTATCGTGCATGTAATCAAGGCCCCAAAGTATCTGTCTGATGTAACCGGCGATTTCACTTTCGGTGTAATATGATCTCTTCAATAAATTGTCTTTAACCAATTCGCCGCCTCCGGCCAATTCCATGATGAGAATCATAGATGAATCTCTTTCGTACATATCGTGCAAACGAATCAACTTACGGTGCGATAATGAGTTCATTATATCGAACTCGTTTTGCATAAACTGTCTGAGCTCATCGCGACCAAACATTACTTTTCCAGCGTAATTGCGACCTAACAGAAATATATTTGTTAATGTAGTACAATAATTATTTCAATCTATACCAATATTATAAAGCTGAAGAGTTTGTTTGTAATATATTTTACATATAATATGGTATGGTCGTCCGGTGTCTGTATATATAGTAACGGATTACAAAATCCACATACTGTGAGAGTTGTTTTTTAATGAATTATACAGACGGTAGCTCAAGTAATTCAAATAAATAAAATCGTAACTTAGTCTGTAATTGAACAGTTTTAAAGATTCCTAGAGCGAATTTTCAGTTTTCATAACTTTTTTCTGTTTATATTTTTTGTACCTATCTTCTACCTATACTAATACATAAAATTGAAGAGTTTGTTAATTTGTTTGTTTAAACGCGCTAATCTCAGAAACTACTGGTTCTAATTGAAACTTTTTTTTGTTGGATAGTCCATATATCAAGAAATGCTATAGGCTATATAATATCACGCTACGACCAATAGGCGTGGAGTATCAATGAAAAATGTAACTCAAAACTTGTCCGTCCGACAAAAACTTTTGAACGGTATGAAATTTGGACACAACATTCATCTCGGTAAACGAAGATGAAAGTGCGTACTCATGTCCCTCCCCCTCATTATTTCTTTTGCACCCGGGTGAAATCGGGCGGGACCGCTATGAGAAATAACTCAGTTTAAAAGATACTGATTGAAACATTAACGTACCCGTAAGTCGTTCAACAGCGTGGTACGTGACGCCTTGTGTGCCTCTACCAAGTTCATCACCAAAGTCATAGTAATCTTCGAACGGCTTAGTTTTTGGCTTAACTTGACTCAATCGAGTGTAGTCGTACAAGGAATAGTCAACGTCACTTTCAATGATATGAATAGACGCACTGCAAGACGCATGGCCAGCTAAATTACGGGCGCTCAATGAATACAATCCTTCGTCTTTCAAAATGCAATCGTTGATGATCAAAATACAAATGTCCGGTTCGATGAACTGAATCTACAAAAAACATATTTATTCAACTCATGCGCGTTATTCATGTTTTATCATGGCTAAAAACCGAACCCTAAATAGCCATTTACCGACTGGTGACAATTACTTGTCATAACTCAATGAAGATTCCTACTAGCTCGGCCATTGTGGAGTAATGAAAATAAACGTAACTATTTTCTGAGTCGTAACGAAATAGTAGGTAACAACAACTCCCTGTTGTTACCCATTGAGACTAAAATTGAGAGGCCGAATGTTTTCGACATGGAGTTTATTCATAACTGGCTAACCTCAAACCAAAACATTGAATCGTGCTGTTTGGTGCTGTTAGTATTGACAGTTTTTTTTTATAAAGAAATAAATAGATATTTACAACATCTCATTATAATTAAAACATGAATAACGCGCAATTGTTGAATAAAATTATGGGCGCAACTTGTAGGCTAAGTCATGACCTGTCAGCGCGATGAATGACTTAGACTACTAGTTACGCCAATAACTATTACAAATAGACATTTTAGAATAAATTCGTTCTGATTGAGATATCAAAAAGGCGAGCTGCCCCATAAAATTAAAGAAAGATTCGGAAACAAACTCTACACGATTTCCGTGTTATGTGGCGTATTGTACCTTTGTTCTAGATGAGCTGGCGAGTGGTTGCCAATCTCTGTACCATTTGAGTTCGGGAAATGGTACTCCTGTGACTCTGGCTTCGAGACGTGCAATTTTGCGTAAAAGAACGTGTTGTTCTTCGGCACGGCGCCAAAATCTTGGCGCTTCGGCTATCGCTAGCTTGACGCGTTGCCTCGCTTGACCGTGCTCATTTTCGGCAATGGCTTCGTATATTCCTTCATCTCTTTCTAACATTCTGCGACAAAAAAACGCGTTAATATAAAGTAATTTAATAATAAATATAGTTTAAAAAAAAACTAAAAAACACACTTTATATGAACTAAAAAGTAAAAAATATTTTTTTTAAAATAAGCTTAAAACAATAATGAATAAAAAATACAAGTATTATTGTGAAAAAAGCGTGGGGCGCTTTGTTCCACATTTTCGTACATCGAGCGCCCCACGCTTTTTTCACAATAATACTTGTATTTTTTATTCATTATTGTTTTAAGCTTATTTTAAAAAAAATATTTTTTACTTTTTAGTTCGATATAAAGCGTGTTTTTTAATTTTTTTTAAACTATATTTATTTTTCACTTTTTAGTTTGATATAAAGCGTGTTTTTTAGTTTTTTTTAAACTATATTTATTTTCCACTTTTTAGTTCGATTTATTGTCAAAAATTTGCCGAAAAAAACAAATTTTTTACTTCGGCGTGGACGGGATTAGAACCCACGATCTGTGAATACGAGAGTTGACGTCAGTGAAGACCCGCGCCTTAGACCGCTCGGTCAAAGATTGCTCTTACAGTAGTGGCATAACATACTGACAGTAATAAACCACTTGCTTAGTCCAAACGAAAGTTACAAACAAACAAACAAACATACATACATACATACATACATACATACATACATACATACATGCATACATACATACATACATACATACACACATACATACATACATACAAACTTACAAGTGAAGTTAATATAAAGCGTGTAAAAATCAACGATGAACACCTACTTGTTAACGAATAGAGTTGCTTGTCCATTTCTGGTATAACTGCAGTCATATCTTCCGCCCATTTCGATGGGTTCGTCGTTGAACGTGTAGCTTATTTTTGGTTTTGGATAACCATAAACGTACCAAAACAAATTGGCGTTGTGATTTTTGATTCCATATTGGGTATCGGAGTCTTGTCTCAAAAATACAGGCGCTTGCTTTAAGTTATCATGCAGAGGACGCTCAATATCGAAATCTTTCGGGAAGTACGGTGAAGAATCCAAACTGAATTTGGAGCCTTCTGATAAATATGGAGTGTATGGAGTTGCTTCAAGTTCCAGTTTTTCTCTAAGACAAAACGCAGTTAAAATTATGAAAGGAATAACAAGTTAAACCGTTAAATAGCAAAGAAATTACCTGTGGGTTATTGCGTGAGGTGATGGATCACTTACACCAAATTTATTTTGAACCCTGACTCTGAATTTATAGTTTTGGAACGGTTCTAAACCGTCGACGGTACACATGCAAGTTCTGATTCCGGTTCGAACGGGTCTCCATTCACCGTTCGGTAAATCTTGTTGCTCAAGTTGGTAGGTAACTGGAAATCTTGGACCCTTAGGAATGGACGGGTTCCAAGATACGGTCAGATGACGATCGGTCATTTTTGATATTAACGGAGCATCGCTCAACGGGAGAGGAACTCCAGTTTCTTTGTACTGATCGAAGCCGGCGTATTGGTCTGAAATTGGTTTCTTCGGACGAATTTCCATAGCTATTTAAAATGGAAATGTTTAATCAATATTTACTGGGAATGGCAATGTTTTATTTATCAGCTAAACACTGATATTTTGAAAAATAAATAAAGCAGCCACTCAGACACTACAGAAGCCATATTCTGCTCAAACTAAGCAAACAAAGTTTAAATCAGAACAGGATGAAAATGTTTCGGTTGCAAACTTTTCAGCAATGAAAAGTTGGAATGATATACCAACCTTCTATTATTACTGATACCTTTCTTCAAGTGCTAAATAAAATTAATATATTTTATAAGACAGAGGAATAATGTACGGATGACAATTATAACATAAATCCTGAACTTTGTTGTCAATAACCGACTGAAAATATTAAAATTAAAAGTTGTGGTTCGTATACTGACTATCAAAACTAAGCGTAGCGCTGCACGAGGCTTCTCCGTGATCGTTAAATATTCTGCAAGTGTACGTTCCGATATCGGTAGCGTCGACGCCCTCCACTAAGAGCCTCAAAAGACCGGCTCTGTCTTTTTCGGGGCGAATGCGTTCCGTCGGAAACAGTTTCATGTCTTCTCTAAACCATTCGACTTCTGGTTCCGGAAAACCAGTCGCACAAGCCGTAAATTTAGCCGTCATTCCTTTGTATAATTCTGTATCGCCGATTGTTTTCAAAAATGACGGCGCTTCGAATTTCTGAGGAATCTCACTACAAGCAAATAAGAATGAATGATATCAAATATTATTTCTAGCACAATATTATCGAAACTAACATTTTGTCGACGATTTGAAGAGTCGCTTCACATTCGGCGGTTCCTTCTTGATTCGAAGCCGTGCATTTATATTTTCCACCGTCTTCAGGTTTACAATCTCTCACGTATAAACAATAAGCGTCGCCGTCGTGTTTGATGTGATATTTATCAGATTCACGAACGGGTTTACCATCAAAAGTCCAGACGACATCCGGCTTCGGTATACCCAAAATACGGCACGGAAATTTGGCGTCGAATGTCGGCATTTGTTGCACATCGTTGAACTTTTGACTGAACACGGGTGTTTGATAATATTTTCGAACGGTTGCTTTAGCTTCACTGCTATCTTCGCCCATCGGACTTGTTAACTTACATTTGTATTTGCCAGCGTCAGGTAATATTGATTCGTCGATGGATAAACCGACCTGTAAATAAAAACTTTTTAGCAAAAAAATTGGTTGTCTGTAAAGTCGGTTTACGGACGATAGTTTTACGTGATAACGTATTCCGTAATACATAACCTAAATTTATATAATAAATTATTATAATAATTCGAATCTATGATATTGCATCTTTCGCTTCAAATTTAGGTTAATTTTATTTATTAAAATTACTCACCATATAATATAATTGTTTTTTTTAACTTTCTTTCTTTCGTATTTATTTTAAGTCTCAAAGATTAGCTGTCATAATATTTTGAAAACAATTGTTTCACTGTTTATATAAAATTCCAAAAGCTACTTACAATATTTAAGTATTTTCATACGTCAAAAAATTGATTTTTATAATGATAAAATTTGTATGAAAACGATTTTTTCGAGAGATGAGAACTAGCTAAAACGATTTTTTGCCCCCCAAAATCCCTTTTCAGTAAATTTCATCCAAATCGTTAGGGCCGTTTTCGAGAAAAGCACGCACAGGGTCAGGCGGAACGTTAGGAACGTTACACTTTTTCGTGCATGCAGCCGGTGTTTTATCAATTTATAAGATTGCTGATTCATCAATTTATAAGACGTTATCACGTCAAAAAATTAAACCGCCGAAAAACTGAAAAGCAAAAAATAATAAATCTTTTTATTTAACTAAGTTCTATCTAAGTAGTTGAACGTATGTGACAGTCTAGTATATCTAAGTAATTTTGAGTCGGCGTCAACAATCCTTCGCCGGAAATCTCTGAGCGTTCACGAAGTTAATGTCAGCGACAGAGCAACCCGAACGGGCACACACTGAGGGCACCAGTCTTTGCGAGTGGTCGTGTGGAGAGCGCATGTTTGGAATGTTAATGTTTATCGCTGGAGATTTCACGTATCATTGTTAATTTGATTTGGTTATTTCTTTTAGTGATCTTTGTTCATTGATGGTTTGACGCCGACTCAAAATTACTTAGATATAATAGACTGTCACATACGTTCAACTACTTAGATAGAACTTAGTTAAATAAAAGGATTTATTATTTTTTGCTTTTCAGTTTTTCGGCGGTTTAATTTTTTTGCTAAAAAGTTTTTATTTTATAATTTTTTGTGGCTATATAATTTATAATTATAATACACAACTCAGCATGAAAATCTGTGAGTAAACAATATTTCACCCCTATTTTCCCACCCTTAGGGTAGTAATTTTTTTTCCAAATTTATATGGGACCAACTTCGGGGTATACCCTTTCCAATAAAAAAAGAATTATCAAAATTGGACTACTCTGTAAAAAGTTATGTGTGGTCATACATTACAATCAGTGAGTGAACAATCAATCATCCCCTGTTTTCCTACCCTTAGGGTTGGAATTTTTTTACCAAATTTATATGGGACCAACTTCGGGGTATACCCTTTCAAACAAAAAAATAATTATCAAAATCGGACTACTCTGTAAAAAAAAAAATATACGCGTCGACTTGGGAACCTCCTCCGTGTTTGTTTTTCGTCGGTTAAAAAATACGCGTGGTATAGAAGTGAAATGTGCGTGTGGGTAAAAAAAAATAACATACTCTTGTTCCGTCACACGTAAGAATAACTCGTTCGCTAGGTTCAATAATTTCCCCGTCTTTGGTCCATTCGACGTCAGGAATTGGATTTCCTCGGAACGGAGCTTCAAGAACTAACGAGGAGCCCTCATCGGTAAGCACATCTCTTAAGGCATGCAAAAACATCGGTCGCTCGTCCGGTAAATCTTCATTCTTCTTACCTATAATAAAACTCAGTCAACTCATTTGAAGTCGTCGATAAAAATGATAAATTGAAATAAGACAAACGTACTGGCAATTGATAGTTCGGCGTTTGTGCTAGCGATTCCTTTTTCATTTTTGAGTTCAACAGTGTAAGGCCCCGCATCTTCAGCTTTACATTTATCAATAACTAAAGCTGTGGTGCCATCTGGTTGGTTCACAATTTTTATATGCTTACCGTCAGGTACAACTTCTACACCATTATGTTTCCTGTAAAAAAAGTCAAATTTAGTAGCGATCAATCTACCAAAGACATTGCCGCTGAAGATACAGTGTAAACTCTATATAGCGACACTCAAGGGACTGTGCACTTTGTGGCGTTATTGAGAGTTGTCGTTAAAAACTATGACTAACAAACATTCATACTATCACAAATTACAACGCTTATTGCGTATAGTCTGTTATCTTTGTCTGACGTTTTTCGTCCCAACAAACAAAAGAACGAATTCTAGAATTTTCGGTACGCATGATTCCGACAACAAAGCAACAAAATAACAAACAAGTATTGTTTATTGCTTAATGATGACGTATTGTTGTCGTTATTTAGAGTGTATCATTGTATGAGCAACAAGGTAAACCAACTAAAGTTGGTTAATTTCGACGTTTTAAGGAGTTTGTCGTTATATCGAGTGACGTTAAACAGAGTGTACACTGTAGTTCAAACTTGATTTTATTTACCATTTAATTGTAGGTGGAGGATGGCCAAGCGTCTTGACTTCTAATTTGGCGGGGAAACCTTCAACGACTTTAACGGGTAGCAAAGGACCGAAAAATTCGGGTTTCTTAAGTTCCTGTTCTATTTCCACTTTAGCCTCACCGGTTATTTCACCCAATTTGTTCGACACGGTTACGGTATAAACGCCGGCTTGTTCGGGTTTAACCGAATCAATTTCCAATCCAATCAAACCGTTCGGTTGATTTATGACGGAACAGGCCGAAGATAAACGAATCGGCACGCCATCTTTACTCCATTCTAATTTGGGTGGTGGATAAGCTTCGACAACTGCTTCCAGACGCAGTGGTTTACCGACAAAGCCTTTTGTATCTTCTAAAGGCTTTGAAAATCGTGGTTTTATAGGTTGTTCTAAAATATAAGGCTTTACGGTTAAGAATAATTCGTTATTTTAGTACGGCAGCTTTGCAGTGACAGATCTGTACTCAAGTTGATGAAGCTTAATCTTCAAGCTTCTTTGTAGGGGAATTGCAAGTAAATACACGGCCCTTGAAATCTATACAAATTTTCTATTTCTAATTTATGAGACTGCGTCTTTTGGTTTAATTGGGCTTTTGAAAGAAATTTTTTTTTGTCATAAATGGAAAGATCGTATGTAGGTTTTATAACAAAACTATTTTTCTTTTTTTTATTTTCGTTATAATTCAAAAGTTATATCAAATTAAAAATAAATTTTTGTACCCAGTTCCGAGAACGCGCCGACATTTCCCGAACATAATGTGACGTCATAATGGTAATTTATATTATTATAATAATACATGTAGAAGCCATTGATAGTATATACTGCGTATATACATTTTAACATTATGACGTCACAACTGTCAAAAACAATTTTAGTGCGTTTGCAGTCACGTGATTTTTTTAAATATTTTATCAATTTTAAATTGCTTATAATTAATTTAAAAAAAGTTTTTTGAAAGTTTTTCGCATCGATTATTAATATTATTTATAATAAAGTTTTAAAATACAATGAAAAAATCGATAATTATTTTTTTTTCAAAAGCCTAATTATCCTATTTATTTAAAATAGACGCAATCGCACCATTTTAAAAATCGATATTGTATTTAGAGGTGAAACATTTTTTTTGGCTCAAAAACATCGAAAAAATCCTGTATCAAAATTGAGGTTTCGCTCTGGTAAAGATCGAAATGTGTTCCTAAGATTTACAAAAAATTATAAAGCACTGGTTTACGGATAGTGAATGACTCACAATTTAATATAGGCAGATATACTGCCTTATATTAAACATATTTTATACAGAATTTTCAAATTGAAATTGCCAGCACCCGCGGGGCGAAATCGGAGCGAACAGCGTAATGTTACATAGCCTATAACCTAAGCCAGGATACATATGGTGTCCGTGCAAAATTTTATTAAAATCCGTTTAGCCGTTTAAGCGAGAAAAAAAGACAACTTTTGTCATTATCCGTGTCTGTCATTATTTGCAAACATAATACGGGTTTCTGTCTTTACCGCGTATTGAGATCTCTGCAATTATAAAGAGGAAAAGTTTGTATGTCTGAAATGATCTAAGAAACTACTGTACCGATTTCATTTTTTTTTTCACTGTTCGATAGACGATTCTTTGCGTTAAGACTTAAGCTATATAATAACTGGGTGACCCGGCTTCGTCCGGAGAAAAATAGGGAGTAATCTCGGAAAATCTTTAACCGATTTCAAATTTTTTTCACTGGTCAAGAGGTAATACTTAGCTGTAGGACATAGGCTGTAATAACTGGCCGGCCCGGCTTCGCCCGAGTGAAAATCGGAAGTAATCTCAGTAACTAATGAACCAATTGATCGCGAAATTATTTTTAACTGGTCTTGGGAAACTATGATCTGTCAGTGCAACTTTATTATTGTGTAAAACTATATTGAAAAAAAAAAAAATAAAATACTTTATCTTATTAATAGTATTCAAACCTGGTTTGTTCATTCCAGTGAATATTTTACTGTAAAGTGTAAAGATTTACAAGAAAGAGAACAGAAGAAACAGAAAAAAGTCACAGTCATATGCTGCCTTTTATAAATAAGAAAACAGATCGGATTTCAAAAGAAACCACATGCTCAACAATTACGCAATCAAAATTGAAAAAAAGTAAAACATATCATTATATTCAAGATTAGATTGATGATTATGACACTCGATAAATGAGGTCATTAGCGTTTAAATCACTCGAGTCAAAGTTTGATCTAAACACCTAGAGTTTAGGAGATATTCAACAAACGTTGATAAAAAATCATAATGATCGTAGATGTTTGAAAAAATCGTCATTGTTTGAAAGTCTGTATCTCAGTCACTAGCTACAGAGCTGGTTTTATAGCAAATTTACTTTAGTTTAAATTTGAGAAGAATATTTTTTTCTGTTAAACTAACCATTCACAAAATATTTAAAAAAAATACAGAACAGGTCAAATTTTTTTTATGGATACAAAGATTGGCGCGGTGGTGCGCCAAGGCTAGAAAACTTGGATTTTAGAGTACAGGCTAAACACTAACAGCACATCAAAAATTCGAAAGCCTCTATTTTCTAACGGTTATACAGGGTGTCCCATTAAGAATGGGACATAGAACAACCGCAGATTCTCCAATTCAAAATAAAACGATTAAGCGAAATATGCTTAGATAAAATGTTACTCGTTTCCGAAATACGGGGTGTTGAAGTTGAAAACTGAAAAATTATTAATGTCCATAATTTTTTTAATACTTATACACCGTATAATTTTACTCAAATTGGCACACTTGTTAAATATCATAAAACCTAACAATAAAAAAATTAGTTCAGTACGCTCTACCAGTAGCGTACGGCAGGAGTAAGTAATGCTTGTACCCCTTCTAAATGTTACGCCGCTGTCTAAATTTTAATTTTGACTATAATTTTAATTTTTTTGATATTTTCTAAGTCAATAATGTACACTTGTTAGTTTATTGTAAAGTCATTGGTTTTCGAGATATTCGCAGTTTTTTAAGACAAAATTGTAAAAATGAATATTATTAATAATAATACAAATAAAAAGTACATGTCTAGCTATCTTTAACTGCGAATATCTCGAAAACCAATGACTTTACAACAAACTAACAAGTGTACATTATTGACTTAGAAAATATCAAAAAAATTAAAATTATAGTCAAAATTAAAATTTAGACAGCGGCGTAACATTTAGAAGGGGTACAAGCATTACTTACTCCTGCCGTACGCCACTGGTAGAGCGAGTAACATTTTATCTAAGCATATTTCGCTTAATCGTTTTATTTTGAATTGGAGAATCTGCGGTTGTTTATGTCCCATTCTTAATGGAACACCCTGTATATATTTAAAATTCGACTGTACTTGTTTATAATGATGTTCATATTTTTAAAAACTGCACGCATTCATATCACAAAAAATCTGAGACTGTCTTATGTCGCAGATGAAACAAAATTAACACAAAAAGTAAAAGTAAAAAATACTACAAATAATCAGAAAACAAAAGTTAGAAGTCTAAGGTATTTATTTCCTAAAAAGATAAGTAATTAAAAGGCAAAGAAATTGGGGCAGCTAAACATTTTTACGATTAGCAGTTAAATTTTTTAGAATAGTAGAAAGAATATTATTTAAACTTTTTGAGTTATTTAACGAACATTTAAAGAGTGAATTTTAGTAACTTTATATTTTGGAGGACACTCAAAACCTCAATTATCTGAGTCAATTTCGTCACTCAAGTTTAGTTCAGTACTGAATTGAGTACAATGAAAAAATAAGCGACGAGTATTTGTTGTTTAATAATAAGAAAAACTTAAAGTCACCGTCGGGAATCGAACCCGAAACTTCCAGTGTCGCGCTGCATAACCTACGCATTGTTTTATTTAGCGCCTTTAAAAAAAGACGAAGAGATCATCCAACAAAAACTTGGGAGGTATGACATCATCATACGAAAGCTCAGATAATTAAGGTCTCATCACAATCTCGTAATGTTATCGAAACACTTACGGCTTACAGTTACGGCGCACATCGCAGCGGCTTCACCGTTTGGATTAGTGATAACCAACTTATATGCGCCGCTGTCATCCGGACCTGCTTTGTCAATGTTCAGTTTAACGGTTCCGTCAGGAAGAACACTGGTTTTAATGCGTTCGTCGTCCGGTTTAATCGGTTTACCATCTTTAAACCACTGAACGGTCGGTTTCGGACTGCCCAATATAACGGTCTTAATTTCAATGGGTTCGCATTCGGCGACTTCCATTAATTTATCGAGTTTCTTTGCAAAGGTAGGCGGCGTTTGACCCAACGACACTCTGCAAGCAGTTTCGGCATCTCCGATTACATTTGATGCCACGCAGGTGTACTAAAAATATTTTCCAAATATTGAAATCAACAAGTCAAGGTGTGGATGTATTATTAAGAAAGATCAATACCCTTCCGGCATCTTTGGCATTAAATTCTTTAATGGTTAATTCACTCGTAACCAGAGCTTCGATTTTGGTGGAAATTTCGACATGTTCAATGCTTTTGACGGGTTCGGCGTTTTGCAACCAACGAACTGTCGGTTTCGGTAATCCGTCGCATTTAACACGAAGAACCGCAGTGTCACCGTCGCTGAATATTGCGTCCACAAGACCGGATATAAACGACGGTTTTTGGGCTGAAAAATATTTGGAAATATTAACCGTCCAATTTTGATTTACCGGTTAAATAAGTTTAATTTACTTTCAGAGCACAGGTTCAACTGCCCACTGGCTTCACCAAACTCATTGCTAGCAATAATGGTATATTTTCCTTGATCTTCGAGACTGACGTTGGTGAAAATAAGTTTGGCTTGGTGCGCTTTTTGATCAAACTCCATTTTGAGTGACTCGTTAGGCGTGAGCTCAACGTCGTCTCTCATCCAAGTGATTATCGGCGTAGGATTGGCTTGAACGGTGGCCGTGACTGTGGTCAGGTCACCCGGAACCGACATTACATCGTTCAGATCGTACAGTTCCGGTTTCATTAAAACATCCAAACGACCGGAACTTTCGCAATCTCCGTGGTAATTCTTAGCGTGGAAGATATATTCTCCATCGTCACTGTATCTACCTACGAGGAGATAAGATGTAGAAATAAGCAAACGCAATCCTGGGTTTCGGTTGACTTTTATGTGCGCGTTGTAAAGAATAAATTGCTTTAATATTCGATCAAATAAACAGTAAAAGTCCAGATAAGATTTTTTCTGAGTTCGCCATTTTTGAAAAACAACAAAAATGTTATGTTTTGATCCGTTGACGTTGCAATTCTACGATGTATAATACGCGCCACGAATCTAAAAGGCTCGGAAGTTAGATGCGAATGCGGGCTTGCGCTTGTACAGTCTGTTGAAAAACTACAAACTCGCAACTCAACAAAACTGAAATAACAATAACAACTTGACAAGAGCGTACTCGACTGTAATTTAAAGCAGGAAAGCGACAAGTGACAAAGGCAACGAGCGAACACGGCCAATCACTGACGAGCGCACGTTCCGCGCACGCAGCTGGGAGGTGGTGGGTGTCTGAACGGCTCTAAAATGTGCCTTTGCGACGCTGTTTGTGACTAACTTCCGAACCTTTTAGATCCGTGGCGCGTATTATACTTAGATGTGCGATATAATCAGCTCTGCGAACGGCTTAACAGAACCGAGACAGTCATGCGCAGTAGCTAAAATGTTCTGTTACCGTTCGCAGAGAGGTTGGAACAAAGTTTATACTTAATGTACTTACAACTTGAAATATTTAAATTGTATGTGCATTCTTTCAGACCATCTTCAATATCTTTTATTTTACAATTCATTTTAACATTTTCGTCCGTGACGACTTGAGTTCCATTCAGAGACCTGTAAAAATAATATAAAGCGTGTTTTAAAAATGAAAAAAAGGAATTTTTTGTGTTCAATAAAATCTTTATGTACCATACGACGTCCGGACATGGATCGGCAGTTACGACGGCTGTTAACTTTGCTTGTTCTTCTTTTGGTACTTTTTGATTTGTTAATCCTTGCTTTATTCGTGGTTTACGGAAATCGCATTCGGCTAAAAGACAATTATATTTAAATATGTTTTTCTTTTGGTAAACGTTAATATATATTCGTAGCAAAATCTCGATAACTGATTTATTGAAAACGTTTTGTAAATAATATTAATTGTCGTCAAGATTTTACTTTTAGTGAAAGTATGTTAGAATAATAACAAATGTACGTGAACATATAAATTTTAATACATTTTTTTAAATGGAAAATGCGATGTTTCTTACTGAAAAAAAATGGCTGACAAAAAAAAGTGTGTTGATGTATGCGACATTTTGTGTTTGTATTTATTTAAGTAAAATTGCAAATAAAAATGATCAATGTTTTGTTTTTGGTGCGATTTCGTGAATGATTTTGTACCGTATTTTTTACAAACTTACCTACAATTAAATTTTTTTTGTTACAAGGTTTCCAATTACATTTTCTTCCTAGCTATAGTCTTACGAGTGGAAAATTACAATTAAAAAATTCAAATTTAAAAGTAACAGTATTTTTTTTCTTGCGATAAAAAAAATTTACAAAACATTCATATTTTTTATGGGTTTCGAAGTTTTTTTAAATATACAGTGTAAACTCTTTATAACGTCCTTCGTTATAACAAAAAACTCCCTATAACGTCGAAATTTTTACGATTTGGTTGGTTTACCTTAAAACCTATACATTAATACCCTCTTTATAACGCAACAGCCATTCTCTATTACGAAGAAATATGTTCATATTTAGGCGTCAGCAAATGTTTACAGACATAAAGAGGACCATTCTGAACCATCACCATCTATTCAACAAGTACTTGATGACGCCAAACTATATGTATATGTGTTTGGAATAAATTAATTTTGTGAAAATTGGTTATTTTTCTGTCTTCCCTCCATATAACGAAAATTCTTTATAACGAAAAAAATGTTCGGTCCCTTAAAATTCGTTATAAAGAGATTACACAGTACATTGAAGATTATTGTTAATTTGGTTGTTTTTCTTTCTTCACTCCATATAACGGTAACTCTCTATAACGATAAAAGATGCTCGGTCCCTTGAGTTTCGTTATAAAGAGTTTACACTGTATTCACACAATTAAGCGAACTATACTTAGTTAATTCCTATTTCAGAACAGCAGTTCATAGTCTGGAGAGATATTTATTTGTACATTTTAAGCACATCTATTCTAAAATACTGATGATCGATGAGAAAATAAACATCCGAACACCGTCATAGTCTTTAATATGACTTAATTAACAAAAGAATAAAAAAAAAAACACATGCCAAACTATCGGGAGAAAATAAAGTTACACGCAGATCCTGCTTAGCGATTTTTACAGTTTATCTTGTAAGCGCGACTTAACATGAAAAACGTAGTATAGCGTTGAATCAGTGGCGGATCCACGGGGGGGGGGGGGGTCGTGTCCAAACCCCCCCCTTCCAGAGTATCAAAAATCCCAAATTAAAATTTTACTACGCGATAAAAAAAAGCTTTTCATGTTTTTCATGAATTCTCCGCAAAAGGAGTAAAAATTTTTCAATACCCCCCCCTTGCCGTAATCCTGGATCCGCCACTGCGTTGAATAGTTAATTAGACGCTCAACAACTGAGGCGTTTTCATTTGTTTTAAAAGTTGTCAAAACGAATACAGCACATATTATCGACATTAAAAAAGAACGAAGTGAATTCTTCCTGGTTTCCGGGCTTGTATGCCGTGGTCCATTGGTATTTCTACCTGACGTTTCGTCTACAACTGCGGTAGACATTATCAAAGGCCTTGATAATGTCTTCCGCAGTCGTAGACGAAACGTCAGGTAGAAATACCAATGGACCACGGCATACAAGCCCGGAAACCAAGAAGATTTGGATCAACACCGGCCGTGAAATATCAACCGCTGAAAATGTGGAAGATTTAGAAAAGCGCTAATCAGGATTTGGATGTAAAACACCATGAAAAAGAAACATCTCATCTTTTGTACCTGTATCGACATTATTTAAAATTGATTTCTATAACAGTTTGTTTTTAAAAATAACAAAAAAAACCGTTCTTTAAATTTCACAACATAAATCACACTCAATCCACAATTACAAAATTATTGTGTCGGTCATATTTGACATTTATGCGGTATTCTGTACATCATAAAAGTATAATTTTAATAGAGCTGTTAAATTTTTGTCTCACTTTAATTTCCGCAATATTCAACTAGTTAAAGCGTGACAAAATTCAAAAGCATCGTTAAATAAGTTTAACGTTTATGATACAGAATAACACCATAAAATTTAAATACATTTATATACTATTTGTATCGTTTCCTAATCCCACAATTAATTTTATATATACAGAAGAAATTATGCATTTTTTTTAAATTTGAAAATCCGGTGTAGTTCTAATAATCAAAAGCAACCCATTTGATTTCTATACAAGAAAAGTTCTATACAATCTGTGTAACGATGATAACAAAAATAAGAATTCATATTTTTTTATCTAATTTTTGTTGATTATCATTGCAATTTATTGCGTTTTGGCAGCCTGTAACGTAATTAAATAGGAGTATGATGGCGGAACGATTGGGGCAATCGAAAAGTTGGAGACTTCGTAATTTTGGGTACACAATTTACATTAGGGATCCTCAACTAACTACCATCTCTAGGAGTGCAAGTAGATGTATATTAAAGACAATTATATTACATTATATTGTGTAGATCTATCTTTCAACTCTCCCGTTTTAGTTACGCCCATGAAATTCTGCCCCCAAATTATTTTGCCACTGATGTACAACATCCGTTAAACACGTTCGTTACAGACTGCCATCTTTTGGACATAAAGCGAATACAATAAGAACACTTACGGAGAACTTCCAGTTTAGCATTTTGAGCCGTTTCGCCCAACCGATTCTTCAGCTTGCATTGGTATTCTCCAGCATCGCTCTTTGTTATCTCCATTATTTCCAGCTTGTATTCGAGATCTCCCTGAACGATTTTATACTTCTTGTCGTCGACTTGTATCGGTTTTCCTTCAAACAACCATTCAGCTTCCGGTGTCGGTAAACCGCTCGCTTTGACGTAATATGATTGCTTTAGAGTTTCGAATACGGTGCCATCTTCCATGTTCGTATCGGTAATCCTTGGTGATGCTAATTTAAATTAAACAAAACAAAATTAGAAACGGGGGACTTTGGGGCAAGTCGACTTCATTAGTGCAAGTCCAGTAAGTTTTGGTCGCCTAAGACTCAGCTTGCGTCCTTAGGCTGCATTTTTGCTCAAGTCGGCTTTTTAGACTTGTGCTTTTGTGAAGTCGGCTTTTTAGACTTGTGCTTTTGTCAAGTCGACTTGCAATAGAGAAAGCTTCGCTAAATACTTCATAATTTTCATAAATCATAAATTATTTGATGTACCTTTATCGTAAATTGGCATTTCTTAACTCTTACCTCAATATAGTTGAATTATTTAGCATTAGTAAGACGAAGCCATGTAACGGTTAGTACAAAAAAACACTCAGCATTTGTTCTAAAAAAATCAAAATTCAAATGAAACAAATCTGCTTACCTAATTATAAGAAGTTAAATAATATTAAATCAATTTCATAGCGGAAAAATTACTGTTTTATGTGTGAGACTGTTTTCAAAAAAACTGAAAAGAGTTGTAAAACACCAAATGTGATTTTAATCTTAGTAACCGCGCACTCGTAATTCAATGTCTGTTGTGTGATTTTTTGTCGTTTAATAGAGTCGAATTTCGAGCACGTAGATTGTTGATAAATTAAAATCGTATTTGGTTTAAATGTTTGGCAATAAACTGTTGATAAGTAGTATTATTTGCAGTTGTGTTTGTATAAAAATTTGGCACAGCAGAGACAGCGGAATCACTCGACGTGTAAAATATAATTCGCGTATGGCCTACTCAAGTTATCCGCATCATCTCGAAAAGTCAAATGACAAACATCAACGTGCCAACAGTCGAGTGATTCCGCTGCTCTGTCTTTATGCCGTAACTTTGTGCTGTTTATATTCAAATATTCTACAGTTGTAAAATGTGTTAATCGTGTACACGAATCTTACCTTCCTCTAGTTTTCCAGAATCTTTAACTAATATTTCCTCTAAAACACTATGTTGTTTCTTTCCCCTTTTCAGCAACGATATCACTTCTTCATCCAAACCTTCAGAATCTTCTACACTTATTTTTTCAGGTTGTTCGACACCGATTATCCGAGGTGAATTTGGTGTTGAATTTTCTAGTTCAACTATCGTTATGCCTGATTTTTCGGAATCGCTTCTTTGAAAGCCGTTTATTTCAGTTTCAGGGCCAACGTTTTCGATTGACACGGTCGCAGGTTTCTTTCCGGTAGTTTCTATTTTTAATTTCGCAGGTTCTTCCGCAAACTTCTCGATCGATTCCTTAGAGGCTAATCGGCCTCGTTTGGGTTTTTCGTTATCAGTTTCCTCGCATTTACTAGTGCTTACATCGTTTTCGGTAAAGTCGATACTTTCTTTTGAAAATAAACTTCCTCGTTTTGGTTTCGCGCGGTTTTCTTCGAATTCAATCGTGTCGGCTACCATAATATTTTCAATTATTTCAACGCTCATTTTAGAAGCCAAGCTACCTCGTTTCTTATTTGAATTCAGATCTACATCTCCCGATTTACTCGCGTCAGTGATAACGTTTTCAATTACTTCTATGCTTGATTTTGAAATCAGGGATGCTTTTTTGGAAATCATTGATACACCAATATCTTCTTCAATAGCTATTTTTGCTTCGACGTATTCATTACCAATCGTTTCTGATTGTTCTTTCGATAAAAGTCGAGATATTTTCATTTCTGCATTTATCTCTTCGGTTTGTTCTGCCTGTTGTGGTTTGTTGTTTAGCATTACTGTGTATTCAGCGTCGACATTTGACGATTTTTTCGACTCACAAATAACTTCTATATTTTCAGATTGTGCGGCTATCTGTCCATGTTCTGAAGGTTCATTGTCAATTATTTCGTACGTCATTTCCTGCGCAGTGTCTCTAATTTTACTTGATACAAATTCTTCCTCTTCTTCAACACCGTTTTTGTTCGAATCAACAATTTCTGTAATGTAGCGGGCGGGTAAAACACAAGACAAACACGCATAAGCTTCCTTCAACAAATTGATTTTTTTAAAATTTTGAATTACATTTAAATATACGCTGTGCCCAAACACTTTTTATGAGTATCAAGGTCTTGAATGGATATCTGATAAGATCTGGGATGCCTTGGCTAACACCCAAATATCATAGAAATTTAATTACCAAAAATAAATTCAATTCAATATGGTAGAAAAATAGCCATCAATTAAAAATTGACAGTAGGAATTTGGTTCTAAAAAACAGCAAAAATGTTTTCTATTCGGTTCATTTGCATTAGTTCTTTGGAATATGATTTTATGGAACGACTAATTAATAATATCTAATCACCATAATCAGGAAAGTTGCGCGGTGGCGATCTAAAAGCGCGTATTTATAGACACAGCGTTAAACACATTATTACATTTTATTTGGATCGTCAATACATCGCAATCAATTTGTAGAAGTAGTGCTTTCATTCAATTAAATACAACAAGTGGGTATAATACTTGCTAAAATGCTTTAAGTAAACAAACAAATGAAGAAACAAAACACTAATATGTACCAATTTGTTATACTAAAATGGTAAACGAGATGGTCAATTATTTGCCATACAAAAAATTTCTAAACAATCATATTACAATACAAACATTCAAGATAAAAGCTAATTCAAAATCAAGTAGGCATACTTACGATTGTTTGCAGACATTTTTTACTTCATTTGTATAATAATTAGAGTAATCGCGAATCCAACATTATTCTATCATCTATACGTCGCATAATTATATTAAATAGTTGGATGAGAAACAAATTTCGTAAGCAACAAACTTTATAAAAGACATTCTGATTGAATGAAAATTTGCATTATAAATAAAAATAGTCTTTCAATAATGAATTTGTTTTGAGTGTGAGTATTATTAAAATACGTACTGTGTACTGTCACTAAGCTCTTGCTGCTGATTGAACCAAGGACATTCTGGACAACCACTTCATATTCCCCGCCGTCTTCATGCTTGACAAGATCCACCGTCAGGCTGTAGGATTCCTGTCTTTGAGTATCGCGCGTGATTTTAATGCGAGCGTCGGCAGACACTTCGGAACCATCTTTGAACCATTTTACGGTCGGTTCAGGGCAAGCCGCTACTTCAACTTCAAGTTTCAGAGTACCGCCTTCATCCACAGATGTATCTACCAGTTTCTTCGTGATCTTCGGTTTGGCTTTGAAAGAAATTGAATTTTTTAAAGAGATGTTAATTAAAAAGAGTTGTATTTTTACTTACTGTTAACGGTGAGTGTAGCACTGCATTCCGTAGCTCCAAGGTCATTTACTATTTTGCAAGTATACACCCCTGACAATTCGGGTGTCGCCTTTTTCAAAATAAGTTTACAGTTGCCATCTGCATCGGTAACTTGTTCAAATTCGTTTTGTTTGCCGGTAATTTCAACATCACCCAAAAACCTACAATTAAAGCCAAGTAATAATTACCATAAAATACAATTGATTAATGACGAAAGATTAGAACTCATTGTTTGTTGATTCGACTTAGATTTTTTGAATTGTTTATTTACAATCTGCTCCAATATAAAATATTACGATTAAAATTACCATTTAACTTTCGGTTCGGGATATCCTTCAACTCCAACTTTAAGCTCGACATTAACATCTCCTTCTACAGCTGTTACGTTGTTCATTTTATCTCTTATTGACGGAGCAGCTTTAATATTTATTCTGGCGCTATCGCTCGCAGATCCATGCTCATTTTTAACGACGCATTTGTAACGACCAGCATCTGTTGAAGTAGCTCCTGTGATCTTCAATGTAAACGTATCTCCATCTGCCACACGTTTCACGGTACTAGTATCTGATGTAATTTCTTGATCGTTTTTAAACCTATAAAAAACATTCAATTGCTTTAATTCGCAGTACTGATTTTAGACGAATTATTCTAATTCTTATATTATAAGACACGGGTATTCAATAGTGAAATTATAATCATTACAAACCATGTTACTGTTGGCGTTGGATCAGCTTCAACTTTGATTTGAAGAGTCGCGTTGGCTTTCTGATCAATAGCTTGATCACTACCCATTTTCTTAATAATTTTCGGAGCAGCAGCAACTTTAGTCTTCCAAAATTCTGAAGTTTGAGCTAAATCATTTTGAGCAACAACTGAGTAAGATCCGGTATCTGATAGTTTAGCGTCTTTAATAATGAGACTGTATGTTGATCCTTCATTAACAATTTTAATACGGTCTGATTCAGTTATTTCTTGCCCATCTTTGTAGAATTTAACGGCGGCTTTTGGTACAGCTTCAATGTCAATAGACACTTTCAATGTCTCTTCAGTTAAACATTTCTTATCTTCCATTTTGGTCTTGATTTTGGGTGGAGCTTAAAATAAAAATGAAATATTATACAAAGATATTTTCAAGAGAGGGTGGCAAAAATTTTAAGAAAACAGAACGACTAGCTTAATGAAATAGAAGAGATCATTTGGAGGATTAAAAGAAGAAGTAGAAACAGAAATTGCTAAACTAAGAAATTCAGTTAATATTTCATGATGTAAAAATTACTTACATTTGACGCGCAATTCCATCTTAGCATCATCAGTGCCTAAATCATTTTTAGCATTAATATCATAACTTCCCGCATCCTCCGAAGAAACATTTTTAATAACAAATGTAAAACTTTGCGTATCTTCGGACAAAAATCTGAAATTAAAAAACAATAACTTTTTCGCTGCATCGCAATTTCCAAAAGGGTTTCTTTCTTTAACTCTGTCTTACTTGTATCTTCCACTTGCTTCAATGACTTTGCCATTTTTCTTCCAGGTTACTAACGGTCTTGGAAAACCTGTTACTTTAATTTCAAGCATAGCTGATGCTCCTGAACTGGCTTCGGCGATTTTATTTTCAATTATAATCTTTGGTGGTTCGGGTTCCTTAATTTTTACGTCACCTATAATTTGATAACAATGAATAATACTTTTACACAAAACAGTTAGAAAAAGAAATTATTTCGGAATCATAATTAAAAAATAGGAGTATTTTTCGTAAAAGAAATTTTTGTCGCACCTTGCACAGTAAGTTCTGCACTGCAACTGATAAGTCCAGCCGACGTTTGGGCGCAACATGTGTACAAACCAGCATCTTCTGGTTTCACGTGTGAGAAGAACAATCCAAGAGAATCTTCATCTTCACTCATTATAACTTTGAAACGTTCGTCAGGTTCAAAGTAAACTCCGTTCTTCTGCCACATAAATTTAGGAGCTTCGCCAGGTTTAAGTTTTGTTTGTTTGCCTTCCAAATCTCCAAATACATTTTTACTCTCTAAAAATGTTTAAAATAAAAATTAATGATAATGCAGTTTTTATTGCGCGTAACGACTATTTTGAAAACTAACCAACTATTGTAATAACTCCTTCAGAAGTAGCTTTTCCAAACCTATTTTCAGCATCGCAACGATATTTTCCTGCATCTTCATTTCTTACATCTTGGATAACTAATTCATAAAATCCAGATTCTGCTTTTTCTGAGACTATTTTTACGCGCTTGTTGGTTTCGGTTATTTTTTTGTCGTCTTTATAACTTAAAAAGAAACACACGTCAATATTTTTTCAGTTTGATTAGTTAACAACTTGGTTAAACTTACAAAGTAAGAGTTGGTTTTGGATCACCTTTGACTTTAATCATGAAACGAAGATACGTATTTTCAATGATTTCTGTATCTTTAAGTTTCACCAAAAACACAGGGGTATTCGTTTCCGCGCGTTCTTTTTTCTCCTGTGCGGTTACTAAAAATTCAAAAAAGAATTTTATAACTGAATAACATAAAACATAATATAAAGGAAGTTGCAATTAGCAACGAAACATCCAACTTCAGTGTTAATTCTTTTTTTAAATTGTCCAATTCCTCGCGACTTCAACATTAATCTATGGACGCGAATATACCAGCAAGAAATAAAATATGCATTATGTATATTGCTCTAAGAGCCATATGTTCTAATGGCACTAATGCTAAACCATCTTTAAGACATTATGAAAAGCTTTTTGAAAACACTAAATCGGTTTAACTCATCATAAAAATAATTTAGTTGACCTATTCACGTGTTTCCTGAATCGTTAGAGAGAGGAAGTTAAGTAGGCATCTATATTTTTATGGAACATTTGGATACCAAATAAAATTTATTATTTTAACGGAGAACATCTTTTACTTTGACTATTACAGTTATAAGGAAATTAGTTCTATGACAACATCTAGCAGTACAGTAAGCGACCAAATTGTTATTCTCTACTGAAGGTTACTAGAGAACATAGAACTTTATATATAAAAAAATCTTACCATCGAGATCACAATAAAGCTATTTAGAGAAAATGATATAGTTGATTGATGTAATGATAAACAATTATGCCAGAAAAAACTAATATTACAGCACTAGCAGAAAAGTACAATTTAATTTTTTGATATTGAAAAAAATTACCTTTTAAATGTCTTTATGAAATTTAAAGACAAAACTTGAAATATACATAAAGTAAGGTCACCGTTCGTAATGTTTGTTTGAAATCATCATTAAAATAATTCGAGAACGGAGTTTGAAATCGATAATATCACCAAATAATACTAAAAAGATGCATTATGCAAAGATTTCCATAATATATAGCGTAAAGTACTCCTAGGGTAATGTTCTACCCAGCTCAACATTGAAATCAGTCCAGCGATTTTTAAATTTAATCGCGAATATACAGACAGACGCAAAAATGAGACTTATGCAAAATACTGATAAGCTGTCTTTGGAAGATTCCTAACTCAAAAATGTTCTTTAGCACTTGGCATTTCGAACAATTGTCCAAGTTGCCGGTACATGATCCGGCCCTGCGTACAATAACATTTAAAATACGAACGGCGGAAGACTTGTATGAAAAAAAAAGTAGGTATGAAAAGATCGCTAGGTTTGACAGAGTGTTACACAACTCACATTGATGTACTACAAGCTGAGCAGTGCAGGTAGCTTTTCCATCTGCGTTAGAAGCAATAGCTGTATAAATACCGCTATCCGATTCCAGACAGTGAAATAGTTCAAGTTTAAATGAGTCACCCTTGTCGGATGACGACCCAATTACACGATCGGCAAGACGGTCATCTAGAGATTTGTTGTCTTTCATCCAAATCAAGTTTTCAGTCACTCCGCCTCCAACTGTACATTCGAACTTCGCATTTTCGCCAGCTAAAATGGATAAATAAAAAATTTAGACCAGATTTCTTTATATCTCGTCAAAATCGTACCAAAAGAAAAAAAAACTATCTTGGGTTTATTAATTAACAGTTAACATCGATTTCATCATAAAGAAAATACAAATTCGATAGATTTTTTTTACACCATTCGATATTGGTATTAAGATACATTGACGGAGAGTACTGAAAGAATTGAAAAAAATCGGCAGAAACACTAAATGGCAATTTTTGCCAACAAGAAACAATTTTTAAAATAATAATGACAGTTTTACTTACGTTCCACGCTGATACCCTGAATGGGTTTAGTAAAAACGGGCTTTCCTCCCGGATTTGAATAAGTCTCACTGACATCCGTGATGGTTAACATAGATCCATCAGTTGCACTCACTTGACGACCGCTTCTCTTGTATTCAGCAGCACCGATACTAACTGATGAGCTTTCAAGAGCGGCAATGCCGGAGCCTCTGCGGACGACATTTTCACTGCTGACAGAAGAGCTGGTATGCGATTCAATCGACGCTCCTTGTGTTGATGAAGATTTGTAGCTCGACGAAGATTCTTCATAGTATTCTATAAGAAATGTACAAAGTTGAATTATTTTGTTTTTGCTTCTATCGACACAACAAAGCCGTTTAAAAGAATATATTTATCAGAATAGTGATGGCAGATATCTAAAGAATTTGTTTTTAAGACGTTAAAATTGATTAAGAAAACAAATTTTATTTTATCTTCACAACAAAATACCTAATAAGTTTATATTTAAAATTAAATTATTACCTGATTTTGATGAGCTTTTAAAACTACTATAACGTCCCGACATTTTTGCGTCTGGTGTGGTAGCTGCAGTTGATTTTAATTCAGTGCCTGCAAGGCTGGTCTCGACTTCTGGCTTTGGATTTTCAGGTTTGCTATTTTCACTAAGTTTAACTTCAGAAACTGTGTCTTTCACTTTAGGCTTTGGATTTTCACTAGATTTAGCTACAGCAGTAGTAGCTATGATTTCAGGTTGTAAATTTTCAGTAGATTTTACTTCAGGGACGTTAGGATTAACTTCAGGCTTAGGTTTTTCACTTGATTTAACTTCAGGTTTAGGATTTTCAATTGATTTTACTTCAGGTTTAGGATTTTCACTTGATTTAACTTCCGCCTTATTAACAGTTTCTTTTACTTCAGGCTTTGGATTCACGCTAGATTTAGCTTCGACAGTAATAGCTTTGTTTTCTGATTTTATATTTTCGGTAGATTTTACTTCAGGAACGATAGCTTTCACTTCAGGTTTAGACTTTTCACTTGATTTAATTTCAGGAACGGTTTCTTTCAGTTCAGGTTTCGGATTTTCGCTAGATTTGACTTCAACACTAGTAGCTTTGCTTTCCGGCTTTGATTTTTCTGTAGGCTTTACTTCAGAGATGATATTTTTAACTTCCGGATTAGAATTTTTACTTGATTTAACTTCCGGAATAAGTTCTATCACTTCAGGCTTTGGATTTTCACTAGATTTGTTTTCAACACTAATAGCTTTGAGGTCTGGCTTTGAATTTTCAGTAGATTTTACTTCAGAGACGATTGCTTTAACTTCAGGTTTAGGCTTTTCACTAGATTTAATTTCAGGGACAGTTTCTTTCAGTTCAGTTTTTGGATTTTCACTAGATTTAACTTCAACAGTAGTACTTTTGATTTCCGGCTTAGAATTTTCAACAGATTTTACTTCAGGAACTATTGCTTTAAATTCAGGTTTAGATTTTTCACTTGATTTAATTTCAAGAACAGTTTCTTTCAGTTCAGTCTTTGGATTTTCGCTAGATTTAGCTTCAACAACAGTAGCTTCGATTCTCTGCTTTGAATTTTCAGTTTTTACTTCGGGGACGGTAGCTTTAATTTCAGGTTTAGACTTTTCACTTAATTTAATTTCAGGGACGGTTTCTTTTAGCTCAGGTATTGAATTTTCACTAGATTTGACTTCAACAGTAGTAGCTTTGCTTTCCGGCTTTGGCTTTTCAATAGGATTTACTTCAGCGACGATAGTTTTAACTTCAGGTTTAGAATTTTCACTTGTTTTAACTTCGGGTTTAGGCTTTTCACTTGATTTAACTTCAGATTTAGGCTTTTCACTTGATTTTGTTTCAGGAACAGTTTCTATCACTTCAGACTTTAAATTTTCGCTAGATTTGGGTTTAACATCAGTAGTGTTAGTTTCTGGTTTGAGATTTTCAATAGATTTAACTTCAGAGATAGTTAAATTCAAATCAGGTTTTGAATTTTCAAGAGAAGAAGCTTTGACTTCTGGAATTGGATTCTTAGGAGATTTTAATTCAGGGGCGATAGCTTCAACTTTTGGATTAAGATTTTCAATAGATTTTACTTCAACAACGTTTGTTTTTAACTCCGACAATAGAGTTTCAGTAGATTTTACTTCAGGAAGAGTAGTTTTAATTTCTGATTTTTTCGAAGTAAGTGTTGCTTCTTTAGATGCTTCTATTACCTTTGAAGAATCAACTTTAGTTTCAAATTTTTCAGTTGTTTTTTCTGGCTCAACTGATTTTTCAACTTTATTCTTTATTGCTGATTCCTCATTCGATAACTTTACAGCTTTCGAGTCGTCTTTTTTATTATTTACACTATCAGATTTACTTTCTAAAAATATATCTACTTTCAGTTCTTCTACTGCTTTACTTGCTTTGCTTGATTCTTGAACTTTGTTATCATCAGATAAAATTTCACGTTTAACATCCGCCTTTTCGCATATATTTTCAAAAACAGATTCCTGACGGCTAAGTTTCGCTCCAACAGTTTTAGATCCTTCTAGAATATTCTGTTTTGTTTCAGTTATAATTTTACTTTCTGTAATTTGTTGTGATATTAATTTTTCAGATTTAGTTTCAATCACAGTTGAAACATTTGATATTTCAGACTTACTTTGAGTTTCTAAGATCGAACTTTTATTTTCAACTTTGCTGTCTATCGAATCTAATTTTTGCACTTCACTTTTCGTTGTCTTTTTGGCGTCAGTTTCCGGCGGTACAACAATCGGTTCAGAGACTTTGATTTCAGTAGCTATATGGGTATGGGTTAGTTCAGCTGTCGATTGCGCAGGTTCCTGAACGGGCACAACAACTGCCCTTTTCGCTTCAACAATAACCGTTTGAACTTTGGTCAATATAGTTTCTTGTATTGTAGTATCTAGAGCTTCCGATATATCACATTCGGCGGTCGTATAGCTTTCAGTAGTCGGCGAATGAAGTGTTTCAGCGATAGTAGTATCTGTTCCTGCTTCTAATGTCGTTGAAGCTGATGCCTTCGATGTTGTTTCAGTAGTTGTTGCCGATTCTATTTGTAAATCGTCAGCCGCATGCTCCTCTAAAGCTACTATAAAAAGAATACAAACTGTTAATATTAACAGACGACGGGAATATTTTCCTGGGGCAACACTTTCAGTAAAAGAATTATTTACCAATATCGCTGGCGTATTGTCGAATTTCATCCAACCAGTAATGTTTGACAAGATCACGGTGCGCTATAAATGTGAGTGGATAGCCCGGAGTGTTATTTTGGTAGAGCTGAAATGTTCGAGGATCTTCAGGAAAATCACGTACCTCAACTTCAGGAAGCTGAAAATAATCGTTGTTTCAAATTACACTTTCAAACTCATATTTGAGCTGGAAACAGCTATAATATTAATTTAAAAATATTTTAGACTTTAGAAGTAAATAGTTTTATTGTGATAATTCCAAATTGAATGAACTATATTGCGGCCGTGCGTCCCGAAAAATAAGCCATCTAAAACACGTGCCTGTTTCGTTAGTTTTGACTCCGATATTAGAATAATTAATTAAACTCACTTTGATAATTTCTTTCAGTTGAAACACCGATCTGTCTTCAGATATTCGTTTAACTTTAGAAACGAGTATTCTCGCTTTAAACAAGAATAAATAGCGTTCTTTTTTCGTAGATCCGTTGGGTGCTGTTTCAGATGTGACAATTGAATACCAATCGTGGGCAAGTAACCGACCTAACTTGTGTATACTGCCGTGATATCCTTCTATATTACTTGTAAACTTATCGTCGATGGCCCTATGGGGAACTGTTAGCATCAACTCTAAAGCACGCTGGAGGTAGCTGGCATCTTCTTGAAGCCAACAAGTATACTTTACCAATTCCTGAAACAAAACCAGAAAAGATAAGGTACAGAAAAGTCCAGATTCAGTTTTAATCCAGTATCACCTAACAATTTTAACAGCGAAACATTGGTAAAGCTTATTTACTTATGATCCTCAACCAAAAACCTTCCTTCATCGTAACATTCTATTGGATCAACACTACTTTATACTGAAGATAACGCAGTTACTTTCATTTTAATTTTTTTCTGAAATAATCATTTCAAATTATGAACTTTTTAAACTGTTCATAAATAGCCAACGTAACACTAAAACTTTATGGATCTCCGAATAGGCTAGTTCCCGGATATTTGGGTTTAAACCCTGCTTAACAAAACAATACAATGGTTAGCAGGTTGGAGTGGGCCGGACCTGGAAGAAGGGGTAACTTCCGGTCACTCAAAAAAACGGTTATCCATAGAGTTTTGGTGTTACGGGCTCTAGTTCTAATTGGAACAACTTGGACAGTAAAAGTACGTCTGCTCGGATAAGTGAATAGTTTTAAAACGATAATTTATCAACAAAATATATGAAGAAATATTTTTAAGTTCAAAGCAAAATAATAAAACAATAAAAGTTTTTGGAACTATTTTCCGATTATTTAGACTTTTATGAAAAAAATTCTTCTAACGAAAGTTTTATTGAACTGTTATTTTTGCCAGCACAGCTTCTCCCGCCTCAAAAAAAAGAAGAATAATACTTAAATTTAAAAATTGTTCGTGGGCATCAGTGGAAACATACCTAGTTAAAATTTTTTTATCTTCCTCCAAAATTTGTTACTGATTAAAACTATTGTTTTGGGAAAACAAGTAGCTTTATTTAATTAATAAAATTTAGTGTAGGAGGGCCCAGTGATGAGATCGTGCCCAATATCACAAAAATCTAATTACGACCCTAGGTCTAGGACTTATGACCGAACGGACACATAAGTATTAGTAGATACTGAATTATTATTGGAGAGCAACGAACTTACTAATATTTGGCGAGTTAATTTAACTGTATTTTATCCAAAATCATTTATAAGGCGGATCAATTGACACGCAAACAAGTCTGTAAGGCGTAAACTAAATTGTACTGTGATCTGCATTTGGTAAGACATAGACTTGGCGCTTTTCCAATAAATGATGAGAAACATCACAATAAAACTGAACACTATCATAATATAAAAATGCTTTGTTTTCTTGAAGAAATAGTTTCACATCAAAATAGGTAGTCGGAACTGTTATTTAGCAAACGACTGTTTTTCTTTGAACATACAGTGTAAACTCTATATAGCGAACTTCTATTTAACGAAAAGTTCTTTAAAACGTAGACATTGTTAAGGTTTGTTTGGCTTACATTGTTACTCTATACCTATAGCGCAACAATCACTCTCAATAGCGAAACAATGCGTCATTATTTAAACCCCAACAATGGGATTAATAGAAATGTGCTCAAATTGTTTGTTGTAAAAGCGATAAATAAAGTTAACAGATTAATTATAATTTGTTTATTTTTTTTTAAATAAGAAAAGTCTTTTTTAAAAAAATGATATTTTTCTAATATTAATCTTCGCAAAATATTCGTTACATCTAATTCTACGTTACACTGGCATAATTATAAAAAAAATATATTAAAATTCTGCACGAACGTCTGGGACACCTCTTCCCAAAAAATTAACGTGAATATCGTATTGAATATTTTTGTGTTCTTTAAAAGTTGACGTTCATCTTAGCGGTATTATTAAAGTAATCAAAGCGTATTATATAATATTAAATATTATCGTAAACAGATGTATAAATCAGATAAGATATTTGGCACAAACGATTCAAACAATTAACAGTCAAAAAAAAAATTGGTTGTCTGTAAAGTCGGTTTACGGACGATAGTTTTACGTGATAACGTATTCCGTAATACATAACCTAAATTTATATAATAATTATAATAATTCGAATCTATGATATTGCATCTTTCGCTTCAAATTTAGGTTAATTTTATTTATTTAAATTACTCACCATATAATATAATTGTTTTTTTTTAACTTTCTTTCTTTCGTATTTATTTTAAGTCTCAAAGATTAGCTGTCATAATATTTATAAAACAATTGTTTCACTGTTTATAATATAAAATTCCAAAACCTACTTACAATATAGTATTTTCATACGTCAAAAAATTGATTTTTATAATGATAAAATTTGTAAGAAAACGATTTTTTCGAGAGATGAGACCTAGCTAAAACGATTTTTGGCCCCCCAAAATCCCTTTTCAGTAAATTTCATCCAAATCGTTAGGGCCGTTTTCGAGAAAAGCATGCACAGGGTCAGGCGGAACGTTACGCGTTACGAACGTTAGGAACGTTACGTTAGGAACGTTACACTTTTTCGTGCATGCAGCCGGTGTTTTATCAATTTATAAGATTGGTGATTCATCAATTTATAAGACGTTATCACGTCAAAAGAAAGCTCACATTCATTGTTTACAAATATCCACAAAAAAAATATCACTGACGAATGTCAAGCTATTTATAGCGAAGAAAAATAAAAATATGAAAATTTAAAAATAGCCTGCATTCGGACATTAATTAGTGGACTTGACAACACCGCTGACCTATTTTGCTAAAAACCTGTAAAAGTAATAATATATACAAACTGTCCATCTGCCTACATATTTCAATCTCAGATGCTGCACATATGCTGAAAGTGCTTTAATTCTATGTATATCGATAAAAAATATGCAGCAAACAGCTGCCAGTATTGCAAAAATTACTGACGCCATTAATTAACTGATAAATTTTAGAACTTTTTTCTTTCAATACACATTATAAAAGGTCAAGTGCGTGTCGGACACACAAAATATTATAGTAGGAGAACTATCAAACACTAGAGTGACCTGTGCGAATTATTCGCACTAAATAAGTATAATAATTATCACTTTACAAAATTATTTTTTAAATATGATTGCAGGTATTCAATTCGTTTCTAATTTTGCACACTGCTTATAACGTTCTTCTTTTTGTTGTATTACAATATGAAGCTCAGATGACAGATCGAAGAAATATTTTACTAAAATTGTCATATAGAGGCGCAAGTAGCAAAAGCGTTGAGCTAAGCCGTCAGATGGCATCATGCAGCATTGCTGTGACGTTGTTCAGCGTTGCTCGCTGTTTCAAAATTAAAGCCGTCAGATGACAATATGCAGTATTTACAATTATGAAGGTCAGATGACAGATCGAAGTGTTGACGTTGTTTCAAAATTAAAGCCGTCAGATGGCAGACGTTGTTCAGCGTTGCTGTTAATTAATAAATTAACAAAAACAAAAGCAATAATAAATTTTTTAGTTGTCGATGTCAGTAGAGCAAGCAATTATCTGTAAAATGATATATAATTTATGTGGAGAAATTGTGTGGTTTTTTCTAAAAAGGGAGGCTTAACGTATTAATATATATATGATTTTTGGGTCGGTTTTTGAGGCAGTGAAATAACACTTCTTTTGTAATGTTTGAACACAAAATCGAAGACCTACTGAAGGGTAGTGGAGCCTAGCCAAGCTATGAATTTTTGACTTTGTAAAATTTAATTCAACTTGGCAGGCTGTAGATTTGAAATCTACAGTCTGCCAAATTTAATAAAACTTTAGATGAATATTTTAGTTCAGGGGTGGCGAACATTTCTACACCTACGTGCCAATATTTTTCAAAAATCTTTAATGCAGCCACGACGTGACGATAAGCAACCAAAGAAACTTAGTTGCCAAAAAAATGAATCAAAAATAGATAATTTTGATAATACATTGAGCGCCATGAAACTTTTTCGTATTTGTTATTTGGTGATAGCCAATTGTTTTCGGCATCTAGCATATTTTTAATTATTTCGATTTTGCACCGCAATGAATGCCGTGCCAACAATAATCTGTCGCGTGCCATAGGTTCGCCACCCCTGTTGTACTCAATTAATTCTGCAATAAATAAAATTATCGACCAATTTTTCAGACAATATATTAACAAAAAAATATAATTATACAATAATTAAAAAAAATTGTTTAGTATTATTTTTTTCAATATTTTGATATTAATAAGTTTGAAAGAATTTTATAAAAAAACTAATTAGAAAATAAATATTAATTATTTTTTATATTTTTTAGATCAGTTCTGAAGAAGGTCCAAATCCGGATCGAAACGTTAATGTATTAATTATATTTTGTTGTTAATATATTGTCTGAAAAATTGGTCGATAATTTTATTTATTGCGAAGAGTTGTAATCAGACGTTAATCAAATATTTTAATTAGTTCTGATTCGATGTAGGTAAAAAAAAACAATTGTATCGAATTTTTCAAAAATGATCGGTGTTTTTAAGAACGATTAGAAATAAACGAACATCAAGCATTTCATTAAATTATCTGTAAACATTGATCACGGCAGGTAATACAAAAAATATCCGTATAAAAACCAAACTATAAAATCTAGTTAACTTTTAGTTTAAGGGATTTATAAAAACTGACCTTTATAAGGAGCTGATAGTCGTTTATACGTTGTATCGGAAGTTTAAGGTGTTCGTTAAGGGTTTTGTCGTCACCCAGTCGCTGTGAGAGTTCCTGAAAATAAAAAAAAATTGTGAGCCGCATAAACATAGCCCGTGTTGCGTCATAACTGAAATTCACCGTATAATCAAAAGTAGGATAAACAAAAATAAAAGCTCTTTGACAATGTCAGAAAGCATGATTATGTAATTAATACATTAATCACTGTAGCTAAAACATATGTAATAAAAAGTCATTAAAATAAATGAAAGTTTCGGCAATATTTTTGGCATCCATATGCATTCATTTCACCTTGGAAAATATTAAAATGATGTTACTGTTTGCAAGCCTTGTGTCATCACAGGACATAAATTTTCATGGCATCTTGAAAGGTATTTTAAAAGAGTGGATTTGAAAATAACAAAACGTTTTAAAAAGCAGACAGAAACGAAAATAAGTTCCGTTTTTACAGAAAAAAATAAAAAAGACGTTTAAAGCTGAAAACATTTTACTTCAAACGAATAATTTATGAACATCATCAAACGTAAAATAAATTATTCAATAAATAAAATTATCAACCAGTTTTTCAGACAAATATATTAACAATAAATATAAAAATTATCTTTTAGATCAGTTCTGAACAAGGTCCAAATCCGGACCGAAACATTAATGTATTAATTTTTATATTTTTTGTTAATATATTTGCCTGAAAAACGGGTCGATAATTTTATTTATTGAAGAGTTCTAATCAGACGTTAATCAAAGATTTGAGTAAAATAAATTAGTTAAAATTTGACGATGTTCAGTTAAGAAATAATTTATATTTGGTTTTATCTATTTATCATATACCTAGTTATTGAAACATGGAACATTTATCGGGAGGAATAGCAGAATTACAGAAACCGTGAATTCAAATCGTAATCATATTATTAAATTATTATTTTCAATAATAAATTGAAATCCAGTCGATACTTTCACCATTTTTTTTTATATTTAACGCTTTATGTAAAACTTTAGGGGACTGTCTTAACCAATCGTTGCAGAACACCGCATTTTGTAGCATTATCTCAGAAAATAATAATAATATTTGAAACAATCCATTACAATAAATTCACATTTTAATTTGTTAATTTTTGTGCAATCATTAATTCATATATCCTGGATAGCGGATATAAATGATATGATCACGAAATTCGCAAAAGCACCAAAAGAAAACTAATTATTAAATATAATTATTGAAACCGCCCGTTATATTATACGGATAATTGTACAAAATGAGTTTAGAAAAAAATAAGAAAATAATGTAGATTTACACCACAAAAACAGGAATGTATAAAAAGAAAAAAAAACTTCAAAACTAAAAAAGAGACGCTGATTTCAAATAATAGAATATAAATATTAAAAAATGCAGTTTCAAAAATCCATGCCAATTACAAATAAAAGTATGCAATCCAGTAACGAATTAAAAAAAGAAAACTGCGCATATCGTATTACAACAATCGATTCACCGTCAATAACTTTGAATAACAATTACCTAAGGTAACTGAACCGCACATAAAAGAACAACTCGAGCACTAAAAATAGGTCGAGGAAGTGAAGAAAGACGGTTATAGCGAATAAGGTAGGATGTGTAGAGAAGGTGAGCTTGTTGATAGATTGCAAGACAAAAGGGCTACCTGTGAATATTAGGGCTGTACTAGACTGTCACACACACTCACTCACTAGAGACACACATGCGGCGAGGCACTGATCTAACTAGTTGCGGAGCGCCGTCGGCGTAGAACGGTTGGGCCGGTGAAGAGCATCGTCAGGGGCCAGATCACTGGTGGCTAAATATAGAGACTAGTCGACTAACATAACACACATAAATTACATCACTGTAAATCGCCGTGTCCACGTATCGGCGTGGAAAATACAGGCTCGTTCATAAATGCAAAGAATCAGGGTCGGCTTTTGGGCGCCGAATTTATCAAAAAGTCGTGGGACTCCTACAAGTGCGACCCTTGAGGTCCACACGACCAACTTCAATAATGTAATTTACAAACTAGGGCTGAGAAATATTTTTGAAAAAAATTCACTTTTTTTGTGTTTTTGTGTCAGCTCCGACGCCCGACTGGAGTATGCTCCTTAGATACGCTGTGTAATGTATTTCATCTCGTTCTTTCGCACGTTAAATCATGCGGATATATACAGGGTGTCCCATTAAGAATGGGACATAGAACAACCGCAGATTCTCCAATTCAAAATAAAACGATTAAGCGAAATATGCTTAGATAAAAATTACTCGTTTCCGAAATACGGGGTGTTGAAGTTGAAAACTGAAAAATTATTAATGTCCATAATTTTTTTAATACACCGTATAATATTTTACTCAAATCGGAACACTTGTTAAATATCATAAAATGCACCTAACAATAAAAAAATTAGTTTAGTACGCTCTACCAGTGGCGTACGGCAGGAGTAAGTAATGCTTGTACCCCTTCTAAATGTTACGCCGCTGTCTAAATTTTAATTTTGACTATAATTTTAAAATTTTTGATATTTTCTAAGTCAATAATGTACACTTGTTAGTTTGTTGTAAAGTCATTGGTTTTCGAGATATTCGCAGTTTTTTTTAAGACAAAATTGTAAAAATGAATATTATTAATAATAATACAAATAAAAAGTACATGTCTATCTATCTTTAACTGCGAATATCTCGAAAACCAATGACTTTACAACAAACTAACAAGTGTACATTATTGACTTAGAAAATATCAAAAAAATTAAAATTATAGTCAAAATTAAAATTTAGACAGCGGCGTAACATTTAGAAGGGGTACAAGCATTACTTACTCCTGCCGTACGCCACTGGTAGAGCGAGTAACATTTTATCTAAGCATATTTCGCTTAATCGTTTTATTTTGAATTGGAGAATCTGCGGTTGTTTTATGTCCCATTCTTAATGGGACACCCTGTATATGTTTGTCTCTTTTGAAGCGGACTAGCGTAACGCCACACTTGAAGCGGTGGAGCGTAACGCCTCGCCAATTGATTTTACTATACTCATAAAATTTTCGTACCGGGTCTTATAACTCAAAATCGTTTCTTAAGGAGTAAACTCCAAAAACGGCTGAGTCTATTTTGATAAAAATTCTTTCGGATCGTTTCATTGATGCGTTACCCCTTTTACGTTACTGACGTTTCTCTTATATATTTCCCCTTTAACGTTACGTTGCTAAAAACGTTTCACTTCAAAAAAGGAGGTGCGTGTAAATGTTATGTCTCTGAAATGAAATTTCGATCTGAGCATACTTCTTAGTTCGAAGTCACAAAAAATATAATTTTAATAATTTGTTGTTTATAAAAACTATTAAATGAGTCACATTAAAAATGTGTTATTCTTAAAATGAATGAAGTCAGAAAATTATAATAAGCACAAAGTAGAAATAAGTCACCCACACAAAAATGCATTTAGAACTATGACATACAGAAATAAAAACACGTTTGCGTCATTAAATTTCGAAGTTTCAATGCTTCGAAAATATCATAGTGGAGTAATTATCCCACATTAATATTAATATACAAAATTGTTACAGGATTTGAGCGATTTCGCTTTCTTAAGACTGTCTTTGTAAACGCGTTACTAGAATTTTCAACTGTCTGACTTTTTGCAATGAGTCGGTTTTGATTAATAAAGGTAACTTGGTACACTTTAAAGTAGGTATAAGGTACTTACTTTACTTGCCTAGGCTCGGGTTTAGGCAAGATGCCCGCTAGAATTTTATAAAACAGTTTTCTACTTTTGTGCATCAGGCTTGGATTAAAAGTATGCTGTTGATTTTGTATCATTCATTTCTATGATTGTATTTCGCTATAAATGTTCCGACAAAAAAAAATGGTCGAAAAATTAACCAAAAGTTTTTGGTCCTGCACGAATACATCTTATGACTGATTGCATTTGAAAACTGATCCAATCAAATCTGCTTTGTTCCATTTTGGTACGTCGCCAAAATTGAACTTAAAGTAATAGGTACACGCAAATGAAATAAACAAAGTCATATCAAAGTATTTTTAAGCAAGCGTGCGAATCTAATGAAACGATTTTCAGTGCAAGAGACACGATTTTAATTAAGCTTGTATTCAATCCGTCATTATTTAATTTTCTAAATTTTTTGAGTTGGTATTATGACGACGAAAAAAATATATACTTACATCTTAGCATTTTGCAGGCGGCAAGATTAAAAATAGTCCAACCACTTTTAGCAAGATGAGTGAGTGAGTAAGACTGCTTGTTCACACTGACCTATTTTTATCACGAAAAGAAATCAACTCTCATCAGTAGGAGGATTTTCCTGTAGACAATTTACATCTGTTGTTCTCTATTTATTTCAGTTATGTACTAATTACCTTTGTTTGCTTTACTCTGTGCTCTTAACACCTGTCTGTGCGTATAAAACTTGAGGAAATTAGATGGACTTTTTTTACATACAAGATCATTGTCAATGTCAATGGAAATAATATATTACAGATTAAAAAAAAATATTATTTAATGCTTTAAATATGAGAAAAATTGACTGTTTTGATATGTCACTGTTGAGTAATTTGATAACTCATTCCGCCGCGATAGTGGAAAGATTCGGGTTTGATACCCGACGATGTCAGTGTTTGAAAATAAGCATCGTAACAATGGGTGTTTCTTAACTATGCTATCTTACTGTTATTTATTTAAACATGTATTTCATATTAAACTGTTTTGTCCGGTGGTCGACCTAAATACGCGAAAATAATACAAAAAAATCCGTATTGTGCTTCCCTAAAATTTTTAAATAAAATATGTTTAATTAACTTTAAAATAGTTGAAATAGTTGTTCTTCGTTTGGAGGAACTTACACTCATAGATGTAATATAATGCCGTTAGCAACAGCAATTTCGGTTTTGACAGAAACTTTGCCGAAGAAATAGTACAACCCGAAAAAAATTCCAATTACACAGTTTACTTCATTTGAAGAAAATCAATAATGAAAAGTGATATTACTGAAGCTATTCAAGAATAACAGCACCCACAATTGCTGCCAAAACTAATTCGAATACAATGGTATACCAAATTCCTGCTATTAAAAAAAAATAGTAAACAAAATTACGCAATAATTGGCAGGAATACAAATACTATTTTTTGTCAGAGCCAAGGGCGTAGATATGGGTGGTAAAGGGTGTAATTACCCCCTCCCCCGGGATCATAGTAATAAAAAAATAATATACGAATTGGCTAACAAATAAAATTTCGAAATACTTTTTGAAAAGGAATTTGATAAAATTAATATTTTGCTTGACACCTTCCTTCGTAAGTATTCTTGTGTGATAATAATACTTAAAAAAATTTTGATTTATTTTTTGCTTTACTCTCCCCCCCAGAAAAAAAATATCTACACCCTTGTCAGAGCAGTAGTGTACAATGTAAATTTTCAGCGTCTACGTGGCAGCTGGGGAAGACGTTGATGACCGTCCATAATATACGATCTGTTTGGGAAGAAAACGCTGATTTAACAGACTCTCTTAGTTAAGAGTCGATTGTTTAATTTCCTTTGTATCGAAATTTGTGTGACTAAGCAGTAAGGCAGACAGATAGGGAACTACAATGATTATTATTTTATTCTGTCGAACTATGGCACTATATTTACACGAACCTTCTTGAGCCCTTTTCGATCTCCGCCTCTATCTCCTTGATACGTTAGATAGATTAGATTTTTTTCAGGGTGGGTTAAGATTACCGTAAAGAAAGAGTCTAGGTGGTCCAAGATACAGGCGTCAAAAAATCACAGATTTTGGGCATTCATAGACTGACTGATAAATCACCGTAAATCACAGACGCCTAGCTCTAGCCGGTGTTGGGAGCATCGCACCAGCTCTCCGAAGGCTACTCGCGCCTAGTCGGTGCTGATATAATGAAGAATGGTATATAACAAAATATGGTAGGCCCCACCAAAAACATAAATCAGAAAAAAGGGCCAGTTCTTAGCTCTCATTTATTTTTTTCGGCTAATCCGGCAAAACTCACTTGGCCCTTTTTCCACATTTATGTTTTTGGTGGGATAAATAGATTATCCTAATCCCTAAATCTTTAGACAGAAAAATGGGTTAGAAAGTAAACCCTACTCCTTTTATTTTAAGCTAGTAAAAACGTATATTATTTGCACAGCTGATAGGAAAAATTGTGTGCCAAAAAGGTTAATGTTATAACACGAAAAATCAATCAATAAAAAAATTAAAAATATAGATTGTACATGAATTTTTACTAAATAATAAATAACATACCTCGAAATAATCGCTTGCTTCTAGATTGTTCTGTAAAAAGTGCTGTGCCAAAGGTTCATCCCGACAATAAGCAACGTGCTTATCAAAATCTCGTTCTAATCTCAAAAAAACTCGTCCGAGCATAACTGGTTCGTTATAATAATATTTGACTCCATCCATTAACACCCTAAAATCAATTAAAGATATAAGAATTCGTATCAACGTTTTTTTTTTAATATGTTACAATTCTTAGAGTTCCGCACCCAATGAATGAACCATCATGGTTCTCACTATTCTGTCTGTCTATCACAGCCTTCTTGTTTCCAAAGTACTACGATAATGAAATTAATTATGTAAGTTAATTTTCTGTTCTAAACTTAAACAAATTTTAATTTTACAGGGCTCGAAAAGACAGCCAAATAAATTATTTGAAGATAGTCATGTGGATTGTCTATGAATATCGACTAAAGTAAGAAAACATTTTTTATTGATTTTTTTACTCGAAAATGGCGACGTAGGGGGGTTACAGACTGGCCAATTTTGATACAATATTGTGTCCCCCTCGGTTGAATTTGGAAACTATTTGCATTAGAAACAGAAAATTTGTTAGATAGTTTTCGCGGTTACAACTAAGTAAGTTTCATTAATATCAGTCAAGTGATTTCGCCTCAGAGACTCGTGAGAAATTCTAGACGATCTACAGTTTAGGTCAGTAGCGTATATTGGAAGTACGGAACCCGGAGTTGACTGATATATCTTTTAAAATACTTACGTTCTATGAAATTCAGCAATTTCTCTAAGATTCCCGAAGATGAGATCGTGGTTATCTTTTACACATTTCGGTGGCTTTAAGGTAGCGGCTGGACTACCGGCTTCTGCTGCGGGATGATAATAATTACTTAAAACAGTCTCTAAATCTCTGCAAAATTCTTCCTCCGTGTCCACTAATTCTCGAACCACCGCCCTGAAAATAAGATTTATAATTAAACTTAGGCTTTACAAATTCAATTTAGATCATTAATTCGTTATTATATACGAAATTATAAATGTCAGCTATCAGGATACGGATATAGAAATATATTTATTTACATTATATTAATGAAAAGAGCCGCATAAGTACAATGTACATATCCCTAGCTATTTTACCCAAAAAGATACCACTATAGTTTCCGGTTAGCATCTTTAAAGACATTTTGAGATATCGAAAAAAAAAACATACGCCGATATCTGAACTTTTTAAATGAATTTAGACTTTCAATATTTTTTTTAATTGAGCATGGTCATTGGTTGCTTGTTGCAGGCTATTGAGGAGTAGCTTGACCCAGACTCCGAATGTTTCCTAAACTAACACGCAAGGTTCAATCAACATCTGTATACTATTTAGTATATCGTCGTTGGTTCTGTAATAGCTCTTATGTGCATAATTGGCAGATTTTACGTTTTTTAAATGAAAAGATTCAGGAAACGGAACTCTATACACTAGTAATACCTCCAAATTAATTTTACAGTAACCAACAAGGGGAAGTAACTCTTATGTGAAAAGTTGTATCAAATAATTCCTCCCATGTGCCAATAAATCCGAAATTAACGTTAAATATTTTTTAAGAAAATACTTCGTCTTAATTAAACACGTATAGTAAAAATAAGTATTAATTAGTAATATACCTCTGAAATTTCTAGTTCTTACCATCCATTGCTGAAATAACCACTTTTTGGCTTTTCCTGCAAATTTTACTTTTTGCACATAATAGGTATTACAGAACCAACGACGATATTTTGTTACTAATTGAAAACAAAGTTTAGTCTTCGGGGTAAATGTTAATTCCCATTTATAAAAGCAGTTATAAGATTAACAGCCCGTCAAGTTACTTTTGAACATTAAAAACCAATTTGAAAATATTAATGAACGAAATACTTTGAGATTAAAATTCAAAGAAGCGGGAATTTATGGAGAATTCGTAAGAGATAAAAAATATTTACTCTCGTCTATAAGAGGCGTCAGCTGGTATTGTTCCTGTAGGAATCAAAGGTTCGTCTGCTGGTCTTAATATACCGCTAGGAACCCATCCTTCTTTGACAATCTGATCGGTTGAACCGTCTTCTGGAATTACTCTCACCAACCATCTGAAATAAGAAGTACTTTTTCAATAAAGATACAGTTTTTGCCTATTTTTATTGAAAATTAATATTACAAAACTAGGGACAGCTGGAATATCTGAATTCAAGGTTGCATAACAGCACCGTGCAAGGGCGCGAAATGAAAATCTGGCCCTTGGCGCTGATAACTTTAGCTACGGCGCCAGGGTCGGACTGGCCATATAGTCAAGGTAGCATTTGCCATCCGGGCACACACGGAGATAAATCTATATTAATATACTAATCCTAATATAATAGACAAAAGCTAAAGAGTTTGTTTGTTTGTAGTGTAATTGAACGCTAATCTCAGGAACTACTGGTTCGAATTGAAATTTTTTTTTGTTGGATAGCGCATTTATCGAGGAAGGCTATAAGCTATATAATATCACGTTACGACCAATAGGAGCGGAGCATCAATGAAAAATGTTGCAAAATGTAACTCAAAATTTGTCCGTCCGACACGAACGGTCATTCCGATCATCATGAAATTTGGACACAACATTCATCTCAGTAAACTAAAATGAACGTGCGTACTCATGTCCCTCCACTCCCATTCGTTCGTTTGCACCCGGGTGAAACTGGGCGGAACCGCTAGTGAAATATATATGCACTTAAGATATATATATTTGAGTCCTGAACAGACTAGATCAAACACGGTTTTTTTATTTTGATCAAAATTTCAAGGTCAAACAGATAATAATTATCGTACGACAAATCTCAACATTTAAAACTGTTGATTGCAGAAAACTTTTCTGATAGCAAGAAACGTTTGGCATCTAAAATGCACTGTTTATATAAATAATATATATATTATGTTGTTGTGTGAGTCATGGCTTTGACTTGGAGAATTTCCGTAGGCGTCTGTCTAAAGTTGTGTACAAAATAACACGCCATTAACTGTCGTCATTAAGAAATGCATACATAATTAGCAAAGAGAAAACATGACGTTTTGTTACAGTTTTTCAAAGATACTGAATATTTGGCTCTTCCCTGAAGATTATCACGAAATCGGCTGCGCTAAAGCTTGTTTACACACCTGGATTCAGGATTGTAATTGAGTTGTCTTGGATCTTTATATTTTCGTTTTGGTCGTACTGATAATTTATGTTTCGCTGCTGAAGAATCTAGAAGGCCACTTCCGGCTAAACTTGCTATGTCCAATTCAGGGTCGAGTTTCGGTTTTCTAAAAATAAAACAGTTTATGAATAAGTGGTCTCCATATGTTTGAAAGACATTACGAATAGATTTTGGTGTTAACTATTAGTAACTCTTACCATTCCGACTTCACAAGTGGAAAATGGTATTAATTCAGGTCTAAATTCACAGGAAAAACACATATTTACAATATTTTTTACCATTCCAACCCACAAGTGGGGAATGGTACTAGTTTAGGTGAAAAATCAATTTTCAAAAATTTTACAATATCTTTCCGTTTTGAGGTCCCCCGAATCCAAAAAAAAAACATATTTTTGGAAAAACTCTGTGCGTCTGTTAGTCTGTGAACACGATACAGGTCAAACAGATGAACGGATTGAAACCAAATTTTGGGAGGATGTTTTGTATGCAAATATGAAGAACCCTATTGTTTTTAGGGAAAATCGGCGCATGCGCAGAAGAGATATATGCTATAACAACGAATAGCAAATATCATATTGAATACTAGCCATTACCCGCGTCACCTCACGCGATATCAGAAATTTTATTTTCTTTATTATAATCAAATGTCAACATTTTTGAAGTTGAAATGGTCCCTTCGCCCAATTGGCTGGAATTTTTTTGTTCGTTTTAGATTTTTTTTTGAAGTTTATTTTTCAGATAATTTTCTTATACTCACTTTGCTGCAGGTCCGGTGTCAACAGTGTCGAGTATTTCAACTAAGTCGCCTTCTTGCAAATTTATTTCGTCGTCATTTGTGGCTGTGTAGTTTTTAGAAGCGATAAATAAATCTGATATCTGTAACGAAAAATGCAACAAGTTTAAAATAAATCCAATACGTAGGATTTAAATCATAAAAAATATTTTGCAGTTTAAAAACAAATTCTGTAATAAAATTATTTACGCTTGAAGTTCTTTGCATATCAAGCTGAAAGTTACTCATTAACTTGATTTATCTACGTTTATACCTAATTAAAAATTTGACTGGCAAAAAATGTATACGATAGATTTTTAATATAAAAGTTCAATTAAAAATTGTCACGTATTCTATACGTAAATTAGGTACTTACCTCAAGTTGAGACGCCATTGTTAGTTATGATTTAAAATCTGAAATAAAAATTAAATTGTTTTTATTTTAAACAGTTTCTTTAACGGAATTTTATTAGTTTCGTTTTCAATTTAAAGATTTATCCAAAAACAATAAAGATTTACTAAAAAATTTACGACCAATTCAAGGGAGAAAAATAAAATAAAATACTTATACGAATTTCAGTGATAAACATATAAATATTAAGGAGTAGAAAAAAAAGACCCGATTGAATTTTTCGGTATAACCAAAAGGAACATAAAAAGTGGAAAAATGCAGACCTAGATCAGAATTAAAATTCTTACACAATTTTGTAAATACTCTAAATTCGTTTGATTCGAACGCGCGATTTTCTGCAGAGGTTACATATAATTTTGACCCTTCGTATAAGCCAGGGGTCGACAACCTTCTGAGACAGACGAGCCAAAAGTTACAAATTACAAAATTTCCCAGTTTTTAAAGAGCCACTAAACAGTTTCGTTTCATTATTATGGTATGTATTATAGTATTTGAGACGCGAGTGGAAGTGGCTAAGAGATAGACTTGGTACTCAATCATGGATCGATTGGACGATTTTTTAGGGTTTATATAGTAAAACTAGCGGCCCTGTACGTGCTTCGCTACGTATACAGTGAAATAATAAAACAATTTAATTGGAACATCTATCTATCTATCTATTTTATTAATTGATAGCTATTTTAAAATATACATGGGCGTATATGTGCGCCGTCGTGCTCGAAAAAAAAATAGCGTAAAGTATTCGTGGATAACTGGTCTTTAAAACACTTGCTCTATTTCGAGCACTCCGGCTGCGTCGTCGTGCTCGAAAAAAAAGCATTTGTTTTAAACGATATTCAGTTTTTTTACATCCTCGATCTAGATATATGGTTGTTAAGTTCATTGCGCCATCTATTGAATATTCACTCAATCCAGTCAACAGGTATCGCCATCTTATATGGTTGTTAAGTTCGTTGCGCCATCTATTGAATATTCACTCAATCCAGTCAACAGATAATTATGACTGTCAAGGAATAGACAAATAATTTGCAATAAAATAATATTGCGACTATAAATTGAAATGTAAGCTATCCTATCTTTCAAGTTGGGTCGAATTGCACACGGTGTGCAAATCAAATTTAAAATCGGTTCAGTAGTTTAGGAGTTCATCGCGGACAAACATGTGACATGTAATTTTTATATATAAAGATAATAATTTTTTGCGTATGGAAGAGCCCCGACTTTATACCAAAAGAGCCACAGGTTGCCGAATCTTAGTGCTAAGGCATCGAGTTTCCGAGCAATGCGACTTTTGACATAAATTTTTATGTTGTCATAGAAAATCTCATAAAGTTCGCATTACCCGCGTTTTTAGATTATTCGAAGAAGGGTTGTTCCACAATAGTTCGAATAATTGAGGCTCTACTGAGTACCTACTGCATCTTCAATATTAATACAGTAAAATTCCGCAAAACGGTTCTACTTAGAATGAACACCGATTCATAAGTACAGGAGAACTATTATAATGAGATTTTAAATGTCGGAAGTTTAAAGAGATTCCATTGGAAGTAGAAGTCTTGTGGTTAATACACACAAATCTATAAGTCGTATGAAAAACACCACCCACTTTAGTTTTCTCGTAATCAGGTAAAAACAAAACACCACAAAAGCATTAAACACACACTAAAAAAATATCTGTTCATCGAAAAAAAAAATAATAAACAAATAACTTTCAGTAATATAAGACACGACCTTTTGACCTTTACATTTACACTGTGAAAACAAGATGGCGCGCACACTTGCATAATACTGATAACGGATGTACACGATTTAGGGAGGGGGTGAATTGAAAACAATAATCTCAAAGGAAACAAAACACTAACCTGGAAACGGAGCAATGACCGCGCAGAACCGATGTGTAGTGTTTGCTTACTGGCATTGCACTGAAAAGAACAAGAGATTAAAAAAAAAATGACGACCAATTGATTAGCTATTACATGTATTTGTTTTATATATGCAATAATCAGTGGCGTGGTTAGACGCAATTTAGATTCAAAACCAAGTTCAGAGAATAAAATATCGCTACAATTTTAGAAAAAAACTTAGCCATGACACATTGATTTTCAGAATTTATAAAAACTCTAAAGAAAAAAACTGGAGCACCGGTTTTATGAAGCAAGAAACTTAAATATTTTCGTAATGAGAGCTACACTGGTGATAAAATTTGAGGAGATTGTAGAATATAGAGTATTCTTGTGTGATATTAATAATACTTAAAAAATATTGATTTATTTTTTGCTTTACTCTCCCCTCAGAAAAAAATATATCTACGCCCTTGGTCAGAGCAGTAGCTTTAGAGCAGTAGTGTATAATACGCGCCACGAATCTAAAAGGCTCGAAAGTTAGATGTGAATGCGGGCATGCGCTTGTACAGTCTGTTGAAAAACTACAAACTAGCAACTAAAATAGCAATAACAACTTGACAATAGCGTACTCGACTGTACTTTAAAGCAGGAAAGCGACAAGTGACTAAGGCAACGAGCGATCACGGCCAATCACCGACGAGCGCACGTTCCGTGCAGGTAGCTGGGAGGTGGTGGGAGTATCAACGGCTCTAAAATGTGCTTTTGCAACGCTGTTTGTGGCTAACTTCCGAACTTTTTAGATCCGTGGCGCGTACCATACGGAAGACTGAATAAAAGCAGTTGAACGATTCTGACGACTTGTCTTTATTCTGTGCCCTAGTCATTGTCCACTGACAAGTACTGTCTCTGACATTTTACATGGTGGTTTATATAGAGTTGTACATAAATAAATACCTCGTTTGCACAGAGAGAAGGTAGGTCAATCAAAACTCATTTAAATATCATCACGTTGGGTCTTTGCCAGTATACGTCAAGGCTTACCAAAGCATATATTATATTTGATCAATTCTGGGCATATTTCAACGAATAACTTAGAGATCGCGAGTCGTCTTATACTTAACGTTAACATTACGTTACGTATCAGTAACATCACGTCAAATAGCATATGGCACAGAAGTCTGAGGTCTGGGATTAGGAGGGGTCTGCCGTAATGGGTCAGCAGAGATGAATCGAAGCATTAGGATTCTTCTCTGGAGAACCGTTACAGAATGTGGATTGTGGGGGCTATGGGAACGGCATTCAATTACAATTTACACATCCCTATTCACAAACTCGGGACATTTTTTAAATAGTGCCAACGGTTTTGTTTCCAACGAGAAGCTCTGATTTCACCTGCCGATATTTCATTCTCTCAGTATATTTAATCCATCTATTAAAGTTTAGTAATAATATGGTTTGTACTATTGTTAATCTTAAAGTTAAGTTTTGAAAGAATGCCAAAAGTATACATAAATTAACCTTGCCAAATGTAAACGTCGGCCGCATGCCTGGCTAAATAACTAAATGACATCGGTTAATTAATTAAACATAACGCAACAGATTCTTAACATTAAAAAACACATCATAAATGAGCTGGATAAAATTCTTTTTAAAAGTGAACAACATAATAATCATTCAATTTTTCAACATCCATGAAGGATATTTTATAGGATAATGAGGTTACATAAAAGCAAATCAACAAACAGGCTAGTTTAAAAATAGTATATTTCACCACAAGGGCCGAAACAGTGATATTCTTTCCCTGCCTGAGGGTAATTAGTAATTACCTCCTGTACCCCCTCATATCTATACGCCCTTGACTGCTTAACCGTTGCGATCGGCAACGGCGACATCAAGCAAAAAGGAGCGTTCAAGATTATTTCTTTAATTCTTTATAATAAGTACCTGGGTGACCGAGCTTTGCTCGGAAAGTTAAACAAAATACTGATATTCAAATACGTATTTATTTTAAGTCTCACTTGGATAGTAATTAAAGATTAACTGTCATAATATTTTGAAAACAATTGTTTCATTGTATGAAATTCCAAAACCTACTTACAATATTTAAGTATTTTCATACGTCAAAAAATTGATTTTTATAATGATAAAATTTGTAAGAAAACGATTTTTTCGAGAGATGAGACCTAACTAAAACGATTTTTTGCCCCCCAAAATCCCTTTTCAGTAAATTTCATCCAAATCGTTAGGGCCGTTTTCGAGAAAATATTTAGGGACATAGGTAGGTACATAGGTAGATACAAGATTAGTTCGTTTAATAATTAAATATAGGGAATTACAACTACTTCTTTTATTTCTGAGATACTTTCCTCACTCTGTCAAGCTTTGACAGGGTCAGTACAGTAATTTGTTAAATCTAGTTGCTATATTTAAACGACATGCGATGCCACTTTGTTCTGACGTCACAAGTACTTTGATAAAAGTTAAGGTTTCATGGTTATATTATATTTTCAATGCTCACTGTAAAGTGATCCTTACGAAATATATCGATTCTATTAAAAAATACAGATACACACGAACACAATATGTATTTACATAAAAATGTCAATATTTTAAATAAAAAAAAAAAAAATGTTAACAAGATTGAAAATTTTGAACTTTATCTCCAAAGACTAATAATATTAAAAATAATATTTTTATAATAAGTTGAATACCGCAAAGCACTGCACAAATTTAATAATTTTTTTTTTACATTAGTTGATGACTTGACTCTTGTCTTTGGTCAGTAGCATTAACTTCGATAATTAATTATAAAGTATATTATGTAATTGGCACTAGAATTGAAATTTTAAGTTGACTAGCTTTTTTTCGTCAACAGAAACCTCTGATAATAATTGGTAAAAATGTATTTCCACCATGACGTGCCGGGATACGCAATCATGACCGTCATGACGTCACAACGTATAAAGTGACATGGCAGCTGTTGTTGATTATTTACCAATGCTACAGTTTGTACACATAATTTATTTCATAATTTTTTTAAGTTATTCGCTTTTTTGCTCATTAAAATGTGCATTTTTTACATATCAACGGCGCGCGGCGTCTAAATTGCTATTTTTTGATAAACAAAATTTAAAGAGTAACCTTAAACAAAAAAACAATATAGATTTATAATCTATTAAAGCGCATTTTCTTAGTTACAAAATGAGACAACGTTACTGATTTTTATCCCAAATAAATTTCGCCCTGTTATCGAGATGTCGCCTTCAAGTAAAGCCAGGTTTAATCCAACGCACCCAAACGTTACGCCATCCCACAAAAAAACGTCGTTCCATAAAAAAGTCGCGCCAATTGTACGGTTTTACTCCCAACCAAACGCGCCATTATATGTTTCACAACAAAAAATACTACTCGCTTTTTAGCACTTTCGTCGAAGGTAAGGAAAAAGTCGATCGAAATTCGTTCATTGTAGTCTAAGCTCCCATGACAGAAAAAGTTACCCCTACGAACACCTCAAAATTATAAAGTGAAAATGGCTGAAAAACATGTAAGAAACATGTTACGCCTGCCAGACTAGTAAAAATTTGTTAATTGTTATTTTTTATGAATTTTTGAATTTAAAAAAAAACATGATATTTTTTCCAAAACACCTGCTGGAAATTTATACAATTTGTAGTAAATAATGTACCATTTTTGAAAAAATTTGTCTGGCTGACAATTTTCGTTAATAAATTTGTCAGACTTCATTTGTTATAAATTATTTTTTTTATGAAAATACATTTTATAACACCTCCTTGATTTTTTTTAAATAAAGTTTAAGATCTCTTCTATCTAATACAACTTGTCTGGCTGACAATTTTTGTTAATAAATTTGTCAGACTTCATTTGTTGTAAATTTTTTTTATGAAGTCTGTCATAGTAAAAAACATTTTTTCGCTGACAGACTAATTTTTATGCAGAAAATAGATGTCAAACCTTCTTTCAGAAAAAAAATTAAGGTGGTGTTTTGACACGGCCCTTGTAAAAGCTGATTTGTTTATGAAAAAACGCTGTCACGGCGCTTAAAATTAAATCTGGCATCGTAAAAAACAATGTTTTGATGAAAAATGTATTAAAGTACATAAAAGGTATCTACCGTATTAATTTAGAATAAAAAAAAATTTTTCTAGTTAGCAACGATTATATACCATATTTTTTCATTAAATGCGACCACATTTTTTTATGAAAAAATATGGTATAATCGTTGCTAACTGAAAAATTTTTTTTTTTTTTTATTCTAAATTAATATCTACTGTAGATCCTTAGAGCTTGGACTATTGGATCAATTGTAAAACCGACGAATCTTTAAATTAAAAAATGTGCTCACGAAAAAAGTTTATAATATACCACCTTCTGTGTCGTGATTTTAGGAGCGTGGAAGTGGTAATACAAAAACGGCGTTAAGACTTGGGGGTTCGCGCAACGCCGCTTAAACATTTTGGGTTTCCATAATCTCTGCGACATTGTAACTGTTTTAGATTCAAGGTAATGTTGATTTTCCGCAATGAATAAACGCGACATCTGTACCTTCGCTATTATATTTAGCGACACATTTCTTACGTTATTCTAATATTAACGCATGTTTTGATGTCTTATTGTGTCTTGTACGTACTTTGTTCAAGTCAAATATACCAGTGTTTCTAAAATTGTTACCGTCAAAAATTAAAAGTTGTGAAAATGGACTTATCAGATTTTTTAATATTTTTGTAAACTTGAAAAGTATATCTTTCTAATGTAATGTTAATTTATTTTTACAAAAAAAAAAATGTATATTCATGTAGATGTCAGTCACTTTTTCATATGATGACAGTGCACCGACCACTGGTTTAGAACTGACGATGTAAATAATCCGCGTATAACTTTATGACCCATATGTTCCACGCATGAAAAGTTCAAATATACTACGAAAAGATATTTTACTACGTTTATTGTTAGAATACTTATTCATTCTTGTCAGAGTTTAATGCAACAAAAATGAGATTAAGTAACTTTTTAAAATTATACTTCTTTTGGCGCGTTATGAAAAAAATGATGAGTGAATTTTTAGACCGTAACATCAAAATTTACAGGACGAAGTTGCCAGATTAATTATTTACGCCTGGGAAATTTTGTTAAATTTTTTAATTTTAAGCACGCTTACCAAAAATTTGACTGATGGCGCAGCGAACTAAAATATTAAAAAAAAATTAAATAATTAAATTATGTGTTACTTTAGAATAAACAATAATTCAGCCGCCGCGATAGTGAAAGATTCGCGTTTGACTATTAGCGAAACAACTGGCTGTTGTCTAAATGTTTCCTTTACGCCATTCCCAATGACCTACCTAACTATGCATGCCAAATTTCATATTTCTAACTCTAAGTCACCTCGAAGAGATCTAGGTTTTAGACCAGTCAGTGCAGAGTGTTCGGACTTCATTTTCTCGGGAACAATTTTTAAACAAAATTATAAGAATAATTTTGGAAAAAATTATTTCTAACCGATTTTATAACGGTTGAATATTGAAAAAGTTATATGGTTTTATACGTTTGTCTAAAATTGGTATCGCTAAAGAAATCGTTATAAAATCGGTTAGAAATAATTTTTTTCCAAAAATTCCAACAGGATACTAAATTTGAATAGATTTGTGATTTTTCTGGCTTTGTCCGACCAGGTAAACCTATTTATGAAAAAAATGGCGCAATTTGCAATTAAGGAAACAAAAAAAAAAGTGATCGTTAATTACTCGAGAAGTAATTGACCGATGACGCTAAAATTATTCATGCATGTTTGGATCAACATAGACATCATTTTTGATAATTTTCAGCCATCTATATATGCGGTCATTTTTTTGTTAAAAAATAGTGAAAAAACGTGTTTTTTTAACTTTCGGGGCTATTTGCAAGTTAACAATAATTGCACTTAGCGACCTCTGTCAGTGCTCATTTTTTAGGAAATTTCATAAGCGACAATTTTCTCAATGCATATGCTATACTAAAAGTCAAGAGGAACGGAGATATTAAAGGAAATAGAGAAAAAAACACTATTTTCGTCACTAATTGTTAATTAATTAATTAATCAAGCACACCAACAATTTGTAAGCAAACTTAGGGGGTTGAACTACACCCTAAAACGAAGCGATTCCAACAATAATCTCGCCTGTACCCGAAAAATACACCCAAAACTCCTCGCCGTCTTGCCTATTAACAAAATTACAAGTTGGCAGGTCAAATAGATTTTGAATTAAAGTAGCTCAAAATGGTTTGGGCAAAATATACAGACAGTATTTGCCGAAATTTGTTGTGTGTCCAGATAACATCATAATATTAATATTCATCTGTAAAATATGTGCTTGAAAAGTGTCATTATCCTCATAATGAGGCAGACATTAAGCACAAGCTATAAAAACAGTGTGAGTCATTGTTAAGTAGCGCGGGTGTATAAAACTATAAATATTGCATTTTTCTAAAATCACTTTTTCTTTGTGTCATCATCCTCATGTAATGAAGCATGCTCTTTCAACAAGTTTATTACCTATCACTAGCACATGTTGCACTTATTTTCCGCGAGTCAACTTGACAATGACCTGAGGTGCACAAAGGATTTTATTTATTTTTTGAAGTGCAACTTCTTATGCGACCTCGAGCCGTTTAACGTTTGCGTTATAAATAATTGTGTATACGTGAATCATTTTAAAAAATGAAAATTGTATAATTACAACATCATATTATCACATATTGAAATCTATAAATGTATATTAAAATCAATTCTCGTGCGTTAGTCTTATAAAAACTCGAAAATGGCTCGACCGATTTGAATTTTTTTTTTTGTTCGTTTTAATACGGGGGTGATTTAGGAAAAATTCAAAGGAACAGACGGAAAATCGAATTCTTTTGTGTCCACGATTTTTTTTTGTGACACAGTTATGTCGATGGTGGACACAGCTATGTCCACGGTTACACAGAAATCTTCCTAGTCCGGAATAGTTGAGCCCATCCGCCCCTGCTTCTTAGTCACTATATGTAGATCCGTCCCTGACAGTAAAGACTAATTTTTATTCAGCTATTGTCAGATTCACGTTTGTGTTAAAACCGGCAGTTATAACTAGTGATGTGCCGGATATCCGTATCCGTATCCGCGGAGCTTCGAGGGAGAAACAAGATCCGTATCCGTATCCGTTAGTTTTATGGCGGATCTTTTATCTTATTAATTTTCAATTCATAGATGAAATTTTATATATATAGGTGATTAGGTAATAATGAAAAACTGTTAAATTCCATTCAGATTATTTTTTATTTCTTAAAATCGTATTTGGCACCTTTATATTGCAAAAATTTATCGTAGTGAGTACCATACCAATAGTACATAACTCAAAGGTACTAATAAAAAACTATCTTTATAATGAGATATTGCACATCGATCTTTGAAAAGAGACAATCTGTTATGAGAGTTAACTCTTAAAGAAGTCAATAACTTTTTCCCATAACAGATAGTCTCTTTCCAAAGGTCGATGTGTAATATTTACCGCCACGTACTCTAAGAAAGTTAAGATCCGTATCCGTATCCGCGGATCTTGAAACCAAATATCCGTATTCAGATCCGTATCCGCGGATCTGAATTTTTAACGATCCGGCACATCACTAGTTATTACGCAACCCAAACGATGCGTTGTTTGTTAGATGTCATATCGATATACAGCAGCGGATCTACGATTTTTAGAACTGGGGCAGAAACTTGATAATGCTGCCTCCTCTCTCCTTCGTTTGAGATAAATTACTTAAAAATATAATACGCGCCACGGACCTAATAGGTTCGGAAGTTAGTCACAAACAGCATCGCAAAGGCACATTTTAGAGCCGTGTGATACTCTCACCACCTTCCAGTTACCTGCACGGAACGTGCGCTCGTCGGTGATTGGCCGTGATCGCTCGTTGCCTTTGTCACTTGTTGCTTTCCTGCTTTCCTACAGTCGAGTTGTTATTGCTATTTTAGTTTTGTTGAGTTGCGAGTTTGTAGTTTTTCAACAGACTGTACAAGCGCAAGCCCGCATTCGCATCTAACTTCCGAGCTTTTTAGATTTGTGGCGAGTATTATAACTCACAATGGTTAGCATGTTTCGTGAACGAGACAAAAAAAACCTTTAATAAATTTGCACTCTTTATTATCTATTACCATATTATATTATGATTTTGGCACCCTCTGAAACTGTCGGATACCCCGGTTTCCTCCCTAGATCCGGGGCTGTCCATATAAGAACGTTTAAGGATGAACGCGAAAAAATTCGCTGGTGTAAAGTTCATTTTTTATTTCGAATTGTTGATAATGCCACAAAACAAAAATAACCATGAAATCAGCTCTGTTTTGCCGTGAAATATAATACGTACGGCTATGTTTGTTTATAAACATCTAAAATGTGTATTGCGCACTTGAGCTCATCAAAAGATTGAAAGGCGCCAAAGAACAACAGGTACACGAGGTAATAAAATGCACGAAAATCAACATACAAAATGTGCGAGGAAAAGTTGACAGTGCAGAAAAATTCAAAAGTAATTTTAGTTCGTTTTAAGCGCGATTCACACTAGCTGTAACGCCAGTATTTTGTACCGGCAACCGACTTTCTAGCTCAAAACAAGCAGAAAAACAAGCACAAAAAATAGTTCCGGTTCTAATTTTAAAAATCCATTTCCCGCAGTGAAGTCATTTTCATCTTCGTAACCTACACGATAGCCAGCCCAAGTCCCAGCAGTAATTCCAGCGGCAAAACCAGCCTCGTGTGCAGCGGCCTTGCTAGGGTTGCCATCCGTCCGGGTTTCCCCGGATTTGTTTTCCGGGGAGCATCCAGACGGGGTTTTGTTTACCGATCGGATTTTAAAATGACTAGATAAATACATATTTACGACCGTAGAATTAAGCAGAGATATTTTCTGGAATTAAGTTTCTTTAATACGAAAAGATTTAGTTTTGCTTATTGGAAAAAAGAAACTAGAGTTATTGATGGTTTTTCTAATTAAGTTCGCGATACATACCACATTTTTTGCACTACCCCCATAAAATAACGAGTTTTCAATTCATTTTCAGTACATTTTCAAAATGTTTGATATTTCTTTGCGTAACAAACTGACACTATAGGTTACTACGTTAGCTAACAATAAAATAGCATTAAATTTTACTTTACGCACTAGTGTTAAAAATGGTTTAATTTACGACCACTACGCACGCACGAAAACCAGTTATTTTATAGGAGGTAGTGCCAAAATATATTTATGTTTGTTTAGACAAACTGAAAAATTATTTACAGATAATATTTTAAATATTAAGGTTTAGCTCGCGTCTACAAGCGCACAATCGCCTTTTTTTAACTTCCTCGAATTGTTATGATGAACAAAATATTCGACGATGTAATAAAAACAAAACATAAAATTTTTTGACACCACTGTTTATTGCGTGATGAAAACAAGAAGTTATAAAAGACAGTAATTATCAGTAATTTTATTTAAAACTGTAACGGAAATATTCACAAAAATTAATTTGTTAAAAATTTAGCTATGCTTTACGACAAAAAAAAAATTGCGCTGTTTAATGTTGGTCGATGTTTCGCAAATTATATTAGTTCGTCTTCAGACAATAATGTTAATAACTATGAAAAATGATGAGTATTTTTTGTTTGAACATAGATATTATTTTTCTCACCATTAGCAAACGTCAAGAACATTTTGGTGGTAAACAATAAACAGCCAACCCACTACACATTTAATTAGTAATGAACAGGTCGCCAGCTCGCGCGACACTGCCAAATATCTCGAGTTTCAAACAAATCCCCACCCCTGAAAGCTTTTACACGTAGACTACTTACGCTTGAATAGAAACAAGATGTGCTTCAGATCTGAAACATTTTATTCTATTTTTCAGTATATATGTTACGGTCAATGTAAAGTCCGCTGCACACGAGGCTGGATTTGCCGCTAAATTTCACTACTAATTTTCTAGCTCTAGTTTTCTTAATCGCTATTATGTGCTCGCGTCACACGAGACGTCTTTACAAGCTTGCTCTGCAGGTAGATTCGCGCGCAGTAATAGAACGGTACAACAAAAGTGCATGTTTGTTGTCTCTGAACAGAACACACACTATGGCATAGTTTGTGGGCGTTTGTTCAAGTAGTTCACGTGACAAGATACTGTTTCCTGATTGTTTCTTGTCATACCTAGCAACGGATCTAGCAAGAAAAATAGCCCCTGTTCTAACTTTAAAACCTATCTTGTGAACTAGCAGGCGAGCTCGCAGTGACGTCATTTCCAGCTTCGTACCCAGCCTACCGACCAGCAGAGAAGTCCAAGTAGCGTTTCTAGCCTCGTGTGCAGCGGCCTTAATTCGTTCGTAACCAGTGCCGGCATATGAGTTAGTGCAGCTCTAGTTACTATGGTTTTTGGTGTCCCTTCCATACTATTCATACCAACCTCCATAAAGTTATACAGATAAAATACTCATTTTTAGTGTGTTTGCCATAGCACTTACATTATTGACGTAGGTCGGATGGCGGGATCTAGGAATATAACTAAAATTTTTCAGCGTTTCTTAGCTTCCTGAACGTTCATAAAAAATTGGTTGTCTGTAAAGTCGGTTTACGGACGATAGTTTTACGTGATAACGTCATTAAGAAACATTGATAAACTCTCTCACGTCACGCGAGAAGAGAGAGAAATGCGTACAAGCCGACGCTTGGGCCGATCGTGCTTCTCTACCGCTTATACCGCGCTCTCGCTTGCACGCTCAGGCTCAGGCGGAACGTGACACTTTTTCGTGCGTGCAGCCGGTGTTTCATCAATTTATAAGACGTTATCACGTCAAAAATATATTATATTAAAAAAATGTATCTTAATTTATGCTATAGTCAAGGCCATTCTTGCTTAGTTTATCGCGTAAAAGAAAAATCTATCCCGATGAAAATGTTGGTTTTATAAAAAAAAGTTCACAGAAAAATTACGTAAGTGGATTCACTTCAGTGATGTCACTTGAATGGTTTATTAATCGCCACTATTAAACGCTTGACCTGTTTTCGCACATTTAGATTGAAATTTATTAATAAATACATACCGAACATATTGTTTGTCTAATTTTGTACCATTAAAAATTGATATCATTTCCAAGCTCTTGAAAAGCTCTCAATGAATTTTAAAATACAAAGATGAGTCATCGATATTAAAAATAAATAGAAACTAAATATTAATTATTTTTTTATATTTTTAGATCCGTTCTGAAGAAGATCCAAATCCGGATCGAAACGTTAATGTATTAATTATATTTTTTGTCAATATCTATACCTATTGTCTGAAAAATTGGTCGATAATTTTATTTATTGAATATGTATAAGAGTTTTGTTTTTTAATGTGTAGAATAATGTTTGCCCATTTTTTTTTAAATTAATATTAATTAGCTTTTGTCCGAAACTTCGCCCAGAGGAGCGCTTTAAAAATCGTTATATATAGGCATAGGTTATAAAGGACGTGCAGTCTGGAGAACCGTCATTTTATATATTATGAGTGATAATATTTCGTCTCACCCCTCAAGAACTACTGAACCGATGTATGCGTCGATGCTCTTTTAGGGTTTCGTACCATAAGGGTCCCCAACGGGACCCTACTACTAAGCCTCCGCTGTCTGTACGTCTATCTGTCAGCGGGTTGTATCTCTCATGAATAGAGAGTTGAAATTTTCACAGCGTGTGTATTTCTATTGGCGCTATAACAACAAATAATGAAAACTAAAATGGCGACTTTCAAAATGGCCGCCGCGCAATGCGATCACGTGATGCATTTTTACAAAAAAAAATTTAGTGAGTCAAATTTTCAAAAAAAATATTATGTCATAGCGTGCCATATACTAGTGATCTATGAAAATATTTCTACAGTAAATTTTGACAAAACAAATATTTTACGTGTCAAAATATTCATATATTTAGTTTTATTTTAAAAAAAGAAATAGAAAAAGATATTTATATTTCTATAATATACTATGTTGCATAGTTTTTTTTGTGGCAACCACACATTTATTTATTTTTCTAAGTGAATTCATGAACTGGGGTCTATATGTATGACCCCGGTTCTTTTTGGATATGGTGCGTCAAAAAACATGTTTATATCGAAAATTGTCCTGTGGAGTGTTATATTTTATTTTATGGTGATTTGTGTTGAAAGCAGACATAGACGATCGAAAAAAAGAGCAGAAGACATATCGGATTTTTATTTAAATAATCATTTCGAAAACACAATGACAAACGACTCGCCGTTTCGGCGTTTTCAACGGTCGATTAAAAGACAATCAAATTTTAAAAATTTATCTAAATTTGATAGTTTAATTAAACATAAAATAAATGTAGCCGGAAAAGTTGACAATAAGAGATCCGTAAACGCTTCTGAAACTTTCAATTTGAGAAATGATCCTTTTCTTTCAATGAATGTAAATCAAGTTCCCCTTAATTCATTTCCCAGTATAGTTAGTCGAAAATCTAGTAACAATGATGTAAGTAGTGTAAATAATCAAATAGTTAAACAAGATTTAAACAATGTTGCCCAAGAAAGTTTCGGAGAACCCTGTGTTAATTACGACAAAATAGAAGATCAGCTTAGAAAAAACAGAGATAAAAGATTAGGAACTCGTCATATAAGAAAAAGTCGATTAGCAAAGTTGGTGCGTCAAACTTTTCCTGAAAATGAACAGATTGCATCGTTCAATGCACTTCCCGAAGCAAATTATGAAAACTTTAATTCTGAGGGAGATGAGAATGTAGATTTAAATTCTAATTCTGGAGTGACATCTCAGATTCCATTCACTCCGCTAACAATATCTTCATTGGTATCCAGAGTCGTTGATGATCAATTAGGAAAATTGTAAGTTAATTTTAAATTGATTTTAAGAAGAAATAAAATTGGCAGATTATTTTCGTAAAATATGTTTCGATTTTGCTAATTTTAATTTGTATTTCAGTGCAAAACAAGAGCCAAGCAATAACAATAATAATATATTTTACGACGAAAATGATCAGGACGTAGAATATGTCGAAGAAAATGGCATTTTAAAAGGACCAGGCGGTTCATTCAAATTAGTGCCTGTAAAACAAAATGTACGCGTTCAGAAAAAAAATTCTCAACAAAATTCAGTAACGAATATAAAATTAAAACAAGATGTTTCTCGCAATAGTCTGCAGCAGAAAAGAAATCAGATTAAGGAGGAATTAAATAGCAGAGTCCGAATAGCAAAAAATCCCAATGCAGTCGCAAATCAAAATACCCAAACATTAAATAATAATAACAATATTGTTACAACAAATACCAATCAGTTGCCAGCACAAACTGTTTCACAAGTGGATAGTTCAACAATGGATGTAACCAGGTTATCAACTCAAAGCACTTGTGTAAGCGAGCCAGTTGATTCTTCATTAATTCTGCAGAAGATAATACAAGAACTAGAAGAAATCAAGTCTGAACGTTTCACTCAAGGGGGAAAAGAAGGTAAAGTTTGTATGCTTATTCGAGACGTATTGACTTAACAGCCTTCCAAGTTAAATATTTTCGGAGAAAAACTTCTTGTAAACGTCTTTCCAGTTTCGTTGCTGCGACACAACTGCAGACGGCGGTAAATCATGAGATTTATCGAAACATAGTACCGGATTAATCATTAGGCATAGTAGGCAACTGCCTAGGGGCCCCGCATCGACTAGGGGCCCGTGCACGCACCAAGGAAAAAAACTTTTCATTGAACGAAAATTTTATTTGAAAATTTGTATGAAATTTCCCAACAACAATATTATTTTCATTCGTTGTTTATTGTAATTTATTGCATTTAACAAGATAAAATTTAAAATAACTACGTCACGTCTCATTTCTCTTTCCTGACCCATCAAAAAACCTGGATCATCAATTATCTATAACCTATTCATTAAGACCATTTCAATAAAGCTAACGAGTCAGGTAAGGCGATGCTGCAGCATCTAAGTCAAAGTAATCATATCACATATAAGACATTGAAGTAACAGGATGCCTGGAGCCGATCATCTGGAAGTTACTCACATCCCTTCATCAACTTGAAAAGACCTGATTGCATTGCCTAGGTGCCCGGACAGGGTTAATCCAGGCCTGTCGAAGCAAGACATAATTTTAACCAGTTTTGTGATCCTGTGTTTTTATTCCCATTTTAGGATTGCCATGCAAATTGTCGGGCTCTTGGACGTCCGAGGTAGGCGGCGTACGGCTAGACGTCGCGGTCAATGCGAGCGGCACAGTGGTGATAGGACTGGCGGACCGAACTCCACCAAAACCTGGTTTGTTGAACACCGGTTGGCTGGTGCATGGCTTTGCACCGTTTACGCGTGGAGCACCATTTACGATTGTAGCTTATGAGGAAAAGAATAAGCAGATGGCTACATTTATTGGTAAATTCCTAATTATTTTACCGAGCGGGGTGGCGTAGTGGTGAGGGCACTACAACTCGCATTTGGAATGTAGCGGGTTCGAATCCCGACGGGGACAGATGTGGCTGGGACTTTTCCCTGCTGCCACTCGCCGAGAAATGGTAATTCCCGTACCGGCCATCTTGTTGAGGTTTTCCTTGGTTTCCCTCAATAACTCCAGATTATTGAGATGGTTCCTTATTCAAGGCCATGGCCGATTACCTGTCAAACTCCTATGCTCAAAATTTGCCTACCTTATCCTAATGTCCTAAAATTCATTAATTCGCCCATTGCTGAAAAAATGTAGAAAATAACGGGAAGTGTGATAGATGGAAAATGGTAATGGTGCGAATGGTGTCTGTTATGATATAAAGTCGAGAAATGGACGTTATTTTACAATTATTCCGAACTGTGTTATCTGTTCCGCTGAGTAAACTGAGTCGTGAATAAATATGCACGGGTTAAGAAAGTTTGAGAAAAGAAATTATGTTGGCTCAAAATTGTCATTTTTCGGTTTATTCGAATACCATGCGAAAGAACTGAATTGATTTTCACGTATAACAACTTGTATCAGATCCTAGTTACAGGGATCAACGCCAGGGGTGCATTCGACAATGCGAATATGATTGTTTCATTTGAACGTATCAAGCAAAGATTTTTTCAGGGCGCGAAATTAAAATCTCGCCATGGCCGTCGATGGCCCTAGCTACGGTACTGTATAAATAAACTTTTTTTTAATGAAAATTTTGTTAAATACCAACACGAATCGAGATTTCCGTAATATAATTTACTGTGAATATCAGTGAATTTTTAACCGAATTTCTATGGATGATCCGAATCCTCTTAATTAGCAATATAGAAGAGCAACTTACCTGCCAGTAAAAAATTCATGAAGAAATCGCTCGAATCTTCACCTCAGAACCTTTGAAACAAACCGATCGAAAGAACTAAGAAAATATACGCGATTTCCGCAGTAGAATACCATATTTTTTTCAGTGTATAATCCAAATTCTGCTATCAATGAACAGCGCCGGCTTTAGCGATCCGGGCGAGATTTTCTTCAGCGTTCTTTATATTAGCATCTGTGTTATCAGTCAAATAAAGGGCGCCTAGCGTATTAGTCGTAAAATTAATTGCATATAACAATAATTACTTACATAATATGTATAATTTATATATTTGGATTAGGAAATTTAATTTATAAATTAGTTATTTAATTAATGATTAACCTTGACACCCCTAAAGCCGGCCCTGTACATGGATATTTCAGTGAGATTATCCCTATTGACATTTATAATCTACAATATCCATATACTTTTACTCTATACTGAGCATAGGAATAAAATCGCAATTGAACCACTAGGGTGTAAACATATACTTCCGTCTTTTTTTACGCCGTAAGCACTAGCGTATCCAGGAGGGCAAAACAAGCACGGGGGACCCGGCTTAAGAAATTTCTAATTTGCCTCCTCCTGGGCCAAAAGCTGGGTACGCCCATGTTAACGTCATAGAAAAAGACAAAGTTTTTGAAACAGACATACGATTATATGCAATGATTCATATAGTTAATTAATAGACATATGAGTGAGATTATCCCTATTAACATTTATAATCTACAATATCGCTCCATCTATTTCCTCCTAGTGCCTACACTTTATTGGTTTCACTGTCGCAAATTTACGTACCTGTCGCTGCCATCCTGGCTGCTTACCAACGCGCAGCAGCAATCTTTTGTCTGTCAGTTTCTTCCAGGCTAATACAAAAACCACTGAACCGATTTCGATCGGACATTGACTACAGTTTTTGTTATACACAGATAATAATCGCGTTTTAACTAGTGATGTGCCGGATATCCGTATCTGTATCCGCGGATATCCTAGGAAGAAGAAAGATCCGTATCTGTATCCGTTAGTTTTTGGCGGATCTTTTACTTTATTATTTTCAATTCATAGATGAAATTTTATATATATATAGGTGATTAGGAAATAATGAAAAACTGTTAAATTCCATTCAGATTATTTTTTATTTTTTAAAATCGTATTTGGCACCTTTATATTGCAAACATTTATTGTAGTGAGTACCATACCAATAGTACATAACTCAAAGGTACTAAAAAACTATCTTTATAATGAGATATTGCACATCGACCTTTGGAAAGAGACGATCTGTTATGAAAGTTAACTCTTAAAGAGGTCAATAACTTTTTCCCATAACAGATAGTCTCTTTCCAAAGGTCGATGTGCAATATTTACCGCCGCGTACTCTAAGAAAGTTAAGATCCGTATTCGTATCTGCGGATCTTGAAACCAAATATCCGTATTCAGATCCGTATCCGCGGATATGCATTTTTAACGATCCGGCACATCACTAGTTTTAACTAAAGGCAGCTGAGCAGTAAAGGTTAAATGTTAAAATACCATTGTCGTAGGTCAGTGCAGAATATGCAGTGGAGAGGATACGGTCATAGGTTGGTGGATGTTTGGTCACAACGCAAGAGACTGTCGAGATTTGCCGTTGACCGGACATCTTCACGCCGACATATTCCATAGAGAGATGCTGCACACGATGCAAGAAGAAAAACTTCGCGAACTGAGCCACCACAGAAGGGATATCAAAAAAGACGATGCTCGAGATCTTGAAAGCAATTGATACAATCTTCAAATATATCGCGAAGTTTATTTGATCTATTAACGGTTGTATGTTTTATTTTTATACAAATATATATATATATATACATTTATTTATAAATTAACCTAAATATATTTTAGATTAATGCCACTATTTATTATTTTATTTAAACATAAAGCTGATAATTAATAAAGCAGTGTTGAATTTTGAAAGTAATTTAATTCTTTTTTAAATACATACTCGATTGTTTTAAAAAGTATTTTTTATAAAGAGGATTTTGTGTTCAAAGGAAAGATTTTCTGCATTTTAGATACAAATAAGTGGTCTGTTGAAGTTCGCACGATCCAAAATCAACTGATTACAAAAAAATCTACGTTCGGTGTCAAAACTCATTACAAAAATATAAAAATATTTTTTGGATGAGTTTTGCCGCCGAAAATATCTTTCGCTATGGTTCTCCTGTATTCTTTACCAGCTTCTTAATGTGGCTATATTTTTTTAAAAATTTTAAGCCTAATACTTTCGGCGGTAAAGATGGGAGAGGCATGCTTTTTTGATGAGTGATGCATGTCTCTCCCCTCTTTACCGCCGAAAGTATTAGGCTTAAAATTTTGAAAAAAATTAGGCAGCTATAAAACCTGGTAAAGAATACAGGAGAACCATAGCAAAAGATATTTTCGGCGCCAAAACTCATCTAAAAATTATTTTTAAATTTTTTTGATGAATTTTAGCGCCGGACGTAGACTTTTTGCAATCTTTATCAACCTCTTTATATGCTTAATTTTTTTCAAAATTTTAAAACTTAAGCTTTCGGCGCAGAGGTAGAGACGCTTTCTTCGGTGCGCGTGATGTATGTCTCTCCCCTCTTTACCGCCAAAAGTATTAGGTTAAAATTTTTTTTAAAAAAATACCTAGGCATATAAAAGGGTTGATAAAGTTTACAACAAATGAAATCCATGTTCGGCGCCAAAACTCATCAAAAAAATATAAAAATAATTTTTTGATGAGTTTTAGCGCCGAAAATATTTTTCGCTATACCTCTCCTGTATTACTAACAAGCTTCTTAATGTGCCTATTTTTTTTCAAAATTTTAAACCTTATACTTTCGGCGAAAAGGGAGGGAGAGACATGCTTTTTTGATGAGTGGTGTATGTCTCTCCCCTCTTTACCGCCGAAAGCATTGGGTTTAAAATTTTGAAAAAAATTAGGCATATAAAGAAGCTGGTAAAGAATACAGGCGAACTATAGTGAAAGATATTTTCGGCGCCAAAACTCATCCAAAAATTATTTTTATATTTTTTTGATGAGTTTTGGCGCCGAACATGGATTTGTTGTAAACTTTATCGACCTCTTTATATGCTTAATTTTTTTCAAAATTTTATACCTAATACTTTCGGCGGTAAATCACGTGGCTCTAATAAATATTGACACGTATTAGAAAGCGTTATAATATAATGGTGTATTGGTATCTAATATACAGAAAACCGAATTTTAAAAAATACAAAAATAATGTTCAGTGCTATATTTTCAGCATATAAAATTATAATAATGACAAAGATGGAATTAACATACAAAAAATATACATTTTTAACCAGTAAACTTCTCGAGTATTATAATAAATCCTGAAATTTTATTTGAACATGGTAGAAAAAATGATAAAATACTGGAAAATTTTTTTGAAACAGTTTTTGATGAACATAAAATATAGTCAGTTCGGCTGATAATATTATTACTTACATAATTTAACTAGATTATTAAAAAAAAAGGCAAAATAAGAGAGAAAAATGACTTAGAATCATACAAAAAATGTATCTTTTCCTTTTTAATAACGAATAATTTCAAAATTCTTTTAGCAAGTTCAAAATTTAAAAATATAACGACAATTCTCATCATTAAACAAACGCAATTCTATTATTGTAAAGCGTTTTTCTCAAATACAAAAATGTCCCGGGAAAAAAAAGACGCAGCTCTTTTACTACAACTAATTTTCAGTGTAAAGGAAGATTTTAACGGTTTCAGTCCAATGAAAATAATATCAATCTTCAAACCATCCTATGAATAGGGTTATTGACAAAATTTCAAAAAGTATTTAAAATTAAAGAATAAAGGTATATGTACCCGTAAAAAATATTTTTTTTCATAAATATAACAGATTTGACTCATTATTAGTTGTTTTTTATTTTGACTTTAAATTCTGCGCCAAAACGTCAATTGACCTTGACAGCCATGTTTACTGATTGCCTACGTCATAGTAGGCAATCAGTAAACACTAAGCCAGCTGGTACAACGTGACATATAGCATTATAACCAACTAAGTGTTGCATTTAATATGATTGACAGAGTACAATGAATACACCAGAGAACATACACTGAACAGAGATAACGAATACACATGGCAGTCAGTGGCACACATCTACCGGCCATGTTGACTGATTAATGACGTCACGCGTGGCGATTGCTGTTTGAAATCACGTGACACATAGGTTAAAAATCGTGATTTTATTTACTTATTTTAATATATTTAAATCACTTATTTAATAAAAATAATAATTCTAAACGATATTTTAGACCATAAACTTTCATTATAACACAGTTTTATATTTAATTTTAATCACTGTCAATAACCCTATTCTCAAAAAGTACACAACTAAGATTTACTGCCATCTCTTAGAGAACGTACGGAATGAAACCTCTGAAGGCTAACCTTAAGATGTAGTTACAATGTGGAATGAAAACAAATACTGTTAAAAAAAACTAGGACAATGAACACGATCTTCAAGGCAATTCGCATAAACTCTAAATATATTTTAACTTGCTTTAAAAGAATTTTATTTAAAACTTTTCAACAACTGACAATAATCATCGTAGATTAATAATAATTTAAACGATTATAAAATTGCATTATTAATAAAAAAATTTAAGGGATCCAGACTTAGACAATAGGCACTACATATTTAACTTTGACCGGCGATGATTCCGTTATTAGGCAAGTCTGACATTGGTGGATTTATGCCATTGACCGGTGATGTTGTTGGAGTTGTCGCATTTGCTTGCGAGTTAGTTTGCACTTTATTACGTAACTCAAATACTTGCTGAATAGCTTCACGGAAGCATAAGAAATTATAATCAATTAAACCTATAAAAATATTACAGCCTCAATTTAATTGCATTGGGATTATTACAAGTCAGGCACGCATTTATAATTTGGTTTCGGAAAGAGTCGTTTGGCCGGACCACTTGGATTCCGAAACAACTGTCTGGCACAAGTGCCAGCAAGTTGCATTTTTGGTCACAATATTTACTAAATGAATTATAATGTTTGCTTTGTTCCGATGACCACTGGTCTGGAAGCAAACTCGCAAAATCTAAGCATAGGTCACGATGACACTCCCAACGTCATGATTCGAATTTAAAACAAAATGTGAACGTTAATAAATCGACTAAATTAAAATATTGTTTTGTTAAATTCTAATTTTCATGAAAAAGAAATACCTCCGTAATCATGCACCAATGTTTAATTATTTAATTAGACAGGATTATGTCACGATATTATGTATTTAAATAATTAACGTACCTTTACGTTCGAAGTTGTCTTCTCTTAAAATACAAACAAGTGCTAGAAATTTATTGACTTCTCGGAGATATAAGACAGTTCCGTTGTTAAGTTTTATTAAGCTAGAGCTTTGTTCATCAAAAGCGGCGGCTTCTGTTTCATCTCTTAAACTACAAATGCAAATTAAAAAAAAATAATAATAACAAATGAATGAGTTGTTAGAAAATATCGTTCCCGCTTTACGAGCGTGCTTTAGGTATAAATCGAGAGTAATCGATATAGAATTACGGTACGAAATACTAACCCATATATGCACGACACATCTATGACAACATCAATCATATCACAGCATAATTCATAACTTTGCATATCGACCGGTGTCGAATCTGTGGCTATGTATATTTTTGACACAACATCGAACAAGAAAGCTTTTTCAATTGCTGAATTCTACGGAGAAATAATTCATATTGTTAGGACACACAGTTGGATTTAAATTTACCTGACCAAATCATAGGCTTTGCCGATCGTGACACAATACGGTAATGCGAGACAAGCCCGAACCTAACTTTATTGGGTCGTACGACATGGTCAATGGAAAATGAAGATCCATTTTACAAAGAAAATACAATAACTTTGTTAACGTACCGAAATAAGAATGTTGAGTAGATTTTCAAGGGTTGGTAATTGCGGTATTAATTTCTGAACGACTTTAGAAAATGCTTCGAATATTGAATGGTCATAAATTGACGTTAAATGAAAACTAAGAAGAATCTGATCATCACCTATAAAAAAAATTTGCATATGAAATATCTCGGCAGGTTCTGCGGTTTATCGATAGAAGAATTCACGTCCAACCTGAATCCGTTAAATCATCCGTCGCTCTTTGATGTATATCTCTTTGAGATTCCATTTTAAAGTCGTCTCCCAAACCATCGACTTTATGGATGAACACTTCAAACTTTATTAATGGATTTACTTTGTACGCTTTAGTAACAGTTAAATGTAGCTTATTTAGAGCCTCCATATAATCGTCCTTACAAACAAAAAATATTTATAAATAAGTATGCTATATAAAGTTGTTTCTTCACCACGTCGTAATTTTTTTAATCACTGGCCCGATTTCACTATTATATAGAGCGCTATCTTGAGTTATTTATGACATTATAATTTATAAAATTTTCTGTGAATGCTAATATAAATTGGCGCATAAAAAGAATTTTGAATACTTGAAATTGTTGTTTCAAAAAAACCATATTGAAAATTAGAAAGAGAAATTGTTTGTCCCACGGTCAAATTTTCATCCGCAATGTGGCCCGATGATCAAAAGATTTGCCCACCCCTGGTATGCACCATCTCTCTCTCAGTATTCTCGCCAAAGAAGTTTAACTTCAAAAATAATATCAGAATATCATACCTGTGCATCTATGACAAAAACAAGAGCGCCGCAACCTCCAAAAATCATATCGGAATCAAACGTGCTATCGAAAAAATCAATCTGACCCGGGAAGTCCCAAATTTGGAATTGAACAAAACTCGAATTAGCTATATCATCCTTAACTATTTTATTTGTAGACTCAAGAAATAAAGTTTCATTTGGCGACATTTTATGAAAAACTACTTTTTGTATCGACGATTTTCCGGATCTAAAAGAACAGACGCAAAATACGGTTATTATACACTTTCGCGGTCACCTGGTTTTTTGGCTCTAGAAAATCGAAAAATCATCCGATTTCGATGAATTTTTTTTTAAAATCTTCGTTTTTATGGCAGATTTATGGAAAAAAATACGAAAATTGAAAAAATCAATATTTCTCACAGTTTCATGACTTTAAATGCAAAAAAAAATTGACTTTCTACATATAATTCTTTATAACTGTTTCTGACGTCAATTCCGGGGTGAACGATAAACGGGTATGCGAATTGTAATTTCGGGGTGAACGATAAACGGGTATGCGAATTGTAATTCCGGAGTGAACGATAAAGGGGTATGCGAATTGTCTCGTAGTGAAACGGGAAGGGGCAAATGTGGAGTTTTTAAAAAAACAATTCCGGGGTGAACGATAAACGGGTATGCGAATTGTAATTCCGGGGTGAACGATAAAGGGGTATGCGAATTGTAATTCCGGGGTGAACGATAAAGGGGTATGCGAATTGTCTCGCAGTGAAACGGGAAGGGGCAAATGTGGAGTTTTTAAAAAAACAATTCCGGGGTGAACGATAAACGGGTATGCGAATTGTAATTCCGGGGTGATCTAATTTTTTTCATAAATCCGCCGTAAAATGGAACTTTTTGAGACCGAGATCATTGAAATCCATCTATTTTTCGATTTTCTAGAGCCAAAAAACCAGGTGACCGTGAAAGTGTATAATTACCAAAAATACTAATTTATCTTCAGATTTGAGAATACTACGAATAGTCAGTAATATTATTCGTGGATAGCATCGAAAGATAATAATAATAACAGGACATTCATGTTTTAGCTTTTTTCTTTGTAATGTAAGATTACCTTCTAAGCCCCATAAGTAATATCCTAGGTTTTTGTTCTGCAGAGGACGATATTGTGGCATCATTATCTCCTTCGAAAGGACCAAATGTAAATTCTTTAGGGAATGAATTAGCGACACCATCGTATGTGCTCGTTGCTGCTTCATCATCGTCTTGATATGACTGTCAACGAATTTTAATATAAGTTTCATATCAAAATTACAAGTAAGGGTTTCGACTCGAGAAAAAATGGTTTCATAGTGTGCCAACAAATTTTTGTCACACTTAAATAAAACAATCAATAATATTTTGTTATACAAAACTGATAGACATGCCCTGATAAATCCTATCTTTGAAAAAACCAACAATGCTTAATAAAAACTTTCCATAAATACATTTATGTCAACATAAAATATTGGTTAGAATTGCATAATTCTAGGTTAGTTTTGCATAAAAGTGTTAATTAAACAAATTAATCGAAAAAAACACGAACATTTCACTAATTCATTAATATAATCTACGTTTCCCGCAAAAATTAATAAAAATGTGATCACTGAAGGTCAAAAAACTATTTTACTAACCATTTTTGTACACAATTTTCTGTCTCACGAGTTACAATATAAAAATACAGACTTCGTATTGTTTAATTAAGATATCACATTATTATTAAGATAAAACACCCATTCTCAATGAACCATTAAAATGACTCAATATACTAGTATAGTACAATAAACATCATATGACATATCAAAAGTAATGCAATTCTACACTGACTGATATGATTCAATACTAGGTACAAGTGCCCTGATATTTTTCATTTTCTACGTCGCAGCATTTCACGCTTTACAGAGCTGTCAAAATCGAACAGTTCGACAAGATCCCGAGAGATGGGAGTACTAAGCAACAATGCGCGCAGAACTTGTGTATATATGTTACCGTTAAACCCGAAATCAACAATTAAAACTTTTCGCTAACAAAAAGAGACCGAAACTTTTGTGTACAAACCCGAAAAGATTTTTCAGCCGTACCTAGTTTTTTATGCGCCCTTTGGTAACTGCGCCCTTGTATGCATGACCCCAAAGTCCTTGTCTGATCATTTCTGCGCCCTGTGCCTGGGCACCGCCCTAATTACGGCACTGGGTTTTGACATTAGCATCAATTAAATACAGTAACTAGTTTGTAATATAAGAACCTTGAATAATTTAAATAGATTAGTTAATAACAAAAAAATAATAAATAAATAATAATAATAAATAAATAATAATAATTATTGTTATTTTTGGAGTCGGTGTCACATCGGAATTCGAAAGTAGCAATTTAAATCTTACATGTCTCTAGTTCTCAGAATAGATTTCATTTTGGCTGACACCGACTCCAAAACATTTCAATACGCAATTATTTTTTTACTTTTTAGTGCATATTTTGAAGTCGGTTCAATTTTTTTTGTTAAAAATATTTTATTTTTCTCTTTTTAGTGTTAGATAAACTATTGCAATGGGTAGGCTAAGTATGCGTGCCTTTGAAATTTGAGTTTCCCTCGATTTCCCCGGATTCCAATATCAGATCCTGACTTGGTAATTGGTTCCGATGGGACCACCTCGGAAGTGCACTCTTTCGAATAAAAAAAAATTTTTGAAAATCGGTCCATAATTGACGGAGAAATCGGTGAATATATATAAAAAAAAATATATATATATATATATATATGCATTTAGTACTCATACACCTCCCAATGCTACATGAATATGTCGTCTCCGCCTCCGTTTTTACGAGTTCGCCTCCGATTTCGGAGGCGAAAGCGTTTTGCCTGTTTTTCATCTCTATTGTCCTTCCTGTGTCTCCCCCTAGCGTTTGCCGATTTTTTTGTCGGAGGTGAAAACGACCTATATATCCATGTAAATATACATTATAGTTCCACTACTTACTCACTACGCGGCGCTGCTGTTTTATACTCATAATGTATTTAGTTCAAGACCACCTCCTTACGCTCCTAGTACGTATTTGCCTCATCATATTGGCAACACCGCTAGAGGCAAAGACGTTACAATGATTGTCATGACTTACTTTACCAGCATATTCTACGGCTAAAAATAAAAGATTTTTTTCATATGTACAAAAGTCCGACAATGTTCGTTTAGGGAGCTTCGAATTTTTTTCTCAAATAGTTTCGAAACTGTTCATAATAAAATTTTGAAATTAGGTATGGTGTATAAACTTTTGACGCTAAATCAGTTTCGGAATTTCAAAATTTTAATCATACGCATGGCATCACATACCGGTGGGAGGGTGAATGGTTACAATACCTAATCCCCCTTTTAACGAGTCGTTTTTTAAAAATCTCACTAAAATTATGAAACATTAAGTTTCTTACGTTATAAAGGTACTCTTGGTTCATCTTGCTAGTACTTACCGTTTTTCAGTAAAATCATTTTGAAAAAATCAAGTTTTGCATTTGCTTATTTATTGAGTCAAATTTTACAACAACAAATTATCAATTTCCATGCCCTTCTGTTCACAAATTTTAATTTTAATATTATTATTTTTAATTAACATTTTTGTGGATGTGATTTTTTCAAAATGATTTTACTCAAAAATGGTAAATCCTATCAATATGAACCAAGGGCACCTTTTTTACATAAAAACTTTTTTTATAACTTTAAACAGATTAAAAAACGACTTGTTGAAAAAAGGGATTATTTTAATCTACCTAATTTGAAAATTTTATTATTAATGGTTTCAAAAATATTTAGGAAAAAATGTCTTCAGGGTGCTCCATTCGAAGGGGCGTAGCTCCGTTAGCAAGCGTTTTCGGACTTATGTCCACATGTAAAAAACTTTTATTCTTAGTCATACAGTCTGGCACAATATCGCCCCTTAATTTGGGAACACCTTTATATTATTTAAGACTTTTTTAACAGTGTTAATTATAACATTGTTTGACTCAAAATTCAAAATATTTATTTCTAAGGGTTCTAATTTTCAGTTGTTTAGATTTATTTTATGTCGTGGGAATGTTTCTATAGTAAAAACCTAATCTATCTGCGCACCAGATTTTAGTTACCTAGTAACTATTTTGTTGTAATGAAAGAGTCTGTATTACAACAAAATAGTTACTAGGTAACTAAAATCTGGTGCGCAGATAGATTTGGTTTTTACTATATTTATTATTTAGAGCGGGAGCTAGGCTACATCCCGCTAAAAAAAACCGCTGGATGGATTGTGATTGTTGATTTGAGTTAAGGGAGGTCTAAAGAATGAAATTCCGGAGGTTGCCGGAAGAAATCAGTGGTCAATTTTTTTAAATATTTTTTATAAGAATTATTGGTTGAATCGCTGTTACTTTTGGTTTTTCCAAAAAAAATTTTTTCCAAACTACCCCTGTGTTGAGGCGAACAAAACAAAAAAAATATTCAAATCGGTCGAGTCGTTTTCGAGTTTTTCGAGACAAACCGATTTCGATTTTTTCGAATTTTCAGCTGTTCCTTTGGGTTTTTCCAATTTTTTCTTATTTCTAAACCACCCCTACCTTGAGGCGAACTAAACAAAAAAAAAAATTATTCAAATCGGTCGAGCAGTTTTTGAGTTTTGGAGACTAATTTATTTCGATTTTTTCGATTTTTCAGCTTTTCCTTTTGGTTTTTCCACAAGTTTTTTTTTAAACCACCCCTGTGTTGAGGTGAACAAAACAAAAAAAAATTATTCAAATTGGTCGAGCCGTTTTCGAGTTTTTCGAGACTAACCGATTTCGATTTTTTGGCTGTTCCTTTGGGTTTTTCCTATTTTTTTTTCTTGTTTTATTCGCCTCACCACAGGAGTGATTAAAAAAAAAAAATCTTGTGGAAAAACCAAAAGAAACAGCTGAAAAATCGAAAAAATCGAAATTGTAAGTCTCGCTTAATCTCAAAAACGGCTCAACCGATTTGAATAATTTTTTTTTTGTTTTGTTCGCCTCAAGGCATGGGTGGCTTTGAAATAATAAAAAATTGGAAAAACCTAAAGGAACAGCTGAAAATTCGAAAAATTCAAAATCGGTTAGTCTCGAAAAACTCGAAAACGGCTCGACCGATTTAAATAATTTTTTTTTAGTTTTGTTCGCTTTAACATAGGGGTGGTTTGAAAAAGAAAAAAATTTGGAAAAACCAAGAGGAACAGCGATTTAGCCAATAATTCTTATAAAAAATATAAAAAAAATTGACCACTGATTTTTTCCGGCAACCTCCGGAATTTCATTCTTTAGACCTCCCTTAACTCAAATCATCCATTACAATGCATCCAGCGGTTTATTTTAAGGAATGTCGCTCAGCGCCTGCACTAATTTAATCAAATTATTGAAAACATTTTTTTATTCTGCTCTTTGGGTAATAAATAACGCGCGGTTACAAATTTTAAACAAAGTTTATTAGATAATAAAAGTAATAAAATAAAAATAACAACTTGTTACCAACAAAATAAAAATATTGAAAACAGAAATCTTTTTTTTGAATAAATCAATATAAATAACACGCGTTTACAAAGTTTATTAGATTGTTAAAGTAATCAAACAGAACTAACAATTTCTTTCCAACAAAATAAAAATATTGAGAACAGAAATCTTTTTAAACGCTTTATATTAGTTTGGGTTGTAACTATGTATGTAACTAACTATGTATGTATGTCCGTAACGGAATCTTTGAGCATAATTTTCACCAATTTCCCGAAGTCTGATTAATTTGAAACTTTGCATACGTATCAAGGACCGATGACAATGCAATAATTTGATAACAGTTTCCCATTATCCTTATTAGGACCCCCAGGATTAATAAATTCTTTTATAGATCCTCTGTAGTAAACGCTTTATTTTCACCAATTTCCCGAAGTCTGATTAATTTGAAACTTTGCATACGTATCAAGGACCGATGACAATGCAATAATTTGATAACAGTTTCCCATTATCCTTATTAGGACCCCCAGGATTAATAAATTCTTTTATAGATCCTCTGTAGTAAACGCTTTATTTTCACCAATTTCCCGAAGTCTGATTAATTTGAAACTTTGCATACGTATCAAGGACCGATGACAATGCAATAATTTGATAACAGTTTCCCATTATCCTTATTAGGACCCCCAGGATTAATAAATTCTTTTATAGATCCTCAAACTAAAAAGTGAAAAATAAAATATAGTTTAAAAAAAACTAAAAAACACGCTTTATATCGGACTAAAAAGTAAAAAATAATTGTTTTAAAATAAGCTTAAAAAGCGTGGGGCGCTTTGTTCCACATTTTCGTACATCGAGCGCCCAACGCTTTTTAAGCTTATTTTAAAACAATTATTTTTTACTTTTTAGTCCGATATAAAGCGTGTTTTTTAGTTTTTTTTAAACTATATTTTATTCTTGAATAAAATAACTCAAAATAATGGCATTAAGTCAAACTGACTACATATTTTTATTTTTTTGGTTTTGTGTATAAATTATAAACAAAAGTTTTCACTTTTACCCAATCCAGGTTCCACAAAATTTCTTTGTTTTGATTTATAAGTTCTTCACACTCAAGTTTTTTTGGAACTTGCTTCTTTTTAATATGCTGTTTAAAGTGTGAGGAAACCATTTTTTTCTGTTTTTCTGTCCATCTAACTCTATTCTGTTTTGTTTTTGTAACATTTTTAGAGCTTGACGAACTGCAGTTTTCTTCACAATTTTTTGATGTCAAAGGTTTGTTTTTTTGTACTTGTGTCAGTTGCGAGTTCGATAGAATGCTCTCTTCATCAGAATTATTATCGCCACATGCAACCAATACGCTGTTAGGGTCGATATCAATGTCAGTTAATTTTTTGTTTTTATATTCAATTCCATCCCCTTTGTCAAATAACGTCAACAATGTTGCAATCTTAGCAGTTTGGTACGCTTCTTGAGTGATTTCGTAAAATTCTTGATGAGTTTTTATTGTATGGCCCATGAATTTGGCAAATTGGGCACTTTCATTTTTATTTAAATTTACTAGCTGCATCAGAGTTGCAATTTGTTTTCGCAAACGATTTGACGTCATTGCCTCAGGATTTTTCAGTTTACAAGATTTTGCGAAAACTGATTATTAAAAATAAGTCGCAAGTACACGACATGTGATTCTCCAGCAGTTTCGTATCAATGCGTGGGAAACGTTTTTAAAATTTGGCAGCGCCGCTGGAGGTGAACACAACCGTTGCGTTTTACAATTTTATATACAAGAAGGCAAAAGCGTTATAATTCTATATGGAGTTAGGGTAGTACTAAATACAGATTTGTATTTTGTATGAAAAAAACATGTGATATCGTTACCCCTTTACCCTTATATATATATATATATATATATATATATATATATATATATATATATATACAGTCGAACATAAAACCTCCTCCTTTTTTTGAAGTCGGTTAAAAAATAAAACGCCTTGTCGTCATTTGCCTCAGTGTTCTGAAAAGCCATTTGCTTCAAATCACTTAATACTACAAAACGCGTAAAAGTTTACATTGGATTTCTAAATAATTTCAACAAAACTTGAAAGCGTTATAAAACTGCGCCAAAAAGAGCTATGCATAAAAATAAAGCGCTGCATGATTGCTTGACATCCATATAAACAATTTTACTTTTTAAATTTGCTATTTTGAAGTAATTTTAATGTACTTACAAAGCACGTTATTTCTAATTTGCAAACTATTCAGAGCATATTTGTATACCTATAGCAGAATAGCATAACTTTTCTAATATTCATTTATAGTAAATCTTATAGGTATTAAGTATATAACCCAATTGATGTTTTAAGTCTTAATCATTTTAAAGCGTAAAAACAGGTAGCCCATTTGAAGTAAAGTAAATTGCATGCCCGCCTTCAAGTTATTAACGTACACAAAAACAAAAACAACGTATAAGAAACTATTTAAATTTAATTGAAAAATGTCGTGTGCTTATCCTCACCTGACTTGATTTACAATAACTCATTTGTCAGAGCGCGAGCGCCTTCAAAAAGTATGAAATAAAAAAGAAATAAGAGGATAAAAATTAATCTTCTAAAATGTGATAAATGACCGTGACTTCTTAGACTTAAAACGCTTTTCTTTAATCTCTATGTGGACTAATCTCAAATAAAACTTTACAAACAAAAATGTTATTTTATTGTTGTTATTGAAATATTGTTACAAGGACTATCTACAATCTGTTTAAAAAATAAGAGCTTTTGACGTGATAACGTCTTATAAATTGATGAATCACGTCAAAATAAAAAGATGAAACACCGGCTGCATGCACGAAAAAGTGTAACGTTCCTAACGTTCCTGACGTTACTAAGTGAGCGACTAGAATGTCTTCGGTAATTTTGAAGCAGATATCATCAACCGATTGAGATGCAAATTTGTATACACGTTTAGTTTGATTGACAATACATGGTTAGCTGTGTGACGTCACTCTAAATCCAATATGGCGGAATTCTAAAGATGGCGGAAATGCCTTCGGTAATTTTGAAGCAGATATCATCAACCGATTGAGATGAAAATTTGTATACACGTTTAGTTTGAATGACAATGCATGGTTAGCTGTGTGACGTCACTCTAAATCCAATATGGCGGACTTCTAAAGATGGCGGACTAATTTTTATGCTTTCCTACAATATGGGTATCAAATGAAAGGGCTTGCTGAGAATAACTCGAAAAATAAAGTGACGTCACTCTAAATCCAATATGGCGGACTTCTAAAGATGGCGGACTGAGTTTTTGACGTGATAACGTCTTATAAATTGATGAAACACCAGCTGCACGCACGAAAAAGTGTAACGTTCCACCTGACCCTGCGCGTGCAAGCGAGAGCGCAGTAATGTATTATTAAATATGATATTCGAGCGGAATACGTTATCACGTAAAACTATCGTCCGAAAACCGACTTTACAGACAACCAATTTTTTTTTTTAAATAAAAATAGGTTATAAAAATGTAAAAATCATTTTTACCTGGAGGCGGGGCCCGTTTGAAAATAGTTATAGTCCAGAGAAATTCGAGAGCGACAGACATACGAACGGACAGACGTTTGATTTCTTAAGGGTTCTGTTTTTTTTACCTTTGAGGTACGCATCCCTTCTTGCATATTTGCTGATACTTGATATTTAAAATAAATAAATATATGAACGTTTTATAATGTACAAATTTCACTGCCACACAGTATTTAAGTGTATTAAATATAAAAAAAAGTTATTTGCCATAATCGTTATTCAAGGTTAAAATCTGAACGCGATATTTAATTAATTAATGTTTCTAATTTTATGAAAAAATAATACCTACTATAGTAAACGCCAAACGGACGTCCTGTATACAAAATTTTGAATAAATAGTATAGAGTTAAGGTATGAGCGAGTATAATATTAATATTTTTAATGTCTAATATCTTCGGTTCGGTAACAAAAGGATCTGCATAAATTATAACAAAGAGGTACGAGTATAATATAAATTTATAAAACTATCCACGGTTGTTAGAATTCAAATTGCTGTACCTATATTTTATGTAGGAGTGAGTGAAGATCATGTCTTCTATGAAGACAGGATGTTATCTTTGCGATAGTGCCGGTGCTGTTACCAAAATTATATAAACAGTGACTATGGTAATAGTACCTATCGATATTGACTATTCTTTCAGAAGATGGGTAATTTTTCATTTTGTCAGCTGCAGCGTTTACGGGACTGTTGGGGGAAAAAATGGGGACTTAACGGGAACAGGCGCTAAGCAGGTGGCGTAACTATACCGTTTGAGGTCCGTGTTCTCCAGTGCTCAAAGTACTGTCCACTGGCACTAACTACCACTGACTAAGGAGGAGAAAGCTTATATTTTTGATGTTATACTTTTAGCACGTTATGAAAAATAATAATATTCATAGGTTGAAGAAGCTGCTCGCAGAAAGAGGCTACCAACAGAATAGAGATAGGGACCACGTTCGCATGCGTGTAGCGTTTCATACACAACACATATTTTATATATTAGAAATAAAAATAATATGTCTCATAAAATACAATAAACAAAATAAAGTCGGTTTACGGACGATAGTTTTACGTGATAACGTCATAAAGAAACATTGAAATGCGTACAAGCCGACGCTTGGGCCGATCGTGCTTCTCTATCGCTTATACCGCGCTCCCGCTTGCACGCTCAGGCTCAGGCGGAACGTGACACTTTTTCGTGCGTGCAGCCGGTGTTTCATCAATTTATAAGACGTTATCACGTCAAAACTCTTCACCGCATTACAAAGAGAAAATTGGATACATTTTTATCGAATTAATAACAGAATGGGGGCTTGTAACGTTTTAAAAACAGTATAGAACAGAAAGAGGGAGGATTATTATTAATTATAGACGAGGTTCGAACGTAGTTTGAAGAGGCTGTAACGAGATTTCAGACAGAAAAATAAATAAAAAAAAAGAATCAAATTCTCATCCTTGTATATGATTGCCAGTACCTTGTTAATATTTATACACATAGCATGAAGTAATGCATATATAATAAAATATACATTTTTATGTATATTTATGTACATAAAGTGTGAAATCGTGCACCATATGAGGGAGGAAGGTGATAAATTCCGCGTACTATAGAATTGTAGGTTTTACAATTATTATGTTTAGCAGTTGTAGGTACGTAACATTTTTTTGCATCAATAATGTAAGTATTAAAATACCGATTATATTCAAAGAAGCTTCCGAAAACTTATTGTCGTGTTCTGGTAGGTGACACGACATAATCTCCCCGGAAAAAATCTCCCCGACAAAATCTCCCCTCTAAAATCTCCCCGCGACAAAATCTCCCCACGACAAAATCCCCCCCCGTCAAAATCTCCCCCCGTCAAAATCTCCCCACGACTTAATCTCCCCACGATAAAATTTTATTGATTATAACATTAATTTTCTATCAAAACATGTTGATAGTTGATAATGTAGAAATTTAAACGAAATTGTCATTTGATGCCATCTGTAGTGACATAGATATAGCTGTTGTAAATTATTTTATGTTTATATATTTATTTTTAAAAAACAATTCCGGGGAGAACGATAAACGGGTATGCGAATTGTCTCGCAGTGAAACGTGAAGGGGCAAATTTGAAGTTTTTAAAAAAACAATTCCGAGGAGAACGATAAACGGGTATGCGAATTGTCTCGCAGTGAAACGGGAAGGGGCAAATGTGGAGTTTTTTAAAAAACAATTCCGGGGAGAACGATAAACGGGTATGCGAATTGTCTCGCAGTGAAACGGGAAGGGGCAAATGTGGAGTTTTTAAAAAAACAATTCCGAGGAGAACGATAAACGGGTATGCGAATTGTCTCGCAGTGAAACGGGAAGGGGCAAATGTGGAGTTTTTTAAAAAACAATTCCGGGGAGAACGATAAACGGGTATGCGAATTGTCTCGCAGTGAAACGGGAAGGGGCAAATGTGGAGTTTTTAAAAAAACAATTCCGAGGAGAACGATAAACGGGTATGCGAATTGTCTCGCAGTGAAACGGGAAGGGGCAAATGTGGAGTTTTTAAAAAAACAATTCCGAGGAGAACGATAAACGGGTATGCGAATTGTCTCGCAGTGAAACGGGAAGGGGCAAATGTGGAGTTTTTTAAAAAACAATTCCGGGGAGAACGATAAACGGGTATGCGAATTGTCTCGCAGTGAAACGGGAAGGGGCAAATGTGGAGTTTTTAAAAAAACAATTCCGAGGAGAACGATAAACGGGTATGCGAATTGTCTCGCAGTGAAACGGGAAGGGGCAAATGTGGAGTTTTTTAAAAAACAATTCCGGGGAGAACGATAAACGGGTATGCGAATTGTCTCGCAGTGAAACGGGAAGGGGCAAATGTGGAGTTTTTAAAAAAACAATTCCGAGGAGAACGATAAACGGGTATGCGAATTGTCTCGCAGTGAAACGGGAAGGGGCAAATGTGGAGTTTTTTAAAAAACAATTCCGGGGAGAACGATAAACGGGTATGCGAATTGTCTCGCAGTGAAACGGGAAGGGGCAAATGTGGAGTTTATAAAAAAACAATTCCGTGGAGAACGATAAACGGGTATGCGAATTGTCTCGCAGTGAAACGGGAAGGGGCAAATGTGGAGTTTTTAAAAAAACAATTCCGAGGAGAACGATAAACGGGTATGCGAATTGTCTCGCAGTGAAACGGGAAGTCGTGGGGAGATTTTGACGGGGGGGGATTTTGTCGTGGGGAGATTTTGTCGTGGGGAGATTTTGTCGTGGGGAGATTTTGTCGGGGAGATTTTGTCGGGGAGATTTTGTCCGGGGAGATTTCGTGGTGGAACCTTCTGGTACATGCTTAGTGTGTTTCATGCATATATCTATTAATTAACTAAATGAATCATTGCCTATCTACTCAATGTGCGGTGAGTGAACACAACAAAGCGTTGCTTTGCCCTCCTGGATACGCCAGTGCTTACGGCGTAAAAAAGACAGAAGTATATTTTTGCACCCTAATAGTTCGATAGCCATTTTATTCCTATGCTCAGTAGTTTCATGGTACTTAGCATCGCGTTGTTTGGCAGCCTATTGTATTTCAATGCAAAGTTGTGTTTTATAACGTGTTATTATCGGCTCTGACTTCACAAAATATCAAAACATTTTAAAACCCTCTTAACCGATCCACAAGACGTATTTTGTCCAGGTGTATAGATGCACTCTTTAACTCGAATTTATATTAACTAGCGGCCCAGTCTGTGTTCGAAATTCGCCCTAATTCACTTCGCATTTGCTCTGCTATTTTTTTACAGTGTATGAACGTAAACAATGAATAGTTTATTAACAAGTAGGCGACGTGTGCTGTCAGCCAGTACTCTGCAACTTTATAAAGATTACTAAAAATGATCTGCGTCTTTTTCGGTGTTGAAATGGGGTGGTCCAAATATAAAAAAAAATACATTCAATTTAATGAAGTTGAAAAAAAAACAACAACCCATTGCTTAGACTTGTAACGCATAAAAAAAGAATAATAATAATGTACACGTTCGTCGACTGTTTCGTCGGGATCCATCTTATATAGTCATCCAAACATGTACGTCCAAATAATTACACACCATTAAAACACAGGTTAGTGTCCGCACCCACGAAAAATCCTTTTTCGTTTATTTGTAGATCGCTTAACTGTTATAGTGAATACAATATTTTATATTGCCATGCAGACTTATGACGTCTGTCGAGTATACGTGTAAATGGTTGATCATTTCTTTTTTTATTTCTAAAGCTTACAGAAAACAAGAACAATATGGGGTTTGGTCGATGTGTATCTTTAAAGATGCTTTTTTTTATTGTGTCGTGTAAATGAATTATTCAGAGTACATTATATAACGAAGTATTGTTTTAAAAACGAATGGTAAAAGTATTCGAAAGCCACCATACGTTCTTAAAATAGGGCATCAAAAGATTATATATGTATTAATGCTGACTGATAAAAAATATATCTTTTTATATAATAAGTATATGACGCGTCAAAGTCTTTTAGTCTTTAGTTATAATCCTCTTTAGGCCTAGTTTATATGAGAGGCGTTCAACGCGCGTTGGCCCAACGCGCGTTTACAGCTTCTATACAATTGTATAGGACTGTTTATATGATAACGCGCGTTGGTGGCGCGTTGAACGCGCGTTATCATATAAACAGTCCTATACAATTGTATAGAAGCTGTAAACGCGCGTTGGGCCAACGCGCGTTGAACGCCTCTCATATAAACTAGGCCTAAGTCTTTAGTTATAATCCTCTTTAACCTCCTTGTTTATAACTTCTTACTACGAAGAACACATATAAGACTTTGATAAATTATAAATGTATCACATAACATCATATCTTGCATAAAAAAGCATCTAGCATTTCTGCTTCATCTGTTTAGAATGCGATTGTCTTTGAATATACTTTTAGAAATGTGGTAATTAGACTATTTTACCTTTTTACATAATTAAATCTTGAATAACTCAGTCTTAGGAATTTAAAATATTTAAAGACAATTATATTCTACTGGATATAATGAAAATAACGTAAGGTTTTTTTTTTTATTTTTTAATGAACCGTTCTTAGCCTATATACAGTGTAAACTCTTTATAACGTCCTTCGTTATAACGAAAAACTCCCTGTAACGTCGAAATTTTTACGATTTGGTTGATTTACCTTAAAACCTATACATTAATACCCTCTTTATAACGCAACAGCCATTCTCTATTACGAAGAAATATGTTCATATTTAGGCGTCAGCAAATGTTTACAGACATAAAGAGGACCATTCTGAACCATCACCATCTATTCAACAAGCACTTGATGACGCCAAACTATAGGTATATGTGTTTGGAATAAATTAATTTTGTGAAAATTGGTTATTTTTCTTTCTTCCCTCCATATAACGAAAATTCTTTATAACGAAAAAAATGTTCGGTCCCTTAAAATTCGTTATAAAGAGATTATACAGTACATTGAAGATTATTGTTAATTTGGTTGTTTTTCTTTCTTCACTCCATATAACGGTAACTCTCTATAACGATAAAAAATGCTCGGTCCCTTGAGTTTCGTTATAAAGAGTTTACGCTGTATTTAAATTTTGTAGGGAATCTGTAAGTGCTAAGCAGAAAATAAGCGATTTAAGCTTCTTTGTTTCCAAATTAAGAAACCAAAATAAAACTATGTTGATATAAAAACACAATTTGTCAAGTTTTTTAGTTTTGATGTTCTGCGCACAGAAAACGAGAAAATATAAATTGACTTTAACAGTTGAACTAAACGGTTACTTTTGCTGGTCGATAATCAAATTTTCAGTACCGATATTTTTATGCGTCATAATTCATAATCTTTTGAAACTTACAAAATCAATAAAAATTGTATCGCATGTACGGTACGGACTACGGACAATAATGCGCTTTTAAAAATATGTAATAAAAATTTGACGGATTTTATGTATCGTAAAAATAATTGTTTGCCATTCAACGTTGATATCTGTAGAGGTGGCTCTCAAATTTTAGTGAACTTATTATTTTTAGGGACATCAAAGTCGTCAAAGTACTAGTGAGAATTAAACTGGAAATTTAATTATTTTACCTCTGATTAAAATATGACAATATTTGTTACAGACTCGTTTCGAAGATTGTAATTCTTGATTAAATTTGGCAAAAATTATCACGCTTGTAATGTCTTAAAGCAACGCGTGGATAGAATTAATTAGTTAGTGATAATAATTTAATTTTTAACATTCATTAAAAAGAACTTTTCTGACAAAAAATTGATATAGCAAGGAACACTTTTCAGCTGCTGAGCGTTTAAAATCTGCAATATGTATATCTATACTAATATATAAAGCTGAAGAGTTTGTTTGGTTGAACGCGCTAATCTCAGAAACTACTGGTTTAAATTGAAAAAAAAAAAATTTTTGTTGGATAGCTCATTTATCGATGAAGGCTATAGGTTATATAATATCACGCTACGACCAATAGGAGCGGAGCATCAATGAAAAATGTCATCTCGGTAAACTAAGATGAATGTGCGTACTTATGTTCCCCCCATTCGTTCTTTTGCACCCGGTTGAAACCGGGCGGGATCGCTAGTACAATATATCTATCCAGAAAAAGGTCAATTTCAATGTCGGAAAAAATACCACGAGCTGTTAAGATTTAGGATTTGTATAGTGGGAATATGACTTTTAACAAGTATCTAGCGCGAATGTTTAAGAAACATTATAAAACACAGTTTGGAAATCACTGGTATACATTTTAAAAATTGTCTTGCTTTATTACCAGACATTTACACGACCGGTAAATATTACAATGCCTCCCATACAGACGCAAGTAGTTTTACAATGCAAAAGAAGATAGCTCTGAAAATAATCATTAAAATAATTCTTGAACACAAAGCAGACTTGTTCGATGTCCTGATGCTCTATAAAAAATGACTCAGAACTCATAAATCGGCGCGAATACGACAAAAAATACATTCAAAAAAATCTTATGATTCTGTCTTTCTTCAGCGCTGTTTAGAAAAAAATTGGTTGTCTGTAAAGTCGGTTTACGGACGATAGTGTTACGTGATAACGTATTCCGCTCGAATATCATATAATATATAACCTAAATTTTAGTAGCTGTCAAACTTGGGCCGATCGTGCTTCTCTATCGCTTATACTGCGCTCTCGCTTGCACGCACAGGGTCAGGCGGAACGTGACACTTTTCGGAACGTTACACTTTTTCGAGCGTGTGGCTGGTGTTTCATCAATTTATAAGACGTTATCACGTCAAAAAAACTTCTTTGTGCAATATTAAAAAACAATTAAAAAACTCAAATATTTAAAAAAAATCAATGGTACCTACAGCTCCATCGCACTAAGATCGGTCTTAAACGGTATTGCATAACGAACATATATTTAATAACTTCTATATTGCTAGTGGCCGTAAGTGGAAGCGTGGCCCATGAAGTGAGACAGCAAATGACTGTTTTCTATCTCTTTCTTTTACTTGATCCGTTGTGCGCAAGTGCTGTGTCAGGTGTCTGTAGAGGGGCAATTAAGTGGAATAGAGCAAGCCCACCTCCCTTTCACAGCTAGTTCCATGTGCAAACTGACGCTGCAACCAGTGTTGCCAGAACTTTTTTGTTTTGCGTACTAGATCAGGGTTGAAAAAAGTACAAAAAAGTAGAAAAAAGTACTAGAATTTTTTTAAGATTTGTCAACCACAAATGACCTTTTTTTAACAACCTGGCTTAAACAATTTTGTCGTGTGCACAATTGAAGAGCAAAAAAAAACGAATGACCTTTTTTTAATAGCCTAATTTCACAAATTTTATCGTGGTAGGAGAGCGGAAAAAAAGATCCTTTCATTTCCACAACAAAAAAGTATTTTTTTGGTAATTTCCCTTTTTTCGTTTGTTGTGGTGGGTGTGTGGACATTGGGTACTAAAAAGTACTAGATTTATTAAAAAGTACTAGATTTTTGCTTCAACGTACTAGCGTACAGAAAATGACAAAAAAGTACTAGATCTAGTACAATTGTACTAGACTGGCAACACTGGCTGCAACTGACGCGCATCCATTCAAGGACATGCATATGAGACAGAGTATAATAAGTGAGACAGACGTATAAATGTCTGCACCGTAGTCTTTAAGTCTTTCTCCCGATTTTACTAGCAATATAGAGGGTATTAAATATATGATAACGAACTACAAATTTCCACTGACCAACATATTATGACTGCCCGAGCGACGCTCGATTGCTCGAATTTCGATTGGTAATTAAAATTATTGGGTTCAATCGAACGAATTCGCTAGAAAAAGCTATTTGAATAATAAAACTCCACAAACTTTCATCGATATTGTGAACAGACCTTTAAGGATTTATGACACGTATTGTGAACTTGGATTTTTAGTTCAATCTGGTTCATGCTAATATCAAAAGCACCAAAGCATTCTTGGCATCTTGGTCTTTGCGACCTATGCTTTGTTGACGGTGCAGAAGAGTTGTAGGTACATGCTAAAGTCTCCGTTCTTCTGATATTATGCACATAATATATTGATATTATTCTTTTGCTACAGTTTCATAAGCGCACTGTGCTACAAAAACGCCACCAAAGGGCAACTCAAGAGTAACCTACTGCACTCAACGACGGTATCTGTAACCATAGTTTTGTGAATGGTAACTATGGTAACAGCATGTCTCTGTAAGTGTAAACACGATGATGATCAAATCAGATTTTTGACAAATCGACCTGCAGCCCAGCATTGCTGCATTAGTCTTTCATTTTCTCTATCTCTGATAAATTGTTTATCGACAAATATGGCTTGATTTGATATCCGTTACAACTATCAGAAATTTAATGAGCCCTAGTTATCATAATAATATTTTAACAAATTTTATTCCATATTGTGATCGTTTCATATAAACCGATCTAATCATCTGATGATCCGCTCAATTTATTTGAGCATAATCTCTTTGTTATTTAATTTTTGCCAAATTAGACCCACACATTCACATTTTTTCATTAAAACACGCAATCAGATTACTTAAAATCGATCAAAGTACGTCGATCATCAATTAATTTCCAATAAAATCAATGCTTCGGGGCAGATGATGGCTTCATCGCACGCTCTACTACGATCATTTTAGATACTATCACAGAGCATGTGTGAATGTATAAAATTGCCGAAGGGTATTATTTGAATAGAGAACGGTTTTTGGAATAAATTACTGTTTAAATTTTGATTGAGTGTTAAATTAAAATGTTATTATCTAAATAAAATAGCTAATCAGCGGTAATAAGATTGTAACAATTTTTGATTAAATGTTTCGAAAGATGAGATGACGTTAGTTACAATTTAAAAGTAGTACCCAAAAATTAAATTTAACTCTTTTAGTTTTATTGAGTAATCAATACTGCTATATTTTTATTCAATATAACAACAATAAAATTCGAACATGAATTGTAATTTTATTTTTTTAGAATTTTTGAGACGGGAGAATTTTTGTTTGTGTGTTTCTGGACATATTTTGAACAAATTTGGTACAGAAGACAATATAGGTAGAGAAGACAATATTAACGTATAATACGCGCCACGAATCTAAAAGGCTCGGAAGTTAGATGCGAATGCGGGTTTGCGCTTGTACAGTCTGTTGAAAAACTACAAACTCGCAACAACAAAACTAAAATAACAATAACAACTTGAAAATAGCGTACTCGACTGTACTTTAAAGCAGGAAAGCGACAAGTGACAAAGGCAACGAGCGATCACGGCCAATCACCGACGAGCTCACGTTCCGTGCAGGTAGCTGGGAGGTGGTGGGAGTCACACCGGCTCTAAAATGTGCCTTTGCGACGCTGTTTGTGACTAACTTCCGAACCTTTTAGATTCGTGGCGCGTATTATAAGTAAAGTGGACAAAACTGAAGTTCCCATCTGTGTGAAGCATTCATAAATATAAGAAGGCAAACGAAAAGAAAGTAAAAGAAAAATACTTCTTTATTTATTTGTAACGAATTCCGTACATAACCACGACTAAACAATTATTAGGGTTACAATATAGGAAAAGTGAAATTTACTATTCAATAAAATTATAACGCGGACACAATATGCAGATTGTGCCGACTATGGCTTGAAGTACAAAAGGTCGTGAGTTTGTGTTTTGTAAGTGAATAGTGATCACCAGAGTGACTGGTGATCGTAGTGAGTGAGATAGATGCGATGCAATACGAAGAACACCTCGGGCTAAAGATGCTCTCAATTAGATGCGGACTAGACGTATCACAAAATAATGTACGCGAACAAAAAGCTGGTATAATACGCGCCACGGATCTAAGAGGTTCGGAAGTTAGTCACAAACAGCGTCGCGAATGGCCGTGATCGCTCGTTGCCTTTGTCACTTTCCTGCTTTAAAGTACAGTTGAGTACGCTATTGTCAAGTTATTGCTATTTTAGTTTTGTTGAGTTGCGAGTTTGTAGTTTTTAACAGAATGTACAAGCGCAAGCCCGCATTCGCATCTAACTTCCGAACCTTTTAGATTCGTGGCGCATATTATACTTGAATCAACTGCTTCTTGAGGGAAGTCCATTAAAAAAATGGGGCGTTTTTGTTAAAATTTGGGCCCACCCCTTGGTGAATTTTGGTTAGATGTGGCGGAACACCATTCCCCTCAGACGTGAAATTTTCCCTGTAATTTATTTTATATAAGTTCATGTAGTTTGCTGTCTTCTATAGGTACTACATTTTTTCAGTGAAATAAAAGAAGAAAAATAATACTCCGTTTAAAGTTAGGAGCGGACGCACAAAAAAACCATGTCGTCCCAACCTTCTGCCGCTTGGTACATAAGCTATTTGAGTAATTTAGATCTTTTTTTCTTATATGATATATAAAAAAGGGTTTAAAATAAAAAAAATCTGCCGCTGATAATTACCGGTCATTTGGCTCTAATAGGCCCCACTCACGATCAAACTTCATGCCACAGTTCAGTGTTCAGTGAAGTTGGACAGATTAATCGAAAGACTGACTGGCACCACACACAGTTCATGCAAACTGCTCAGTTTTTTAAATTTTTTGTGTTCAGTTTGGTTCAGTTGTTGGCATACACTCGTCGAGTATAGATACATAAGATATATTATATTATATACACACTATAATATTATACTATAGAGTATAGTTCATTAATAAGAACTAAATGAGTAATTTAAATGGTGAGGATTGGCTGTTCAGAGCTATGGGATTGTATTTAAAACAGAGAAATAAGAAAAAAAAGAAGAATATGGGTGAAAAATTGGTTAGAAATGCGTGATTCAAGAAGTCATGTTTATTTGATTAATGAATTACATCTTGAGCCGCTTGATTGCAATAATTATTTACGAATGAATGAATTAACTTACAATTATTTACTGGAATTAGTTACCCTATTTATTAAGAACCAGGACACAAATATGTGAAAATCTATTTCTGCACAAGAAAGGCAGCAACATTGAGATTTTTGGCTTCTAGTTGTACAAAACACAGAACTCCAAAAACTGAACTGAAAAACACCCACACACACAACAGTTTACTTGAACACTGAACACTGAAGTCGTTCAAAAATCAAGATGCATTTGATGAGTTCATGCTTGACTTCAGTGTTGGTTTCAGTGTTTATTTGTCCCACACACTATCATGCTTCACTGAACTATAAGTTTGAACACTGAACTGTTGCATGAAGTGTGATCGTGAGTGGGGCCTATAACAGAACCATAAACCCTTGGAAATTTTGTATCCCCCGGCCCCCTATCTTAAAATGGGTCCAGATTGCGCCTATATAGCATGTAAGAAAAAATACTCGAAATTACTTAAATAACTTATGTACCAAGCGGCAGAAGGTTGGGACGACATGTTTTTTTTGCGCGTCAGCTCCAGAACTGTAACGAATGTATATCATCTAAGTTAAAGTAAAAATTGGGCTGCGACACGGTGACACCACCACCTTATAATAATGTATATATTTTCTGAATTAAAAAGATTTTCATTTTGAATGAGATTTGGTGAGATTTTGCCTCTATCTTCAATTTTGAGGTCTCCTTGTTAACTTCGCCATCGAAGATCTGAGCTAACTACCAAGAATCGAACAGTAACACGGCTGAAACCAACAAGCCACGATGTTGCTCCGCTAGTCCCACCACATTACAACCATCGTGCTTCACGTGGGATGAGTGCATTGCAGGCCAATGTACCCGCACTATATATTGTATTGTTTTTATTTATATACACACAAAATATGTGCATTAAACATTAAAGATTGCATTCTTACTATTTTTGGTTTATAAACTATTCCTGTAAATTATTTTTGTGACTGAAAATCGTTTACCTAAGTCGATTCCGCGAAAAAATAAGGTTGATGACGACGAGGACATTGAGATAGTTCTTGCTTGCACGTTTGTTTCAAAATTTGGCTCGATCTTCATCCATCGAGTTTTTTAATGAAATTTGAATTTATTTTGATAATAGAATGCAAGCAAGCGCAATTTATATAATATGTATCAAAAAATCCACCCTAGCACTGGCTATGCCAAGTTGGGTGGATCAATTTCATACAGAAGATAGCAATTTATATATCATTTGTACTAAAATTATTGAAATAAATTTATTTATTATTATTATTATTGGTTTTTGTTCAAGTTTGAAAAGTTCAGAAAAAATAAGTAATATGAGTAAATCTGTTTTTTAGTATGTTGAAAGTTTATTTCGTGTTCTATATCTGTAAAAGCGTAGCACACCGAACGAGTGTACCTACATTGTCTACCATCGTAGAGAGCGTCAAGCACGAAGGTCCTGTGGCGCAACGGATAACGCGTCTGACTACGGATCAGAAGATTCCAGGTTCGAATCCTGGCAGGATCGCGGATATATTTTTGCTTTTTTTTCACAAAGAAATAATATTTCAATTACCTATTACATTTAATTATTATATTTAGTTAGGTTTCAGAGCTTGCGAGGTTTTTGTTAGAAAAAAAATATTTTCAACAGCATGTTCAAAATTAAAATTTTTGAAAACTAGTGAAAGTAATTAACTGGGGTTACAATTTAAAAAAAAAAACGATTAGCTTAAAATATTAACTGCTACTGGGTTCAAATAGTTTTGAGTCGGTAGTCTTAAATAAAAAAAATCAAGGAAGGTGTAATCACTAATCGGAACAAAAATGCATAAAAAATGATTTTCGGAAATAGGTATGACACATAAAGTTAAACAATACCTGTTATTATTAAAAGAATTTCTGGCGGTAATATTTTTTGTGTTTACGAGGATGTTTTACGACTGTTTTTATTACTGAGCACCGAAAAAAGTCAAATTTTATTTTTTTAAACGCTCTTAATTTATATTTATGGTAATTATTTTTGACTAAAGGTCTTTTGTTATGAAAATAGTAACGTTTATTTACGACAAAATTATTATCAATAAAATGTGGGTTATTGTTCATATAATATTTCACCCTGTAATTTCACAAAAGTAAAAACATAAAAAAAGATTAGTAAATTACAGTTTTGTATTATATTGCTGGATAATAATTACAGGCTTTACATAAAAAAGAAACTGGATTTTTAAAAGTAAGTTTCAAATTTATGATGTAACTTCAAGTTATCGAAAGGTCAAGGAGGAAGATATTTTTAATGGCGTTTGATTTAATGGAAATATGCTAGTTTACAAATTTATTAATATTTATGTAAATGTACAAAAATATAATTATAAACTTGTTGCAAAATAATATAGTTGGAATCAGTATAGATTGCAGTTTTTGTCCTTCTTCCATTGTTAAAACTTACACAGCGCATATTTTTTAAAAATAAAATATTTTAATGTTTCGTAAGGTCAGCCATCGATAGATGGATTATGTAGACGCTCAACAGTTGAGGTTAGCGTCATCAGCGTCTACGTGTGTAATAGAAAATCTGCCAGCCGGCATACCGTGAGGTTGTAGACAAAAAAAAATACTCAAAAAGTCTACAAAAAATAAAAACAAAATTCCCGTTATGAATTGATATATTAAAATGTAAATTATAAATTAAAATTTATAAAAATGTTTTTTATCACTATATAAAAGGACCTATAAGATTGAAGGAAACAAGATGCGAGGCTCTTATACATCTCACACCGCTAAAGGCACCCCTTGATGAAAGGATGTGGAATGATAATTACTGATTTTGATATATTGTGAAATGTGTTTCAAGCCCCCCAGAGGTTAGAATATTTCTGTGTTTATATATTTTTTAATAGGTAGGTACCTTGGAATTTCATTTGTTACAAAACTACATGTTGTATGTTATTTGTTCGAACTCATTAAAAAAAAATTGGTTGTCTGTAAAGTCGGTTTACGGACGATAGTTTTACGTGATAACGTATTCCGCTCGAAGGTCAGGCGGAACGTGACACATTTCGGAACGTTACACTTTTTCGTGCATGCAGCCGGTGTTTCATCAATTTATAAGACGTTATCACGTCAAAAAAACTTTTCTGCATGAACGTACTTCTACATCAAGGATTTTGTTAATGCTTATGTCTTTCTGTATGATTAAAATATATAAAATAAAATATTGACGTGATAACGTCTTATAAATTGATGAATCACCAATATTATAAATTGATAAAACACCGGCTGCATGTTCGAAAAAGTGTAACGTAACGTTCCTAACGTTCCTAACGCGTAACGTTCCGCCTGACCCTGTGCGTGCTTTTTGCTAATTTCTCGCTCAATTTAAATCAGATCGGTTTGAAACCAGTCTTAAACGAAAGAGGAGAACATTTTACATAGATTTCGTATAACAGAATTTGCCTAAACAGTTTTTTTATACAAATTTATATAGAAAAATATTTTATACAAATTTATATAGAGAAATAGCTGTATAAATGCAATGTTGTGTAATGCATGGCACGACGCGGTCGGTTGTCTTTGTTTGCCGTACATGGAAATTAGAAGCAAACGTATGTCTTGTCTTAACATGAAAACAGCTGCATTTCTAATGTTTAATTCAATTTTTTGACATTAGTATATTGTGAAATGCAAAGCCTGCTAAGTTAAGTATTGGAATAACTAATTATTATTAGAACATAATACTTTGTAAGTTGCAAACGTCACTTTTGACATTTCTTATCATTCCGACACCAAGGATAAGCGGATTGAAACCAAATTTTGGGAGGTTTAGGTTATGTATTACGGAATACGTTATCACGTAAAACTATCGTCCGTAAACCGACTTTACAGACAACCAATTTTTTTTTTAACAAAAAAATTGAACCGACTTCAAAATATGCACTAAAAAGTAAAAAATAATAATTATTGTTATTTTTGGAGTCGGTGTCACATCGGAATTCTAAAGTAGCAATTTAAATCTTACATGTCTCTAGTTCTCGGAATAGATTTCATTTTGGCTGACACCGACTCCAAAAATAACAATAATTAATATTTTTTACTTTTTAGTGCATACTTTGAAATCGGTTCAAATTTTTTGTTAAAAATATTTTATTTTTCTCTTTTTAGTGTTAGATAAAGTATTGCAATAGGTAGGCCAAGTATGCGTGCCTTTGAAATTTGAGAGTTTCCCTCGATTTCTCCGGATTCCTCCATCAGATCCTGACTTGGTTCCGATGGGACCACCTCGGAAGTGCACTCTTTCGAATAAAAAAAAATTTTTGAAAACAAGAATGTACCTACACAATTTGAAAGTGACTACACCCCTATTTTTTTAATATAATCTTTTAAAAACTTACTTAGAATAAATTGCTTTTTTACCTATTTTTACGAGCTCTTTTGTATAAAATTAACTCCTTCCCAAAAATTTGTTTCTTAAAACTCTATCACAAAAAGTAATGAAGAAGTATTGTGAATACAAAATTTATATTTCAAAGTTGAACAAAAGACTAAAACTTCCATAGTTTTATGACAAAGCACATTGCAGCAGTTATGGTCAATCTTTTTTTAACCACCAAAAAATAACCAGCTGTTTCCTATTTCTAATCACAGTTATATTTCTATGTTTATTGGTTATCATTATAATAATAAAAAAAAAACACTAGACTTACGTTTAAAAGAAAAGAAACGCCTAAATAAAGGATTATACCAGTCTTCTAAACCAATTCTTAAACGCCGTATGGGGGCAGAGAAAGCACTGGAAGGTAAGTATATAATAGAATCATATTAAACCGTACTGTTTTCGTTTCAAGTCATTAGGTTTCTGCATAGACTAATTTATAAACTAAAGGATATATAAATATAGGGCAACAGATCCGATTATAGGTCTAACTTTTTGACGTGATAACGTCTTATAAATTGATGAAACACCAATATTATAAATTGATGAAACACCGGCTGCATGCACGAAAAAGTGTAACGTAACGTTCCTAACGTTCGTAACGCGTAACGTTCCGCCTGACCCTGTGCGTGCTTTTTGCTAATTTCTCGCTCAATTTAAATCAGATCGGTTTGAAACATTTTACATAGATTTCGTATAACAGAATTTGCCTAAACAGTTTTTTTATACAAATTTATATAGAAAAATATTTTATACAAATTTATATAGAAAAATAGCTGTATAAATGCAATGTTGTCTAATGCATGGCGCGACGCGGTCGGTTGTCTTTGTTTGCCGTACATGGAAATTAGAAGCAAACGTATGTCTTGTCTTAACATGAAAACGGCTGCATTTCTAATGTTTAATTCAATTTTTTGACATTAGTATATTGTGAAATGCAACGCCTTCTAAGTTAAGTATTGGAATAACTAATTATTATTAGAACATAATACTTTGTAAGTTGCAAACGTCACTTTTGACATTTCTTATCATTCCGACACCAAGGATAAGCGGATTGAAACCAAATTTTGGGAGGTTTAGGTTATGTATTACGGAATACGTTATCACGTAAAACTATCGTCCGTAAACCGACTTTATAGACAACCAATTTTTTTTTTTTGTGCAGCATGTTTGTCTACTATATAAAGGCTCTCACAGATCAGATCCAGACACACTAAAGCGAATTTATCGCCTGACCGCGCACATAGAAAAACGCAAAACAAATTAAAATAAAACGTATAGGTATGTATATCTATGAGTTAAATGAGTTTAATAAATATAACTTGTTATGAACTAGAAGAAATTTTACTTGTAGCAGCTATTTTAGAAGACAACGGAAAAGAAGAGTACGTTTTTTTATTTTGTCTTATTAGTCAAATCTTTGATTAACGTCTGATTAGAACTTTTCAATAAATAAAACCAATTTTTCAGACAATATATAAACAAAAAAATATAATTAATACATTAACGTTTCAATCTGGATTTGGACCTTCTTCAGAACTGATCTAAAAAATACAAAAAATAATTAATATTTAAATTCTAATTAGCTTTTTATAAAATCTTTCAAAATTATTAATATATTATTATATTGTCTGAAAAATTGGTCCATAATTTTATTTATTGTTTTGTCTTATTAGTGTCTCAACTATTACGTAATAAAATGTATTTAATCTGCATAAACAGAAGTAACAAATCATATAAAATTTTATGCATTTTAAAAAAGCTCAATAATTTTTTCGGTAATACTCGACATTTCAATTTTGTATTCAACTAACAGCGCTAAGCGGCCAAATACGACACGAAGCCTTTTCCCGCCACCGCATTATAGTAGCCGCTAGAATGAACGCTGCAAATTCCTGAACACGTAAATTAAAACAACATGTTTTGTTTTACCGCCACCGCGGCCGCCTTGGTGTGTGAGAGCCTTTATTTATTTTTGAGTTTTGCACACCCGCTTTCATGCCTGCATAGTGATGGTAAAATGGCCCATAACTGTATTCACCGTGGACACATTCATGAACTTGGCCTGTTACCTAAATTACAAAATAGTTCACAAGGCATATCGAAAAGGATTCTAGTTAGTTTTTTTTAACACATACTTAGCGCTTTATTACTTTTTAAGCACATAATTGTGTTAGAATGACTGAAACATATGCTGCCGAAGGAAGAAATTAGTCCTGGGCGGTAAGCGTGGATTGCTTTGCAGATGTCTCGTATAAAAAAAATCAAATGAAAAAATACATTTTATGGTTATGGTTGGTGTGACTTAGCAGTTATTTTATTTTACCAACAGGGCTTCATTGTTTAAACTGTTTTAAAGGTTTCCGTTCTAAGAAAATGTTTAGACGCATTGAACAAAGATTTTATGTGATATTATCAAAATATTTGCGGTTTTAAAAATTGCTACGTAATCAAAGTTCAATTAAAATTTGATTTGTAGTTAATAAAATGTTTATATTAAATGCAAATCTATATCGTTCTTCATAAGTGTTTAAATCTAGGGCTCCGTAAATCTAGAAATAATGATATTTTTATTGTTTAGATAAATTTATTCCCTGTTGTTGAGGTTTTCTGTAATGCTATATTATAATAAGATTTTTTCGGGATATTTTAGAGTACATACAGTGTCACAGCTAGTAACAGAATAATTGCATTACATAAGAGATACATAAACTTCTGTTAAGATTTCATAAGATTTTTTTTTTGGATATTTAAAACATATTTTCTAATTTTTTCAGGAATCTTTTACAAACATTTTAGTTTTATTAGGGTTTCCTAAAGATTTTTGAAGTTTTTCAAACACATTTTAGACAGATTTAAGTTTTTGTGGGGATTTTTTAGTGTACATGTATTCGATATTTTGTATGAGACACGTGAGCAGGTTTGAATCTTTGAGTAACAAAAAAGACCGCGCGTTAAATGGTCCTATCATTAGTAACGCGTAACGTATCATTATTACACACACACACACACACCAACACATACACCAAAATTACAATCGTAATTGTGTATACAAGGAAATGTCCCATATAGTCTCTACAAGTCTTATACTGTGTTTCACAAGAGGCTGGTTTTTCCGCCAAATTCCTTGTTAGATATAGTTGCCAGGTTTCAATCGTGCTGACGCGCTGGGTTTCGTGACGGATTTTATGTATTCGCTTCACACGACACGTGTTTTAAAGTTGGCTTGTTTGGGAGCCCACGTGACTAGATACTGTTTCCTGATTGGCTCTTGCTCAAAACAAGCAGGCAAACAAGCACGAAAAATAGTCCCGGTTTTGACCCCGCACGCGAGCCCGCAATGACGTCATTTCTATCTTCGCATCAAGCGCGCTAGCCAGCTCAAGTCGCAGCAACGAGTCCAGCGGAAAATCAGCGTCGTGCGCAGTAACCCATGTGGCGGCTTGCGCGAGGGCCTCGATAACTTCATCAAGGAAGGTTGAACCGACATTATACACAGTTAGAGAATACAATCCCGAGAATGTTTTCCAATCCCGGGATTACGGGATTTTTGATGCGTAATCCCGGGATCTCGGGGCTATCCCGGGATTAGGCTATGTGGTTTCTATTTGTGGTCAAATGAAAAAAACTTGAGTAATTTCTTAAAAAATGTTTTTAAAATAGTTGCACAACACAAATCACAATATAGTAAGAAAAGAAAATAGACAAAACAAATAAAAACTTTTCTTTTGCAAGAAATCAAAAAGACAACACAAAAAAACTATTTAGAATTTAGAAAATACAATCGCAGAAATATCGAAGCATCCGATGTTTGACTTCCAAGCCTGCTTCGTAGTTTATTGCCAACATAGCAGCAGCTGAAAACGCTCGCTCAGGTTCTACGCTCGTTGGAGGAATAGACAATAGATACTCATATGCTGTTTCTAAGTGATATCCACGAACTCCTCCATTTTCGAACAGGCTATTTCACGTCTAATACTATTTGCCAACCCCGATTCATTTTGTACTTGTACTTCAGGATCTGGACATTTCATATTCTTACATATCGTACAGCGTATTTAAGGATTGTTTTTTGTCGTTATGTAATAAATAATATTAATATAATCTAGACAAGGTAATTGTCAAGGCGCAACGGATTACGGAATGCAAACTAGACCTGTTTTTGGCAATCCCGAAAATCCCGAGATTAGCCAAGTAAGATCCCGGGATTTTCGGGGTCAGAAAACGTTCGGGATCCCGGGATTGTATTCTCTATACACAGTTTCAGCTTTAATAAGATTTGTTTAGAAAATAAGATCATCGGCTTTTGGAATAGGTAATATACTTCCAAACCAAACTATATTTATCGACATTGACGGTATATATACTCATCTTTAGGAGACCAAGCCCATTGTATTGTCATTTGTTTAGAAAGGAAATAAGTCTTTAAAATAATAGATTGTGGTCATATTTCATATGAAACATTCATAAAAGAGTATAATTGTATGAATTAAAATTTTTATGACAATAATATTTGCGAGAAAATATTTTCAAAACGCTGTTGAATGTGATATTTAAATATTTGGGTATTTTTCTTTGAAATTATGGGATAAAAAAAAATATACAAGATGGCTTAAAATTAGCTACCTAACTGTAAAAAAGGTGCCTATACCTGTTGATGACAACGTTAGTGTCGGGTTTCTGGTTCGATTTTAATCGAATGTGATTTGTTTCCACTGAAATCTCCATTTAGTCGAAGATAAATGACATTCTGAAATCGAACTACTCGAAATGGCCCCAAAAACATTTTATTAATCCCTAAAAACTACCCTAAGTATTCCCAAAAATAGTGCCAAACTATTTAGGAGGCTACGAAACGTCATGAAATATTTGTTCGACTTTTAAGTCCCGCCATCCGACCGACGCCAAACGTGTTTGTGCTACCAAAAAACGCATTTTTGCATACAAATTCAAAAAGCAGTTTATATAAAAGTGGGCGTGGCCATATTTTAAATGAAATTGATGAATTGCTTAATGAATAATAAAATTCACAGCTTATATAAATAATATATTAATAGCAAATTATAAATTTTGTGTTAAAACACCCACTCGGTATAAAAACGGGGTCATACACCAAATATGCAATTTCAACGTTAATTTTAGATGAAAATAATTGGCATAAATAATAATTATTGGTATGGTAAACAAGTGAAAGTAAATCAAAGAAGATGCTTGAAGCATGTTGAGATTATTGTTTCTTAATTTGGCGCGATGAGGTTGTAGGTGAGAATAAAAACGTTTGCTATGTTACACCATCATTCATTTGTTTGATCCTTGACCTTAAAACATGCCTAACTATTTTCTCTGTAAATATATAGTGTCAATATTTTATCACATTGATTTTTCTATGTACTTCACATTATACTAAATATTAAATCTATATTCGGTAATCGTTTACTATACCTACTATAAAAAAATTGATAACAAATATGGATTAAAATTTTATGTGGTATACTTACTGTAAAAAATAATGTAAGCTAAGTCAGCTGTATTGGCTTATTTTGTTTTATGACATACTAAGAGAGTAAGAGACTAAGACCATATATACTTTTTATAATCTGAACATTATTATTAATACATGTGTCCATAATCTGAAACAAGGTATTAAGTTTTTAAATAAAACGCAAAAAACATATTTAATTTCACATAAGAAGATTAAGTTAAAACGATTAAATCAATGAGCATGATTTATTATGAATAATAAACGAATGAAATAAAAAATAAATCGAAAAATAAAAACATTTAACCATCTCCGATTTCATTGGCTAACACATGTTGACTAGAAAGAAGAAGACTATAGTATCCACCGACCTCAGCGCGAAGTGCAAGTTTTAAAAACCAGAGACAGTCGTAGTTTGTGAAAGCGCCACACGTGGCACTGTTCACGGTACGGACCTACGAATCACGTGGCTTTAAAAATTATAAAATACTAGTGTGACCTTATTCGCACTAAATAAGTATAATAATTATCACTTTACAAAATTATTTTTTAAATATGATTGTAGGTATTCAATTCTTTTCTAATTTTGCACACTGCTTAGTGCTTATAACATTCTTCTTTTTGTTGTATTACAATATGAAGCTCAGATGACAGATCGAAGAAATATTTTACTAAAATTGTCATATAGAGGCGCAAGTAGCAAAAGCGTTGAGCTAAGCCGTCAGATGGCACCATGCAGCATTGCTGTGACGTTGTTTAGTGTTGCCCGTCAGATGGCAGACGTTGTTCAGCGTTGCTGTTAATTAATTTACAAAAACAAAAGCAATAATACATTTTTTAGTTGTCGATGTCAGTAGAGCAAGCAATTATCTGTAAAATGATATATAATTTATGTGGAGAAATTGTGTGGTTTTTTCTAAAAAGGGAGGCAAACATCTTAACCTTAACGTATTAATATATATGATTCATGAGAGTATAGGTACCTGTATTTTCAATTTCTCCTTTCGTGGCAGTCATAGATCGGCCAGAAAAGACTTTAATTAATTTTGAAGTTAAAAATTGTCAAACGTATTTTTCTTTTGGCCGAGCAGCGTATATTTTTCGTCGTTTGCTTCCACGAAGACTACTAGCGCTGCTAGCGGGTAATAGAGCGGAATTGAATTGCCTTGTTATTATTGTTTTAAGCCGCGATATGGCAGGGGCGCGACGAAAACGACGAACTTATAAGCTATAACCGATGCATAATTTATTGCTCATTTCTACTCCACAGCTCACGCTAGGATCGATTAAGTTGTCCCCACTCTCTATACTCTGCACCAGACCAATAGAATCACTTCGGCGTTCGTTTGTCTTTCACGGGCGATGCTTTAAAATTCAAATTTGAAATATGTTTATACTAGCGGTCCCGCCCGGTTTCACCCGGGTGCAAAAGAACGAATGGGGAAGGAAGGGACATGAGTACGCACATTCATCTTAGTTTACCGAGATGAATGTTGTGTCCAAACTTCATAATGATTGGCGTTACCGTTCAAAAGTTTTTGTCGTTAAAAAGCAGTATTTATACTTTTTTTAAGTAATAAATTTTTTTTAATATAATAAATATTTAATTGAAAACACTGTAGGAAAATTATTTTTATATATAGGTGCCTATAGTTGTAACAGTTTTCAAATGAGCTATTAATTAGATTTATTTAATTTTAATTAGTCGTAATAAAATTTTAAAAAATTGAAATGTAAACCTTAGAAGAAAGCAATGTAGAAAATAAAAATAAAATAAAAATACATTCGCCGACGTGTGGCTTGAACCCTAGACCCTGGCATTAAGAGTCTTACACTCTACCGACTGAGCTATCCAGGCTTGTACTCTTGACGCGCTAATATTGCAGTATTTAGTTAAGGCATTTCACCTGATAATATTTGTCGGACGGACTAATTTTGAGACACATCTTGTAACATTTTTCATTTATGTTCCGCTCCAATTAGTCGTAGCGTAATATTATATAGCCTATAGCATTCCTCGATAAATGGGCTATCAAACAAAAAAAAAATTTTTCAATTCGAACCAGTAGTTTCTAGAATTAGTGCGTTCAACCAAACAAACAAACAAACAAACTCTTCAGCTTTATATATTAGTATAGATATAGCAGATACAGAAATCCCTGGCAACACTGCTGATGGTCCATGGGTATAAGGAGAAGACAAATGGCAGACGTCACGTGATATATGATACGAAGCAATTAACATAACCCAACAGCTTCATTGTACTGAGTCAGTATCAGTGTTGGAATCAGACTTTTTGTTGGTAAAGTGCGTTACGAGGTGTTGGGTTTCGCGTATTATTCACTGAAATTATGTGCATCTCTTGAGGACAAATTATTTTACATTGAAATGAGAAAATAACGTATCTATATCAATCTAAAGCAGGGGTCATCAACTGGCGGATGGCGGTCCGCATCGCGACAACTATTTTGGATCTATTTTCATAAAAATTTTATTATGATTTGGTTTGAAATGTTTTTTTACCATTCCAACCCACAAGTGGGGAATGGTACTAGTTTAGGTCAAAAATCACTTTTCAAATATTTTACAATATTATTCCGTTTTGAGGTCCCCCGAATCCAAAAAACATATTTTTGGAAAAACTCTGTGCGTCTGTTTGTTTGTCTGTGAACACGATACAGGTCAAACGGATGAGCGGATTGAAACCAAATTTTGGGAGGATGTTTGGTATGCAAATATGAAGAGCTCTATTGTTTTTGGGGAAAATCGGCACATGCGCAGAAGAGATATATGCTAAAACGGTATTTTTTATATAATAATGGTATACTTTTCATAACGGCTTATTATTCTATTTATTTTTTCAAGAACGTTTTGTTAAAATTTTTTTTTCAAAACTTTATAGTTTTGGAAATATTTTGAAAATAAAAAAAAATCATCCGCTCTTTTGTTTTATGGATCTGTCAGAAATAAACTAGTTAGGCATGCTTTGATTAATTTTTACATGACGTGGAACATACTATGTAGGTAACCATGGCAACGAATAGTTAATATCATATTGAATACTAGCCATTACCCGCGTCACCTCACACGATATCAGAAATTTTATTTTTTTTATTATAATCAAATGTCAACATTTTGGAAGTTGGAATGGTCCCGTCGACCAATTGGCTGGATTTTCTTATCAACTATAATAATAATTCTAAAAAAATATAAATTACAAATCAAAGCATAATACAATGTTTTTTTTTTTAATAATTTCGCGTTTTGTTTAGCAGGCATTAATTATTGTGTTTTTGTCGGTTAATCAGCGAAAGGAATAAATATCACGTTTTGGAATTATAAGCGCCATAGTCTTTATGCTTTACATTGCTTCATTGTTCTGCCGTTCCACGAACCGTACTATAATGTTGACTAAGTCCGTAAATTTTGGTAACTTACTATTTATTTATTTGTTATTATTATTAATATTGTAATCAACAGGTAGAAACAGATTACGTCATAACAAATAAAAGAAAGAACTAAACATAGTTAATACAAAAAAAGACTCACCAGTCAAAGCCATGAGTGTCGTAAACGAACCGCCATCAAAAAAAGTTGGTAACTCCTGATCCAGAGGAATCAAAATATTGTTACGTAACTGTAAGAAAAAATAAGACAGCTGTATTATTCCATAAGGTGTTGAATTTCTTGGACTACACATCGCTGCTGAAATAATTTGAAACTTTTGGGTTACAAATTGTTTTCAATCAGATATGAATTCTATAAAAATAAAAGTGCATTTAAAAAAAAAACACTCGAACTTTTACGCCATTTATAGGTAGCTTTATCTACGAATATTGCTACTGGTAAATTACCAGGTAGGGACGCCAACATTGAAAATGAAAAAAAATATATGAATTAGTTCACCTCTGTAAACACTAAACACTGATTTTTGTTCTGACTATACATTTCAATTAGACAGTAACTGCCTAATTAAATGCACTATATATACATAAATCCAGATTTCTATAGTAGATTAAAATAGTCTAAATTGTTCAAAACGAAAAAAAAAATAATCTCAAACCGCTAACATTCTCGCTCGACGCAAGTTTCGCTAATCCTGTTAACACCACCATCAGGAGATGGTTAACACAAACCTTCTACTAATGATGCGAACGAAAGGTGCTAGAGATTATTAATAATATTCAGTGTCTTCACATTGAAGGTTCCATCACATAGTGCAGCAACCAGCAACGGCCGTCAGACAGATCTAGTGTGCTTAGTGATGAGTCGTTTTCATTAATTAATTTGCATTGATAAAAAAACTACTCGAAAATTGCACTAAACGCTGTACTGGTTTGTGTTGGGTTGGTTGCGACATCGTGCAGGTTGCAGGTTTGTGCTGTGCTGGTCCGTGCTTGACAAGTGTGCGCGGTCTTTTATAGTGAGAGGTGATCAGCTCGTTGTAAGTGAAATAGGAACTCTTTATACTCAGTAATCAGTCGACTGGTTTTAGTCAAATATAAATCGGGACTCTAGTAAAGTAACAGAAATAGATTCTTCGAGTTTTTTTTTAAATTTATTTACACTGGCTAAACGCTTTCCCTCTTTTAAACGCTGTTATTTTTACACGGGTTGTTTGTTTGGAGCTGTGTCTTTCATGGTTGACATTTCAACATGCAATAATTTCTGGAGACAAAGTATTTACCGTATAATTAGACTTGAAACATACAAATTATTGTTTCATTTTCTTCCCGTTTGTTTGCATTTCACGGTGAATATTTATGCAAGCTCTATTAGGGATGAGCAATCGCCGGGAACGATGCCCGCCACTATAGCTACGTAATTATTCTTGGAATAATCCATACATTTTAGTTAACGGGTCCAATAGGATCGTCGTAACCACACTTCCCTGGGACTTCCAAATCAGGAAAAAGCTCACACTTACACACTGTTAAAAATAGCTGAGCATTCTAGTATGATTCCCATTCGTAATGTGTATTTTCACTAAAGAATTTAATTACTTTCCGAATAATTTAATACAATTATTGCTACAACATGTACGAATTCTTGTTATTTATATATATTTTAATGGTTTTGTAAATTAGTTTCATGATAAATGATGCAGTTTGACAAGCTACAAAATATAGCATAAATTAAGAAATAGATATTATTAAAACACGGAGATACAAGTGTCTGTACAATTTTAAGTGGGTACAATATATTTTATTAAGCACGGACAGGTATAAAAAATTGCTTTAAGATTAAAATATTCATAATTATTATAGAAAAGTAAGCTTTGTGTGAATCTTCAGAGCATCCAATGAATTTTTGCAATGTTTAACCAGTCATGTTTTGCAATACCTAATGAATAAAATAATTATACGCATACAAAATACAATTAGCTAAGCCATAAAGTATAAACACACAAGGAAAAAAAAGAGTTATTTTGACTCAATTTTTTTCCTTCATGCTTGATGATGGTTTTATAAATTCCTGGACAAAATTAACGCCCAACATCTTCTGGCATCTTGTGGAATGGGAATGGTAAAATTTAACCCCCAAAATAAAATTTCAACTTTTTAAATTTCAAGTCTGGCTTTGAAAACACTATTTCAGTACCTCTGCCATTTGAGTAATTCTATAGTTAGAGAAAAATCTGCTTATACAGATAATTGACAGTATTAACAAGTAACGTTTTTGTACCACGGAGGTATGAAACGTACTTTATTGGATAGATAAATTTATTTTATTTTAATAGATGACTATTGGAAATCACTTAAATATTTTGTAATCTCGCTACACGATCTTGAATGTTATTTCCGTTGGATCTCATATGCCTCGGTATGGATCATTCAGCTACATTATTACGTCATGTGTATTCTAATCTAACTATTAGCAAGTCATTTTATTGATAGAACTAATCTCATGGATGCAGCGCTACAATAACGATAATGGTTATCTATTGTTTCAGGTAACGAGAAAAACTGAGAGATTGGTTCATGATTCTGTAAAAAAAATTGGTTGTCTGTAAAGTCGGTTTACGGACGATAGTTTTACGTGCTAACGTATTCCGTAATACATAACCTAAATTTATATAATAATTATAATAATTCGAATCTATGATATTGCATCTTTCGCTTCAAATTTAGGTTAATTTTATTTATTAAATTACTCACCACCTATAAAAATAATTTTTTCTATTAACTTTCTTTCTTTCGTATTTATTTAAGTCTCAAAGATTAACTGTCATACTATTTATAAAACAATTGTTTCACTGTTTATATAAAATTCCAAAACCTACTTACAATATTTAAGTATTTTCATACGTCAAAAAATTGATTTTTATAATGATAAAATTTGTAAGAAAACGATTTTTTCGAGAGATGAGACCTAGCTAAAACGATTTTTTGCCCCCCAAAATCCCTTTTCAGTAAATTTCATCCAAATCGTTAGGGCCGTTTTCGAGAAAAGCACGCACAGGGTCAGGCGGAACGTTACGAACGTTACACTTTTTCGTGCATGCAGCCGGTGTTTTATCAATTTATAAGATTGATGATTCGTCAATTTATAAGACGTTATCACGTCAAAAAAACATTTAAATCAAACGGATTTAGGTATGAATTTCTTGACGAATTTTACTGATTCTATAATTATATCACTGCTCCATAATTTAGTCAAGATTCCATGAAACTCTTTTCTGGTCTTGCCAAGATCAATACCGTCTTAGTGGCAATATATAACTTAAATAATGTGTGTGCCTTTTGACTATGTGAAAATAAATCATATTATTATTATATTTTGAAAAAGTACGATATTGATCGTATAAGATAACTTTTCTTGATATATCAGTTCGATAAATGAAACGCTAAGCTGTCATCATCATTATTAAAGGTTACACATATTTAAATAGTTGTTTAGTGTTGCCTTTATATACAGCATGTACGCACGTTAATGGAACTTAACTGAACTTAGAAATTATATTAATTCTTCATTTGCTCTTATAAAACGTCCTTGTAAGTCATATATAAAAATGAGGTAGGTACCTAATACCCAAGTCAAATTTTTGAAGAAGGGAACATCTTACCTAACTGGTACTAAAAATAAATCTGGCTAATTAAACTAATAAAACAGGGATATATTTCGTGCGTGTTTATTTTATGACTTGTGTGGCCGTTAAAACTCGCTGGTTCTTGTTTTACCATAACGTCATTCTGCGTCATAAAATTATAATTCACGCAAGTAATACAAAGCCTAGACGACAGCATTACCAAACTTCTGCAGTTTCTAAAACTGACAAACCTAGAAAACAAAATATAAATTACTTAATACCCTATTTATCAATATTATGCAAACTATTATTATTACTTACCTTTTTAATTCCATATTTATATTTTAGTACTTACCTATGTATATGAGTGGTTGTAATTCAACAACTTTTCGTGCATATAGCCAAAGTTGCTGAGCACGTAATTTAAGTAAAAAAAAAAAATACAAAGCCTACTTATGCGGACACATTGTATAATACGCGATACGGATAGCTTTTTTACATAGAGGTACATAATAAGTAGATATTATGAACATGAGTAGTCTAGAAGAAATACAATTGATTACGTTTGACAGACAACATGACAGCAAAGAGTAAATATTTAATAATCAACTCAATTATAGGCAAATTCAAAGCTGCTTTTTATACAAAACGCGTCTGTATTATCAGATATTCATATATTATAAACTTTTACTTAGAAGGATTTGATGTTGGTTTAAAATCAATAAAGTAGATTTACACCATATATCTATTAATAATTATAACTATATAAATCATTGCCTATCTACTCAATGTGAACGCAACAATGCGTATCGAAAATATATCTGCGTCTCTTTCTTCGATGTAATTCCCTGATTTCACCTATGATAGGATTGGTTGATGTACTTGCATTCAATCTGAATAAAGTATCTCTGTTTCAAAAACTTTGTCTTTTTCTATGACGTTAACATGGGCGTACCCAGCTTTTGGTCCAGGAGGGGGCAAATTAGAAATTTCTTAAGCCGGGTCTTCCGTGCTTGTTTTGCCCTCCTGGATACGCCAGTGCTTACGGCGTAAAAATTGGTTGTCTGTAAAGTCGGTTTACGGACGATAGTTTTACGTGATAACGTATTCCGTAATACATAACCTAAATTTATATAATAATTATAATAATTCGAATCTATGATATTGCATCTTTCGCTTCAAATTTAGGTAAATTTTATTAAGTAGAATAATAAAACACTATAAAAAGTACACTATTATTATATAAAAAACAACTATGGCATGTATCTCTTTTGCGCATGCGCCGATTTTCCCCAAAAAATTTACAAAAATTTCTAGTAAAAATAGATAGAGTAAAAACCGTTTTAAAAACTATATTATTATTATATAAAACATCATTATAAGAGATATATTCTTTTACGCATGCGCCGATGTTCCCCAAAAACAATAGGCCACTTCATATTTGCATATCAAACATCCTCCCAAAATTTGGTTTCAATCCGCTTATCCTTTGTGTCGGAATGATAAGAAATGTCAAAAGTGACGTTTGCAACTGTCAAAGTATTATGTTCTAATAATTAGTTATTCCAATACTTAACTTAGAAGGCGTTGCATTTCACAAAATACTAATGTCAAAAAATTGAATTAAACATTAGAAATGCAGCCGTTTTCATGTTAAGACAAGACATACGTTATTTTCTAATTTCCATGTACGGCAAACGAAGACGACCGACCGCGTCGCGCCATGCATTAGACAACATTGCATTTATACAACTATTTTTCTATATAAATTTGTATAAAAAAACTGTTTAGGCAAATTCTGTTATACGAAATCTATGTAAAATGTTCTCCTCTTTCGTTTAAGACTGGTTTCAAACCGATCTGATTTAAATTGAGCGAGAAATTAGCAAAAAGCACGCACAGGGTCAGGCGGAACGTTACACGTTAGGAACGTTACGCGTTAGGAACGTTACGCGTTAGGAACGTTACGCGTTAGGAACGTTACGCGTTAGGAACGTTACGACCGTTAGGAACGTTACACTTTTTCGTGCATGCAGCCGGTGTTTTATCAATTTATAAGATTGGTGATTCATCAATTTATAAGACGTTATCACGTCAAAAAAGACAGAAGTATATGTTTGCACCCTAATAGTTTGATTGCGATTTTATTCCTATGCTCAGTATAGAATAAAAGTATTTGATTTACACAAATGAACGTAAACTATTTATTTTCGGTTAATTGCCAAAAGTCTACAGCGTTTGGTAGAACTTGCAGTTATGTGATTTTAGGGTTAAATCTCATATTATTAATAGAAGAAACTTTTAAAAGTTAATAAAAAAACATTCGCCCATATTAAAACGAGTCTAATGCATTATTTTGCAGGTATTAATATTTGAGCAGATGGTAGTTTACCCAAGCAAGTTGATTCTTTTGAGAATGATAATATAAAAACAGGTAAAATTTGACTCGCACGGTTGCTGTGTCATTCTTCATCAGCGGTGACACTTTCACGTTTTATTCTTATTGTATTCTCCCGACCTATTTTATCCATATTATTTGCGGATACCCTCAACTTTGGTATTATAACAATGTTGACTTTTGTCCTTCACTGTGCAATAGAGATCTGTACCTTTTTGACCAAAGATACGATTGTGTGAAGAAAACCATAAGTGATTTTTAAATATAATCAGATACAATTGTTGCGTATCCAGTGAATGTGCATAATTCAATGATAATGGACTCTCTCATTTGTAATTCTTTAACAAAATCATTAGCTTAATGTTGTGTAATTTTGGAAAATGATTTACGTTATAACTTATTATATTTGAAATGTTTTTTGACTATTGTAATTGAAAAAATCCACATTTCAAAAAAAATGTTCACCACAACAAGACAATCTTAAATTTGAAGCGTGAAGAAAAAATATTATACAGTGATTTTTATTTGAAGTGCAATTTATAGCCATGAGTTTTGTTGATATATGGTAGCTATGGAAATCATTAATGCATTAGAGAAAATCGTCCCACATAAAATGCAACATAGACTGGAAGCCCAATGGGGAGGTTCGTAAGCATTCTATGTGGAACGATTTTCTGTAATGCATTAATGATTTCCATATAGCTACTATATCAATATACTGATTTCAGTAATATTTACGATATATTTGCCAAGTACAACTTCAATTCCGAGATGCATAAAATATTATTTATTTATAAAAAATATTTTTAAAAACAGGCATATGTTTCAACAATTTACCAACGAAAGGAAATAAATTGTGTCCCACTGCAGGCGGTGTAACGCAGGGTTGCTCCGAATGTTTCAGCCCCCCTGCGGTTTGTTAGGGTACCCGCGGAGGCTGGTGTTACTAATGTACGCATGTGCAGTATGCAATAACCGTCTTACAACAACTAAAAAATTACTTATTCGATAACGGGTGTTTGGTGATTCTGGTCCTTACTTAGTTAACACAACATAAGTCTTTGCTAATATTATAAAGAGGTAAAGTTTGCAAATAAGGATGTAGGAGGTAATCTCATCCTTTCAAAAAAATTTCACCAATATTTAGAATGGACCTTCAGGATTCGCGTTAAAATAAAAGTGCTTTTCGTGGAGACCAATTTTGCAGCGTAATTCGATAAAAAAACGGTGGCAATCCACAAATTCGGGCGAAGCCGGACCGGGCCGCTATAGTTACATTTATTTGAATGCTGGCAGCAATTTAATCTGACCCATTTTGTTGTTACCAAAAAACTTCAAACATACCAATAAGGGATTCTTTAAAAAATGGGATAGTATGGATTGAGTTGAGATTAAGGTAAGTTAAAAACTGGGGAAGATGTCTTCAAAGTGACTAAAAGATCCAGAAGGATGACATCTCCTTCAACGCAAATTTCTTAGATATTCTTCGGATCGCCTTGTCTTTTTTGAATTATGCACTTCGAAGGTATAAAAAAGTCGTCAAAGCGTTCTTTTTTCCAATAATCCTGCTGGGCCTACATAAATTCATAGAAAATAATAAAACGACTATATTAAATCGGTATAAAAATTGAACAGTTATCTTTACTAAATATTGGGGGAAAAAAAGTTGCAGTATATTTTTAAAATCCGTAGATGCGGTTTGAATCTTTGTTTTAGAACAGTTTGTATACAAATTGTTCCACAAAAGAAGTAAGGATCCACATATGTGTTGTGGCTATTGAATGTATTTTACTTGGAATCTGTTAAGATAAGTAATAAATTATCTCAGTTAAAAGGAGTTGGAGGCTGTTGCAGTGATGCAGAGAGGTTTGTATCGATCCGAAAGATAGGTAAGCAGATGTATCAAAAGGGCGCTGATGATATTTACATCTTTTATAAACACATTTAGATCGAAGATATGTACTGTACACTTTATATATTAACATATCTTTTTGTTCAATATTAAATAATTAACTTTTTTTATAATGATTCATCCACATTTGAAGTGACTAAGATATCTTTAATCAACAGAATCTTTGAAATAAGTAGGTACTAATTTTAAATGTGAGAAAAAATTATTGCGTAGTCATATAAGGAAATACTGATTTGCGATTATGAAATGCAACCCAGATATTTTTAATTACCTACCCCTCATATAATTTGTTTACGCGTAGCGTTCGCTCCCGGTCCCCGCTGTCACGCGTCGGGAGCTTTATGCCGGCCCTGCTAAAATCAATTTGAAGGAAGGATAACAAAACAGGAGCATAATAAATTCGAACATCTGACGACAAACCAATGTGCTTTCAATTTCTGATTAGTGCCTTTTCTTAAGAAGTACGCATGCCAAAAGTATAACAAAAGGAACAAAATGTATTTCAATTCTAAAGAAAATAGCCAGTATGCAAGCAATACAAATTTATGAGGCGCGGCAGTGGTATAGTATACCTACTTTCGAGGAAGATTTGCTAGTGTACTCAATAAAGAGGGTTGAGCCATAATATTTTATCGTTTTGTGGAACAAAAATATAACTAAAAAAGAGCAATTTTTTAGTTATTGGAGGACAGGTTTCTATACAAAGTTGGATCGATTTAACAAACTAAAAGGAAAACAATCAAATTTAGAAAGCAAACATGAAATAATCTCGAGCCTGAAGAAGTTTTCTTCTTGTGAACAATAATTGATTTTTTAATAAGGAACCTATTATAATCTGTGGTATGCCGCGCCAAAATTTGTGAATGATATTAAGAAAAGTCATTCATTATTCTATTATCCTTATGTTTCGTATAAAAACAGTACTGGAAAGGTTTTTTTCACGGAATTATATTCTACATCAGGCCTGGGCAAATGGCGGCCCGCAGCGCAATTTTGTCCGGCCCGCGAAGCATTTTAGAAAATTATAGTAAAATACGGAAATAGAATGTGGGGACCTTTTTATTTTTTTTTGCTCTACGAATGCGGCAATAGAATGTGAGGACCTTTTTTTTTTGCTCTGCAAATTTTTGGCCCAAGGTCAAATTTTCATCAGCTATGCGGCCCGCCGATCAAAAGATTTGCCCGCCCCTGTACTCGATTATGTACTACATTGTTTAGAAACCTTCAGAAGGAAATATTTATAGTACTAACAGACGGTCGAACTTGGTTCGAAGCGGACAGCGGATCTGGTCCGCTCCGTACCAAATCTGTTCGTCTGTACAGTAGTCTGCGTGTCCGCCCGGTTCGATGGGAACAGATTCGGTCGTCTGTTGCAAGATCCGCCGTACCATGTCCGTTGTCGGACCGGACCAAGTTCGACCGTGTGTTAGCACTATTAGGGTTATTAGTTATACAATGCATTAGCTTCACAAACGGATAGAATTTGGTTAGCAAAATTAAATACTAGATTGAAATCACACTACATATAGGTTGAACCGGGCCGAACCGAAGAATTTCGAACGGAACCGAACGAATCAACTTCTTTGGGCCCAGTGTATTTGCAAGATATTTGTTAAAAAATAACAACTATTTATTATTTGAGCCACAATTAAGCCTTTGAAGAGCCGTGTGCGTAATACAGCTATATCCAATACTGTACGTAAGTATTGTCGTGTATAAAATATGAACTAGAATCAGTTTCTTTGGACTTTTGGTGCAATTTCAAAAATAAATTCCGCAGTTTTCAATAGAGACGTGCCCACATTAAAAGATCTTTTATGGTATATATAAGTAACAGGGGTATCGGATACATTTACTAACTATGCTTTGTGTGCAATTTCCAAGGGTGTCTTACCGTGCAACAATAGAGGAACCCGTTTACCCATTCGTAACCTTGTAACTTTTTACATCGAAATTCAACACATTATTTAGTATGCCCTGGGGCAGGGATGGCGAACCTTTTAGAGAAGTGGGTCGAATTTTGTTAATTATTTTTTTTGTACTAGCTCGTGGGTCACTAAGTCAGTGGCGTTACTTGTAAAGGTTAAATACTATATTTTTTAAGTTCGAAACTTTTTTTGGACGACACACGACGTTTTACGACCATGCTGGATTTAGTGTTTTTTTCTATATTAAGCATGATAATTTTGCCTAAGCTTTCGGTTTTCGTAAAAAATCGCTATGCCTTGAAAAAATTGCAAAAAACAAATTCTTAAATATACTTTTGAAATTGAGAATGCTTACAGAAAAAAATACGCTGAATTCAATGAGCGTAAGCAAACGTCTGTATCTCTTTTAGTTTGGAAACTACGGGCATTTGGAGATTTTATATGATTTTCTGAAAACTATAAACGCAAATAACTTCTAAACCAAAAGACATACAGACGTTTGTTTGTGCTCATTGGAGTCAGCGTGTTTTTTTCTATAAGCATGATGATTATGCCAAAGCTCCAAAAGATTTCAGTTTTTGTTAAAAATTGCATTTATAAAGAGGTATGCTTTGAAAAAATTGCAAATTTCGAATTCTTTAATATAATTTTGAAATTGAGAATGCTTACAGAACAAAATACGCTGAATTTAATGAGCATAAGCAAACGTTTGTATCTCTTTTAGTTTGGAAACTATACGGCCATTCGGAGGTTTTTTATGATTTTCTGAAAACTACTCACACTTGTCCGTCTTTTTTTAGTATTATTGACTGTTCTCTCTTTTATTATATAAAAAATGAGTTTATAGAAATAAACACGAGGATCATTTAAAAAGCCTGCCCTGGGGACTTCACATGTGGCAAGTTTGGCTCAATATCGTTCAATAACGACAACATGGCCGCTTCATCAGTGACAATATCGGTCAAATGTTCGAGACTGGAAGGTTTTTAAGGGCTGGTTGAAGAGAACGAGAAGTGTTTTATATGTAAATATTCGCCAAAAACGTTGATCCAGGCTGGACCAGTGTGTAGCTAGCCTATGTGGATAATATTTCATCGGCGTGGGAGGAGACTTTACACAATATTTAAATGGAAAAGAGTTAATTCAAATGTCTACCTTCTTGAAAATACGACTAAGCGTTTAATAATTAATGTATCTCGGCAATGAGCATTGGGTATAAATAGGCTAATTTGGCGTGTATTGTACGGAGGGCTATAATATGTACGTTGCGGTGGTTTATTTTCTTTACAATTTGCACCACATATTGTGCTTCGTCGCTAGTGATACATCTTATTTCCCCAATGCTTGTCATGGATAGAACAATTTAATGAATCACAATAAAACTGATTTTTATAGGCATTAAAATTGATGAAGTTCATTTGATAGTTTTCTAGAAAATGTATTTTTCTTTTAATTTTTGAATTCCAAAAATATTTATTGCTTGTTCACATCAACAGTAATTTTGCTGTTTGTAAAAAAAAAATGGTTGTCTGTAAAGTCGGTTTACGGACGATAGTTTTACGTGATAACGTATTCCGTAATACATAACCTAAACCTCCCAAAATTTGGTTTCAATCCGCTTATCCTTGGTGTCGGAATGATAAGAAATGTCAAAAGTGACGTTTGCAACTTACAAAGTATTATGTTCTAATAATAATTAGTTATTCCAATACTTAACTTAGCAGGCTTTGCATTTCACAATATACTAATGTCAAAAAATTGAATTAAACATTAGAAATGCAGCTGTTTTCATGTTAAGACAAGACATACGTTTGCTTCTAATTTCCATGTACGGCAAACAAAGACAACCGACCGCGTCGCGCCATGCATTACACAACATTGCATTTATACAGCTATTTTTCTATATAAATTTGTATAAAATATTTTTCTATATAAATTTGTATAAAAAAACTGTTTAGGCAAATTCTGTTATACGAAATCTATGTAAAATGTTCTCCTCTTTCGTTTAAGACTGGTTTCAAACCGATCTGATTTAAATTGAGCGAGAAATTAGCAAAAAGCACGCACAGGGTCAGGCGGAACGTTAGGAACGTTAGGAACGTTACGTTACACTTTTTCGAACATGCAGCCGGTGTTTTATCAATTTATAATATTGGTGATTCATCAATTTATAAGACGTTATCACGTCAAAAAAGTAATTTTGCTCGCAGATTCGATAATTACCTAAGTTGTTAAGTTAATGTCGATAGTGATAGGAGTCGGATCAGAAACACCTTAGATATTAAGTTTGGAGACCGACTGACAGTACCAAGTTTCATTCGAATCAGTTCAGTCGTTTCCGAGTGATGCCAGTGCAAACAGACAAAAATACTGTACAGTACGAGCCACGGATCTAAAAGGTTCGGAAGTTAGTCACAAACAGCGTAGCAAAGGCACATTTTAGAGTCGTTGATACTCCCACCACTTCCCAGCTACCTGTACGGAACGTGCGTTCGTCGGTGATTGGCCGTGATCGCTCGTTGCCTTTGTCACTTATCGCTTTCCTGCTTTAAAGTACAGTCGAGTACGCTGTTGTCAAGTTGTTATTGCTATGTTAATTTTGTTGAGCTGCGAGTTTGTAGTTTTTCAACAAGTACAAGCGCAAGCCTGCATTCGCATCTAACTTCCAAGCCTTTTAGATTCGTGTCTCGTTATAATTTTATGTTTACGTACTATTGTTGCTGATCGTTGATCTTAGACGCTTCGGTCATTAAAAAAACTATTTCTTGGTAGACAGAATTTCACAGTAAATCGATAAAAAAAAACCTCGCTTTTATCAGAAACTGGAGCCGCCAGTTTGCCAAATAACACGTTGCCGCAGACGATTAAAAAGATATCCGACACTGAATATTTGTCACTGAGGAACCTTTTATGCTCAATGGATAGAAATTGAAAAACTTTGTAGGTGTTTTTCTGGAATCTGACAAACAATAAGATAAACGGTGCCCACCTAGACGTCTAACACCGGTAAAGAACTTCCGTCTGAGGTGTCGACTGGTAAACAAGAGACGGTATATAAAATAGCTGGAAATGTCGTTAAGTGGCATGGCGACGCGCCCTCTAATGTCACATCTTGACTAGACCTGCATCTTGTAGAGATCGAAGATAATAGATAACGCACTCGAAGTATTAAGCAACCTTAATACGATCAACGGATTGGGATAATAATTCTAAAGACTGCAGAGTTGTACTAGGTATTGATTATTTTACTGGACAAGGAACCTTTATAAACAGGCAAATGAAAACACGAGATAGTAATGTAGCAAGTTTTGTTACTTAAGCGCGATCCAAGCTTTAGCTGGAAGCGCCTATATATGCACTCGGTTTGTCTGTGAATCTGTGATTTTTGTAATATTTTCAAAATTAGTTTTCCTTAGCTACGCTGAATGTTGTTATTATTTTAGAAAAAATTAATCAATTAAATTTTTCCAAAATAATAACAACATTCATTTTTCCAGCGTAGCTAAGGAAAACTAATTTTGGCAATATTACAAAAAAGAGCGAGAGAGTTAATGTAACAAAACTTGCTACAATACTTTTTCTTGTTAATACTCAGGGCACGAAATCATAACCAGGAGAACCAGCTCGAGCGTAGCTGTCGACCGATATCTGTCGCATGAACCAGTATGGCGTCAGCTACTGGGTAACGCACAAACGTTCATGACTTAATGTGTGTACTGTCCTTGAAGTTGAACAAATATGGCGAAGACAGGTGGAAAGAACCAACATTTTCCCAGGTAATGATAACAGCGTCATCTCGCGTGCGCCAAAAAACGGTCCATCTCGAAACACAAGCATATGAATCAAGGTCTCCTGGCTAAAGACTTCGTGACTTAGAGACCAGTTTGGGATTTGAACAAAAAAAATTCGGTTTTCACAACAAAAAAATACTGTCTTGTTTTTCAATTTGCTTGTTTTCGTCTTTTACGCAGTCGGGTTGTAGTTTTTTAACTATTATTTTTATTTCAGTCTCTTTAAGTTTTTTTTTCTATATAATTTATTATTTGGTTTCAATTGCGTTCTCGTGAGGATTGAACAAGAAAAATTACAAACAGTTTATCGCATAATAAACTTTTGTCGTTTTCAAAAATAAATAAATTACAAAATATTAATTTCTAAAAAAAACTAGAAATTAAGGCCGCTGCACACGAGGCTAGAAACGCTGCTAGATTCCTTGCTAGATTTGCCTACTAGTTTTCTAGCACTGGTTTTCTTGATTGCATGTTATGTGCGGGCTTATGCAATCTTTTGAAAATAGTTCTAATTACGGACCTGCTTTTGAATCGTAGATAAACCTATAAGAGGTTTTAAAATACTTGTCTATAACATAATTTCGTGAATAGATGTCTTATATTTGAAACGACTACCTGTTCAGTCTAATTGATTTTTCAGAGCCAATAAAAAGTATCGTAAGTAAAGATCTATTTTGATCGATGATTCAATATGGATTGACATTAAACTGTGATAGATAGTCCTAATAGTAATGTTTAATAATAGAAAGTTGGCATTTAGTAATCTTGAACATGTCACGACTTGACTTGACAAACTCTGAGCTTTGTTGATCAAAAATGTCGTTTTTTTAATCGGAAATAAAAATAAAAAGAATTATCCGTTCTGATCAGAAAATTACAATGCGTCCTTGTGTGCAAGGCTTTGAGAATTATGAAATCCTGAATTTTTCTTTATTAATTTATTATTTAATAACATTTCATTACTACACCTTTAGAGTGGATTGGTGTTTAGTCATAGATAGATAGATAGATAGTTTATTCATCATAGCGTCAAAACATAGTTTGAATATGACATCGATTGATACAACTTACCTTTCTGGTTCAGCGTGGTCAAAGACTTTTTGGAAGAGACGATACAGATGCCGATAGAAATCCTTAAACATTTTTGACGTCTATAGATTGCGTAGTAGCACAAAACCAGTAAAGATTTAGCGAAATCACTTATTTGGCTACGGCATATTTTCTTAAGCAATGCGCCAGGTCACGTTTAAATTAATTTTGTAACATAAAGATGTTATCCGATTTCAAGTCAGTGGCATTTTTAAATGCAAACTAACAAGCGAAAGTGGATTTGTTATTTATTGCACATGCCGATATTTGAACGTTTTAATATGAATCTGTTATTGGCTCTATAAAAGCTACACGAAGCAGTGCGCGCACTGAATCCGCACGGCACAGCACGAAACAATCGACACTTTTAGAAAAAAAAGAATAAATTAAAGCCCGCACTCGATCAGTTTTAAAATAACTCCCACTTATATATTATAGCATTTTCTTCTGAAATACACTGTTATGCATTGAATATGTTTCTATCCTTTATTCGTTAAAAACGATAGAAATATATGAGAATGAAATGATTGGAAAATATTATTAAATAAAAAAAAACTAACTGCAATTTTGTGTACTATCAGCGCGATTCTATTCGATATACTGACCTTTGCTGTCTGCGTTATTTGTACTTCCATAGTACAGCTTACGTAATTCAAAAACTTTTTAACAAAAAAATTAAACCGCCGAAAAACTGAAAAGCAAAAAATAATAAATCTTTTTATTTAACTAAGTTCTATCTAAGTAGTTGAACGTATGTGACAGTCTAGTATATCTAAGTAATTTTGAGTCGGCGTCAACAATCCTTCGCCGAAAATCTCTGAGCGTTCACGAAGTTAATGTCAGCGACAGAGCAACCCGAACGGGCACACACTGAGGGCACACGTCTTTGCGAGTGGTCGTGTGGAGAGCGCATGTTTGGAATGTTAATGTTTATCGCTGGAGATTTCACGTATCATTGTTAATTTGATTTGTTTATTTCTTTTAGTGATCTTTGTTCATTGATTGTTTGACGCCGACTCAAAATTACTTAGATATACTAGACTGTCACATACGTTCAACTACTTAGATAGAACTTAGTTAAATAAAAAGATTTATTATTTTTTGCTTTTCAGTTTTTCGGCGGTTTAATTTTTTTGTTAAAAAGTTTTTATTTTATAATTTTTTTTGGCTATATAATTTATAATTGTAATACACAACTCAGCATGAAAATCTGTGAGTGAACAATAAATCACCCCTATTTTCCCATCCTTAGGGTAGGATTTTTTTTCCAAATTTATATGAGACCAACCTCGAGGTATACCCTATCCAATAAAAAAATAATTATCAAAATCGGACTACTCTGTAAAAAGTTATGCGTAGTCATACATTACAATCTGTGAGTGAACAATCAATAATCCCGTTTTCCTACCCTTAGGGTTGAAATTTTTTTTCCAAATTTATATGGGACTAACTTCGGGGTATACCCTTTCCAATAAAAAAAGAATTATCAAAATTGGACTACTCGGTAAAAAGTTATGTGTGGTCATACATTACAATCAGTGAGTGAACAATCAATTATCCCCTGTTTTCCTACCCTTAGGGTTGGAATTTTTTTACCAAATTTATATGGGACCAACTTCGGGGTATACCCTTTCAAACAAAAAAAAAATTATCAAAATCGGACTGCTCTGTAAAAAGTTATGCGTGGTCATACATAAATAAAAAAAAAAAAAATAAAAAAAAAAAAAAAATATACGCGTCGACTTGAGAACCTCCTCCGTTTTTGTTTTTCGTCGGTTAAAAAATAGAGAACTTAACTACGTTTACAGGTCAACTTAAAAAATCGTTAAATAAGATATTGATTTCGATCTTAAAAACAATTATTTTTTAAACACCTTATTGCACATACCGCTAAACTAGCGGTATGTGCTTTATTATCGCTTTGTGCGTCAGAGCTGACTTTCGTTCATATAAGAAGTTATATCTAAGTTAATTTCACACGAAATCCATTCAAATTGAAGCTTTTTGAAAAGAGGAGATTCTAATCTATAAAATAGAACCATTTTTAAATCAATTTGAGTTCATAAATACTATTAAAATTGTAATTGAAAATCACAAACAGCAGTTGTCGGTTGGTCTGTACGTATGTACGTACGTACGTATGTACGTACGTATGTACGTACGTCACGACTCTACAGATCGCAATTTTGGTCGGATTGCCTTGGGTTATATTTTATTCACTTTGTTTACTATCAGACCAGAACCCTATTTAAATTCACTAAAATGTGTTCAGTAGTTTAATTTTTATAAACAGTTTTATTTTTTATTATTTTTGACAGCTAGGTAATAGTTTAAAACAATATAATAATTGCTGGTAAATACAGTGTAATCCATAAAACAAGTGCTACACTTGTATACCGTGATAACACCACTAGACGTATTAGGCAGCCGTGGCGCAATGGTTATGCCGTCGGATCCCCAAGGGCAAGGTCCTGGGTTCGAATCCTTACGATATCATTGATTTTTTTCTTTTTTTTTTTCTTTTTATTTTGTTTTATTTTATTCCACTTGATATTAATTATATATTATATTATGTATACTTAGTTCTTAATTTTTTTTATTTTTGCAAACTTAAAAAAAAATATTTTTTCAATTTTTAATTATTTATTTCTTTAAATTTTTAAATCTTGTTAAATTTATTAAAAATATTTTTTAATTGTTATTTTTTTATCATACAGTGGAAAATTGCGGGATGTGCACTTTTGGTTTTGCCAACTATTTAATTATTGTATGGTTCAGTAACATTTAACATAAATAATAGTGATATAAAACAAGCAAAATTTAAAGAAAATAACATTATTTCTGCCTTGGGGTATGGTAGCATATGTATTATAAGACAGTGAAAATGAAAACAAAGAACATAACACTGCAATGCGGTACAGACGCGCCATAACCGTAATAAAAAACACAAAAAGTCACTCTTTCTATTATAAAATTGATAATGTGAGCGGGTCGTCTGTCATGAAGGGGGGCCGAATATTACAAATTGAAGTTTTCGCTGCATGAGGGCCGATTGAAAGACGCGGGAATCTCGCGGATGGTCTCTATACTCGCTATGAGTTATGTCTGTCTCAACTATAATGATATGCAGTGGGACAGATTTAAAGGACGATTCACATTTATTCACGAAGGTTGGAACTATAACATATTTTAATATTCAATAAATAAAATTATCGACCAATTTTTCAGACAATATATTAACAAAAAAAATATATAATTAATACATTAACGTTTTTATATTTTTTTGTTAATATATTGTCTGAAAATTAGGTCGATAATTTTATTTATTGAAGAGTTCTAACCAGACGTTAATCAAAGATTTGAATATTGGTTGAAATATCAGTTCTTCAATTTAAATCGCCCCTTTCTCAAAATTCCCACGCAAAGTGCGTAAGAATTTAAATTTTATTTACTTTTTTAAACGAAAAAGATATTTTTGCTATTACCTACCTACCAACATATCTGCAATAATTAATTGATGACCATCTTAAATAAATTTAGTAAGTTAAATTTTTTACGTGATATCTGACCTCAAAACAGGTAGATTTACAATTAAATTTTTGCGTATTTCAACCAAATAAACATGAATAATAAATTGTGTTCTAATTTAGGAAGCTGATATTTTAAGGACAACTGACTTTTGGATACAAAAAAAAATATACATTTCAACAATTATATCGTTGAAGGGTTAAAATTGGATACTGTCGTTAAAAATAGTCGATTAAGTGTGTTTTAAAAGCTTCTGACGGAATTCGACGTATGAATCGACCTTTACTGATTGTTTATTGCACTGAATGATTATTACGTCACGACTGGTGGCCGGTAAAATCATCGTCTGTTTGTTATAAATGCGACTTTTGTGTAGTAAATAGTGTTTGCCTCGTGTTCTATTAAAATACCTGCCGAGTTTATTGCAATCGAATACTTTTATTACTTTGCCGGTCTATAAATTAGCTATTGTATTAAAAGTTTGCTTTGACTAGAAATAATTGACTACAGTAGAGTATCTCTTAAAAATTATTATCATTTTATTTTAAGTTTTTTTATACAACGAAATATAAGAAAATTAGTAATTCTTGGTTATGTCTTCAAACGCTAAATATACTTCTAAAGTAGGTACTTCTACTACTAAATGAAAATATCCTAAATTTCAGTGTTAAATGCAAGGCCATAAATAGACAGGGGCAACGGGGGCATGCGCCCAGGACCCAGACGGAAGGGGGGCATTGGATTGCATTAAAAGAAAATTGTACGTCGTTCAACAACTTTTTAGGAACCTGTCCAAAAATAGTACCCATCTCCTCCCTCCCTTTTACTGTCTTGACAAGATAGTAGCTTTCTTTAATTTAAATAAAATTTAGTGTGGGGGGGGGCAGTGATAATATATTGCCCAGGGTCTCCCAAAAAGCTAGCTGGTTAAAAGTATAATCGAAAACTACTTTAGTCTTAAAAAAAACTGATTCCGAGAAAAATACTTCATTGCAAGGTTGATATATCAATTTATTTTACAGCTGAAAACTTTAAAATATTGAAATAAAAAATACGCTTAAAAAATACCCTATTTTTCTTTAACATAATTATTGAAACGTGGCAATGGGCTCGGTGCGAGTGGGCAAAGCTAAATTGTTTCCGAATTTGCAATGTTATAATTATGATTGCGAATGTCAAAAGTTTTCACTGTATTTATTTGTTTTATACAAATATACTTCAACAAATTTTAGTCAAATAAAATGACAAAAAATTATACGACACAAAATTATTTTAACAAATTTACGACTGCGCATGACAGGTTTAATAAAATGTTTATCAACAAGTATTTAAACACATGAAACATATGATTTTAAATGGTATGCAAAATATTGAGGTTTGAAGAAAACTTTTTTCGTAATAAATATTTAAGTAAATTGAATTTTTTACAATGCTTTTCGATGCTGTTTTTTAATAATATGATTGTCATAAAAAAATACAAATATCGTTTTAATTATATTTTTTAAGACTACAAACAGCTGTGGCTATTTAAGCCTACCATCAATGCTTTTAATAAAGCCCATCAAAAATTTGTAAACCAAAAACTTTTTGAGTTAAACGGTTTTATTGCTCAATCGATAGTGTACATACTAAAAGCTAGAGAATATTTATGGGCTTTGATTAGACTATAATAAAATCGTGAGGGGCATTTAGTAGAAAACTTTCATTTGTTTTAGATTGGAAATCATATCTGGCTTTTGACTGTCTTCTTCGATCTTAATATTAAATGCGTCCCACAGTTTTATTTTAATCTGATCAAAGCCCCAGATTGGTGACCCATAATTATGTCCTAGCTTCTAGTGTAGGTACTATGGATTGTATAATAAAATCGTTTAACTTAAATACTTGAGTGGAAAAAGTAAATACTTTTCAAACAACTGATTTCATAGCCCGGTCAAAATAGACATTGGCCCTTGCATAAATTCACAACAAGCTGAAAATTTACAGGCACGTAAGGGATACAATTACTCTAATGAAATCCTGAAAAGTCTCCATTGATCCCATGTGTGCAAAACAATTTATTCAAGGTCAAAGGTCGCAAAAATGTGTTTTTTGGATTTTTTTGGCCAAACGGTTAGTTTTACGATAAAAATAACTCAGACTAAAATTGTAGATCAAGTAATTGTCTACTAAAATTGACCTTATACTTTTTTCTCTAAGATTTACCATTTCAGAGAAAAAAGGCCATTTGAAAATTAGCTGAAGCTGTATTCTCCATAATATGCATGACTACGCTGTCTCTAAACATTATTTAATTTTTTATATAGTTATCGACGAATGATGATTTCGTTTTCTCTCATTAAGATTATAAAGAATGCAAATAAATAAATATATTCCAGTTGAGGCGGATAAGTAGAGCGAAATAGAGAAAAGTTTATTTTAAACTAAACAAAGTTGTGTGTAATATCGCAGCGTGCATTGACCAAATATGATAAAAATCACCACATAAAGCGTAATCGCGTTATTGTGAAATGCTTCTCTCCAAATACAGCGTTAAAAAAACAAACTGAGATTATTGTTATGGACTTAACAATTTACTATTGTGAGAACCAGTTTGAAATTATCGTATTGTATTTGAGTTTGCACCTATTAAAGTTGATTTTTTAGGTTTGGATAACATTTTCTCCCAGCAACAGTGAAATAGTATATTGTGCGACTAGTGAGAGAAGGAGAAGATTTCATGAGCGTATGGAATTTGCCGCACGAGCGTAGCGAGTGCGGTAACACGCGAGTGGAATATTCTCCTTCGATCAATGGTCTCACATAATACTTTATTCAACTAGCACGAGTAATATGTAATCGGGGCCCTGATAAAAGAGGGAAACATAATGAATCACTTCATTGATTAACGTACCCACCGCCCTCGATGCACACAAGATGGCCCTGACTTTCGCTGAATTGCGATGCTGTTTTCATATACAAATCGCTACCACGTTCCTATATTGGTCCAGAAACTATGCAGTAATAATTCATTACCGTACAGTTTCGGCTCGCTACCGCGTTCCTATTGGTCCAGAAACTATGCAGTAATACATTATCGTACAGTTTCGGCTCATTATTAGCAGTCTACGCGTCAACATGAAGTAATTTATTATTTCTCCCGAATTTAGCAGGGCCCCGAAATTATATATTACTCACGCGTGTTGAATAAAGATTAATTATTACCGTCTCGTTTTAAAGTTTTTCTGGAAGTTTCGGGTTCAAGTTCCGACAAGTTTTGAGATCACCCTGAAGTTATGCTCTATTGAACAGAATAAGAATCAGTAAAATCTGTTCCAAAATGGCGGAGATATCGCAAAACATAGGTACATATAAAAACGTGTCATAATGTAAAACCTCCTTTTTGAAGCGCATGTTTAAAATAAATCAGGGTGTTTTGAAATCTTCGCTTTAAGAAAAGATTTCTGTCCCTTCTAATTAGTTTAAACACTTCTAATGCAATCATAATAAAAATTATTGCATTAGAAGTATGACGTTTAGATGTGGTCAATGTTCACCAGGAACAGTGGCTGTTAACTGACAAATATTAGAGGTTGATTAAGATGTGATTTAGAACCGTGAGAGAATGAAACACAAAACGGGGCTTATTATCGTTGCGTAGAGCGATGGTGGCGCGGCGATGTCACAGCACTTTATGTACGCAGCTGGTACCAAAAAAAAAGTCGAGCACTTCACTTCGTGGCGCCTAAATGCACTGCAGCCTTTTTTTTTTATTGAAGTTGAACAGAAAATGTGGAGATTAAAACTGCAAAATATCAACAATGATAAATGGTCAAATCTTTGAATAACGTCTGAATAGAACTCTTCAAGTAAATAAAATTGTTGACCAATTTTTCTCAGACCATACGATATATTGACAAAAATTATAAAAAAAAAAACACAAATCAATATAACACAAGATGACGTTTCGATCCGGATTTGGATCTTCTTCAGAAATATCTAAAAAATATATAAAAATTAATTAATTTTATAATTTTTGTCAATATATCGTATGGTCTGAGAAAAATTGGTCAACAATTTTATTTACTTGAAATGATAAATGGTGCCCTACTGATACTTCTTTGACATTTTAGTTTGTATCGATCGCGGATTTACGTTCGCATCCGTAAAGGCTGCTGCACACGAGGCTGGTTTGAAACACTGCTGGCTGCCGTGCGGATTACGAAGATAGAAATGACGTCACTGTCGGCTCGCCTGCAAGAACCAATCAGGAAACAGTACCTTGTCACGTGGGCGACGTGGACAAACGCTCACAAACTTAACGCTGTAAGTATAGTACGAGCCACGGATCTAAAAGGTTCGGAAGCTAGTCCCAAACAGCGTCGCAAAGGCACATTTTAGATCCGTTGATACTCCTACCACCTCCCAGCTACCTGCACGGAACGTGCGCTCGTCGGTGATTGGCCGTGATTGCTCGTTGCCTTTGTCACTTTCCTGCTTTAAAGTACAGTCGAGTACGCTATTGTTAAGTTGTTATTGCTATGTTAGTTTTGTTGAGTTGCGTGTTTTTCAACAGACTGTACAAGCGCAAGCCTGCATTCGCATTTAACTTCCGAGCCTTTTAGATTCGTGGCGAGTACTATACTAACCGTATATGAATTTTGTAAATAGTGGAACTTTATTTTTATTATCAGATGTAATGCAAGCGCGATGTTATAATATGATAGGTCAATTTATATATCAGTAAATTATTCATCTAATAATCTATTACGGACAGTATTAAATTACTTTTGATGGCTTAATTGTATTGTTATTTGATTCTAATAGAGATACGACACAAATTACCCGTATTACGGTACAAGATCGATAAATTAGTCGATTAACTTCAAAGTTCGAGCAATTTTTCAAAGCGAAGACTGAATCCTTATCGAAAGATATTCAAAAATTGCTCCCGTGGAAAATCGGAGCGGGTCGCTAGTAAATGATAAATGTTTTGAAATAATTAAATCTACCTATACTTAATATATAAAGCTGAAGAGTTTTTTTGTTTGTTTGTTTGAACGCGCCAATCTCAGGAACTACTGGTTCAAATTGAAAATTTTTTTTGTTGGATAGCCCATTTATCGAGGAAGACTATAGGCTATATAAAATCAGGCTACGACCATTAGGAGCGGAGCATTAATGAAAAAAGTTGTAAAATGTATCTCAAAAATAAGCTTCTATTCAGGTGAAATGCACTAACTAAATATACTCATATTAGAGTTGTCGGAATACAACGCCGGCTAGCTCAATCGGTAGAGCATACGACTGTCAATACCAGGATCGTGGGTTCGAGCCCTCCGTTGGGCGAATATATTTTTATTTTATTTTTTTATTGTCTACATTGCTTTCTTCGAAGGTTTACATTTAAATTTATTTAATTAATTAAAAAAAATTATTAGTTAAAAAAAAGTATAAATACTGCTTTTTATCGACAAAAAATTTTGAACGGTAACTCCGATCATCCTGAAATTTGGACACAACATTTATCTCGGTAAACTAAGATGAATGTGTGTATACTCATGTTCCGCCCTTCCCCATTCGTTCTTTTACACCCGGGTGAAACCGGACGGGACCGCTAGTGGACAATAAATGAATACCACGAAGCAATTTATGCTAATTCTAAATAACTAGATACAAAAATATTTATATATTTAACACAAAATTGTCTACTTCTTAAAATTCTTAATAGTATATCGTACGTTCCACATAGTTGTTCAAAAAATACCCAGTAAAATACAATTTGACAACAAAATTATTATTTATAGCTACAAGAAACAATGTATAAAAAGCGAATTGACTGGTTTTGTTCTCGCATAATAATTATTTTAGGTTAAAAATTTCGTTTATGAGTGACTCACAGAAAATTACCTAGATAAAATGTCTGTTTTACAGACGTTTATCATAAATTAATGGTATGCAAACAATCTTAATTATTATTTATTAATTCAACTGCTAATTTCGTAGAAAATTTCTGAGAAACTTTAAATTGTCCGCACATAAATCAAACTCCTAAACATATCAAAGCCCGATCATCTAATTGCCCCTCTTAGTTGCTACACATAGTGTACCCATATCAACGTCACTTTGTGTAAATGCTGCCCTCTAATTGTCCTAATACTTACAACGATTGCGATAGGTGTGTTTAACAACTTTATCATTTCATATAATGTTCATAAACTAAATGTGAAACACACAATTGAGAGTAGCTCAGATCTTGTTTTGGACGAAAGTAACATGTTTATGCAGTTTTCGCTATTTTAAAACATCGACTGACAGATGGCGGAACGAAAGGTGAAACATAGCTAAGGACTCAAGAACTGACATTTAATTTCTAAGATCTTCTTCAAGTTTAAACTTACTTATCGAACAAGACGCGCTGATTTATTATACGTAAAATATAACTACTATATATAGGTATCTTTTTTCGTTATAAACTGCAAGTTCAAAGAATAATAAAATAAAAGATAAAAAATTAAAAACCATATTTAGGTATCGGTTCTTAGATTTGAATTTGAAAATTTGAAGGTTTTATAATAGACAAACTACGGAAATTTCTAGTTTTATCAAATTTGATAATTTTATGAAAATCGCAAACTATTAAATGTTGTTCTAACCTGCAATGAAACGCGGCTGGCCATCAATTATAATAGTAGAATGTATCAATTTTCCATTTTCGTACAATATCAAGGTTAATGCAATATAGATCTACATTGTTTCATTGTGTCTGTGACTTCAACATTTCCGAAAATTATACTCTGTTTCGGTGCGCTGAAACAGGGTACCTATATAAGTATAGTTTAGTTAAAAATAAAAAAAAATTATAGTAGAATTACATGTCATTATGTGAAATTTTCCACTCTAAAAATAATAGGTATGTCAACAAATTTCTCACAAGTGCTTTCTAGCCCTTGTAATTGAAATCCAGACAAAAAAAATGTGAAAAAAGGGTCAAGTACAAAGATCGAGTGGGTTTTCCAGGTTTTTAAGAAGATACCAATTTTTCTGAAACGATAGCTTCATTTAAGGTAGTTTAGTAGCCAAATGACTTAAACTTGACCCTACATTTTTTATGTTTATTCAAAAGATTATAATTAAAGACACCTACAGAAAAAGAATCAGATTTTTTACCACACCGTTTAAGAGATAGGTATAATTAATTAAAGCTATGCGAAAATACACGAGCCTTGTTCAATAACTCCGGTAATTGAGGGTTTGTAAAAAATTGACAAACTTTACCCCACAAAAAAAACTTTTTAATGGATAGAACGATGTCTGAAATACACACTGCAAAAATTTCAGAATAATTTACCACGTACTTTTGATTTTATTAATTTTTTAATACTGACATGTGGCCTCTATCTCTGTTGTTTATCAGAGACACTCTCTCCTTCATATTTGCTAGGGGAAAAATAGCCTCTGTACCTTTTGTAATTTTTTGTTATTTAGATTTTTTTACAAATCTTCCAGATAATCTTGCCCGCTTCATTTTAATTCAAAAACATCAATTTTTTAAAAAATAAGCTCAAAGATTTGACGATATAACATCAAGTTGACAGCTTGAGGTTATGTTTACAAATGCGCGCGACCGTAGTGACAGTGACTAGTGACAGCTGAGTACTAATCAATTAACATTTTATTAAGTACATTACTATAATTATTTAATTATAATTCGCATTAAATTAAATCAAATAAATTTTTATGTGAATTTCTATTAATAATTATTATAGCATGATTTGGGTAATTATTTGAGGAAAAAAAAAGTCATTTATTTGATTGGGGATTGCGGCTCCCAAACTACCTTAATAAAATTAATTTTTCCAAATTTTTTAAAAATTCAATTGGGTTAAATAAGAAACGCTGCGAATGATGAAATTCAAATTACAGATACAGGTAGGTATGTAAGATATAGATGAATGTAAAAAAACTTTTAAAAAAACCTAATGCTCGTAGCTGTGTTCCACTAAACGCCTTATGGATGTACACATAAGTTTTGATCGTTGACAGGTGACGTCTAAATGATAGGTTCCAACACCCCACTCCATCTTATAGGTACATAGATCTGGCATTATTTATAGCTGCAATTAAGCAATTACACCCCTGAATTAACGACTTGGCACCTACAATTATAAACAAAAAACGTCATAAGTGATGTATTACAGTCTAGCAGATAAACAAATGCCGGAAAAATGCACGCGTCTTTTGTGTATTCGGCCACGTATTATATAAAGTTTATAATATACCTACCTGCAAAGATCATAATGTGTTGTGGATGTACTTTGAAAAAACAGTAGCGTCACATTAACATTACAATTGCCACTAAGTTAGGCTTAAAAATAAGTAACCAAAGTATAAGATCCCGATTTGGCTCGATCTTCACCCATCGAGTTTTCTAATGAAATTTAGAAAAATTGATTTATTTGCCATTCAATTTAATAAAAAAAAAATAGTTGTTATTCGTTGTCATGGTTACCTACATATAATATGTTCCACGTCTCATGGTTTTATGCCAGGAAACAAAATGTCCACCAAACGTTGACATTATATATATAGCGCTTCCACGAAAGCTCTTTACAAATGGAATTTTTTTTTATTAACTATTGGAGCAAATATTTTTTCTGTGGAAAAGTTCTGCTTCGTCCAAAACCTCTAAAATACCAAAGAAAATTTTAGAAGGGGAACTTTTCTTTGAATGGATTAAGATAGAGGATATGTTGAATTATGATTTATAATTCTGAATAAATAATTACTTAGACGTTAGTTATGTTATTATTTTGAATTAAATTTGATTATTTTGCGAAAATCTTGAATATCACAGATAATTTTTATTTTTAGTAAAATAAAACTTTTTGATTTCCCTCGTATAACTTTAGGCCGAAAAAAATTTTCTTTGGTGTTTTAGAGGTTCTGGACGAAGCAGAACTTTTCCACAGAAAAAAATTTTTGCTCCAATAATTAATAAAAAAAATTCCATTTGTAAAGAACTTTCGTGGACACGCTGTATATATAGGTATACTTTCGATTGGTAAGAAATTTATCTGAAAACTCGATAACTACATTTCAGAAATAAAATTAATAACTTTAATTTTTCATTAAAAATAGCTGCGCCAAGAAATTGAATAGCAACCAAATCAAATTTTCTTTATTAATACATTATATTATCAAAATTCAAATTTCATTAGAAAGCTAGATGGGTGAAGATCGAGTCCAATCGAGATCTTGTATTACTTAACTTAATAATAATTTCTAATATTATAAAGAGATAAAGTTTGTAAGTTTTAAAGTAGGAGGAGCGCTCTCTGTAATAGCAATACAAACCAGACTGAGCTAGAGCAACGTGTGGTCGCGGGTATTAAAAATAGCACGCTACTGATGGTGAGTTTATAAGTATATATAAGTATGGAACTTAAACTATATCAAATAAGTGACATGTTGTTATTTTTTAGCAATTAAGTTGATTTTGTTACTATTCGTTAAAGATCTTTTGTTTTCTCGTAATAATTACTGTTTAGAATTATCTGTAGCATACTGTATGAGAAGCTATTATTAATAATTGAAAAGATATTATTAACCTAACCAGTTAAGATCCACATTTAGATTTTTTTTTTCAAAATTAGCCCATTTTTATTTATACCTATATAGTATTAGCCAGAGTGCCCGTCGGCAAAAATTTTATTGATACATACTCTCCCCAAACTTTGTATATGGTTTCATTAGGCCTAGTCTGACACCTATTTCCTCTATGACTTTTCTTGATTTTGGGGCGTTTTCTCTCTAAACTTTCCGAAAGATGTCGTTTTGACGACATGTAAAAATTTATAGATACTGTTTGATTTTTTAATTGGATAGCTTAAAAACTTCAACCAGAACGCTAAATTAATGTTCTCTGACAAATAACATGAACCATTTAAAATGTCTGACACCTCGAATATGGTCGACATATTCTAGGTGTCAGACATTTAAAATGAATCATATTATTTGTCAGAGAACATTTTTTTAGCGTTTTGGTTGAAGTGTTTAAGCTATCAAATTAAAAAAAACAAACTACCTATAAATTTTTACATGTCGTCAAAACGACATCTTTCGGAAAGTTTAGAGAGAAAACGCCCCAAAATCAAGAAAAGTCATAGAGGAAATAGGTGTCAGACTAGGCCTAATGAAGCTATATACAAAGTTTGGGGAGAGTATGTATCAATAAAATTTTTGCCGACGGGCACTCTGACTATATGTTTATACCTACTTATTCTCTCCGCTCAAAATTTTTTTGAACGTTTGGTATTACGTTTTTCTTACCCACAAGTTTATTTTTTTATCCTATAAAAGGTACTAATTAATTCAGAAGTGGATTTTAATAAAAACAATTGATTAAATATTAGATTAAAAGTTCTTTCAACAAAAACTTGTCATGATTATTTCACGTAGCCAACGTCAAGATTTCTTGATCGCAGTGTAGCTTTATGTAAATTAATTCAAACATATATTGTGTTCTAATAGGTTAATAAAACACTAGCTTGATTCACTGTAAATTATCCAGAAAAAAATATGTTATTATTTCACACATATATGATTCCTTATTGTGAGAAAGCTGCGCTAGACCGATATTTTAACAACGAACTAAATTTTTTATACACTGCCGGTGTAATAATGATGGTTATTACGAATTTAGATATAGAAGAGATATTAAAAAACACATAATTTAATATACTTAATTGGTTGGTTCTAGATAATATGTTTCCATCACTGTTTAAGAAATTATTTAAAAAAATCGGGTTATTATTTCAATTTCGTTAACTTCTCAGTAGGTATATTGGGAAGTTATTGTACGAGTTCCGAAACTAAAAATACACATTTTTAACATATTTTTATGTTTCAAGGCCTTTTTGAAAAGAAGTATTAGGTATGTGTATTGTATATGGCTCCAGCCTATATTAAGATAAATATATCTAAATATTCACTATTTCTTAAATATATTTTGAAAGACAGTAGATAGTGGGTAATTACTTAATACCGTGATAATGAATCTTTTATAGTATAGGTACAGGTATGGGTAGGGCTTAGTGATGTGCCGGATATCCGTATCCGTATCCGCGGATATCCGAGGGAGAAGAAAGATCCGTATCCGTATACGCGGATATCCGAGGGAGAAGAAAGATCCGGATCCGTATCTGTATCCGTTAGTTTAATGGCGGATCTTTTACGGATCTTTTACCTTATTAATTTTCAATTCATAGATGAAATTTTATATACGATATATTATAGATGATTAGGTAATAATTAAAAACTGTTAAATTCCATTCAGATTATTTTTTATTTCTTAAAATCGTATTTGGCACCTTTATATTGCAAAAATTTATCGTAGTGAGTACCATACCAATAGTATCTACATAACTCAAAGATACTAATAAAAAACTATCTTTATAATGAGATATTGCACATCGATCTCTGGAAAGAGACAATCTGTTATGAGAGTTAACTCTTAAAGAAGTCAATAACTTTTTCCCATAACAGATAGTCTCCCTCCAAATGTCGATGTGCAATATTTACCGCCGCGTACTTTAAGAAAGTTAAGATCCGTATCCGTATCCGCGGACCTTGAAACCAAATATCCGTATCCGTATGCGCGGATCTTGAAACCAAAAATCCGTATTCAGATCCGTATCCGCGGATATGCATTTTTAACGATCCGGCACATCACTAGTAGGTATACCTACTTATAGCGAATTCAATCCGATTTAAACTTGTGTGAAGCCAGGCAGGCCAGTTATAGTGGCCTATGTCCTATAAAGCAAAGAATAAACATTACCTATCAAACAGTGAAAAACATTTTGAAATCAGTAATTTCTGAGATTATTTTCCATTTTCACTCGGGCGACGTTGGGCCTGCTAGTTATAGTCTATATCCTATATTGGGCAAAGTATATCACCTGTATCGAACAGTGAAAAAAAATGAAATCGATTAAATAGTTTCTGAGTTTATACTTGCAATCACTCGAGCGAAGCTGGGCGAACCAGTTATTACTTATAACCTATGGCTTAAAGCAAATTATCATCTGCGAACAGTGAAAAAAGATTTTGAAATCGATTAAATAGTTTTTGAGATTTCTAGCGATTTTCACTCGGGCGAAGCCGGGCCAACCAGTTATTATTTATAGCCTATGTTCTAGAGAAAAGTATCGTCTATCGAACAATGAAAAAAAATTAAAATCAATTCAGTAGTTTGAATAATAGAACGATTATAAAAATACGCTGCATCTCGTATCCAGCCTTCGCAGTGAGTTCAATACATAGTTAGGTCAGAAACCCGTATGGTACCTATACTAAATAATAAATATAAGTACCGACAATAATAAGGGGGAATGTTATGTTCCACGCTTAAACGGCTGAACGGATTTCAATGAAATTTTGGATATATATAATATATATCCTGGCTTAGGTTATAGGCTAATGTATCATTCCCTCCCGCCCCGGCTGAGCTCCGGCTGCCGACAATTTTAATTTGAAAAATCTGTATAAAATACAGATTTTTTAAATTATTATTATTAGGTAGTGTTATAAAAAATATTTTCGAACATTGTCACCGCCGAGATTCAAACCTGAAACTTCTACTTTCGCAGTAGATAGATAGACAGATAGATAAACTTTATTATTTGTAACGCCTTTAAATAAGTACATACCTATATACAATTGTCAATAAAATTTATTTAAGTCTAAACGATCAATTTTTTCATATTTAAAGCATACTGTAAGAAACTGTTTTTTTTAGGTAAGGCACCTTAAATTTTTTTTGTGAATTGATTGTTCGTTTGATTATTTACACAATGTGGAGCACACTCGTTAAACGGTGGCCTATAGTATTTGCTTTAAAAGTACCTACCTATACCATACAACATTAATTAATAAACGTGTAACAATTTTTGCACATTTCAATGGTTTTCTACACCTATTCGTAAAATACGTTAAAATATAATAGCATGTCAGGTGTTATTGTTCCTACAAAATACAAATCTTTTATTTTATAAAAGGAGCAGAAACCTACGAGGTAAATTATATAAAACCCATAACAAATTGTCCATTGTTACAAACAGAAAACGGGTCATCTTTTGATTTTTAATCCGGAAAATTTACCGTCGATATTTTAAAGAACGACAACAATGCCACGCCGTGTCACACAATGCAACGACTAGAAAAAAAATGTCCAAAGAGCTAATCAAAGTGTGACGTTAAAACTTGAATATTATACAGGGTTACAATTATTTCGGTGTTAACTATTACTAACTTTTACCATTCCGACTTCACAAGTGGAAAATGGTATTAATTCAGGTCTAAATTCACAGGAAAAACACATATTTACAATATTTTTTATCATTCCAACCCACAAGTGGGGAATGGTACTAGTTTAGGTCAAAAATCACTTTTCAAAAATTTTACAATATTTTTCCGTTTTGTGGTCCCCCGAATCCAAAAAACATATTTTTGGAAAAACTCTGTGCGTCTGTTAGTCTGTGAACACGATACAGGTCAAACGGATGAGCGGATTGAAACCAAATTTTATGAGGATGTTTGGTATGCAAATATGAAGAGCCCTATTGTTTTTGGGAAAAATCTGCGCATGCGCACAAGAGATATACGCTAAAACGGTGTTTTTTATATAATAATGGTATACTTTTCATAACGGCTTATTATTCTATTCATTTTTTCAAGATAGTTTTGTTAAAATCTTTTTTTAAACTTTACAGTTTGGGAAATATTTTGAAAATGAAAAAAAATCAGCGGCTCTTTTGTTTTATGGATCTGTCAGAAATAAACTAGTTAGACATGCTTTGATTAATTTTTACATGACGTGGAACATATTATGTAGGTAACCATGGCAACGAATAGTTAATATCATATTGAATACTAGCCATTCCCCGCGTCACCTCACGCGATATCAGAAATTTTATTTTCTTTATTATAATCAAAATATGTCAACATTTTTGAAGTTGGAAGGATTCCGTCGCCCAATTGGCTGTTTTGCGGTCTCTTGAATTAACATGAAAACATAATATGTTTGGAAACAATCTGTTGGCATGTGAACACGATACAGATCAAATAAATGAGCGAAATTTTCAGAGAATGTTTAATATGCATAATATAAAGAGCGCTATATATACAAGCATGAAAGGGAGCTATTTTATAGGGGAGTTGCAAAAATTATTTTACGGTGTTCATCATCGTATTCAGTGTAAAAATACACGACACTTTGTGAATTTAATCGTAAACTCAGAAAAACAACAACGATAGTTAACAGCCAAATAGTTGTATCTCTGTTATAAATGCCCGTCACGTTGTCCCTACCTACACAATATACGGTGTTTAACTGTTTCAGGTTTGTTAAATTTGTTGGAATATCCTTTTAGGTTTTAAAATAAGTACACCGCTATATATTCATAGACATTTTAATGGGGTTGAATGACTGTTACACCAGATATAATAACCTTCGCAAAAAAATATCCCGGTTTCTAATCATATCTCGAATAATGTACTATAAGAGTGCTTTTTACCACGTTTTTATTTACTCGCTTTCTTGTATGTCCCGTGTATGTCTGTCCGGGTGGAACTTTGTAATTGATTTTAAACTAACTTCCTGATGAGATGTAGACACTTGAAATTTTTAACATGACTTAGAATTAGATGACAATACTAGAAAATACTGAAATAGAGAAAATAAAAAAAAACAATTTTTCATGCGCCACGTTTTTAAAACGAACTAAAAAGTATAAAATAATTTCTGCACAGACATATTTTTAACTTGTAGGGTTTGAAACGAAAAACGTGGGGCGCATGCGACAGTTATAGATAAGAAGTGTATAGAGCAGGCCTGGGCAAATGGCGGCCTGCAGCACAATTTTGCCTGATCCGCGAAGAGTAAAGAAATAGCAAGAGCCAGAACAGACGAAAAAAGGACCTAAGGAGCTTTTTTTTTGCTCTCCAAATGCGGAAATAGAATGTGAGGACCTTTTTTTTGCTCTGCAAATTTTTGGCCCGTGGTCAAATTTTCATCAGCTATGTGGCCCGGCGATCAAAAGATTTGCCCGCCCCTGGTATAGAGAGTATGGCTATCAATGAAAAATTCTAATTATGAGATAAAACGAATAATGCGCCCCACGTTTTTCGTTTCAAATCCTATACAAGTTAAAAATCTATCTGTAAAGAAATTATTTTATAGTTTTTAGTTCGTTTTAAAAACTTGGTATATTAAAAAACATCTTTTTAATCAAATATACCTACAAATTATTTTTGAAATAATAAAAGAAATAAAAAATATTTTTTATTTCTTTTATTATTTCAAAAATAATTTGTAGGTACATTTGATTAAAAAGATCAAGTAACGAGATATAGGTCTACTATTATTAGATTGGGGTTCTGGTACTATGTGTAGGAGGATCACAGACAATGGAAGTGTCGAAGACAACACAGTATTGTGTGAATAACAACATGTATTTAGATTGTTCGGTGAACAAACCAACACGCTTCTTGTTCTTGTCTTGAGTCTGAACTCGAGGAGAGCTGACCGGCCGATCGAGGTGTGCGTAGGAATGCAACTAAAAGCCAACAGAACAATACCTTTATTCGGACACGAAACAGACTTGGTAACTACATAACAATTAACAATTATACAGCGATGTACGCCTCAGTAAGTTATAGAAGATGGTAAACAACCGAGCGCCTATGCAAGTCCGTATTCGGAAGGCATTGGGTTTGATTCCCGGCGTTATTTTGATTTTCTGTTTCCTTCATTAAAAAAAAAAACAAAAATTTCAATTCAAGGTCATTGTCAACTGAAACTTTTTGACAATGGTTCCTGCAATCCAGCGAGAGTATTGAGCTTTATATTTGTTCCATGAGCCAATACAGCAATGATTATGTATCCAGTTGCTTGAAACTCAACACATCAGTACAACCAAACATATTCTTAGCCGGAGAGCAGCAGAGCATGTGCTGTTAGTAGGAAAAATCTAAATATATAAAGGAAAACCGTGGCTGACTGACTGACTGACTGATTTATCGACTCACAGCTCAAACCACTTGACGGATTGGGCTGAAATTTGGCACACATATAGTTATTATGACGTAGGCATCCGCTAAGAACGGATTTTTGAAAATTCAACCCCTAAAAGGGTATAAGGGAGGTTCAAAATTTGCATGGAGAAATCATATAAGAAAGTGCGCAGAATTACTTCTGTCAACAAATAAATAAACACGTGTTTCATGCTTTTTCAAAAACAACGGAGGGTGAAAAAAGGTAAATAGTCTAAAAATCAACATGGGTGTCATTTTCAAGGTTTGTCAGGACGTTGATCACGTTAATGTCATCACTTTTAAAATTTATTAGGAGGATCTATACGTCGAGAAAGGAGTAACTATGCCAAATAATGGGAAAGCATCCGCGTTTCGTCTCAATCGCGTGCGAAGCCGCGGGTAACGGCTAGTTATAGATATGGACGGCGTTGTTTAGTCTTTGTTTGTCAGTTCATGCACAATTTGTAGTGCGGGATCCGCCCGCATTCGATTACTATGGATCTATCTGTGTGCGTGTAAAGCCATTGTTCTTATATACGCTGATAGGCGGGGAGCCGGCAATAGTGAAAGTGCACTTACACGGATTTTCAAGATTTTATATAAATAAATAGTACATAACAATACGAACAGAATAAGCCCGGTATGACAGGGTTTATCCTGGCACCTGTATTTTTTATGCATTTTAGTATATTCAAAATTCTATTATGTTTTGCACCTATCGCGGAAATAAATTTTAATTACACTGTTTTCTTGCAAATTTTATGAACTTTTCAAAAATCTTGGTATGACAGCAATTATCGTGGCAGAAAAGCCTGTCATACCGCCTTAAAGAATTTAGAAGTTATCAAATTTTACCCCCATCGCGGATAACATTTTTTTTTTTTTTAACTTCTTCATTTTAATGTATTCTTTCAATATATTTCAGTATGACAGCTTAAAACATGCCGATAATCCCTGTCATACCACTTTATTGTCTAGCTTTCGCCCTCAGAAACTCTAAGGATCCATTCAGAACCTTGCATAACTTTTTTTTCAGCTTTTAGAAAAGTTTTAATGTATACAATTTTAAATATTATTATACTATAGAACACTACATATATATATATATGTATATATATATATGCATAATACATTGTACCAAATTTACCCTGCAGCCCCTACACAAGTTTAGGCCATTGAGGTAGTATAACAGGAGACGTCATGACCATTTAATAGAGTGATAAATAACGGTACCAGTAGGTGGAGCTTATAAGTAGCAACAATATGGCGGCTTACCAGAGTCGGACTCATTTTTATTTCAATTTTACCATTCCAAATCCACAAGTGGGGTATAGTACTAATTGTTCAGATTTACTTTTCAAAATTTTAACATTTTTTTTTCGTTTTGAGGTCCGCCGAGTTCAAAAAAAATATTTTTGAAAAAAAAATCTCTGCGTTTATTTGTCTGTGAACACAATACAGGTCAAACGGATTTTTATTGTTCTTTTTATTTTTCCAAGAAAGTTTTATAAAAAAGATTTTTTTCTAAATTTCAGTTTCGGAAATATTTTGAAAATAAAAAATCAGTTGTCTTTCGTCCTGAAGACCTGTCAAAAATAAATTAGGTAACTGACAATCATATTATGTAATCATACAAACCAATAGCAAAATACTTATAATATTTATTACTAGTAACAAGTTCTGGAAAAATAAATTTGTTGGGGAAGAAAACCAAAAAACTTATATTATTTTATTTTAATATGTTTATTTATTTATTTTAATATGTTATGTTTAATGTTTAATACACTATATTTTGTGGGTTGCCAGTCTCCTCTGTTAACAAATTGTACCCAAAGTTCAAAAATTACGTTTTTTGAAACTGGTATGACAGGGATTATCGGCATGTTTTAAGCTGTCATACTGAAATATATTGAAAGTATACATTAAAATGAAGAAGTAAAAAAAAAAAAAATGTTATCCGCGATGGGGGTAAAATTTGATAACTTCTAAATTCTTTAAGGCGGTATGACAGGCTTTTCTGCCACGATAATTGCTGTCATACCAAGATTTTTGAAAAGTTCATAAAATTTGCAAGAAAATAGTGTAATTAAAATTTATTTCCGCGATAGGTGCAAAACATAATAGAATTTTGAATATACTAAAATGCATAAAAAATACAGGTGCCAGGATAAACCCTGTCATACCGGGCTTATTCTGTTCGTATTGTTATGTACTATTTATTTATATAAAATCTTGAAAATCCGTGTAAGTGCACTTTCACTATTGCCGGCTCCCGGACTATGAGGTGACACAATCCGTGGACCGAATGACAATATATCTAACAAGAAACCACGACCGCGAGACTTCTATTGGTGTAGAATCTCTGCTCGTATGCACATATGCAGAGTTGGGCTATTAAAGTATACTGATAATTCCAATATGGTCGCATCAAGAGTATAATACGCGCCACGGATCTAAAAGGTTCGGAAGTTAGTCACAAACAGCGTCGTAAAGGCACATTTTAGAGCCGTTGATACTCCCACCAGCTACCAGCAGGGAACGTGCACTCGTCGGTGATTGGCCGTGATCACTCGTTGCCTTTGTCACTTGTCGCTTTCCTGCTTTAAAGTACAGTCGAGTACGCTATTGTCAAGTTGTTATCGCTATGTTAGTTTTGTTGAGTTGCGAGTTTGTAGTTTTTCAACAGACTGTACAAGCGCAAGCCCGCATTCGCATCTAACTTCAGGGCCTTTTAGATTCGTAGCGCATATTATATATAAATACTCGATGTCATGCACTAGGTATACTAGCTGTTGATCCCGGCGTTGCAGAGCTTGTTATAAACTAGCTAGTACCCGCGTCTCAGTTTGGTTTGCGTGCGTTGCTGTTGCGTTCAACAAATGGCGCTCCAGTTGCGGTAAAATATTTTGTATAGCGAGTGTTGCTTTAACGTCCAACATATGGAACTGCATTCAACAGATGGCGCTTCCGTCGTGGTAAAATATATAGTATAACGAGTGTTGCTTTGACGTTCAAGAGATGGCGCTGTATTCAATACTATTTAAAAAAAAATCCGAATTTGTATTTATTTTTCACAAAATTTAACCAATTTTTACAACCTTGTTTGCATAGATATAGTGTATAATTTGTTTTATGTTATATGCAATTTTTGCTATAGGTATAATATTTTTATGATGAGTATTTGGAAAGAATTCCGTGGCATAAGGATCGAAAATGAAGCAATACTGAGATTTTTTTAAACTTGCATTTAATACTAACGTTTCGATACGTTTTGTATCATCTTCAGAGTGTTCTATAATTATATTTTTTGAGTTATAAAATTGTTTTGAATTAAAAATATGTAATTGTTCGTAAATGTTAGAAAACTTACCAAATGCTGTCACATGTTATCAGTATATTTCTGACATTTACGAACAATTACATTTTAATTCAAAACAATTTTATAACTCAAAAAATATAATAATTTACAGAACACTCTGAAGATGATACAAAACGTATCGAAACGTTAGTATTAAATGCAAGTTTAAAAAAATCTCAGTATTGCTTCATTTTCGATCCTTATGCCACGGAATTCTTTCCAAATACTCATCATTAACTTCAATGGATCACAGTTACTCTATTTATTGAATAGAGTCAATCTTCATATAATATTTTTATTTCTATCTAATTAAGTGTTTACATATCTCGTGTATTTTTTATATGAGCGCTCTCTTTTGGACCATCTGGTCTGTGAGATGCAATTTAAATAAATAAAAAAATTAATTACCTAATCGTTTCTGTTACAGAAAATCTCCATCTTCGAGAGAATCTCACTAAGTCTTTTATAATTATTTTAGTATAATTTATAAATTACTTTTCAGTTGCTACGATGTCTTTTATCGACACCCTGTATACGTCTTAATTATAGAGAGAATGATGTTACAGTTTGTTAAGCGTGATTTTACGTTTGTCATCTTTAAATGGAACCAAACACACCTCTGTTCGGCGGTGTTGTCGAAGCGCTGTCTTGTCGGCCGAAGATTAATTATTACATACGCCGATTTTTACATCTGTGGTTTTGGATTCTAGGTAATTACTATGGCCATTTATTCACCGACCTAGAACAATACTTGATTGTATGCCAAAAACTATACAACCTTTGTCGAAAAAAATGTGACTTCAAATGTAAAACACAAAAATCTGCAACAAATTACCATATAAAATATTCAATTTAGATCCACTTAAACTAAAAAAACATGTTAAAAACATTTTAATTGAAGAAACTTTGTACAATTTAAATGATTATTTTAAGATAGATTTTTATAAATATCCATTGTAACTTTAATATGACGCATTCTACACTGTATTTACAGTATTCCAGAATAAAGCTACATTATTATTATTATTATTATTTAATTGTCAAGAAGCAAATAATGGCAACAACCACCTGAATCGAACCTACGACCTTTGTCGAGACATTTCAATTTTAAAAAGTGAATTTTGACTTAAATTAGGACCATCCTCCGCTTGTGGATTTGGAATGGTAAAATTGTAAAATTGAAAAAATATATATAAATAAATAGATATAGGTGGAATATATAATTCAGAGGCGAGTGCTGCACCACGGCACCACCTTATCTTAATTCTCATTCTCAAGAAACAAATTTACTCCACCGCGCCGTGCCAAAAGACGTTTCACTTAAAAAAAAAAATTTATGTTCAAGTTATACATTTTCAACAAAAATGGCGCTATTCATTGAAATAAAAATTCACAATTTACAGTACTTCCTTTTTTGAGGTTCCCAAAATTAAAAATAAACGTGTTTTAGCAAAAAGTCTGTTCGACTTATTCTTAGTCATTAGCAGTCGGTACTATATATCAGCGATTCCTAAAAGGTGGTCCGCGGAACCTTGGGGTTCCGTGGAAGGATCACAGGGGTTCCGCGGTCTGTAAATTAAATAAAACGTTCGTGGAAAAAACTCATAACCGCGACACGTTTACAAGCTTAATACTTTATAGTTATCAAAATAGCCAGCTAGGGTTCCGTAGTTTTAATTAGGGTTCCATGGCCAAATAAAATTGGGAACCTCTGCTATATACAATACTGAACATTCAAATATTCTGCAAAAATTTGAAAGAGTTTTTAATCACCAAATGTTTTTACAGTGTGAACGATTTTGTGTAACTATATTAATTATTACAATTAGGCTTTTGAAAAAAAAAAATAATTATCGATTTTTTTATTGTATTTTAAAACTTTATTATAAATAATATTGATAATCGATGCGAAAAACTTTCAAAAAACTTTTTTTAAATTAATTATAAGCAATTTAAAATTGATAAAATATTTAAAAAAATCACGTGACTGCAAACGCACTAAAATTGTTTTTGACAGTTGTGACGTCATAATGGTAAAATGTATATACGCAGTATACTATCAATGGCTTCTACATGTGTATTGACTAAAACATTGTGACGTCACATTATGTTCGGGAAATGTCGGCGCGTTCTCGGAACTGGGTACAAAAATGTATTTTTAATTTGATATAACTTTTGAATTATAACGAAAATAAAAAAAAGAAAAATAGTTTTGTTATAAAACTTATATACGATCTTTCCATTTATGACAAAAAAAAATTTCATTCAAAAGCCCAATTGTAAATCTTTCTTGTAATTTTCTATTTTATTGTACTGACAATTCTTATCTGTAAATTGTACAGCTTGTAAGATGATAAATATTAAATATACTATACTATACTACTATTGTTAGAACTCTAAAATTTAATTCGAAAGATTCAAAACGTTTTTAAGACCAAGTGTGTTTTTTTTTTTTTGGCTTGTATAAGAAGTGAAGAATGTAAACTTAATAATATATGCAGTATTTATTTTATTGTTCTGTTATTACGATTTGTTTTTTTATATATATATTATTATTTTCTATCGACAATACTATAATAGCAACATGGTGGGTGGAATGATAATCATAGAGGTGTATAAAAAAGGATGAAACATACCCTTTTGACTTATTGACTTTATGGTTTGAGTGACTCACTCATGCATACACAAAGATTACTCAGTAGGCAAAATAATAAATAATTTACAAACAACAATTTTTACCAAAAGTAAAATACGTCTGTTTATCTGTTTATCCACAATTAAAACTTTTGTTTTGTTTTGATGAAACACAGTTGTTTAACTCTTTTTTAACAAGTTCTAGTCATCGCATGAAGGTGCAATTTTGACAGATTGCGTACCATATTTATATAAATATTTATTAATATAATAATAATTTATTAATATATTTATATAAATATTTATATTAATATTTATGTAAATATTTATTAATATAAATATTTATATAAATTTGCACCTTTTTCGATTTTGTGGAAATGTTTGGGGTCAAATCACCTTCATTTTACTGAAGGAGATTTATTTGGTTGAGGAACATAGAGAAATAAGCTTTACCAGAGTATCGCTTGTGGCCAACGGTTCGAAAAATATATTTACATCATCAGTGCCTCAATGCAAGTTAAGATGGTAAATTGTGTAAATTATTGTAATATACATGATCATTTATTATGAATTTCGGTAGTTTTTAAAATTTAAAAATATCATAAAACAGTTTTAAGTTTTTTAATATTACATATAGTTTATATTTATTTTTTATTAATGCTTTATGCATTGGCAAAAAAAGCAATTCTTGCAGCAGTGCCTTTATATTAAGGGCGGGTTGTCCCGCTCGTTTTTTGTGGGCCTAATTGAGCACAGGTATAGGTGGAAACGGATGGTACGTGATTGTATGGAATCACTTGTAAACAATGGACAAGTAGGTGTTTTTATTGGGTTGGTAACACACACACACACAAACCTACATAGAAAATATCATTGTTATTAGTAATACTGGTTGATGGATTACTATAAGTATAGGATTTTTATTTTGAACTTAGTAGAAACGCATTAATGAAATCGGAGATATAGTACGCGCCAAGGATCTAAAATGTTCGGAAGTTAGTCACAAACAGCGTCGCAAAGGCACATTTTATAGCCGTTGATACTCCCACCACCTCCCAGCTACCTGCACGGAACGTGCGCTCGTCGGTGATTGGCCGTGATCGCTCGTTGCCTTTGTCACTTGTCGCTTTCCTGCTTTAAAGTACAGTCGAGTACGCTATTGTCAAGTTGTTATTGTTATTTTAGTTTTGTTAAGTTGCGAGTTTGTAGTTTTTCAACACAGACTGTACAAGCGCAAGCCTGCATTCGCATCTAACTTCCGAGCCTTTAAGTATCGTGGCGCGTACTATACTCCAAGATGAAAAGCTGCAGTACACAAAATAATTTCACGAAATCTTCAACTCGAAAAAGATAATATAAATTATAATTTTATTATTAATTACGCTTTACATATATTTTTAAAGTAACATGTCCTCGCTATAAAGGGGGCAGAGATGAAAATAATAGGAATTCATACTCTTTCACTGAAATTTAACAAATGCAAGGTAGGTAATGTAATATTTTATTTTTTGAATTGCGTGTGGTATACCCAAACTGTTAATTTCTTGAAACCTTACAAACATTAAAAACAAATTCCTTGTATTTTTTGTGGAGTACGTTTGTCGGTATAGTTTGCAATAAAAAAATAATAAAAATAAGCAAACCGCCCTTAAAATAGCTTCATTTGCGACAAGTCGAATGTCTACAGCTGACACGTTTCAAAAGGTAGCAATGTTACAAATGATCGGTAAAAACTCCCACAAAAGCAAATATTTATATTACCTAGAGTGGCTGCTTGACCAACACCTCTGGAAGCACAAAGTATTGCTGCTGTCAAATGAATAATATACAGAATGTCACTCATAAGGAAAGATAAATTTAATTTATTTTTTTGTTTCTTTACAAACAAACAACTAGAGCTTGCGGTGGAGAGGGAGAAAGAAGAACAAACATGTGAGCTTCAATCACATAAGCTCACGGGATAAGTAAAACTTCTTTACAGTTATGAACTCGCTTAATTAATCGATGCGTTATCCATTTTCCCACCGTTAAATCATTTTCCGTTTAATTTATGCGTTACCAAGTTTTCTCTTATATTTCTCCGCCGTGAAATCATTTTCTCTTTAACGTTACAGAAAATTTTAAACAGATATACGACGCTCAAGAACCATATCTTCATGGTTTCCGGGCTTGTATGCCGTGGTCCATTGGTTTTTGTACCTGAAGTTTCGTCTACAACTGCGGTAGACATTATCAAAGGCGATGTGGTAGCGGGCCAAGTGTCTCCTTCTAGGCTGCTCACAGGTAAGTGTGTCGACAAGTGTGGTACTTCCGTCTTTTATAGTCAGCGTGCTCGTGTTCTCTACTCGGACGTAGTATGCTCTTCTGTGATTGGTCGTTCCATTCAATGGGTTGGTATTGCACAGTGCTGGTGTCCAGGTTTTATTTAGATTCAAACCTTCATCTTTGCGGTTGAAATTATTTGTGTGTGCTCAAGAAGTTTCACTTCAAAAAGAGTGAGAGAGTAATAGTGAGAGAGACGTTTTTCACGTTTGCATCACCCTTTCCCGTAGAGAATATATTGAGTTCATAATGTTTTTTCCTTCTAATAAAATAAAAGACTTCGTAATGTCCATTGATGTAGATATTTTCTGTTTTTGACGTGATAACGTCTTATAAATTGATGAAACACCGGCTGCATGTACGAAAAAATGTCACGTTCCGAAATGTGTCACGTTCCGCCTGACCCTGTGCGTGCAAGCGAGAGCGCAGTATAAGCGATAGAGAAGCACGATCGGCCCAAGTTTGACAGCTACAAAAACTTATTTATTAAAGATCACAAGACACAAACTTCCAATAGACTGCCACAGTTCGCTCGTATATATACTTACAGGGAGTGAAAAATCCACACTACCCGATCGTCCGTTTATTAAAAATGCGTGTATTTTGAAAACGGTTCATTATATTTAAAAACCGTTTCTACAGTTGGTTAGATTTCTAATTTTACTATTTAAATATGTAAAAATAAATGTTTGGAAACGTATACGTATAACGTGAAAAATAAAAAAAGTTATTTATACACTTTACGAGTATGGTTCAATGTTTCTTTATGACGTTATCACGTAAAACTATCGTCCGTAAACAGACAACCAATTTTTTTTAACAGTATTGAAAGGTAAAAACTTTGATTTAAAAAAATAAACCATTGATGACACCACATTGACGACGTCTCAAATATAGTTCCCGAAGAATTGTCAGGGTATTAGGGCAGAGTTCATAGTCTTCCGGGATAATATGAACAAATGGGTGTAACGGATGGTTTAAAAAGGACAGTCGATATAGGTACGGTGATTCAAAAAATAGGAATAGATAAAAGCAGTTCTGTTACAACATACATAGGTGAGTATCTGTCAACTCATTGTGAATGACCAAGTTAACTACCTCACGTGTGGTCTGTCTCAACATTGCTCTTGCGAAACATTATCTAACAAAGAAACGTTTCTTGGATTTTGGAATGAATCAGACTATCACTAAAGCCTTTATATTATCAAGTCACAATTCGATATACTCACTCTCGTGTTAAAATTATAATGCGTTTAACGTCCGTTTCTCGATTTTATGTCATAACAGACGCCATTCAAACCATTACTATTTTCCTTCTATAACAGTTCCCGTTATTTTCTACATTTTTAAACTGCCACTTAATAGCAATGGGCCTAATGAAGGAATTTTAGGACATTAGGATACGGTAGGCAAATTTTAAGCATAGGAGTTTGACAGGTAATCGGCCATGGCCTTGAATAAGGAACCATCTCGATATTTATCTGAAATTATTGAGGTAAACCTTGGAATACCTCGACAAGATGGCCAGGCTCGGCGAGAGGCATCAGGAAAAAGTTCCAGCCACATCTTCCCCCGCCGGGATTCGAACCCGGTACCTCCCGAATGCGAGTCTAGTGCTCTCACCACTACGCCACCCCGCTCGGTAAAATTATATGTTATTGAACAATATCCACCAGCAATTTTGAAAAAATCTATAATACTTATTAGAGCTAATTTGTATATCAGTATAATATCTAAAGTCATTGTCAAATCAAATTTTCTGACAACGTCAATTTACAATCATACCGCGAAAGATTTTGACGAAGAACTTTTATAAAAACTTGTTTAGAGATCATGGCAAGTAAAAAGCTGAGTTATACAGCTTCGACTAGTGTTCTCTTCTTTGTAATTTTCTCTAAGACTTTATGTATATTTATTCGTTTAAGTTTTGGTACACTTCGGTGCGTTTCCCTGAAACACATAACATTCGTGTGTAGTGATGTGGCAAATGACGCGTGTCTTTCATGGGAGTTGTGCAAGGTATTGGATTACACAGCCATACACTAATCAAAATTGTACCATCCACCTGTGCGTCTGTTTGTGGTATCGCGCATTTGAGAGCAGTCTCCAAACAATTCATATCTAGTATTCTCACATTTCTTCCGATTGTCCCAAGATATGGATCTCCAAAACGGAATAAATGCGAGATATACTCGCGAGCTAATCTATCCTCTGTTTTATACCCTTATTTATTACTAGCGATTTCGTCCGGTTTCACCCGGGTGCAAAAGAACGAATGGGGAAAGGAGGGACATGAGCATCTTAGTTCGAGATGAATGTCCAAATTTCATGATTATTGGAGTTATCGTTCAAAAGTTTTTGTCGATAACAAGCAATATATATTTAATTGAAAACACCGTAGGATAATTATTTTTATATAGGTACCCATATCTAGTTATAACAGTTTTCAAATAAGCTATTAATTAGATCTATTTAATTTTAATTAGTCGTAAGTAAAATTAAAATAAATTTAAATGTAAGCCTTAGAAGAAAGCAATGTAGAAAATTAAAAAAATAACTAAAAATATATTCGCCCAACGTGGGGCTCGAAACCATGACCCCAATATTAACAGTCGCATGCTCTATCGACTGAGCCAGCCGGGCTTGTGAATGTACGACCTAATACTGGTATATTTAGTTAGGGCATTTCACCTGAATAGCTTATTTTTGAGATACATTTTGCAACATTTTTCATTGATGCTCCGCTCCTATTGGTCGTAGCATGATATTGTAGCAAGCATTGTTACATTAACTCTCTCTCTCTCTTTTTTAATATTGTCAAAATTAGTTTTCCTTAGCTACGATGGAAAAATGAATGTTGTTATTTTTGGAAAAAATTCAATTAATTAATTACTTCTAATGAGAAAACATATTTTTACGAATTGTTATTAATTCAATCAAAGTGTTTTATTTTTTTTGAAGTAAGAACTTATTAGTGCTTACAATATTATATAGCCTATAGCCTTCATCGATAAATGGGCTATCCAACAAAAAAAATTTTTTTTAATAATTTTAACCAGTAGGTAGTTCCTGATTTTAGCGCGTTCAACCAACCAACCAACCAAACAAACAAACTCTTCTGAGCTTAACATATTATTTAATTTAATTTATTTAATGTATTTATTATACTCTACCTATACTCTATTATTAAAAATACTCTCTTCTATACTCTATAATATTCTAGTCCAGTGATGTCAAAGATACGACCCGCGACCAGAATTTATTCAGAAAATAACTACCTCAAATATGACACTTGACATCAATGAGCTTATCAAAAAAAATACCTCAGGTGTCTGGATCTTCAAGCTCAAGATAATTTACCCTTTTTATTACCTTTATATGAAAATTGATTTAAACTAAATAAAGATTGTAATTTAGTATGTGTTTTAGTTTTTAATTTAGAGTCTGAGCTTACATCTTTAGAAAAATCAGTCTGACACCCGTGCTCTTGTCTATGGTGCAAGGTTTGTAATGCCTAATTCTGTTTTATTCTCTTTTATATTCTATCTTAGATCCTAGCATGAAGACTCGCTTCCAGATGTGGAAGCTTCGGGTTGAATCATAAGTTCTGCACTATTATCTCATATTATTTATCCAGCCCTAACGATCACGGAGCGTATCGTTATTCAGAGAGGATCTAGTAAACCGCAACGATTATATTATCGACGCTTATAGAATCAAGTTGTTTTTTTTATTACTTATTGAAAAATAATTTGTTGATGTGAATAACCACATACATATCATTATGATGCGATAATTTTCTTAATGGTTAAGTTTGTGTGAACGCTTATGGAAATAATTTGTAGAAGCCAAGATGCACGTCAAGTTCGATAAACTAATGGAGTAGAAAATGTACGTTTTACACCCAAGGTCGCAATAAAGATTGTACACGTCTATATTTGGTACTAAATTTATCGTTCGTTATAAGTAAATTATTATTTTTGAGGTTATCAATTTATTGAAAAAAAAATCCATTAAGACTGTAAATGATTTTTATTATTTGTGAATGCCTATTCATGTCTGGTAGTTTAAAATATCTCGAGATGTTTCGAGAAGCTACTCGAAATCAATCGAGTGATTTTTATATACCTACGAGATACGACTTACAGTATAATCTATACGCTCTTTATTTTTTAAAACACTGCGCTGCAATTGTCTCTCTCAGATTGCATTTCACAGTATTGAATATGCTTATTTTTTAGTCTTTTATCTGTCTCTGTTCTATGAAACACAGCATGCAGTTGATTCTCTCAAGTTTGATAATCGAAAGCTAGAGGTAAACTCATTCGATATAAATATCGTATCGAGTGCATAGACCGATAGAAGACATCAAGGCTTCTAGGGCGTAGATATGGGGGGAAATTACCTCCCAGGATCATAATAATAAAAAAAATAAAATTGAAAATAATACGAATATCTGGCTTAAAAATAAAATTTAGAAATACTTTTTGAAAAAGAATTTGTAAAATTAGTTTGGGAATTAATATTTTGCTTGACAGTTTCCTTCGTGAGTATTCGTGTCTTAAAACTAAAAATATTGATTTTTTTCTTTACTCCTCCAGAAAAAAATATTGGTTGTCTGTAAAGTCGGTTTACGGACGATAGTTTTACGTGATAACGTTTTCCGTTCGAATATCACATTTAAAAGAATGTATATATATTATATATTTGTTAACAAACCGTATAATTTATCTGGCCATCTGTCAGATGTAGCTTTCGCTGGAACAGCCGAAAAAAATGTTGAACGCACACTACTCTCTGACATCACGCGAAAAGAGAGAGACTATCGCTTATATCGCGCTCTCGCTTGCGGAACGTTACTCTTTTTCGTGCGTGCAGCCGGTGTTTCATCAATTTATAAGACGTTATCACGTCAAAATATCTACACCCTTGCAAGACTTCTTTCTTTCTCTAAAATTTTTGTTTATTATGCTATTAAAGAAGTTTCAGGGTTGTTAGCACTTCATCATCTATTGTTATTTATTAAGTAGCGCATCTTAAAGCAAATTTGTAATATTTCTTATACAGAACAGGACAAAGACTGGTGCATAAAACGTGTTTATATTTTGTTTCAGGTTGATTATATACAACACAGTAGTCGCGTAACAAATCGATGTTATTGAATATCAATTGTGGCATCGTCATGGACCTGGCAACAACAACAACAGTCCGTCATGGATATGAAGAAGACCACGGAGATAGGACTCGGCAAAACATTATGATGAGATAGGTAAAGTAGGTATAAACCTATGTATTATCGATACATAGAGACTGGACTCTGTCTTTAATACCGTGGAACTTTGCTAGCACGTGCAGTATCAATACAACGCTACCGGTTACGTGATTTTGTTACAAGTTGTTTGAATTGAAGTCCAGAGGCCAATTCTGCATGTGCTTCAGATGAGAAGATATAATTGACTGTGAGTCCCTACAACTTTAAATTGAAACTATATATTGACATCAAAATGAGGATAGAAAATTCGATATTAAATTTGACGTGAAACAATATAAAACCATCGAGGCACGGCCAGATCTGATAGCTGATTTGATCAGATTAGGCCAGAAGTCGGCAACTTGCGGCTCGCGAGCCGCATGCTGCTCTTTTGATGTAAAGTTGCGGCTCTCCAGTTCCATACGCAAAAAATAATTGTTTTATTATATAAAACCTTAAAAATCGTCCAATCGATACATGATTGAGTGCCATGTCTATCTCTCAACCATTTCCACTCGCGTCTTACGCGCACAGTCCCCGTCGCGACGTGTCGTCCTTGGATATATATATTGTACCTACCCTAAGCAAATACTATAATACTGAAACGAAAATGTTTAGTGGCTCTTTAAATTTTGTAAATTGTAACTTTTGGCCTTCCGTCTCAAAAGGTTGCCGACTCCTGGATTAGGCGATTGATCTCTGTCGTTACTAACTAAATCATATAGTGTGGAGAGTAAAGTAATCGTAATTTAGTAAATATAATTTGTAAGTTATCGAATTCTGAAATATGTTCTAAGTCATCTTTTTCTACAAGTAAATAAAATTGGCGACCAATTTTTCTCAGACCATACGACAATTTTATTTACTTGAAGAGTTCTATTCAGACGTCAATCAAAGATTTGAAGTTCGTCTTTTTCTAGTTCTTTGGGTAATTTCTTGTGAAAAGTTAAGACGTGAACTCAAATGTTTCATATAATAATTCTTAACACAAATTTATGACCTGTTTTACCGTATTTCTAAAATAATTAAACTCATAAATAATCGTAAGCCGGACCTGTTAAATGAATGCTCCAGAATAACAAGACACGAATTAATAAAGTTTTTATAATGCTCACCTCTCGATTTTATTTTAATTTGAAACGGTTCAACGACGTGATTCTCCAATCTGTAAAGAAAAAGTTTAATGAAATTTATCAACTTATAGACAACAGTACCAAAAGAAATGACCAAAAACTTAGAATACGGGATCAAGAAAAAAGTTTAAGGAATTCGTGTCACATTCATCACAAATACCCTCCCAAGAAAAACATTGAACAGCGTTTAAATTTTCAATGGCAATGCATAAAATTACATGTTCTTTTTAAAGTATAATCACACAAATAATAATAATAAATTTCTTTAACTCCTAAGTGGAGCAATAGGGCCTCTACGAAAGTTTTGAATCTAGTCCTATCTTCCTCTTTTACGGTATCCCTGTGGGTTCCAACCCAAGGCTCTCTTCTCTATGTCGTCATCTGTCTTTCGTAGCGTATGTCCTATCCAATTCCATTTTCTACGTTTTATAGTTATACAGATTGGTTCAAGACATGCACGTTTCCAAAGTTCGTTGTTCGAGACGTGTTCATACCATTTCACCTTGAGGATTGTTCTGGGGCATTTGTTTATGAAGATTTGCAGTTTAGTTGTTATGGCTTTCGTCACTTTCCAGGTTTCAGATCCATATAGAAGGAACGATAATCACACAAATAGATAATAAAAAAATGGATCTTAGTGCATTATATCACTTCGTCCTTCATGTCCTCAAATAATTTTTTAGCAAATATTTTCAATGTTTTTTCGCAAGCGATTGAGACGAAACAAGGATGCATTCCCATTATTTGGCATAGTTACTCCTTTCTCGACGTAGACCTCCATAATAAATTTCAAAATTGATTACATTCACGTGATCAACGCCCTGAAAAAGCTTGAAAATGACACTCATGTTGATTTTTAGACTATTTACTTACATCTGAAGGGGTTTTTGACAGGAGTCATCCTGCGCATTTTCGAATTGATACATCTATCTTATATGATTTCTCCATGTAAATTTTGAATTCCGTTACACCCTTTTAGGGGTTGAATTTTCAAAAATACGTTTTTAGCGGATGCCTACGTCATAATAACTATCTGCGTGCCAAATTTCAGTCCAATCCGTTCAGTGGTTTGAGCTGTGCGTTGATAGATCAGTCAAGCAGTCAGCCAGTCACGGTTTCTTTTTATATATTAAGATAGAATATCTTTTTATTAAATTTCTTTTATATATTAAGATAGAATACTTTTTTACTAAATTTCTTTTATATAGGTATTAAGATAGAATATCTTTTTATTAAATTTGCACAAAATTATTTGGATCGCGTTTTTGAGTCTAATGACCGTTAATGCTTATATCGTTGCTTGTCTAAATAATGGCGTTTTCTCTTTTCAACACAAAGGTTGTCTTAGCAGATACTTGCATACGTGTGCGTAGATAATTAGAGTCGCTACGATAAATGTGCTGTATATAAAGCTTCGCATGTGTTGGTTAGCTTCAGGAGGATCGTGAAAGCGAACATCTTTCCGTGCTCGAAAGATTTACGTTTAATAAAATCAATATTACACGTTAAAAATATTAAGTCTCTCTATAAATGAAAATGCCGATGAACTACGAGCCGTGCAAATAATTCTATACAGTCGAGCCCATGTATTTTCAACTCATGCAGTTTCCACACCATCTATTTTCAACTGATTTTATTCGGTTTTTTTTAAAGATTTTAGTTCCTGCTTCTCACGTACAGTGGTCTCCTCCTATGATTGACAACTCAAACTAATAAAGATTTTCTCTGATTGGTCTATGACAGTCACGAAGCGAGAATGAAGAAGAAGTTGAAAATACATAAGTCCATTAGTGCCAAAAATAACTGAGAGATAGTAACATTAAAACGCTTCTTGAACGAAAGGTAAGCACTAAGCACAGCTACGGACGCAAACCAATTTTGTGATCGCTTTCCGCATAGGCTTACGTAACGGATATTTCACTTCAACCGCGCGTATAATACGCGCCACGAATCTAAAAGGCTTGAAAGTTAGATGCGAATGCGGGCTTGCGCTTGTACAGTCTGTTGAAAAACTACAAACTCGCAACTCAACAAAACTAAAATAGATATAATAATAATAAAATATGTATCTTTGTGCTAATGACTTCGAGTCGAAGCACCTTTTTTTTTTTTTCTCTTTGTTTATAATAAAAAAAAAAAAAAAAAATAATAATCATTACGATTAGATTCCAAATACAGCATATTTTCACTGAATTAGTGAAAGCATAATAATATTAAACGATTATCGTCATAATATTTTTTTAGAAGGCTTATATGTATATAAGAAAAATTTAAATGTCACTGTCGGGACTTGAACCCGAAAAAACCAATTTCGCGTTGGCTGAGTTACATTACTCTACAGTGCCCACGACAGTTAGTTTTTCATTTTTTTTCTCTCATAAACTAAAATAGCAATAACAACTCGACAATAGCGTACTCGACTGTACTTTGAAGCAGGAAAGCGACAAGTGACAAAGGCAACGAGCGATCACGGCCAATCACCGACGAGCGCACGCTCTGTGCAGGTAGCTGGGAGGTGGTGGGAGTATCAACGGCTCTAAAATGTGCCTTTGCGACGCTGTTTGTGACTAGCTTCCGAACCTTTTAGATCCGTGGCGCGTATTATACAAACAACACTCGCACTCATTTGTTTTTTTCTTGTACGAAGGACTTAAACACGTGATGATTTTAAAGTAAAATACGATATAATATCATAGTTGTACATAATATCTGTACATTGAGTATAAGCGAGTGTTGGTCATCATCACGATACCGTTGGAGGAGTACCCAGTTTCCAGAGAGTACCGATTGTTGAGAGCGAAGACGGCGACGGGGGAGTGAGTTCTTTGTGGCGTAATGGGTGCAAGATTGTGTTTGTCTGTACCGCGAAGGGAACTCTCTTCTTCAGCTGCAGATGAGTCGGTGTCACATAGACGAGATACAAAAACCAATCCTTTACGAGTCTAACCCAACGTGGACAGACGTGTGTCTACCGTGGTCTCAAGTATGTCCACTGTGCAGAATTCGCTTCTTCTTGGATTACATACAGCTATGGTTTGAAATAAAATCAGTCAAAAAATCGTACTAGCCGTTACCCGCGGCTTCGCACGCGATTGAGGCGAAACACAGATGCATTCCCATTATTTGGCAAAGTTAGGTACTCTTTTCTCGACGTAGACCCCTCCCTAATAAATTTCAAAATTGATGACATTCACGTGATCAACGTCCTAACAAACTTTGAAAATGACACCCATGTTGATTTTTAAACTACCTCTTTTCACTTTCTGAAGGGGTTGTTTTTAAAAAACACGTGTTTATTTATTTGTTGACAAAAGTAATCCTGCGCGTTTTCAAATTGATACATCTATCTTATCATGATTTCTCCATGCACATTTTGAACCCACGTTACACCCTTTTAGGAGTTGAATTTTCAAAAATCCATTCTTAGCGGATGCCTACGTCATAATAACTATTTGTGTGCCAAATTTCAGCCCAGTCCGTCCAGTGGTTTGAGCTGTGCGTTGATAGATCAGTCAGTCACGGTTTCCTTTTATTGGTTCCGCCCGGGTACACGAGTACGCACATTCAGCTTAGTTTATCGAGATGAATGTTGTGTCCAAATATCATGATGATCGAGGTTACCGTTCAAAAGTTTTTATCGGACTGACTTTTTGAGTTACATTTTGCTACATTTTTCATTGATGCCCCGCTCCTATTCGTCGTAGCGTGATATTATATAGCCTAGAGCCTTCCTCGATAAATGAGCTACCCATCAAAAAAATTTTTTTCAATTCGAACCAGTAGTTCCTGAGATTAGCGCGTTCAACCAACCAACCAAACAAACTCTTCAGCTTTATATATTAGTATAGATATAGATTGATGTTAAATTCGACGGTGTGCAGTTGACCTTCGCGTTTGCTCGGCCTTAGGGTTTGCGGGCGGGCTGATACCATAACACACACACACATCTACCTTTAAACACAGCATAGGTAGGTACACAAAACAGACAGACGGACAGACACAACGCACTCTACGATTACAACATTTTCCCACGAGGGCAGAGCTGTGCATGTGGACCTAAATATATAATATACACACAGCTCATGTGTGGCTTGTATACACAAAATGCAGTGCATTAAAAAGTAAAGATATGCGAGGTGTAAATCGTTGTAGGTGTAGCCGAGCGAAATGTTCATATTATTATAGATTTTATTTTTTCTCTTCTTTCCACCCGAAATAGTCTATCTGCTAATTTGGATTGTGTGATCGATAATGATCAATTGTTTGAACTAATTGTAGAGCATTTATTTTATAGTACGCACCACGGATCTAAAAGGTTCAGAAGCTAGTTACAAACAGCGTCGCAAAGGCACATTTTAGAGTCGTTGATACTCCCACCACCTCCCAGCTACCTGCACGGAACGTGCGCTCGTCGGTGATTGGCCGTGATCGCTCGTTGGCTTTTTCACTTGTCGCTTTCCTGCTTTAAAGTACAGTCGAGTACGCTATTGTCAAGTTGTTGTTGATATGTTAGTTTTGTTGAGTTGCGAGTTTGTACTTTTTCAACAGACTATACAAGCGCAAGCTGGCATTTGCATCTAACTTCCGAGCCTTTTAGTTTCGTGGCGCGTACTATACTCCTAAGAAAACGAATTAGCTACCGTTGGCTATGCTAAAAGCATCGACAACGTCACGAAGTTACTTATCTTCGTATCCTTTTGGAGGATGGGTATCCGAAAGGTCATGAAACCATTTTTTTTCGAGATTTTTAAACAATATAATGGCTGTGTAGACTATGGATTATTGGCCGTCGTTACACTCAGTTGTTGACCGTCTATAATCTAAAATCTCTCTAACAGTCGTTACTAAAGATTACGATAATTATATTGTATGTTTTTAACGAACTCTAATAACAAAGAGAAATTTAAATAAATAGCTAAAATTAATAGAAATTTAATGTTTGACCTACGATATTCATATGTAAGCAATTTATTGCAGTGAAATTCTATTCATATTTAGAATCTTCTGAGGGTATCAATTTTAGAAAGAAATTATTATATTTGTACAAATGTGCATCTATCTATATTTATTGTCACACTTAATCTGGGTCATGGGAAAGATCTACTCGGAAAGGGTTAAAATTTACTTTCTCATTGACATTTATCTTTGGGAGCTGTGACCATTCAATATAGTCAATAGTATGCATGAATATATCCGAAATATTATATGAAAAAAGGTATATTTGTAAAAATATTATAGAAATCAATGCACTGTTAAGAAAAATATCCTTTCGAATACATTTTTACCTAAGTTCTGTGAGAATTTCAAGCAGGTGACTACTGAGTACTGTTTAAAATTATTTACCACTTTCTACTAATCATGGACGACACACCTGAAAATTGTATTAAAAGTGATATTTTTTTCGAAAAAAAAAATATAGGACTGGAGTTGACTGGAAACTTTGTCGAATATCGATTTTGGCAAAATGACCGGATAGACTGAAATCGGATCTGGTTCCGTCACAATTTTTTTTTATACTGAATTCAGAACTATATTGATATTAATTTGTTTATAAATGATTACATCGCCTTTAATCAAATAACATTTGATGTTGTTTAGGTAAAGTAAAGTACACTGCTATCTATATATATAAAAATCAATGCCACTTTTTTGTAATTTTATAACTCAAGAACGGGCTCACCTATCCAAACCAAATTTTTAGGCTTTGTTCGGACTATTTAGTAGATGGTTTATGTGAAGTTTGCACAAAATCGGTCGAGCGGTTTTTCATTTATCACATTTTTTAAAAATCATTTTTTGACGTATGAAAATACTTAAATATTGTAAGTAGGTTTTGGAATTTTATACAAACAATGAAACAATTGTTTTCAAAATATTATGACAGTTAATCTTTAATTACTATCCAAGTGAGACTTAAAATAAATACGTATTTGAAAGAAAGTTAAAAACAATTATTACTATAGGTGAGTAATTTTAATCAATAAATTTAATAAATAAATTTTTAACCTAAATTTGAAGCGAAAGATGCAATATCATAGATCAAGATGACGGCGAATCAGTTTTACAAGTACCGGCAAGTGTTTTAAAGACCAGTTATCCACGAATACTTTACGCTATTTTTTTATTGACGTATGTAGTCATAATATATATTTCCATACACACACATATACGCACATGTATATTTTAAAATAGCTAGCAATTAATAAAATAGATAGATAGATAGATAGATAGATGTTCCAATTAAATTTTTTTATTATTTACTTTATACGTAGCGAAGCACGTACAGGGCCGCTAGTAATTTATATTTTTAAAATTAAACACTATAAAGTTTACGTATAAAATACTTTATTAATAATATAATAACAATAATGCGTTTAACGTCTGTTTCTCGACTTTATGTCATAACAGACGCTATTCGCGCCATTACTATTTTCCATCTATCACACTTCTCGTTATTTTCTACATTTTTAAACTTCCACTTAATTAAAAGCAATGGACGAATGAAAGTTTTAGGACATTGGGATAAGGTAGGCAGATTTTGAGCATAGGAGTTAATCGTCCATGGCCTTGAATAAGGAGAACCATCTCGATATTTATCTAGAATTATTGAGGGAAACCATGGAAAACCTCAACAAGATGGCCGGTACAGGAATTACCGTTTCTCGGCTAGAGGTAGCAGGAAAATGTTCCAGCCACATCTACCCCCGCCGAGATTCGAACCTGGTACTTCTCTAATGCGAGTCTAGTGCTCTCACCACTACGCTACACGTCTCGGTGCTTTATTAAGTATATTATGAGCGTTATACAGTTTTCAAAAAATATTTGACCCACAGCACAAGCTTTTCTACTTCTCAACGAATAAGCAGTTTGTCGAATTGACCAAAACTCAAAAGTAATGAAAACAATTGTATCTAAAAATAAAGTATTGCCCTCAAATTCAATTAAAAACGGTGGAGATTTAAGCTTATAGTAATCAACGTTATATCATGTTTTTTGTCGGACAGCTGGCTCATCTCGCTAGCAAACTAACGCCCCCGCAAATAACTTCATCTTCTAATTCCTTTATCTATAATGAACACTCGACCGGCAGGATTTATTTTTGAAACACGAACTGACTGACACAGCTAATCTCTGAAATCGCGGAATTGCGGGTTGGAATTCCCTGCATCGCATTTAGATTACATAACAATTCTGCCAGCTGCATTTCTCATTAATTCACCAAAACCCAGTTTCAACTTTCGTATAAGTATAAGATAAGAAAGTAAGTTTTAGAGTCAAGATATATAAATATAATATATTTCAGTATCTAAAATCTGTAGTAACTATATACATATAGTTTATCTGAATAAAAAAATTTAAAAAAAAATCGACTTCTGCTAACATAAAAGTATACAAAATTTTAATAATCTTTTTTACCCGATTACTTGTCAATAATAGAAGATTTTGGAAGTTTTGGACTAGTCTGTTTGCAGTAGTTGGTTTTTTATTTTTTTAAAATAACAGGCGAAGTTTTTCCGGAAGTTTTGTTTCAATGTTCCGCCTCTAGGATCTGTTGTTTTATTCTTAGTTCTTCACTTGGCATCACCGGAATCTATTAGCTTTAAAAATACCATCGGGAGACCTATATTTATTTTTAGACGAGTGGATTAAATGCAAATGTTTCACTGATAAGTATTTAAAACATTTATTTTTTATAAAAAAATAAATAAAATAAGTGAGAATGTTTTGACTTCACTTATAACATTATTATCAATGAATTTAAAATATTGAGTTACAAAAATTTCATAGTTAGCAAAATTTTGCATTTATCATTTAGTAAAATGATATCTCATGATAATTATTCAGTTGCATATCACGTTTTCTTTTACCACGGGTTTTGAATCTCGTACCGAAAGATAAAGTGTGATTGTTTTTAATTGGAATAAAAAATTATTAGGAAATAGATATACTTAAATAATAATTAATTAATAGATAAAAATATTTTGACGCCATAATAAGAACGTAATAATAATACGAACTCGCGTGGAGATGGTGAATTGAGTTAAAGATTCTGGAAAGCAAAGTCCAGAAGGAATTTTAATAATCATATGATAACATTTTCGAAACAAATTCTTATACATTTTTAATGACATACTTGTGAGTAATATATATCAATTTTATAGTTTTTGTAATAAAATATGAAGAAAAAATGAAATAAGTACTCAACTCTGACAAAAACTAACCAACTAATCATGTACACTATACTTATTACAAGCCTCATATTTTTAATGAATATAGTCTTCCAAATGTAACTGCAAAACACCGGAACCAAAAATAAGTTTATTTAGAAACGACATCTCGCCTATTCTTAAACCTACGGACAATGTCGTTTCTAAAACAACTTTGTATTTATGTTACTTCATTTAATAATTCATATTGCGTTTTAGTAGCACTGTTTACTGGACATTAAGAGAACTGGAAATCACAAATTTGTGACTTTACATGCTAAATCCTTTATTTAAGGACGTAGTCCTATGTTCAGGCTCGTTTTCAACCGTCATTTCAGAATTTTTTTTTTAGTATCAAAATAATGTACGATGTTTTCAATTTTGTTACATGTTTTTACTGACATCGTAAGCTAAGACAAAACATTTTTTTTGCTTAATTTAACGCCATTTTATAATTGTTTTTTTAACCTAAAGTAGACAACTTTAAAGTGGAGGTAGGTGGGTAGCGCGGGTGATAACGTCACTTGGAGTCAACTGAATTATAAAAATTAAATTGGTTATTGTTTCGTAGGCTGGTGGCTCTATCCCGTACTAGAACAAACATTTTTATTGATAAATAACAAAATGGCGGGTTTTAGAAAAAAAAACAACGAGAAAATCGTGATTTTTTCGTTGAAAATCGGTTAAAAAAAATAGAAATAATTTTTATAATTAAGTAATTCTAGTACCGGACAGAGCTATTGTTGTGTAGAATACCCTGTGCAAAACTGAAAGCAATCGGTTGTATACAATTGTTTCAATCACCCGCGCCACTTAGAAAAACGTAGTTTTGAGAAAAACGCGTTTTAAGTTTTAATTTCAGATTTCTTACAAAAAAATAAAAATGAATATTTACACTAATCAGCTATGCCTGGTGTATATTAAACCTTCCGTTTCTTCAAAGGCATCGTTTTCTGTTAATTTGTTTGCTCTACTCTGCGAGAGTATAAGGGTAACGTGATAACAATTGAGAGGTAAGAGCAGGTAAGAGTCTTACCGTAAGACCGTTGCTGCTCTCGACTATATGCTATAGTTTTGTAAATATTTAATATTTCGGTCTAAAATTTTTACAGTATTTTCTCAATATAATATACTTACTTAAAATGTGAAAAAAATAAATTCGTTTTTTCAAAACCCGAACAATCCTATAGTCTGTGTGTTTCCAACAAATGGGTCCCAGTAAATTACTCTCTATAACGCAATGGCTTAGACCCATTTTTAGGAACGTACTCCAAAGAAATAGAAATTCAGTTACTTACAGATAAGAGTTACTTTTGGACGTCTTTATGCAGACGCAAATGTCTTATATCCATCAACAGAACTAATAAATCTTCAATTAAATAAAATATATTTCAAGTGCTTTTAATAGCAATGAATGGTATGGAATTCTTCAAGTGTTCTTTAAGTAATCTGAGAAATGAATTAACTGTTTCATACACGGTATCATCGCTCTAACGCAATTATAAATCGATTATTACACATATTATAAACAATATAAACATAGTATAAACTTATTTACGTGACTCATAAACGAACGCTTGTGTGTAAAAGTTGAAAACGCATTTGCAACGCTACATTTTACAGTTACTTTCATAAAATGAAAATGCAGAGCTTGGTTAGTAAATTTGGTAGTAATTAATAACCCCAGAAGTAGACAGACTTGAACGAAAAAAGAGTATCCTGTGGGAAAATTGGCGTTTACAAGATTTCTTTTGTGAAATGCTTTCTAGGGTGGTAATTGACTTATTTCTAGGTTCGACATATGATCTAAATTGTCATTTTTTTTAAATGACTGCCAAAATTAATTCCAGTCAATACTCTTTTTTTTTTACTTAAATTACGTGCTCAGCAACTTTGGCTATATGCACGAAAAGTTGTTGAAATACGACTACTCATATACATTATAGGTAAGTACTAAATATAAATATGGAATTAATAAGTACCTAATAATAATAGTTTGCATAATATAGACAAATAGGGTATTAAATCAATACTCTTGATTTTCAGGAAAACGGTTTACTTTTGGACAAAAATCATAGCGCACGAAGTATGCCGCCCTAAAACTACTAAAACGTCTATATAGAAATTTTGTTTTTTTTTCACATCGTAAGATATTTTTAATGGCCATTTTATAGATAGTAATAATTGTTTATTGTTTGAATAATTAAGACAGCAGTTTGCTTATAGTCTTAGTAACTTTATTGTTTGATTCATTATCGTTTACTGATACTTAACAAATAATATATTTAAGTGATATTACACTAAAGGTACTAAACATTATGAACCATTAGTATCCAGCATTGATTTCTTTACGGCATTTAAATTATTTTTTTATAGTGCAACATCATAAAAGTAATAGATATACAATAACAATTTGTATAGCCATCCTACGCAAGACAGGTGAAAAATTCCAAGTTATTGCTACTTCATTTCGCATAGTAACAAATTATTAATGGTCGTATCAAAGATTAAAAATATGTTAATATAATGCTGTTTTATTTATTTTTAATGTTTGTATTTGAATATTTTGCATGTTATCATCAAGAATCTACATTTTAGGCTGCCGTATTTCTGGATAAAAAAATGTATAGTTCGGATTCATCTAAAGATTGATTAAATAGTAGAGACGCGGTTATATTTCGTTGAATTATAGTACACGTCACAGATCTAAAAGGTTCGGAAGTTAGTCACAAACAGCGTCGCAAAGGCACATTTTAGGGCCGTTGATACTCCCACCAACCTGCATACGGAACGTGCGCTCGTCGGTGATTGGCCGTGATCGCTCGTTGCCTTTGTCACTTGTCGCTTTCCTGCTTTAAGTACAGTCGAGTACCCTATTGTCAAGTTGTTATTGCTATGCTAGTTTTGTTGCGTTGCGAGTTTGTAACTTCCGAGCCTTTTAGATTCGTGGCGCGTACTATACGTGTCAGTTTTTGTGCACGTGCATTGGCTATGATTTTTTTCCCGAAGAAAAGCAAAACCTTTCCTGTCTCACTTTAAAATATTCACGAACAATCGTAAACATTTCAATTCGAGACCGTTGGTTAAAAAGATTTGATGCTACGCGGATCGTTCGCGGCTTAAAATCAAAGTGGACCTGTTACTCACATCGGTAGCTACGAATTACAACCAGTCTTGTAGACTTGAAAGCAGCACACACACATACAGAAAGAGAGACAATATATTATAGAGATAGACACACCTGATATTGGATTTATTAGCGATTACAAGGTCAAATGTGTTCGATTGGCTATTACTATTGGTCGTGATTTCATTTTGTTTTTCAATTGAATCACGTCCCATATGCACATTAATCAATGCTGTTCTTTTCTTTTCTTTGAAGAAACAGAACTGGACACGTACGAATTTTTATTTTTTCTGTTATTGAAAAACTGTATAAAAAATAGATTGTGTACTTTACACTACACACTAGAAAAGTAAACTGATATAGTTGTAAAAAAATACTAAATAAAATATGTAACACCACGTCTTAAAAAGTCACGCCGCCACTGGTGTACTCCGGTGGTCATGTAGAGAAACAGAGGCAAGATGGCAGCGGAGCGTATGAACTGGGAAGTAGTGTTCATGTTAAAAAACTTGAATTAATAAATGTATTGAATTAAATAATATTCATGTTACAAACTTACGTTAACAAATATGTTGAATGAAATAATAATAATTTTTACAAATAATAATAATGACACCGAGCGCCTAGAAGGAAGCTACGAGCCTTAGGTTACAAGGCAGCAACTGTACTTTTTATACCCACTGTACCACAACGTTGTACGGCTTCTTTTTGTAGTATATACGGTATATTTGTATTGAACCCTTCGTTACACTTTCTATCTTGTGAACAGAAGCTTTACTTAGAAAATATTATTATCTAGCGTTTTTAAAAAGTTGATACGTTTATACCTAAATATGTAACAATTATTATTATTTTATTCAACATGTTTGTTAACGTAAGTTTGTAACATGAATATTATTTAATTCAACATATTCATTATTTTAGTTTTTTAACATGAACACTACTTCCTAGTTCATACGCTCCGCTGCCATCTTGCCTCTGTTTCTCTACATGACCACCAGAGTACACCAGTGGCGGCGTGGCTTTTTAAGACGTGGTGTTACAAATACTAAAAAAATATTACGTATTACTTCATTACAATAGGGGTTGAATTTTGAAAAAGAGTAGCCTGTGTCCTATCCCAGGTTTCAAGCGATCTGCGTATTAAATTTCATCACAATCGGTCCAGCGGTTTGACCGTGAAAACGTAACAGACAGAAAGACATAGTTACTTTCGTATTTAAAATATTAGCATGGGTAAAATGATAAAGATTACATAATATTACAAAAGAGTTTTAAATGTACGTTTTTTTATAGATATTTTTGTAAGAAAACTTAATATCCGTTTGCTACAACACGTGTTTATATCTAAATTCTCTGTATTCCAATTCTCATGGTACTCCATTTCCTTTTTAACATAGACCTTCTGACATCATATTTCCGTATTCATAAATTCAGAGCTGCAAAAAATGCCGGCTGCATATTTTAAAAAATGTTATTCGTAAAAAAAATATGAAATAAAAAATGCTTGATAAAAAAAGCTTCCTTGGTCGTCCTAACCTAGAAACGCATATCCTTGTTGTGAGACGTAAACAACTGCACATCTACCGTCTCCCCCGCATGCAACACATAAGGGTATGTTTTTTTGCATATGGTGCTTGCTCTTTGATCTCATTTCCTTGTTATTATATCTAAGATATCGAGTATGATTTACAAGTAAATGGTAAAAAAAGGATATTTCCTGTTTTGTTAAAAAAATAACGCAGCTGTACTCGGCTTATGGAATAGCCCAATATCACAGATAAAATTTTTTATTAAAAAAAATTGGTTGTCGGTAAAGTCGGTTTACGGACGATAGTTTTACGTGATAACGTATTCCGCTCGAATATCATATTTAATAATACATAACCTAAATTTTAGTAGCTGTCAAACTATATTTTTACCGACTAATAATTTGATCAACCAAAGCAAAATACATATTTTTAAGCAATTATAAAAGACATTTAAAAGAATGTATATATTATATATTTGTTAACAAACCGTATAATTTATCTTCTTTTATAAAATGCAGATATCTCCCAAGATTTGTTTTTGATACAAAATGTAGCTGCGTTTGTGTACAAACTATCAATTGACAAATAATGATGTATTATCTGACAAAATTGCTTTAAAAATTCGATAATTTATGACATTTTTATTAGATATCTTGATTTTAAGTCTTAATTTCCACGGTTTATAAAACAAAGGCCATCTGTCAGATGTAGCTTTAGCTGGAACAGCCGAAAAAAATGTTGAACGCACACTACTCTCTGACGTCACGCGAGAAGAAGGAGAAATGCGCACAAGCCGACGCTTGGGCCGATCGTGCATCTCTATCGCTTATAACGCGCTCTCGCTTGCGGAACGTTACTCTTTTTCGTGTGTGTTGGCGGTGTTTCATCAATTTATAAGACGTTATCACGTCAAAAAATCAGTTCCGTAGTGTTCTATGGGCTACTTATGGGTCGCAATCGTTGCTTGACAAAATTAATACGCATGTGTTAAAAGTGTGAAGTACTTAAAACTTTGAGAACGTCGAATTCAAATCCGTATCCAATTCATTATAATATCTCTGACAACCACCCGTAAAAAACACAGTCAAAATAAGTAAGTCGGCACCTTTTTATAGGCCAATGGTGCTTTGTTTCATGTTTTTGTTGTCGCTATACAAAACCAGGTGTTTCAGGCTTGAATACGTCAATTGATCAGTTCTATTACATCGAAATTTCACGGTACCTGATTTGATATGATTTGAAACTGGAACTTTGCTTAAAAAAACCAAAATTTCAAGTGTAGCTTCTAAAATTTATGGCACACAAATTTCGGGACAAAGAAAATTATGAATATAAAAAATGGTTCTTATATTTATAAAATAAAATGTATGGATTATGACACTAGGTATAGTACAAACTACCTTCATAATATGTATATGTACGGGCATGTAAAGTGGTTATTTTCGCACTAGTGTGCTAATGAAAAACAAAACTGTTCACGCTATACCAATTTTGTAGTAATTTACTGTCTGCTGTTTCTTTTTATAACTTACTTATTAGAAGTGACATTTGTTCAAAAGTGAACTATCAAAATATTTGAAAATTAAGTGAAAACCAGCTATTTTATGCAAGGTACCTAAACTTACGTGCAAAAAATACTCTTTATCTTGTATAATTGAAATAATTGATAATCCACACAAGATAAGTGTTGTATTAATTAATTAAAATTGGCGACATGTTTCGATATTTGATATCATTTTCAAGCCATGACATAAAAAAGTTAATCTGAAAATACATGAGGTACCTACTGAGAATTTGTTTTAAAATAATAAGTATAAATAAATAGTATGCAACGTAAAAAGAAATACCTGTTAGAGATGTATTTAACATTATGAAATTATGAAAATATATTAAAAAACATTATTAGAAACCCCGAATTGGGTAAAAAACTTTACACGTTAACGAAAAGGAAAATTATCCATTTTTTATTGCGATGCAATTGTAATGGCGGTATAAAAGAGAGAGATTGTAGTGAATATAGTAAACTATTAGTTTACTATATTCACTATAAATGTTAAATACATCTTTAACAGGTGTTTCTTTTTACGTTGCATATTATATATTTATACTTATTATTTTAAAACAAATTCTCAGTACCTCATGTATTTTCAGATTAACTTTTTTATGTCATGGCTTGAAAATGATATCAAATATCGAAACATGTCGCCAATTTTAATTAATTAATACAACACTTATCTTGTGTGGATTATCAATTATTTCAATTATACATAATATTTCACAATATTTCACTATTTATCTTGTTTCGTAGTGATAATTCGATTTGCTGGGGTTTGTCTTAAACATGCCTCGTCATAATAAAGTTCATTACAACACTAGGGCTTACAATCTATTATTTTGCACAATATTTGTCAGTAATGATTCTATAAATATTCCTTTTCAACTCAGTTAGATCGTGGACAAATATGCTATTTTATTTTTGGAACGTGTATGATTCTCAATACCATTTTTTTAATTAATTGTTATTTGATTTTTATTTTATATGTACTATAGTTTTGATAAATAAATAACGTGGATTTCACGCTGACAAAAATAAATAATGAAGATGGAATCAATACACGGAGTGTGTTGCAATATTATGAATACGCACAGTAAAGCTAAAATGGCTTTTTAACGAATATAGCAGTAATAACAACAAATTGAATCGTTAATAAATTTTCATAGCAGTTATAAATTAGTTTTGTTATTTTTGTATTTACTTCACGCTGTTAAAAAGTCGGCCGAAACTAATTTAGTTTTTAAAATTATACTACAGGAATATACATTCAGGGAATACTGCAAAGCTTTCAATAATTTTGCGGTAAATTAAGTAATTCCAGTAATTTATATTAGAAATGTTTAGTTGCTGTTAATATTGTTTTTCGTGTGGAGCATAATTGGGAACTAATAATTTTACGATTTATAATTAATATTATAACTCTTTTTTGGGCAGTTCATTAATGGGCTCGTCAGTAATCAATGGAATTTTGCGACTATATTTTATTAGAAGTGCGGAATGGTACTAATTTAGGTCAAAATTTACTTTTGGTAATAAACAAAATAGATTTGCGTGTTTGATCAGTTTGGTTGGGGTTGCGTGTCGATACGTTATTTGTACTAAACGATAAACAAATCATTTTTATATAATAAAATATTAAATGGTAGCTAAACCGTAGATACGAAAAATAATTGGAATAGGTAGAGACGCATAAATTAAAATATATCATTAAAATAAAAATTAGTTCCTTAATACTATAAATTGAGATGAATATATTTACTTGAAAAAATAAAGATCTTAGAATTATCTTTTGAAATAATCATATCTTAAAAAGGAAAATCATACCTACTGTTGAATTATTCGTTCGCTAAAATCAGATTATTTTCTCCATTTTTTGATGCAATAAAAAGACATACTTCAATAAATAAAATTATCGACCAATTTTTCAGACAATATATTAACAAAATAAATAATTAATACCTTAACGTTTCGATCCGGATTTGGACTTTCTTCAGAACTGATCTAAAAAATATAAAAAATAATTAATATTTAATCAGACGTTAATCAAAGATTTGAAAAAGACATACTACTCTCATCGACATTGCAATTTTATCTCGTGGTGAACGAACTAAAGATGGCAATGTTAATTAAATCTACTGGTGATATTTCTACAACATTTCATCAAAAGATGCAGTTTTTTAAATCTTACAGGATAAAAAACTAACAATAATTATTTAAAATTAGTCTTACTAAAGAACTTAATAAAGAAGAATGATAGATGCGTAATATTATAATGTAAATATCATGTCTCCAAAGTAATACAATTAAAATGCACCCTAAGAGTTTATCTACTGCAATTACGCGAGCAGTGTATAGCCTATTATATGCAAAATAACTAGAGGGGGGTTCGTATTACAAAATAATGTAATAAGACTAATTTGCATTTAGTTACTTAGTGTAAATGGATTGTAATAATGCAATATCGTTTATAAAATGAGGTGAAAAGAGTCTATTTTTTTATTTTGGCAATACTAAATTTAACCAAGCCATGAAGTGGATCATTTATTGGTACTCTACAAGTGCGGCCCTTGAGCTCCACACGAGCAACTCCCCAATGTGATGAGACGTTAAGAAAAAAATGTAATTTCATTTTATCATAGTTCTTAAGTTTTATATAAAAAACGAAGAAGGAAGATTACATTCTTGTAGTTATAATCCATAGTTTTAATTTAAATGAAAAAAAAAACAATTTGTTTAATGTTAAACGGATTTATCTAAAGCACGGTGATTTAAAAAATTCATTTAAATAATCCCACATTTTATGGGAGACAATCTTATTGTAAACTGTGCTTTAGAGCATTTTAATTTAAGATAGTGGCAGCTAAGAAATGAAATAGCACTTTGATACTATTTTCTCTTCCTATTCAAGGAAAATATTTTAGTATAATCTTTTGTTAACACAACGAAAACTTAGGGCAAAAAATTACCATTAAAATATTATTTATTAAATACTATTATTATTGTTTATTTATTATTATTTATAAAATTATTATTATTTAACATTTGTCATACGAAATATTTGTTTATTACGACGCTTATAACCTCTTCGAGCTTAGGGGTTAATATTTTTGGGATAAAAGAACGCTTCTGGCATGTACCCTTTACCTGTCTCTGTGAAGCACCATTCCAATCGGTTCAGTTGTTTCGAAGATTAGCCCAGACAAACAGACACTTCAATTTTATTTATACAGAGATTTTTATTTGAAATGCAATTTATAGACACCGAGTTTTGTTGATATATGGTAGCCATATAAAATTGTTTCACATAAAATTCATCCGAACCTTGGCCGCGCGGTCTATGCTGCATTTTTTATGGAATGATTTTCTCGCGAAGTCTTTAACAAGGAGACTTAGCTTATTCCTAAGGTTGCTGTGTTTCGAGATGAACCGTTTTCTGGCGCACGCGAGATGGCGCTGTTATCACTACCTGGGAAAACTACGGTTTTCACCATAGTAACCAAAGTTGTTTACCTTCACACACACTACACACATGTAAGCCATGACCGTGTATGCGTTACCCAGTAGCTGACGCCATATTGGTTCATGCGACAGATATCGGTCCACCGCTACGCTCGAGCTGGTTCTCCTGGTTACAGACTTTCTATGATGGATTAATTATTTCCGTAGCTACTACGTCAACAAAACTCATGTCTATACTGTAGAGTATTATTTGTGTGTAATCATCGACATGAAAATAAATAATTCAAAAAAAATGTCTTCTAATAATTGCAATGTTCGAACAATTCTTACATTTCATGTCATTCTTTCGACAAGACAGGCCGATAATTCAGTGCCAGTAGCAGGCATTAACCGTATAGAGGCAGCACAATCAATTTCCCTTGAGAGATTGAATTGCAAAGTCTAAATAGACTCGTATTATGGTGGTAAATTCACTTTCTATGTACTGTGCACGCGTATATATAGAGGTGGAAATCTTCTGATCGATGGTCCCTGTTGTATAAAGGAGATGCCGTCAATCCCCTGACTGAATGGCTGACGGATCCAGGATATGTGGGGCGGACGGACGCCAAATACACCACCAAGCGCCACGTGTCGTTTCCAGTGGCCATAGTAATCATACTAATCCCCTGTTGCAGTAGCTTCTAGTACTCCACAATACGGGGATGCATCTAGCCGTGATCTGATTTGAAGCAGAGCTGGTATTATATGCTGGTACTATACAAGCCATATAACTTTATTTAGGTTTTCATTGGTGGCGAAATATTGCTGGAATTGCAACCTATTTTTTAACCGAAAAATAAAAATATCTACTATAAAAAAAACTGAACAGTTTATGTACTCGGTTTTGACGCTTAAACATACACAAGTTTGAAATATATCAATGGAGCAAATTTAAATTGTTATTAAAACCTCATAAGTAGATACAAAAATAAATTAAACGTGAACCACAAGATCGCCAAAATTTCGTTGTTACTTAACATCAATTAATTGTACCTATCTATACTAATATATAAAGCTGAAGAGTTTGTTTGTTTGTTTGAACGCGCTAATCTCAGGAACTACTGGTTCAAATTGAAAAAAAAATTGTTATTGGATAGCCCATTTATCGAGGAACGCTATAGGCTTTATAATATCACGCTACGACCATTAGGAGCAGAGCATTAATGAAAACTGTTGCAAAATGTATCTCAAAAATAAGCTTCTATTCATGTGAAATGCACTAACTTATAGATATATAGATATACTCATATTAGCGTTATGAGTACACAATCTCCAAATGGCTCAATCGGTAGAGCATGCGACTGTAAATATCAGGGTCGTGGGTTCAAGCCCCACGTTATGCGAATATATATATTTTTTTTATTTTCTACATTGCTTTCTTCTAAGGCTTACATTTAAGTTCCTTTTAATTTTATTTAATTAATTAAAAAAAAATATTAGTTAAAAAAAGTATAAATACTGCTTTTTATCGACAAAAACTTTTGAATGTTAACTCCGATCATCATGAAATTTGGACACAACATTCATCTCGGTAAACTAAGATGAATGTGTGTACTCATGTTCCTCCCTTCCCAATTTGTTTTTTTACACCCGGGTGAAACCGGACGGGACCGCTATATTATATGAATGACGATTTGTAATTCTTGAATTACTTGCATGCTCCAAAATTTTCATTGAAATAGGTACAATTAATTTTTAACGTTCAATATACTTGTTGATAATAATCACACTTTATTATAAATCGACATTTTAAATAATATTGATGCCAGCATAAATAGCAAAGGATGACGTGCACCACTGCTTATATTATGATTTGGCAACAAGATTTTGATGACATGCTGTCGAATTCACGACCCCTCGCATTCACGGCTTTTGTAGGTAACTTATAAATACATACACTACATGTATTTGACTACAATGTGTCTTTTTTTGTGATCGAACTTAGTAAGTGTGATATCTCAAAATCTACTGAAACAAAAAAAAAAAAAACGCCCAGAATATATTAGTTTGCCGGTCTGGCTTTGATGGCAAGTTTTTATAATCGGTATAAATTGTTATATATGTCCAGTCCGGATTTAATTACCTTATAGCAGACTTGACGAATCTTTATAATGTAAGACTATAGAAATAACAGCTATGTTCTAAACCTCTCTGAAAAGGGTAAAATTTTCGTCACGCTCATGCGCAGTAGATAAATCGCTTTCCAACCGAGATATCGACGATTTTCGAACGGTCCTTCAAGCGTTCCAGCCTTTGTGACGGTTACTTAACTATCATTTCGGTACATGGTCTTAACATAAAACCAAAACAAAATCGTGAAAATTCCATGAATATCTATTATCGAATTCTTGGAACTTTTAACCGAGCTACGGGGATGCGTCCAAATGTCGAAATTATGTTTTATTTGCAGATTGAAATATTCTTGAAAATGTCTTCAGATGGCATTAAATAGTTGATCCAAATTGGGGTACGTCTCATCGAAAATAGTACACATTGTATAAATTTGGCAACCGACTTCCCGAATATATGTTTCCCTATTCTGCAATACGAGTACCGTATGATATGCAGTCATAATCCCGTATTATAAATACGGGATTACAGGGAACGTGTTCATTTCGCATTGATCATGTACGTGCTGAGAAAGTTGATTTACTTCGACTGCTGGTGAAAAATGTTTTACTGCACCCTCAAATTTTATATTGTCGACTAATTAGACAAATCATTAGCGCTAAAACAATTTATTTACATAATAATTAACCGCTAGGAACTATTGCCATATCTGATTTTAGAAAATTCGAACTTCATTGTCAATGTGATTGGGAATCGAATTCGAGTCATATTTTTTTCTGTATTTCTGAGATTCTTGAGAATTGATCGATATAGATCTGATTGTCATTTTTTATAAAGCTTGTAATTAAAAAAAACATAAATAATATAAATAAATGCTCATATATCTGAAACCAAAAAAGATACAAGGTTGCGGAATCGATTCGACTTTTTCTATAAGTATGCGGTTAATATTAAACAGGCCAAAAATCGTTTAGTGTCTTAAAAAGTTGCATATTTGAAAAACGCATGAAATCATCAAACGTTTCACGATATTTGGAAAAATATAAAAAATTTCCGATATGCCTAATAAAAGTACGCTGAATTGATTAGGCCTAAGCACAAAGTCGTAACTCGATTAGTTTGGCCGCTATGACGGTTTAAAATTAATAAAAATTTAAACAGTTTAATTTGGCTATATCTCTGAAACTACAAGAGATACAATATGGTTGCGGATGGTCCGAATCGATTCAGAAGGACTTTTTCTATACGTATGCGAAACAGAGTGAATTTTTTACTCAAAAATTTTTCAATTTCGAAAGAAGGGTCTCCCCTTCTTACTTTTTCCATTTTTAGAAAAACCCAGAAATCAGTGCCATATTGTTTTATTTTTTTTATTTTATTTGTAAAGTGAACATTATCATTAGTTGTTTATATACGACTTACAACTGAGGTTATTCTTATAGAAAAAATCGCGCTGAATCGATATCTTTAGTCGTTTAGAAGTTACAGCGTTTTTTTTTTTCTTAAACAATGTAAATAAATGCTCATATCTCTGAAACCAAAAGTGATAGTCCATAAACAAGTACAATATTATTCCTTCACACTAAAAATATTAACAGCAGAACCGAGTCGTGTGTTTTTGACCAAGTGTGTATTAATTATTTACGTAAAATACATACCTACTTCATCTATATGAAATCTGATTGGATTTTGTCAACAGTTTTCCCATAACGAATAAGTTTCAGAAACTAGAAACATCAAGCGATGTTTGGTGTAGTGTATATATATCTATGACGATATAAGCCGTCTATTTTAGACAGTGGCTGGAGTACTAGTTGGTGTCGTGTTGCAATATTGGCGTGAAGTCTCGTTATCCGGAGATTACGGTCATCCGGTTATCTGAGTGCAGAAGCTTTTCTCCGGTGAATGTGCATTACCGTGTGTGTGATATGCCGCAAGAGAGCGTCGTGTCGGTAGTCAATATCATAAAGCAGTGGCTCTAATTGCTTTGTTTTCGCGAAGGAAAACTTCGATTGTTTTTAAATTAAACCTTCAGTACCTACCCCTCGCGCCCTCAACATTTTGTTGGCTGATATATTCAAATAGTAAAAATCATAATTACAGTGCAGGCTGCGTCTTCCCGGATTTGCGTTCTTGGCACGAGCTCCGGTTGCCAGGCACTGGAAACTGGCACCTCGACGATTTCGAGAGTGAAATGAATGCAACGAAAAGAGACACAAATGAGTGACACATTTTCCATGAAAGGTATAAGCAGGGTACGAAGTGACGATCATCTGATCGGTTGATTTTTAAAGTTGTATTTTTTGTATTTAATTAATTGAAATGACGTTTTTTATTTTTATATAATAGTGATGTAAAAAAAATAATAAAAAGACTTTTTTTTAGCACGGTCTCCTATAAAATAACTTATTTTCATGCCTGCATTGCGGCAGCAAAATAACCTATTTCGCTCTAGTGCCTAAAACAAAAGGAATGTGATTCGGTTGAGTCGAATTTTAAGTAGCTGGTGAGAGATGTTACTGACTCCGTATATTTGTTTATAACTTTGTTTCAAATCTTGCGACAGCTTTTTCAACTACTTCCCGTTATCCGATTGAGTTGAAATTTTGCATACGTATGCAGTTTATGTGAATACAATATTAAAATTAATAAATAAAATTATCGACAATTTTTTCAGACAATATACTTTTTTTTATTATATCTTTAGCACAATTCTAAAGAAGGCCCAAATCCGGATCGAAACGTAAATATATTGAATTATAATTTTATGACGAGGAAGGTATTGGTTGAGGATCATAAATAAATAAGCTTTACCAACGTTTCGCTAGTGGCCAACGTTTCGAAAAATTTATTTTCATCTTCAGGGCCTATGAACATGTATATATGTTTATAATTTAGATCATAATATTATATCTAACAGTTACAATAAGTTTTTTAATTAGAGCTACTATATAAATCTATCACATACCTCAAGCTGGTCGAAAGGTGGTAAATTGTTAAAACAACATACATGATCATGGGTTAAAATATTAATATGAACATCTTATTATAAAAAACTATTAAAATTATTAAATTTTTATAAAAATGTCTCGCAGTAAAAATTTTTTTATATAATATAATGAAATATTTGTCTGACAATATATAGCCAAAAAGCACTTTCTAAGGACTGCTATTTGATACTGATCAATTTGTGATTAAAACATTGTCTCCAAATGGCCGGTGCTGGTTGCTTGTTATGTATTGTCAAATTTTGTTAATTACCTATATAATTTTATTTATTTATATAATTTTATATTTTATAAATATATTGTCTGAAAAATTGGTCGATAATTTTATTTATTGGAGATTATCAGACGTTAATTTCAATATTATTATTGTTATAGTGCCACTGACATACAATTACATTGGTAATCATACAAAGTGCGTGTATCCATAATACATGGGAATTAAGTTTTATACGCCATTCACTCAGATATAGCGAATAATACACTACAGAGAGATATGGGAAATGTGATTACAGTGGGGGTGATTCTGTGATGGATCAGTGATGTTATTATGAAGGTACGCTTCACAGCACAAGGAACCATTTTCCACCGTTCGGAAAAATAATCCAATATACATAAATATATACCTAGATAGGTTATGAAGTACATAATATTATATAAGCCATATGTGCTCATATTTGCGTAATTAAATAAACAGTACACACTTTGTTAATGACGAAGCTTTCAAAGTCATAAAAGAATATGACCCTAATACTCGTATATGACTAGCAGCTACCCGCGGCTTCGCACGCGATTGAGATGTATGTTTTATACGACAGTAGTGTAGCCTTCGGCACCACCGTATTACAGTATTATTTGTTGGCTATTTATCGGATGTCTGCAATTTTTAGTATCATCATAAAATTAGCCGACATTTGAAATTTTTTTTAATTCGTAGATTACATATTTGTTCCCCCTAGGGAATAAATTTTCAAAAATCCTTTCTTAGTGTCCACCTACGTTTTGGGTATGCACAATTTCATGCTTCTAAATCCACCGGTTTACGCTGTGCGTTGTGTGTCAGTCAGTATTTAGTTTTATTAATTAAAAGATTTTTTGTGGGCGTGGGCCAGGGGCCTCGAGCATCTAGGGGGGGGGGGGCTCGTACGTTTCTAAGTACAAACAAATTAACCCACATAACTTGGGATGTTTAACCCATAAGAACTTTTTGCCCGGCTTTCGTTCATAAAAAACGAACATAAAAATACTATTAGCCAGAAACAATTAAATGAATATAGCGTTTTATGTAAAGAAAATGATCTACTTCAAACGATCGAATTTGAAAAGATCATAGATGAATTCGTTTCAAAAAAGATGAGACGAAAATATATGTAACTGTTTGTCAATAAATTAATTATAAAACAACAAATAAAATCTTTGTCACTTTAAATTGTTCATTAAAAGAAAATATTAAAAACATTTTTCTTGCAAGAGGTCTCACACGCTCAAGTGCCCAAGGGCCTCACAAACTCAATTTAAAATTCTCATTCAGCTCAGCATGATATAATTTTCTAGAATAAAACTATAAAGCATCCCTTGGTTACTGTCCCTATATATGAATTATCAGGCTAGTTTAAAGTACAAGGGTTACAGCTATTGATAAAAAACAGCTGTATGAATAATTCAATTTGTATTTCAACTCCCTATAAATTTCAATCAAAATGCTTCCTACTGTGCAAAAATTTATACATCACAACTATCGCAAAATATGTTTCAATATAATTATTGAAGTTTAAAAGGGTAAAAAAATAATTTGTTTATTGACACGATGTATAACCGTGAAAATATTGAGATGTAAAGATTACGCGATGTCAAAACTGATGATTTATTAAAATAAAAAAATATATAACACTTTGAAAATAGTAATGAATATATGATAAATGTTCCGTGTTGATATTGTACAGGTAATGTTTATAAAGGTGAGTATATCTGATTTTAATCGTTCAAGCGTAATATTTAGGGTTGGGGAAAATACTACAAAATATGTTTTCCGTCTTGTCAAGTATAAACCTCCACGACCTGCAAAGCACGGAGCAAAAAAAGCTTGTTCGTAAAGGTACCCATGTTATTTAACGGAGTATTGCGCATTAAACCAGCAGCCAACAGCGACTGTCAGTCGGTCGCCTGCAATTTCTGTCTCGCCGTGCTGGACCGATCTGGTGTGCTAGTGATGTGTCGTTTTCATTAATCAATTTCCTTATTTCTTCTTATTTGTCTATGATATTTGATTCATGAACTACATATATAAATTTGACTGTTCTCCATCTGAAATAGAAGTATAATTGACAAACCCAACAAATGAAAAAAAATACGCTTTGCACCTTTATTAATTACTAGCGGTCCCGCCCGGTTTCACCCGGGTGCAAAAGAATGAATGGGGAAGGAAGGGACATGACTACACACATTCATCTTAGTTTACCGAGATGAATGTTGTGTCCAAATTTCATGATGATCGGAGTTACCGTTCAAAAGTTTTTGTCGATAAAGAGCAGTATTTAAATTTTTTTAACTAATAATTTTTTTTACCTAAGCCTTAGAAGAAAGCAATGTAAAAAATAAAAAAAAAATAAAAATATATTTACCCAACGTGGGGCTCGAACCCACGACCCTGATATTGACAGTCGCATGCGCTACCGATTGATCTACCTATAATTGTGTTCTTTCATCACTAATATGAGTATATCTAGTTAGTGCATTTCACATGAATAGAAGCGTATTTTTTAGATACTTTTTGCAACAATTTTCATTAAAGTTCCGCTCCTAACGGTCGTAGCGTAATATTATATAGCCTATAGCCTTCCTCGGTAAATGGGCTATTCAACAAAAAAAAATTATTCAATTTGAACCAGTAGTTCCTGAGATTAGCGCGTTCAAACAAACAAACATCAAACAAACAAACAAACTCTTCAGCTTTATATATAAGTATAGATATAGATTTAAGCATCTATTTAAGTTCTACATCGGTTCAATTTAGCCGTGTTTTATATGAGAAACAAAATTATAATTATTATTAGAAATACATAACAGCCCCATTTTGTTATCCATCCATGATCTGCCCGGCACGAAAACGTATTCTATCATCATTGGTCTTCGGATAGCAAGATCACCCAATCCCTTATTTTTAGTATGCGCAAGTTGTGATTACGATAGAAGCTCGTCTCAAAAACATCACACAATATGTGCGCCGCTCGCCGTAAATAAAGACTTAGGGAATCTGCTCATCACACAACCGAGAATGCGAGCGAGCGAAACGGTTCATTTGTGTTTAGAATAGGCAAGAAGACAACAAGACGTGCACAAAGTTGTTGTTTTTTTATCCAGCCAAGTAATCTATTAAAAGTAAAACCGATTCCCACCGTTGCATCGCTTCACTGATTTACCGAACTCTGCTCATAGCTCACTCGCTGTAAGCGGGCACGCGTCTTCGAAAGATGTGCTCTTCGTGGTCACAGGTTCTGCTCTTTTTGCTTTGTTCTCAACTGTACTTTTATAGATCGTTTCTTAACTCTACGTGGCTATTTTACTATTGTTTTTTTTTTGGTAGCCACAGTCCGTCACTATACTCTTTCCCATCAACAGTTATAGCAATTGATATAATCTCTTGAATCGTCTAATGCATATCAATATGCGTGTTTGATAGCTTATTATAGTGCGAGATCCGGTATTAGAAATATATACCCTTATCTGTTATTTGATAATGACAAAATTATATGTTAGATAATATTGAAAAATCGCACATGGGTTGCCTATAGCTAAATCGCGTACCGATGCTGTTTAAATTAAATAAATTCTAATTAACTTTTTTGGATCAACTTCCACGATTTGTTAATCATAAAAACCGAGACTAAGATGAGAGAATATGACAAATAAACTCAAAGTAGACAGAACACAACTATTTACAAGGTATGTTTATGTGGATAATCTATATTTATGTAGAGAATTCCTTGTGTCATATTCTCTCAATTTAGACTCGATTTTTATGGATTACAAATCGGGGAAATTGATACAAAAAAGTCAATTAGAATTTATTTAATTTAACAGCATCTGTACGCGATTTAGCTAGGCAACTTATGTGCGATTTATCAATATATTATTTGACATATAATCTTTTGTAATCATCAAATGAGGGTATATATTTCTAATATCAGATCTTAGACTATTAGCGAATGATAAATCTGTTGGTGGTCGGCGGTTGCTACACTCTTGGACAAAGATAGATGATCTATTTTACTTATCAATGATACGTAAACATATCCACTTTATTTGTCAAGGAGTGCAGCGATTCCTGTACCTATGTCCTGTAGACTCATTGTCTCTGTCCACACACTCAACATTTTTTTAGTTATACGAAACCATTGGCACGCTTGTTACATTAACTAGACTCGCATTTTTTTTTTAAATTTAATGCTAATAAAATTTATTCATAATATTTCTGTACATGAATTGACATTAAAAAGCATTTTTGAAAATTATTAATGTTTTTTCGATCATGCTGATTTTAATCTTTGATATATAATAACAATGCACTTCAAAAAGCTTTGAAATAGAACAAAGCAAAGTTCAATGTTGTATAAGCAAAATCAAAACCGACGGGCATAAATATTTTGACGGGCGTGTAGATGCGACAGAAGATAACAATCCGTTGAAATATTCGAAGGTACCTCTCTTTCTTCACCATCACCAACAGTGCCAACTCGGAGTTATTTAATCCACCGCGTAAGTTCTCATTGTTTGCGCTTAAGGTAAAACAGTTGTTACATAACTGGTTTAGTTAATGTAGCTATTGTTCATTTCACTATGAAAACTATATTGATACGATGCAAAAGTACCGATTCTTCCAATTCGTACTCTGGCTTCGAGTAAACGTTATTCATGAAATACATAGTACCGAGCATGGCCAGCACAGCGTCGCCTGTCGTTGAAAATATAAAGTGCCAGAGAGAAAAGACAATAAAGGTCGCTGCACACGAGGCTATAGAAACGCTGCTAGATTCCTTGCTAGATTTTCCTACTAGTTTTCTAGCGCTGGTTTTCTTGATTGCTGTAAAGTGCTCGCTTCGCACGAGACTATTTTTCAAGCTTGTTTTGTGGATAGATCTGGTGCGCTCGCAGTGACAGTTCGTATATAAACACAGAGCAAAACGTGTCTGACTCTGAGAAGAATGAAGCCACGTTGGTTTGTGGGCGTTTGTTCAAGTTCCCACGTGACAAGATACTGCTTCCTGATTGGTTTTTGCTCATATCTAGCAGCGGGCCTAGCAGGGAAAATAGCCCCTGTTCTAATTGTGAGCTAGCAGGCCAGCTCGCAGTGACGTCATTTCCTGCTTCGTACCCAGCCTACCGGCTAGCAGAACTTCTGGCAGCGTTTCTAGCTTCGTGTGCAGCGGTCTTTAAGTTGTCAACAATTTTCACCAAGGATTAAAATAATTAGCGTACAAGTTCAATAATTATTACTTAGCGTAATTTTACATGTATAGGTATTGAGATTTTCTAATGCTCGTTTGAAGAATTACTTTTTTTTTATCTTTGCATTCAATATCTATTATTTTTTGAAATTTTTTGAAAAACTGTCCTTGTTTTTTTTTAAACATATATGTATATTCGTTTCTAAAGATTAATTAATTTCACCTATCGTCTACTATAGGCTAAATACTTCTTTGTTTCTGAAATTTCAATTTACCGAGTATTGATCAGGTGTGCTAAGAGTATGAAGTAAGAAATTAAGTATAGTAGTTAATAAATTATATTTCGGAGAGCAACACACATAAAGGTGAATGTTATGCTTCAATGATTACTTTGAATCGGTTGAACTTGGGAAACGTAACAAACTGCCTGGCACAGCGTTATTGCAAACAGAAAATGGCACGAATCAAAATTTGATTATCATATTTAGTTCCAAAAATTGAGTGAACAATGTGAACTAAAAATTATTTTTTTTCTGCATCCCTATAAATGGGTGTTTTTTTTTAAACTATTTTTTATTATAATCCTAAAAACCAATACTAAAATGACTAGGTTTATATAAATTATTTATAAATATTTATATAAATTATTCAAAACTTTGATTAACGTCTGAATACAACTTTTCAAATAAATAAAACTATTAATTTTTTATTAAAATTCGATCATTCAAACTCCATTCTGTTAGAAAATATAGTTTTTTTATCAAAACTCAAAAATAAGAGAGAAACAGCCTTTCGAAGTTTAAATAAATTTTCTTTAATTTTGAGGTCGGTCCTGGGGTTATATTTAGTCACTATTAACAGGAAATTTTAATCAGGTGAAAAGACCACAGCCAATTTGTTTTGACTATTTATTCATATATACGACGTTTCGTCGGTTTGATTCCGACTTCTTCAGGTATCTAACAAAACAGACACAATTGTGTCTGTTTTGTTAGATACCTGAAGAAGTCGGAATCAAACCGACGAAACGTCGTATATATGAATAAATAGTCAAAACAAATTGGCTGTGGTCTTTTCACCTGATTAAAATTTCCTGTTAATTATTTATAAGACCTGAAGAATTTTACAATTTAGTCACTATGGAAATAAGTTGTTATTATCAAGTATGTGTATTGTTCTGTTTTTGAGAGAATTGTGTGTGCCTCAATTATTTCTGTGAATACTTGATAATAATAACATATTTCCATAGTGACATAATATAACCCCAGGACCGACCTCAAAATTAAAGAAAATTTAATAAAATTTATTTAAACTTCGAAAGGCTGTTTCTCTCTTATTTTTGAGTTTTGATAAAAAAACTATTTGAAATATTTGCTCGTCTATTTGATTTTTACACGCTGTAAAAAAAAGCATCAACTTAAAACTCACTCTGTAATAAGTAGATATACTAATAATTAATTCTTACATTTTTTAGATTATTTCTGAAGAAGATCCAAATCCGGATCGAAAAGTCATCTAGTGAAATATAGATTTATAATTTTATTATTTTTTTGTCAATATATAATTGGTCGATAATTTTATTTATTTATATAAATTATTGTTTTGTTATGGGCTCTTAACATGTGAGCAAAATTTCATGATACTCTGACGTTCCATTAGATAGATAAATATACATACAGGTGAAGTATATGGGGACCGCACACAGTAATTGAATTTGATAAAAATGACGCCGTACAACTTAAAGAACTGTATTTTCAAAAGTGAAAAAATATATTTTAACCGGCAAAATATTCCACGATATTCAAATAAATAGAACTATAAGCGAATTATTCACCCTCGCTATGGTGACAAATATCATGCTTTCAAATACGATCTTGTTTTATTGAACTTTTCATTCATTCGTAGTTCGAAATTGAATTGCAAGTTATATTGCGTTTTATATGGGGTCGGTTTTGTAAATGTATTGTAATTTGTATAAGCAATAAAATGTAAGATCAAAGGCAGATTTGTCATGTTTTTGAAACTGTGAATTGTCAAAGCTTTTTCACAAATGTCGAAAAAAAATCCCTTGTTTCTTTAACGCAATGTTACCTACATTCTGCGTTTTCCACAAGTTACATGTAATGTTATTTTCTGATACAAATATTAAGAGCACTGTGGTTGAAACAAAAATTTAAAAAAATATAGAATAGTTACTTCTTACCACAGCAGTTTTATTAGCGGATGTACATTTCGGGAGCTATTTTCTCATCTTCAGCAAACACTAAACTTTACGAAATGTACATCCGCTAATAGAACTGTTGTGATAAGAAGTAACCGTCTATATTTTTAATTTTTATTTTCTGATTATAAAAAAAAGAAACATCGAAATCGGTTTACTAAGATATCGGCGGACATACATAAAAAAATTAATTACGTGAAATGAGGATTCTGAGCAAATATCACGGCGAAGATTCGAGCATGAAAAAATATATTTCCTAAACTTAAAAACACATTTTTTTGCCTGATGATTCAGTGTTTATTTTTTATAGATATCATTAGTTTGAAAACTATTTCAAAGATTACTTTGTTGTGATCTTTTAGAAAAAGGCAATTTAAAAATTGTTTGTTGAAAAAGACACGCTGAATCGTATGAGTACCTACAAACGGACTTCTGTTTTGTTTTATTTTAAAAATTAACTGAATTAACAAATAAAAATTTCGTGTTTTAAACTTTTCTGTTCAAAACTACTAGAGAAATAATGGAACAGAAGAAAACAACAGTTTTTTTATCTAAATAATAATAAAAATCATGAATGTAAACACTATTAAATTTCATATTCAATATTGAAATGTATCTACCCAGTACTGAAAAGAAATAATTCTAAATTTATTTTAAATATCGCTAACAAAATCATTTTCATATAAGAAAAAATAAAAATATGCTATCAAATTACAGTTTTAAAGTTACCGCTCATCTGTTTTACGTCTAATTAAAATTTGTTGGGCCATAACAGTTGGCTATCGACAACAAAAAACAAGTAACAAAACACTGTTTAAAACCACCATAAGAATAAGATACATGTACATATGTTTCATTTAAGATTTTCACGGGTCTGTTGACCAAAATGTAGTCATCTTTAAAAACCTTAAACCTATCGGTATGCGTTGAAGCGTTTATTGAATTATGTTTAAAATCCAGCGGTTTGAAGACAAACGATTCCTCAGAAAGGTATTTTTTCTGGTTGAACGAATACTCTTTTCTAGTTGGATGGATTTAAAATGCATACGCTGCAACTTGCAACCGTATTTTGTTCTCTGTCTGATTTACAATCTTTTCTCATTTCTCATCCCCCCTTTTCCCGTAGCGTAATGTATGTTAGGTTGCTTCTTTTGGACTTCTCCGACCAGTCCTGATGAAACACACTTTATATACGGACTTATTAAAATAGAGCGTTCAGAAATTATTGTTTATCTATCTGATAATAAAAATAAAAATTGTGATTAAACGGGACAAAATACCAACTTAAAAACATGTAAATCGGTTCGCAGATTGTCGAAAGAAAGCGGATTGTGTTTTGAAAATCATTGCTAGAATGTTACATGTTTCAGAAAAGGCGGGTGATATGCAATACAATGGAGCTATTAAATGTATACCTACCGAAGGAACTATGCAGGAATTATCGTATTAAAAAGGTTAATGCGTATAATATTTTAAGTATTTTTTAACCTCAAGTATGCTTCACTTATGTTGTATAAGATACTTTTAAAAATGTACTTACTGAAGTGCCTTGTTTATTGTGTAAGAATATTTTTAAAGTACCCAAAATATCTAGCAAGAAGAGAAAGAAAAAAATAGATCAATAGTCAGCTGCGATGTTGCAGATGTTTTAATTATTTTCAATGTTCCAGCATCTTTACTGGCGTCTCTTTCTTCAAAATTTCTATTTGAGCGACTTGGACTTCCAAAAAATTAATTATGGGAAACACTGTACTTTGACTCAAATGACATCTCATGAAAGTATTGTATCCCCGCCTTTAATGTGCATGTATATAATATTTACGTATGAATATGGGTTAGGTTATGTGACAATTGCACATCAAATCATGTACAGATAATAGCAATTGATTCAGCCAACAGGAAATGGGCAGGTATCCTCAACAATCCCAAGGACGTATCGACATCGGAACATATCATCATCATCACAATATCATTTATTTTACATTACCTACGTGTACAGTTCATATAAAATAACATTTCGGTGATCTTTTAAAACTTCCACAACTTTTATTGATTAACTGATCTTTATTCGACAAATTTTAATTCATCCAGATATACGTTTATCAGTTTTTTTTAAATAATAAATAAATAATAGTCTTCTACCGCTTGAAATTTTGCATTGTGATTTATCACTAATTTTTTTCATACTGTGAAACTGGCTTTTATTACAATTAAGTTTTCTTCATCTACATACATTTTCCATAAGCATATTATATTTTTATCTATGAACGTTTCGATACAAGTACATTGTGATTATATTTTTGAAAATAACATGTTTTTTATTTTTCGTCTAGATGTCGAAAAAGCATTGTTATACTACACCACCTGACACCCTGGGGCCCTCCCTTAGTATAAAAAAGCTTCACGTTGTAGTTTCATCTTTATAAATCACGAAGTAAAGTAGATATTTGTATAATTCGTGTATGTTTTTGAGTTAATACCTAACTTAAGAGCCCGTTTCCCCTGGTTTTCTCAATGCAATACAGTGGTCTGCGGTCCCGTATAAATCTGATCGTAAAACGAGAGATAAAATTATGAAAAATTATTTTTATGGAGATTAAGGATCAATCTATGTCCCTATTGTACCATTTTTTAAATTTTTTTAGCAGAAAATTTTTTATAAAAATTTTAAAAACCGTAAAAAGTGTCTTTTAAAAGCATTCGCCATTAATTAACAAAGTAAAAAATGAAAAATTTGTTACAATACGGACATAGATTGATCCTTAATATAACTAGAAAAAAATATGCCGTAGCCTGTTTTCCAAAATTACGACCCAGTTTATACGGGAAGCCGTAGCTCTGCAATGAAAAAATATCGTAATATGTTGAATTGACTGGTGCTGTAACTACGGAAAGAACGGGTGTTTTTGAAATTATCATCTGTGCTGGCATGTGCCGTTAAAATTTAGGGCTGGGTTGTATACTATATAGTGGTTTGATAAATATTCGTTGCAACGATTTTAATTTAAAGTTCGCTGCATACGAGGCTGGATTTGCCGCTAGATTTCAGTACTAGTTTTCTTAATTGCTATTATGTGCTCGCTTCACACAAGGGCGTAGATATTTTTTTTTCTGGGGGGCGGGGTATAAAGCTAAATAAATCAATATTTTTAAGTTTTATTAATAGGAACACCAAAACCAAACGACTAAACTAAAAAACTTTGTTTTGGGTAGAATTTGAAGAGCCAAAAAAAAAGTCTTTTTCATATAGCCACACGGGTCTCGTAAAATTCACGTAATAATGCGGGACATTTCCTATAATACGGGACACGGAACTTTAATGCAGGACTGACCAGGGGTATGAAACTCAATGCTATTCGAGCTTCTCTTATTTGTCTGAAGGAATAATTTTAATGCCAACATGATAGCATGAAAATTAATGAAAATGTACTTTTGACGAACTTTTTTCAGTCATTGGCATCGCTGAAATGGCGCCAGCTCACCAAAGCGCATCAAAGCGGGAGTTTCAAAATTGTCTACTTATGTTATGAACAATATTATTTAATAAAAAAGGATAAAAAACTGTTCAATTCTTACAAAATTACAATTATAAGAGGAAATGTATTTTAAACATCAACCATTTTGTTCGAAACGTGCTTGTTGTGACAACACCATTCCCAGGGCAGCTACGACACACACACCATTTTACACAGTTGGTATTAAAATCATTCCTTGTCATTTAAGAGGTCACCTTGCCATCACACGAGACATCTTTACAAACACACACTATGTCATAATGTTTGTTTGTGGGCCTTTGTTCATGTCACCCACGTTACAAGATACCGTTTCCAGATTGGTTCTTGCTCAGAGCCAGCAGATGACCTTGAAAGAACAATAGCCCCTGTTCTTATTGTAATTTTGTGAGCTAGCAGGCGAGCCCACAGTGACTTCATTTCCAGCTTTGTACCAACAGAAGTCCAGCGTTTCAACATGGATTATCGCCTTGGAAAATAAACAAGATTACCTTTGTCAGCAGTACGTAAGAAAAAATGTAGGTAACATTGCCAAATATAATAGGTAAATATTTTATCTATAATACTTATTTTATTGATTTATATTGATATTTAACTTCCAATAGGAAGTTATTGTATTTAATAGTAAAAGAAAAATTATCTGAAAAGTCAAAACAGAAAAAAATTTTGTCACAGCATAATTAAAATGGAAGAGATTAATTTTACATCTATACACATAGAATATATTGAGAATTTTAATTATGAAGAGATAATAAAATAAATATGAATTCAAATAAAATTATGTACCTACATAATAAAAATTCAGAATTAATGACAAAATAAGAATTTTGAATTAAAATGATGTAAATAATAAAACTGTTTTAATTACTATGGCACTACTACAGGTAATAGAGAATTTTTTCTGCATTATCCTACAACTTTTTTTTGTTTTCTTAAATAGGTTCAGTATCACGTACTGACCCTAAATGCACAAAATCCTTACAAATTAGGAGGGCAGAAGTGCCGCCATTTCAGCCTATATCTCCCTAACCGTGCACTTGAGGCGAAAAAAGGTAATAACCTTTATTGTAGATAAATAAATTTACTATCTTTTTTGTTCAATACTTTTTTTTGTATCACTTACCGTTTACGACTTATTCAACTATTACGATTTGTTTATTGACTTTTGGATCCATATCTCTTCTAATAATAATTTGTTTAAACAATAAAATGCTAATGACTTAAGTTTTAAATCTACAAATTTTCTACAGCTTTTAATTCAAACTTTTTTTCTAAAATTAATATTTTTAAAGTTATAACGCGCTAATGTCAAAAAACCTGTGCCTAGGCGCATGAGTGGACATAATAAAATAAGAATGAATTGTAATAAAATTATGTACATAATAAAAATTCAGAATTAAAAAACCAAAAAAATAAAAAGTGTGCATTCATTTTTTTAAATGATTTCTAGTAAATTAACTGATTTATTATTAACTTCCCGCTTAAAAAAAAAATTTTTTTTTTTTTCAAAAATCGGGAAGTTATTGGTTTCACCCCGATTTTCGAAAATCGAGTTTTCGCCAGATATTGACGTTCTGAGGTCCTAGGAAGCTATTGAAACTATTTTGGCGATGATGTCCGTAGGACTGTATGTGTGTGTGTGTGTGTATGTATGTAAACCTTTTATATCTTTTGAATGGAGTGTCCGACTGAAACGCGGTTTGCGGCATCTGACGTGAACTTAGTGAACTTAGACTTCCTGAAAATTTGAAACGATTCGGCCCAAAAAATTTTGAGAAATCTTAAAAAAACAAGTTTCAAAAATTTTTTAAAATTTGCTTTTGTAAAATATTTTCTAAACTACTAAACCGATTAATTCCAAAATCTAATTAGCTCTTCTCCTTAACAAACTGCGTCGATTTCCGCAAACCGCATCAAAATCGGTTCATTTGTTCACGAGATACCGTGAACGAAAAAATCGTAAAAAAGTGTTTTTTTTTTTAAATTGCTCGTAAAATTCCTATGAGATCGATTTTTCTGTAATAAATTATTTTTTTAGGTTAAAAAATTGCGTCGACTACCGCAAATCGCATCAAAATCGGTTCATTTGTTCATGAGATATCGTGAACCAAAATTTCGTAACAAAGTGTTTTTTTTTTTTTGGGCTCGAAGAGCTAAAAAATAAACTTCTTGCTATATTTTATATATTTTTGAGCGTTTTGAACTCGAAAATAGCGGGAAGTTACAGGGATGGCCTGCAGGGTCAAACTTCTTTTCAAATTTTTACTTATGCAACTGTATTAGATTCCATAGCTCATAAGTTGGCTAATAGTTGTGTCACTGTGGTCTGTGGAGTAAAGAAACTCAGTCATAAATTAAATAATTAAATAAATAATATATAAAACAAATAATGAAAGTCCTATATTTTTGCAACTTTAAAAAAATACTTTTTTTTTCGAAAAAAAGGTGGCAACCCTAATTGTAACAAACAGTACCTACTGTATTATAGTTATTATTATGAATATACAATACATTTTTTTCCATATTTTTGTGACATTTAACATAATTCTATTTTTTGTAAACTATTTCTTTGCAGATAAATTATATGTTGTAAAGTTTTGTAATTCTGGATATAAAATGAATATAGCACATCCCTATTTGATATCTGCAGTCTATACGTGTCTGTGTTAGTATACTAACACATGTAATAGTATGTATATCACTATAACGAGGCATATAATAATTCGGTTCTCTTTGTCAATCCTTCTCACATGTGTGAAAGATAGAGAGAGAGCATTCAATTCTCATAGACCACAATAATTAGGTGTACTATTATGAATGGAATGTTTCAAAATGTTTCCTCACCACACGCCGCAAAATACAGCTTCCCCTCTGTGATCGGCAAACGGGCTCTTAAATTGATTAAATACTAAATTAATATTTTTACCAAATTTTGTAATAAATGTTAGATTCCTACTGTCCTAATGACCTCTCGGGCCAGGGGCCCCCTCAGTCCTGGGGCCCGCAGCAATTTGCCCGTTCTGCCACCGTATTGTTACGCCACTGGTTATACTATTAACCGAAAAATGTAAATAATTGTCGTACTTTGTCGTAAGATTAATCCAGAAGGAATCATCGCTCTCGAGTATAATGAACAATTAAATTAGTTCCTCTGTATTTTATGCATGTTAACATATACACGTGTGTTTACCTGGTGAGGGAGGAATAAAGTACAACACAAAGAATTGCAAATAATACTGAAAAATATCTTATTACTGGCCAAATATCGCCTCTTATAAAACCTAAAAGCGCTTCCTTTATCACCAAAGGAAGTGAAATACGATACTCTTTTTATAGAGATACGTGTAGGTGTAACTTGTTCCGAAATATTACTGAATAAAAAAGAGGCTCTACTTGTTGAGCTGTTTTTATGCTTATTTTATTCAAAAAAATACTCGAAAAATAGTAAAATTCAGAGGTTTAAACTATAATATAAACTATAAACTATAATATATTGCGTAGCAAGTGGGAGAGAGTGCCTTTTTAAAAACGAGTTTCAGAAACACCGCGCGAGTTTTAAAATGAAGGTACTATGTCACGCTTGTCACGCACGACGAATTCATGTAAACGGACGTGCGTAAAAAGAGGAAGCCGTGTGTAAAAAGTGAAACAGGGCTCAAAATAGCCAAAAATGTATGAATATTTTTACCGATACAATGTACCTTATTGGTTGAGTGTATCAGCACCATTAAAAATAATTATTTTCAAAGGCTGATTATACGAAAATATTAAAAATTGGAAAATATAATTACGCTTGGATCGTTTTGATGGTCAGTCCTTAAAATTAATACGAGTATTAATTACACAAGACTTGGTATTTTATGTATGGTTTAGAAACAGAATATTTCTGTGAATGTATAATAAATTTAAAATAATATATGAATTTCAACGAAAACGTAATATACTATGGACCCACCAGTGTCTCATACGTACACAGCGCAAACAGAAAGTGTAGTACGTACAGTATGATCAAAAAGTAACGCCATTTATTTTTTATGAAAAAGTGTTCAATTTAAGATTAATGTCATTTCTGTATAGGGACAGTATAATTTTTGTCGCTGTATATTTTTGAATTTTTTTTTTATTTTAAAAAGAAAAAAGGTGCATCGACTCGAGGTCATTAGCATAAAATATATATAACGTAGGTACATAAAGAGTTACATAATCAGGTAAGTATTTTACAGTGGATATATTACAGGTAAGTTATATTTAATTCTATAGATTTGTTAATTATATATTTTTGAAATGTTTTTTGAATGAAGAACTGAGATGACTGCAAGATTATAAAACACGTACAGTGGTACCTCGACATACGAGTGCCCCAACATACGAGTTTTTCGAGATACGACCCGGCGAGCGAGTGATTTTTTGCTTTGAGTTACGAGCGAAATTCGAGATACGAGTTCGGTTTACCAGGTTTAATGGACACTTACCTAACTCATTTCCGGAACATTCTGAGAGGGAGGAAGAAACAAACCTACTTGGACATGTTTTTTTCTAAACGGCCTACAGGTGAAAGCGAGAAAAATGTAGCGGAAAAGGCAAAGACCAGTGAGGATATCTAATTTATTTCTTTACATTCTCTTTTTTCTTTTTGTACAATAAATATTTGTCATTTATAAATACGTTTTTATTATTCAAACTGGGGTGACATTTTGGGGGTTGGAACGGATTAATGGTAGTTCAATTGTTTTGTATGGGGTAATTTGCTTCGAGATACGAGTAATTCAAGATACGAGCAAGGTTGCGGAACGAATTAAACTCGTATGTCGAGGTACCACTGTATTAATGTTATTTAAATTATAAACAAATGGTTACGTAAGTAGCGCAATCAACAATGCGATTATTTAAATATATTACTTAAATTTTGAGAGCACGATATCAAAATCTTGTCAAGGGCGCCGATGAATCTAGTTACAGTACCGGATAGCAGGCATTATATTTTAAACTCCTGTATATGATATTTTATTTTTTATAGCAGATAATATATTTTCTATACAAATAAAGACATTAAATTTCATATTATAACTATTACATCTTAATTTTATATAAAAGTATCAAATAGCATACATTGTAAATTAAAAACTAACTCATTAAAATATTTTATATCAGTTTTAAGAATCTATAAATTGTTATTGAAACTTAAATAATGCCTATGTAACGTACCATACGAAGTATTTTTAAAACTCCAGAATATCAGCCGTAGGTATCGAGTTTTGTGAAAAAGAGAGTTTTTTATCTACTGAAAATTAGAATCAAATATTTGAATTTTAAACGATTATTGACGTGATAACGTCTTATAAATTGATGAATCACCAATCTTATAAATTGATAAAACACCGGCTGCATGTACGAAAAAGTGTAACGTTCCTAACGGTCGTAACGTTCCTAACGTAACGTTCCTAACGTAATGTTCCTAACGCGTAACGTTCCGCCTGACCCTGTGCGTGCTTTTTGCTAATTTCTCGCTCAATTTAAATCAGATCGGTTTGAAACCAGTCTTAAACGAAAGAGGAGAACATTTTACATAGATTTCGTATAACAGAATTTGCCTAAACAGTTTTTTTATACAAATTTATATAGAAAAATAGCTGTATAAATGCAATGTTGTCTAATGCATGACGCGACGCGGTCGGTCGTCTTTGTTTGCCGTACATGGAAATTAGAATATAACGTATGTCTTGTCTTAACATGAAAACGGCTGCATTTCTAATGTTTAATTCAATTTTTTGACATTAGTATTTTGTCAAATGCAACGCCTTCTAAGTTAAGTATTGGAATAACTAATTATTATTAGAACATAATACTTTGACAGTTGCAAACGTCACTTTTGACATTTCTTATCATTCCGACACCAAGGATAAGCGGATTGAAACCAAATTTTGGGAGGTTTAGGTTATGTATTACGGAATACGTTATCACGTAAAACTATCGTCCGTAAACCGACTTTACAGACAACCAATTTTTTTTTATACAAATATTAAGAGCACTGTGGTTGTAATTGTTATATTCAGTTAAGATTTTTGTTTAGTAATTTAGTTTAGTGTTTGCTGAAGATGAGAGCATAGCCCCCGAAATGTACATCCGCTAATAAAACTGTTGTGGTAAGAAGTAACTTTTCTTTATTTTTTGATTAATTTCTAGCACGACTCAAACTTATTATGACCCGGAACGAAACTATCGGTGCTTTTAAGAAAATACAAGATTAAACGGATTGTCCCGGAGTGATCAGACATTTTTGTCATCCAGAAAATTTTTGTTACACTTCTTCTGTAACACCTGAACACAAAATCGAAAACTTGGGTAAAAGGTAGTGGGACCTAGCCAATACTTGAATTTTGTCACTAAGTAGAAATGTAATAGTCACTACCTAAAATAAACAAACCGTAGGTACCTACACATTATTCAAAATCAAGCAAGCGTTTTTTTACAGAAAAATACAGACGTTGACAAGGTACACCAAACTGTTAATTCTACCTATATAAATGACAATATTTTATTATTATAAGACAAAATATAAAAAAAAAACAAAAACATTAATGATCGCTATTAGCATATTCATAATAATAACTCGGACGGGAGAGTATTATTTAGAAATTTTCCGCTGTTTCATGTTTTAATTTATGTTTCATATAATATTTATTATAATTAGGATACTATTGAGTATTGTTGTTCCACTATTTACAGTGGAACATGTGTTTTCATTAAGTACGAAAACAATTTATCTAAATAAATTTTGTTTATACTAGGAAATTAACGATATCTTTTTGTTGGCTAACTCAAAAGCCCAACAAGGCTCAAAGGTTAAAAATTTGTTAAAAATTATCCGGTTTCCGTGATTAAGTATTAGGTTTAGAATTACTTTGTTCCTTCGAAGTGGCAAAAAAAAAAATAGTCAATTGTTTTTTTCGATTTAATGACTTTACATTGACGAGAAATTTTTCCTCATTTCTTGACAAATTTGTAGACCTGACGCAATGATTGACTTTAACAAAACGATGGACTATGTATACACCTTGACTTTTGGCATTTTTCAAACAATCAATTTACTTTGTTGCCAAATGAAATACACAAACGATTTTTAATGTTTCATTATTACCTACATTGTACAAACAAAATGAAATATTTTAATTATACAGTTTCAATATAGAACTTACATAACTAATAATCAATTACGTAACTAACCAGATTACATTCCAAAAATGTCAAAAACCTTTGCCAGAGACATAATAATATACTGATCGATTTCTACAAACTTAACAAAACTTGTAAATTGTGAAACAAATAGGTATTAGTCAATGAAACTTTTACGTTTTTATTCCATTTTATTTAGTAAACTAAGAAGTGTTTATTTGAATTAGAATTTATGATACATCAAATAGTTTTTTATGTCTTTTGAAAATTTACAACTCGGTGTGGCGAAAAAATAAAACAGATTAAAACACTATAAGCTTGTTTATAAAAATGCGCAATCTAGTTTTTAAATCTATGCATATTTTTATATGGTATCGGCTCATCTATCCATCAGACATTTTGTCGCTGAAACGGCTATGGTGCAGAGAAAAATGTAGATATTATCAAGTAGCCATTCCACATCTATAAAAAAATGCGGCTAGCTACCGAAGTACAAACAAACTTGTTTTCGTTTTTTGTTTAATCCCACTATAAAATAAAATTTTATAATCCGCAGGATAAAATACACATTCGATATTTAAATTATTTTCGCGTTACATTTATTTGCTTTTTATTAATTTTGTCCCATTAGACGCGTTACATAATTTTTGACGTGATAACGTCTTATAAATTGATGAAACACCGGCTGCACGCACGAAAAAGAGTAACGTTCCGCAAGTGAGAGCGCGATATAAGCGATAGTCTCTCTCTTCTCGCGTGACGTTACAGAGTAGTGTGCGTTCAATATTTTTTTCGGCTGTTCCAGCGAAAGCTACATCTGACAGATGGCCAGATAAATTATACGGTTTGTTAACAAAATATATATAATATATAGGTATACATTCTTTTAAATGTCTTTTATAATTGCTTAAAAATATGTATTTTGCTTTGGTTGATCAAATTATTAGTCGGTAAAAATATAGTTTGACAGCTACTAAAATGTAGGTTATGTATTATTAAATATAATATTCGAGCTGAATACGTTATCACGTAAAACTATCGTCCGTAAACCGACTTTACAGACAACCAATTTTTTTTTTGTATAATATTTATCATATTGATTAAAAAAAATATTGACCATCCGACAGTAAAATATGTATGTCAGTAAATAAATAAGAATATACCTAACTTTAGAAAAAATATTAAAATCCCACCAAAAACATAAATGTGGAAAAAGGGCCAACTTCGATACAAAGAACAAGTTGTTTTGCCGGCATTGCCGAAAAAAAGAAGTGAGATCTATGAGGATGCCAAGTTTCTCTGTTTTATTTCTTAAATAAATGATTTGTGTATGTAAACTTATCGCGTGAAAAACTTGGCATCTTCTTTTTTTAGGCACACCATCTTGTTCTTTGTATCGAATTTGTCCTTTTTTCACGTTCATGTTTTTGGTGGGATAGTATATACTATGCTGAAATATCAAATCTGATACGAAGTTCAGCTATTTAAAAATTGGTTGTCTGTAAAGTCGGTTTACGGACGATAGTTTTACGTGATAACGTATTCCGTAATACATAACCTAAACCTCCCAAAATTTGGTTTCAATCCGCTTATCCTTGGTGTCGGAATGATAAGAAATGTCAAAAGTGACGTTTGCAACTTACAAAGTATTATGTTCTAATAATAATTAGTTATTCCAATACTTAACTTAGAAGGCGTTGCATTTCACAATATACTAATGTCAAAAAATTGAATTAAACATTAGAAATGCAGCCGTTTTCATGTTAAGACAAGACATACGTTTGCTTCAAACAAAGACAACCGACCGCGTCGCGCCATGCATTAGACAACATTGCATTTATACAGCTATTTTTCTATATAAATTTGTATAAAATATTTTTCTATATAAATTTGTATAAAAAAACTGTTTAGGCAAATTCTGTTATACGAAATCTATGTAAAATGTTCTCCTCTTTCGTTTAAGACTGGTTTCAAACCGATCTGATTTAAATTGAGCGAGAAATTAGCAAAAAGCACGCACAAGGTCAGGCGGAACGTTACGCGTTATGCGTTACGCGTTACACTTTTTCGTACATGCAGCCGGTGTTTTATCAATTTATAATATTGGTGATTCATCAATTTATAAGACGTTATCACGTCAAAACAAAAGACTGCGAATTTGCCAAGCGTAATCCTATCAATCGTTCGGTTATAAAACCATTTATAATTCTGTAGCCAAGCCTCCATGAAAAATAATGTATTCAACGAAACATTTTAGAGACTTAGATGCTATCAACTATGACGAACTGCATGAACCCTTTTAACCTTGTCAACTATAAGCATGGCGTTGTTTTTAGATTAAAGTCATAAAAATTGTCATTATCAGTTTTTTATTTCTCATTTTTCTTAATTTATTTTAAAGATCATTAACAAGCAATAAATCTTAATGCATTCACAAGCGACAAGCGCAATGATTATAATAATTTACATATTTAATAGTTGAACGCTGTTATTTCTTTTTATTTGAAATTTTATTGATTTTTGATTTTTAAGTCAAGGGTAGTGTCGGGGGCCACAAAGAAAAAACTAACGAAGATTCCGTAAATCGTACTCTTTGCCTGTCTACGGACTTTAAATGAATAGCATTGTACTTCGTTTATGATTTAATAATTTAATTGCTCAAAGTTTTTCTGTTTTTCTTCTTTATTTGTCTGTTTTTTCAATATATTAGACCGAACAGTTTCCAATAAGCACGCGTCTCTCTTCAAACCAAGAATAGAAGTGCCAAAAGATTAATTTTAGCCGTAGCACTTATCGAAATACATTTTTGAAAGACTCTTTAAGTTTCATCCATTTATTTATACAATGTGACAATTATTATTATTTTATTCAACATATTTGTTAACGTAAGTTTGTAACATGAATATTATTTAATTCAACATATTTATTAATTTAAGTTTTTGACGTCATAACGTCTTATAAATTGATGAGCTGCACGCACGAAAAAGTGTAACGACGTAACGTTCGTAACGTTCCGCCTGACCCTGTGCGTGCAAGCGAGAGCGTGCAGTATAAGCGATAGAGAAGCACGATCGGCGTCGGATTGTACGCATTTCACTCTTCTCGCGTGACGTCAGAGAGTAGTGTGCGTTCAACATTTTTTTCGGCTGTTCCAGCGAAAGCTACATCTGACAGATGGCCTTTGTTTTATAAACCGTGGAAATTAAGACTTAAAATCAAGATATCTAATAAAAATGTCATAAATTATCGAATTTTTAAAGCAATTTTTCAGATAATACATCGTTATTTGTTCGTTTTTGCACGGATATTTTTTGTGTCATATAATTATTACCGATTCATCCAAGCCAAAGTATAACTGAACGCACGATAATGGCAATATGGCACTAATAATAATTAATAAATGTCATTTTATTTTGTCATAACAGCAGATAAATTATACGGTTTGTTAACAAATATATAATATATATACATTCTTTTAAATGTCTTTTATAATTGCTTAAAAATATGTATTTTGCTTTGGTTGATCAAATTATTAGTCGGTAAAAATATAGTTTGACAGCTACTAAAATTTAGGTTATGTATTATTAAATATGATATTCGAACGGAATACGTTATCACGTAAAACTATCGTCCGTAAACCGACTTAACAGACAACCAATTTTTTAACATGAATAATACTTCCTAGTTCATACGTTCCGCTGCCATCTTGTCTCTGTTTCTCCACATTACCACCAGGGTACACCAGTGGCCGCGTGGCTTTTTAAGACGTGGTGTTACAACAATTAATATGTTTGTTTATAGCTATTACTGAGATGCTTATTGTTGCTAATGAGTGAAGCTGATGAAAGAATGACCGTGTCATAAAATTACATTTAAAACTAATACTTATATTTTAAATTTAACTGGCTTTTTGTTGATATTAAAACAATAAAATTTTACGTTGATAGTTTTAATTACAACCAGTTTTAAGTATTTGAGAGAAATAAAGATAGGTGACAGAGCAATAAAATCCCACAACATTACAACATGTATATGTGCACAATAATTGTACTTTATCATTCAAATTTTATATTTAAATCGTTGAATAATAAATGTAAAAACATTATGTAATAAGAGTAACTTTTTGTAAAACAAATTCTTTTTCTTAAAATAAAATTTAATTGCTGTTTGAAACTTAAAAGAATTACATCTGAATATTTTTTCTTAAAAATAACCCTACAAAGGTTATGGGTCCAGGTCGTGCCTGTGATAAAGTGAACTTATTAAAACATTTTTAATCAAGTATTTAACGATGGCTTCTGGATTAAGCGTCATGATAGAAAAACTTTCCAAAGACAATTATGACACGTGGCGGATTCATATGGAGGCAATATTAGTAAAAAACAACGCGTGGAGTTATGCTGAAGGTACCGCAATAAAACCTGAAGATGGAGCCGCCGCCCAAACGTGGGATTTAGCCGATAAAAAGGCAAAAGCCGATATAGTGTTAGCTATGAATCCTTCGGAACTCTGTCACGTACGTCATTGTAAAACAGCTAACGAAGTCTGGACAAAATTGGAAGATATTTATCAGCCAAAGGGACCGGCAAGAAAAGCAACACTTCTGAAACAATTATTGTTTACAAAGATGGCTGAAGACGGTGACATGGTTGAACATTTAAATACATTTTGTACGACTGTTGACAAATTAGCTGAAATAAAAATCGATGTCGCAGAGGATCTCTTAGCAATTCTCTTGTTATACAGTATTCCTGGAAGCTACGAAAACTTTCGGTGCGCAATAGAAACACGCGACACATTACCAACACCGGAAGCTCTCAAAATCAAACTTTTGGAAGAAGCTGAAGCTAGAAAGGGAATGAGAAAGGGACAAGAAACTCAGGAAGCATTTATCGCAAAATTTAAAAGAAATTCACGAAGTAATCAAAGCAATGTAAAGTCTGAAACTGACAAAGAACACTCAAGTACGAACACAAATGATAATTCCACTTTCAATAGAAAAACTTACAAGTGCAATTACTGCCAAAAACCCGGTCATAAAGCTGCAAATTGCTGGAAAAAGGCAGCAGATAGAAGACATAAAGCTTGTAATACCGAGGAAGAAGCAATGTTTGCCTGCGTTCAGAAAATTGTACACAAGGCATCAATTGCTGATGCACTGAGTACGACAACCATGATTGAAAATGAATGGTGCATTGATAGTGGAGCCACATCTCACATGTGCAATGACAAAAACAAATTTTCAGTACTGGAGCCAGTGGAAAATCAAAAAGTAAGATTAGCAATTGATGAAACAACAGAAGTCGAGGGAATTGGAACGGTTCGTCTTACTGTGCCAAATGGAGTCGACGTTGGTATAATAAGACTCGAAAAGACATTGTATGTACCGAATTTAAAAACAAATCTATTGTCTATTTCTAAGGCTGTGACTGGTGGAAAGGAAGTCATATTTACTGAAGAGCAAGCTATTATCAAAAATAAACAAAATAAAATCGTAGCTGTAGCACAAAGAAAAAATGATTTGTATTTTATTGAACCGTTTCAAGAAATCGCATCGACAGCAAAAGATGAGATGGGACAGTTAGAGAGTTGGCACTGGCGTTATGGACACCTAAATGAGGCTGATATGAAAGCTCTAATATCAAAATCAATGGTAACCGGCATTACAATGAATTCAAATGAAAAACTATCGATCTGTGAAGTTTGTATCAAAGGGAAGCAAACTGTAGTGCCATTCAAATCATCAAAAAATAGAGCAAAAAATATACTGGATCTAATCCATTCGGATGTATGTGGACCTATGAGAGTTCAGTCTATTGGTGGAGCACGCTATTTCGCAACCTTTATTGACGATAAATCAAGATGGGTTCAAGTATATTTTCTGAAATCAAAATCTGAAGTGAAGGAAGCTTTTAAAAAGTATAAGGCATTAGTAGAAAATTTGAAGGAACGAAAAATAAAGGTTCTCAGAACGGATAATGGCCTGGAATACTGTGCGGAAGATTTCAACAAGGAGCTCGAAACCTGGGGAATACAACGGCAACGCACCGTGGCATACACTCCACAGCAGAACGGGGTTGCAGAGCGAATGAACCGAACATTAGTAGAAATGGCAAGATGCATGTTGTTACAATCCGATTTGAAAGTTAGTTTTTGGGCAGAAGCGATCTCAACTGCTGCCTACTTACGAAACAGATGTCCAACAAAAAGTCTTGTCAGTACTACACCGTATGAAGTTTGGTTTAGCAGGAAGCCGAATGTATCACATTTCAAAATTTTTGGCTGTAAAGCGTATGCACTGGATAAAACACCTGGAAAAGATAAATTCAAAGCTAAATCCAAAGAATGTATTTTCGTCGGGTACTCTGATGAATCAAAGGCATACAGACTTTGGGACAGCGAATTCAAGAAAATAATCAAAGGTAGGGATGTAAAATTTATTGAAAAATCTGTTTTAGGTGTGAAAGAAATCAAGAATAATTTTCTGGAACTGGAAGATGACACAAACGAATATAATAAAAAATTAGATGAAATGAAGGTTCAAGAAACAAGTCGTGAAGAAGATCTTGAAGATGAAGAGAATCCTGAAGATTTTCAACAACTCCAAGAATTCAAATCTGAAGAGTCGGAAAGTGAAAGTAGCGTAGAAGAAAATGAAAATTTACGAAAACCGCCTATCACTGCAGTTGAACCTGAAAATGTCACTTTCAAGAGGGATCCAGGGAGACCAAGGCTGGAACGAACAGGGAAGCCAGGAGCTCCAAGAAAAATTTACTCAAGAGCACGACATTATTCATGTCAAGCTCAGTTGGCCTATGAAGAGATCACCTGCCCAAGTGTTGAGGAAGCATTAAGCGGTCCAAACGCAAAAGAGTGGAGACAGGCGATGAAAACAGAATTTGAAGAGCTGAGTAAGAGTGGTGCTTGGGAGTTAGTCGTGCGACCAAAGAATAGATCTGTAATTGGATGCAGATGGGTCTTAAGGACAAAATTTAATGAAGATGGAACTATTGAAAGAAGAAAAGCTAGACTAGTTGCAAAAGGCTATAGTCAGCAACCTGGAATTGATTACCGAGAAACTTTTGCACCGGTGGCAAGAATGAGCTCAATTCGCATTCTGGTGGCACTAGCAGTGCAATGGAACCTTCAACTGTATCAATTGGATGTGGTGATGGCATTTATTAACGGGGATCTCGAAGAGGACCTGTATATGGAACAAGCAGAAGGTTTTGAAATAAAATGTCAAAAAGATACTGTCTACAAGTTGAAGAAATCTCTATACGGCTTGAAACAGGCAAGCAGACAATGGTATGCCAAATTGAGCCAAGTACTAGAGGAACTGGGACTGAGATGCACAGATTCCGATAAATGTTTTTATTTCTTTAAAAATTATGAATGTACTCTACTCTTATTAGTCTATGTTGATGATCTTATTATAGCGACGAATAAGTCAGAGCAATTCGCAAAACTTAAAGAAAAATTAAGTGAAAATTTCAAAATGAAAGATCCTGGACGATTGAAATACTGTCTGGGAATAGAATTCAAACATGATTTAAATAAAAACCTAGTCATTATGACACAACATAAATACATTCAAGATGTTCTGGAACGTTACGATATGATCGATGCAAAGTCGTCAACTACACCCCTGGAACCAAAAATAAAATTATCTAAAAATTCAGAAATCGAAAATAATGACGAAATTACTTCACAAGCTTATCAGTCATTAATTGGGGCATTAATGTATGTGACCGTCGGAACGAGACCAGACATAGCATATAGTGTCAGTATGCTAAGTCGATTCAACAATAATCCAACAATGGAACATTGGAATGCTGCAAAAAGAGTGCTTCGATACCTAGGAGGCACTAGTCATCACGGATTAATATTCAATAAAACCGCCGGCACTCTAGAAGGATTCGTTGACTCTGATTGGGCAAGTAATATAGACGACAGAATTTCTCAAACTGGATTTGCTTTTAAACTCAGCGGAGCGGCAATAACATGGGAATCACGAAAACAAAAGAGTGTAGCTCTTTCTAGCGTAGAAGCAGAATACATGGCACTTTCTGAATCTGTTAAGGAAGCAGTTTACCTACGAAGTTTTCTGAAGCAAATCGGATTCATTGAAAATGATGAAAAAGGAGTTAAGTTGTATTGTGACAGTCAGGGTGCTCAAAAATTAATGAAGAATCCAATACACCACTCACGCACCAAGCATATTGATGTAAGGTATCACTACGTTAGAGAGATATATGAAAAAGGGCTCATTGATATAGAATACTTACCGACAACCGATATGATTGCTGACGTGCTGACAAAAAGTCTCTGCGGACCGAGTCATCACAACTGCTTACACGGATTAGGTGTAAAGGATACACGCGTCGAGAGGGGGTTTGTTGGATAAAACATCGCCGCTTTTTTTTGTTTATAATTAATTATTGCTTTTTGTTTATTATAAAAATATTTTTTTCAGTGTACTTTATCATTCAAATTTTATATTTAAATCGTTGAATAATAAATGTAAAAACATTATGTAATAAGAGTAACTTTTTGTAAAACAAATTCTTTTTCTTAAAATAAAATTTAATTGCTGTTTGAAACTTAAAAGAATTACATCTGAATATTTTTTCTTAAAAATAACCCTACAATAATAATATACAAGATGTTTCAAAGAAACCAGTAATTTTATATACAGATGTTAATGAACGAAAATTGTATTGTATGGGCTATGTGCAGAGAGGCGGAGTTAGAAATTTTTCGATGCGAGCGTTTGTGGTGAGCACTAGGGGAAACTTCAAGTTCAAATTTTCCGTATGTCAGTGAGCAATGTTTATTAAAAGTGAAAATAGTCATAATTTTAAGAAGTTTTTTAATTACAAAGAAAACATGAAAACTAATCGATCTGGAAATGCTTATTGTGCTGATGGCGAATTAAGTAAAATAAAGACCATTGGCGTCCTAATTTGACGTTCCGCTGTCAGTGTAAACAAATTAACATCAGTTTTCCTTATTAAATTTTTTTTGACACATCATGGCCAACTAAAGTTTTTGACTTATCACCGTTGAAACATGTCGCGATTTCCACAAAAAGTGAGTTCAATAATTCTCTATTACCCACTAGCGGCGCTAGTAGGCTTCGTGCACACAGCCTATAGCTCTGATTCAAGATCTCTGAGAACGGTAAGAGAACCGCCACCGGCTTACGCAGTAGCTACAACGAAACCGTATCGGTTTTTGAGCAAGTGCGCAAGACTGTGACGGTTCTGTTACCGTTCTCAGACAGCCTGAAACAGAGCTTGTGTACTTTTCACTGAGAGTGTTGCATAATAATTTGTGAATAAACATATCATTTTTTTTTTACTTCTAAAACCATAAGCGCAGACAGCAGTTCAAAAATAAATAAATTTTATTTGGAACACAGAAACGCTGTATTTACAGGGGGGTATATCATATACAAAACAATAGGAGATCAAAAATATAAATAATAGTATATTGTGCGACTAGTGACAGAAAGAGAAGATTCCATGAGTGTGAAATTTGCCGCACGAGCTTAGCGAGTGCGGTAACACGCGAGTGGAATATTCTCTTTCGATCAATGGTCGCACATAATATTTTATTCAACTAGCACGAGTAATATGTAATCGGGGCCCTGATAAAAGAGGGAAAAATAATAAATCACTTCATTGATTGACGTACCCACCGCCCTCGATGCACACAAGATGGCCCTGACTTTCGCTGAATTGCGATACTGTTTTCATATATACAAATCGCTACCGCGTTCCTATTGGTTCAGAAACTATGCAGTTATTATTCATTATTGTACAGCTTCCGCTCACTACTGCGTTCCTATTGGTCCAGAAAATGCATTATCGTACAGTACGGCTCATTATTAGCACTCTACGCGTCAACATGAAGTAATTTATTATTTCTTCCGAATTTAGCAGGGCCCCGCAATTATATATTACTCACGCGTGTTGAATAAACGCATATTATTATAAATATTTTTTCATTATGACATATTATACTTCGTATATAATGAAAGTTTTGTAATGGTTTTCATTTACATGTGATAAATATACGGAAGCCGGGTTGGCTCATTGGTGACTAGTGGAGTAGTGGCACCGCACACGGCCACTTCCAACATGTTAACGCGTGCACGCGTTAACATGTGTCCGTGTGCGGGATAAATGCAGATTTCTACCTTATCCTGGAACGGTAATCGAGCTATCTCTGTCTTTTAACTGTCAAATTCTGTGAGCAGCGTTACTTTTTGCATTGAGGTTAGGCGTAGCTGAAGTTTTGTTTATAGTGAAATAAAGTAATAAAGATTTTCAAAGTAAACATTAGAAATGAGTTTCGTTAAAATTAAAAATGAAAATGTTACCGTAAAATTACCTGTGATGAACAATAAACTCATTTCTAATGTTTACTTTGAAATTCTTTATTACTTTATTTCACTATAAACAAAACTTCAGCTACGCCTAACCTCAATGCAAAAAGTAACGCTGCTCACAGAATTTGACAGTTAAAAGACAGAGATAGCTCGATTACCGTTCCAGGATAAGGTAGAAATCTGCATTTATCCCGCACACGGATAAGGCAGAAATCTGCATTTATCCCGCACACGGACACATGTTAACGCGTGCACGCGTTAACATGTTGGAAGTGGCCGTGTGCGGTACCACTACTCCACTAGTCACTAATGAGCCAACCCGGCTTCCGTATAAATAAGGTCGTCTCTGGTACAAAATTGATAAGAGAGGGATGAAGTCGCCTCCTCAACTAGCTAATATAAATGGAACGCAGTATACAGATCTACAAAATATTAGGTACATACTACTGTGTAGCAATTTAAATAATAATTTCTCTGTAGCCGGGTAAATCAGTGACTTAAGAATAACACATCGACATAGCTCTTCTCATTGTATTGAAAAACAGGACAACTTGACCACTGTAACGGCGAGTATAAAATATAAAAAACTAGTTGATCAGTTTGTTAACTGAAGCGTTAAGAATGAATGAAACATGGTGTAGACAAAATATTTCCATGTAGCCGTTTAAATAAGATTCATATCGCACGACGAGTAAACGCATTACCATAAATATTCAGTGAAAAATGTGTAAATTATGGAAAACATTAAAATGGACGAGGAGTCGACATCACACGTCTGCCTCTTTGTCACGTCACCGTACACAATATTATGCTAATTTCTTTTAATTTCGAAAACGACGCTCCGTAAATAGTGCCAAAAGAGTTATAAATTGTATAAATATTATCTACATTCTACACCCATATACTTTTATTCTATACCGATCATAGGAATAAAATCGCAATCGAACTATAAGGGTGTAAACATATACTTCTGTCTTTTTTTACGCCGTAAGCACTGGCGTATCCAGGAGGGCAAAATAAGCACGGGAACCCGGCTTAAGAAGTTTCTAATTTGCCCCCTCTTGGGCCAAAAGCTGGGTACGCTCATGTTAACGTCATAGAACAAGACAAAGTTTTTGAAACAGAGATACTTTATCCAGATTGAATGCAAGAGTACATCTACCAATCATCGGAGAAATCATAGGGAATTACATCGAAGAAAGAGACGCAGATATATTTTCGATACGCTTTGTTGCGTTTACTCACCGCACATTGAGTAGATAGGCAATGATTCATACAGTTAATTAATAGATATAATATGTCTACAGCGAACAGACATCAATCTTAATAAAAATTAATAAAAAAAAAATAGCTAAAACAAAAACCGACCATGCTATTTCTTGAGGTCAGATCGTTTTTATTATTATATAAATACTAGCTTTTACCCGCGACTTTGTGAACGTGGAATCAGTGTGTACAATATGACATAATTGATTAAAAAAATTAAAAAGGCTCGTATTTAAGACGACCCTATAAGCAATGCTTTTGTTTTATTATCTTTTGCAAAATCATAACTTATTATTTGTAACCGAATAATAAATGCGAATGTCGAAAAACATGCGAATATTCGCGAACGCGAATATTCCTTACGTCACTAGTATATTTTTTCGTTCCATGATACTCGTATAGGTATACCAATCGAAATATTTCTGAGAATTTACCAACATGAATTTTACACGGTTGTTGTAAATGCTGGTACTAAATATTTTTGAATGCACATTTATAGTCGATATGGCAATTACATAAATAACCTTAGTTTAATGTAACAACGATATTAGCACGTTTCCAATTTTACGCTACTGGCTCTGACGATGATTTTTTTGATCGATTTTTCCGCATCGAACATTACTGAAGACTATATTAAGAGGCTAACGTACTTTAAAACTGCAGATTGTTAATAAATTAAATTTAAAAGCTCTTCAAGTTTAATGGTTTTATTGCACGATCGATAGATTACTAAAAATTAATTATGGATCACCAATCGTTTACCGTAGCCTAAAATAAAATCGTGGGGCAGACTTAGTAATATTAAAACATCCGAAAATCAAATATGATAAGTTCGAACAAAAGACAATTTTTTACTAAATGCGCTCCACGATTTTATTCACGTTAATTTAAAAAAAAGGTTTTTCTATTAGTAAAGTAAAAAATGTAAATAGATTGCAAAAAAATTTTTGATATCCAAAGAAGTTAAGATTCGTGGAAGTGTTGATGAAATAAATGATTACATTTAAATAAAAGTGTCAAAGGAGGTGCACCATCCTCTTAACACATGTTTTATTACCACCTGGCTATAAAAACAGGTAGTTTTTAAACGTTCAGAAACCCAACACGTCTGATTTCGATGCAGGAATGAGGCATTATAATTTTATTCTGCAATTCAATTACAAAGTATGATTGATTTATTTACGGATTTAGTTTAATGGTATATTAGTACCAAAGCATTTGCAAAAGTAGAACATAAATATTTATCAACTTTTACCCCTTCAACTCTACAAGTGGGGCACTAATGTAGGTAAAAATTAACTTTACAAAATTTTACATTTTTTCGTTTTGAACTTAAAATAATTAAGAAGTTTAAATCTTTAATCAAAGTTTTTAATCAGACCACCAAAAGGGTAACATATGTTGCAACTGAATAGCATCATTTATTTGTTCATTCAATGTTGGTAAACAAAAAAAGTTATCTAAGATTACCATACTAATTAAAGCTTATAAGAAACATACATTATTTGATTCGGATAATTTATTTTGAAATAAGACAGAACAGTTACAAATGCTAAATGAAGATAAAATAATATTTCTCAGACTTATAGATGACAGATATAGTTAAGTATAGTTTATGAGGAAATAAAATAACCTTTGGGTTGATAATTACATTATTCAAAAGAAAAATAAAAAAAATGCATTTACCTTTGAAAGTCGCCGCTACAAATCTAGCCACCTTTCCATTTTAATTCGTTCTGAAACAAAAAAAAACTGCCTTTAATATCTTGAAACAAATCATAAACGTCTAAAAAAAGTACGGTCGCAATTTATGTTTTCTAAAGGGTGGTAATATGTTAAATTTAAAAGATTCACTATAGGTATAGAATATATTATTGAAAATTACTTAGTCCTATGCAAAAAATCATGCTGAATCGAATGAGCGTACATAGAAGTCTGTAGCTATTGTAGTTTTCAAGTTATAACGTTTTTAATTTTCTCAAGAAAAATGTATAAAAACGCATCTAACTCCTAAACCTAAAGAGATACAGAGTTGCGGGTGGTCTCATTGGATTTTTTCTATAAGTACACATAATATTAACCGCATCGAAATGCTCTTAGTGCTTCAAAAAGCTGCCGATTTTCGAAAACATCGAAAAACTTCAATTTTTTCAATTTTTTGGAAAATATAAAAGTGTCACGGATATGCCTGAATTTACTTGAACTTATAGAAAAAAGTGCGCTGAATCGAATGGGCACAAGCGCAGAACTGTATCTCTTCTGGTTTCGAAGTTATGAGCATTTAAAAGTTTCAAAATTTCAAACTCGATTATCTCCTAAACGAGACAGGATACAGAGCTGCGCCTGTGCTCATTGGATTCAGCGGGTCAAAATCTACCGGGTAACCTTAATATCAACCCGTTCTGGGAGACTTCGATTTTGAAAATTTTTACAGGGAGGGGGGGGCGACGATTAAATTTTCATTTTAAATTAACTGCAATATCGACCGGAAATATAGGTACCCATATTATATTTAATACTCTCTATATTGCTGGTTCATGTTGTTCTGTGCTAGTATAGTGTGCGCAGTGTTTAGGATAATAGTAGGTTCTATATAGCGGGTTCCTCTGAGCTACATTTTTGCAAAGTGATAGTTTCTGCAATGTTCAAGATGCAATAATTACTGTCAACTGATAAACAGATATCGATGAGTAGTGTTATGGTACACGCACATGTACCTATCTCATTTAAATGCAATCAATATTTACAAAACACATCATGTCCAATGTCCATTCATTATCACAACACAGCGTGATGATATCAGGATCGGATTTAACAGCACGCGACGTAAGGGACTGCCTGAGGTAAACCACCTGTTAGAAACTCTTTACGTATCCAATTACCTGTTCACTGAATGTTTTAAACAAACATATGTTTCTTAAAACGACAGACGAATCATTGTTCAACGTCAAATATCGTCGATATGATCAATCAAATCATATAGATCTTAAACGAACCTAAAATCATTTTATTATCCTGTTTAAAACGAAAGAAAAAGATTTTTAGAAGTATAAGATTAAGTCGGATTGAATTTAAATATTTTTTTAATAGTACCTGGGTGACCGAGCCTTGCTCGGAAAGTTAAATAAAATACTGTATATATATAATAAAGATTAACTGTCATAATATTTTGAAAACAATTGTTTCATTGTTTGTATAAAATTCCTAAACCTACTTACAATATTTAAGTACTTTCATACGTCAAAAATTGATTTTTATAATGATAAAATTTGTAAGAAAACGATTTTTTCGAGAGATGAGACCTAGCTAAAACGATTTTTTGCCCTCCAAAATCCCTTTTCAGTAAATTTCATCCAAATCGTTAGGGCCGTTTTCGAGAAAATATTTAGGGACATAGGTAGGTACATATAGGTACCTACATAGGTAGATACAAGATTAGCTCGTTTAATAATATAGGATATTATAATGAAATAATTCCAATAACTGCAAACTTTTATTATATTGCATGTTTGTCACTAAAAATCAACTTTGTACCACTTCCATTTATTTGATCGATTTCAAATTTTGCACACATGTGTCCGGATCGTTTTAAAAATCAAATATAATCAAGTAAAAAAATTGAAAGACTGAGAAGAACGAAACAAAATATATGTAAAAAGAATTTTTAAAGTAAGCTTTTATTGAAATGTACTAAACAGGAAAAATTAATATTTAATTAATAATTTCGGTTAACAATTATAAAAGCATGGATCATTAAAAAAACTATAATGGAGTTTAAGACCCATGAATATTTTTCCTTATTAGTACGTTTCGGTAGAAGTTTTCTTTTAAATATTTTTTCTTGGATTTTTTACTTATAAAATATGTAGGCATGACAATCTGACGGGTCGATGAATTGATGACGTGTGTCATTATATCTGAAGACAATAGGTTTTCTGCAAGTCTTCAGTCTGTCAAACAGATGGCAAACGATGTTTGCTCGTATACCAGCATCAGTACCACTCGATAAGATCGATTCCAAAATGATTTGACAAACTGATTCCTTGCTATTCGCGTCAAGAGATATTGCAATTACATATTTTTAACATTTTATGAAAAATATTGAGTGAGTACTACTTTAAAAATATATTTTAATTTACACAAATAAACCAATAACTGCTGTTCGCGATTTCCGGATATAATTTTAGGAGTTATTGGAACTCGAATAAATCTAAAAATGGTTCCATCCAAGTGTGTAGGCTTTCAGGGTCGGTGTTGATCCAAATCTTCTTGGTTTCCGGGCTCATATGCCGTGGTCCATTGGGATTTATACCTGATGTTTCGTCTACAACTGCGGTAGACATTATCAAAGGCGATGTGGTAGCGGGCCAAGTGTCTCCTTCTAGGCTGCTCACAGGTAAGTGTGTCGACAAGTGTGGTACTTCCGTCTTTTATAGTCAGCGTGCTCGTGTTCTCTACTCGGTCGTAGTATGCTCATCTGTGATTGGTCATGCTATTCAGTGGGTTGGTATTGCACAGTGCTGGTTTTACTTAGAAACCTTCATATTTGCTGTTGAAATTATTTGTGTGTTTCGAGGGCCTCTCTGTATATGCGTGGGTAGTAACTGGATGTGGTTCCATTTAAGAGAATAGAATCTCTCCTTTGAAAAAATCTACAATTTGAACCAATTTCTTGCGAAATTAACCTATCTGTCTAAAATGAATTTGCAAACGTTTTGTATTGAACTATAGCCAAGTCAAGTAGTGAGGTAATGTCATTCAGATTAATTCATAAATAAAATATCGCGTATAGTTGATCTGGGAGGCTGGATATATTTACAGATGGGTTTGACGCAGTACATAAACAATGCGCTGACAAAACGGCAAGCCCAAGTTTTTTACAAAACAATTTATAATTTATAAATTATTTATGTTTATTCAAAGCGATGTTCCATTCAAATAAAATATGACTAAGGATGTATATTTCGAAAACAATATAAATTCTATTCAAAAAATAACCGGTGTTACATTACTGCAATAAATTGTTTATTACGCTATAACCACAAAATATTTCAAAACTAACATTTTTAATAACAAGATGAAGGAAGGTTTTGGTTGAGGATCATAAAATAAGCTTTACCAGTGTTTCGCTAGTGGCCAACGTTTCGAAAATTTATTAAACGTTGGCCACTAGCGAAACACTGGTAAAGCTTATTTTATGATCCTCAACCAAAACCTTCCTTCATCTTAATATTCTATTGGATCAACACTACTTTAACTGAAGACATTTTTAATAACTGAAAAAAGGCATTTAAATATATGACTATGGTTCCAATTCGAGAGAAAAAATTCCAGTCAATTGGGCGACGGGACCATTCCAACTTCAAAAATGTCATTTGATTATAATAAAGAAAATAAAATTTCTGATATCGTGAGAGGTGACGCGGGTAATGGCTAGTATTCAATATGATATTTGCTATTCGTTACCATGGTTACCTACATAATATGTTCCACGTCATGTAAAAATTAATCAAAGCATGCCGAACTAGTTTATTTATGACATCCATAAAACAAAAGAGCGGCTGATTTTTTTTATTTTCAAAATATTTCCGAAACTATAAAATTAAGAAAAAAAAATTTACTAAACTTTCTCTTCTGCGCATGCGCCAATTTTCTACAAAAACAATAGGGCTCTTCATATTTGCATATCAAACATCCTCCCAAAATTTGGTTTCAATCCGCTCTTCCGTTTGATCTGTATCGTGTTCACAGACTAACAGACGCACAGAGTTTTTTCAAAAATATGTTTTTTGGATTCGGGGGACCTCAAAACGGAAAGATATTGCAAAATTTTTTAAAAGTGATTTTTGACCTAAACTTTCACTAAGTATTCCTCTTGTGAGTTGGAATGGTAAAAATGTTTTAGGGAATTCTATAGATGGCTGCTTGTTTACAAAAACAATTGAGAATCACTGTTTTATTTTTATTATTATTATTACATCTTTGTGAGTACGCGAGGACAAAAGCAGCAAAAACCGCGGTAGGTTTTGTCCGCACGGTGTAAACATGTGTAGTACGTGACCTAGATGAGCGGTCAAGATGAAAGCTTAGCGCAACATCAAACGCTTAAAATACCCCTAAAACCTTCTCTAAAAAAGCGTGCATTATCTGTCCTGGAATATTAAAAGTTTGTACCTGCTTTGTCATATTTCATTACGCATGGCAAATAAATACGAGATTAGTACTCGAATTACAGAGTAAAATCCAGTACCGTATTTAGCATTTCATTTTTGTAACCCGAAATATTTGAGCCTAGTGTCAATTTAAAATTTGAACACTAAGTTATTCAATTATTTAACAAGTTAAAGAATGTTCGGACATCATAAAATTATTATCTGTTTCCAACACCAAACACTTAAGAGTATTCGTCCCTGCAAACACCCCCTGCACCCTTCATCTCAAATCTTTTCCCCTCGCCTGAAAACGGTTCGCGCTCTCCCGACGCTATTTTTAAAGCTAGATGGTTCTGGTAAACGCCAAATGAAAGAGAAAGAATCAGTCTACAGATTCTTCAGGCGAATTTTTTGAAAAAAAATTCTTGAAAAAACTTACAACCTTTTGAAAAAAATAATACGTTACGTAATATTTCACACGTAGGCGAAACTGTTTTTCAAAAAATTCGCCTGAAGGATTTGTAGTCCGATTCTTTGTCTTTCATTTGGCGTTTCCTAGAACCCTCTAGCTTTAAAAATAGCGTCGAGAGAGCCCGAACCGTTTTTAGGCGAGGGGAAAAGATTTGAGATGAAGGGTGCAGGGGGTGTTTGCAGGGACGAATACTCTTAAGATTTTTTTTCGTGAAAAGTTTTTCTTTCTAATACAGTAGAACCTCGATTATCCGAGTCGCGATTATCCGAGTCGCAATTATCTGAGCTCTGGATTAACCGAGCCAATCTAATGCGAGGTACGCGCGTCTATGATCCGGATTAATCGAGCCACTAAAAGACCCAATATCCGTATTAACCGAGCTTCTAAAATATAGTATGTAATGTACATATTTCCATTTAAAATCGTCGGAGCGATAAAATAATTTATTAATAGTGCTAACACACGGTCGAACTTGGTCCGGTCCGACAACGGACATGGTAGGGCGGATCTTGCAACAGACGACCGAATCTGTTCCCATCGAACCGGGCGGACACGCAGACTACTGTACAGACGAACAGATTTGGTACGGAGCCAAATGAAAGACAAAGAATCAGACTACAGATCCTTCAGGCGAATTTTTTGAAAAAAAAATTCCTGAAAAAACTTACAACCTTTTGAAAAAAATAATAAGTTGCGTAATATTTCACACGTAGGCCAAACTGTTTTTCAAAAAATTCGCCTGAAGGATCTGTAGTCTGATTCTTTGTCTTTCATTTGGCGTTTACCAGAACCCTCTAGCTTTAAAAATAGCGTCGGGAGAGCACGAACCGTTTTTAGGCGAGGGGAAAAGATTTGAGATGAAGAGTGCAGGGGGTATTTGCAGGGACGAATACTCTTAATAAAAATATTTACATGGTAAAAACGTTTATAAACCGTTTTAAGTACATTTGTGTTTATTTTTTTAATGAATAAAAAATAAATCCGGATATCCGAGTAGGGTGTTCCCCATGTTACCTCGGATAATCGGGGTTCTACTCTATTTCGTTTTCTAATTTTTAGTTACGTCTTGATCTGTGCTTTAAAATCGAAAGACAAATTCAGTTATTTATAATTTTTCGTGGATGACCTATATAAAGGAATAAAATTACGGCGTGAAAAATTCCACTAGTACTTCGTGTATTAACAAAAATACCACTCATAATAAACATTTCTATTGTTATGTCATTCATATTTAACAATTCAAAATAAAAATTCATAGATGTTTGATTAGAACTATGGATATTTTCATTTAACGAATGCGTTACTAGCAAACCGAGTTTGAAATGAAGATCCAATCTTTCTGTCAAGTGCTCAAATGATTAATGTCCCGTACACACTCTCTGCACAGCAGCGCGGACTTTTACAAGTAACTTAGTTCATATAATCTCGCTACTTAGTGATGTGTATTTTCAGTTGCATTGGAAAGGCACAGAATTGTTGATTTCGCAGTTTTTGTACATCTTTCCACTATAAGAATATAATAATATACAGTTCGTTAATTCGAGGTTGAAGCGATCGGCTCAAAAGTTCGAAGTATCAAATTTTTGAAATTGATGTTTCCTTCTTTAAAATTTTAAAGTCATCCTACGGTGGCCCTGGATAGATCTTTAACTTTTGGCAAACTTCTAAGCTTTACTTCTGATAGGAAATCTTAACCCACGGGTCTATTTAAATCTGCATAGCTTATTATAATAATTAATCATTAAAATCTTTGATTAACGTCTGAATAGAACTCTTCAAGTAAATAAAATTGGTCGACAATTTTATTTACTTGAAAAATTAATCATTAAGTTATAGTTTTTCAGGTCTCTGTCTTATTTTGATTATCAACTCTTGTATACCTATTTGTGCGCACCGTCAAATGTGAACCGAGCTTTCAATAGTACCGTGCAACAAGTTTTCTTATCTCAAGAACAAAAACTATTTGTCCTTTTAACAGCTCAAACACACACAGAATAACCAAACAAAGGCATGCGTGGAGAGAATTATCTCTTATCAGTTAAGTCAAATTTGAAATTATAATGTACATAATATTATAAATAGATGTGTTTTGTGGCGGCGACGTTTGTAAAGAAATAATTTTATGAAACTTGCTTTTCTTGGAAATTTAACATTAATCATTGTTATGTTTAATTACAAACGCTTAACCTATTATGTTTCATAATTGTTACGTATTATTTTCATTTAGTGTATTAATATAATTATTTGCCTATTATACTCGGGAAAAATAGTAGATTTTAAAACAGTGGTATTTTTTAAATCGTTTCTTTAATTCCTGAAATTACCCGCTACAAACAGACAACATAACTTTTCATCTTTATAATATTACTAGTACAGATTTGGTTAAAAATTGGTGTAATAAATAAACGCTATTGTGTCAGAAAAAACAAGTACTTAATAAACATTCATCACTGACAGTTATAATTTATATATCATTTAAAATTCTGTTAAAAAAGGAAATCATCAGAATAGATAACACTATGCTTATCAAAAATACATAAATAAATAATATGACGTCTTAAGTGAGTTACTTTGATAAAATTAAATTAATTGTACTAATTGAAAAAAATGTAATTTCTGGTAGTTTATATAGATTAACGTAATTAAGAAATAGCCCTGATTGGTATAAAAACAATTTGTTTAAGAATGTCGCTATAAATTAATTTAGGCATGAAAAAAATATATTGGCTCTTCAATGAAGCCACATCGTATTCCATTCATCAACCCCTCTCATTTGATATTAGCGTTGCCAGTTTTTTTTTGCCAAGTCGGGATTTTGGAACTCTTTGAGTGAAAACAGCGGGATTCTTTCGTCGAAAGCGGGACATAGTAAAAAAACGTATATAATCAGAAGTTTTCAAATATTTATCTTTTTATTTGAATTAAAATTACGTTTACGTGACAATAGATAGCAAAAATAGCCATAGAAAATGTATTTTAATAAAAATATAATATTTTAAATCAGATTTACCCTATTGTTAAATAGTTGAGTCTTATTCGTCTTCAGAATAAAAAAAAAAAAAACAGAAATCAAAATCAAAAAAGTTTTATTCATTAGAAAAATATGGCGTTTCAAACAATAGTCTGTGGAGTGAGTGTTACAAATTGCAACTTACAACAAGAGAGTAATTATTTATAAGAATTACTTATTCATGATATTTCTGTGAAGATTTAACTTCTTTTAAACGCACGGTCGAGTTATCCCCGAAAAACGGGACTGGGCCTGCCCCGCGCGGGACATTTAATTTTGATTTAATGATACCCATGTTAAGAGGATATAAAAGGAAAACCGTCGTCTTGGGATGTCCGCTATATTGGATTTATGCATTGTCACTTGTACAATTTCAAAGCTATAGCTTGATTAGACCTAGTCGAAATTTTGATTGTAAGATTTGACTGCCAAACATGACAAAAAAAAAACAAGACGACATACCTATAATGGATTTCTAGATATTTTAAAGTTCGCAATGATTTATTAACTGCATAGTCTTGAAAATAAAACATTTGTAAGTATATATTTTTAAAACAGTGACATATTCATGAGTTTGCTTCATTGTAAATAAAACATTGTAATACGGTAACATAATAAATAGAACTGTCGTTTTGTAGCAGCCCCTTTGGATGTGTGAAAATGTCTTCGGTCGTGACTGGATGAAGAGAAGAACGGATCAAGGGTGTTTAAGGAATCAGGGAAAAGTCACGTCAAGTCTGAGTATTCTATTCGTATTGTTTATAGCAGAACGAATAACTGACAGCTAATGCGCACGGCAGACAGCATGACACCGGGAGACTTTTGCAGGGCATTTATTTTGTGTCACTGCAGTTAGGTAATTTGCCCTGCGTGCAAGGTTTAAGAAATTTCTATCGGCAAAAATCGATATATAAACGGAATTTTACAACAATGTAGTCCGCCATGTCGCGTAGAGATATAGAATAGAATAGAATATTTTATTATCCGAAACAGCTGTACGCAGGATTCGTCAATTACATTAAAAAAAAAATTGGTTGTCTGTAAAGTCGGTTTACGGACGATAGTTTTACGTGATAACGTATTCCGTAATACATAACCTAAATTTATATAATAATTCGAATCTATGATATTGCATCTTTCTCTTCAAATTTAGGTAAATTTTATTAAGTAGAATAATAAAACACTATAAAAAGTACACTATTATTATATAAAAAACAACTATGGCATGTATCTCTTTTGCGCATGCGCCGATTTTCCCCAAAAAATTTACAAAAATTTCTAGTCAAAATAGATAGAGTAAAAACCGTTTTAAATACTATATTATTATTATATAAAACATCATTATAAGAGATATATTCTTTTACGCATGCGCCGATGTTCCCCAAAAACAATAGGCCACTTCATATTTGCATATCAAACATCCTCCCAAAATTTGGTTTCAATCCGCTTATCCTTGGTGTCGGAATGATAAGAAATGTCAAAAGTGACGTTTGCAACTGTCAAAGTATTATGTTCTAATAATAATTAGTTATTCCAATAGTTAACTTAGAAGGCGTTGCATTTGAGAAAATACTAATGTCAAAAAATTGAATTAAACATTAGAAATGCAGCTGTTTTCATGTTAAGACAAGACATACGTTATTTTCTAATTTCCATGTACGGCAAACAAAGACGACCGACCGCGTCGCGCGCGCGCCATGCATTAGACAACATTGCATTTATATAGCTATTTTTCTATATAAATTTGTATAAAAAAACTGTTTAGGCAAATTCTGTTATACGAAATCTATGTAAAATGTTCTCCTCTTTCGTTTAAGACTGGTTTCAAACCGATCTGATTTAAATTGAGCGAGAAATTAGCAAAAAACGTTACGCGTTAGGAACGTTACGCGTTACGAACGTTACACTTTTTCGAACATGCAGCCGGTGTTTTATCAATTTATAAGATTGGTGATTAATCAATTTATAAGACGTTATCACGTCAAAAATACATCAGGTAAAAATAATTTATAGAATTTAAAGAAGGCTTAACATAACAACATTCATAGTCTACAAACATTTTAAAAAGTTATTTTTACACGGTCTTTAGTGTCGTAAAGGCATTCATTTATTAAAAGATTTTTAATTTTTATACGAAATTGTTTATAATTTTTTGTTACACTTTTTACACATCTAAGTCTAAGAGTGTAAAATTCAAATCTTTGATATTTCTGAAGAAAATCCAAATCCGGATCGAAACGTCATCTTGTGTTATATTGATTTGTATTTTTATTATTTTTTGTCAATATATGGTCTGAGAAAAATTGGTCTACAATTTTATTTACTTAAAGTATTCTAAGAGTGTAATTTGTAAATTTCTTACTGTTCGTACACCCTTAGAGAAAAATGTAATTTTTTGTGCGCAATAATATAATTTTATTCTGAATGTGTACGTGCAAGTAGTAACTGTGTTATTTGACGTCATTGACTAATCCTTACAAATTATGTGTATGTCTCACAGATGGAACATTTGAAAACACAAAACCCCCGTCTTAACGTATTATTTTGAATGAATAATGAACGGCGCTCTTCTATTCGTTTAAAAACATACAGTAGTACACTAGTACCTATACAAATAGTAAAGAAGTCTACATTTTCTTGAATAATATACAAAGTCATATATACATTGATTCACCCTTAACTTTAACTATTTTTTGTCACGTCATGGCAACGAATAAGAAGGGTTAAATATTAATCGTAAAAACATTTTTTTTAATGTTATATTTATTCATCGTCAAAATATGATTTATTATTTTGTTGACATATAGAAGTAAAGAAAGCAGGGTGATGCATAATTATATTTAGTAGTCCTAAATCCTAATTATATTAACTCATCCGCTACACTCTTTTGCTACCGTAGTCCAAGATGATGTTTAATTCTGATAAATTGAGGTTTGAAAACAGAAGAGGAGTTCTACAGTACTGCGCCTAGTGGGCACAAATTTAGGATGAACCATATATTTTATATTGTAAGTGGAACCGTGGTCCATGAAGTGAGACAGCAAATAACTGTTTTCAATCTCTTTCTTTTTACTTGACCCGTTGTGCGCAAGTGTCGCGTCTGTAGTGGGGCAATTAGTAAGTGGAATAGAGCAAGCCCACCTCCCTTTCATAACTTAGTTCCATGTGCAAACTGATGCTATGCAACTGACGCGCATCCATTCACGGACATGCGCATGAAACTCAGAGTATAATAAGTGAGACAGACGTATAAATGTCTGCACCGTAGTGTTTAAGTCTTTCTCCCGATCTTTGCTAGCTATGTAGAGAGTATTAAATATATGGGAAGAACTGACCGTATGTCATAAAATATTAACAGCGTATGTGTTGTACAGGTGAACACCAATATGCAATAACGTAAGTTGTTAATAGCGAAGACCAGCTTCAGACGTGAGAAAGCACACTGATATGGTATTAAAGTTATTTGCTGTCGAACAAAACACTGTGAAACTGAATAAAGTAACAAATGCAACCGATACCGGGAGCAGCCTATTTCGTTTGGATATGGTCATAATATGCTTACTTGCTGAGCGTTGTATATGCAACGGAGAAATGCAAAAATTATACAAAGCATTGCCTATGATTCAGCCCTAAGCAATTTACTGAATTTATTGAATTCTGAAATGTTTTGAGACCTTGTAGATTGTAAGACACTAAGCTGCGTAGTTTATTTTGATTATACCTAAATTACAATTAGTTTGCGAGGACAAAAGACAAAGAAATATATTTGAAAAAATAAGACTGGTTTATTTTTAAATTCGGTTAAAAATTGATCTAGTATAGAAATCAATGTTGCACATTTCTCGTCTGAAATCAAAGTGATCTTTACAAACTATAACATTGCCAATTATATCAAAGTACTTTGGACTTCGGTATGACTAAGTTGTATAACTTATTTTTGTATTTCAAGTAATTGTTCAATATTTCTGAGATTTCGTAGTTTTGTTCAAATTTGTTTTGCATAATCAAAATCTGGTAGCTAAAAACATTAATAATGTATTCTATTTCGAGTAATGAAAATCCGCGAGGATTTAATATTTTTCTCTTCACATATAAATTTTTTTAACACATTGTAACTGGCAATTTACAACTACCATTGTTAGAAAGTATAATAACTATAATAAAAAGTGTGGATACGTTATTATCCTCACACATTTTTTTTTTTCGAAAAATACGTAAAATTGATAACATCACGTTTTGTTTATGAAACGTAAAATGCTAAAAGCAGGTGAGAACCGTACCAGAACGAATATTTTATGCAACTTTTATTTTAATGTTGGGACTAACGCCCACTTACTGCAACCGAAACATTAAAATTAATCAACAGTATAAAAATATGTAATTATCACACATTTATGTTTATATTGTTTTTTTTTATCCTTCACATCTACAAATAACATCCTATACGCTAAAAAATGTTTTAAAAAATATCAATGCACTATAAAGTAGAAAATGTTTTTCTCTTCTATAAAGTTTAAAAACGTACTGGGACACTCACTGTACCTATATCATTTAATTCATCGACTGGATTTAATTATAGATTCAAGTACTGCAATAGTGATTCAGTCTCTGCAAAGCAAAGAGACGGTATTGTCGATCACATGCCTTCACGTCCCTCCCTACTACAAAAGGGTCGGAAGCAACAATTTGGAAGAAATTTATTGGGCAACTAATTTTTAAGTCGATCGAAATTTTTCTTCAAAGTGAGTCCTTTCCGACGATATATTACGTATTAAATAAATATGCTCTTTTCACTTTATTGATCGCAAAAAATTAATAGTTATTGGCGTAACTAGTAGTCTAAGTCATTCATGGCGCTGACAGGTCATGACTTAGCCTACAAGTTACGCCCATAATTTTATTCAACAATTGCGCGTTATTCATGTTTTATTTATTGTTATTAATGAGATGTTGTAAATATCTATTTATTTCTTTATAAAAAAAACTGTCAATACTAACAGCACCAAACAGCACGATTCAATGTTTTGGTTTGAGGTTAGCCGGTTATGAATAAACTCCATGTCGAAAACATTCGGCCTCTCAATTTTAGCCTCAATGGGTAACAACGGAGTTGTTGTTACCTACTATTTCGTTACGACTCAGAAAATAGTTACGTTTATTTTCATTACTCCACAATGGCCGAGCTAGTAGGAATTTTCATTGAGTTATGACAAGTAATTGTCACCAGTCGGTAAATGGCTATTTAGGGTTCGGTTTTTAGGCATGATAAAACATGAATAGCGCGCATGAGTTGAATAAAAATATTTTTTACAAAATTTCAACTGTGGTTGACTAGACTTTGAGTCTTGACAGGCAGGCGGAGTCTCGTCATAAGGGTTTCGCTTTTAAACATTTTTGTACGGAACCTTAAAGATATCGACATAAGCCTCTTTGTTTTAGTAGAATAAATGTATTTTATTGAATGCGCTGTATATTGGCAGGCAGTGGTTTTGTAATTGGGTCGTTTCAAAGGAACCGAAAGAATATCTGCTACATTTTATCTCCATTATATGATCAGGTTTGCTGCGATTAAAAACGATACTCGTCTGTTTCAATAAGTTTTTTTTAACCAATCAATTATTTTTAACCTTATAAAAGACTAGATCCAAGTCTGCATTCTGCAAATATTTGTAGCTGAGAAATAGTTTTGTGGCAATGGCGATAAATTCACTTCTGTATCGATTGCGAAAAAAACAAACAAACAAATTGTTAAAAAATCGATTCTAAACAACAAAAGTTCCATTTTCACCCTCTTTCAAATGTTCAATTGACGTGAAACTTGGCAAGCCTTATGTAGTTTTGATAATAATATAATTATTATGGTGTTTTGGCTATAATATTTATAAAACAAGTTAAAAATTGAAATAGAAATGACAGCTGGTGGCAGTGACTATATTGATGGTCGGAAAATGTGTCTCCAACGTTTAAAAAATTAAACTAACATAATATATAATGATTAAAAATGATTTAAAGGAATCTAAAAAAACACGCTTGTATAAAAAGTAAAAATTATTTCTTTGACGGTTAGAAACGTGGGGCACTCGTTGAAATAAAAATAAGTAAAGCGAGTGTCCCACCCTTCTAAACATTGCAGACGAGAAAAAAGTTTTTGCGTTAATATAAGCGTGCTTTTTAGATTTTTTTGAAACCATACATTTTCTTCTCCGACTTATATATTTTGAATTTACATTTTTTAAATAAAATTTGTCATTCTTTACATAAATTATGGTGCCGTTTCTTCAGCAATTTTTAACAATTAAAAAACTATTTTAATTTTCTCACTTTTAGATTGGAATGTGAACAATGCTCGTTTAAATATTCAGAATACAGTGTGTTAAAAAATTTTCCTGATTATAAAACTTAATTTATTTTGGGAACAACATATATACGCAGACTCGCTGAATAAGTAAATATTAACACTGAGAAAAGCAAAATTTCACAACAGCACGGACACATTTTAATGTTTTTTTATTTGTAAAACTAAACTACATGTTACGAGTATATCTCTGCCTAAGTTTTTTAAAATAATTTTACAGGAAAATAAAACAGACTCTTATATTATATATCTATACGTATAAAATTTCACTGAATATTTGTAATTTAGAAAAGCATGTTTTGAAAATAAAATAGCAATGCACTAACAAGAATGAATAGGCAGTATTATAATATTTGCATTTGTATAACTCGTTTTAAATCCGTTATATAACCGGTTGATTTACGGAACGCATGGTACTTCCACACGTATTTTAGAAGCTGTGATGTACACAGTTTTTTTCTAAATATATTTGATAAATTTATTGTCCATTTAAACTGGCGTTTTCAACCTGAAACTTCAATATTTAGTTCACATAAAATGTACAACTGAAGTTACCTTTGAAATAAACCGCCTATTCGAATAATTATACATTTATAATTAATTGACTATGGACTTAAACAAGATCAAAGTTTTATTTTTATTGCTTCGTTTTATTAGATTTTTTATTTATTTATTTCAACAAATATTCGAATTATTGAAAGCTTAAGAAGTGCCGGTAATAAATATAGTGTTGAAAATAAACCTGAATTATAAAATGTTGAGATTTTAAGTAAACAGATTTAAAACAAAATATATTTTATGTACTTTTTAAACAATCCAACAGACTTTTAAATGATACCGTTTTGATTTAAACAATTATAAAAAAAATATATTGTGATTGCACAACCACTTGTATATTTTCTGATGACAGTCAGTTAGAATTGATTCCGGCATTATTTTTGGGTAGAATAAATACGGCTGGAATGTTGCCAGCTTATTTGTTTGTTATTATAAATTATCCGGTTACAGTGATAAATTTAAACGAATTAATTATATATTCATTGAAAACGAACTCATAATGTTTCTTTGAAAATAACCAACATTTCGAAACACACTTTATATCTAGGCAATAAATTTACTCGAAACTTCAACAGAAATGTTTACAGCCTGTTGAATACGTTAGCTGCTGGAGACATAATTGTTATTTTTTATAAATAAACTACATGCAGGCATAAAAAGAAATAAAAATATAAATAAACTATTTATTATTTAATCTTAGTCAAATATAAAGGTAGGTTTACCATGTAAATAGATTATAGACGCTTGACAAGATCATTGTGAAATCAAATTTTCTGACATCGCTTTCTGCTATCTAACATTAGACTAGATTCTGAAGTTAGAGGGGTTCGTTCTACCAGTTCCCTCACGAGATGTGATTTGATATTGTCTTTATCTGAAATAAATCCAGGATTTATTTTTTTTTTTTGGAAAACGCGACTAAAAAATATTAGTGTTTCTAAAAAAAGAAATTGGTTGTCTGTAAAGTCGGTTTACGGACGATAGTTTTACGTGATAACGTATTCCGCTCAAATATCATATTTAATAATACATAACCTAAATTTTAGTAGCTGTTAAACTATATTTTTACCGACTAATAATTTGATCAACCAAAGCAAAATACATATTTTTAAGCAATTAAACATTTAAAAGAATGTATATAATTATATTATATATTTGTTAACAAACCGTATAATTTATCTGGCCATCTGTCAGATGTAGCTTTCGCTGGAACAGCCGAAAAAAATGTTGAACGCACACTACTCTCTGACGTCACACGAGAAAAGAGAGACTATCGCTTATATCGCGCTCTCGCTTGCGGAACGTTACTCTTTTTCGTGCGTGCAGCCGGTGTTTCATCAATTTATAAGACGTTATCACATCAAAAAGAAAGAGAAAATAACGAATTTGTTATACTGACATGCGACATGCGCAAAAAAAATGTACATTTTGTTAGTTTAATGTTAACAGCTTAAACAAAAATATACATGTCTAGTAAAATATGCAAATAAAGTTAAAGGAATGAACAATAGACAGGCACAATGGTGACGGAGAATTATTTTCAGACACACTAATTCCAAACGATGACTTATGCTTTTTAAACTACGCGCTTCCTGTGGCGCGCTAAAGTCGATATTACCGACTGATCCTGTGTAGGTGGACAGGATTATTATTAACTGATACGTTTAATCACGATAAAGGCTAGTCTTTAATTTAATTGCAAACTTGAACAGGGAGATTCGAGCGTTTTTTTAGAGTTTACTCCTGAAGAAACGATTTTGAGTTATAAGGCCCGGTACGGAAATTTTATGAGTAGTAAAATCAATTGGTGAAGCGTTACGCTCCACCGCTTCAAGTGTGGCGTTACGCTCGTCCGCTTCAAAAGAGACAAACATATAGGATTTAACGTGCGAAAGAATGAGATCGAATACATTACACAGAGTATCTAAGGAGTAAACTTCAGCCGTGCGTCGGAGTTGACACACACACACACTTTTTTTTGTTCATGATCATAATAAAATAGTAGGTTATGTTTCTAGTGCGAGACGTCATAATATCATCAAGCACGAGAGGCACAAACTATTTTCTGCGCATACCCTCTATAAAAATTTAAAATAATTTTCAAATTTTTGTTAGTACATTTTTGAGCAATTTCATTTTCTAATTTGTAGTCTGCGTTGAGTTTTCATACTTTTACTGTTTTCTTTACGCACTAGTGCGAAATTGGTCAGTTTACTATTGCTATACAGGCATGAAACGCAGCTATTTTATAGGGGATGTACAAAAATATGTATTCCAAATTTTTGACAGATGGAAGGGTCTTTAAAAACTTCTTTGCCATATTCTATAGAAGCAGCTATACTGGCGTTTTTATAGAATCATTAATAAAACCCTACTCAGTATAGGAATTCAGCTTTCCGATTAAGGACGTAGTTCAGGCTCGTTTCAACCGTTATTTCAGAATTTTTTTTTAATAACAAAATAATGTACAATGTTTTCAATTTTGTTACATGTTTTTACTGACATCGTAAACTAAGAAAAAAAATTTTTTTTTGCTTAATTTTACGCCATTTTATAATATTGTTTTTTTAACCTAAAGAGACAACTTTAAATGGAGGTAGGTGGGTAGCGCGGGTGATAACGTCACTTGGAGTCAACTGAATTACAAAAATTAAATTGCTTATTGTTTCGTAGGCTTGTGGCTCTATCCCGTACTAGAAATAAACATTTTTATTGATAAATAACAAAATGGCGGGTTTTAGAAAAAAAACAACGAGAAAATCGTGATTTTTTCGTTGAAAATCGGTTAAAAAAATAGAAATAATTTTTATAATTAAGTAATTCTAGTACCGGACGGAGCTATTGTTGTGTAGAATACACTGTGCAAAATTGAAAGCAATCGATGGTATACAATTGTTTCAATTACCCGCGCCGCTTAGAAAAACGCAGTTTTGAGAAAAACGCGTTTAAAGTTTTAATTTCAGATTTCTTACAAAAAAATAAAAATGAATATTTACACTAATCAGCTATGCCTTGGTGCATAGTAAACCTTCCGTTTCTTCAAAGGCAGGGCCGTAACGTGGATTTTGTGGGCCCTGGGCAAGACCTTCAAATTGGGCCCCCCTCAATAAAAAAAAATTGAGAAAAAACTTACCATGGTTATAGTTCCTGTTCTTTCACATTTTTAAAGATTAGTAGGTATATCACTTAATAAATAAACACAAAATAAGGAATCTTTAAATTGGTCCTGTCCATATTTTTTGTACATTTTTTTAAATTTTATATTTATGAAGAAAAACGAATTAAAAATTTATTTAAATTGCATTCTTATTTCTTCTTGCTTTTTTCTCCGCAAACTCATCAATTATTATATTATTAAAATCTATTTCTTACACTATGTTAGATTCAATTGATATAATAGACAGGTTCGACAAACGCTGTTGTGAGAGCGACGATCTTAAATAGTTTTTAATTAACTTCAGTTTACTAAAACTTCTCTCGCAAGAAGCGGTGGTGACTGGTAGGGTTAGAAATATTCTGTTAAATAATTGAGATAATTTTTTATCGGGGTCTTCTTGGGCCCCTCCGGGGCCCCCCTGGGCTCTGGGCCCTGGGCAAGTGCCCCTATTGCCCCTGCCTAGTTACGGCCCTGTTCAAAGGCATCGTTTTCTGCTTTTTTTTGTGCTCTACTCTGCGAGAGTATAAGGGTAACGTGATAACAATTGAGAGGTAAGAGTAGGTAAGAGTCTTACCGTAAGACCGTTGCTGCTCTCGACTATATGCTATAGCTTTGTAAATATTTAATATTTCGGTCTAATATTTTTACAGTATTTTCTCAATATATTATACTTACTAAAAATGTAAAAAAAATAAATTCGTTTTTTCAAAACCCGAACACCAGACTACGTTCTTAAACACAAAATCCTTTCATGTTGAGATTTAGATTAATTTCCAACTGAAATTCCCATCAGATTACAGATTATAATCTCGTTTCAGTATTTCACGAGTAGTTTGATAGCACAACTCATTCGAAAGGTGGGAGTTAGTATAAAAGACAATTAAATAAAAAGCTATAATGTACAATCTAAATAGATCTTAATCCTGTCCTGGCATTTTATTGTTATTAAATTAAACAGGTTTTATTTAAGCACGAAGAACATTCATTGTTTTATTATTAATATATTTTCTCGATCGCGTTTCTACTTTTGTTTTTATGCGCACAGTTCATTTTAAACAACAGCGCACACAAGCTTATAATAATAATTTCAAATTAAAAGCAATCAATTCGTCTAACAGCGGGCGATGTTTTTTTTTATAGACTTGTTGTTATACATAAATTCTCAGTTGATTGAAGATGAGCCGGTTTTTTTCTTTGCCTTCAGACTTTGTAGATCTCTTAATCGAAATTTGTAATAGCACCACAACAAAAAAGAAATAAAGAATATAATATGTAGGAGTACACTGCTCCAATAATTCATTTATACTAATATTATTAAGAAAAAATATTTGCATTATTGTTTGTAATGAATAAACTCAAAAACTACTGAACCGATTTTAAAAATTCTTTCACTGATAGAATGTTATATTATCACTGAGTAACATAGGCTATATTGTTAATCGAGTTAAATTAGGGATCCCTACAAAAATTATAATAATTAATGTAACCCAAGGCGTCAAAAATATATAATATAAAACTCAAAATTTGTCCGTCCGACAAAAACTTTTGAACGATAACTCCGATCATCATGAAATTTGGACACAACATTCATCTCGGTAAACTAAGATGAAAGTGCATACTCATGTCCCTCCCCCTGTTCGTTTTTTTGCGCCCGGGTAAAACCAGGACGGACCGCTAGTATTCAATAATAATTAAAATGTTTATAGCTCTTGAGAGAATTAAAGAATTAAAATTGGAATTACGCCTCAATACCCCAACAGAAAAAAGGCTTTGTTTAAAAAAGATTGTCTAACGGAAGTTTACTACAAAATTTGCATGTCAAATAAACAAACTACCATTATTATAATATTATTATTTAAATACGTAGTAGAAACACTTCCCTTTAAATTTTAAAGTCCATTTTGCAGTTTAAAATCCATATATAGCAATATCCGTTCACCGGGCAGGCTAACACCGATACAATATGATCAGGCAAGTGAAACAAGGGTTAGTTTTTTTTTGAGAAAATAATAAATAGAAGGGAAATATTTTAAACACTCTCCCATCATGTCAGTCATAATTCTTTCTTCGTTACCGAATAAAACCGAAATTCGGATATTTTATAGTTTAGACCAAAAGTGGAAAACTTTTCTAAATCTACGTACCATTTTTTTCAAAAAAAAATTAATGTAGAGAAACAGGCAAGATGGCAGCGGAGCGTATGAATTAGGAAGTCGTCTTCATATGTTAAAAAAAACTTAAATTAATAAATGTGTTGAATTAAATAATATTCATGTTACAAACTTGCGTTAATAAATATGTTGAATAAAATAATAATAATTGTTACAATCTGGCGCCCCACGTTGGACCCCAGTTTGTGACAATTATTATTATTTTATTCAATATATTTATTAACGTAAGTTTGTAACATGAATATTATTCAATTCAAAATATTTATTTACGTAATTTTGTAGCATGAATATGATTTAATTCAACACATTTATTAATTTAAGTTTTTTTTAACATGAACACTACTTCCTAGTTCATACGCTCCGCTGCCATCTTGCCTCTGTTTCTCTACATGATCACCAGAGTACACCAGTGGCGGCGTGACTTTTTAAGACGTGGTGTTACAAATTTAATTTTTTTTTAAGTTTCACCTGTAATAACTCTTTACTCTATAAAATAAGCAAGGGTCTGCTAAATGCTAATATACGTTATGTTATTTCGAGGCGGACGTATGTAGCAGGTGTGTTTAACAGAAGGGGGTTATTTTCCATATGTCACAGACAGATCAGTCACATTACAACGGTTCCATATTATTGCGCAATGTACACGCACAGAAACCAACTGTAACTTCTGTTGCGTTATTTTATAGTAACCGTGGCATGTGTTTGATAACAAACAGTTTCGAAAATGTACACGTCGATTGGAAACGTAAAAAACGAAACAATCTGCAATTTAAATCGCTACAAAATTTTTGTTTTGTGACAAAGAAAATTAGCTATTTCAAGTTGTACCAACAATTCCGCTTGCTTTCGATTCGTAGTTTCTTCCCACTTGCGGTCGGAACAATTTTCGCGCCAATTGCGGTCATATGATAAAATGCAAATAATATCACTTGCGGTTAAGAAAATATCTTTATAAATCGATTACGATTACGGGGTGCTGTTGATGCGATGGTGTTTTTGTTGCGCAGTGAAAAGCGAGGGGGGTATAGGGGGGTTCCGTAAAAAAAGACGATTAGAGGGTGCTGTTGAATTATCAAATTCTCACACCTAATATTATTTTTCTTTTAATAATATCGATTGACCGCAAGTGGGACGAAATTGTTCCGACCGCAAATGGCAAGACCGCAAGTGGCCGTACATACCTCGACGTGGAATCTGTCACTGCCTTGTTTCATCTCAGACAGAGACGCGGGTAGCGGCTAGTTATACATAATAGTATTTTCTATGATTAGAAAAATCGTAACATCAAAATTAAGCTCAACACGCTGAATTTTCTGTTATTCCTTTAGACAAAATTTTGTATTACCATCAAAGAAACAATTTGCGAACATTTAAGAATTTGTGGAGGCGCCGGGACTTAAGTCTCTTTTTCCTTCCCCCAAATCCATATATGAATCATTGCCTATCTACTCAATGTCCGGTGAGTGAAGGCGACAAAGCGTATCGAAAATATATCTGCTTCTCTTTCTTCGATGTAATTCCCTGATTTCTCCGATGAAAGGATTGGTTGATATAGTTGCATTCAATCTGAATAAAGTATCTCTTTTTCTATGACGTTAACATGGGCGTACCCAGCTTTCGGCTCAGGAGGGGGCAAATTAGAAATTTCTTAAACCGAGTCCGCCGTGCTTGTTTTGCCCTCCTGGATACGCCAGTGCTTACGGCGTAAAAAAAGACAAAAGTATATGTTTGCACCCTAATGGTTCGATTGCGATTTTATTCCAATGCTCAGTATAGGATAAAAGTATATGCCTAAATTCAACTTATAACCTACAGTTTATCTGCGAATCAAAAAATCGCTTCAGCGTTACACATTCGCTGCAATATGACAGAGTCGATTGTAATTCAATATTGATGGAAAGTGTGCTCGTGTCTAAAATAACCGTTTCAATTAAGTTAACTGTCAAGTTATCCAGCTTTTTAGTATGCAACATTAAACAACACGACATATTGTGATTGTGACAACATGTTTATGAATAGAAACACCAGCCAATTAAGTACTTTTTGTACGCGTGTTAATAGACGAACTAGCATGCGCCTATAGCGTTGTCAGCCACTATATTACACATGCTTTTATAAACCCGCGACCAAAAGACAAAATCGCCTATAACTTTTTTTACCATTCCTACTCCACAAGTAGGGAATGGGTACTAATTTAAGTCAAAATTTACTTTTCAATTTTTTTAGAATTCAAATAATCAGAAAATTTCCGTTTGACGAAAATCTATATCTATACTAATATATAAAGCTGAAGAGTTTGTTTGTTTGTTTGTTTGAACGCGCTAATCTCGGAAACTACTGGTTCGAATTGAAAAAAAAATTTTTGTTGGATAGCCCATTTATCGAGGGAGGTTATAGGCTATATAATATTACGCTACGACTAATTGGAGCGGAACATAAATGAAAAATGTTGTAACGATATTAATTTAATAATATTAATATCACGGTAAAATCTAGTTTGCTTTATATTCGTGTACAGTAATAGGTACACGAAATTGTGTTCAAACGCGTTTATGGTTAAGCAGAGACCGGTATTAAGTACGTATTAGCGCCGCGTCTAATTGAACTTATATTTTTGTAATTAATATTATGTTGTCCGCCAATAGATGGCTACTCATTAATTTCCTTTTTAATTAATATTTTTTATTAAAAATGATTAGCGGTCGTACCTACTGCGGTTCGACATTTATTGGTGTCAAGCATCAGTGCGCATAAAAATTTGTCTTTCAGTGACCACCCTGTTGGCTCAGTGGCTTGCTAGTTTACGATCGTGTTCCGTCTATTCTAGTATGGCCTATCTAGTCTAACGGGGAAAGCTTTGAATAGCCCTTTAAGTGCTGGTTTACGATCGTGTTCCGTCTATTCCAGCATTTTGTGGATTCATTCTCAGCTCGCTTGCCGAAGATCTGGAAACTATTGAAGTACGATCGTGTTGTCGTCTGCTCCGATAAGTTTCCCGGTGTCTTCTAATAGCACACTGCTTGACCATCGCGAGGGTTCTGGATCATGATCGGGATTTCGTCTGTTCCAGACCTTAGCGTAAATCGACCCACGACCGCAACGACCGTATTAAATTCAATGACCGTGCCGAGGATATAAATAATGACCTAATAAAAAAACACAACGTAGGAATGACCTAGAGATTCGAGTTAAATATAATTAGAGTCCCGCCCGAGTTTAGGATTCTTCAGACCGCTAGACTCATTAACTTTATTATTATGTAAAATTGAATGTGACCGTACAAATAATATCGTTATTTGCACTGATGGGAGTATTTAATTAAAAGTACTCTGTTGACCGATGAAAGTAAATTAGCCATTTGAACCTATTGTTTATTTCCATTATATATTTTGTGTATTGTTATAATTTGTCATTTGAGTTTTATATATTAAATTATACGTGTTAAAACTTTAACGCTCGAACCTGTTTATTTAAAAACCCAACCAACCCCCACAAGAAAAATAATAACGTAACAACTGGTGCCGTAGTAAACCAGGATTCTTATAAAACAAAGATCCGATTGACCTATTGTTGTAACAATATCGACCGTACACGGGTTCAAAATGGAAGAAGAGCAGATTGATGAACCCACACAGGCAACGTCAACACCGCCTGAGCCAATCCGACCCGACCCAAATGTTGAACAAAATATTGACATTGCTGACCGACCTAATGATTTTTCAGCACGCTTGCGTGCATTGAACTTAGACCTAACGCCCGCTGTCCGTTCCTATAAAGCTATTCCTGTGTACAAATGGGGAATAAAGTTTACCGGGGACGATCGAAATAGTTTAGAAACGTTTTTGGAGGATGTAGAAGACCGACGCCGTGACAACAGTATAACAACAACCGACTTGTTGCACTCAGCTTCCGGACTGTTTGGAGGCTCAGCCTTGCAAGTCTACCGCTATGCTCGAGATAAATTACGTACATGGGATGAGCTAGTGCAAACGTTACGCAAATCTTTTAGAGATCCAGACTATGACCATTTATTAAAAATAGAAATTAATAAACGAAAACAGGGACCTACTGAACCATTTTCTGTTTATGTCGCAAAAATGTTTAGTCTATACAAACGTATGGAGCGTCCGCCTGCATATAGTGAACAAATGCAGACAATTGAACTTAATTGTCTCCCCGATTATCAGGAACAAATAAGCTTGAACGAACCCCGAACCATTGACGAACTTGAAAACTTAGTTTCTCGACTTGAACGAGGACGACTGAGAGCACGCCGTCAATCGTGCCCCCCGAACCAACTGTTGGAACCCGATTTATCAAAAGTATCCAACATGACCGGAACACAAAATGATAATATACGGGTGATCCAAAAGTCACGAACTAGTCCTGTTTATGAAATAAACACTGCGAACAATAAACCGGCATTCCGCTACAAGTGTTGGAACTGTCGCAAACAAGGACATGCATACAGAAACTGCCCTAACCCGCCGAATCACCAATTCTGCAATACGTGTGGAATGAACGGAACTACGACGACAAATTGTCCTCGCTGTCGACAGACACAGGGAAACGCCCTACAGGCACGTTAACAGGTCGTAAACGTCGCCTGTATTCCTCTAGACCGACCTTAAAACAATCTGCACCGACCGCTGAACAGAACGTGATTTCAAAAATGCCAGGAGATGCCCGACCGTATTTATTTGTGACCATTGGAGGAAGAGAGTTACCCGGATTATTAGATTCAGGAGCTAGCCGAACGATGACCGGACCGAGAGGAAGATTGCTACTCGCTGAACGGGGATACCGCCCTCGACCTTCAATAAACAAAAAAATTCAGACCGCTGATGGAACCACGTACTCTGTTGAAGAAGAAATGAGTGTGTTAATGACCGTATCTGACCGAACACGCCGTATTACTGTCCTATTAGTGCCCGAATTACCGCAAGATTTAATTCTCGGCATTGATTTTTGGATCGCTATGCAGATAGTGCCCGATATGAGTAGAGGAACTTGGACATTTTCTCCGAACACTGACCATGTAACGACCATAACGACCATCACGCCCAAAGAAAAGTTGAGGAACAAAAGGTACAGAAAAAGAAAAGACAACGCTAGCAATGATGCGTTATCTAGAGCGTTGTACGAACCTCAAAACGATACTGTACCGATTGATGTTATCACTTTTCCGGAACAATTACATGACCGCTGGTATAATAAAATGACCGAAAATATTGAAGCCAACCCTGATGATTATCCACGATGGAAAATTCAAGATAACAAGATTTATAAAAAAATCACCGACCGACACCACTTTCCAAATCCTGCGTATGAATGGAAATTAGTGGTGCCCAATAAATTACGACCCGAAATACTCAAACAGTTTCACGATGAACCGACCGCCGGACACTTAGGTGTCGCCAAAACATACGACCGAATAAAACGAAGTTATTATTGGCCGAAAATGATCGTTGACGTAGCACGATACGTGCATGACTGCAGTGTATGTCAACAAACAAAACCTGATAATAAAGCGCCCCAAGGATTAATGGGACAAGACCGGACCGCAGATGTGCCCTGGAGAACGATCAGTGCTGACCTGATGGGCCCTTTTCCTCGATCGAAAAGAGGTCGTAGATACCTACTGGTTGTTCAGGACACGCATACAAAATTTGTCTTGTTATTCCCGCTTCGGGCCGCCACGTCAAAATTAGTCGCTCAACACTTGAACGACTCAGTTTTTATGATATATGGTGTTCCCGAGTTTCTAATCTCTGATAATGGAGCCGAATTTACCGGGAAAAATGTACGCGAATTATTAGCAAAATTTGGGGTAAAGGCGTTATTAAATGCCCGTCGACATTCGCAAGCGAATCCTACCGAGCGCACGAACTTGACTATAAACAATATGCTACGCGCATATGTGACCGACAAACACAACGAGTGGGACGCTAACATAGCCGAGCTTGGCTTTGCGTTGCGAACTGCGCGAAGCGATGTCACCAACTACACCCCTGCTTATCTGAATTATGGGCGCGAACTAAAAATTCACGCCAGTGAATATCAAAACGTCGCTCCCGATACAACAAACGACCACGTCTCGGAACTGATACATCTTTTCACTGAAGTAAAAGATCGCTTGCAAAAGGCTCATCAAGACAGCGCCGTCCGATATAATTTGCGCCGCCGGACAAATGAGTACAATATAGGAGACCGAGTTCTGAAAAAGAAATACGCACTATCCAATGCTACGCAGGGATATGCCGCCAAATTAGCTCCCCGGTACGAGGGCCCGTTTTCCATCAAGAGGAAAATTTCGCCAATAATTTATGAGCTAGCAAAAATGGACGGTAAAAGCATTGGAATATGGCATATTAGTGATTTAAAAACGTTTAACTAATTAAACGAATAACTAAAATGAATTACGCAATTGCGTAATCTAAGATCAAAATTATTTATGTAACATCGACTATAAAAAGACCGGCGATAACAGCAGTCTCATTCAGTTGAAAATGGACTTCCTAGATATCGACGACGTACCGACCTTCGAAGATGAACAGCGCACACCCAATACGCCGCCGACACTATCGCCGTGCCCTTCTATCAACTCCTTCAACAAACCACCGCAGGAACGCTTCCCCGAAACGCCGCCAACGCGAGGAGTAGAGGATCGTTCACCACTGGAACTGCTACCGTGGAGGTTGATCCAATTGACCCTCTCACCCCCTAAGAGGCGTCGACGTGTGATCCCGCCGCCGGTTCCAGAGGCTTTACTGAGGCCACCGGCGACTATAAAGCCGCCAGCCGCCAAATCGACACCACCACCAATAAAACCTCCAGCACCTTTAAAACCAGCTATAACTCCAGTGTCAACGCCGCCGACGTCGCGACCGTATGTGCCGCCGCTGCCCACCTGGACTCCAGCCTTGAGAAGACGATGTAGGAGGAAGACCGTACTGCCCGATGGACGCGTGATTCGTTTCACGAAGGCCGCCAACGGACAAATCCGTATGGGACGCGTTGTCCCCAGTGTGTGTAAAGTAGTGGACTAAGGTTTTGTGCTGAGTAAGCTAAAGTGTTTGGTATGTGAACTTTTGTTTTTTTTTTTGATAAATAGTGATTATTTCCTAATGCAATATTAACATTTAGAACATTGACCGCATTTTGAAATATCACGATACCTTTTTTTTTGTTGTAGATTATTGAAATGTTGAATTTCAACTATGTTTGATATATTTTAATACAATATTCATATTAATGATTTTTGACCGTATTAAATAAATCACGACATAGTATTAATTTTTTTTAACTTTGCCCGTGTTGGATATATTCTAATACAATATTCATATTAATGATTTTTGACCGTATTAAATATATCATAGCACAATATTCATGTTAATGATTTTTGACCGTATTAAATATATCATATTACACAATATTCAGTTTAATGATTTTTGACCGTGTTTATGATATTAGAATACAATATTGACCTTTTTGAAATTTGACTGTATTGATGAATACAGAAGTTTTGAACTTTCATTATTTTGCCCGTATTTGAAAATTATTAATACAGACCTTTTGTAACTATTAATAATTTGGACCATATTTAGAGATAAGATAAATGTTTGAACGTTGATAGTAGTATAATAAGGACATTGAACTGTGATTATTTACGTTTATTTGAAACGTTGAAGTGAAATATTTTGTTTTGTATTTTTGATATTTAGTCATATGAACGATAGTGAATAATATTGAAAATTGATCAAATGATTGCCCTAAGTACAATTTTTGTTTTACATTTAAGTTTATGACCATTGGTGCACATAACTATGACCTTATAATCGCGTATTTTTACACGGGCCGGAGGAGTGTAACGATATTAATTTAATAATATTAATATCACGGTAAAATCTAGTTTGCTTTATATTCGTGTACAGTAATAGGTACACGAAATTGTGTTCAAACGCGTTTATGGTTAAGCAGAGACCGGTATTAAGTACGTATTAGCGCCGCGTCTAATTGAACTTATATTTTTGTAATTAATATTATGTTGTCCGCCAATAGATGGCTACTCATTAATTTCCTTTTTAATTAATATTTTTTATTAAAAATGATTAGCGGTCGTACCTACTGCGGTTCGACATTTATTGGTGTCAAGCATCAGTGCGCATAAAAATTTGTCTTTCAGTGACCACCCTGTTGGCTCAGTGGCTTGCTAGTTTACGATCGTGTTCCGTCTATTCTAGTATGGCCTATCTAGTCTAACGGGGAAAGCTTTGAATAGCCCTTTAAGTGCTGGTTTACGATCGTGTTCCGTCTATTCCAGCATTTTGTGGATTCATTCTCAGCTCGCTTGCCGAAGATCTGGAAACTATTGAAGTACGATCGTGTTGTCGTCTGCTCCGATAAGTTTCCCGGTGTCTTCTAATAGCACACTGCTTGACCATCGCGAGGGTTCTGGATCATGATCGGGATTTCGTCTGTTCCAGACCTTAGCGTAAATCGACCCACGACCGCAACGACCGTATTAAATTCAATGACCGTGCCGAGGATATAAATAATGACCTAATAAAAAAACACAACGTAGGAATGACCTAGAGATTCGAGTTAAATATAATTAGAGTCCCGCCCGAGTTTAGGATTCTTCAGACCGCTAGACTCATTAACTTTATTATTATGTAAAATTGAATGTGACCGTACAAATAATATCGTTATTTGCACTGATGGGAGTATTTAATTAAAAGTACTCTGTTGACCGATGAAAGTAAATTAGCCATTTGAACCTATTGTTTATTTCCATTATATATTTTGTGTATTGTTATAATTTGTCATTTGAGTTTTATATATTAAATTATACGTGTTAAAACTTTAACGCTCGAACCTGTTTATTTAAAAACCCAACCAACCCCCACAAGAAAAATAATAACGTAACAATGTTGCCAGATGTGTCTCAAAATTAGTCCATCCCACAAATATTATTAGGTGAAATGCCTTAACTAAATACTGCAATATTAGCGTTCAAGAGTACAAGCCCGGATAGCTCAGTCGGTAGAGTGTAAGACTCTTAAAGCCAGGGTCTAGGGTTCAAGCCCCACGTCGGCAAATATATTTTTATTTTTTTTTATTTTCTACATTGCTTTCATCTAAGGTTTACATTTCAGTTTTTTAAAATTTTATTACGACTAATTAAAATAAATTAAATCTAATTAATAGCTCATTTGAAAACTGTTACAACTATAGGCACCTATATAAAAAAATAATTTTCCTACAGTATTTTCAATTAAACATTGATTATAATTAAAGAAATTTATTACTTAATAAAAAAAGTATAAACACTGCTTTTTAACGACAAAAACTTTTGAACGGTAACGCGCCGATCATTATGAAGTTTGGACACAACATTCATCTTGGTAAACTAAGATGAATGTGCGTACTCATGTCCCTTCCTTCCCCATTCGTTCTTTTGCACCCAGGTGAAACCGGACGGGACCGCTAGTATACTAATAAATGAAAATAAGGTTTCTTCAAAAATTATTGCGATATCTTTAAATTCAAGGGAGATATTCAATTTTTTGTACGTGGGGTCGCAAACGAAACCGACAGACGTCTGGTCGGACATTATGACGTCACGCGGCACAAATGGTCATAGTAGTTATAGTACGTCATGAATGGAAACATCTCAGTATATATTCATATGTAATTGACATTACATTAATTTTTGTCTATTCCTGACTTACCACAATATTAATTACTATAAACACTTGTACCGCGTGACGTCACTTGCACTGAGAACGACACGGTGCGATTGCCAAATTTTAAGTAGCACAATTCTGTTTTTAAAGGTAGTACAAAAATTTTGTTATAATTAATTTTGTAATTTTTAGGACAAGAGAAGCTTTCTATTTGCGCAATTAAACATTTTCTGTCAGCGGTGTCCTTACACAAAATATCTATCTACATACACATATAGAAAAAATCATCAAAAATTCGACGTAAGACGTTTTTCCTTGAGGCCACCGTTGGCGATATATTGCCGTTCAACTACGACACATATTATTGTGTAGGCATTATCTGCATGGACACATATTTATATCTGCTACACCGCTACTGTTCGAGCTGTTTGGTCAGTTAGTCCGGCCAGAGGCTATGCGATCCGTGGTTCCACCCCGCGCGTCGCGGTGCCCTGATCATAGCGTGCTACCGGTTATAATATGCACCCAATTAGAACGAGCACCAATCTTTTCACTTTCGCGGGAAGTTATAATTGTAAATTGGTAAATTTACCAATTGAAGATCTAAACCTCAGTTTGTTTACTTTAAATTAGAACATATATTTGCTTCTGTATTTTTTCCTTCGTGCGAGTGATGTGTTTTTGATGTCATAACTGATCTCTTGTTACTTTAATACCTTCAGCGTTTTAATCTTATTCGTTCTTTTTTGCCAGCATCCTTTTTATAAGAGTAATCCTTTATAGAGCGACGACGATTTTATCTTTCAACAGAAAAATCCTTTTTAATGTGATGCAACAATTGACCCAAACTAATCCGGATTGCATAAATTCCTATTACGCACAGTTGGTATGGAATCCTTTATCTGTTTCCCTTTCATAAATAACGCAATTCTATATTAATCCCCGCAAGGCATTGGTGCATTTTATAATCTTAAAAATATCTTAACCGTAGCCCAGAAGCTGAGATCCTTTTTTTAGGGATTTATCTACAAACAAACATATCTTTGCACACATTTCAGTGGCTACAAAATATAATGGCTCATGCATCAATTTATTGCCATATAAAAAGTTTTTTTAGAAGTAAAACTTCTTTAGGCACGCTTGATTTGGGGAGTAAGCTGATAAATGCCTGACGAAAGCATTTACGGAAGTGCATCATCAGACGAGGCGAACGGTGCGTGATCGTTCGAGGCGAACGGTAGTTGAGAGAGAGATATAAGTTAGTGAAGATAGAAGAGAGAGAGTTACGTTTCGTATATTGGAAGTTGAGAGGGAGATATAAGTTTATAAGCATTAATCGAAATTCTTTTTTTTTGGACAACTATTTGACGTTTAAAATGAAAACAATTGTTTTTGTATCAAAAATACATTTCATCGAATTTTTCTGCATTTTGTAACGAGAAATAATGTAGGTTAGTTAATAAATCTTTTTAAATGTATTATAAATTATGCTAATAAATATATATATACATATTTTGCCTATTAAATAATCAAAAATTATATTTTAAACATTTCGTCTTTGTAGATATGTGCTACAGAGTGAGGTTATATTGTGTCGTTAAATCAGGATGTCTAATCATAATAATATGGTGATAGATTATCGAATATTATTGTATCATTATATATTATATATGGCAGGAAGAAGTTTTACTTCAGTAGTGTGGTCTAAAGCACACTCGCATTTTTTATATTTTTTGTAGTAGGTATAAAAAAATAACCTTTCGAAATATGTGGAGATGTTTTAATAATCGACCATTTTCTCTCGAAATATCCAACCTCTACTTGAGACGTATTTCTATTGTACCAAAAAATACATAGTTGTGAGTTGGATGAAGCTATTGTAAAATTTACTTGAGGGTTTTGTCAATAATTTGATTGTACGAAAATGTTGACGTAAGCCATTTTATCTTGCGACCACAGCTTTAATGCCTTCACTTTAAAATCTACCTTTGCACACAGTTTCTTTAAATTTTTATATTGGTTTAGATGGGGTAAATAGAACGCTGAGTTTATTAAGTGTGGGAGAATTAAATAAAGAATATTAAAAATAAACACCCTGCTACGTTTTATAACCATTTCCTAACTTTTTCACTGAAGACGGTTGCTGATATTTTGATTTGAGTTGCAGCTGTCATTTGTATTTAATTAACGCCAACGTGACGTTTTGATATAATCAAAGAGAAAAGGTTGGTTTGTCGTGAGTAGTTTCAGGACCCACTGAACCGATTTAAAAAAAATCTTACACTGCTTAAAAGTTTGCAACTTCCCGAGTGACATAGACTGCATATTGTTACGGTTGAATTCCTGACACGTTTTCCGAGCTAAATTGCTGTAGAGAGTCTACGCTGGCCAAGACACTGAAGTGATATATTTTGATTATTTCGCTAAAAAACTAGACCATGACCTAGGTAAATTAGGGTTGAATAGTTAGCGTATAATAAAATTGTAAATATACTTAAAAATTAATTAAGTCAGTTAAAATGCTTTATCCAGTGATATCAATGCTAGGTAAAGCCACATTTTTATATTGATTTTTCGTATGCTTACTGAACGATTTTTAAATGAAATTGTTAAAACTATTTTTTTAAACAACTATAGTAGGTAAATGTTTGCAAAAGTTTAGAGCTTTTCTTGTCGAAAATAAACATTTGTTAATGAAATGCTAATGTTTCAACAATGTAATCACTTAAAATATTTATTACCAAACATAAAATATATTTTCATTGTTTTTTCTGTAACATTTAGACTGTAACTTGTAAGCTAGGGGTGACCAACTGGAGTGTTTCACAGCTTTGTTTATAAAAGTATTTAAAAAAAAATTATTTAAAAAAAAAACGTACCTACTAAGATGTAAACAAACAAAAATTTTCGAAACTGGAAAAATTCAGGTTTCAGTGTTTGAAAATACTTACATTTTTCTAATATAGAGCTGTAACAATAGGTGTTTATTAACATATTTTGTAGAAAATTAGGGCTATCCTACTGTTATTAATTTAGTCTTACAAGCTGTACCGTCGTGAACATTTATTAATATTTTGAAAAATTTTGTTTCATCGTTTTTTCGAGTGCAGGCTAATGTTCTACCTAGTTAACAGTTTAATAGAAATTTCAGGATTTCACTGTACTTTTCAAGATCATACGACTTGGCATCTATTTTACATTTTTTAATTAATTATTTTTTAATAATGATTGTTCCACACAGTGGCGGATTTACCAGCAGGCTGAGTAGGCTGAAGCCTAGGGCGGCAAATTTTAAGGGGCGGCAGATTTAGTTTATAAGTTTTTTATTTCGATTTACAAAATTAAACAAAAAATTATTATCCACACAAAATACGAATTTCGAAAATTGGAGAGAAATCAAAATATTTAACAAAAATCGAAATCTAGTCCTATATACAGTGCTGAATACTAAATATTTCAACATCTCTACATGAACAATTGCTAAACGCTTTGTAAAATATCCTTTAATGATCATGAAATTTTAGAATATCGCAATAGCGATTCGATAAAAAAATTAAAAACAAAAAACACGGTTTTTTCAATATTTCTTTAAATCTTTAAGGTTATGTGAAAAAGTTATATTCATAAAAGTTGTAGATCCTTTTAATACCTACAACATTGCCATACAACATTTTTCTATTGGGGGTCAACTTTCGCCGGAAATAACGAAAAACCGCGTTTGACCCCTAAAATGCACCCCCCACAGCCCTCCGGCCTTTTACGCATTTGAATTTTTGGTTTCTGTATTTCTGACGGCAGTTTCTTCCCTTCCTCATCATTCGTTTTCTGTTATTAATTTTGTCCTTGTCAAAAGCTAACTTCACTGGTCTATTAACTGATAAATTAAAAAAACATTGTTTCGGCAGGATTTTCGCAGGCAACCTTAGCGATCTTTCTTAATTATGGTCTTAACTATCATCTCTAATTTTTTCGTTCGTCCACCTTATGACGACACATTTTCTAGTCTCTTGGACTATTAATTCTCAATGATACTAACCATACTAGAAAAGTTGGAACACAAATCATAAAGTTGGAATTTCATTGATAAAAAATGTAATTGATATGATTGTGGACTAAGGTATCAAAATTCAGAGGCGGCAAAAATTGAATAGCCTACAGGCGGCAAATCTGTAAATCCGCCACTGGTTCCACACCTTCTATACCACGTAGGTAGGTACCATATATATGTGGAATTAGTGGACATCCCTGCTATAATTAATACAAAATATGTAAGTGTGCCGTTTGATTTCCGGTCAGCTATGCAATACGCATTGTTAATTAACGATTGTTGTATAACAATCGTGTCATCGCCTCCCGCAACAGGAGGTCACCAGGTTTACGACGCTTGTTACATTTTAAGACTGCACTATTCTAACGTCAGTTCTCTATCTCTTTTAGTGTCAATGGTATAAATGGTACTACAAAATAAGCGCACTCGATTTTGCTGATTTAATCTTGCACTAAATTTCCATAGACATCAAAGTTATTATGTATGAGCTGTGAAATTATACAAAAAACGAGAGTTAGTGAGTTTTAACAGTCACACTGGTCATAATAGCATTATACATACTGAATTTTTTCCACGTACTTCCTATAAAATAGCTGATTTTCACATCGTAATGAGTACTATTACCTCTAATATTTTTGATAGCTGTATGTGCAGCCGTTTATAAATTACCCCAAATGAAATGCAATATGGCAGCACACAGTGTTGATACCAGCTGTCGTAAATATTATTATGAATTGAAAATCAGCTATTTTATGGGAGATATACGTGCAACAATATAATTAGCGTGTAATGCTCGTGTGACTGTTCGCCGACGTTCGTTTTTCCATAACGTCACAACTCAAAAAAACTAAAAACAATGCTATTACAGTCTAGAAACGTAAATCAGAAATTCACCGAAGACAAGTTATTAAAATAAAAGTTCTGCGTGTGTGTCAATTTGGCGTGCTTTTTTGTATAAGAAACAGAAACTCAACGCTTTAAATATGAACAATGAAGCTTGTTGCATTGATAATACACATGTACAATGATAAATGTCTGTGTATTTGCTACTTGTAGAACATTCAAGCACTTGTTTGAAGATAACGAACGACACTTAAGACTTAACTAAACCGGTTCACATTTAAATTTTGCTGAATTATTCATAGCTTCCCTTGCATCTATTTTATGTACATGAAATCTATGTTTTAATTTTTTACCAATCCAATACCATAAGTGAGGAATGGTACTAATTTAGGTCAAAATGTGCTGTTAAAATTTTAGAAAAATTGGTCCGGACAAATTTTATGAAAACGCCAGTTGTTGATGCAGATGCTGGTTTGATAATACAATTTAAATTATGAAAATATATTTTTAAGGGTTGTGTTAAGGAGTTAAATTTTTTATTTTGTTCAAAAACAACAAAAACCATAAAGTCACAATGCCTGTGTTAGCAAATACACTATATATTGTCGGCAGTGTTTGGCACTGCGATCCGATTTTTTTTATAAAGTTCAATGAACCAATAGAAAGAAATCAATACATATTGAAACCATTGTTACAACGAAAATTTGTTTTTTAAAAATAATTTATTGTTATGCGTGCCCATGACAAGTTTCTCGAAGTGTGAAATTCATATATGAGCACGCATAATAATCCATCATAATTCACCACAGATCTTTTCCAACCAAATGGTTTCATACATCCAACCGGAAAATTTAATTAATAATTCTATAAACAAGATTAATTATTTCCCTGAAAATTGAGTGCTTAAAATTGATTTAATCTTAATCTACTTGTATATCTAATTGAAAGACTTTAATAAACCTTCGACATAACAAGAGGGGTGTTTGAAAGAGCAAGTTGCCAACGTTTATAAAGTAAAATTTTATTAGTAAAAAAATAACTAAATTGAAATATTATAGTCAGTTGTGTAGTATTAATATTACTGTAAAGTGAGGTTTTCCTGAAAATCATCTTGTATAGGCATTTTGCATGATGCTAAATCACAACTAAACTGTCTTGTCCGTCTGTTTTTTTAATAGATCACCTGGATTATCCAGCATTTGAAATATAACGACTTACGATATAAGTAGGGCGTAAAAAATAGCTAATTTTTAAAACTTTGTATCTATAACTAAACAATGGCTTTAATTTTTTAGCAAAGTCAAGATTAATTTTTCTACCTTCCGGTACTTTGAGCCGGCCTTGAATCAAATCATCTAATGAATAAAGACAAAACAACAAATAAAAATAGGAAACTAATCTATAACTTCCGAACCGTCTGTATAGTAATTACAATATGTTTGCGTAGAAAAAGAATATAATTTCCTACGAATTACATCACGGTAAAATGCGAGAGGGTGAATATTAATAATACGCCTACTCTTTCAAATCGTACTCCACACAATACAGGACACGAGACGACCAAATGAACCTTCGATTTCAGTACCATGTGTACAGATGAGCGTTTTTCAGTTGGGATACTCTACGCACAGCATTCATATATAGAGTTCTAAGTACAATACGTAGCCAAGGTGCATATTTCCTGCTCGCACGGCCGGCCAGTTCCGGCCCGCGGACGTACGGACACCGGAAGTCATTATGTTGTACTGTAAATCTTCTGCATCACCAAAGCACAGAGCCTTTACACTATAACAGAGATTGCTGACCGAAATTTTAGATTGCGGTTATTCGATTCAAAACTAAAACAAAAAAAAAAGAGGGGTGTCGGTTAGTGGACACACGACGGAAGTTACGCTTCTTGCGCATTTTATATTCATTTTATAATTTTCAAGATAAAGCCACTTCATGAAACATGAGGAAATACGCTAATGAGATAAGAAATAACCCCAATGTCAAATATCTGGAGTGATTGAAACATTTAAAAAATCGATTAAGATATTGCAGTGAGGTTAAGGAGGTGATGAGTTACAGTCCCAATCAAAAGTAAGTCGAATTCTAAATGGGAACTTTTCCATAATAAATGTTTACAAAAGGTTATAAGTCGATGATACCAATAAATTATTGTCATAAAGGCATAAATAAATAATTTTTTTAATATTAATTAATTATTTCAGTATTTTACTTAATGGACTAGCTTTTGAATTTTTTGTACAAAGTTATGTTAGAAAAAAGAAATTAGAAGTAATAAAAATTAAAATTAAATCATTAAAAAGTTGAAAATTCAGTTAAAATTGTTAAATCTGTCAAGAATAAAAGTCCATAGTCGAAAAGTGCTAAGGTTTAATAATTTTTTTTATTGATCAAAAGTCTCCTAATTAAATTGGAAAAAATATTAAAATATGCGTAAGACATCGATGATTTACATAGTTAGTTTTCGGAACTGCTGACATTATTTGGTTATTTGCAAGAATTTAAAATGTACCGTTTTCATGCTAGGTTGACATATTTTCCATGAAACTACATGTAAAAGTTTTTTTTAATTTTTAACTTTATAAATCTCCCAATGATTTTGGATTTTTTACAGAAAATTTTGACATAAAAAATCTATTAAAAAAACTTTATTTCATATTTTTATAAAACGGCTCAACCTCCTTAAGATAATGAACGTCTCGATTTATCAGGCTGGTTTTCTATTTAGTCCGAATTATTTACGCTTGGCGCGATATCTTCGCACTTCGCTTGTCGGTATGCCTTGGTTTTAAAACGCTTTATGTATAGTGCTTGTTCATCATTCAAGAAACAATATAATTAATATGTAAATAAATTATTGTAACTCTACTTTGTCATCAAACGATGACACAAATTCAAATTATTTCGGAACGGCATTTCCAACCATAGTCATTTACATTTCCAGCTACCTAAGCGCAACCGAACAAAATGAGGTGTCCTTTATTCAGCAGCCATGATAGAAACAATAGACGCAGATTCATTGAAATTCAGGCCGCATTCAAAGGCAACAACAAACCAAAATGCATAGCATGCATCGATACAACAATGAACGACAATTGTTCACATGTTATTTTCATTAATCATCCAATGTTACTTTTCCTGTAAAACGTATTCGTTCGGTTATTTTTTTAATTAGTCACTGACCATTCATGAATTTCACTTCTTTTTGAAAACGGATTATTGCACATTTTTGAGCTGTTGAATGATGCGCCTAATGGAATTAATTAAGATCAAAAATATATTTTTGGAACACACTGTTTTACAAAATTTAATATATTAAAAGGTTTTTTTAAGGATTCCGAAACCCAAAAGGTGGAATGTTCTCACTATTCGTCCGTGACAACTCAAGCTTCTATACCAGGTTCCCTGAAGTAGGTTATACCGCTTCATTTGGGGCGCTGAATCGATCACGAGTCACTTTTAGGATTTATTTGAATCAAAACATAAAATTTGATAGATGATAACTAACAACAAATAAGTTTCACCCAAATGACTTCAGTATAAGCGCCTTCAAAAACAATTAATGTGTGGTGAATAATCTTTAAAATTCTAGAACTCATTGGTCAGTTGCTATCGAATCGACTTTCCCATGTTCTTCTTGTTACAATGATCTAAGTTTAAAAAAAATATCGACTCTTAATAATGAAGAGGCGGATTTTAAATATATTCTATTTAGGCGTACCTATATTTACGAGTAAAGATTCACTAAAAAATTGCCATACAATGAAGCATAAATTAAATATTTGAAAATAATATAATAAATTGCATATAAGAAATTAACATCAAACAGTTCATAAAACGGGTAATTCAATTGCCGTTTAGGATATTTTAAAATGATATTTATTTGTATTCTTTTCGAAAGCTGTTGACAAAACTGATTTTAACGTGGGATTACCAAGTAGGAGTAAATTATATATAACGAGACGGTGGGTATTTTATTATAATTTTTGTGTTAAAAATGAATAAAAACATTGATTAGTTGTATTGTGTTTTAAATATGAAAATTTAAAATTTATGATGAACCTAAAGAACAAAGTTTTGTAATTTTTACTCTATTAAAACATAATGTTCGTATTTATATTGTATAACGCAATAATTCATTAATCTTTCTTCTATTTTTGTATCAAACGCCTATTTAATTTTTGAAACATTTAAGAACCATCTATGCGGACTATGTTCAAAAATAAAGTCGGGAGAGAGTAATAATTAGGTGAGTGTATTTATTTTATTATCGATATTTAGTCGCTAATAAATAAAAAATTGAACTGCGAATAAAAAAAATTAAAAAAATGAAATTTCGGAACTGATTACCTTGAAAAGTTTAAAACAAATTAATCATCTGAAACCTACAAACAGACATAAAATTAGATATTATTTCTAATTACAAAATGATTTGCTAAATTTAACAGGATATTTCAGTTTTCTTTAACAATTTTCTACTTAACTGATTCTTACCTTAACATTTCAATATCAATTGTTCTAAAGATAAATGGAATATAATGTCTGTATACAATTTAACAGGTAAACAACCATAGAACCTTTCTATTATTTGTTTACCTGTGCAATGATTCAATATCCTTTGGCGCCAAAGTTGTAAAAAATGTCAAAATATTGCAAGTGACATATTTATTTTAGCATATTCGTGCCGAAAACTTAAGTGGCGTACCAAAAAAGTTTAACCTTAGATACGTGAATATCGTTTAGCATCTATTTTAATAATAAAATAGTTTTTAATACAGCAAAGCTGTCAAAAAATGCTAATGAAAATGTGAATTTCTAAATTTAATACAGATTCTATTATATAACATATAACACGAATTATTTGAATTCTAGATCACATTTTTATAAATATTCGAATTCTCATTCAATACCTTTTCATTTCATATACGAACCCGAAAATCATTTTAAAAAATTAAAAAAACCATTAAAAGTTCTTCATATTTTTGTATTTAATTTACTTCAATATAAAATATCTGAAAAAATTGTAGGTGGATGCCGCTCAATCGAGGTTATATCGGCAATATTTAAAGAAAATATTATTAACTCCGCCACTGAGTAACAAATAAATGGATTACTGCTAAAAATTGTCAGTTCATGACTCATCCACTATACTTAAAAAATCTCCATGTAAATTTTTTTACAAAAATTCCATTTTTTCTAGTCTAGTACTTACATTCTTAAGAGGGAAAATTCCCGTCTGGCATTTTGGCGTCAATGATAATCAGAATTTTTACAGTTCTTATCATAGGTCTGACGATTTCTATTCTGTCTGAAGTATTATTCACGATTGTGGTGCACCAGACGTCACCAAAATGGACGAAACGATTTTTTTAATAATATATAGATAGTAATCTATTGTTGATAAAAAATATATTATTTATCAACAATAGATTGATAAAGCAAAATCAAATCGAATTAGAAGCCAGTTTTTTAATTTCAAAACTATTTTTGTCAACTTATAGTTCAATCTAGTACCTACTATGTATTTAATTATATGTACATTGACTTAATTGTAGTCAAAATGGTCGGATTCAATATGATTTAAATTGAGCGAACTATAAGCAAAAAAAAAATGTTTTTCTAAAATCGGTTAATCCGCTTTGGGCTGTACGTTGGATACAAAAAAGTTTCCAGCTATTGCTTGGGTCGCGCCTACAAAATATATCAAAAGTATGCATAAGTGCTACAATTATTTTCCTGCAATACACCCTACGCGCAACTAGTTTTGTAATAAAATAATGAAGACTATTAAACGGTTCAAGGTCTGACAATGCGTTTTTTTAAATTGAATTTTTTAAAAAGAAATCTCAGTTGTAATAAAATCCTCCCTCGCACACCTGAGCGGGGCGTGAATACAGAAAAGATTCGTGAGTATATAATGAAAGGGAGTCCGGGATAGCAATAGCTGTAGATCTATGGTTACCACAAAAAGTTTAGTAGGTATAAACATTAAAGCAAAATCTATTATTCACAATATATTTATTAGCAGTACCTACAGTTTCTATGCACTCATATGTTAATCGAATAAGTTTTCTTTATAAAGCGCCATTTTCCAAAAAGTTTTGTTGTAAGTCCCCGTCTACACCAGGTGTTAATATATAAAATACACTCGGGCCTCGTAAATATAACACGGTTATATGGTTCCACAAAAACCTCGTGTAATACAAATCCGTGTTATACAAGGTTTGAAGTTCATACAAAATTAGGGTTTGCAAAAAAAATTGAAGATAGTTTACATGAATATATACCTACTTTATTTTTTTTATAAAAATATATAAAACATGATTATTGAAAAAAAAAACTTTAATATTACTAAATAATATAATTTCTTTTAATCGTTATCATGTATTGATTGATGTATTGTATATATGGATATTTGTATATTCTTCTTTATTATTCTTTTTTTGTATAGTCTTCTCTTTTTTCTTCTTTTTTAATATGTTCATATTAAGTTTATTGATGTAAAAAGCCATATATAAATAAATAAATATAATGTATCATTCATTCATTATCGCTATCACTTAGAATAATTCTATGTTTTACTCTTTTTCGAGATCGGTTGTCAGACATATTATTTAATTCATTTATTTTTCTGAAACCGTGTTATAAAAAGCGTGTTGTACAAAAAATATGCCACAATTTATACATCCGTGCTATATAAAATAGTGTTATATAAAACCGTGTTATATACGAGGCCCAAGTGTATTTAAAAACGAATTAAAAAACATGCTTGATAATTTGTTAAAAAGAAGATATTTTATATTTATTTTTATAATTTCTGTATTTTATTCATATCACGTTTTATAGCTTCACAAATAAATTTTCTATCAATCTATCTATCTATGCCCATTGTTGCAAAAGATTTTCTTCGCTCAAACAAAATAAAAAATACAGTTAAATGATATTTATACGATTTTAGACGAAACCGGACCGGGAAATTAGTAAATATTTCTGCCCAATGTATCATAGGTGGTATTGTGTACTTTTAGAACGTGTAGGTACGTTTATGCACAATCACATACATACACACACACACTTATACATTCAGAAGATGCATTGACAAGAGGGACGGAAGTTGGGATAAAAACGTGCGTTGAATTCAATGAGGACTATTTTTCTTGCGTACACCATGAATATATTTTCCATTCGTACGCTAATAATAAATACATAAAAAAACCCGAAAGGATACGCTCAGCGTAAAATATAAAGTCTGGGAACATTTTACCTGATAAAAAGAATGAATTTTTAATTATGTATAAATAACGAACGGGTTTTTGGTTGGGTTGCCAAGTGCCATTTATTAATCCTTTTTCCAATATTTTTGATAAATAAGTACTCTGGAATATACCTTGATTTTTATTGAGTTTTGACTATGTTTTATCCGATGACATAACAAATAAATCCACCGTGAACATAAGTGTGCTCACCGCGGACATAAGAAAGTAAGATTCCGATCCCGTCATGAATACTATTTTTTTCATACAAAGGGGTCAGCGCTAGTGAGCGTTCGACACAAAAATTATAGCTTACGGTTGTGAGAGCTATTACAAACAAAGACAAAAAACACATTATTAATTTTATCTTATAGGGTTATTATATTTTGACATTTTTGGACAGTTTTAGCGGCTCTATTATGAAAGTTTAAAGAGCACTGGCGTAAGGATTTGGAACAAGTCCAAAAAAAAAAAACGAGTTGCTCAATTCGCTGTTGGGTTAATCTATTGTTATTAAAATTAACTGTTGCTTACCTTAACATAACACCTGGTTTTTTTGAATAGGTAACAAAAAATTACATGTGATTGTTCAGTTTGAAATTTCACAATAAATAAGAATAATTTCTGAATATTTTATTTGGATATAGTCAAACAGTCTTTTTTTGTTAAATATAAGTCCTGCATACGAAAGCTATTTGTACATAATATTATGTTCAGTTAAAAATAATTATTTCACCGAATTTAACATTTTAATAATGATCCCAACCAGTGCCGGATTAAGACTCCTTGATGCCCTAAGCATTTCTTGTCTATGGACACTCATTTCTAACAGCAGTCTAAAAAAATTCTAATAATATTGTCTCTCTGTAATGTTGTTTATAAAAAAAAAATTTCAAATTGTGAATGTCATAATTATTTAAAATTGATAGAAAAAATTTAAAACGCATATAGAATTTTAGGGAAAAAATTGAATTTTAAATTTGACTGTCTATAAAATCGGGCCTTAGGCAAAAAAGTTAAAAAAAAATGTAAAGTAAAAAAAAACATTAAATTTTCATTTTCAAAAATAAATTATTATTTATTTTTAATTTCTGTACTTTTTATATCAGTAGATCACATTTTTGACAACCTGACAAAAAGAAAACAAAATTTTTGTTGACACGGTCTGGTGAGGTACTATTCATTTCTGAGTTGTGATTTTTGGTGCCCCCTGAGACGTGATGCCCTAAGCAATTGCTTATTTTGCTTATAGGTTAATCCGGCACTGATCCCAACGCAAAACAGAAAAGGTACCTGCAGTATCTATTTATGGGAGCAGTTTTTCTTCCCTTAAATTTTAAAAATTAATCACTATTAACTTATCATTAAAACGCAGACGATAAAGATATCAACCCCTTGTAAAATTTTTACTTAAACCACTTAAGGGTGTCTGGAATGCATTTTTAAAGTGGATCGAATTATTTTAGAAACATGTGTAACAAGTGAACACTGAACATAAATGTTTATTTTTTTTTACTTGGTATCCACCCACGCCATTACTGTTTTTATGAAGTCTAGCGTTGATTCGATTTTGGGTAGTAAAGTTCTCAACTCTTCATTTATGGTGAGTTGCGGATGAAACGAAATACTTTAAAATCATTACATGAAACGCTTACTTGAAATGAGGGGCTTATTGATGATTTCATTAAATGATTATTCAATTTCCCGGGTGGGTTGTGAAAAGTATCTGAAGGTACATTAAAATGTTTAAAATTCAGCGAAATATTTTAGTGTTTTAACTGACAAATGATAGTAATAATTATAAATTGTCTGGAACGTGACAATTTGGCAAAAAAAAATTGACTGATACTAATACAAACAATCTGCTAAAAGTTCTGAATGAAAAATAAAGTCAAATAACTACCTTTCATTTTTTTAATGTAATCAATAAAGTTTTTATTAATAAGTCAAATGCGTAACCTAGTAGTCGAATTAAAGCGAGTCCATCCACAAAAAAAAATGTAACAAAATGGTTAGAATCAGAGCGGATGCTTTAAATTAGAGATCTAAGTTCTATTGAAACTCTTGAAGCTAAATACGGCTTAATAATGACATATTTATAATAGGTGTGTACACTCGGCATTAACCTGTCAGTGGCGTACAAGTAAAATTCTGAATTGATCATAAATTAACCACCAAACTATTTTTGTATTCTATTTTGGAATTAATATCAGACTAGAACCCATTTTAAATTCATAGAAATGCGTTCAGTACTTTAATTATTTTAAACAACTGGCCTCACCCGGTTTTCCTCGGGTGCAAAACTAGCTGTAAGATTTATTAATACATATAGTCTCTCTCTTCCTCTCTCCCTGTTTCTGTTTCTCTCTTAATATTATATCCCATCTACACAGCAGAATTATCAAACTGATTGCCACATTTTTTTATTGATATTTTACTATATAAAAATAGGTATCACCAAAATTTTTTACTTTTCCGGTGCATTTCCAAAAATGTTCTTTCATACAAACCTTGTCCTGATAATTACGAACACAACAAAAAAAATCAACCAAATCGGTCGAGCCGTTTTCAAGCGATGCTCCGTTATCCATGCGGCAATTGATGTTTATATAAGTAGATTTTATGTTATTTTTTGACAGCTAATTGGGTAGTTTATGAAAACTCAAAAAACAATTCTTTATATAATATAGCGATGTGGACTAAAAAGTAAAAAATAATTTTTAAACAAAGATTTTGTTCAACAGCGATAGGAAGCGATATTTGGGGGACTTCCTATCGCCATTCTATCTTTATGTTTGAAAATTATTTTTTACTTTTTAGCCCACATTGCTATAAAAGAGTGTTTTATTTTGAGTTTTTTTATTATAATTTTTTAATAGAAAGTTTTTCATGAATATTTTACGCCAGTGACTTACAAGCTCTGCTAAGTCCAGTAGCATTACTATTTGTATTTGTGTATGTAATGTACACATTAAACATTGTATGACAAACACTCGCCCGATTTTATAATAGTCCCACAATACAAGCCGAACCTTTTGTCCGAAGACTGGACGGTCGGGCTTACGCTTGCGTTTGAATAGGATTAGAAGCGCTTTGAATTGAATTTATTGAAGTTTGAATAATAAACGTGTTAACATTTTTTTTCTTTGTTGAATACAAAAGACTTATAAAATCACATTTTAAAATTATTAAGCTCATTATTTATAAGTAGGTATACTTATTACAAAATAATTATAAGCCACGGGAGCCTACAAATATTTTTGTATTCTCGAACGGTTCAGAATTTTGAAGTCCTAAACCCCACAATGAACCAAAAAGACGCGCTGTTATAAAGAATCTGTTCTGACTTTTTGCATATTGCGGAAAATTCTTACAATATATTTTTTTTTAATTTTATTTGGGACACCTGAGTATTTTTAAATAATCAGAACATAAGGCACCTGCTTTTAGAATATGAAGGTCTATACAAACCCACTTGAGTTACAAGTATAAATAAAAAAAAAGTATTTTATAAAATATATAAGTACACTTATTTAGCATTTTAATGTGCATTTTAAGTACCTATATTTAACAAATCAACTAAGCCAGTGATGGCAAACCTATGACCCGCGGGTCAGACACTGACCTACACAGGCTTTCCAAACTAAAAGAGATACAGACGTTTGCTTACGCTCATTGAACTCAGCGAATTTTTTTCTGTAAGCATTTTAAATTTCAAAAGTATATTAAAGAATTCCTTTTTTGCAATTTTTTCAAGGCATACCCCTTTAAAAAAATGTTATTTTTGACGAAAACTGAAATTTTTCGGAACTTTGGCAAAATCACCATGCTTATAGAAAAAAACACACTGAATCCAATGAGCACAAACAAACGTCTGTATGTTTTTTGGTTTAGAAGTTATTTGCGTTTATAGATTTCAGAAAATTATATATAAAACCTTCGAATGGCCGTAGTTTTCAAACTAAAAGATATATAGACGTTTGCTTACGCTCATCGAACTCGGCGTATTTTTTTCTGTAAGAAATTTCAAAAGTATATTAAAGAATTCGATTTTTGTAAAGCGTCGTGTGTCGTCTAAAAAAAGTTTCGAACTAAAAAAAGAAGTTTTTAACCATCCTCTCTCTCCCTTTTCAAGTAACACCACTGAGCATGTACTAAAAAAAATATTAACAAAATTTGACCCACTCCTGTAGAAAAAACAATTTTTTTTTCATTCAAGTTACTTCAAAAATATTTTCCACTGTATGTGTAAAACGGGCTGATTTGTGATTTGACTCAAAAAAAATTTTGTTGTATTTTCAATGATTTAAAGCACTTACTTATAAGTTTTGCACTGATCAATCGGCAATATTAAATTAAACATTAAGAAAATATCTTTTAACCTAAGAAAATAAAGTAGATTTAAGTAAAATGCCATTTTTTTACAGCCCTAATACTGTATTTCTTTTAAATTAGTTTGTTTATTATTCACAAAAAACATTTTAAAAAGGTTCAAAAATAAAAATGACAATAATCAAGCTTCATTTTTTGTTGCTTCTGCAGAACCAAGAAAAATAAGAAAAGGGTGAGTTGAATAGTCCTCTTATTTCAAAAGCTTCTTTCAATTCAACGACATCCTGAACAGAGTTCATTTTAAGTGCTGCACATTTACTAAATGAAAAATCCTAATTTACTTTTTGAAATGCATGGTCGGTCAAAATTTCAAGTGAGTCATATTATTTTTAATATAGTAAATATAAATAAACAAATACAACGTATAATAAAAAAATATTCAAAAATTGAACTATTTTATGCAAAGGATTCACTGAGCTATTTTTAATGGATAACGAATAGCGACTATTGTGTAAAATATTTAAAATCAGTCTCCGTAGAGCCATATTGATATTTGATGGATGACTTTTTTGGTGGCTGATTAGACATTTTTTTCAAAACGTATAGCAGGAATATTCCTGTAAGAAATGTATTCAAAATAGTGTTTTCAGCTTGTTAAACATACCTACATAGTATATCAATAACATAGGAGTATTAGCCGTATTGGCACGCTAAAATTCCCATCCTAAAAAACACTTTTCCTTAGGTCATTCCAACGTTTGCCGCTTCTAAGAGGATTTTGGTGTTCTGCAGGAGTTAGCTTCCAATTCGCTATCCATGAATTAGAGATCAACGAACAAAATATGTACATATATCGTACTTTATATGCCTTCTTTAGTTTGTTTCATCCTCGCAACATCATATTTTTGTTGGAATGAAAATAATTTCTCAAGCGAAAAATTGTTAATTTGTTTTGAAAAATTTTATATTTTAATTTTTATATCAATTACGGAATGTTTCACATGTAAATAACAGCAATATTCCCCGAGGAATAAAATAATTGTATTTGGTTTGTTTGAAGTTCCTTGTTTAAAAATATTTATAGTTGAAAAAATCTGAAAAACAGGTTTATATTAATATGTGCTGAAAAGTATAAAATAAATTTATTTCTCTTCTATAACGTTTACAAGAGTGGAAAACTCACTTAATCTATATATTTTTTACTTTTTATCGAGTGACCCACGATTCCAGGCGTTATAGAAGAGAAAGAAATTTATTTTTTACTTTTTATTGCGTTAATATAAGCGCGTTTTTAGATTTTTTTGAAATTATAAATAATAATAATAATAACTACTTTATTAGAAAGTATTTTTTTAAAACACATTAATAGCGTCAACAATAAAATGTCTTACAACATTATTTATTAACAAATTCATTTAAATCGTTATTTTCAAAAATTAGAAAATCTATAATTGAATCAAAAATACAACCTTAAGAAGTTAAAAAGTTAATTAAAAAACAATTCAAAACCATTAAGAGGGAGTCTTCGCTTAATGGTTTAAGAGTATTTTATGGACACTCCGGTACCCTATACTGTTATCATATTTTTAGAATGTAAATCTTCCAAAAATGGTTAGAAATGCCATAAAAATATAACTGATTCTATTGTTTGATTGACACAGGAAACTCTTTTGCTCACAGTTCAAATATTAAGACTGTTGCAAAAATATTTACATATTTCAGTGTAAATAAAATGTGTTTAACGGTTTTGATAAAAGAATTATTGTGTGTTTGTAAATTGACTCTTAAGTGATAACAATTCCTATTATTGTTTATTCACACAGACGAGTTTATTAATAGTTCAACTTAGATTCCATGCAAAAAGTTTTGAACTTTTCTTGAAAATTAATTGATATTTCATCAATTTTATTGATGAACCTGGAAGAACACATTCATGTTGATAACATGGTATAGGTATTTTAGCTGTATTTTTTACTTCTTTTGGCGTGTTAGAGTGACATCAAAACTCACAGAATGAAGTTGACACTGTAACGTCAAAATTTACAAGACGAAGTTGCTTGCAGAATAAGGCTATCAGTAATAGATGCAGTGACCATTGACTTACACCAGTTAGGAGGATAGAGTATGGTAGAGATGTTAGCATGTGCGTAACGCCTAATAGCTGTATTTATTTATGCTAATATCACCCCAGATCTTTTAATTCAATCAATCAATTAAACGTATGAGAATCATTTGACTTACACCAGTCAGGAGGATAGAGTATGGTAGAGATGTTAGCATGTGCATAACGCCTAATAGCTGTATTTATTTATGCTAATATCACCCCAGATCTTTTAATTCAATTAATCAATTAAACGTATGAGAATCATTTGACTTACACCAGTCAGGAGGATAGAGTATGGTAGAGATGTTAGCATGTGCGTAACGCCCAATAGCTGTATTTATGCTAATATCACCCTAGTTCTTTTAATTCAATCAATCGTTCAAACGGACGAGAAGTATTCTAGTAAATTTTCGGTTTAAAATTCAGCCCAGTTCCCATTTATATAGTGGCTATCTGTTGAAAACCTAACTTGATTTTGAACGTATAATGCGTACCTAACTTTTTGGTAATATTTTTAGATTTTTCTGTTGTGTGAACATATGCAATGTATATAAAGATTAGCATTTCGTGTTTTGTGAATGAAAGGGTGGGGCTGATTTATCAGTATGTCAACAATAAAAGAGAATTTCGAGGAAATGCAAGACATCTGTATTTCTTGACATCGTTTCCTTTGTTTCCGCTATATTTTGAAAATTCGACTAAGTTTTATTTTCTGAAGACAGAACTATAACTAACATTGCTGTCTTTTGGGTTTGATATTTCTAGTATTTTGATTGATTACTTTATGTTGAAAACTCGCACTAGATGATCATTTTTATCTTAAAGTCAATCGTTTTTTTCTTATAATAAGGAGCATTAACTAAAATAAATGTTAGCAGTCATTTTTAGAATAAAAGCTGACGGGTTCGAAATCATGTAGCCAAGTTTAAAAGCGAGTCTATTATTATTATTCCCAGATTTGCAAGAACAATTTGAGTAAATCACGACTTTTTCTGTTTTGCACATACCGCTAAACTAGCGGTATGTGCTTTATTATCGCTTTGTGCATCAGAACTGACTTTCGTTCATATAAGAAGTTATATCTAAGTTAATTTCACACGAAATCCATTCAAATTGAAGCTTTTTGAAAAGAGGAGATTCTGATCTATAAAACAGAACCATTTTTAAATCAATTCGAGTTCATAAATACTATTAAAATTGTAATTGAAAATCACAAACATCAGTTGTCGGTTAGTCTGTATGTACGTATGTACGTACCTACGTCACGACTCTACAGATCGCAATTTTGGTCGGATTGCCTTGGGTTATATTTTATTCACTTCGTTTACTATCAGACCAGAACCCTATTTAAATTCACTAAAATGTGTTCAGTAGTTTAATTTTTATAAACAGTTTTATTTTATTATTTTTGACAGCTAATAGTTTGAAAAAACAACTGTAAATTATATAGTGTAAATCCATAAAACAATTAGTGCTACACTTCTATACCGTAATAACACCGAAACGCCTAGCAAACTTCGCGGCGTAATGGTTATGCCGTTAGATCCACAAGGCAAAAGTCCTGAGTTCGATTCCTTACGAAATAAATGATTTTTTATTTTTTTTTCTATTCCACTTTATTCCACTTGATATTAATTATTATATAATTATATTATGTATATAGTTCTTATTTTTTTTTTCAAACTTAAAAAAAATATTTTTTCAATTTTAATTATTTATTTCTTTAAATTTTTAAATCTTTTTAAATTTTTTAAGAATATTTTTTCAATTGTTTTTTTTTTATCATACAGTGGAAAACTTGCAGGATGTGCACTTTTGGTTTTGCCAACTATTTCTATTATATAGCTAAAATTATCATAAATCTTCCACAAGATATAATTATAAGTAATTAAATAATGAATTCAACAAAATAAAAAGATAAATGTAAGAAATAAAATGACCATGTCGGAATAATTTACTAAATTAATTTACGGCGTTGTTTGACGTTCGTTTATTGCACAATGAACGTAGCTCTTTATGAAGTGGAGGTCTGCTTTTCATCAGATCTCTTAAGAGACATGTTTAACAAAGCATACATAAACCCTTTAATTCAAAGACCTTACTTGTACTCTCTTATCTTTAAAATGGAGCCGTTCAAAGTTCTGTAAGTCTTCGCAGCGGCGTTCGCCGCGGTATTCGACATAAAAAAATTATATTTATATAATAGTCGTATTTACTCGACTTTGCTTAAGAGTTTCCGATATATTTAAAGTCGGAATTCCTAAATATTACATGAAAATCGGTTGAGTAGTTTCCCAGTTTTTGAGATCACACAGGAAAAACATCAAAAATGTATTTGTATACAGTTTTGTCTTTGTTAATAATAATACGCGGCCACGAATCTAAAAGGCTCGGAAGTCAGATGCGAATGCGGGCTTGCGCTTGTACAGTCTACATACAAAAACAAAAACTACAAACTCGCAATTCAACAAAACTAAAATAACAATAACAACTTGACAATAGCGTAGTTGACTGTACTTTAAACAGGAAAGCGACAAGTGACAAAGGAAACGAGCGATCACGGCCAATCACTGACGAGCGCACGTTCCGTGCAGGTAGCTGGGAGGTGGTGGGAGTCATAACGGCTCTAAAATGTGCCTTTGCGACGCTGTTTGTGACTAACTTCCGTGGCGCGTATTTTACCTTGATATTTAAGATACATGTAGCGGTTATTTCTTAAATGTATCATAAAATAACCATACAATTTTAAGAGATTTTGGTAATATGTTTTACTGTCCTCACCGTCAGTCAGTCAGTGTTAGAGGTTTTGCTAAGTAGATATACGTTTGCTATTAATTAAAAAAAATATCGGCTGATAATTCGAACACATATTTTGGTTTCATCATTCTTGTTCCCAGTTAATACAAAACAGCAGTTGTGTCTACTTTTTAAAATCTTGTTAGAAATCTCTTATCTTTATATTTTGCACCGAACACTGAACAGTAGTTTATTATAATCCTTTTATGTTGAAAGTAGAGTATTTTTACCACAAAGGATTCAATCCTTCCGAATAGAATTTTTCAGAAAAAATGACAGTTGCGAGGTGGTTAATATCTTAAACCAAAAAAAGATTATTGTGTCGTTCGCTTTTTTACTAAGAATACTATTCAATTTTAAAAGAAATATTTCAATTCAAATTTAATTGTTAGCCAAGTATATAAAAATATTTTATTTAATAACAAAGTGAGTGTATATAGGCGCTTCCAGCTATTGCTTGGGTCGCGTCTAAAAAAACTAGAACCTCAAATAAAAGATATCATCAAAAACTAATTTGAAAAAAATAAATTTCAAAATAAAAGCACAGAGTAAGGAATAAGAAAGGATGAATTATTTCGGAGAAGGCTATAAATGATTTCTAATGGTATGTGCTGCCGACGTTTCGGAAAATATATTTCCTTCCTCAGGACTTACATATTATATATTAGAATTATTTAATTTGTAATTAAAGTTTTTAATTGTCATATTGTCAAATAATAATCAAGTTATATCAATCAAAAAAAAAAAATTGGTTGTCTGTAAAGTCGGTTTACGGACGATAGTTTTACGTGATAACGTATTCCGTAATACATAACCTAAACCTCCCAAAATTTGGTTTCAATCCGCTTATCCTTGGTGTCGGAACGATAAGAAATGTCAAAAGTGACGTTTGCAACTGTCAAAGTATTATGTTTTAATAATAATTAGTTATTCCAATACTTAACTTAGAAGGCGTTGCATTTCACAAAATACTAATGTCAAAAAATTGAATTAAACATTAGAAATTCAGCCGTTTTCATGTTGCATTTATACAGCCATTTTTCTATATAAATTTGTATAAAAAAACTGTTTAGGCAAATTCTGTTATACGAAATCTATGTAAAATGTTCTCCTCTTTCGTTTAAGACTGGTTTCAAACCGATCTGATTTAAATTGAGCGAGAAATTAGCAAAAAGCACGCACAGGGTCAGGCGGAACTTTACGCGTTAGGAACGTTACGCGTTACGAACGTTACACTTTTTCGAACATGCAGCTGGTGTTTTATCAATTTATAAGATTGGTGATTCATCAATTTATAAGACGTTATCACGTCAAAAACTTTTTTTTTAATACTATTAAAATATATATTAATAAAAATTAAAAATTATCGGTATCAGAATTTTGTAGGTACATTTAAAATTGGTAATGTAAGGAATATACACGCCATATTCCTTACTGAGACAATAATCGTTAAACTAAATTTTATTTATTTGAAGAGTTCTATTCAGAGGTTAATCAAAGATTTGAATAATCGTTGAAATTCGTTTTTTGTCAAAATTATTGTTGAAGAAAGAAACCCGAGCGGAAACTTAAGTCCGGATCGGATCTGCAATGTCACACACAGAAAAACCATTTTCTTTACATTTTGAAGATCAAAACTGAACCTTATCCCAGACACAATTTTCTTCGTCTTTAGTTTCCATGGACATAAAAAGTACGCAAATTATAAAAGTTTCACGGTAAAATACAACGTAGAAAACACATCGTTTACCCCTGAAAAAGCAGTCATTCATTTATGTAGAAAAAAATGTTTTCATAAATATAAGGCTTATTATTAGAAGCCTGCCAATAATACACTTATTTAACTTGAATGTAAACAGAGTCCTAAACTAACATTTGTATTTTGTACGAATGTTACCAACGCTACGACGCTTAAAGTCACTTTCTCAAGTACCTTTACGGTTTAGAGGCCTGTATAAATATAAACAAATACAACGGGTTAGGCACATTTGTATAAATAAAGTGGGATTTACACGTTAGCGTAATTCTCAGTATAAAACTATATATTTTAAAAGTTAAACTTGCTTTTTATCAACAGTTCGGTTCTAAACCAAATCACTTTTTGCAGCGGTAATATCTTACATTGGGGTAATATTTATTGAAAATAAAATTCATTCATATGGAAAATTAAGCAGACTAAATATTTCCCATGAAATATCTTATAGTACACGAAATACAAACGAAACATTTTTTGAAAAATATTTTTTATGAAATCGTTATAGCTTAAGCAACGAATAATTCTAGATGGAAAAGTCGAAAGCAGAACATTTGACTTAGGAACTTTGTTTGGACTAGTTAGGAGATCAACATACTAAAAGTCCTTACCCCTCCGAGGTACGCCCGAAGGGGGGGAGCACAAAGAAGGTCCCGTTTTTTGGTATTTTGCTTTCGTCTCGAAAACGGTACGTCGTACGAAATTTTGTTGGAATACATAATGAAAGCTGATAAAATTCTCTACAACTTTAGTTTTCACACTTTTTATCTATCTCCAATCTTTGCCTAGCTATGAGCTCCGAAAAATGGTCGATTTTCAAAAATGTGTTAAATTCTCTGTAGCACATTGTAACAATACGAATTTGTCAAAATCATTTCGTATCGCTCATCCACACTATTAAAACACCCACACACTATTAAAAAATAACATAAGCTGGGAGTACCTCCACACAGGGCCCTCTTTCCCACTGGGCACTCTGGCACGTGCCCAGGGCCCCGCGATCGATAGGGACCCCCTAGTTTAATGGTATACTAAGTACCTAAACTGTTTTAAACAAAAATCATCAGTGAACTATTTTTCATATACTTATTTTTTTTGTGTCCTTCATGTTAAAATTGGGAACGTGATCCTTTTAAATATATGCATTTTATATCACATTCCTCGACTTAGAATCTAGAACCTTGTTTATCTATTTTCTTTGTCTATTCTAACAAAATAGTGCTCTGTTAAGGTCATAGGGGCCCCATAATCCTAATGTGCCCAGGGCCTTCAATAGGTTAAAGCTTATGTTATTTTTTAATAGTGTGTGGGTGTTTTTAATAGTTTGGATGAGCGATACGAAATGATTTTGACAAATTCGTATTGTTACAATGTGCTACAGAGAATTTAACACATTTTTGAAAATCTACCATTTTTCGGAGCTCATAGCTAGGCAAAGATTGGAGATAGATAAAAAGTGTGAAAGCTAAAGTTGTAGAGAATTTTATCAGCTTTCATTATGACGTATTACAACAAAATTTCGTACGACGTACCGTTTTCGAGATGAAAGCAAAAAATATTGTCTGAAGACACAAGTAATTCAAGAATTACAAGGCGCGAAATTCTATAAAATATACCCCGGCGTTATGTTTGAAAATTGTTGTATATTTTTAACGACACTTTGAGCTTAATAATATAATTTAATTAACTTAATCTACGAAAAAAATTACAGTTGAAAATATTGAAACACAGAAAGGAAAAAATCATTTTAATAATTTATTAATAATAAGTCACAACCAACTTTTATATAATTATTACCCTAAATTATTAAAATAATTATATTTCCATTTTGGTACATTTCAATAAAAACTTTCTTTTTATTATTATTTTATTTTTCTTGTAATAACATATATCTCTGATGCGAATGCGCCGATTTTTCCCGAAATAAAATACAAAAATTTCTTGTAAAACAGATAGAATAATAAGCCGCTATGAAAAGTATACCATTGTTATATAAAAAACGTTATAGCACATAATATCTCTTGCGCATGCGCCGATTTTCCCCAAAAATAAATTACAAAACTTTCTTGTAAAACAGATAGAATAATCAACCGTTATGAAATGTAAAGCATTATTATATAAGAAACAACGTCATAGCCCATATCTCTTTTGCGCATGCGCCGATTTTCCCTAAAAAGTTTACAAAACTTTCATGTAAAAATAGATAAAATAATAAGTCTTTTTAAAAACTATATTATTATTATATAAAACAACATTATAAAAGATATACTCTTTTACGCATGCGCCGATGTTCCCAAAAAACAATAGGCCACTTCATATTTGCATATCAAACATCCTCCCAAAATTTGGTTTCAATCCGCTCATCCGTGGTGTCGGAATGGTAAGAAATGTCAAAAATGACGTTTGCATCTGTCAAAGTATATGTTCTAATAATTAGTTATTCAAATTGTTAACTCAGAAGGCGTTGCATTTTACAAATATTTGAAATGCCATCCGTTTTTGAACAAATGCAATCGTTTTATTTTAAGACAGAACAAACGTAATCTTTATATTACCATATTAAACCGTGCAACAGAGAGAGATAACCGAAAGATGTTTGCCATCGATTATATCAAATTGAATTTATTTCTAAATAAATTTGTATAAAAAACCTGTTTTGGCAAATTCTGTTGTACGAAATTTATGTAAAATTTTCTCCTCTTTCGTTTAAGACAGGTTTCGAACCGATCTGATTTAAATTGAGTGAGTTATAAGCAAAAAACTTCGTTTTTTCATTATTGCTCCCCTCTGGGGTCAAAATTCAAAAATCGGGCGACGTTAGGATTTAAGTTACCCGGAGACGAATCGAACAAAAAAAAGTTTTTTAAAATCGGTTAAGGCGTTTGGGCTGTACGCTGGATACAAAAAGCGTGACTCACAGATTCACAGACAAAGCGAGTACATATAAGGCGCTTTAGCTTACGCTAATCGCGCCTAAAAACCAAAAAACGGGACCTTCTTTGTGCTCCCCCCTTCGGGCGTACCTCAGAGGGGCAAGGACTTTTAGTATGTTTATCTCCTAACTAGTCCAAACAAAGTTCCTAAGTCAAATGTTCTGCTTTCGACTTTTCCATCTAGATGCCCCTTATGAGCACTCGTTGACTAAACTATTAGCACAATGGTTTAACTCGTTAAGAATCGAAAAAAAATTAACAAAATAGCTAGAATCAGAGGGGATGCTTTAAATTAGAGATGTTCTATTGCAGAAACGCCAGTTTAATAGAAATCAGCATTTAAACTAAGATTCGTAAAATATAATTTCTAGTACCTACCTATATTAAATGTCTAATATCGTATAACACTGTGGATATTTTGACAACACACAATATAATTCAAATAGGGTAAAATTTTATTTATTCTGTAAGAAAATACGGCTACATTTTGTATAACTAACTAAATATATTTATATTTTTTAAATGTGATGTTAACATTATTACATAATTTTGTAGAGCTCATTGCTTAGGTATTCTGTTTTATTTACAGTTTTGAGTTACCTGCTATATAATAGATATATTTTAGTAACAATCGTGAGAGTTAAGAACTTTTATGATTATTCTGGCGCCCTAATCTAAATATATTCCCATTTTCCCCGTTTATAGTCAATTAAATTTTTTAATTTATTATAGGAATGTCTGCTATTATGCAACGCTAAAAAGCAGTAAGAGCACTAAATTAACAAAGCAATTTGCAGTATTTGCACCTGTTGAAAGTATTAATTTTTAATTTGTTTATTGAAACGAAAAATAAGAAATTGAAAATATGGATTGAAACTAGACCTAGAGAACCTTAAAATTTGGGTTAAATATTTTCACTTGGGCGAGCACATACTGGAAGCTGTGAGCGTATAACGGTTGAGAAATCATTAATCACTTAATTAGTTAATTATGCAGTAAGTAATCCATGCATGCAGACATAATATGAACCAGCTATCTTACAAATAAACCGATCTTCTATTTTAAATATCCACGCCAATTACATTTGTTTCCGCTTATCTTTATAAAATCAGCATTAATTACTTTGGTCTCTGAGACGGCCAGATTGGTCAGATTTGGTACACACAGTGCTTTATTAGTGTACTAGCCGCTACACGATTGAGATGAAACAACGCTTTCTCCGTGGCCATTTCATTTTGATAATATTATACAATTTTTAAATATAAAACTTACAATTTTGAGGCGGAAAGAATATGAAATAATTACTTTTTCTTCATACCTCGATCAAAAGTACATACTTTCGGCATCAATTGTAAGGCAAAAAGTTTACCATTTACGCATTGGTGGGATTACACGCACTGATGCGGGAAGTACGTACGTTCGGGCGGCAGTAAAGAAAATTACCTATCAAGTGTTGTTAAGATGTCGTTTCCATAGCAACCCTATTGTATGGAGCCCATATTATTTTAACAAAATAACTCGCATTGAATCTATCCAAAAAAGATTTCTAAGAACTGTCAATTGGAAATTCAATTTACAATTAACATACGAAAGTAGACTATCTTTAATGAAACTACAAACTCTTGAAGTTAGAAGGAAAATTTCTGATATGTGTTGTCTACATAAAATTATAAACGGTACAATTAATTCAGCCGACTTACTAGCGAAATTTTATTTATCTGCTTCAATCTACCACACTAGGAATAGAGATCTATTTTATTTGTCCTCAGTCACGACCAATTATGCCTTTAACTCTCCGCTTTTCAGAATGGCGTACATTTTCAACGATATCAACAATAGAACGGATATTGATATTTTTGAGGATACTCTAAAAAATTTTAAAAGACAAATTTCTGTTTTTTTGAAGTGAAAATTATATCTTTTCGATATTATATATTATTCAATTATGTTTCTTATTTTATTGCTTTTTTTTCTTTCTTTTATATATATAGTTTGTAAAGCACAGTGCTGCAAATGTATTATAATTATTGTATAATTGAGAGCAGGCTTGTTACTGGACACTCATTGTCAGTTAGCCTGCCAGATTTACAAATAAAATAAAATAAAATAAAAAAATTACATTATAGCTAATTGTCGCGAACAGCTGTCATTCGTGTTTTTACGTATAATCTCAAAACTGCTGTGTTTTTGTGTAATAAATAAGTAATTAATTAATTAATGTATTTGCGGCCGAGGTATGAAGACAAATAGTGTACACCACCAAGTTTGATACCTTGCACTGCGCGCCATGATGATAATATACTATTTTAAGTAGCACTTCTTTCAAATAGACGAGGAGATGATTTATTTTTATGCCCCTTAAGATTCAATCACATTACTTGTTAATACAATAATCAAATAATTATCTAATAGGTATACCTACTAATGCTATTTTTTTTATAAATTCGTTTCCAAATAATCATAATATTGGTTTGTTATTTTGCAGGAATACGAAACGGTTCGTTATTTTATTTTTTTAACTTTGGGCGAATTGATTGTTATCATTTTATAAATCTGAAATCACCGTAATTATGTTGATTATTAACCGTTACAGTTACGGTCAACAATGACTTCATTTCGGAAATTGTACATAAAACGTTAATTTGCGAGGTCAGTAATTACGCCAACCTCTGTGACCGTGGAATGATTAGTTGGCCGCACGACTAAGGTAGGTACGGTACTTCAAATAGGCATACATAAAAAGATAACAATAAACCGCAATGCACCTTCACCAATGGAACTTGGAGCCCTTCTAACAATGACCGAAAACTGAAATTTAAACTATAAATATATTCTAATCCAATCAGATTGCGTGCTTTATGCGTTTATTTAATAACTGATTTTTTTAGAGTGGAATGGATTCAAGTCCAACATTGTCGCTCGACATTATTTGTGGTCAAAGGGTCGCATAAATATGGTGTTTTACAGGGGCGAGGCTGTCCATTTCTTCTCATAATAGGTTAGCATAATGACGCACTTTTATAATACGCGCCACGAATCTAAAAGGCTCGGAAGTTAGATGCGAATGCGGGCTTGCACTTGTACAGTCTGTTGAAAAACTACAAACAATTCAACAAAACTAAAATAACAATAACAACTTGGCAATAGCGTACTCGACTGTACTTTAAAGCAGGAAAGTGACAAAGGCAACGAGCGATCACGGCCAATCACCGACAAGCGCACGTTCCGTGCAGGTGGCTGGGAGGTGGTGGGAGTCACAATGGCTCTAAAATGTGCATTTGCGACGCTGTTTGTGATTAGCTTCCGAACTTTTTAGATCCGTGGCGCGTATTAGGTATACCTCATAATCTGTTATTTAAATTTTAAGTTTGGCATGCCTTATTATAATGTAAATGACTTGCATTATCGAATTTTCAAAAAGCTGATGAAGAAACGACAGTAAAGTATGTCAGTGTTTCAAAATAAATGAATAGAAAAAAAAACAAATTTTAATTGTGTGTTAATGATACCATTCAAATAATGTCGTAATACAGGATTTTATGAATGAAACAATACATATCATTTCAACTTCCTGATCAAAACACGGGGAGGCAATTATATAATGATACGTCTTCATTCTCCGTAAATTACATTGAAACTGCAACATCCTAAACATGTCATTGTTCAATGAAAAATATTTTTTAAAATAGGAAACGTAATATCATTGTGCAGAATTCAACATAGTTATAAATGACTTTTTTATTATTTAACTGCTTAAAAAAATCAGTTTCAAGTACCATGTCTTCCAAAATTATGCGCGTTTATGAATATGTTTATGAAAAAATCTAAAATTTTTAAATTCTTATTTCAAAGGGTGTGAAGTCTGTTATAGAATCAGTTTTAAGTACCATGTCTTCCAAAATTATTCGCGTTTATGAATAGTGTCCCTTAACTAAAATCCAAAATTCTTAATTCAAAGGGTGTGAAGTATGTTATAGAATTAAAATCTAGAGAGCTGATTGAAAGTCGACTTGTAGCTCATAAACAAAAGGTATCCAACAGAAATATTTTGTATTACTCTTGTTCGAACCTAGACAAATGGCGTGTCAAAATTAATATTCAAATTGCTTAGAACGCATGTCAAAGATGACAAATTTTAAAACAGGGTAAAGGGAAATAAGGAAGCGTTTTTTAAAATTATAATTTTAAACATGTGTTCGTGCTGTTTTATGACATACGAAATACTTAAAACAAAAAATGAAAAAAAACTACCCTCCGGAAATATGGTGAATTGTTATGACTTCTGCGTATGTGTTTTTGACGTGTTTTAATATTTCGGCGATTCTATTTAAAAATATTACTCGGATTGGCATAAATCTGGCGCCTTGCAAACGGTTTTAAAATATGTGCGAAAATATATTTTTCTTCTAAAAATAAATATTTAAAAAACTTTGACGTTTCGTTGAGCCTACTTATTATTTTCTCAACAGATTACATAAATTGTATTAATTTGAGTTTTTTCAACTTTCGCGATGATATATACAGGGTGTTTGGCACATGAACCGACACCATTTTTTGGGGGGTAGTCATTGTGATCATTCTAACTCCAATGTCATGGTTATCGAGATACGTTTTTTTTAGTTATTTTCAAAAATTGGCCTAAAAATTGCGTTCAAAAAGTCGTAACCTGTTTGGTTTTGGTACTAGAGGAGACACAAAAATAAATACATTTATTGAGTTCTCGAATGACTCCTTGTTCTAAATGAATCATAATTTTATGCAAATAGTACCTATCAGGAAAAAGACCCTATGGACTTTTAAAGTGCCTGTATTAATAAAAACTAGTAGAAAAAAATACATCTAAAAAAAAATTTACGGTTATTTAGAAATTAGTCATTGGGGTTAAAATGATCACAATGACCACGAGAACCCCTCAAAAAATTGTGTCGGTTCATGTGCCAAACACCCTGTATATATATGTTTTTTAATTAAAAAAACAGTGTGCAGCAACTAAGGCTATTTACACTGAACTAAAAATAAAGAATATGAAGGTAAGTATGTACATATAATAATTAATTGGATACAAAATGTTAATAGAATAGATAGGTGAAATTAATTTATAATGATATTTTTTAATTGCTTATTTAAATCAGGTTTGAATCCAAAGTTTAAAGAAGTTAAAATATTTTTTTTAACTAAATAATCCAAGTTTTCAAAATGGTTTATAAATCATTTAAATCTTTCACAAATTAAACGTTTACTTTTCAAAAGTATGTATTCCAAAAATACAAAAAAAAACAGACGCGGTCTCTGAATTGGGGTATTAAAAATTAGGAAGTAATAAATACTGCTTATTATTAATAAAAAAGCAGCAGCACACAATTACTCTAAAAAATATATAAAAACCATTTTTATAAGTCTTCATGGTTTTATTTAGAAGCAACGATATTTTTGGAAAATAATGTGTTTAAAATTCTCAATTCTCATTGAACTGCAGGAGGTTTAGCACGTTAGACAGACAGAATACATTTTGAAGATTTGGCTGTTGTATGCAATAAACTTTATAATCCTTACGTTATGGTTGCCAGATGCCTGTACAATGTATGTTTTCGAATGCATTCTTGTGACAGCTAAAATATGAAGGAAGACACTGCGTCGTAAATCATATAAAACTCAAAAGATGAGTGTCTGCAAAAAGTCTCGATTCATAACTGCCTCGTTTAAGATGTCAACTGCTGTAATTTTTTATCACGATATACATTTTTTAAGGTTACCAATTGCCAGAGTAATCTAGATCTACATTCAGAAAAAATTTTTTTTTTGTTAAAATTCGACGTCCCCGATGTTTACATTAATTTAAAATAATAATAAAGATATTGACAAAAAAAAAAAAAACAGTGATTAAAGAAGGCTAAAAAAGAGTGCTTTAAAGATCGACAAACATTAATAAAATAACTGCAGCACAGTATATGTAAGTTAATTTGTGGAATATTCTCAAAATGGAAGCGGCTTGGGCACGGCTTCTGCACAAGGAGAGTTTGGTTGTTTATACATTAGAAAATACGTAACTTTTTGTGACTACTCTGTTGTATTAATAAGTTGGCAATGTATTGTCACAGCATCTGTGAACTTTACTACAAATGTAATAAACATTTTGTTTAAAACAGTTAATTTTATGTACTTGTATGATAAACACGAAATGCGAAAAATGTTTTTCAACAAAATATGAACATCCAAATGCAAAATACTGAGGATCCAGAATAGTAATAATAAATATAGAATAAATATTTCATAAAACATACTGCAGATTATAGACACCCGACAACAAGGCCATTACAGTTATTTCATAAAAATGGCAGAAGCTAGATAAACATTTTAAAAACGATCTTAGAAGCTGATATAACTACACGGCATTTTTTTAATAACAATATAATAGTCCTTTTAAATGAAAATAATAATCTGTCTTACACCGGTGGGTCCGTCGGTTCTTATCTTGGCAAAAAGAGTAGACTTCACGAAGAAGGATGCAAAATATCCGTCAACCGTAAACATTTTTAAAGAAATGTTGCAGTTATTGTCAAAGTTCATCTTATATTAATAGCTTGCATTCTGTTGATATTTCTTTCACCTCACGTCTTTGACTTGAACTTCGCGAGAAAGGATGTGAAAAATTAAGCAATTAAGCGTTTTTCCATGTGTCGATCTATGAAAAATCACTGGTGAATTAATATCAGTACAAAACAATACAAATTCTTGACTAAAATGTTAACCTGCAGGATTTGGGAATATTTTTATTAAAAAAAGAAAACAATTTTCCAGTTCAATATTTATAAAGTTTGTATAAAAATGCGACGAAAAATTCAACACAAGTACTTTAATACTTAAAGTGGTCTCTCTGACAATGTTTTGTCATTTTTTTTAACACAGTGAAACAGTGCACGTGTCTCATCCTTCGAGTGTAAGCGATGCAACATTCGCAACAGTAAACAGTCTAGGTCAAGCATGAATATTTCATGCCCTCTTGATTACCAGCCTTGTTGACTTGTGGGTGTATCAAGCTACTATCTGCATAGGTATTTACGTAACTATTACATCTTGTATATAGCCTATGTCTCTTTTATGATCCTCCGCCTCTGACCACAAATCAAAGTGAAATATGTCCGAATTTTGACGTGATAAGAAAACATCATTTTACGATTTATTTATAATTCAATTAAGGCTTTTTAAGTAAGAACTTAATAGTGCTTACAATATGTTTGTCTCATTTGAAGCGGACGAGCGAAACGCCACACTTGAAGCGGTGGAGCATAACGTCTCACCAATTGATTTCCGTACCGGGCCTTATAACTCAAAATCGTTTCTTAAGGAGTAAACTCTAAAAATTTTTACTTCAAAGAATTTAAAACAGGATAATAGGATTCTGCCTTCAAAACGTAAAAAAACGTGGTATAGCGCATTGTGTGTGTGTTTTGTGGAGATTTAAAATGTTAAGTAATACTTAGGCCATGTTCTCTTGCGACCGCGGATAATATTATAGTATGTCTATTATGATTCTCTGCATATACATCACACATTCGTCTATACAACACAAGGAGAGAGCTCTTAAAAGGATTCTACATGTAAAACAGTAAAACACAAATGAGTATGCTTCAGGGTTTCGCAGCTCATCTTCATGTCTATAGAGATTTTATGACTGTTTAATAAAAGCCTGGTTCAAATAAACAGATTACTTCAACTGATGTTAAATAATAAACCACCCAACTTGTTAAAAAAATTTATTTCCTTATACGAAATGTTTGAAATTGTTCAAGTTTTAAGTACATCGATAATCGGGGTTATTTAAGTCTAGCACTGATATCAGAGGACTGGGGACGTGTAATAACAAGAAATATATATTTTGTAGCAGGCTGTGAAATACTCATTTACTGTTATATATTTCAATTTTGTATTAAGTGAACTATTAATACTTATTACATTGAAGGAGAATTATTTGGTTGAGGAACAATAGAAATAAGCTTTACCAAAGTATCGGTTATGGCCAACGTTTCGAAAATTATATTTTCATCCTCAGGGCCTATGAACATGTCTAATATTTAATTACATTAATATTATTGTGAAAAATAACTCTAATAATTTAGAGTGATGATGATCCTGTTTAAATGTTGGAAGATTAAAGGATGAATCCTGGTGGCATAGGATCGATGAACTAAGCAAATAGGTACTGAAGATTTTTTTTATTGCATTTTATTGTGTGACGTTTCGGCAAACTTTATGCTATCTTCGGAGAATCAATGCTGTCTGTTTTCTCAGTATTGTTGTTATGTATAAAATAAATTAAAATAAAAAATGTCATCAACGGGTATTAAAATTACTATTTTTCTTGAAAAAACGACTGATTTTTACTGAACAAGAAAAATAGTAATATTAACACCCGTTGATGACATTTTTTATTTTAATTTATTTTATACATAACAACAATACTGAGAAAACAGACAGCATTGATTCTCCGAAGATGGCATAAAGTTTGCCGAAACGTCAGACAATAAAATGCAATAAAAAACCTTTTGTATTTGCTTAGTTCATCGATCCTATGCCACCAGGATTCATCTTTTAATCTTCCAATATTAATATTATTATGATTTCTAAATTACAAATAAATGCATTACAAACCAGATAAACCAAACTTTATTTCTGTTGTTCCTCAACCAAATAAATCTCCTTCAATACATATTTTGGAACAAAACTTCTACTAATATTAATATTACAGCGTTTGAATGTTGTGGCAGTAATAATGATAATATGAAAGGGGGAAGAACAGCACAGGGCAATCCACAATAAATGATTGGAGCGGGAGTAGTGAGACAAACACCTGTGTGACGTCACAATAATAAACAATAATTCACCGGAACATGTTTAATAATAACCGGCAACCGGCACCACCGATGTCACTGACATGTCCCATAGATACAACATGCACCACACAACTTACCATTAAATGACATTTAAAATGATTATCTATTCCGATAAAATAGACAGTTGCGTGAGTTATTTCATATAAAAATAAATCAAATGACAATAGCAGATTATTATATTTTTTTAACATGCGAAATATAGATCAAATATAGATAGAAGATAGCATTGAAATGTAGTCGGCAAAGTTTGATCTATAAAAAACTTGTATCAAGTTGGATTTTAAAAGAAAACTTATTTAGTTTCACAGAAGCATATTATATAAAAAGAAAAAAGGATGAACTTAGTACCAAGACGGAACTTATCGAAGAAGAAACACAAACAATATTATTAAGCTCGAAGTAATTTTATATCTGGGGTGCATCGAATGTTAATGCTATAGGTTTCTGGTACGACTTTCAAAATTAAATCTAGATTTACGACTGACTTTGAGCTTATTTCCATTTGTGGTGAATTTTATTCTATTTGTCAATTGTCATGTGATGTAAAAAATACATCAAGGTGATCGTTACAGGGTTAAATTTAACATAAGCCAGTTTTCTATTTGACTACAGATATAATCAAAAAGAAATGATGTCTGGTCGTATAGATGGTACACAAATACACCCCGACATATCATGAACGCACAAAAGTTTATCCTGCTCCGCGTAAGTAGTGGCTCGTGTGTCGACGACCCGATGATGAATTTGCATTGAAAAGGTTTCCACAGTTATATTGCTGCTAGGGATGCAAAAGAAACAAGTTCTACGGAATATAATGTCTGCTTGCTATAACTGTGATAGCGCAACTTAACTTTTTACGAAATTGAGTTATCGATATAATAATAATAATAATAATAAATTTTATTAATCCAATAGTACATACTAGATGTGGACAGGTCATACATAAAAACACAATTAATTAATGCAGTAAGGACATTCTTCCAGAAGATAATTTTTAAAAATGTTATTGAAGTTTTTATTGCCAAATTTGGCTTTGATGTGATCAGGCAACCCATTATAGATGTTTACAGCAGCATAACGCAAAATTGCTTATATTTTGAGAGGCGATGAACCGGGACCTCAAGATCTTTTCGTCTAGTATCATAAGAATATGAAAGAGTATTAGAAAATAAGTCAGGATTGTTTTTTAAAAACATTATACTTTTGTACATATAAAGTGCTGGAACAGTCAGTAGTCTATTAATTATAAAAGTGTTACGACACGATTCATTGTAATTAAGGTGGAAAAAGATTCTGATGATTTTTTTTTGAAACACAAAAGTTCTATGTGCCCCAGTTGATCGCCCCCAAAAGGCAATGCCATATGATAATAGCGAATAGACGTATTCATAATATGCAACTAAGCATACAGATTTTTCACAGATGATACGAAGTCTGTAGAATAAGTAAGTCATTTTTGATAATTTTTTGATATTCAAAGAGCAAAAACTTGCGTAACTTGGTATTTATATTTCAGTTTCTTAAAAATGTACAACGCCTATTTGAATATTACCCTTAAATCTGAAACACCCTCGGCTGAAACCCAATAATTTTAAAAAATTACTATTTAGATCTGACCATTAAGAAACTATAATTTTTTTTAACATATAGATAGGTACCTGTTTTTTTACGGAGCTTGAAAATACTAAACAGAACTAGTCGAAGCGTTGCAATCAACAAATGGTTGTGTTTTGAATTAATTTTAAATTCACATTTGTCCAAATACCCATGTACCTATATTTTTAAGCAAAAAACAAAAATTGTTTTAAAACAGATTATACGTGTTAAGAGAAAATTCACTTACAATTAACAGCGCCCAGTAATTCAGGAATTTTGTCCTGTAACAAAAAAAAAAATTATTCAGTACAGCATTCTAACATTCTCTCTAAATTATACACGAAAGTATCATAAAATTAAAAACTTTTTACATAAACGCATCCCTAAATTATATTATATTATACATCGCAGTTGAAGACTAGATAGTTCTAATGACGAAGTTATAATAGTATAATATTAAATTTCATAGTTTTAGGTCATAAGGTTTAACTTATTGACACACCAACAAAACTTACATATTTGAAGAAATTTGATCACAAACATAAGGCCATAATCCGAGCCAACAGTAAAAAGTAAAACTCGGGTCGCAGTGCGAAACCCTGCCGACAATATAGTGTATTTGCTTTTATAAGCAGTGTGGCTCTATTGTATGAAATTAACTTTGTTTTTGGACAAAATAAAAAAAATTACCCTCTAATACACCCCTTAAAACAACATTTTTTTACTTAATTTCAATACTACATACCAATTCAACATCTGTACCAAATTATATACACCCTTCAGTATGTAAATCCATATCAGTAAACTTGCGTTTTCATAAAACTTGTAAGTCCGGTCCTGTCGGGCCGATTTTATTTAAATTTTAGCAGCACATTTCAATAATTACTAAAGGGTTAAATTTCAAATTTGAAGTGATTCTGAGAATTTTTTCCGTATTTTTGGGCCCAAAAACATTTTTCAACCCCTAAATACCCCCCTTAAAATGGCCCGATCGGGCCCATTTTAAATAGGCTTCTTGCGATGATGGATTCCAACATGTGGACCAAATTTCGTTTCAATCGATTAAGTCTGTCGAGAGTTATCGTGGTCACACATATCTATATATATATATATATATAAAAATATATATATATATATATACATATATATATAAACATTTCCAAAAATGGTGCCAAACTTCTTAGAAACTTATGAAACGTCGAGAAATTTTGGTCCGACCCCTAGGTCCCGCCATCCGACCGACGCCAATAGTGTAAGTGCCTTATGGCAAATACACTAATTATGTAAACAGATGTCTTAAAAATAGCTTAAAAACCTTTAAATTATTAAATTGCAGAAAATAACTTAGTGTAATGGCTAGTGTGCTAGGTTCCACACCTCCATTCAAGTATATTAACTTTTGTTGTTTTGGCCAAACTGACAAATTAAATATGCTGTTATTTAGAAAGATACCGCGAAAAAACTGGAAAAAATGTTTTTGAAATGTGTTTTTTACGTGATGGCAGTTTCGTATTAAATAAATCCAGACATTAAAATACAAGGAAGTAAGTTGAATAAAAATTTATTAACTAAACTTTTAAGTAATTATGGTTTAAAAAAATAGAGAATTTTAAGAGTTTTAACATAATTGATGCTTCTTTTAAAGAAGTTTCAGGTATCAATAAATAAAATTTAATTAGACCTGTATAAGTTAAATAAATCAAGAAGACAAGATAATGGTTTAGTTTCCCTTTTATAATGGCTATAATAATTGTTTAAGTGTACAATTATAATTCAGTTTGACCTTTTCCACCAAAGCTGTAATCCCTGGATCAATACGTAGTGCCAGGATATACCAAGCACTTCTATAAACTTTGTAATCTAGAACAGGGCTTCTCAAACATTTGGCGATGGCGCAAGCGGTACGAACAACTGTGACGAGAGTTGGACAAAAGCATGAGAGCGAGCAGAGCATTTGGATATTGTACTTCTTTAACCAAAATGCAGACAAAGTGACAGAAGGTGCACATTTTTAACTATTCCGATAACGTTGCGACCATATTTCATACCTAATTGACAATCTTATTTGTCAAACCATTAGATTACATTGTGAATAAATTATTCAGTTAAAGACATTACTCGTACAGGAGTTATTTGTTTGTCATGATTACTTATTTAGTTAAATAATCAGACCGAGACTGATACCTCCAATTATTTAAATCACTCATCTTGTTTGTTATGATAGGTCTATCTAGAGTTTTCTTAGGCTGGTTCCATTTTACTTGTATGTACATTGGTTAGTTTTTGGACTCACAAAAATTTCCCCCCTAAATTTCGTAAATGGAAAAGTAGAAATATGGTCAATTTGAATTCTTAAACCTTTCCTCAAAAAGAAGATACCTAGAAACATGATTCAGAAATAGACTCAAAAAAACGCGGATATAATGAAATCTAAGAGAACATGTTAGGAGTATTTAAAAATTATTTTTTTTTACAGTTTCAATTGAAAAAAACCCCGATACAACCCTTATTCCGAGACTTATGAAAACAATAGAGTGGCACTATAGCAATCTGTAATTAGATAGCATAATTTCAAATAACAAACGTTCTAGTAATTAATTTAATGAACTCAATTTATAAAGTTTTCTTACAAATCTCATTTAAATTAAACAAAGAAGAGGGTAAACCGTGAGCTTGCACTGAGAAATTGCAATAACAGCATCTAATTCAGCAGATGACCATTGTTACACTTTACGCTGTGGGATTACTTGGAGAGTACAATATACAAAAACATATTGGAGAGGATTTCAATCGAATTTACTTTTGTTGCTGTCAATTCGTTTACACAATTTTTTGTATTCTTTGACGGATCACTCAGTTAACATGTTTTAAATTATTATTTTGTAGATTATAGATGTTCGACCAATTTCGTTTTCGATGACTTACGTTGCTAAATTGGTCTCCACGAAAAGCACTTTTATTTTAAAATATATAGCCTATGTCAATCCTGAAGGTCCATTCTAACTATTGGTGAAAACAATTTTTTTAAATCGGATAAGTAGTTTCATCCTTTATTTATACGGAAAATTCTACGAGATACAATTTATTATAATATATAATATAATCTACAATCTAATCTATCTGCCAAGTTGGGTGGATCAATTTCATACATAAGATAGCAATTTATATATTATTTGTACTATATTTATTGAAATAAATTTATTATTATTATTGTAATAATAGGGTTTTTTTGACGTGATAACGTCTTATAAATTGATGAATCACCAATCTTATAAATTGATAAAACACCGGCTGCATGCACGAAAAAGTGTAACGGTCGTAACGTTCCTAACGTTCCTAACGTTCGTAACGCGTAACGTTCCGCCTGACCCTGTGCGCGCTTTTTGCTAATTTCTCGCTCAATTTAAATCAGATCGGTTTGAAACCAGTCTTAAACGAAAGAGGAGAACATTTTACATAGATTTCGTATAACAGAATTTGCCCAAACAGTTTTTTTATACAAATTTATATAGAAAAATAGCTGTATAAAATATAAATGCAATGTTGTCTAATGCATGGCGCGACGCGGTCGGTCGTCTTTGTTTGCCGTACATGGAAATTAGAATATAACGTATGTCTTGTCTTAACATGAAAACGGCTGCATTTCTAATGTTTAATTCAATTTTTTGACATTAGTATTTTGTGAAATGCAACGCCTTCTAAGTTAACTATTGGAATAACTAATTATTATTAGAACATAATACTTTGACAGTTGCAAACGTCACTTTTGACATTTCTTATCATTCCGACACCAAGGATAAGCGGATTGAAACCAAATTTTGGGAGGTTTAGGTTATGTATTACGGAATACGTTATCACGTAAAACTATCGTCCGTAAACCGATTTTACAGACAACCAATTTTTTTTGTTACTACTTTGGTAACGAACTTTATTAATTAACAACATTTAAAAAATTACTGTTTAATAATGCAATAAAACAGAAAGAGCTAATTCAACAAGAACATTTTCATAAAAATGTATGAATGATCATTTTATTTTTTTCGTAGAAGAAAAAATTGTATTACGGCCTTAACAATACAAAGTAAATGTCTCGTGCCTTGTTACCAACACAGTGAAAACATATCAAATATTAACTATACAGTTGGTATTTTAATCTGCAAAATGTTTTTTTCTCGTTTTCAGTGGGACGTTTGTGAGTTACGTATCGCGGCTCTCAATTTACTAAATGGAAAGCTACATGTTTTTATTAACGCAAGTTTCACGTCACGTTGCCTCTAGCCAACCTCATCCGATGTTACCCTCGTTCGACGATTAAAACCGCAAAAACAAAATTGTGACATCAAATAAAACACTTGCCGGTTTATCTAAAGGCCGCTGCACATGAGGCTGAAATTGTCGCCAGATTCCTCGCTAGAGTTGACTAGCGCTGATTTTCTTAATTGCTTTTATGTGCTCGCTTCACACGAGACGTCTTTTCAAGCTTGCTTTATGGAAGGATCTGGTGCGCGCGCAGTCAATTCAGATATAAACACAGAGAAAAACGTGTCTGTTGTCTGAATGCATAATGACGCCACGTTGGTTTGTGGGCGTTTGTTAATGTCGCACACGTGACAAGATTCTGTTTCCTGATCGGATCTTGCACAGAGCAAGCAGAGAATCTAGCAAGAAAAATAGCCCCGGTTCTAGTTTTAAATTCTTGTGAGCTAGCAGGCGAGCCCGCAGTGATGTCATTTCAAGCTTCGCAGCTAGCCTGCTGACCAGCAGAAATCCAAGCATGGTGTCCAGCCTCGTGTGCAGCGATCTTATATAAAAAATTTATAAAATAATAGATTTTTAAGCCTGTATAGCGGTAGTAACAGTTATACATCTGTTAAAAAATCAAAGAAAACTGGTAAAAAAATTTCCCCTAGGAGATAAACAATATCGAACCTGAACTTTCTGGCGCGTTAATGTATTAGAAAATTGTATTCGGTCAACATTATTTTGGATGCCACAGTAATCTATGTTGGTGAACAGTCGTTTGCTTGAAGTATTTTTTTTCTTATTTGTGACATTTAATGATAATTTACGGCGCTTTCTTAAATCCCTGTAAGGCTCTTACAATTTTTAAAGACGCTTTTAAGGTTTTAGTATACTTCTATTTAAATTCATTAAAATAAAAGCATTTTTCATCTTCTTGTGTAGTGAAAAAATATCACCGCATTTTTTACGTTTGATGTCGTTTTTTTTTGTTTGGACTTTTAACTTACATAAGATATGTCAATTTAATTTTTGCAGCATTTACAGCGTAGCGTGTCAGAAGACTGTGACAAACTAACCGATTGAACAGAATAATAGAGTTCCATCCACCCTTTATGTCAATGGCTAAAATAATATTCCTATTAGAATATATGAAAACAAGAGTTAAACATTTTCATTTGATAAATTTAGAACAGGGTTGCAAAGAGATTATCTCTATATTACATTATTTAATTAAGTTCAAGTTTAAAAACTAAAAATGAAAATAGAGACAGAAGAAATATTTATATGTCATAATAAAAAAATAAAATTTTAACACATGTTCCTTGCATTTGCATCTGTGATATTAAATTTCGTTTTAAAACGAATATTTCTTTCGTGGAAGGACGGTTAATCCTTGCTGTTTTGAAAATCAACACGTGTTTTCAAGGACTTGAATAAGTGGAGGGCTGGACAAAAAGCAGACAAATCTTTGATCTATCAATCTTCCACACAATTTAGAAAATGTACGTGTTCTATTTTACGATTTTGTAAAAACTATTGACAATCTATAAATTTTATTTTTTTTTCAGTTAGGTAGGTACTCAATTTCTATAATTATAATATAATGAAATTAACGGGATACAAAGCTAAATATAAAAACAATTTTTATTCACTAGAACTTGATTTAATAGTCAACGTTTCGGCAGATATTATTTCTTCTTCAGGACCTTAAAAATGTCTAGTAAAAAGTCATAAATTTTTAAGGTTCTGAAGAAGCCAATAATTTCTGCGGAAACGTTGACTATTGAATGAAGTTCTAATGAATAAAAATTGTTTTTATATTTAGCCTTGTATCCTGTTTATTTCATCATACCATAATACTAAGGTGTCTTATTTTATTTTATATAATTATAATATCCACCTTCTGAAAACACGTTCGAAATTATACACCTCTACTGTAGCAAAATTAGGTATTTGTCCTTCGAGAAGACGCGCATAAAAATTATTTTGCGTTTTCTTCATGCAATTTTATCTTGCAATATCCTTAAGAGGGAATATACAGCTGATCAATAGAAAATAATTGATTCTTTTTTATTTTCATGGGCTTATTATTTTCAATCATAATAAAATACAAAATTTTAAAATTCAATTCAATTTTTCTCTCAGATATAAAACTTTTAAGCTGGTAATTTGTAGTAGCCGAGGCATGGATAATAAACAAACAGCACCTCCGCAAACTCGCCTATTCTCAAGCCCATTTTGTTTTTATAAATATTAATTTATCACTTTGCCATGCTCCATTTAATGTTTCCGTTAGACGCCTACACATCCCTGCACCTACAGGAATACAGGAAAGTCAATACGTAATATACATACAAACAGGAACAGTATAATGTTATTCATCCTCAAGTGTCCGCCGAGATGTTTTTCAGCTGCGATACCTGATGCAACCAACTGTTACAGATACCAACTGCTGTATTTCTATCGTACCCGTGATGCAGTTCTTCTGTGAACGCAAGATTTAACAGTCGAAGCAGGAAATGATCACTTCTTGTATAAAATGTTTGCGTTGAAAGGTTAGACCTTCCTGTCCGAGCAGTCCCTGATCGAATTCTATCTGGGTGTTGTCAAAATTTCGTATTGGCTTTAGAAGAATTCGGAACCCAAAGGAATGGTAAACCTCTGGTGAGAAATGCGCCGAACTGTCCTAAAGGGGTTTTTGACAGGTAAACATTGGCTAACCTAGCCTCCATCATGCTTTTCTAAATCAATGTTTACCTGTCAAAATCCCCCCTTAGGACACCATTTCACACCAGAGGTCTCACCATTCCTTTGGGCTCCGAATAGCTGAAATTGTAGGATACTGCTGTATGCATGATGTCGCCACGGCTCAACTATAACAATTTCTCTGCTTCTAACTTGAGAACTGATGAAGATAATATCAACTGACTTTCCAGTTTAATAAATTAAAAGTATGTATTGAAATAATTATGTAATCTTAGCGTTTGCTCAAGCAATTCATTCATACAATCAAAACAAGAAATGATGGATATTTTAGTACACTGATAATATATTATAATATTGATTTACTACAGTTGTGTACAATATTATTATTGAATTAACAATTGTTATTGTTAAAAATATTGCGTTACACTCAAAACTAATAAGCAGTTAATTGTTTTATGGATGTTAATTTCTGATCTTTAGAAAACTGTATGGCTGACTAAGAAACGGACGTTCACCTTGGACACTGTGGAGTTAAACAAAATTTTGTATTATCTTAGTAAAACAATGTTCTACACATTTATCATGACTCAGTACCTACATTTCAAAGACAACGATTCTTGTGGAATATTATAGCACTGAGGTAATATTATTAAGGCGTTACATACTTTAGTTGAAATTTCTACGAAAGTCTAAGCAAGTGAGTTAAAAAAAATTTATTTTTTTTTATTTATTGTAAACATTGTTTTGCAAAACCCCCTATAAAATATCTTTTTTTCACGTCTGTATAACGATTGTAAAATGATTTTTTTGTCACTAGTGCGTAAAGTGAAACAAAAATAATTCAATTTTACCAATCCAATAGTTATATCTGTGTCATATCTTATATAACTTTTTCTCAGGAACTACTGGATTTTTTTATTTCTCGTCTTCTTAAGTTATTTGACATACACCTAACTAATAAAATATGATAACATAAGCTTCTTTGTACTCACTCACTAGTTAATGAATAGTATAGCTTTCATATGACAGATCAACAATAGTAAACAGTGTTTATTTTATTTTTACCGTTTTACTGTTAATATAATTATACAGATTAGTTAAGATAAAGACGTATTTAATGTACATTTTGTCGTAATAGTAGATTCATACATTTTAATTTTTCAGGTCAAGCGCTTATTTGCGAAAGCAGTTAAATGAGTATAATTTAAATATGTCCGTTGTGCAGACCAGGAGTCCTTAAACTAAGGCCCGCAGGTCAGGCCCGGCCTTAGGGTAGATGACACTATAAAATATAAACGATGAAATTATGTGAATATGATAATTTATCGAAATAAGAAATCAGAAACTATCGGTTTATATTGACAAAAACAGGACTTCATTTATTATTTCAATTTTAAACTGGCAATTTTCTAGCATGTTAAATAACGCTGTCTGCCATATGCCGTGAAGTCTGACGTCAGATTTGTAGTAAATACATATAAACACACACGTGAGGCTCAAAGAAGAGCTCTAAACGTTCCCAGCTCGCTCTTGTCGTTCAATACACATGCAATAAATAAGGATTTTTAAGATGCCTTTTTTGTATTTTAAAGCAGCACGACGTTATTTTTGACGTGATAACGTCTTATAAATTGATGAATCACCAATCTTATAAATTGATAAAACACCGGCTGCATGCACGAAAAAGTGTAACGTTCGTAACGCGTAACGTTCCGCCTGACCCTGTGCGTGCTTTTTGCTAATTTCTCGCTCAATTTAAATCAGATCGGTTTGAAACCAGTCTTAAACGAAAGAGGAGAACATTTTACATAGATTTCGTATAACAGAATTTGCCTAAACAGTTTTTTTATACAAATTTATATAGAAAAATAGCTGTATAAACGCAATGTTGTCTAATGCATGGCGCAACGCGGTCGGTCGTCTTTGTTTGCCGTACATGGAAATTAGAAAATAACGTATGTCTTGTCTTAACATGAAAACGGCTGCATTTCTAATGTTTAATTCAATTTTTTGACATTAGTATTTTGTGAAATGCAACGCCTTCTAAGTTAAGTATTGGAATAACTAATTATTATTAGAACATAATACTTTGACAGTTGCAAACGTCACTTTTGACATTCCTTATCATTCCGACACCAAGGATAAGCGGATTGAAACCAAATTTTGGGAGGTTTAGGTTATGTATTACGGAATACGTTATCACGTAAAACTATCGTCCGTAAACCGACTTTACAGACAACCAATTTTTTTGTTTGTAATTTAATGTGAAGTTTTAAACTTTAAAAGTCAAACCTTAATTTCAAAATTTTATAAAAAATAATGTAGATAATTTGAATTTGCAAAGAGGAAATAAATAAATATATATGTATTGTCGAGTTGACAAAGTAGACAAGATTTACGCATGATGTCACATTAAAATTGCGACTTATAGAACAAAAATATATACCTACATCCTATATAATTTAGTGTAATGGCATGTAGATATTAAAATAGTGGATGTTCGTTTCATTTATGTCGCGATCACTGGTTCCTTATACAACTGGTATATACATCTCTTTCCATTGACATACCTAGCATTATCTATTCGCGATAGTGATGTGCTGACACAGGTATAATATTATGGCAGTCAAATTGTTGTTTGAAATGAGCTATTAAATTTTGAACAACCCTATTGCCTGTTAAAAGCGACTTTATTTTAACACTTTGACGGACACTTAAAAATTCAGTTTTGTTCCAATTTTGACACTATAGTTTTTAAATTTTTTCATATGTTTGAATTACTTTTAAAAGTTGTTATGTTGTGACAATATTGCCTTAGTAGATATTTGTACGGTGACACAGAGCACACAGGGTATGTATTCTACACTGGAAAATAGACTGCTACACCCGTCTGGCTATAAAACGTTCCGCAGTATACGACGGCTTCAGCCGTCGTGTCAAATTTTTGAAGTTTTGTTTATGACGGTCTGAGCCGGTTTGTCCGTCAAAGTGTTAAGAGGTGAATGAGGTGTCTTCGCATTTTCAGAAACGGACAATATGTATTTAGATCGAGACCCGTATTTGATTGCGTCGAAGCGAATAAAATAATACAAATAGAAGTTGAAAACAGAAATTTAAAACTTGACGCTCCATTAAAAACGAAACGAATATAAATAGAAATCACTATTGTATAATACACATCCTATATAATTTTTATGTGCAAAGACAAAATTATAAGTAGTTGATGTTTATTCACTGTTTTATATTTGATGCATATATTTAATTTTAACGTTACGTACAAAAGTAGTTCAACGAACTTTATCACTACAAAATAGAAAAAAAAGACACAACTTTGTTCATTGTTATTCTATAGTAGTGTGATATTATTATGTATTCGTGTACCGTATTGTACTTTGATTGGTAAATGAATACATTGGCATATAAAATATTTTATACTGAAAGTAGGAATTATGGTTCAGTAATAAACTGACACAAACAGTAAAATGCCACCACATTGTTGTAATTATATGAAAACGACAATGAAATCAACTTTGTCGAAAATTAATTTCACGTAAAACGCATAGCAGGAGGTTGTACAAATCAAATATAATTTATACAGTAAAGTCTCGTTAAACTGAATTTTTTAAAGTGTCAAAACAATCCGAACGAAAAACAAATACCTACAGATTTACGAGTATTATTTTTATTTGCCGCATCTTCTTTCGGCTGACAAAAGGTTAATTTAATGCTCCAAAATCGTACGACATGAAAAATAAACAATGAAAAAAATTGGTTGTCTGTAAAGTCGGTTTACGGACGATAGTTTTACGTGATAACGTATTCCGCTGGAATATCATATTTAATAATAACTACATTACTATACAGATGTTATGAGAGATGAAAAGAGAATACTACAAACAGAATGCGCAAAAATAGAGAGTGGTGATAAAGAAAAAAAAGTAACATGGGGCGATAAGATAAGAGAAAAAATTACAGAAATGAATATACAAGAAAGAGGACCTGAAACCATAAAAAAGAGAATTACCGAGAAAGTAAAAGAGGAAACATACAAAAAGTTATTAAATGAAATGGAAAATAAGAAATCGTTAGAATTATATAAGAATCTAGCACACTATGAAAAAGGTGTCAAATATATTGAGAAAATAGAAACGAAATATAGAAAAATATTAGCTTGTTTTAGATTAGGAGGATGGATATATGAGGCAAAAAAAGACAAGTATGGAGGAAGGATATGCACATTATGCAATGAAGAAGAAAGTGCAGAACATTTAATTAAGACATGCAAAGGAATTGACAAAGAAAGAGATAAGTATCTAAAAAACTTCGGAAATAAGTCAGTAAATGAAATAATAGACAGTGGGGATATGAATGTAGTAAGGTTTATAGAAAACATGATGTAAAGAAAAGAAAAAATGGGATAAAGGAAAAGAAATTGTTGATCAGTCGCTACCTTTAACAAAAAAGTAGGTTATTATTATAAATATAAATAAACAGAAAGAATATTATATATTAGCCATATTAGTTATTTTTAAATTGTATGTATATTTAATTATGTAAGATTGTGATATTATGTCGATTTGACGAATCAATCAATAAATATGATATTATTATTATTACATTTAATAATACATAACCTAAATTTTACTAGCTGTCAAACTTGGGCCGATCGTGCTTCTCTATCGCTTATACTGCGCTCTCGCTTGCACGCACAGGGTCAGGCGGAACGTTACGAACGTTACACTTTTTCGTGCGTGCAGCTGGTGTTTCATCAATTTATAAGACGTTATCACATCAAAAAAAAAACGAAGCAAAATTTGTACTGGCATCCCCCATAGATTTTGACGAAAAGTGAGAGATCCTCAATTTAAAATCAGAAGTATTAATAGTAATTAAACTTAAATTCCCATACTATTAATTTTGTCATTCTGCAATGGCAGTGCTAACTTAACTGCCGTAAAACCAATTACGATAAAATTTGCGCAGTTTAAACCTAGTCATTGCAAAAATAATGCGATTGCAAAAACACAATTCTAATAGCATATCGGGGCGAATTTTACGATAATTACATTATAAAATCGATTCGGAACTAGCGATAAATTTAACCTGGTTTTCATGAACCACACAAATGTGTAATTTTAATTCACATAGAGTAATTAGTTTAACTAATAAAACAGCTAAACATTATAAAAACCGCCAACTCTAGTAGTTATTCTGTTTTGTACAGAACATAAAGACTGCAAGCATAACATAAAACTTCATGCACTGGTGGTTCTACTACCGGTCTGTTGGGGGAAGTTGACCAGTGGCGTACGAAATAACACGAACAAGGGCTAATCGTTAAACAATCGATACAATGTTATTTATACAATATCGTCGATTTGGTGTTGCTGCATAGATCATTTATTACAAGCTCTCATTTTCCAGCTTTCCACCGAAGTCGATTGTTAAAAGAACTATTTCAACTTATCAATTGACTAGCGGTCCCGCCCGGTTTCACCCGGGTGCAAAAGAACGAATAGGGGGAGGGACATGAGTACGCACGTTCATCTTAGTTTACCGAGATGAATTTTGTATCCAAATTTCATGATTATCGGAGTTATCGTTCAAAAGTTTTTGTCGGACGAACAAATTTAAGTTATATTTTGCTCCGCTCCTATTGGTCGTAGCGTGATATTATATAGCCTATAGCCTTCTTTGATAAATGGACTATCCAACAAAAAAAAATTTTAATTCAAACCAGTAGTTCCTGAGATTAGCGCGTTCAACCAAACAAACTCTATAGTATAGCCTGTTAGATTTAATAATAAAATTTTAGTAGTGCTGTCCGGTAGCCGTTTGTACAGAGCTTAGATCTTGTACTAAATGTTTTGCAACTGCAAAAGTAGATCTTATTTTTTTGAGTTATTCGTAGCTCTTCAAGTTCTTTCGCGAATTCGATATCTCAGAAGGCATGATCCATTAGAAATTTTAACCTAAAAAATTAACTAAGATTGGCGACCATTTTAAATAGGAATAAAATGCATACATCACGTCATGTGAACATTTTGGAAAACACGGGTTTTTATATATTCAGTAAATAATATCTGTGAGATAATTGCTTGCTAAAACAAACAATTTAAATCTTTTGATATATAGAATTTATGCGCTTACAGCACGTCTATGTTTCAACGCTGTAAATCTGAATTCAACTGGAATAGTTTTGGGGTTAAACAGTAAATTATAAACACAAAACTCAGAGAGAGTATGGTTAAGTGGTAACATCGGAATAAAGACAGTTTTTTAAAACACGGTAGTGCATTAGGAGTGCATCAAAGAATAATAAAATGCAATGACCGACTAAAATTACTATTTTATAAAAGCGGCACAATATCTTATAAGTAGTACTTTCTTTCTAACATATATCTCAATAAATACATTATTATTGTGAGTTATGACCGCTTTCTATAACATCGTGTTCAAAAATGTTTTTAGACGAAACAGAAAATTTAACAGCTTAATACGGCCCTTAAAATCATATTTTTTTCTAAATTTTAATATTATTATCAATTCAACATCTGTACCCATTTAAATAACACCCTTCGGTAAGAAAAACCGTATCAACAAAACTAGCGGGTTCATAAAATTTGTAAGTCCGGTCCTGCCGGGTCGATTTAGTTAAAATAGTAGCAACACATTTTAATGTTAAATTTCAATTTTGAAACGATACTTGAAAAAAATTCGTTTTTTTTTTGGGCAAAAAAAAATGCTGTCAAAATGTTCAGAAGGCAATGAACCGTCGGGGAATTTTGGTCCGACCCCTAGGTCCCGCCGTCCGACCGACGCCAAAACATTAATAACAATAAGATGTTAATTATAAATCCAAGCGAAGCGAGGCGCGTTTACCCGAGCAAAGTCAAATAGGACTAACGAATTAACGACTAACTCGATGTTGATGAAATTTGGTACCTAGTCCTTAAACTTAAAATGCAGGGTACATCTTTGTTCGACTATGATAGCCGATATTAGAGCAGGCGATAAAAATCTACATTTGTAAAAAATTTCTCCATAATCTGTAGTACAGACATGGACATTTGTCCTATGTTGACTGAATACTAATAATTAATTTGAGGTCGAATCAACGATATCTAAAAAAAAAATGAGTACAAACAACCAATATTGTACCGGTACGTATCTTCACGCATTTACCTGCGTTATGCATTTCATTTTGTGTCGATGTATTCGTGTTATGTACTAAGTCTTATTTACTTCCCCCACTATTACCATTGTTATGTATACAGAAAACCTTCTGTCTGAAGAGTACCATGCGGTATAGCGTTACGTCCGTTGAAATCACCGGCAGTGACGTACTAGAAACAGTCGACTGCAGACGACCGTTAATTCTTATACGTTGTTTGACGACAGTTGAAAGGCTGGCGCGATATATTCAAAATATCGAAAAGATCAGCAATCGAACAATTATCGCAGTGCTGATATATTGCGTGAATTTAAACAAAGTTTCATACAAATTCATGCTAATTTTATAAGTAGTTGTGAATAAAAAAACTGTGGAAAGAGAATAGTGTATTTTATGTGAAAATATTTTAAAAAAACTGGACGTTGTGTCGATTTATTTAGAACAGTTATAAATAGTTCTATTGATTAATTTGTTGTTTTAAAATAACCGCTTTGTTGTGTAGTTGGTTGCCATGGTGAAAACTAAAACATTCGAATATCGATCGAGTGTAATTGTTTTATGAGTGTATGCACGATTTGTGAAAACTGTTTTAGGTTATATATTTTGTTTTGCCTTTAAAGATACGAAAATAGACAGTGTCAAGTGAACAGATTAAGTTTCGGAACTATATTTGTGAATCATAAATATGATTATGAACGTGACAATTTATGATTTAGTTTAAAAACAAAATGAAATAACTGGTCGTGAGTGGGTGTGTTTACAAAAACAGAATTTTTGTTTTTCAATTGTTAAACAAGTTTATTCGATATTGCCAGCATGTCAATAATACGTCATATAACATTGTTCAGTATGTGGGTGCCGGTAATACTAGCTGCAATCTTAACAGTCAGTGGTTCCCATGCGGGTCCAGTACTGTTCAAAGCAGGTGCCTACGAAGGGTTCACGGTAACAATAGAAGATAATGTACCTGCACAAATGTGTGAAAGTATCCTTAAAAATTTAGAGGTGAGTTATACCAAATAATCACATATTTTTTATTATGACCCAGTCATCCGAAGCTACTTTATAGAATTTTTGACATAAAAGAAATTTATTGTAAGACGAACAGGTAAACGAGACCATGTCAACAAAATGACATTTTTTCGTGCAAAAAAATATCTTCATATAATAAATTACGAGATGGTTAGATTGTAGATTATAGACAGTCAACAGCTGATATCATATGTATGAATTAAAAAAACTGCCAGCCGACTGGTAAGAGCTCAGGTTCCTGGGAGCGCTAATTCCCAAAAAACATTGGAATAAAAACTACATTCCAATGTTTCCCCTGAGGGGTAAATAATAATTCTGGGATCGGAATTTACTCTAAAATTAATCGCATATCAAAACTTGATTTTACTTGGAAAATATTAACACATTAAACAATTAATCTTTTGCGCGTTTCGGTAGAAAAATCAACGACCATAAAATTATCTGTAGGCATATAAGGTCTGTGAATCATTAAATAAGTCAGTTAAAATCGATACTTTTTACGTAAAATGTGTTCAAGCTTTTCTAAAAACTCAAACGACAACCTTACTAGAATTAATGCATTAACTGTGCTTAAAAAGCTTTTAATTTCTGAATTTATAAATTCACCAGTTAAATTAAGTTAATGAATATGTATTATATTGAAACATAAGTAAAAATATTTCAAAAATCATGTTTAACGAAAGAAACGAACAAAACCGGCGTTTGATTTATACGGTGGAGGAAACGGGTATAGCGTATCCTTTGCCAGTGGCAAATCTTTGCTTCCACCGTTTTAATACTTTTAGCTTCATGCAATTTTATACTTTAGACTAGGAAAAAGCTACGCCTTATTGTTTATTTTGAGTAAGTTTTGGTACAAAAGTGCTCATATCTTTTAAGACAAATAATTTTAAAAGTATACGTATTCTTTGAACACAAAGAAATGTTTATATTTGTACCTACTATTTAAATATATGAGAAATTCTCGACTGTTATAGGTATCAAAGTTTAGTTTCAAAAGAAGCTTTACTTATAATTAAATAATATTATAATTAAACGTAAAAAATTCTCCCATTGTGTTTGTTGTTTAACTTATATTTATTACAATATTTTGATTTGATACAGAATATGTTATGTTTCTTAGTGTGAAATAACGAATACAGTTGCTTTGATGTAATCAGTAAAAAATATTTTATTATTTTAAATTTAATAGCATTCCCGGAAACATTTTTCACTTAAAAAATATTCAAAACAATGTTTTTGTTAATTTTATCTTATTGCTTTACATGTTTTTAGAACCTTTGCAGTGACAAATAACATTAAAATACCTAAAATTATATATCACAATTCAAATTTTCATAACACGTATTTTAACTTTTGAATACACTATTTTACCATTTTTGTGAATATCATTTTAATAGAGCCCAAATATCTGGCAACAAGATTACATGTAAAATTAATTATTAGAAGAATTTAATCATTACTTTATTTCGGCTTTGTAGCAAAAATTATATGTGTTTAAATGTATTTTTGATACAAATTAAAAATCTCCATTGAAAACACCACAAAACTGGATCACAATCATGAATAAATATAATATTTCTCGGTATTCTTAATCAGGCCACATTAGACTTAATGCCTTGATAAACATACGAAATTAAAAAGCAATCGGTGGCATAAAAAGGCGAAAGTTTGGCATCAACATCGTTAACAATAAGTGTATATGCAAATAGTTCTTACTTTGCGTGTTATTTACTTTACGATATCTCTAATTAAACCATAAACACTCTTTGTAGTGAATATTTTTACAGTAGCACATTCTTTTCATTGATTTTATACGAGACCTACTTTTATTAAATAGAGAATGAATAAAATATGATTAGTGACTTGGTTTTTATTGTCAATTATTTTATTTAAAAGGTATAAAATTAACAATACAATTTTTTGTAAGAAAACAGTACCAGCTAAGTAGCCGGTAAACAGTCCAGCATCCATAGTGCGGATTTGAAGGTAGAGATCTATTTTGTTCCCTTAACTCCTCTTAATTGTTTTTAAATTTTAATTCTAAAGTAAAGAAGACGTCGAAAACAATGCACTTTTTCGTATGATATTATAAATAAAAAATATTGAGTAAGTTCAGAACGATTTATTAATTATTAAATTAAGCATTTTATATTATTTTATATAAAAGATGAAGAAATAAAAACATTTTTTTAAGAATGTAAGTTTCGTATATTATCTTGTTTTGATTAAATTTAAAGCACCAAAAAATAATCATATAAGGTTTAAAATAAATTGATTTGTACTTTTATTGACACATAAATTGTCAAATCTTACGTTTAATTTCAATTTTTCCAGCCGTGTTATATTATATAGGTTTCTCTGCCAACAATGCCACCAAAAAAATGGTAATAAATGCCGATCATTTGATTTATATGAAAATATAAAAAAATCCGTTAGATTATGCGTAAATATGCACGAAAATTGTAAAATTGTTTATAAAAACGCATAGACAAATCAGTTAGATTTGTATTATAATATAAAATACCCGTTATATCCAATAATAATAAATATCTGCAGCACAAAAAGATGAGTATCAATATAAAAGCTGACCAAGACCTCCAGTTCAAAGTGTTTCTGTTATTCAGATATGAATATGAATTGCGTCGACTTATTTTGAGATAAAACATCCAGTTATGGTATTTTTTTGCGTTGGAAATATTGATTAATATATCCATTAACCGTGTTTATTTCAGAAAACTATTTCCTAATTTTTGTTTGAGACAGATATTTTGTATTAATTTTAGTAATAAATGATAACCGATAATTACACTTTGTTTTAATTTAAACGAATATAAGTAATACTTTATTCAATCTTTGATTAACGTCTGATTAGAACTCTTCAATAAATAAAATTATCGATAATTTTATTTATTGAAGTAATACTTTATATTATGTTTCTTATGCTTCGAGCATATTAATATTAATAATATTAGTATGAAAACATTTTGTGAATATTGAAATTATCCAAACAGAACTATGAACGCGTAGGGCGGCGTTTAGAGCCATTGACAAGCAAGTATGGTTCTGAAAAATCGGAGACTGTATATAGCAAGAGTTCAAATTTAGCTGCTAAAATATGCGGTTATGGTTTATAGCGCTTTTATATCAACTTCTGTTATACGCTGTTCAAGCAAACACAATGGGTCATAATTTTACAGGTCCGTATTCTGCGACAAGAATAACTTACGTCACAGCTCATTAGAGTTAATTATTTTAGTCATTTTAAAATTAAAACTGATTATGTCATTTTATACCGTATAAATTTATAATAAGCTAATGTTATAATATTTTTACATAGCGGCAAGGTTTAGAAAAGTTAATAATGAAAATAATTATTTTTAAGGTAAATTTATTTTTAATTTTTTTGGAACCACTTAACTTATTATAGCTTTAGTTTTTTAATTTAATAAAAAGCACCTGACTCTTAGGGTAAGGCCACATGAAGAGCGTTCAACGCGCGTTGGCTCAACGCGCGTTTACAATTTCTATACAATTGTATAATATAACTGTTTACATGATAACGCGCGTTGGTGGCGCGTTGAACGCGCGTTATCATGTAAACAGTTATATACAATTGTATAGAAATTGTAAACACGCGTTGGGCCAACGCGCGTTGAACGCTCTTCATGTGGCCTTACCCTTATGCTGGGTTGCAGAAAGGGTTTTCAGAAAATCTGATTTGACAGCGACAACACAATTCCATAAGAAATGCATTGTCTATGTTTGAACAGAGAAATAGAACTGATAAAAAGATTTTATATAGTTTGGACCAATTTTTCAAATGTCTTCCGTTTTATTTTTTCGAATCTTTAAAGTTTTAAAACTTTATTCCCAGAAGAGCACATAAACAGCCCTATTATGTATGGCCAATGTTAAATTTCTGTGTCAGTTGAACTTATGTGATGTTAAAATCGTTAGAAACTGACATTAAAAATTAACAGCACTGCAATTTCTTACATTAACCACACAGAATACCGCCATAAATATATGTTATTTTATTTTATTTTTTGAATAAAGACCCGGCTACATGTTTTCCACAGCTTCATTATGACCATCAAAGGCCATCGAATATGTTCCTTAAGGTGTTGAGAGCGTTTCTTGTATGATAACACGCTGTACCCATTCAAGTGATATTCAGGGCTTCCAATCATATTTACAACTCAACCAAACAAGAAAAATGCAAAAGTAATATTTGTGAGGTTCTGAAATTTGATCGGCATTTAAATCATTAACAATTAGTCGGTTGGGTACTGCAAAATCGCTTGATATTTCGCATAATAATGACTTGAATACATAAACTACTATTATAGCTCATAAATCGTAGAGGTCGCGAATTTGATAAATTTTTTGTCGCGTTTTTAGATTGATATTTAAAAATATAGCATTATAAAATTATGCGGGATACACGGCTAAATATAAAAACAATTTTTATTCACTAGAACATCATTTAATCGTCAACGTTTCGGCATGAAATTCATGCCTTCTTTCAGGACCTTAAAAATATCTAGTAAAAAGTCATAAAATTAAAATTTAAGTTCCTGAAAAAGGCATGAATTTCTGGCGAAACGTTGACGATTAAATGATGTTCTAGTGAATAAAAATTGTTTTTGTATTTAGCCTTGTATCCCGCATAATTTTATCATATCAAGGTATCTTATTTTATTTTGTTAAAAATATGGAGTTTTTTTTAAATCTAAACTCTTTCAAGTTGGTAACATTTTTAATCCTTAAATGCATGATTTTTTAATTATATTAAAAAAAGTATGTATGTATGTCTCATGGAAACTATTGAAAAAATAATTAAAAAAATATTTTGTAGTCTCAGTCCGCTTAATTCTCCATTTTGTCTCTGTAGGATGCAGCCTACATTAAAGTAATTTTTTTTAAGGCAAAGGCGCATAATATTTAGCCATTAATATTATGTAGGCTTCATCCTATAATATGATTTTAAGGGTTTGAGATTTTAAAATCTTATTTTTTAACTTCCCGCTTTAAAAAAAAAAAAAAAAAATTTTTTTTTTTCAAAAATCGGGAAGTTATTGGTTTCACCCCGATTTTCGAAAATCGAGTTTTCGCCAGATCTCGACGTTTTGGGGTCCTAGGAAGCTATTGAAACTATTTTGGCGATGATGTCCGTAGGGCTGTATGTATGGATGTGTGTGTGTGTGTGTGTGTGTATGTATGTATGTAAACCTTTTATATCTTTTGAACGGAGTGTCCGACTGAAACGTGGTTTGCGGCATCTGACGTGATCTTGGTGAACTTAGACTTCCTGAAAATTTGAAACGATTCGGCCCAAAAAATTTTGAGAAATCTTAAAAAAACAAGTTTCAAAAATTTTTAAAAATTTGTTTTTGTAAAAAATTTTCTAAACTACTAAACCGATTAATTCCAAAAACTAATCAGCTCTTCTCCTTAACAAACTGCGTCGATTTCCGCAAACCGCATCAAAATCGGTTCATTTGTTCACGAGAAACCGTGAACGAAAAAATCGTAAAAAAGTGTTTTTTTAAAATGACTCTTAAAATTGTTATCAGATTGATTTTTTTGTAATAAATTACTTTCTTAAGCTAAAAAAACTGCGTCGATCGCCGCAAACCATATCAAAATTGGTTCATTTGTTCATGAGATAACGTGAACGAAAAATTAGGAAAAAAGTAATTTTTTAAAATTACTCGTAAAATTCTTATCAAATCGATTTTTTTGTAATAATTTACTTTCTTAGGTTAAAAAAACTGCGTCGATTGCAGCAAACCGCATCAAAATCGGCTCATTTGTTCACGAGATATCGTGAACGAAAAATTTTTAAAAAGTGTTTTTTTTTAAATTTCTCGTAAAATTCCTATGAGATCGATTTTTCTGTATAAAATTACTTTTTAAGGTTAAAAAATTGCGTCGACTGCCGCAAATCGCATCAAAATCGCTTCATTTGTTCATGAGATATCGTGAACGAAAATTTCGTAACAAAGTGTTTTTTTTTTGAGCTCGAAGAGCTAAAAAATAAACTTCTTGCTATATTTGACATATTTTTGAGCGTTTTGAACTCGAAAATAGCGGGAAGTTACAGGGATGGCCTGCAGGGTCAAACTACTTTTCAAATTTTTTTAAATATTTTTTTACAATATTATTAGTATCTGAACGTTCGAAGCCCTGTACGCAAGCATAAACGCAGGTCGGTAATCGGTATGCTTCATATAGCCCTACGTTGCGCTCTCGTCGCGCTGTACGTTGACCTCTCAGGTGGTCGGACACGGCTTTATGCTCTTTCTGTAGGTATAACCGAGCCGGGGATGTGGCAACATCTTCCCGACACCAGCCTCAAGAAGGCCCTCTTTATAGCTCCGCGTGTCGTCCGTCGCGTCATTTTTTCCAAAATTTTATTAGAGAAAAAAAAATTACGACTGTGCTTCAATCTCAAGATTATTAGCACAAAAAATATATGGTATTTTAATAATTAGACTGGTGAATTATCAATTGTCTTGTAATGACTGTTTCAACCGGTCGGATGTGTCTCGGCCGATCCGCTGGCCATATACGTCGTCTGCGACCAATATAAAATAGGTCGATCATAATACCCTCAATTTCAAATAAACTTTTCAAATCAATTATAATCAAATTTTATCGATGTCAAAAATGATCAATTTTTAAACGCTTGTAACTTTGGGAAAAACAATTGTGAGCTTTTTTTGAGATTTTGACGGGAAAACTTTTGTGCAATTTTTTCTGGTTCGCTTGGAATTGGTACAGTGACGCTCAGAAACGCCATCAAAGAAAACTAAAGACTTTTCTCGTCAAAATGTATTAAAAAAATGTTGACGATATTTTTTGTGCAAAGTTACCCGTTGATTTTTTGTAAATTTTTACAAAAGTTTATATAGTGGGTTGCACATTGTTTGCTCTAATGTAGATTTGAGTTCAATTTTCCCCATCCCTTGTTTACCTTTTACAATACTGTATGCTCATGCACTCTCTGTTAAACCGTGATTCTCGTACAGATGTTAGCAAAGGCGAAAATGGTATTTAATTACAGTAAACCCATTCAACAAGAAAAAATGTGCCCATCAAAATAATGACGAGATCAACACTAAAGTTTTGTTATCAGAACTGAGCAAATATTGTTCAGTATTGTTATTATATGTAACACATTAAATAAGTTGCTTATGGAAAGTTTTATTATTACCAATATATAAAATATATAAATCTATACTATATATAAAGAGTTTGTTTGTTTGCTTGGTTGAACGCCCTAATCTCAGGAACTACTGGTTCAAATTGAAAAATTTTTTTTTTTGGATAGTCCATTTATCGAGGAAGGCTATAGGCTATATAATATCACGCTAAGACCAATAGGAGCGGAGCATCAATGAAAAATGTTGCAAAATGTATCTCAAAATTTGTCCGTCCGACAAAAACTTTTGAACGGTAACTCCGATCATCAAGAAATTTGAACACAACATTCATCTCGGTAAACTAAGATGAATGTGCGTACTTATGTCCCTCTCTCCATTCGTTCTTTTGCACCCGGATGAAACCGGGCGGGACCGCTAGTAATTAATAAACTCAATAACTTGTTTTCTTTGGCGTATAAAAATAGAATTCGATTTTTAATGCAAGAATATAAAGTACCTAACTATCATAGAAGCCCCCCCCTCACCGATTAAACTTCGTTTGAAATTTGGAAACGACTGGAAGTACAACTCTGTTTTGGTGCGTTAAAAATAATGGTATAATTTTCTTTTGAATTCTTCTACAGTTACTTCGCGTCCTTCAAAAGAATTATTTGCAAAGTTTGTCGAGCGCGGAAAAGAAAATCACTGCAGCGTAGTGTCCCGTCTTTCAATTAAAAAGACAAAGACGAAGAAAATATTCACGGTTTTGTCGCACGCGTACATTTCAACTTTATATAAATAATACTTAGTTAGCGTTATTATAATTAAGTATACATTCGTTATGTTCAAGCCAGTGGAAACGGTTATTAAAAAATAGCATAGCGGTGCCATCATAAAATTTTACTGTTAAGAGGTTAGACGACCTTTCCAAGATAATCTTTTCAAGTTTCGGAATAATATTTGAAAATATATGCATGCATAAACAATGAGATATTATTATTTAAGACTTTGATTTCATATTGAACTGAAATTTTGTCACCTGAAAAAAATACCATAGAATTTATAATATGTCCAACTCTGACCTAAAATTGGTATTTAGCGCCTCCCGCGACTAGATTTTGAAAAACTAAAAAAAACAGGTTTATATATGTTTTTTAAATTTTATTTTCAAAATTTTAGTAGGTATATAATTATATATCCTACAATAAACATCTTTACAGGCACTCTTCCCGAAAAAAATTTTTGGTCGACAAAAATAATGCACCGAGAATCTAAAAATATAATTATATAATAAATTTGATATTATTCAGTGTGAACACGAAAACATTAATTTCACAACGAATCACAAATACTGAAAATTGAAATAATTCTTTTCTTTATCACATTTATTATCGGGGTTTTAAAGCATATAGTCCTTTTAGTTTATTTTCAATTACCTGTTATGGAAAATTCAGCGAAGCAGAAAATATATTGTTGTTGCAGATCGGTGAACAATAATTTGCATTCTCATACAATGCATTTTGATAAGGAATCTTGTGCAATATTAGAACAATTAAACATACATTTTGTAAAAAAAACGTTTCAGATACCGATAGTAATACTTTTTTGATTAGAATTTAAATTAAATTGGTTTTTATGATCTAAAATAGTAGTTAAAAATTCTTCAAAACTAATTGTGTAAACGATTTTTAATTTGGTTCAGATTCATCAAACTGTTAATACGTTCGGATTTCTAAAATCCACGAAACGTCAAAAGTCGTCAAAATGTCGATCCGATATTTTTCGTCATAACGCAATATTCTTTTTGAAAGCATTTAATTAAATTATTACGCAAGCTGTTCTAACCTTTCATTTATGGTGTGCGATAGATTAGCTAAAGCGTTGCTTTACTGCTGCCACTCACCATGAATAAGGGGGTAAGAGACATCATTATCCGGTCTTTAATTATTACAAAGTGAAACAACTGCAAGAAAGTTTTTTTACACATAAACCGATGAAGACTCCATGAGACGTACCGGTTTCAATATAAATACAGACCGGTTTTAAAGTATTATTAAACATTTATTCGTTATATTTCTACATCTATTTGTTCTATTATGGTATAGTAAATGTTTAGTTTCTTAAAGAGGAATCAACTACAAGTCACCCTTTAAAAGGCATACTATGTATTTGTAAGCTTGCGTTTCTTCTCACAGATTGAATGTAATATATTCAATTAAAAGACGCTAAGAATGGAAACCCATCATAGAAAAAAAATAGACATTTTGTATTGAATGCAGTTTCATTTTATTGTGGCATGTTTATTGTATTAGGTAATGATGCCGTCTCGTTTTATTCAGACGAGAAAATTTTATCGTTCTCGTCTCTAAATTTTGTTCTCGTCTCGTTACTTTCTCGAGAGTTTTTCCCCGTTTCGATCTTGTTGAACTTGAGTTATTCTTTTGTTTTCACACTTGTGCGTTAGGAAGGCATCTTAACCAGAAAATTTCTAACTCGTTGAGAGATTTGATAAAATTGTACTACAAAAAAATGGCCGTTTGTCTACAAACTTTCGTAGATCATATTGCGATTTAATGAAAGAGTTTAATTGTTAAGACTATTGTTTTTTTCGTTGCTAAAATCCGTCGAAAATTCTCATCAGTTTCTTTTACAAAAAAACAATCTTAGCACCAATAATTACAATACGTTCATAATTTTCAAAGAGAATTTAACGACTGTTTAATTATATGTTCATGATGGATGCGTCTTTATTTCAGAAACAACCAATTTATCAATTTTGAAATGAACTTTAGCATATCGAATGAACGAAATTATGGGCTTATCTAGCTTCCTGTATTAGCATAAGTGATAATTTAATAAACTATTGTTTATTTCGTACCGACGAACTAATGTATTCATTGTAAAGATAAACTTTTAAATATAAAGAAAAACCATTCCAAAATTTCGAAAAAATTTTATTATAAGCGCTTTCGACCTAAGTCATCATCAGATAAAATTATGTCTCACAATGAATGTAATTTGATACAACTTAATGTAATTGTTAGACATTTAAAAAAAAAAAAAAATTATGAAAAATGACAAATACTAGCTATTTTTGAAGGGTAAGGTAAAGTCAAGTATTTGTCATTTTTCATATTTTTTTTTTAAATGTCTAATAACAATTACATTAAGTTCAAAGTTGTATCAAATTATACATTCATTGTGAGACATAATTTTATCTGATGATGACTTAGGTCGAAAGCGCTTATAATAAAATTTTTTTGAAATTTTGGAATGGTTTTTCTTTATATTTAAAAGTTTATCTTTACAATTAACATGCTTCCAAATTTCTATAAGTACAACTCTAAATTGATTAATGTATTCATGTTTTGATATAAGTATTTTATTTAAAAAGAAAAAAATTGGTTGTCTGTAAAGTCGGTTTACGGACGATAGTTTTACGTGATAACGTATTCCGTAATACAAAACCTAAACCTCCCAAAATTTGGTTTCAATCCGCTTATCCTTGGTGTCGGAATGATAAGAAATGTCAAAAGTGACGTTTGCAACTGTCAAAGTATTATGTTCTAATAATAATTAGTTATTCCAATACTTAACTTAGAAGGCGTTGCATTTCACAAAATACTAATGTCAAAAAATTGAATTAAACATTAGAAATGCAGCCGTTTTCATGTTGCATTTATACAGCTATTTTTCTATATAAATTTGTATAAAAAAACTGTTTAGGCAAATTCTGTTATACGAAATCTATGTAAAATGTTCTCCTCTTTCGTTTAAGACTGGTTTCAAACCGATCTGATTTAAATTGAGCGAGAAATTAGCAAAAAGCACGCACAGGGTCAGGCGGAACGTTACGCGTTAGGAACGTTACGCGTTAGTTACACTTTTTCGAACATGCAGCCGGTGTTTTATCAATTTATAAGATTGGTGATTCATCAATTTATAAGACGTTATCACGTCAAAATAATTTCATAGCAAACTAGCTGTCCTATCCGACGTCAATCAGGTTTAGAAGAACATTTTTTTCGAATTATACCCGATAATTTATAAATTGTATTTATGCAAATATTTTACCCCATTCATTTCAGTTTTTTAAATTGATTAAGACTGGGATTCGCTTGTTAAATTTAATGGAACGAGTTAATGCTATTATTTTAATTTACGTACCCATATATTATAAATAAAAAAAGAAGGTATTATAGCGAGTGAGGGTTTTATTTGTTGAATAAATTAAAATCGATGCATAAAAGCCATATATCCCAAATTAATTTTTTTGCAATGCACGACAACCTATATTTTAAATCAGGTAAAACTTACACATACAAAGTGTTCAAAAAATATTATAAACGTGCAGTTGAACAGACACTTTTTTGTATTTTAAACTTCTCCTTTATCCTTACTTCGTGGCAGTTATTGACCAATCAGAGTTGTTCCTTTGGCGGAGCAGCATGGAAGGAGACACTGCCTGAGAAGTAGAGACCAAAAATATGCGTGAGTATTTTTTGAACAGTCTATAAATGCAGCCCGCACAAAATTAACTACAGTAAACCCTCGTTAACACGAACACGGTTAACACGAATTTCGGTTTAACGCGAACAAAAATTTGCTCTCGACAATGGTCACATAAGCTTTAATGTAATTATATTCGGTTAACACGAACCCTCGTTAATACGAACTTCGAACAACTTTTTCGTCCCTTCACGGTTAATTATCGGATAATACGAACTACAAAAATTCTCAAATCATATATTTTGATCATTTTGGTCAATGAATATACAATACAACTAAAAGAGAAGATTCGCTTAAGGGATTACAAAAGTAATTAACTCACATTCTAAAAATAGACAAAGGACTGAGAGATTAAAAATTCACTCGAAATCCTATAAATAGAAACATACCTCAAAATTTTTCCCCTCTTATTTATTGAAATGTATTTTGTAAACAAATAAAAACAAACTTTCAAACTCAGATAATATTTAAGAACAATTAATGTTATTAGATAATTTATAATAAATAATTATTCAATATTTACTTAAAATAAATCATGATTTGACACTTAAAAAATGACTGTATTTTATGCCATACTCGGTTTACACGAACTCCCACATAACACGAACTTTTTGCCTGATTTTTACGAGTTCGTGTTAACGAGGTTTTACTGTATTATAAAAGCCATGTAAATTACTGAGCCACCAATAAACTGTCTGACATTGGCTACTGTTCACCGTGCAATAAATATTATATACTACACATATTTATAATGATTTTTTCGTAGAATGCATTCAACATTTTTTAAGCGATTTATTTATTCGACAACTATCTCCCAAAATAATGAACCAAAACACAGATCGTTATGTTTCATTTTCTTTGCTAATCGAAAACGCATTATATTTGTAAAAATAATGAGCTAGCTTATAAATAATGTATAAGTTGTTTTTTGTAACTATTGTTACCATAATTCGATAGTTAAAAATTATGTATATTTTTGGCTGGTGTAGTAGTTTTCTTTTAAATTTAAATTTAGATGTTTCAGAGATAAATCGGTTGGATTTACAATCTAAAATTGAAACAATTCAATCAAGCAAAACACATGTATTTTTATAAAGCGTCATAAATCAATAATTCCAATTATTCCACCCACGGAAAAATCAAACTTATCGAAACATTTTAAAATAAACAGCTAAGTACTAGCTATAAAATACATAGCCATTAATCAATCATACAAATACTGACAGATTATTCTTTTCGATTGGCAAACAAATCAAGCAAAACTGTATGTGTTTGCATTTGTAAGGCTAAAACAAAAAATGATTCTAAGAAACAAAGTAATGATATTTTGTATTAATCTCAGCATGGGATTACGTTATTGTGTCATAAAGTTATTTTTAACAGTGTATTTACAGGTGTAATGCATATAATATAAAAGTGGTTTTTAAGTTTTGTAGCTGGTGGAATAAGGGCGATATAATTCGATGCGTTTTTTGTCAGGCAAAATTAGAGATAAAAAACGTCTGCGAGTACTGAACCTTCTCGATTCATCGTGATGTCATATTTATGGTATTAAACTGTACCATGAAAACAGTTGCGAAGTAAACGCGTTTGGTGGACGAGTGGATAGAGCGGCTATGTTTACAATAATGGGCAAATTTCAGCAGAAATGTACCCAGAAGTAGGAAAAAATGTCGTGGCTAGATAATATCACAAAATAGACGGAACTGAATTTTAACCGTTCTCTTTCCCGTATAGTAACAAGTAACAAAAATAGGGAATATACTATAATTGATAATAAATAGTTCTCTAGGAGTCTAGAGTATATCGTCGTTGGTTCTGTAATACCTCTAATGTGCAAAAAGTAAAATTTGCAGGAAAGGCCAAAAAGTGGTTATTTCAGCAATGGATGGTAAGAACTAGCAATTTCAGAGGTATATTACAAATTCATACTTATCTTCACTATACATGTTTAAAAAAGACGAAGTATTTTCTTATAAAATATTTAACGAAATTTCGGATTTATTGGCACATGGGAGGAATTATTTGATACAACTTTTCACATAAGAGTTATTTCCCCTTGTTGGTTACTGTAAAATTAATTTGAAGGTATTACTAGTCTATAGAGCTCCGTTTCCTAAATCTTTTCATCTAAAAAACGTAAAATCTGGCAAATTTGCAGCTATTATACAGAACCAACGACGATATGGAACAATTCATCGTCATGCAGCATCATTAAGTTATTAAAAAAAACTTTTACCTCACCTGAATAAATATGTAAGCAATATGAAAACAACATGTTACAGCCGAAGGCTAAATCATAAATAACAAGACAAATGCAACTCTTGCATAAAGTATCATCAATTCAGTAGCCTACATCTTATGCATATTATTATCTCTTCATTGTAGAACAATCAACGAACATTGAAAGACAATGCAAATATTCCGTGAATCACCTCTAATTAACTCATCATTTAATAATGCACCGGATCAAATAAATTAAAAATTATTATAAACATCCATGTTTAAAGCAAATTAACATACTTTTTGATTGTTTGCAAAATAGTTATTGGCGTAACTAGTAGTCTAAGTCATTCATGGCATGTCAGCGCGATGTTTTCAGCACTCGTCTCCGGTGCGCAGTATGCACTCGCTTCGCTCGTGCCTGCGCACCTACGACTCGTGCTGAAAACATCGCGCTGACAGGTCATGACTTTAGCCTACAAGTTGCGCCCATAATTTTATTCAACAATTGCGCGTTATTCATGTTTTAATTATAATGAGATGTTGTAAATATCTATTTATTTCTTTATAAAAAAAACTGTCAATACTAACAGCACCAAACAGCACGATTCAATGTTTTGGTTTGAGGTTAGCCGGTTATGAATAAACTCCATGTCGAAAACATTCGGCCTCTCAATTTTAGTCTCAATGGGTACCAACGGAGTTGTTGTTACCTACTATTTCGTTACGACTCAGAAAATAGTTACGTTTATTTTCATTACTCCACAATGGCCGAGCTAGTAGGAATCTTCATTGAGTTATGACAAGTAATTGTCACCAGTCGGTAAATGGCTATTTAGGGTTCGGTTTTTAGGCATGATAAAACATGAATAACGCGCATGAGTTGAATAAATGTTATTTTTAAGGCAATTATATAATGAGCTGTTCTTAAATTGGTGTTGAAGAGCGATAACTTTTTACCTTACAAACCATGCATCAAAATCATTAGACCTAGATTACTTATTGAAACAAGCATTGATACAGGACATTTCAGATACTGTAGCTATATGGAAGTTTTAAAATACATATTAAGCCTGACAAAATAAAGGACACGCCCATTGAAATAATTGTGTTTACGATTTTTAGCATTGTGAATCAGACTTTGTGCTCACTTTAAAACATTATATATTCTCTTATACGTAATACAAATGCGTATAATTAAATGTACAAAGATAATAACGTAATATAACCAGGTGTTTGCTTTGCCTTGAAAAATCCACGATGCGGAAACAAATTATCCGATGTGCTCAGCGCACGCGCATTATAACTTAAAAAAGTTAGTGCTTTAAAAAAATATATAATTTATATTAATTTATTCCAACGCGTTATTCTAAAGGTGTGCCATCAACAATTACAATATTTAACTAAGAGTAAACAGTCCCGATTACTTCAACCTTTTTAAAGTACTGTATTTCATTGTTTTATGAGCATTGTTTTAAGATAACGCTATAGGTGTGACACGGACAGAAATATTTATATTTTGTAACGCTGTCCCGGAAGACTGACATCATTAGACAGCGAGACTTCAAAAAACTGATTAAAGTTCTGACTGGAAAATAAATAAATTGCTCTTCAAATTTTTATGTATAACGTTTTAGATGTCATATTAATTCCAAGTCGTTTTATGCAAATAGTCAAAAAATTTTGTTCACTTTAAAAATAATTTTGTGTATTCTTTTTGTTTTGACTGATGTGTTCTCTTATTAAAATTATCAACATTCTCGAGTCAATCATAGTATTTGCATGAAGAACGAAAATGCATACATTGATATAATTTGTTCACTGTATCGAGGTTTTTTAGTGTTCCCTGTACAGACGTAAAATGGTGTAGTTTTAATAAAAGATTAATGGAATTTAGTTCAAACAAGCGATGAAACAAAGATGTAAATGGGACTAAACTGGTTAGTAGAAAGACCCGCGGTTAGGTACGTCTGTTAAAACAACTTTTTTAAAAACCAATTTACCCAATTCGACCTCCCACTTTTAACATTGTTATTATCTACGGTGTAATCTAACATTAATAACGCCATTGACAGTTAAATAAATCAGTAAACCAAAATGTTAATAATTGGTATTTTTTTTTAAATCAAATGTTTGTTAATCTGATGAAAATGTGAATTATATAAATATCTAAAATGCAACGAAACTTTGCTAATACAGACAGTGTAGCTTTATTATGTGAAGTTTTTTTTTTTTTTGGACAAAATTAATTTTTTTTTTAATTTCAATATTAAAATCAATCCAGCATCTGTACAAAATTAAATACATCCTTCGGTAAAAAATCCATATTCACAAACTAGTGTTAAACAGCGATATAGGAAGTCTCTCAATTCGGGAAGACTTCCTCCTCTCGCTGTTGAATAAAATCTTTATGTTTTACGTTTTAGTCCACGTTGCTATAAAAGAAGCGTTTTTTTAGTATTTTTAAACTCTAATTTTTTTGACATGGTTGTTCTCATTTCCACTAATGAATTTTGCATTAGTAGAAGACGAAAATAATAACTTGTTAGAATTGAGAAATGCACTTGAAATAAAAACGTAGACATTGCTTCACAATAAAGACATTTTTGTTTTACAAAAACGTGCAAATAGCGTTCATAAGATGCGCTTGTTTGATGATAAACAATATGAAATACATTGTCATTGTGCAATTCGAGAAATGAGATTTTCTGCTTGAGCACATTCTGTAGTTGAGCAATAATAATTACGTTTAACCATTGTCCATCTTAAATTAAAGATCAATTGTATTATTATGTTTCTTTGATGTCAGTTATATTTGCGTGAACTGTCCTACTTGGTTTCAAATCTACTCTCGTTCAAGCATAACAAAAAATATTGTTCGATTAGACGACACTTTCGATATTATAAATATCCATTTAAAAGTATTCGTCCCTGCAAACACCCCCTGCACCCTTCATCTCAAATCTTTTCCCCTCGCCTAAAAACGGTTCGCGCTCTCCCGACGCTATTTTTAAAGCTAGAGGGTTCTGGTAAACGCCAAATGAAAGACAAAGAATCAGACTACAGATCCTTCAGGCGAATTTTTTGAAAAAAAATTCCTGAAAAAACTTACAACCTTTTGAAAAAAATAATAAGTTACGTAATATTTTACACGTAGGCGAAACTGTTTTTCAAAAAAATCGCCTGAAAGATCTGTAGTCTGATTCTTTGTCTTTCATTTGGCGTTTACCAGAACCCTCTAGCTTTAAAAATAGCGTCGGGAGAGCGCGAACCGTTTTTAGGCGAGAGGAAAAGATTTGAGATGAATGTGCAGGGGGTGTTTGCAGGGACGAATACTCTTAAAATAATACCAATCACATTTTTTTAGTAGAATTTTCATTTCTCTTATTTATTGATTTATTTTATTCTTACATATTTGATACTCACTTTGTATAAAGCTTGTAAAATTATGTTAATAATATTTAATGCCATATGGTTAAACTTAGTTCTCCGCGTACTAAATTTCATGTACTTTTTGTCTGCCAATATACAAATCAAAATCAATAACATAGTACTGATTCAATAGTCAATAAATCATTATTTTACTGTCGTATACACACAGCTGTACAAATCGATAGCTAGTTGTTTGCCAACAAATCAAGTGGCTCATCAGTAATTAACATTCGCTAATTATCATGTATTTTATGTGCAAATATAAATATGTTAAAATAAAAATCTCTCAGCTGAAATAATCACGTTGAAGTCGTTTCTTGGTAAATATCGGTTCGCAAAACTTGGACCGTTTTAAAGTCGTAAGTGCATTTTTATATCCCTATTTTGGTTTTTATGGTGCGCTGTAAAAAAAAAAAAATATTTTTACTGTTGACTCGTAAAAGAATGTTTAAAATGTTGCAAAATGAGTGCTTTAAAAGTGGTCAAAAATAACATTATCAGACGGTGTACATTTTTATGTGTATATTTTTAAAAATTAAAGATTATTCGAAAAGAAACGAAACGGTTGATTTATGAGTCAAAATTTTTTTATTGTAGGAAGACTACGTTTCGACACCTGTTTTGGTGTCTTCCTCAGGTCTTTAATTAAAAGACATTAATTGACCATCACATCACAAAATCTAAATTCATACTTTACTTTAACAACGATCGCAATAAGTTTATTGCGATCGTTGTTAAAGTAAAGTATGAATTTAGATTAATGTCTTTTAATTAAAGACCTGAGGAAGACACCAAAACAGGTGTCGAAACGTAGTCTTCCTACAATAAAAAAATTTTGACTCATAAATCAACCGTTTCGTTTCTTTTCTATATATACAATTGAGTGATCATGATTATTAAAGATTATTCGATATATCTATCAATTAAATTTATTTGAGGTCACTTACTGCCAAAGTTATCCGAGCTTATTATAGAGTCATGTTTTCATTTTTTTGTTTTCTATTTTAAATAGATTTCTAAATTAATTTACAAACTCGTACGAATACGATGACATATCAAAAATCATATTAATTACATCTAAAATTGAATACTTATAAATTTGATTAAGTTAAGACGAGTTCTTTTATTATTACAATAAAGTAGCAGATAGATATAGTAGCTTATACCAATCTAATATATGATTCGGTAACAATTAGATACGCTCGTCATCAGTGACATGTAATTATTAAAATGTTGGTAACACCAGTCTGTTTTTTCTTTTGTTCGCACAATAACAACAATACAGTGGTATGTAGCTATAAGTATACCAATTTATTGTTATTATTTATTAGAAAAGAGCTGAATGAAATACATACTATAAAGCCAATATTTTACGATAAGTATATAAACTCAAATTTATGTTTATCCTATAATACCTGTACATTTTATTCCTCACCATCAGTCGTAACTTTTACATTTTAAACAAGCGTTTATAAATCAAAATCGCAGTAATACATCGATTTTCGTTTGTTTTTAATAGTTCGACACAAACGTCGTCCAATCGTTGTATAGAGATTACCGTAATATGACTGTGAATGACGTCACAAAAAACGTGTGCTTAGAAATAAATGGATATCACTTTTTTACGTAATAGTGATGTAGCAACTTCCGAAAAAAGCACGTTCATTTATTTCTATGTACACGTTTTTTGTGATTAGAAAACCGGAATTTTGCTCATAGGAAGGAATAAGCTTAACAGTGAAAGCATTTTTCAAATTGGTCGAGTAGTTCCTGAAATAATCGCGGTCACACATAAAACATGCACACGAACAACGTCGAATCGATTTTTGAAGTCTATAAATGATCATGTAACAGCAGCTTACAATTTATAAACTCAATGTTCTGCATGTATGGTTATGAATTATGATTGAAACGTATCTAACTTATGCACGTGTATTTATGCTCCATTATTCGTAAAAAGCAATGAAAATATAATTTTAAAAAAATGTATTAAATACATGCAAAACTCATTGATACAGGTTAATTGATACTATTTAAAATTTTAAGTTTTTCAAATACCTGTATCTTTTGTTGAGGAATTATTTGGGGAAGATTAAAAGAATAGAATATTTTTCTTGTTAGAAATTAATCATCATTAAACATATGGCATTATTTCTCTACAATGTAATTATACACATATATTTTTTTAATATTTTTTTTAAGTTTACAATTGTAGATATTTTATAATTTATATGTGCCTTCAAAAGTCATTATCCTACAAATGTACATCAAATTGTGCCAGCAGCAAATAAATTTAAACAAATTCTTCTTGCACCTTCACTAACTGGTTACACGTTTGCCGCCATTGTTGTTTTTGGTCCATGGTTATTACTTATTACAATGTTTTGATGCTCGTGGCAAAATAAACATACAGATGTGTTTTGTGTACCTATTGCAATCACCCGCCTAAATTTTACGAATATATTTCAAATGACTTTATCGTTATCAATTTTTTCTTGCGTTGTCCATTTAAATATATTTTTTGTGTTTTAATAAAATTTATTAATGACCAGTGTTTCTAAACCAAGTCTGGTTCTTCAGTAGGCCTTTAATATCAATAGCATTATCAGTTCTTCGTCGAAAAAATTAACTATTTTAACACTTAAGAATTTTGGGTTATCTACCTTTATGTGGAAAACAAATTGACTAGGTAGTAACTAAAAAAACTAAAAAGCAACTAAATTGATCAGATTTTCGGTAGGAGCGTAGAATTTTGTATAAAGAAACTTGTAAAGCACATTAAGAATTAAGCTTCGGGCGTAACGCAAGCCGGTCTCACCTCCACCAGCGGACTGTGCTATTGTATAATGAAGAATGATGATCGGGGTAATAAATTAACGCTGTACGTCTTGCAGTCCGTATATGCAACTATTAACGCGTTAACACCATATTTGTTTTCAAAATAAAACAATAATTTCATAACAAATAATATCTTTTTTATAAATATATATTATTTTGACGTTAAAGTACAGTTCTTGTCCTACTAAATATCCTTAGATTTCAATCGCTAATAACAACGGGACTAATATTGCGTTAGCAATGGTTGATCCAACAACGGGTAGAACTTGTCTTTACGAGTTCGTCGCGCACGGTTTATTTTGCCTGTGATGTCATCGCACATGATAGTTATGTATTATACCAGTATAAATTTTACTTCGGTCGTAATTCCGCCTCACATGCCTATGGTATTTTTTGTAGGGCCGAATATTAGTCGTCCACAAAAGGATGATGTACATTTACTAACAAAACACTATGGGAACCTGTAATTCCGCGGTTAAATTCGACTGTTATCTGATTTCGATAACATTAAACGAATTGTTTGAAATCTTTTATAATTACAGACCGATGTGATGATGCCCTGACATCAAACTATTTCACAACATAAAAACCATTTTACTTTCATTTTAAATATTGTTTGCGTATATAAATCATTCGCATTTAAATAAAACAACCAATCTGGTTTTCTTCACTTAAATTCCATTCACTCTTCTTTGATAGGTTCTACAATCATTGGTGTAACATTCTTACACTCTTTGAATAGTCATTAAATTTAGTTTTTGGAATAATAATCTTTGATATTCCTTTTTGACATTTTAAAAGTTTCCAAAAGTTGTATTGAATTAAAAATAATGTGACTAAATTATTTATTCTAATATGCATTTAACATTATCAAAAATTACACGCGGACTGTATAAAATAGGCATTACATACGTTTCGTGATTTTTAGACATTTCATAAAATGTTTAATTACAGATGGCCACTTTACCAAGTACTCATTATCATTATAATTTTATACGTCCTGATAGAAAATGTGATAAATCTATATGGAATTTCAATGTTTTATAGCATCGGTGTACGCCACTGTAAGATTCGGGGGCTACTTTATAAGCCGTAACATGTAAATGCTTTTAGTTATTTATAGGTGCGATATAAACATACCTACATATGTAAGATTTATCGACTGTTTTACGTTTTTTAAGAGCCTAAACCTTAAAACTATTATTGGTTCCATTTGTTCGATATTACATGCATACTTCTACTAATTGGTCACACATATTTCTTAGTATGCATCATCTGAAGTTTGATGGCTTACGGATTATCGAAAACGGACCTTGTCAAGGACAAAATACAATCACATTCAACATCGAATAACCATAGAATTTAATCGTAGATGTCTGTAAAATGAAGTTTTTTTATGTCTTTACTTCCCTAAATTTTCACAGTAAGAGGTGTGTTGCATTGAGATGATGAACTACTGAGCAGACGAACGGACAAGAAAGAGAAAACGATAAACACGGTATATATGTGTCTCTCTGGCCCGTCTTGTTGTATGTTGTTGAAAAAAAAACGGAGTGACTACCGTATTTCGTTAAATAGAATATTTTTGACTTGATAAAAATAAAGAAATGTATGCTATTAATATTATTTAAAAACATTTTTAACCTACTTACGTTGAATATTTTCATTATTTTTGAATTTAATTAATTTTGATAATAAAAAAAAGATTCATTCTCCTCTCGTAAAAAAAGAATTTGAATTAATTTCCTGTGTTATAGAATTAAGTAACAATAATACCGACATTCAATGCATTCCGTTCCAATAAACATTTGAATACTCTGCACTATCAACGTGACTGTAAACGGTAAACAATGACATTACAGAGTGTTGTTGTATTACTCATCTACCTTTTAACATTTCACGTTTGATTCCTCTTCTAAAATAACCTTGATTGCTCGATTAAACGTAAAGAATCATCATAAAATCATATTGTGAATTATGCGGATGAATGTTCAGACCCTGTTCCAACAACCTTCAGAAACAAATAGTATAATGGGACGTAATAATAACCGTTACCGAAAAATTTGCGTTTCTAAAAAGACCTGTTACGAAAAATTATGCTGTTAAAAAATAACTAGTTTATTGATAGACAGATACTTAATTTATAGACGCTCGACAACGGACGTCATAAGCTTCAACATAGTTTTCGATCTCTGTCAGTTATTCGCGGTGATCTGGTGGATATAGATCAGGGGTGGGCAGACCTTTTGATTGTCGGGCCACATTGCTGATGAAAATTTGACCGTGGGCCTAAAATTTGGAGAGCAAAAAATGGTCCTTTCATTTCCGCTACAGAAATTTGGAGAGCAAAAAAAAAAGGTCCTTCATTTCCGCAACAAAAAAGGTCTTTTTTCGTCTGTTGTGGCCCTTGCTATTTACTACTATTTTTCTGAATTTTTTTATGCGCCAAATTATATTGGCAAACTATTTTCGCTCTTAATCATCATTTATAAAATGTTTCGCGGGCCAGACAAGTCTACTGCGGGCCGAATCCGGCCGCGGCCATTTGCCCAGGCCTGATATAGACGCTTGACAACTGAGGATTTCTATTACTTTATGAAAAATAGACAATGACCTCAAAATGCCAACTGACATTAAATTAAATGAAATTAAAAATTGACTCAAACGTTACAATAAACTATAGTCGAGATGGTTTTTAAATGAGCTGTTCTTAACATCTCTTGACTATTCAAAAATTACCTAAGGTTTAATTTTTTAAGTCACGAATATAAAAAGAAGATGAGCCTTTAGTTGTGATGATTCTTTTTCTATTATGTAAAATTAGAAAGTAGAAATAAGAAGATAAAATAATACTTGGCGCAGGGTTTCCAATTCTAAAATTAATATACAATCTATACTAACATTGCAAAGAGGTAAAGTTTGTAAGTTTGGATGTAGGAGGTAATCGCTGAAACTACTCATCCGATTTCAATTTTTTTCAACAATACTTATGATGGACCTTTGGGATGGACATAGGCTATATATTATCGCGTGTTTATAAATTTTTTGAGGCAATGCGTTTAATTTTTTTACTTCAAAAACTCTTTTTTTATGTACGTAGCTGGGTAGAGAGTACAATGCTGCTTGGACGTATCAGTAAACAGTAGGTATATCAATTTTCATTAAATTAGTCTTAGCACTCTAGCCGGTAAAAACAAACAAGGAAACCTATAGAAACACCTTTTCCCGTTTATATAAAAGTGCAAGAAAAAATTTCAAACAGTACGTTTTCTTCTTATGTTATTTGGTAGTATTGATTTAATTTTCAGCGCTATTTTTATAGTATTTTAAGTACATTAATCGAATAAAACTAATTGAACACCCTAGACAAAAACTTCAAAACATGCTGTATATTATGTATTAGCTTAACCTTTTAAACTTTTAATGTGTCTATACATAGAGTGCTTTGTCCGAGATAAAATATCTGTTCCATTATGAATCAATTTCAGGTGTTACTTGATAAATGGTTGGCTTTTAAAGGTGATCGATAGACAGTACGAAATATGCACAGTCTAAACTACTAATGTTATTCTGAACAAGCTGATTATAACGACTAGACTGTGAACATTCACTCTACGTTTATTGGAACGATTTTTTTCTGTCAAATAGAGATGAACCTAGAATTAAATTATTATTAAATGCGGTACGTCAATTTTTCATATTTTTTAATAACCAGAATTATATTTGTGATTTATTGAAACATTATTGTTGTAACAAACGAATGTTTTAATGTTCAATTTGCTACTTGACTAATTGCACGTATTAATTATTTAATATTCATTGTATCTTAAATTACTGTCAATTTATAAAACTAGCAAATAAATTATGTATACGTAAAATATTGCCAATTCGAAAATAGAAATAGGCATTTTTTTTGTTATTGACGCCAATCATTTTTGGTTTTTAAATTAGATACTTATAGATTCTAATAAAATAATATTTATCTATCATAATTTTTTATTTTTGGAAATAGGGCATCTAATTGTAAGAACTCTATTTAACCACATCGACCATAAATCTTAACTGAATGGATTAAATGTTAAGAGTATCAAACTTTCAGAAGGTACAGGGTCATAATCCTGGGTTATAATTCTGTTTTTTATTATTTTATTCGTCGAGAGTTAAGTGACCCAATTTAAAATATATCAAGATACAAGACCATGGCGGCCATTGTCAAACGCTTGTGTTTTCACAACTGCCTACCTTATCCAACTATTCTTATAATTGATGCTAACTAAATGGAAAATAGTAATGTTGAGTGTGGTGTTTGTTACAACAATATTGAGAAGCGAGCATTAAATGCATTGTTAATATTTATTACTAGCTGGACCCGCGACTTCATTAGCGTCACGCAGATAAAGTATTAAAATAGCTTAAAATTATATTCCACGTCTATAGAAAAACTGCCTGCTTATAATGAAAAGGATATGGTTGTTTAACAATCATTATAACTTACTGAAAATTATATCAAATCATAAAAAATTAAGCTTGACGATGGAGCATTTTAAATAATCGCTGTAAACGCATTAAGATTTTTAAAACGGTATTATTTTCTCATCGTAATAAAAGTGCTATGATGCTTTTTTTTATAAATGAATAATCAACATAGAAGATGACTCCGCAATATGATGATTTAATTAGAGATAATGAACTTTTAATTGATGCGCTATTTCTGTTAAGTTGGCTGTATGTATTTATATTACCTAAAGTGCGCTCTGAACATGTATATCCTTATGTAAGAATACCTGGAATCACATGACAAAACGGCTTAAGTCAGTTTTTTCACAAAATAGAATTGATAATATTTATATTTTTGGTGCCAACTTATTGCAATATCAATTTACTCATTGTAATAGAATTCAAATTTTTAGGTGTAAACAAAACCTTCAAAATTTCATAATTTGATAACTATTGAATTAGAATTAGATTTTTGAAGTGAAAACTTCTTTAGCGGCGTTGTACACTTTTTATGTAATGGGTAAAAAATGTTAAACTCGCGTCAGATCGTCAGATCGAAAATTTTTATACAACGTTAGACATCTAGCGTTGAAATATTGTACATAAAAATGCAATCAATGATACAAACCATTTTGATCAAAAATTCGTAAGACGTTAATATTCAAGTTTTCCCTTATGCTGGCACTCCCGGAGTGCAAAGGGTTTTTTTTTATTATTACTCCGTATATCATTGTAAAAAAAACTAATTTTATAGCTCGCATTCTTTATTAAAATTCGCCGAACACAGAAATATTTTTTATATTTCTGCTAAATCTTATTAGGAAATAAAATTCTTTTGATAATTTTTCGTGTAAACCACGTCAAAATAACATGCGTTCAGACAGACGGACGGACAAGTTAACAGGTTCCGTGTGTAGAAAAGAATAGTATGCTAAACGAATTTATATAATATGCTAAATATGCTTGCCTCTACTAATAACAGAACATTATGCTTGCTCGCATCATTTAATTTGACCGGAGAGAAAGATGCGCAGGGATGGAGAAAATAAATAAACAATACTTTTAAATATTTGTCAATTGCACATCAGCACACTTGGACATCCCCTGAACTTTTTGATACAAATCTATTTGCCACAGGAAACTGTTTTCACATGTTATTTTATTTTATTTTTATTTTATTTTATTTGTGAACCTGGCAGGCTAACAGACAATGAATGTCCAATAACAAGCCTGCTCTCAATATTACTATAATTATAAATGCAAATACAGTGGAAACTCCATATAACGATATAACGACAAACTTCATAAAATGTCGAGATTACTTGACTCTAGTTGGTTTACTCTGTTGCTCATACAATGATACACTCTAAATAACGACACACCCACTCTAAATAACGACAACAATACGTCATCATTAAGCATTAAACAATACGTGTTTGTTATTTTGTTAATTTGTTGTCGGAATCATGCGTACCGAAGATACTAAGAACTGCATTCATTTGTTTGTTGGGAAGTATATTAACGGATTATTTCTTCTCTTCGTTTAACGACAACTTTCAATAACGCGACAAGGTCCACAGTCCCTTGAGTGTCGCTATATACACTGTATATATAAAATCGTAACATTACCAGAAATTTCGACATAGGTAAACAGTTTATAGGACACCTAAATTTAAATAACAATTTTCTGAATGTTTGCGTGTCTCTTTATTTATCCTGGGTTAACTCAAAATAGTGTTTTTGAACTTGCAAAATTAATAAACGAATCTTGTCGAGAATTGTTTTGTTCAATCCCTGCAACTAAACGTATTTGATTTATAAACGTGACTATATTCCGGTATATCACAAAACTACGCCTGAAGACATAATTCCAAATGCAATATACGTGAAAAATGGTAATTTATTTTCAAGTCGTAGAATTCTAACATTGCGGTACTTCTTATAGGTTTGCTGCTGCATTATACGCCTATAACGACTACTTTATTATTATTTTCGTATAACAAGAATATAAATTTTTTTAAAGTTTTTTTGGACAAGCTGTTAACAGCATCATAGAGACGCTTATTCTTTGTGTCTAACAGTAAAAAACATGTGATTACAAATGCAAATAAAAAAGATTTTTTTATAAATTCTGTATTCGGTATGGTTATTGTTAATATTATTGTTTGTGTTTATTATTAAATAAGGATGTGAAAATTATAGTCAAAATGTGGAAAAATATTTTTATACGTATAAAAAGTAGCAAAAATGTAATTAAAAAAAAAAACAGATTCATGAGGAAAACTTGGAAACACGATAAAAATTTGATTGGATAACTCCACTTAAATTTTCAAAAATTATTGTCACTATTACACCTAAATAAACATAAGTAATAACTAATAGCTCTGTGTATTGAGAGTTTTTAGTTTTTAGGGTAGGTACTGTACATCCGATGAAAAAATGGAACCCTTACAGAATCGATCTCGTGTCAGCCTGTCTGCCCGTCTGTCAGAATGTATTTTCTTTGAATCTGGAAGATAAAATATAGTGTTAGATGACTACATCACGAACGTATAGCGTATAGATACGAATTCAGATTTCGGGAGGCAAATTATAAAATTAAAAAATATATTTTTTCAAGTGTGATGTATCAAATGAAATACAAATACATATTTTTTATACGCAATTTTAAAATGCATAGTTTAAAAGATATTAAAGAAAATATACAAAAGTCAAGCATCATTTTCTCTTTATCTGCGAATCTGCTGAGTCTAAAATTTTGAAGAAATGTAGGGCATTAAGAATCAGGTCTTTAGAATAGCGTTCCCAAAATTTGTCATTCACAAATTCCGACATTCCAAGTATTTTATCTTTCTATATTTTCCACACACCCCTGATGTTTTTTATTAGCTTGGAATTTTTCTTAAGAAATGTTAAAAGTCAACTAAGAGTTACCTCATTATTACGTCACTGACTATGAACTTTGACGCGTACCTCATTGTTGTCAGTTTATTGTTGCATACGACTATCGTCACGAATTTGATTTTAGGTTGACGGATGCTGCATGTTTTTAATTAATTACAAAATCATTTTTGTAACAAAACACGTATAATATTTCCTCTATTAACGTAAAAATGCTTAATTGTGGTAAAAGCGTGATTTAATTAAACATTTTTTTAACGAAAACGTATCATAATTAAGTAATGTATTAATTTATTACGTTCAAACCTTTTTTTTATATAAAAAAAATATTAGACAAATTTATGCAATAGTTGGTTACAAAATTCTCAAAAAAATAATTAAAAATAATGAGTCTAAATTCTTTTTAAATTAATATGCTTGTTCGCACAAAATCCCAGCAAATATCCGTGTAGTAAAAATATCACATAGTAAGAGTACAGTGCGATGTTTTTATGTATTTAGTAATTTTAATTAATAATCGCCTGCTGTGTAAACATTCAACAATTAATCATTGAGATGTAACTAAAATGTATAGATAATAATTTTACTTTTAAGGTCATATAGTTAAATATATTTATTTTTATGGATGTTTTCAAGGAGCCTTCGTACAAAAACTATATTCAGATCGAAATTTCCCTATCTATTTATTAATTCATAAACTTTTGAGATTTTTCGCATAAAAAAAGTGAGTGTGTGTGTGTCAGTTCCGACCCACGACTGGCATTCACTCCTTAGTTAACGCTGTGTAATGTATTCTATCTCATTCTTTCGCACGTTAAATCCTACAGAAATATACGTTTGTCTCTTTTTGAAGCGGACGAGCGTAACGCCACACTTGAAGCGGTGGAGCGTAACGCCTCACCAATTGATTTTACTACTCATAAAATTTCCGTACCGGGACTTATAACTCAAAATCGTTTCTTAAGGAGTAAACTTCAAAAAACTGCCAATCGATCAATTAATTGAAGAGCTACGAAGCCAGATGGACATATTATGTCTCAAACACGTGACACCCTTAGTTTTTGGTCAAGGGTCAAAAATAGATACTGAGACATATTGTTGTTATCAGCAGCGGAGAAAACAAATTGAAGAATCTTTTAACAGAAGCGATCGTGTTTTTCTTGCTTCGCGGACAAAGTAGTCAGAAAACCAGAATAGCGAGACTTGAACCATTTGAGATAAGCGCGTGACAATGATCCATAATGTGTGTAATGTTTACTTTGTAACATTGCACTGTGTTTATTCTCGAAAACTAGTTCCACGTACATATTTTTATGGAAGAGATAAGAACACTTTAGTTACACGACGTGTTTTGTTTACCTCGAAACCAACTGAGAAAAATAAATATCAACGAGGTATGTGCCAGTTTCACTTTATCACAAAACCGGCTGCCTGGACCCGGCTCCGCCCGAATTCAAATTACTATTTTTGATTACCAAACATTTTAAACACGAAAATTTCAGATTGGTTTATATTAGACAAGATAGATAATATAATCTTCCTCTCCTCTATATTAGCGTGATTTACATCTTGTAATATATTATTACGTTAAGACAATGAGGTGATTAGTATTGAGTGAAAATGTAAATCAAGTATCCCTACTGCAGCTCCTGAGCTGAATCGTAGTAAGATTATAGACCCTAAACGGCTGAGGTCATCTGTGCTGAGCTGAATCGATATACGCCGCCTAAAACGTTAGTGATGCAATAAAGCGCTAGATGAGATATTTGTTGGGCTTGGTAATTTCGTTCCAAAATCGACATCTGCCCGGGAAAAGCTGGATCATAAAGCTAGGTTTATATAATAAAAAGGAGCTTCACAGCTTTGAATTTAATTAAAACACCAGCTTTTCCCATAAAAATATAATAAACGCTAAAAATAGTTTTAAGGTCTTTTGGAAAAATAAACACACATTAAATGTTCTGAGTGGAAATTGACACCGACACTATATATGTAAATTGTAAATATTATAAAAATTTTCATAAACTTTTTTATCTGTAATAAAAATACTGCAGTCAGAAACACCCTATATATTTTAGAGACACTTTCGTTTGCAAAACTATAAATCTTTCCACTATCGCGGCAGAATGAGTTATCAATTACTCAACAGCAGTAAATCTTTCTCGCATTATAAATGATATAAGCAAAAAAACCTTCATGTAATATTGTGAAATTATTAAATAACTGAAACACGATTTCGCTTGAAAATCATAGCAATTTAAGTGTGAAATTTTACTATGGTGTTTACATATAGTCAATAATTATTATAATGTTTGCTGAATATCTATAAAAATAGAAACAAAAGCAGAGAGTGAATCTTTATGTTATTTTCTAAGAAGCATGTTTTAAGACAAGCACTTAAAGAAGATGAAATTATCGTGATCTCATGGTTTTCATGACGCTTGCCCGTGAGAGAATCAGAGCAATGTACACGGCGTATCAGTATATATTGTTATATGTATGCGTTTACTATACAGAGTGTTCAAAAAAAATAATCACAGAATGATATAGTCAACAGTTCGGTAATGTTGGATTTATTGAGAAAATTGGACCAAATAAAATGTGAACTAATTACTTAATTACTGACTTTTTTATTAGGACTAATTCCAGTACGTGCGTTCCTATTCAAATTAACAATCAATCAATACAAATAAATAGATATGTAACTTTGCCTTAATAAATGTACAGCTTCTGGAATGCTTATTTACAGAATTTTTGATTAATTAATTAAAAAATTATTGAGCCGATTTTTATTGACTTGTCATTGTTTTGGTATACCTCAAAGAGAAATGAGCAGTACCTATAGTAAAAAAATCGAAGCTGCGGATAAAGACTGTAGTTCTGGCATTCCTGGCGGAAGGACTTGAAATCGCCAGCTAAAGAAGAATTTGGCGCCCTTGGTGCCCTCAGTTCACGCAAGGTTTCTTGCGCCCCTAGCGTTGAAAGTTTGCACTAAATACTCTTAATGAAATTTGCACCAATTTTATCGGCCATTTGGTATACAAAGAGATACATAGAGCATACAATATATAGAAGAATTGTAGGAGTGTTTCAGAACATATTATACACCATAGTACGGAATAAATAAGTGCTCTCGAATTGCTTGTCTCGACTATATAATTTTGTTTGTACGCTTGAATAATATAATATCTGGTCGTATTATTCTGTACGTTTTACTGGACGCACTCATATTAAAATGCTGAACAATTTATTTTATCATTAACAAATCTCACTTTTCGTCTATCTATAATACCTAGTCCTCGTTCTACCTTTCAGCAAGTTCTAATCAAGCACTAGCTCTAATTTGTTGTTAAGTATTTTATCAAACATCTCTTAATGGCCTTACTTCGTTTATGAATGCAATTTAAAAAAAAAAATGTTTATTAATCTCTGACAATGGCTTCATCAATTAGGATTTTAATAGTGTGTTAGCCGCACGCTCGACATTCTCACCTTGTACAATTGTCCAACCTATTTAAAAAGTCTTTTTGACGTCAGATTTTTAAAATATCGTTGTTCCACAGATAAAAAACAAAACGTTATTTTTTGTTAAGTAATTTTCATTTCGAAATTTCAATCGTGTATTTAATATGATACGAATTAAGCCGCATTTGTATTCATCGAAATAACTCGTCAGAAATTGGTTGATAAATTAGCAAGACAAAAGACAAAAGAATAATTTTATTTTGTAACCTGTCAGCATTCGTTACGTTGAAGCTGCCTGTCTATAATGTACTTGGTATATGATTTAAAACATAAAATGCAATGACCGCGAATCTGAATATTTTGCGCGGTTAATAAAACTACACGAGCGCGTGAAAAATTCTAAGTTTGGCAATTTTTGTTGTTACTTTTGATGAAGCAAGTTTAATTAAGGTAAATATTACAACGTAATAAATTTATCTAATTACGCCGCCTTCTTTTTATTATCTCAAAAGTTATACAAAGTTACATGACGGAATGTCATATTATTTTTCATTAACGCTATAAAATTATGACCGTCCAAATATGGGTAACTGTAATAAAACTTGAGATAACAGTTTGTTGTGGGATTTCAGAAATATTATTTATGTTGTTTTTGATCAAGTTATCTTCAATCATTAGACCGCGTATAAATTTCAACCGTTTGACTGGCGCAAGGTGTATTTCAAAGGAGAATTAAAAAAATAACTTGAAATTTTTACATATTTGTAGTGACATAAAAAGTGATATTAATGTGACGAAAGATCAAAACAAAAATAACTTTGAAACAAAAGATAATTATTACTTGATAACCATATTTGGTTTATAAACCACTGCAATATTTTACATCTAGTGACTTTATAGGAATGCGCTGTATTCTGGGAAATTTTGCTACAGAATCGCCAAAGTTTTTTTTTTCACGCTGGATTAATTTACTTTGGCTGAGAAAAAAGTTTAGCGGAGCCTGTGACGTCAACAGAATTTTTTTAGATTGATTATGTTCAGAATTAAAAATATTGCCTTGGCTACTAATACAAAAAAAAAGAAGAAAACAATCCTCCAATATGAAAAGTAACCAAGCAACTAAAACCCACATTTTTTTTACCCGACAACTATTCATATTGGAACTTTCTTTTCTACTTTTTCATAGTCGAGTTTTAGTTTAAGCTTTTATGTATATCGAGTTTTTAAAACCAGCTGTCTAGAAAGCGGGTTTCTTCTTATTTCCGTGAATTTGTGACAAAATCTCACCACAACGACCGAGACAATTTTGATGAAACTTGGAATCGGTATACTCTATTGCAGGCCTGGGCAAATTGCGGCCCGTGGGCCGAATCCGGCCCGCGAAGCATTTTATAAATGATTATTAAAAGAAAAATTATTACTGTTTGCCAATATAAATTGGCGCATAAAAAGAATTTTAGAAAAATAGTAAATAATGTTTAAAAAATTAAAATTGTTGTTTCAAAAAAAAACTATAGGTACCTACTTAAAATTAGAAAAAGAATTTGTTTGGCCCACGGTTAAATTTTCATACGCAATGTGGCCCGACGATCAAAAGATTTGCCCACCACTGCTCTATTGGTATTTGTACTAATTAAAATGAGGCTTCCTGCTACGACAGGGTTTGTCTCAAAACCGATATCACCACGAGCAAAACAATAATTATAACTACAAACAAACGGAATAACAGACACGATTACAGAATTCCTATATTCCCAAAAGATGATTAGCGTGTGTAAATTTTTAAATAATAATGACTGTACCTTTAGTAGTGGTGTACTTGTGTAGGAAGTATTCATTGCGTAAGATTCGCTTTTTACTAATACGTGCTCTTTTTATGATAACAATCTTGTCCGAAAATAATTCATTTGTTTACGTTAAAAAAAGTGTAGGTTTTTATTATTTTTAACTATATTTTGGTATATATTATTTAATAAGACTGCTATGACATAAGTTGTCGAGCGTCTATGATCTATCTATCGTGGGACGATTATAAAAAATACGTAGGATTTTGATTAACGTTTCTATTTTGTCAAAAAAAGGAACCGCTCAAATTTAAACGGGATAACAAACGCACGTGATTTGAGAATGCATTTTTTAATAACTGAAAAAGATCGCGACAGCCTAATATGTCGTATCTTTAATACGCAATCCGGCCGAAACTGCCGGACTGCTAAGTATTCAATCTATACTTCTATACTTATATAATATAAAGCTGAAGAGTTTGTTTATTTGTTTGTTTGAACGCGCTAATCTCAGAAAACTACTGATTCAAATTGAAACATTTTTTTTATTGGATATTGCCCATATCGAGGAAGGCTATAGGCTATATAATATCACGCTACGACCATTAGGAGCGGAGCATTAATGAAAAATGTTGCAAAATGTATCTCAAAAATAAGCTTCTATTCAGGTGAAATGCACTAACTAAATATACTCATATCAGCGTTGTGAGTACACAACGTCGAATGGCTAAATCGGTAGAGCATGCGACTGTCAATATCTAGTACGTTGCGCGAAAATATTTTTATTTTTTTTATTTTCTACACTGCTTTCTTCTGAGGCTTACATTTAAATTTATTTAAATTTTATTTAATTAATTAAAAAAAATTATTATAGGTAGTTTAAAAAAGTATAAATACTGCTTTTTATCGACAAAAGCTTTTGAACGGTAACTCAGATCATCATGAAATTTTGACACAACATTCATCTCGGTAAACTAAGATGAATGTGTGTACTCATGTTCCTCCCTTCCCAATTAGTTCTTTTACACCCGGGTGAAACCGGACGGGACCGCTAGTAAAATATAGGTTAACATTTGAAGACAAGAATCTTTTAATAACGTTTTGTAGAGATTCCAGCGAATCGCTATAAAAGTCATAATTAATATAGAGAAAGAGAGTAATTAATCAAGAACGCGAGTTGCACTCAGCTAAGTTGATACGCGTTGTTGACACAAGACAGTTATAATGTGAAACCGTCCCCGTAAAACAACGATAATTATTTTTGTTTAACTGTTTTAAACCGTTGGACAATTACACATATATCAGTTGACATCGTAAATGACAGTCAGGGCATGTCGAGAATTTTTTAAACTTGGTCATAAACTTCAGTGAGTCGAGGTACTCAGCTGTTGAGCGTCTATAAATAATAATCTACAATTATATGTGTTTCAGATCTATTAATTTTATAATATTATTCTTTAAGGTATTTATCATTTTTATTAATGTAATTTATTATATATTATGTATTTATTGTATTTTAATTTATATTATGTATTTTTTGTAGAGCCTGAGGAAGTTTTAATATATAAAACGAAACGTTGCGATTAAAAATATAGCTTAACAGCATATATCTTTATTGATCTATTTATCCTCTGAAAAATAATATTATAATAATCTACAATGTTATCTATCGAATCCGAAATATTATAAATGATGATTTGACCTTAATCATCTGAGAATAGATATTGGACTATAAAATCTCGACATCAAAATAATTACACTTTAATTAATATATATTTCTTTTATTTTTCAGGTAAGCAGTTGATTAAAATTATAACTTCTCGTAGTGGTAAGTTTTTTTTCTAACTAAAGATGGTTTTGAATTTTTACAATTTGTAAATCGAATTATTATAGAAGAATCACAAGTGAATTATCGATTAACAGAACATACACTGGTCAGTGACTTAAATCTGAGGTATCATGTCGAAGTGGGTTAAGCCATTTTTTCTTTTTAACTAATAACGATACTTTTCTACGGTATACAAATATAAAGACTATCTGGAAGAAAAGAAATGTATAAAAAGACAATAAAGAACTTTTCGTTTATACATTGTGGAAAAGAGAAATATTTATAAGTTTTGTCCCTTTAATAATATACCTGGCTTCTGGATAAGTAGATACTAAATTATTTTATAACTAGCAGCCCGGTCCGACTTCGCCCGAATTTGTAGAATGCCACCGTTGTTTCGTCGATTTACGTTGCAAAATTGGTCTCCACGGAAAGCGCTTTTATTTTAATTTTCCCGAAGGTTCATTCTAAATATTGGTGACAATTTTTTTGAAATCGGATCGGATGAGTAGTCTCAGAGATTACCGCCTACATCCAAACTTACAAACTTTACCTCTTCATAATATTAGTATAGATAATTAAATTTGAAGTCAACAATCCGTATATTAGAGAGAAAAAACTAGATTAACGTATTTAAGTCACTTAGTTTTGTGGTCACACAAATGTATATATATATATAACACAGTCAGCAGGATGAAAAAGTGAAGTCTTACAAGTTGTCAGCACGGCAGATGGTCAACTTGGTCAGAGCGTTTACGATTCTGATATACGATACTTGCATACATAAAATATTGCACATGTCCCTATGTCGTTCTATCCTTAACCATATCAGTACCAAGTCAAAATATAACGAATGCTACAAAAATCAATAGATTTAACCTCTTCCTGTATCCGCGGTTTCAAGTTAATTGATAAAATTCTAAAAAATTCAATTGGAAATGTACATAAAAATCGACTACTAAAAATTTGACAAGTTGTTCATTTTGGAAGATGCCTCGTCGCTCCTGATCAAAATTGAGACATCATTCGTTATTATTAAAAGAATAATTTGGAAGGGAAGCGTGGTTTGTTTTCTGATGAAATCAGGATAAGTTTAGAGCAGTCAGAACAAGGAGCAGAATCGATCTGTGAGTTTGTGCAGCCGTCGAAACCTGAACACGACAATACCAATCGGTTCCCTTAGTGTTCTGGGGTTTTTGTTTTGTCGTTTGCATAAGACAAGAAATATTGTAGACAACAAATCTTTATTTACGTTCAACATTTTTTTTAAGAGTATTCGTCCCTGCAAACACCCCCTGCACCCTTCATCTCAAATCTTTTCCCCTCGCCTAAAAACGGTTCGCGCTCTCCCGACGCTATTTTTAAAGCTGGAGGGTTCTGGTAAACGCCAAATGAAAGACAAAGAATCAGACTACAGATCCTTCAGGCGAATTTTTTGAAAAACAGTTTCGCCTACGTGTGAAATATTACGTAACTTATTATTTTTTTCAAAAGGTTGTAAGTTTTTTCAGGAATTTTTTTCAAAAAATTCGCCTGAAGGATCTGTAGTCTGATTCTTTGTCTTTCATTTGGCGTTTACTAGAACCCCCTAGCTTTAAAAATAGCGTTGGGAGAGCGCGAACCCTTTTTAGGCGAGGGGGAAAGATTTGAGATGAAGGGTGCAGGGTGCAGGGGGTGTTTGCAGGGACGAATACTCTTTTAATAGACATCGAATGTAAATTTGCCATTAGACGATATCCTAGTAGGTACGATTGTGTTTTTGTGACGACACGTAAACGTTTGCGACCAATATGCAGACCACAAGAAGTGCGTTTCTATAAAACATTTTCATAGAAACTGCAAAGGTTTCACTCAAACCTGACACAAAAGATCCATCTTTGTAGATCGGATGGCAAAACTAAATGACTGGAAATATTGATTAGTTCCTGTTCGAAAAACATTGCAGTATTTATTAGTAGCTCGACCCGTCATTGTAACGCAAATTCGCTTGATTATAAAAACGGATGATTGTTTAAATAATAGAGATATTAAAATCAAACAAAATGGTGTTTTATTTTGTTTTGAAAAATTCACAAAAAAAATGTCGAAAAAATATCGAATTTATGTTTCGAAAAAAATTGAACTAATAATATAAGGAGTAAGAATGGACAGTTTCGACAATAAATAATTCCAGTCGTAATAATATATGCGTTGTGCAAATAAATATTGTACGGAAAGCAGTGTTCTGTAAAAAATCGTTCAGCGTAAAGGACGTTCATATAATTCATAGAAATTATTGCAACACAAAATTATTATTTCTCGGTACATATTATATTAAAAATTGCTTTGGGAAGTACAGATATATTGTGTTGATGATGTGATAACTTTGCTTGTAATTTTTTCAACAACGCGACCATTGGGCGTGTAAATTGTTCAGCGAATATGACTGAAAGCTGAAATGTATGCTTTCAAAATTTTTTAAGTTCATAGTTAACAAAATAAAAATAAGTCTCAAGAAGTAAAAACTGTAAATAAGTTTTTTTTATTATAAACTTTAAAAAATGATTGAAATAACTAAAAAAATATTTTTTTTCTGACCATACAAAACTAATTAAAATATCCTCCTATTTTTATCGTTTCATAGGTAAAAATACAATTTAAAAATGGTTCCTAAAAGTAACATTTAAATTTTAAAAATTGTCTGTGAAAAAAATGTAAATAAAAAAAGGAAATAATTATCTCAATATTTAAACTATCGTAGGTAAATAATTAGACGGAAAGAAAAATCGATTTAATGAGCACTCGAATGATAAGAATCACCGAAGCTTAAATCAAAGATAAAAATGGCAGATATACACGCAAGAGTTGGTGTCTTGTACGATCATCAGTATCTCCGAGATAGTACGTCTTTTACGTGCGTTGATATCGCTTTGATTTTAAGTACACTGATGGAAAAATTGTGCTTTTTTTGTCAACAACAATATTTTATGAAAAATATATCTTATATATTTATGGTTTTAGAGAGTCTCAGAAATTTCCTACGGATTTCTGATTATAATCGTAGGTACTTACGATAATTCAGTCAATCGTTCTTTTATTTAGCTCTGAAATTGAGGCATTATTTAATTCAAAATTGTTTTTATAATTTACATGATTTTTTCTCATAGTAATATTTTATCTCTAAACTGACGCTATTATGTTCTTTGGAATTTAAAATAAAGAATTATTATTATTGGTATTTTTATCTCTTTTTTAAATTATCGGTTCACGAATGTTCATTTTTACGGAAAAGAGGCTAATGACGTCAGTTGACCAGCGTCTATAATCTACAGTTGCTCTATCTCGCTCTGTCTCAATTTTACGGAGAATGAATATTTATGCCACACATTAAATACTGTATCAAAAACAGCTTTGTTTTTATATTAATTTAAAACATTTGTGAATAAAACTTGGCCGACGGTTTTATCCATGAGTGCAATCTGTAAGCTCGGAAGATGAACAAGGTTTGGTCACGTAACTGAACAGTATCGACGAATCTGATTTCTTGTTGCAGCGTTTTCAGTTTATATCGACTGATACATATTATCTACAGCATCTGCAACACGTCTACTGAAATAATATCGATTCAATACGCGACTGTCGTTGTAATTTTTCCCTTCGCTTTACAATCACCTTCCCTACCTACGGCCGATTAGGTGAAAATAAACCATCATTATTAGATAAGTCATTCCGTCGACTTCTTATTAAATGAAGGTGTAGAGAACAAGACAGTAAGACGAAGGGAAAAGGACCAATTTCTGCCTGCTCAATTATTAGGGTAAAAAAACAGAATTTCGTCATGTCCGTCTGTTTGTCTGTCCGTATGTCACAGCCTTATAATTTCGAAATCTTTCATCGATTCGGATGTAATTTTACAGACAGGTGTCTCGATAAAATTGTGTAATAAAATTTAAAAAAATAATTTAGGGGTAGCTTTCCATGCATAGAACAGAGGGATGATTTATTTTCGCGTTCGGAACTTTTTTTGGACGACAAACGACGTTTTACAAAAATAGAATTCTATAATATACTTTTGAAATTGCTAATGCTTACAGTAAAAAATACGCTGAATTCAATGAGCGTAAGCAAACGCCTGTATCTCTTTTAGTTTGGAAACTACGACAATTCGAAGGTTTTATATGATTTTCTGAAAACTATAAACGCAAATAACTTCTAAGCCAAAAGACATACAGACGTTTGTTTGTGCTCATTGAATTCAGCGTGTTTTTTTCTATAAGCACGATGAATCTGCCAAAGTTCCGAAAGATTTCGGTTTTCGTCAAAAATCGCATTTTTTAAAGGGGTATGCCTTGAAAAAATTGCAAAAATCGAATTCTTTCATATACTTTTGAAATTGAGAATGCTTACAGAAAAAAATACGCTGAATTCAATGAGCGTAAGCAAACGTCTGTATCTCTTTTAGTTGGCCAGTTTCTGACCCGTGGGTCATAGGTTCGCCATCACTGGCATAGGGTATCGTTGAACAGGTCTTTAAAATTGCAATAAATATTTTTAAAATTATTTTATCGGTAGACATCTCTAATAATGATATATTTGTTGGACTCTTTTTTTGGGGTTTACTATATTATAAATTTAATGGTAGCTCTATAAAAAAATTATAATAATTATCAAAAAACTCTGCACAGCATTCCGTTGATTATTATTTCTAAAGTATATTTTGTGTGGTCGGCAAATCACAATAACATCTGAAATATCAATTAATAATAACTAGAAACCTGTGATCTCTTTGTGCTGAATCTTTTCAGTGAATTAATGTGAGGCTACAATTTGGGCACCACACTGTTATAATATTGTTAATTGATCGAATCAATTCACGGTTGTCGGTTTTATATCGTGTCATTGCCACCTGAGAAGACCAAAAACATAATATCTATAGCTGATTTAAAAATGCCGTCGTCCAATGTAAATTTACCTTTATGTATTTTTAATTTTAAAAAAAGTGTGTGTGTGTGTTAGCTCCGACGCACGACTGGAGTTTACTCCTTAGATACGCTGTGTAATGTATTCCATCTCATTCTTTCGCACGTTAAATCCTACAGATATGTATGTTTGTCTCTTTTGAAGCGGTCGAGCGTAACGCTACACTTGAAGCGGTGGAGCGTAACGCCTCACCAATTGATTTTACTATACTCATAAAATTTCCGCACCGGACCTTATAACTCAAAACCCTTTCTTATTAAGGAGTAAACCCCAAAAAAAACTTCGGGTCTCTAAAGTTTCTGTGGTCCAAAATTTAGTGATATCTAAATGTTCTTAATATAGATTATTTTAGTTCATTCATCCCGCGTTTTCTGTATGAAAATAATCTGAGAAGTTTTTACATTTTCAAACCTTCATTTTATTAGATCGTTTCCAATAAAAAAATATTTTCGCAAAAGTACATCACACAACAAAGAAAACGCAGCACGTACGAAGTGTGGCATAGACACTACAAAGAAGATATTTGCCCGCCGAATGTAAAACATTTGTGAAACGTTTATTTTGAAGAAGAGCAGACCTTCCGTGTTTGCCTGTAAAGATCTGATAACAAAATCAAGTTTTGGTCTTCAATAACTAGTCGATGGTACACTTTTAATTATTGTGAAGCTCTGCAGTAGCACCGCCTCGGTATTTGTATGTGTCCCGCGGCTTGGGGCGGTCAATGAATTATTTTAATGTAAATCAGATAGAGCGACGTTACAGAAGCGAGTCCAATCGTTAATTAACGATCATCTGCCAATAAACTGGCTGTTAACAAATAATTACATTTGACGCCAACCCGCGTGGTAAATCAGATTATTTGGATTTCGTATTGGCAAACTTTAAATAATGACTTACAGATGCTGTATGAATAAATTTCACGTAAACTAGTTGATTTTGACAGATTGTAATTATTTTATTAGCTTAAACTATACGGACACTGATTTATGACGTTTGAGGAGGCTTCAAAAATATATTTATTAGTTTGTTTATATGATCATTGTTATAAAGAAAACACCGTGTTTGGGATAACCAAAATAAGATACACTTGTGTTGACTGTTCATTTATTATTTTCTTGATGTACTTAAATCTACGGTACAAGTCTGGAAAATACATTGCAGACATTTTTTGATTTTTTAACAGCAACACCAAAAACAAATCTTTTTGATAGTAATGACGTATTTTTTTAATTGCACATACCGCTAAACTAGCGGTATGTGCTTTATTATCGCTTTGTGCGTCAGAGCTGACTTTCGTTCATATAAGAAGTTATATCTAAGTTAATTTCACACGAAATCCATTCAAATTGAAGCTTTTTGAAAAGAGGAGATTCTAATCTATAAAACAGAACCATTTTTAAATCAATTCGAGTTCATAAATACTATTAAAATTGTAATTGAAAATACAAACAGCAGTTGGTCTGTACGTATGTACGTACGTACGTACGTATGTACGTACGTACGTCACGACTCTACAGATCGCAATTTTGGTCGGATTGCCTTGGGTTATATTTTATTCACTTTGTTTACTATCAGACGAGAACCCTATTTAAATTCACTAAAATGTGTTCAGTAGTTTAATTTTTATAAACAGTTTTATTTTATTATTTTTGACAGCTGCTAATAGTTTAAAAAAACAATATAATAATTGCTGTGTAAATATAGTGTAATCCATAAAACAAGTGCTACACTTCTATACCGTGATAACACCACTACACGTAGTAGGGCACCGTGGCGTAATGGTTATGCCGTTGGATCCCCAAGGGCAAGGTCCTGGGTTCAATTCCTTACGAAATCATTGATTTTTTTCTTTTTTTTTCTTTTTATTTTGTTTTATTTTATTCCACTTGATATTAATTAGATATTATATTATGTATAGTTCTTAATTTTTTTTATTTTTGCAAACTTAAAAAAAATATTTTTTCAATTTTTAATTATTTATTTCTTTAAATTTTTAAATCTTTTTAAATTTATTAAAAATATTTTTTAATAGTTATTTTTTTATCATACAGTGGAAAACTTGCGGGATGTGCACTTTTGGTTTTGCCAACTATTTATTATTATCAGCAATATTGCATGTAAAAAGCTACTTGATTGTTTCAGTTTGGATAGAATCAAGTTTTAATTTACCATTATTAGCAAGATTTTCTGTTCAATTATAAATGATTGATATTTTTTCCCTTTCAAAATTTCCTTCTTCACACACCCATTGCATGTAGTTTGGAGAAAACAACTTAATTGACTAAAGGATTCAAAGATGAGGAGGTACAGAACTGGCTACCGGTTGTGGCTATCTAACTGACAATTAATACACAAATCATTGTAATTACTGAAACTCATTTGCATTTATTCATACCTGCACAACATCCTTATGGCTATGCATGTCCATATTTATATACAGAATGTACGTCAAAAAGTACCTCAGAGTCAGTTCCTTCTCAAAGTTTGGAATTGAGTTAAGGTAACGCTGAAAGACACATTTGACAAGTAAAGAATTACCGTTTTCTATTAGATGAATCAGTTTGATAGTATAAAAATCTATCTAGATTAAATGGAATTATATTTTTCATGTTTCATTCTGTATACGAATCTATTATGAATAAGTTCGTCCACATATTAATTTCGTATTTAAATTCAGGCCATTCATCATTTTTGAATACGCATTAATATTATTTTTTCATTTACACTTGTGTGGTCAACTAATTTGATTTTGATCTTTAAATATTTATCTGCTAAAATAACTTTTTTTATTCTACCCCTTATAAAATAGCTTATTTTAGACCGGGCACTAAAGTAACATTTTTTTTAAATATATTATTTTTGTTAAAAACTAAATTCAATAATTTTAATATTCCATATTACTCTAGGTGGAAGCTATAACCTGCTATCTTGATACACAATAAAGAAAACACAACAAGTTACCCACAAAACCACCGCTCTACTGTATGCGTTAAGTTTACCACACAAGTGAAATGTCAAAAATGTAGAAAATGTCGCTATTTTATGGGGAGTAGGTCAAAAAAATACGCTGCGTATTTAGGGTGCAATTCTATTTTGATTTGTACGACCGTTAAACCCGATGACTCTTTTTAAATATATAATATCAGAACTCTTCTAGAAAATACCTCAATACTCCTCAGATAGACAATTTACTACTATTGTAAGTTGTGATACTAAAAAACCGCGGACTTTGTTAAAAAAAGTTACTATTCAGAAAAAAAAACTACATATACCATTACTTTCAACTCTACCCAGATGGTCAGCGCTTTATTTTAATAACATTTAACACTGATATTTTATACCAAGATTAAAAAAAATACTCGTCTAACACATGTCTTTAACTAATAAAACAAGTTCATTGTAAGTATGAAAACTTGAAAATTCATCATTTTGAAATCGACTTCTTTCTCTCACTGGATTGGCTAAGAATACTTTAACATTTTAAATATTAAGGTAACGTTATACTGTGCAGGCGAGATGCTGGTGGTTTTAAAAGTCATCTTTTTAACCTCCATGGTGGTGTGATACCACACATAATATTATTTTGTGCGTAATTCAATACCGCGCGATCTGGTAGGCGGCGAATGTTGTCTTAATCCGTTGTACCACCATCATAGTTGCTCTTTTGAATAAGAAAAAGTATCAAATTTTAATTATCATCCTATTCAAATCTACCAGTTTATTCATCAACAGGGTCTTCATTCTATATATTTATAGTTTTATTTGAATTTGCAACTGTGTAACAAAATCTTACCTCTTTATTGAACAATAAAAAATAGAAATAAATACGTTTTTAAAAAATGTATCTATAATATTTGTTTATATGAATCACAAATTCAAAGAGTGTATTTAGTTAAATAGAAGTTTAAATAATTTATTTGGTTAAATAAATTACTTATTTTTAATGATACCTAATAATCAAATCTTTGATTAACGTCTGATTAGAACTCTTCAATAAATAAAATTATCGACCAATTTTTCAGACAATATATTAAAAAAAATATATATATAATTAATACATTTAATATATTGTCTGAAAAATTGGTCGATAATTTTATTTATTGAAGATACCTAATAATGATGGTTTTGATGTCCACTTCTCGACAAGTGTCACATTTACAACTAAACACGTTATATTATTATGTCAAAATTAAAACTAGACCCAGATAACCCTAGCAAATCCGCGACCTCAAAAAAATAAATAAAAAAATATTAATTAAAAATAAATCTGTTAAAAGTTAATTTTTAATATGAGTTTAATTTAACGTCAAATAAACTTTTAATTAATTTAATTGAATTAATAATATACATATTTACTGCACGGTAACTTAAATAATAATTTTTATACTTGCTTTCTGTGTTGCATTGCATCAACTGTGATAATGCAGTATTATAAGATGATTATTATTGTCGCTGTGGTTGGTTTTTATTTTTATTGTCGCAGATATTAGCTCTAAGTAATGATAATAATCACTCTTCTCGTATTTGATATATCCAGATTTGGGTATGGTATAGTGTAGAGAATCGTTTCCACATGAAGAACGTAAATTAACGTATGATTGCGTTAGTTACGGTTGTCGCGTTGTGCACAGTAGCCCTGCTGCTACTCACATATAAAGACGGATTCACATAATAACATAACTGTCATTTATGGCAGGAGATTTAATATCAGGGATGAGAAAAATAAAGTCTACAATATCAGACTGACGTAAATCATTAGACAAAACTTTGATTAACGTCTGATTAGAACTCTTCAATAAATAAAATTATTGACCAATTTTTCAGACAAATATATTAACAAAAAATAATAATTAATTCGGTCCGGATTTGAAACTTCTTTAGAACTGATCTATGCCATAGTGTGTGTTCTGTTGAGAGACAATAAATATGCTGCGCGCGCACCGAATCTACCTGCAGAGCAAGCTTGTAAAGACGTCTCGTGTGAAGCGAGCACATAAGAGCAATTATGACAAACCGGCGCTAGACAACTAGTAATAGTGAAATCTAGCGGCAAATCGAGCCTCGTGTGCAGCGGATTTAATAATCGAAGCAAAAATAAGTGTTTTATTTGAATAGATAAAAGTAGAATCGGCTACGGCGCTGATTTCGACCAAACGATCACACATCCCTATTTTTTTTTAATCAAGATGACGGGGGGTCATAAATATGAGACTTAAATATTTGTCATACCTTGTGCTTTAGATGCCGACAACCGCAGTCGACCGATTCTTCTGACACACAAACAGAGAAAGAACACCTTAAACCACTGCGTTTTATATTACATTGAAAAGAGACAGAAAAAAGTCTTTAATCGCGTTAGATATAGAGAATCAGTAAAACTTAAATCACCGTTTGTTTGTAATTCGTCTTTTTATAACGCGTACTTTTCTTTCGGCAACTACTACTTTAATCCTAAACACTTTAAAAAAAGTTTTATAGTTTATGGTTATATGACTTTCTGTAGCCAGGAAATATCACATAAAATTTACACCATAAAGGTCAGCGTTGCCAGACGTCCCGATTTTGGCGGGACGTCCCGATTTTTAAATCAAAATTAAATGTCCCGCGCGGGACAGGCTCAGTCCCGCTTTTCGGGGATAACTCGGGGATAACTTTAAAAGAAGTTAAATTTTCACAGAAATATCATGAATAATAAGTAATTCTTATAAATAATTATTCTCTTTTTGTATAGGTTGCAATTTGTAACACTCACTCCACAGACTATTGTTTGAAACGCCATATTTTTCTAATGAATAAAACTTTTTTGATTTTGATCTGTTTTTTTTTTTTTTTTTTTTTATTCTGAAGACGAATAAGACTCAACTATTTAACGATATAGGGTAAATCTGATTATAATATTGTATTTCTATTAAAATACATTTTCTATGGCTATTTTTGCTATCTATTGTCACGTAAACGCAATTTTAATTAAAATAAAAAGATAAATAGGTATTTGAAAACTTCTGATTATATATACGTTTTTTTACTATGTCCGGCTTTCGACGAAAGAATCCCGCTGTTTTTACTCAAAGAGTTCCAAAATCCCGACTTGGCAAACAAAAAAACTGGCAACGCTGATAAAGGTACACCGTAATCGAAATTACACGTTTTTTACTTAGGCTTTTAATGCATTTTTTACATAAATAATGCGAATTTGAAGTGTTTATCAGCGATTTTACGAACTATTATAAAGAGGTGCGTTATTAGTATATGGTAAAATAATTTTCACATTAAAATTTATATTGCTTTAATATTCGTTAAACAAGTTCTATAATACAGCAAAATCACAACTTAACTTTTAACATTAACACAATGCAGACGACTGTTTTATGAATCCAATCCAATCATGTTTTAATCTGTTATGCCTCTAAAGTCAAATTGATTGCATAACTTGAAAATTGATAACTTTGTTTTTTTATGATAATCCGAACGGTTTAATGACAGTATTTACTCTCTTCGTCTTATTTTTGAATTTAGAGTCCGTTTTGGTCAAAAATTAAAGATGTCTAGAATTTTAATAAAAATTTTAAGAGTATTAAAACCGTATTAAAAAAACATTCTAAAACTGCATAAAAAAATCATTCTTAAAACATGCTACATTAAATTTAATCTGTAACTTAAAGAAGATTTAATATTTTTTGTCTATTTTATGACAGACAAATCGCTGTAAAGGTAGATTCACACTAATCGTATTCATGTTCAGTAAATGCCTCGCAGCAAGTGGTACCTGTTTTCAAACACGATATTAAGAATTAAAATAATATTATTGTAAATATTGAGATAAACAGACCCGTCACAGTTTTGCTACTGCGCAAGACTGTCATGTGCAATAATTCAAAAATCTATACAAACAGTTTTGTTTCAGCTACTGCGCAAGACGGTGACGGTTGTGTTACCGTTCTCTGGCCTAATTATTTCAGTATGGCTCAAACTGACAGTTTTAACAATAGTGTGAACGAGGCTTTAAATTCTAAACGTATTATGCAAAGTGAAAAATAAATGTTTACATTTGCCTTTTTTAACGTCACCTGTAATAAATTACCGGATTTTCTTGTCATTTCTTTATTAATATTTCGGATTAATGAGACAGAAATATACTTAAAAAATACTAGCGGAATACAGCTGTACGAATTTGAAAAATGGTAAGTACGTTATTTCTGGAACCAATAGTAATGCCTATATGTTTACAGTAACAGTCTAATTCACGGTTTTTGATACAATTGTCAGCTTTGTATCTAGTCGCCATTCTTAAATATAGATTTGAAGTTAGAAATTATATTAGAAGCCGAGTATTCCTGTATTTTAGTTACCTGTGTATTTATTGTATTAGTAATTTAAAAAAAAGACGATTTATTTTCACTCGGTTGGAAATTTTTTAACTTTTGAAAATTATTTTCGATTATTTTACAAATATTTCAAGCATATCCAATAATTTGTGCAGCGAGTATTTATCCTGTACATTATCATATCTTAAAAAATAAATATTTATGTATTATGCATTGTAACGCAAAAAAACGACATAAATTATTAACATTATATGTTTAGTTCAGAACTGGTCGTGAATGAATAATAAAAAGCTCATTTTGTATTTTTTAAATTAAGCATGGTGCCTGTGCAACAAACTGACCACCCCGAGATTCCGAACAATTTATATCATAACCACACAATATGAACCATTCATAAAATTATACATTATGCCTTTTATAATAAAATGCACATGTTACATGTAAACGTTGCTGTTGTGAGTTTTAAAAAAAATTATCTTTCAGAAGAAGTCATATTTAACTTCGATTATAATTTACTTTACACGATGTTTAATCGTTTGACTTAAAGATTCTTGTACAACAAGAATACGCTTTTATTCATGATGACATTTTGAGGATTATAAATTGATAAATTACCTCTATGGCGAGGTGACGCTTATATAATCTACCTCAGACTTTCGTTTAGTCAGCGACTACGGGATTGCTAGCGAAGAAAGACTTGTATCCACGGTGGACACACTTTTGTTCACGGTGGACACACTTTTGTCGACGGTGGGCTCTTTGAAAGCATTGAGAACACTTGTAACGCACAGCTTCTAAATTAAAATAGACAAAATAGGCGAACCTTTCAAAAAACAATAATAATTCCATTAAGGAATGTTTTTCGATATAAATAATATACAGTGTAACCTCTTTATAACGAATCTCAAGGGACCGAGCATTTTTTTTCGTTATAAAGAGTTTTCGTTATATGGAGGGAAGAAAGAAAAATAACCAAATTTCACCTAATTAATTTATTACAAACACATATAGTCTGTTAACTTTGCCTGACGTTTTTTTCTATGCCAATATTTGTTTTGTATTTTATTAAGTATCTTATGCGTAGCTTGGGATGTGGTGGAACCATTTTCATTAAACAATAGGAATTTTTCGATAAATTTGGCGGCATCAAGTGCTTGTTGAATAGTTGGTGATGGTTCAGAATCGCCCTCTTTACGTCTGTAAACATTTGCTGACGCCTAAATATGAACATATTTCTTCGTAATAGAGAATGGCTGCTGCGCTATAAAGAGGGTATTAATGTATGGGTTTTAAGGTAAACCAACCAAATTGTAAAAATGTCTACGTTATAGGGAGTTTTTCGTTATAACGAAGGACGTTATAAAGAGGTTACACTGTATTCAATTTTATGGAAAATTTATTTGACTTGCCAAAAGAAAACTTCACTTTTCAAAAACATGTTTTCTGTGTAGTAATTGAGTACACTCTACCGGGATGTTGATTACTTTTCCATATGCGAATTTTAGTTAAATATTTTATGAATATCCTTAGATTTATGTACACACGCAATTAAAATACCTTTAATAAAAAATTTCGCCGACTAATTAACTCATTTATAAAGCTATTATAGCAATAAAATAGGGATTGTTTAAATACAGTTATTTTTTCGTGTACAATATTGTTTCATAATTACATGAAAAACAGTACTAATTGGTGGTCATTTCTTGTTTATGTTTTTATTATTTAGCTGTTTACGCGTTAGGCAAATAGAATGACCCAAAAAAAACTTATCCGTTAAATGCGTGTGTTATTAAAAAAAAAATACGAAAAAAGGTTTACCTATGTTTGCATTTTTTATTTAGTTACATCTAAAACATAATATATATTTGAAATTTAAGCCATTTTCAATTCGACGGTGTGTCGTATTTTTTTAATGAAGTTTTTTGTTGGCAGACTCATAAAAAACAATTCTGATCGCTCCTTTTCAACATGCTTGAGTAGGAATAGGGTTTAATCTGAAATAATCGATTTTAAATTGAGATCATGTTGCGGCACATGCTTTATAAGTATATTTAAATTTAATAAAAATATACCGTTGTAATTTTCGTCTACATGAAGCGATGTGCAATCGAGTTGCATGTAGCAAAAAATAATAATTTCGTGATAAACCACTACGTGATAGAAATTTCCTCTATACAGGTGTATATAGTAAGACGATGCCTCGTAATATGTAGATACTATTTATTTCAAGTTAAATTAAGTATATTAAAGATAATACTTATTCATGAAAGTAATTTTAAAATTACTATAGGTTATAATTTATTAATATAGAAAAAAAACATGATTACGCATTGTACATTGTCATTATGATTCTAGGATTATAAAGTCAATTGTCAGTTTTGTAACTTCATTTTACAGTGGAGCTTTAATTAGCCAAGTCATGAAATTTAAGTACTTTAAATTTTGGTGAGTGATAAAAGCATTTTTATACGATTCAGACGACAAAGTGTATACAGGGCGCATTTAATTTCATATCTCGACTATACCTACACTAATTCAATTACTATCACTTTATAGTACCTATTATAAATTAGTGCCAACCTCAAAACTTTGTTATTTTAATGACTCTTTTTTGAAGGAGGTTCAATTTTTTAAAAAAGGTATTGATTTCAGTTTACACAAAACGGTACCTCATTTTTGCAAATATATTAACTTAATTTTGATAAGTAATGAGATAGGAATACATTACAGTAACTGAATTATGATTATTTTAGTTTTTTTAATATTGTAAACTTTTGTCGATAACTTCACGCACGTTTAATGTTAAATGTGTGGTTATAGCGCGTTACTAAAGTGCAAAATGTGAAAGTTCCGCATATTTAATTATAAAAAGTAGGTAAATCAAGGTAATCTTCATATTGAAATGATGATACATCATAGATAAAATAACGTAGCCACTATTTGTTGCTTCAGGCAGAATACATACAGTATACAAACTGCGGCCTATAAAATAGTACATACGCGGTACGTGCATCTTCAACACACAAAATTGAATTATGTAATCGCTAAAGCTGGTTACACAATGCAATAATATTTTATTGAACTTTGAAGACAATGAGAACTAAAATTTCCGTAATTCAAAAATTCTTTTCCTGAGTTTTCCTGATTTTTTTACAGATATCGCTGTCATTATTATCCTCAAAAAATAAGAACCGACCTTGGTGGCGTAGCGGTGAGAGCACTAGACTCGCATTCGGGAGGTACCGGGTTCGAATCCCGGCGGGAGCACTTGTGGCTGGGACTTTTTCCTGCTGCCTCTCGCCGACAAACTTGTTGAGGTTTTCCATGGTTTCCCTCAATAATGCCAGATAAATATCGTGATGGTTCCTTATTCAAGGCCATGGCCGATTACCTGTCAAACTCCTATACTCAACATTTGTCTACCTTATCATAATTTCTTAAATTTCCTAAAAAACCTTCATTCGCGCATTGGAAGTTTAAAAATGTAGAAAATACAGGGAAGATAAAAATATATATCTTGAAAAAAATGAACTAGGAGACGTAAATAGGGGAGCAATTTCAGGTTCGCTAAAGGCGTAGATACGGGGGGGGGGGGTAAAGGGGGTATTTACCCCCCCCCCCATGATATAATAATACAAAAATAAAACTGAAAATAATACGAATACCTGGCAAAGAAATAAAATTTAGAAATACTTCTTGAAAAAAAAATTGTAAAATTAGTTTGGGAATTAATATTTTGCTTGACACCTTCCTTCGTGAGTATTCTTGTTAATAAAACTTAAAAAAAATATTGAATTTTTTTGCTTCCCCCCCAGGAAAAAAAATATCTACGCCCTTGAGGTTCGCACGCGGGAGCATAAACGGGTTGTGGCGAGCTTGCTTATTTAAAATTCAGATTTGTCAACTGTTTACAGCTTGAAAATCATAGGAAGAACTATAATTTATATATTTATAAATTACAAAAACAATATGTAAACTCACAACTTGGACTGCATATAAACACAAATGAGTTCGAAGATCACGTGGCCTAATAATAAGTCACGTTACACACAAAACATATTAACAGTGTTTGTATTGCATGATTATAGGCTGTCATCGGTCATCACGATTTATTGTTACACTCTGGTTATGAGATGCATTTTTAATGAAATAAATATGGTTATTAAACTGAATAATTAATTGCGGTCTTTCCACTTTCATTCGGTGTTACCGCCGACGTTAACAGATTTCGAGAAGAATATTAAATTGTCGAGATCGCGTCGTTATCGAGTTCCGAGTCCAGTTGAACGAAAATTAAAAGACAAAAACTCAAATTCATGAATTTTCTAGCGTTCGATAATTTCGATAGTTTCGATATTATTCATCAAAACCGTGTTTTAAATTACAATATAGAATTTTATTTTTGTTACATTTCCTGAATATATTTTAGATACATTTTTGAATTTGTTATTATTTTTAAGTCAAATGTTGATAAAAAACTGAATTTATTATTAGATATTAAAATTGCAGGAATTTTTATTTCTAATAATAAATTTAATTTTTTTTAATATCAAAAAATAACTTCAGTTTTTTTATCATTATTATTATTAATTATTAAAATTGCAGGAATGCAATACTGCAATTTTTTTCGTGATTGCTTTACTTTGAAAGGTATAGTCACTCCTAGAAAAGAGAATTTTAATAATGTTTCAACAAATCCTCCGCATGGTTTGATGCATCTTGCTTGCACAATATCGCTGCAAAAGTCGTGGTGACTAACTAGTATTTTCTGTGTTACCGGTACGGTATCTACTGCCTACCTACGCTTACTGTACGTATCTAATAGTAAAGATCATCCTCATCTTCGTAACCTACTTTCGCTAGACGTTGGTTAGCTAACGCTGACGTGAGCGTAGGCATTCGATTATGTATTGAAAACTAGGAGTTGTCTTTGTTATATGCAAACCCAACGAATGTTTTAATCGCCGGTTTAGAAAAGTAAAAATAATTTCAAAAGAAGAAAAAACGAAAAAGTGCTATTTAATCTGTTATATCAAAAATGCATCACAAAAAAAACGCTATGCCCAGTCACCGAAACTTAACATTTGAAACATTAGTAGAAGTTTTGTTCCAAAATATGTACCTATTCGACACGTTGGCCACAAGCGATACTTTGGTAAAGCTTATTTCTATTGTTCCTCAACCAAATAAATCGCCTTCAATTTGAAACATTGTTACCTACAATATTTTAAACCAGCTTTGTCGAGAAATAATTCTTGTACACAAAACATAGCACTGTCTTTGCCAATTAGCGAATTATAAAGTTTAAGAGAGAAAATATTGCTATTTAAAATATTCGTCTGATAATTATACAATATTAATTAATAAAATCGAATACGCCAGCGATTTTTTATCTCGATGTACAGAAATGAAAAATTATTCTAGAAATTAACCAAAGATTAATTGCGTTAAACAGGAAACGGCGTTCGATCTTGACCGTGAGAATAGATCTAATGCATTCGGCTTCTAAAACGGCCAATTGCCATGTAAACTTGTCTATAATCACTCCGAATACGCTATCCATGTGGAACGGAAGAAAAATTATATCGCATGTACATCGTCTGTACAATGAATTATTGTTATCTGCCTGAAATTTTTACGAATCAATAATAATAACACAAGTAATAATCTGTTTCCTTACTTAAAAATTAACAATAAAATATTGCCCCGAAAATATTTAGTGTCATTTTTGACAATCTGATTCTTTACTCTTTGTCAATTGTCAGTGTCTATATGTTTATTAAATTTTTATCCCATCTACTGAGTATCTCGTTAAGTAAAAATTTGCCACGTTTTAAAGTATGTCGTCTGTCTTTGAGTGATCTAATTACTCGCTCGATTTTCCTCAAACTTTGCATACATGATCAGGTCGATCTCACCAAAGTGGCAAGATCGGCAGTGGCCCTTTAAAAAACAGATTAAAAACCTGTGAAATATTTTCTTTAGAAAACAAGAAATCTACGTACGGACGTTACAATCGAACCCTCAACAGCCCCGTTCTAATACTAAAATACCCACTTCTGGACCCTGCTAGTTTAATAATATTTCTTTTAACGTGCGGCGAATTTGAATGAGTCCACTCAATTCTGTTCACCAGCCAGTTGGGGATACAAAATGCACTTTACACCCCTATGTGCAGAGTGTAAAACGAAACCTGTCTTCTTCTTTTCCGGTCTTCCTAAGGTAACCTGATACTTTATCAGGTGTTTCCCTTGTTCTAAATGCAGTCGACCAGACAAATTCAACGTGCATTTCGCAAGATTATTAGTTCTCAATAACGATTCGGACGAGCGCGTTTCCTTTAACAGAAGAACTGCGGACTCGTTATATGTAGGCTTGTTTTGTTTAAACAAACGACGGTCTACAGACGCTTCCTTCGCGGTATCAGTACGTTACCGAGTTATATAACTACTGACTTTATGTATTATACGGGAAATGTTAGAGGAAATTATGTTTATAGTGGAATGTGACATTGTATTATGAAACAGGATTGCAATTCTAGGTTAGAGTCTTGTACCAGAATTCTATTCCGGGTTAAGCCTTGATTTCAGACGGCGGTGCCGTAAAATGAGGACCGTAATATGACCGTAACAGAAAACGAAGTTATGTCTGCATATTACGGTAATTTTTTTTATTGTAGATTACAGACGATTAACACGTGAGTCTATACCGCTATCTCTCAGGAAAAAATCTTCTTGAAAGTAGTTTTTTTTCGAAAAAAAAACAGTACGCTGAAGGTCTCACTTATTTCTGTCCCCACTGATGCATGTCTCAATTAAACACATGTAAACATATAATCAAGCTATGAATTACACATCTTCAATTATTACATCATTTTTTACATAAATTATTCAGAGACATCAATGCTCAGTTAAGCAATCAATTGTCAGTGTCAATTATTGCCAGATTTATATTATTGAAAATTATTGATTAGCAAAACAAAAAAAAATGATCAATACGTAATGTAAATAATATATTTTGTACGTTAATTGCCAATAATTTCACGTCAATCAAACAAGTAATATAAAAAGGTCTAAGAGACACCTAATTGGCGCTAACATAACAAGTGACAATCAGATATTAATCGACACGTCTGATAGACACATGTACCTGTATATACGTATCATTTAATTAATGAAGCGAATAATCTATAATAACAAGCTGTACTACGTACCCACCTTCGGTGTTATAAATACATTAATACAGTGGTACTCAAAGACTTTAAAATTGAAATAGATTTACGTGCGAAACTTGAAACGGATTTATATTTTGAATTTCATTCCAAATTTTATGTTAAATTGAGCTTTCGAATATGAACAACGTAATTGCTACAAAATATTTGTTTCAATAAACCTTTCACTGGCTTAATATTGAAGTTACGCTGCTAAAAGTTGAGAATTGCTGTAATAATACACTAAAGGCCCCCATACACCTCGTTCTTTTTTGGCAGTTTTAACCGCACGGGTAAAACTGTACGGGTAAACACGAACAACGACCATATCCATACACTAGGCGTTGTTTCGTTCAGTTTTTCTGAAGTCGTTGCATCATCTGAACTGCTTTGATGGATCCTACAACTTTACAGAGTCGAACAAAACCCGTCCTTTTTAACTGTGTCGTCACACACACGGGCCGACTGAACGACACGTTCAAAATGGACGGTTTAAATCAAGCAGCAGCAGATATTTTTGAACGCCGGTAAGAAGGACGGTTTTTGGCCACACACCGACCGTTTTACCCGTACAGTTTTACCCGTGCGGTTAAAACTGCCAAAAAAGAACGAGGTGTATGGGGGTCTTAACAAAAGAATAGTTTCATTAAGGCCCCCATACACCTCGTTCTTTTTTGGCAGTTTTAACCGCCGGGTAAAACTGTACGGTTAAACACGAACAACGGCCATCCCCATACACCTCGTTCTTTTATGGCAGTTTTAACCGCACGGGTAAAACTGTACGGTTAATTTAAACACGAACAACGGCCATATCCACACAGAGGCGTAGTTTCGTTCAGTTTTTCTGAAGTCGTGGCATCATTAATACGATCTGCTTTGATGGAAAATACAATAATATTGATATTATTTTATGTTTAATAAACATTAATAAACAATATAATGCAAAAATAATTAATAAAATTGATTGATATTTGTCTAAATTAGAGTGTTTTATTTGACACCATTATTTTTTCCTCTAAATTAATCAATATGTTTATAGCAATTTTCATTTATTTTTGTCAAAATTGCTTAGCACTAAAACGGTTAAAATATAAATCAATACTCAAACTAATTACAATCATTTAATTAATATGACTTATTTGCTGTACGTCGCACCACTGAATAAACACGTCGATTCTTATCGGAAAGCGCCACACATTACGATTTAAAACGACAACCAGCAAACACGTCGTGTTTAAAATCAAGATTCGGCAGATAAAAAAACTGCCGTGTTTCATCGACAGTTTTTGCCCATACACTTCGGTTTTGACCGACGTGTTTTATCGTGACGATGAAAACTGCCAAAAAAGAACGAGGTGTATGGGGGCCTTTACATAATTATAATATTAAAGCGTAAAAGACTAATCAACATGCGTATATTTTATTGAAGCAAGATCATGGTCGATTTTTGAACGAGTTTGATCAGTTTTTCATCAAAGCCGGCTGTCGGTTAACCGTAAAAGACATCAAAATATCCAATTAGATATTGAAAACTTAATAACATTGTTGTAAGTTTTACTATACGCAATCATCTGATTGGAAAACAATAATTCGTGCCACTCACGTCACTGCATATAAAATTATTTTTAACATTTTTCATCGTCCTTGCCTTTTAAAGGCTCACCTTAAAAATTACACACACAAAAAATGTATTGTAAACAAGCCTATCAATTTTACAAAATTATGGTTTTAGAGATTATATTTTATACGCCAGCATAAAGAATGATAATCATATATGATCAGGTGGTTTGTTGTAACTATACCGGGTGTCCTGTTTAAACAATAACACAAGAAATAATTAAATTACCAGACAAGTCGCGTCAACAAGAATTACTTATTACATGTTAATTTTCAGGAAACTATTTAGATTGAGAAATAAAAAAAGTTACTTGTTTAATCTGAAGTGCTTAAATTAGTTTTTCACTCAGCGCAGACATTCGATAAAATGATTATTTAGGTTGTGCATTATACCTATTATGTATTTACTTTTACGCTATGTTATTTATTTGAACTCGGATCTTAATTATATACTTGTTCGTAATTTACATGACCTTTACAGCTAGAAAATGAACATACGAGGATTAGTCAACAACTATACATAAAAAAATAAATTTTATAAAAAAGAACATTTCGTCTCTATTTGACGAGAATGTTCGTTCAACTCAATCTTTTCGTTCGTAGTGTGATCACAAATTGAATTCAAAATCTGGCCGCGCCGGAAAGCTAGTAATTTCATATAAAAAAAAAATACTCACTGACTTCACTGTCAACGGAGTGACATTAATGCAGCCCCTGATCTAGGATTTTTTCGAACCGGGGCAGAAACTTGATAATGGATGGCGTCCCCTCTCTCCAGCGTTTGAGATAAATTACTTAAAAAACCCCACAAATATATAATGGTTGTCATTTTTTGTGAACGGGAAACCGTCAGAAAACAAGCTGATTGAGTAAATCGGAAAAAGGACAGATTGGGTGTGGTTTACAACCATATTCTATCATGATTTTGGCGGCCCCTGAAAATGCCGCCCGGGGCGGGTGCTCCGGTTTGCCCCCTCCCCTAGATCCGGGGCTGCATTAATGATGTTCAATGATAGCATTAGTTCAAATACGTCGTTATGGTATTTACTATTTAATAAATTGATGAGTAATGTCGATGTCAAAAATGGACGTAACCTCGTATTGGTAATCAACGTTTACACGCGACCCGACGTAGCTGTCTGTCTAAACGGCCTACAAGCGCACCTCTAAAATCATGCATTACGTTCGGAATGGTCCATAGGCCTCTCTCACATCGTGAGAATCACTTCTGATGGATGGAGGTCGATTGAATAAACTAAGACACTCTTAGAATGTTATGTCAGTTACGTGTTACAAGACAGCCATATAGCACAGCACACGTGTGATGGCTAGCAGATTCTGAAGCTAACCATGTTTTTATAAAGGCTTGCGGCTATTGCACACGTTTTTCTGTCTTAAACAAAAAAAAAACTTAAGATTCGAATTGTTGCTGTCAACACTGCAATAATTGACAAACTAGCTCGTGATATCGTATTATAATTAGAAAATTTTATATTCCTATGGTACCTATACGAGGAGAAAATATAAGTTGTTTTGTTACAAAACTTGTTAGAGATGAATATGACACAATGAGATGACTGCCTTGTTCAATAGTAAATTTTTAATTTCCAGTCTGAAAGCTTTGTAAAGCTTGACGAATACCTTTCACTATTCCACACACCGCTCTAATTTAGCTGTTTTGACTCTAAAGTTTGCTTATCTGTGTATTATGCATATTTTTCAGCTGGTGAAATATAGTATTGTTAGCTGGGGTTATTGTGCAGATATAAAAAAAAATTTCTTGCTCCAAAAAAAGGCAATTCGTGTCATTTTTAATCTCGCCAGTTGCTAACAAACTTTTATTGATAAATGTATTTTAACTGTACCGTCTATATATGTTTATTTTACTTTGTGCTTTATTAAGCAACGTATTAACAAATACGACACATTTCAGGCTATCCATGGACATGATACTAGAAATAATTCGAATGCGATTTGCCAAAATCCAAAATGTCTTTATTTAATAATAGCGCTGAATATCATAATGTTCAATATGTTGCCTCTTTATATAAAAAATATGGAACTAAATAAATTTAAAAAAGAAATTAAGGCAACTTTGCTTCGTCAATGTCTTTATAATATTGATGATTTTAGATTTTTTACCAACTTGTATATTTTGTTATTTATTTATTATTATGTATGTTGATTGAGATTTTGTGTTTTGACGTATCCACTTGTAAAGAGTAATTTGGATAATAAATACTATTCTATTCTATTCTATTTCCGGACATGGATGCATCGACAAAAACATTTCTTGTTTCAGCTCCAGATGGAAGAATAATTTCTTTCAAATGCATGTTATCAATAAACACTTCGTTATTTATGTTGAACAAGTTTAGTTGATTATGTAATTTATCGTTTTTAAACGACTCGAAATTAAAACGTCCGTTTCGTCTTTACAGGAAACGTTGACCCAAACATCCAGCCATCTGTTCCACGCTCTGGACGGTCGTGCTTTCTTCCGATCAATCAATGTCAAACTGCCTACGTCATGGCCCAACAGTTGTGTGCCAGGCGGCGCCAAGGTGACCCACAGCGCCGGCGAACGCAGTGACATGACCGTTCAGCGACGCGTCGCACCCGGCGTCGGCAAAGTCTGGACACAACAGACAGCCGGATGTGGGTTGCCCGGTGACCAGATATATGTTGGACATACTGCATTGGAACAAGATAACTACGATAATGTACTTGGTAAGTTATGCCTGAACTTTCATAAATATTATCTATGCTGGGCGACCCTAAACATTTTCTATTCATCCAAAGGCGTCTTGGATTTTTATGGATCAATCAGAATGAAATTGTTAATCATCATGTCTTTAACCCCGGAATATTATTTTTGGGAATTCATATATAACCTTACAATTTTTTTTTGTAGGACGAGTTCTAGTTAAAGAATGGGCAAAATATCGTTACGGCGTCTTCGATGAAACTGGCTACATCAACGATCCTGTTTATCCGATGTGTTATTATAATGAAGATGTGAAAAATTACAAAGTAACAAGCTGCTCTGACTTACCCGTACATGACAATGGGTAAGTGTTTTATTTATTGCTACTCAAAAAATGTTTTTAACTGATATCTCTTAGTTATAATCTAGTATTCATCAACATAAACAATTGTTTATTTTTTTCTTTGTACAAGAAATAATAAACCCTTATTGCATTGATTTGAGATAAAGAGAAAAACATCGTAACTATCTATTGGTGAAACCGTCATTTATTTTATTTTTTTTACTCTAATTACAGGATATGCGAGCGTCCAAATGAACCCTACAATGTATCACACGTTGTGGACGAAAAAGCGCGAGCTTCTATCATGTTTGCAGCGGAGGCTGCTACAATTTCAATGTTTTGCGACGACGGCAATCATAACAAATTTGCACCGACCAAACACAACTCACTCTGCGGTGGTCGAAGCACACTCGATGTCATTCTTAAACACGACGACTTCGTTGCAACCAATGATACGTCAGACTATAACATCAAGGTAAATGTACGTTTCGAGACTAAAGCAATTTATTTATATTTTTTACATTTTTGAAATTATATTACTGAAAATGTTACTTCCCCTAAAACACCGTTCTTTGATTAGAAGATTAATTTTTCCAAATAATTGTAGTTACTTTCTTCAAATAATTTGTATTGATTTATGATTACTGAGGAACAACAACCTAATAAAAAAAAATTCCGTTCTGGCAACATTAATCAAGATATCCAAGTGTGTAGGCTTTCACGGCCGGTGTTGATCCAAATCTTCTTGGTTTCCGGGCTTGTATGCCGTGGTCCATTGGTATTACTACCTGACGTTTCGTCTACAACTGCGGTAGACATTACCTGTGAGCAGCCTAGAAGGACACTTCTCCTGCTACCACATCGCCTTTGATAATGTCTACCGCAGTTGTAGACGAAACGTCAGGTAGTAATATCAATGGACCACAGCATACAAGCCAGGAAACCAAGAAGATTTAGATTGGTCAAGATAGTTAAAATTTGGCTTCAAAATAAGTTTTTCTAATTAAGTGTTATTTTATTTAGGGTATAATGGAAACCAGTCCAATATTCAACTACAAACGAAGCGGAGTTACGCGTTACGTCGTGGTGATCGAGAATTCAAAGAATATGAACGTGCGAGAATCTTGGGTGTTCTTAAGGATTGCCATCAGCAAATGGGCTCTGTACGATTTACCGGCCAATACTGAAGTTGGTATGTTGCTGGCCAACGACACATCGGTTGCCAAACTCGCGGCTGTAAGACGTTTGGACAAACAGGATCACCGTGATCAAATCGCTTCTGCCATACCATTCAGTCCAATTGATTCCAGCGCGCCGGCTTGCTTGAAGTGTGCCATTGAAAAAGCTTTGACTGTAAGTTTTCGAAATCAATTTCTTCTTAAATTGTCTAGTTTTGATATGAATAAAAGTGGCTTATTTCAAGATATCTAATATTACTCCTAATTGATTCCAGATGTTAGAAGATCATTCACAAGCTGATCCGGCAAATTCTGTAATCTTGGTAATAGCACCCGGAATGGATTACAACATGAACATGTCATTAACGGCTAGAGCTAAAGAATCCAACGTTCGTATAGCGACCATCAATTATCCAGATGTCATTAGATCTCAATCACTCGATCGCCTAGCCGATGCAACAGGCGGTGCTAGTTTTACTGTTTATGAGGAAAGAGAAAATAATCAACACTCTTTATTGTCAACATATTTCAAACTTACAAACGTTCTTTATAACGTTATGAGCACTTATTATGAAGGAAGCCCAAGCGACATTGCTGTAGAAGTAAGTATATTAAACAACACATTTTTTTTAGTTACAAATATTTAAATTTTATAAACAGATCAAAATCTGGTTGGCTGTTTATTGTCCATCATCTGTAAGTGGACATTTTCCAAAGGTCTGCAGTGTGCGCCTTGCCAAGCACAATATGTGATTCCTCGTCTAATAAAATATTTTTTTTCCAGATCCACCGAAAAGAGATACAAGATGACAAACGCGCATCGGTTACAGGAAGTTTCATGCTACCATCAGATATGGGCGAACCTGCCAGATTCTCCGTCTATACCCATAGCAGTGAATCGCCACTGATCAAGCAAATAACGTTAATCAGTCCAAATCATGCTACAAATTCAACACGGAGCGACAGAATGTTGCCGGTCAAATTACTCACCGTCAAAACCAACTTGAACGAAACCGGAACGTGGACCTACACAATCGATCGTTTTACTGGAAATCCTCAACCGCACTATGTCCAGGTCTATGCGACGCCGCGTTCCAGTGATGCGGAAATAGTCAACACTCGTTTCTGGACGCGAAGAATTGAACGTAGCGGCGTTATAGTGCTCTACTGTGAAGTCAAATATGGCAGTGCACCAGTTCTTGGAGCCAAAGTAGAAGCCGTTGTTTTTAAACGCGAGTATAATGGAACGACTGTACGCAGGCAGCAGTTCGAATTACTGGATACAGGAAGTGGAGGTCAGTTACAATAATTATTTCTGATGAGTATTTGGAAAGAATTCCGTGGCATAAGGATCGAAAATGAAGCAATACTGAGACTTTTTTAAACTTGCATTTAATACTAGTATTAAATTAAATTAAATTAGTATTAAATGCAAGTTTAAAAAAGTCTCAGTATTGCTTCATTTTCGATCCTTATGCCACGGAATTCTTTCCAAATACTCATCATTAACTTCAATGGATCACAGTTACTCTATTTATTGAATAGAGTCAATCTTCATATAATTATTTCTATCAATTGCTCGTGTCTTATTTTTCGTCAACGTGAATCTAATAAATATTTTTTTATTGTTTCAGATCCAGATATAACAAAAGGAGATGGCGTTTACACCCGTTATTATAATACGGCCGAATTTCGACAAGGCATTTACACGTTTGAAGTAACCGTAACAGACAATAATAATGCCTATTCGACTTTGGAAAGCATTACCAGCTCCGAAAAACCTTGCTGTGGCAGTTTGATTCCGACTCAAAAAACGCCTTTGTCTCCATTCCAACGAGTATTGCCTCCAGTAACGATTACCGTTTCTGCCGAAGATCTTTATACAACCAGTTTGCCTCCTTTGGGTAGGATTGGAGATCTTCGAGCTGAAATATTCCCGGAAGAACAGAAAGCAAAATTGATTTGGACTGCTCCGGATATGAGTGGATCAAAAGTTGAACGTTACGAAATAAAATATGCGACGACTATTGAAGATATCAGTGACAAATATGAAACGGCTGCTGTTCCTTGGTCAAACGGTTTTCCGTTACCTTTAGCACCCGGTTCAGAAACAACATTCACTATTGATATTAGCCAAGAACGATCATTATTAGATGTGCCTCTGTATTTCGCATTACGATCTTACTCAGGTCTGGTCCCCAATGCTCAGCCAGGTCCAGTTTCAAATTGGGTAAGGGTGTTTATTCCATCACCACCTCCACCTTCAACAATTCCACCAATATTTGAATCACCAGACTTCTCACCATCCTGGCCGTATCAAGATCAAAGTGAAGTACAAGCTGTAATACCGCGCATAGCTCGAAGATTAGATTTCGGTTTGGAATTGATTTTACCGATTGTTGGAGGTATTGCGTTATTGGCTGTACTTTTAGCTGTATATTGCTACTTCTGTATACTAAAACGTCGAAACGGTAACCATCACAAAAAACCGGTTAAGCATTCAAGTGACAAAATGAATTCTGGAATAACCATTGTTCCTCAGTCACCAAATGGCAACAGTATCCATTCTTCTCCAACACACAACTACATGTCGAACGATGCTGTTGATCATCACACAGTCGGACTTCCGGTTAATTACGGACTCGAGGAAGAATCGAAAAAAAGATATTCTATTGTACATCAACAAGAGCAGCAATTGATTGACGAATTAAAGCAACAACAAATGAATCAGCAGCAAAGAGATTTGATGCAAACACCAAATAATAATCACCCAAATCTCAGTGTTATTTCAAATAATACGTTGCAACGTAACGGACGTGTATTGAGTCCTTTCGAATCGTGGACTGCTTCACAGCTGTTGCATGAACATGAACGAAGGACTAGTCCATTAGACGAAATGATGAACCAAGGGCATGGCGTGCACGATATGAATGGTTCAAATGCGGATCACATGTCGATCAACGGACAAAATATCGATCATATGTCAATCAATGGTCAAGACCGCATTTCAGTAAACGGCCAACAAATGGGCAATCATATGATGGCACCACCAGTTCCGCCATTGCCAACTTACAGCTCCAACGGATATCCCGTCAACTACTCAATATATGGAGTCCATCAAAATGGACACCAGACACCAAATGGACATCAAAATTTATATCAAGCAATGCACAGAAACGGTACCCTGGTACCGTTCAATCCTAGTTTGCAAGGTTCGCTAAATTCAGTTAATAGTGGTGAAAAGAAACGTAGAAATGTGACTATGGTATGAAAAATAAACGGTGATTATATCATTAAGCAGTCGCCATTATAAAATACTAGTCGTGTATAAATGTTGCTGTGAGTGTTTTGTTTAAATGTTGCTGACGATTTTCTGGGTGCCAAATGATCAAAAACATTTGCGGAACTAAAATAAAAAGTACAATTGTCTGAGAACATTAGATTTTAGCGTAATATTAAAGTGTTGGTAATCCCAGTTATCTTTAAAAACATTTATCTTAAAATCTTAAAGATTACACTATTGCTTAATTTAGGTGCAGATGAAAGATTATGTGATACATTATTATTGAATTGGAGATATATTATAACACTGAACAAAAATGCTCATTGGTTTCTATCATCGTTTGCTAAGGTGAAAAAAAATCAAGTGCATGTTATTGTTTAGCCCGCGTAGACTATGAAGCAAGCTTTTAGAGCGTCTGTGGGAGTGATTGACGATTTATGAAAATGAATTAACTTGTAGATTTTCTGTCTTCATAGAGTACGAAAATTACCATGCAAATTCAAAGGGGCCTTGTAATAGCATTGCAAGCAAAAGTAAGGTGTGACTGATGAGCAAATATTTTTGTGAACAAAGATCTCTTGTAAAAAATCTAATATAATATATTAAAATTAGCTATTTGTTAATATAAAGGAATTAATTAATTCTTGATACGCAAACAAAGTAAAACAAATGTATTTTTGCTAATTTTAAACAGCTGTATTAGTTCTTTGATTAAAAAGTATTTAGTGATAAATCACTAATTGAAAATCAGTAGATTAATTGCAGTTATTAATAAAGTTAATAGCTCAGTTTTGCATAATAGGAGCTTAACTGTAGTAAATACGAAAGCAAGTATTAAGATAGTCAGAATTTACTTATAAAATATTTATATTTGAATTAAAAATGTTTTTCTTGCCTTATAAACAATCACATCTTTGACAGGAAAAACAAATTTTATGGACGGGAAGATATTTTTAGATATAAAACTATAGAAGAAACAGTGTATTATAATTCAGATATAAGTATTTTATATTATCTAATAGATCAGATAAATTTTCCAGTGTCGGATTTTGAACTAGGGAAGCCCTACTGTAAACCAAGTGCGAGGGAACAATAGATATTCAAAAGCGAAACATCAAGTGATCCCTAGTTTTAAATGTGATACCTACTGGATAGAAATGACTATAAATCATGACAGTGGCATTTTTATTGTCAAAAAAATATGAATTTACTGTTTTTAATGTAATCAATATTAATTAAAAGCCAGTAAAAAAATGTTAAAATATATTTCAAAGACTGATTTTCTTTTAAATGAAATATATTTTTGCGCCGTGGCTCTATCTACTACAAACAAACAGTTTTTTAAAAGGCCAATCACATATAAATACTGTATTATTTTATGGTATTAAAAATTGTATCCAAAGATTTTTTAATTTTACTAACACAGCTCCTCAATACTACAAAATGGTCAGTAAATCATTGTATATTATTTATTAATTTTGTTGTACATTTCTTTGTCAATAATTGTAAATATTTTATCATAATTTAAGTATATATATATAATATTATTTGTTAGATAAGAATTTTTGTACAGTTTTGCATTTGCTCATACTATATTATTAAAATAATACCTATAAAATATGTTGTTAGTATTATTTACATATTTATAAATCACATATCCTATTTCCACAACGTATTTTTACAGAAGCTTATAACATCTAGATTCTAGAATTATACAGGGTGTTCCATTAAGAATGGGACATAGAACAACCGCAGATTCTCCAATTCAAAATAAAACGATTAAGCGAAATATGCTTAGATAAAATGTTACTCGCTCTACCAGTGGCGTACGGCAGGAGTAAGTAATGCTTGTGCCCTTTCTAAATGTTACGCCGCTGTCTAAATTTTAATTTTGACTATAATTTTAATTCCTTTGATATTTTCTAAGTCAATAATGTACACTTGTCAGTTTGTTGTAAAGTCATTGGTTTTCGAGATATTCGCAGTTAAAGATTGATAGACATGTACTTTATTGCACATACCGCTAAACTAGCGGTATGTGCTTTATTATCGCTTTGTGCGTCAGAGCTGACTTTCGTTCATATAAGAAGTTATATTTAAGTTAATTTCACACGAAATCCATTCAAATTGAAGCTTTTTGAAAAGAGGAGATTCTAATCTATAAAATAGAACCATTTTTAAATCAATTTGAGTTCATAAATACTATTAAAATTGTAATTGAAAATCACAAACAGCAGTTGTCGGTTGGTCTGTACGTATGTACGTACGTACGTCACGACTCTACAGATCGCAATTTTGGTCGGATTGCCTTGGGTTATATTTTATTCACTTTGTTTACTATCAGACCAGAACCCTATTTAAATTCACTAAAATGTGTTCAGTAGTTTAATTTTTATAAACAGTTTTATTTTTTATTATTTTTGACAGCTAATATAGTTTAAAAACAATATAATAATCGCTGTGAAAATATAGTGTAATCCATAAAACAAGTGCTACACTTGTATACCGTGATAACACCACTAGACGTATTAGGCAGCCGTGGCGTAATGGTTATGCCGTTGGATTCCCAAGGGCAAGGTCCTGGGTTCGATTCCTTACGGTATCATTGACTTTTTTCTTTTTTTTTCTTTTTATTTTGTTTTATTTTATTCCACTTGATATTAATTATATATTATATTATGTATAGTTCTTAATTTTTTTTATTTTTGCAAACTTAAAAAAAAATATTTTTTCAATTTTTAATTATTTATTTCTTTAAATTTTTAAATCTTTTTAAATTTATTAAAAATATTTTTTAATTGTTATTTTTTTATCATACAGTGGAAAACTTGCGGGATGTGACTTTTGGTTTTGCCAACTATATTTGTATTATTATCAATAATATTTATTTTTACAATTTTGTCTTAAAAAAACTGCGAATATCTCGAAAACCAATGACTTTACAACAAACTAACAAGTGTACATTATTGACTTAGAAAATATCAAAAAAATTAAAATTATAGTCAAAATTAAAATTTAGACAGCGGCGTAACATTTAGAAGGGGTACAAGCATTACTTACTCCTGCCGTACGCCACTGGTAGAGCGTACTGAACTATTTTTTTTATTGTTAGGTGCATTTTATGATATTTAACAAGTGTGCCGATTTGAGTAAAATTATAAGGTGTATTAAAAAAATTATGGACATTAATAATTTTTAAGTTTTCAACTTCAACACCCTGTATTTCGGAAACGAGTAACATTTTATCTAAGCATATTTCGCTTAATCGTTTTATTTTGAATTGGAGAATCTGCGGTTGTTCTATGTCCCTGTATATACACCGTGCCATAACTAGGGCGATGCCCAGACATAGGGCGTAGATCCTGTAGGGGCACAGAAATTACTAGACCAGGAGCAAGTTTTAAGATTAGAACATTTTTCAATGGTGCAGTTACAAATTATGAAGTTCGCGCCGGGCGCATAAAAGGCTAGTTATACCACTGTTTATACATAAATCTTAGTCTCTGTGCTTCAATTTCTTCTTTTCTTTTATTTAATTCTACGCCCGGTACCAAATTTCATCTTAATGAGCAAAATGAGAGCGGAAGGAAGTACTGATGAACTGACAAAAAATATTCTTAGTTTCTACGGAACCTTAAAAATGACTGTTATTGTTATCAAATATCATTCCTACTAAACCAGGAGTTGTAGGTACGTTAAGTTAAACTCTTTGACTTTATGTAGGTATTAAGGCAAAAACATTTCAAATATTAGTTAGTAATTTTAAATTAACTAACTAAATTACTAATTTAGCAGTTGGCCTTTAACAAAAAAGTAAATAATAGATGACAAAAGTGAAGGGATGAGACACGGAACGGAAATTATTAATTTTAAAATTTTTCTAATTGTCGTATAGCTAAATTTAATACAACTGGCGACATATAGCGTACGATCTTCAAAGCTACGGTTTACCACCGAAGGAGACTGCGTGTGGCAGCACTGATGCTATTTAGATTGAAAATGACAATATTATTACCGTGTAGTTTTTTTTCATTTGGTGGATGTGCCGCTGAGATTCCACCTCGTGAAGCGAAAACATAGCACGCTCGAAACCTAGCAACCAAATTTAGCTAAGAATCTAGCGGCAAAACCCGTCTCGTATGCAGCGGCACACGTGATTTCTATGTATTATAGTTTATAAAAAAATCAACGTTAAATTATTCTTAAGATCGATAAATTCGAAGTTGTCTATTTAGAAATACATATTGCGTTATTCCTGCAAAACAAGTGGGAATCCTGCAAAAGTTCCTGCTGTACTACAGATGTCGGTTAGTTCAGCTATCTGCTGTTGCGCTTTACCCTACAGTTTCGGTTCACGCCAACAGAGCGATGCAGCCGAAACAGCAGGAAAGAAAAACAAGTTGTATATATCGGTCAATAATATTCCTGCATAACACAAATCCTGCTGTATGAAAACATAAACATAGCAATTAATATAAAAATAGTCTGTGATAATTTGAAAAAAAAAATGATGTGATTGTCCATACTATACTAAAAGAATTGTCCACGTAAAATATGTGTATTTTATCATCTACGTGAGATAAATGTATAGAAAATAATAATTTAGAGGTTATAGAAATGTTAATAAACAAATATAAAACTGTAATTGTTAACAACAATGATGCGTCATTTAATCCGTTTACGGTTAATAAAAACAAAAGCGTTCGTTACTTTCGTAGTAATATTTATATGTATTGCGTTTTTTTCGGAACTAATGAAAAGCCGTAAGTCAATTTTATACGGCAATATCGAATTAAGTGTATTGTTTAGTTCCTCTAATTATTTACCGGGTAGTTTTATAAATAGAAATACAGTTCCTTCAAACGAGAGTTATTGTTATTTTAGATACGGTTTGCCCGATGTATTTCAGTGGCGTGCATCCGATTTAAAAACCAGTCCTCAATTGGGTTCCACCAGTCCATATCGCGTCCTATATAATGTGATCAATTCCAGTATAGTTGAAGAGTCAGCGTTAACTTACTGTACGCACGCAACGCCCGAATTCATTTTACACGTTACAGAAATTGCCCGTTTCTGGGAAGGTCCTATAAGCGTTACAATTTTTGTGCCTGATAATGATGCAGATCAAACGATCAAACTGCTCAATCAATTGTGTCATTGTCTACCGGAAATGATTAAGGTTTCCGTACATTTCGTATTCCCAATAAGAAGTCCTCCTGTATATAAACGTGAATTAGATAGCCATTCAGCTTATGATTGTTTAGTGCCTGATGTAAATAAGTTAAAAACGTTCAGAGGGTCAGAAAGAATGGTCTATCCGGTCAACGTCGCCAGAAATGTGGCCAGAACGGCGGCGAGTACAAAGTACGTTCTCGTATCCGACGTCGAATTGATACCCAGTGAATATATGGCGTCCAGGTTTATAAAAATGATTAAAAGACTTGAGAAATCGAAAAAAGGTTTAAAATTAACGGCGGATAATCATGTCTTTGTTGTGCCGGTGTTTGAAGTCGATTCCACTGTTGACATTCCGAGAAAGAAGAACATACTCCAACTTCTGTACGAAGCCGGAAAAGCTGTGTATTTTCATCGGTGGATTTGTTTGCACTGTCAACGGTTTCCGGGTTTGCAGAAATGGTTGAACAATGCAGCGGATAATTCCATTTCGGTAAATACTTAGTGATATTTTAATGCCGGTAATAGACTAGAGTGTCTGCAATTCAGAGAGAGAAAAGTTCCTTATCTCTATGGTAACTAATGATACAAAACAATGCTGATTTGAGTAAACATATATAATGATAAGGAACGTTTCCAGCGTTCTCTCTCTGAACTGCAGACACTTTCACTTATGCAAGCTAGCGTACTCTAGTAACTTATATTATCTCTATTGGTAATAGTCAATTCTGAAAAGCTCCAACGTCTCTCAAATCTAAGGTCATTGCCAAAACAATTTTTTTGACAATCCTCTCTGCAACCCACCATTATTGCCTTTTTTCCCCGCAAAGAAGCTCATGTAATTAATCAAGACCAACACTCTGTAAACAAGCATTTTTCAAATACATATTGCAAAGATGTATTTATTGTTTGGTATAGCGTTAATGTAAGTCAATTCTGAAAAAACTCCAACGTCTCTCAATTCTAAGGTCATTGTCAAAACAATTTTTTTGACAATTCCGTCTGCAACCCACCATTATTGCCTTTTTTCCCCGCAAAGAAGCTCATGTAATTAATCAAGACCAACACTCTGGAAAGAAGCATTTTTCAAATAAATATTGTAAAGATGTATTTATTGTTTAGCCTCTGCTTGTGGTTCGAAGGGAGTTTCCGTATCACCGCTGGGAGCCAGTTTATATTGGAACAAGAGAAGAGCCTTATTACAGCGAAACCCTCTCTTGGGAAGGTCAACAGGATAAGATGACCCAGGTTAGTGAATGACGCAGTTATCTATACTAATAAATACAATTCTTAGGAATGGTGTACGCTTGAATATAAACCAAGCAACCAGCAAACGATAACGAAACTTCATGCGCAGTAGTTGAAACGAAGCTGTTTGTGGTGATTTTGGAACACGCTTAGCTACTACGCATACGGGTGACGGTTTCGTTATCGTTTGCTGACTGCTTGGAACAAACTACTGGATCGATTTCGAAAAAAATCTACATCATCCAACTCGAGAAAACTAAGCAAAAAAACTTCTTTTCTTGTCTATCAATACAGACTCTTTTTATTGGCATGTTAAATATTCTACCTACCCAAAAATAGTTTTTAGATCATAAGACCGTGCTCACAAATAAACGTACTAAACAGACGAACAGATATTTTTCAAAAATACGTTTTTGGAACTTGGCGAACTTCAAAAAAGTATTGTAAAATTTTGAAAAGTGAATTTCGACTCAGATTATTAAAAAAAATGTCATAAGTAAATTAAATTTTGAAAGCGAGACGCATAAGTTCTTATATAATAAAGAGACAAAAGACTATTTTTGAACGTGTCAATAAATATAAAAGTTTATTTGTGAGTTTATGACGTTCTTTATAAATAGCATGTCTACAGTTACAAAGTAATTAAAATGGCGTATAACGATCCTTTTAATGTAAAAAAGGATAATTATTTCCAGTTCATAACTTCATATGTTTAAGATTAATTATTAGAAAAGTTAATTTATTACACCGACATTACCGTTATGTAATACATCGTAAAAAAACAATTCCCTCAAACAGCAGATTTTTTGAAAGTATGTAATTTAACAAATATCCAACAATTAATTATTTACTCTTTCGTAGACGGTAGCTAACAAATAATTAATATATGAACGTTCCTGGTAGTTTCGGAAAGTTTACAGCGAAAACAATTTATTACAATGATAATCACTAAAAATGAGGTTGTTATTAATGTAGAATACGCTTTTGGTATGTTAACTATTTCTCATATCCCCAGAATGAATGCAGACACGTGGGTTTATTTGATATTTTTTGTGGTAGAGGCATGAGCTGTGGAGCTCTATAAAGTTAGCATATCCACATCAAAAGCCCACGAAGTTAATAGTACCATAATTTGTTGCTATTTTGTTGCTAATTTGTTACCCCAAAACTGATTTTGTTGCTCTGACCGTTTTCGAGAAACAATGGATACGGTAGCGTTATATAAAGATGGCATAGCCAGTGTTTGTATCTCTATAAGTAGCTTAGATATACTAATTATGAAAGTACCATAATTTGTTGCTAATTTGTTGCTTTTGAATGGTGTAATCACTTTCAGGCTAAATGATAAGAGATCGGTAGGATATAAACCGATCGAAAAAAAATGTTAAAAACAAGAAAATTCATAAGGTTAAAGAAAAGCTTATGACACGAAACAAACACTTTATTGCTACGTTCCGAGATTAAAAATAAAGAATTATAAATAATAAAAAAAAAAACAAATAACTATATATACTTGTATTAGCCAGTACGGCTCGAAGCGACAAATCAACGGCAACAAATTCAGTCTTTGCGCATGATTTTGTTGCTAATTAATTGTTGCTCTGAGATTATATAAAAATTTATTTTGTTGCTGTGCATAGGAAAAAAATTAACGATGTGTTAGGATTGATAACGTGCTGACATTAGCCAGTACGGCTCAAAGCGGCAAAACAACATCGACAAATTTATTCTTTGCGTATGATTTTGTTGCTAATTTGTTGCTCTGAGATTATATAAAAATATATTTTGTTGCTGTGCATAGGAAAAAAATTAACGACGTGTTACGATTGGCAACTAACTTACATCAGCCATTACGGCTCAAAGCACGTTATCAATCCTAACACATCGTTAATTTGTTTCCTGTACACAGCAACAAAATAAATTTTTATATAATCTCTGAGCAACAAATTACTACCGTATCCATTGTTTCTCGAAAACGGTCAGAGCAACAAAATCAGTTTTGGGGTAAAAAATTAGCAACAAAATAGCAACAAATTATGGTACTATTAACTTCGTGGGCTTTTGATGTGGATATGCTAACTTTATAGACCTGAGCTCTGGGTAAAAATGTAAAACAAAGTCGGGGTGCTGTACGTGATTTCTGAGCTACAATGATGAAGAATGGCTAAACTAATAATAATAATAATAATAATTTTATTACTCCAAGAACATACTACAATGTATAGGATAAGTCATCTTTTACAAAAAACATTTAAATAATATAAAATTTACATATTAAAAAAATCACTGAAAGAATAAAAGCAGCTATTACTCAAAAAAGCTCTAAGTCTCTTTTTAAAGTGATGAATGTTAGGTGCGCTTTTAATATCATCTGGAATGGTGTTGAATATTTTACTACAACAGTACATTGGGCTCTTTTGATATAATGTTAATTTTGGCGTATTAGACACTAAATTATGTTTGTGTCTTGTGAGGTACTGGTGATTATGTTCCGAAAATAAATTATAGTTGTTCCAAACGAAGATGCCAGACTTATAGACGTAAATAGAAGGAACTGTCAACAGTTTACTATTTACAAATACATTGCGACAGGTGTCACGTGGCTTAATATTGAAGATGATCCTCAGGGCTTTCTTTTGTAAAATAAAAATTCTATCCGCATACGAAGAGTTACCCCACATTAGTGTACCATAAAAAGACGTACAATAACAAACGAGAAATCGAACTCCAATGTCAAATGAAATAAGAATTATAAAAGATAAACTAAATATGAATTTTTAAGTTTTAGCATCGACCATATATTTTACAAAAGGCTTTAAGCTGGAGTTTCTCACCAACTCTGTATGTAGGCTACATTTTTTGGTCAAATTTTGATTAATTAGTATGTGATATTCTTGATAATGTCGTGTCAGCAAAACGTGGGCCGAAATTTTAATTCTGATAATATTTCGAAGAATTCAGTAACGTTAATTTTTGTGCGTCTTTATCGATTTCTGATTACAGATATGAACGATGTTGCCACACACCTGTTAATTTGCATAAATTCAAAATATATTGAATTGCTTTAACACGTGTAATGAAAGATGAAACGTCTCGTGGTCACACTCCGTAGAAGTGAAACTTATAAGTATCTGCATTTTTTCGAAATATTTATAAACTGTTCCTTTTTAAAAATATTTTCCGCTTTAGTTTAGGTAAATCTGCTTGGTCAGTGACGCCACGTGATTCTTTTATTTTTATGATTAGTGACGTCATTTCCGTGACAGAAAATTCTGCGTTGTCGTACAACAATGAAAAAAACTAGGCTGAATCCTAGCTAGCTATGTTAAATAAATTTAACAAACTATAGTTATTAGATAAGACTGGGAATTGTAGTATATAAATTAAAATTTTTGACGGTTAAAGTGATTTTTTTTATGATTTAAGATGCTGGAGATGTGTCTTCTAGACTACAGATTCGTGATTTTGGACGGTGCATTCTTGGTCCATACACCCGGTATAAAACGACGTCCCGCCAAGTCTAAAAACGTTTGGAGGCGGCCACACGAACGACACAACACGCAGCAATACGCGGCTGTCCTCAAAGAACTGGCCGGCAAATATGTAGAAAATCCACGCTGCCGATTGATGTGAAATAGTCAAGATTCAAATCTTTGATTAACGTCTGATTAGAACTCTTCAATAAATAAAATTATCGACCAATTTTTCAGACAATATATTAACAAACAATATAAAATTAATACAATAACGTTTCGATCCGGATTTGGATCTTCTTCAGAACGGATCTAAAAATATAAAAAATAATTAATAATTAGTTTCTATTTACTCTGAATGCAATTCGTGATAGATATTTTTAAAATATAAATATTGAAAAAATTATTTTTTCAATATTTTTAAAATATAAATATTGAAAAAATAATTTTTTCAATATTTATATTTTAAAAATATCTATCACGAATTGCATTCAGAGTAAATAGAAACTAATTATTAATTATTTTTTATATTTTTAGATCCGTTCTGAAGAAGATCCAAATCCGGATCGAAACGTTATTGTATTAATTTTATATTGTTTGTTAATATATTGTCTGAAAAATTGGTCGATAATTTTATTTATTGAAATAGTCAAGATATTTAATTAGAAACATAACATTTTGTGAAAATATTATTTTTTAACTTCCCGCTTTAAAAAAAAATAATTTTTTTTTTCAAAAATTGGGAAGTTATTGGTTTCACCCCGATTTTCGAAAATCGAGTTTTCGCCAGATCTCGACGTTTTGAGGTCCTAGGAAGCTATTGAAACTATTTTGGCGATGATGTCCGTAGGGCTGTATGTATGTGTGTGTGTGTGTGTGTGTGTGTGTGTGTGTATGTATGTATGTAAACCTTTTATATCTTTTGAACGGAGTGTCCGACTGAAACGCGGTTTGCGGCATCTGACGTGATCTTGGTGAACTTAGACTTTCTGAAAATTTGAAACGATTCGGCCCAAAAAATTTTGAGAAATCTTAAAAAAACAAGTTTCAAAAATTTTTAAAAATTTGTTTTTGTAAAAAATTTTCTAAACTACTAAACCGATTAATTCCAAAAACTAATCAGCTCTTCTCCTTAACAAACTGCGTCGATTTCCGCAAACCGCATCAAAATCGGTTCATTTGTTCACGAGAAACCGTGAACGAAAAAATCGTAAAAAAGTGTTTTTTTAAAATAACTCTTAAAATTGTTATCAGATTGATTTTTTTGTAATAAATTACTTTCTTAAGCAAAAAAAAATGCGTCGATCGCCGCAAACCATATCAAAATTGGTTCATTTGTTCATGAGATAACGTGAACGAAAAATTAGGAAAAAAGTAATTTTTTAAAATTACTCGTAAAATTCTTATCAAATCGATTTTTTTGTAATAATTTACTTTCTTAGGTTAAAAAAACTGCGTCGATTGCAGCAAACCGCATCAAAATCGGCTAATTTGTTCACGAAATATCGTGAACGAAAAATTTTTAAAAAGTGTTTTTTTTTTTAATTGCTCGTAAAATTCCTATGAGATCGATTTTTCTGTATTAAATTACTTTTTAAGGTTAAAAAATTGCGTCGACTGCCGCAAATCGCATCAAAATCGGTTCATTTGTTCATGAGATATCGTGAACGAAAATTTCGTAACAAAGTGTTTTTTTTTGAGCTCGAAGAGCTAAAAAATATACTTCTTGCTATATTTGATATATTTTTGAGCGTTTTGAACTCGAAAATAGCGGGAAGTTACAGGGATGGCCTGCAGGGTCAAACTACTTTTCAAATTTTTATTAGTAGTACTCGAATGAGGTCCTTGAATAAAAAATGAATTGATCGAAAAACATCGCGTTTAATGCGGACTCATAACTGTTATATTAATCTTGAACGGGTATGAATTACTATAGTTAATATATAGAATAGTTAAACTTTTGCTCACATTGAAACTACTAATCAGACTATTAAATGCATTTTTTTAACCGGCAATGTATTCATAAAATTATTAGTTAATTAAAGATTGATTGGTGCAGTTATTTTAAAATTTAAGTATTAATTCTTGTTGCCTAAAATGACCAATCAATAATCAATATACAGTGGAAGTCGGCGCCTTCGGAGATGTTGAGAAAGAGAACGCTGAATTTAACGAGAGTCTCTTCTCTCTCATTATCGCGTTCAGAAGTGGGAACAGTAAAGCATAGAACAGGAGGAACTAGAAGCATTTATCAACGGCTAACGACATAACGACAGCTACTGTATTTCATGAATGAAATTGGTAAAAACAATTTCATTTTTATACGCAATAGGTATTTTAAAAGGTGAAAAGTATACTTTGAAACTTCTGCTCATTTATTGCAATAAAAATATTATTTGTCATTTTTAGTTGTAGTTGCAACGAATAATAACAAAAATCAATTATTTGAATGGAAAGTGTACAATCTGTATATACGTATAATGCATTTAGTAGACTGACTTGGTCACGTCACATTAAAAACACATATCACAGTATTAATTTTACACAAAATTATCTTATAATAAATAAAGGAAGGCCCATGTTTTTTCTGCAGTAACGGGTCAAAGTTTCAGAGAACCTGATTCAATTACAGTATAATCGTGGTATACATCATAACTGAAATCACGTTCCAGGAACCTCAATTATTTTAAATAATTTCATAAATGCTACACATTCTAAAATCGCCATTTAAGATTTAAAAATTTGCTTATACAAATATTTCTAGTGTTAGACGCCTTTAGAAAATGTTTATAGTCTAGTCTATACAATGTGATCAATATATTTGCGACTTATAGTTAGTATAAATAGTGATTTTGTGATAATTACTGACAATGCGTGACTTAAAAATCGCATTATATAAGTCGCAAAACGTTTTAAGATATTTTAATACAAATTTTCAATGCTTTGAAATTATAAAAAAACAACGAATGAAATATTGAAATGCATTGTAATTTTTATTTGTTACAAGTTTTGTATTTTGGTGTCGTTGAAAAAATTTTATTGTAAAACGTAGGATTTGGCCAGTAATTATAAAAATGTTTTGTATTTTTTAAACATAAATTATTCAATATAACAGTCTTCAAGTTAAGTACTAATTTTTTTAAATTATCTAAGCATGATTTTGATTATTATCTTCACAGAGACATTTTAAAGTAATCGTCTACATTGTAACATAAATACCTATAATAGATTAAATAATGTTATCAAAAAATAACTAAAATACTAGAATACTGGAAATTCGTAGAGTAATAATTGAAAAGTCAATTTTATTCTAGTGAGATAAGTCTTTTAAATAATATTATGCATTTATCCCTGCAATTTAATGGACACCAATTATGTGGGTCAATATTAGATTAGTGTCGTTTAGAGAAGATGGCAGCGTCATTTCTGCGGATAATATTTGTTTTCTAGAGGCGGGTTTTATGAATATGGCCATTCAGCTGTTTGTCAAGATGCACCATTGACAGTAGTAAAGAGATACCGTCTATGATTGCGCCTGAAATACTAAAATTACTCCGCTGCCAGTCGCTTTTCCCACCCTTCTTACTAAATTAAATAATAAGGTTTTCTTACATATTTAATTCTATTATTTAACTGTATTGTTAAAGTTTGATGGTTTATTAATTACTATTTTGCGTGTTTGATCTGTCAGAATGTGCAATTAAAAAATTAAGGCGTTAAAATTAATATTATACTCATAACGAAATAATTTCATATCACATAAATTAAGTAACCAAAAATCGCTCATGTTCATTTTTGAATAAATTCGTTTTATTGTATGTTAAAATTTTAAAAATATATATTATTATGTAAGAAGAAAAAATCGCAAACTCAACACAGCAGAACAACAACATGCTGTTTGACTGTTCTGCTGTGTTGAGTTTCAGGCAACCAATCATATACTGATCACGCAGTTCTATTATAGAACTGTATTCGTTCATGAAATAGCGCTTAGTAACAATAGTTTTTATTTCAAATAGTCAAAGTATATGTATTTGACTATCCATTTCACTGATAGGAATTGCTTTAATGAACAGGTAGTAGTTGATAACTAGCAATAAAATAGAAGTATTATTATATTTATAAAAAAATGCATTGTTTTTGAAAATATTATAACTTGTTTGATCTCTAATTATTAAAAGTTGTTTTTTGGTAGCCTAGTTATGGACTAAGCGCTGTCTACGGAGAAAATGGGTGACTCGGTCCAGAGCTGAAAATTTGCAGAATAATAGGAGATAGTATAAGTAAGTAGGGAAAAAATTGTCAGAAGGCTAAGTGGAAGATAAAGAGCCGCCAGAAGGCGATAATGTTGCGAAAAATCAGTGCACTTCTGGCAATTTCTATACTTATTCTGTAATTCAAAACTAGATTATATATATATTAAAAAAAAAAACTTCGGAGAAGTAAAAACTTCGTTCTGTGCTAAATTCAAAAACTTGAGGCGACTGAATCTCAGAATTATAACTTAAAAAAAAAGAATTTCGAGGCAGACAAGAAATTGAAATCAAGCTCGAAATTCTGTGCCTAAGACGTCGAAAAAAAAAAAGAATTTTGAGGCAGACAAGGAATTGAAATCCAACTTCGAAATTCTGTGCTTATAAAAGCTACAAGAGCAACAGCAAAAAAATGCAAAGACGGTGTTCGCATAACTCCTTTAGTTACCACTAAAAAAACGCCGTCTGTGCACTTTTTTTTGCTGTTGCTCTTGTAGCTTTTATAAGCACAGAATTTCGAAGTTGGATTTCAATTCCTTGTCTGCCTCAAAATTCTTTTTTTTTTTCGACGTCTTAGGCACAGAATTTCGAGCTTGATTTCAATTTCTTGTCTGCCTCGAAATTCTTTTTTTTTAAGTTATAATTCTGAGATTCAGTCGCCTCAAGTTTTTGAATTTAGCACAGAACGAAGTTTTTACTTCTCCGAAGTTTTTTTTTTTAAGATTTCACGTCTTTTTCCAAAGTGTGAGACATTATTTTTATTTTTTCTCCAAAAAATAACCATATGTGCATTTTTAGAATTAAGAGGCCACAGATTCCATGAAGGCCAATTTTGAAGGCATGAAAAAAATCAATGAACAAGGCCAACCATTAAAAATACAAAATTTTTTTCATATCATTTGTAAAATACTTATTTTGCATTAAAAAAGAAGTTTCACTTTGAAAACTTTCCTCTTTTTAATTTTTGTTGCACTTTTTATGATGAATATGTTTTTTAATAAATTAAATTATTTAAATCTAACTTCAATCATATATTTTGTTATTTTTTAATAAACAATTTGACGAAAGTGTATTTTTCAAAAAACAAGAAAAAAAAATTAAAAATTAAAAAAGAAATAAAGATATGTATATGAGAAAAAAATTGAGAAAATAAATAAAAAATAAAAAAAACAATTAAAAATATAAAAAAAAAATTAAAATTAAAAAAAAAATAAAAATAAAAAATATGATTATATATAAATATCAAGTGGAAATAAAATGGAGTAGAAAAAAAATTTTTTCCAATGATGCCGGCGGGAATCGAACCCGAGACCCTGTTATTAGTGTTATTACTAGTCTAACGTCGTAACCGTTAGTCCACGAGCATACTCGCCGTATAAGCTGTTATTGTGGTACAGAAGTATATATGGGTGATACGAAAAATCGGTCCTATGAAAGTCACGTGGTCACAGAACTATAAAACTTGGAAACTTGCTTCATATACACGGCGTTATATGGGACAAAGGCAAAATCAATGTATAAGAATACGCTAGAGATTCGTTGGCATTTAGCACAGAAAAGAATCTCTAGCGAGATTCTTCGATTATATACATTACACCTTATATAGTTATAAGGGCATACTGAAAATTCAAACATGATATAATAATTACATTCGACAAATATTCAAAATTATTAATGTCATTTTGATAGAAATAAAATTAAATAAATTAATAAAATCACACGTAATTTTATTAATTTATTTAATTTTATTTCTATCAAAATGACATTAATAATTTTGAATATTTGTCGAATGTAATTATTATATCATGTTTGAATTTTCAGTATGCCCTTATAACGATATAATGTATAATATATATAAGATATAATCTAGTTTTGAATTACAGACTAAGTATAGAAATTGCCAGAAGTGCACTGATTTTTCACAACATTAGCGTCTTCTGGCGGCTCTTTATCTTCCGCCTATCCTTCTGACAATTTTTTCCCTACTTACTTATACTATCTCCTATTATTCTGCAAATTTTCAGCTCTGGACCGAGTCACCCATTTTCTCCGTAGACAGCTCTCCGTCTATTACGAATCATATTATACTTGCAGCTCGGTTCGGCTTCGCCCGAATTTGTCGATTTTCACCGTTTTTTTCGTCGAGTTCCATTGCAAAATTTGTCTCCACAAATAAAGTTAGTACTGTTATTGTACCCCATCACTAAATTTTTTTATAAAGTCGTTAATTATCTTATATAGAAGGGCATCGATTATTCGACTTTTGTTTATATTAGGTGATTCGAGCATCTAATTATGATATAAAAATTGGAGAGACTATAAAAATAATCAATGTGTTTATAAAAATAGTTAAATTCTTTATCAAGAAATAGGTATATTACGGTTATTGAAAGACACGACTCAATTTTAGATCGCCATTCTATTTGCATTTGTTTTTTCTTCATATTTTCGCTTATCCGTTCACCTTTCGGTCCCGTTTATGTTAGTAAATCGTGGCTCGACTGTATATGATATTTTTGTAAATTTATTTATTAAAATATGTTTATTGATTAGTGATTATATACTAACTAATACTAATTCTTCATGATCTTATAAAAGTTTGTTAAATTATACAATAATTAAAAAGGAACTAATTACTAAAGTATGAAAATATTTAAAAACTAAAGGAAACTATAGGTGCGTATAAATTAAAGAACAATAAATAATTAATAATAAATTATGAAAACTAAAGCCTTAGGAATTATTATAGTGAATTATTTAAATGTAAGGTATTTTATTTTCTTGGAGTATCAAATTTAGAAAAAATGAGATAGGTATTTTATTTGATGTAATTTTTCAATTTAAATCAGAAAGTATAATTTATGTTGGATATCAAAAGCAATAAAAATGAAGAACATTATTTTTTTTCGGATTTTGAGAATTTTAATAATGCAAAAAATTAATGATGAAATCTTGATAAAAAAATGTATTTCAGTATATTTTGAAGTTGGTACAATATTTTTGTATAGAGCTTTAATCAGAAATATCCAATAATATTAGATGATATTTTAATCCTTACGCCACAGTAAAGGTTCGTCTCAACATTTGATACTTCGCTGAAAATATGGCTTTTAAAAAAATTATTATTAGATAATAAATATATTTAATTATTGAAAGTAAAGTTTATTTTTATTTATTTGAAAATCTCAGAAATTTTGTAAAGTCCATAGAGATTGTAGACTGAGGTGTAAAAAATTTAAACAACGTAAATAAATCACAAAATATTCAAAATATTTGTTTTGTTTTTATTTTACTCCTAGGTAGAAAACTGCATTTCGCTGAGTTGCGTCGACCGCGGATTATTGTTCATCTGCAGTTAACTATCCCTTACCTTATCTAAGAGACTAGAGAAAGAAGAGCAACCAGCTCCCTTAATAGTCCTCTAAAAATATAAAGTTTAAAATTTGGTTAGAACGATGACGAATAGACATCCAAAAGTTGCTTTTCCTGTATGCAAACATCTTGAAACCACTAAAGACGTCAAAATCTAGAATTCGATTTTTTTTCCCCACTAAAGGACTTTTTTCACTCCTGGTCGCTCGAAAGTATAAAAATTATAAAAAGAGGTCATTACACGCGGGGATGAAAAATAGCTGTTTTATAAAGAGTCGTGCAAAAATGTTATTTTTTAATTTTTAAGTTTTTGATAATTTTAAACAATCTTATATATAATTGGCTGGAACTTTTAATCTAACTTTTGAGGGGTTAATGCTGATATATCAAAGCAAGAACAGTTAAAAATTAGTTTGTCCACTGTTTGAATATATACATACAGAAATTCGAATCGTAACTTCATTTCCAACGTTGATTAAAAAAGTTTAAATTAACGCGGTTTCTATTAATTTTCTAATTAATTTTGTGATGATATTTAAAAACGCTAATATTCTCATCTCAATAAAAATATTATTTAAAAAATCTGTCACTCACAAATTCTATAAAAAACACTAGTTGTCGGATATGGATTTACTTACTCAAAAGTGTATTTATTTTAGTGCAAAATAATGTTGGATTGATAATAATATTGCAATTAAGAAAAAAAAATATTTTACGAGATGTATTAAAGAGTTAATTTTTTTATTTTGCTCAAAAACAACCATAAGTTCACATAATAAAGCCACAATGCCTGTACATGCAAATATACTCTTTTGTCGGCAGGATTTGGCACTGCGACCCGACTTTTATATTATTATTGTAATAATACAGTGAATTACATAGTTTGATTCGAAGCCGCCGGTAGCGGTTAGTATGTAATAAATTTGCAATTTAATTAACTTGTTCTTAATTGATAATTTATGGCTTAAAAATTGTTTGAATTATTTAAAAACTTGATAGAAAATGTATTGTAGCACACAATTTTGAGTACAAAACTAAGAAAACTAGGTTTGTTAGAATTTCATTTTGAAAACGAACTATAAGCAGAAATCCATACGGTGCGAAAAAGAGGCAGTTAAATAAACTCGATATTGTGAAAAATTACTAATAATTTAGAGTGATGATGATCCTGTTTAAATATTGGAAGATTAAAAGATGAAACCTGGTGGGATAGTATCAATGAGCTAAGCATAGAGTTTTCCGAAACGTCAGACAATAAAATGCAATAAAAAAAACCTTCAGTATTTGCTTAGTTCATTGATCCTATGCCACCAGGTTTCATCTTTTAATCTTCCAATAAACTCAATATCTCGATGCTATCAAATAAATTTGCAAGGGTATATTATTTCACACTTTCGTTTTTTTTTAATATCACTACATTTTAAAAACTCAACTGCATTCATATATTTTATAGATCGCGAATTTGCAAATAGACTGCATATCATTAAATTTAACTTCCTCTTTTATGAGGTTATGTATATGTAGTTTAAAATAATTTAATCTGACACTCCATTAACTCAAACAGGACAGTTTTATAGTCCCATTGGAAGTAATTTTAGTATCTAATACCGGAAACTGGAACTCAGATCAAGTTTTCAGCTTCAGCTTATGAAAATGATTCTACTCAAATAGTCGTTTACATAATTTACGCTTTGCTATAATATTTTTACGAATCTATCGAAAACAATGACACATAATAAACTCTTCTATTTTTATATTCTTTTTTCACTATTGATTCAGCGGTTAATAATTTTTTTCTGCAATCACGGGCGTACACAGAATTTTGTCCAGAGAGGAGGGAGGTCGAGACTTATAAAGAATTAACGCGCACCCGATTAATTTTTATACAGTAATCATTGTGGATTAGAGATGAGCTTATTGGTAACTTTCAGGTAACTTTGGTGACAGCGATTTCTAAGTGACGGTGATTTTTAGCAGCGATCAGTAATCACTATGCGTGTGAAGACACCGGTAGCTAGTCTGAACTGTACCACTGTAATGACCAGTGAAAATTCACATGTTAGCATACTAAAGTCAACGTTAGTTAAATATCGCCCATCTCTATAAACGACTGTTCATACGTTCCAAACCGGGGAATTTTCAGGCGTAAATTTTCACACTTTATTGCAGATCCCGGGGGTATGCCCCCTTGCGTACGCTCATGTCTGGAATACTAAATTTTTAATGAAATTTCAACATAGCTGCATATAGTTAATATTATAATATCTAGACCGGATAAGCAGTGTTTATTATTTTTGTCTGTTTGCTTGTCTATACATAGATATATGTATACCTGTTAGTTATAAATAATATGGTTTCAGAATTGAAGGTGTGAGTCTTAATTATAGTACGGTTCTCTTGATGGAGCGGCACAGCAATGAAACAAAAATACGTGTGGCACTCGGGGACTGCCGCGGTAAAGCTACTGCATATTCTTTCTAGGTCTTTAAGTTTTTCTTCTCTATAAAACGAAAATAGCTAGGTATAAATAGTGTAATTACACACCAAAACAATTATTCATTCAAAAAATTTGAACAAAAAGAACGATATTAAGAGTTTGATCATAGAATTTCGCGCGATGTACATTTATATAGATATAATATCATATATACTTTCTCTGTACATAACCTAAATAATTTAGGTTATTTTTATAGCAGTATTATATATAAATTCATTTATACACAAATAAAGATAGAATCAGTTATGAGCAGTTATGCAGTTATGAGCACACAAACACCGTGCCGAAGTCTGCCGAACTGAAACGACGTTAGACGATGCACGGCTTTCAACGCCGCACCACTGTGCCGGTCGGAGTGGGGGGTGTTAGGTTTTTTTTCGTTACGGAATTTCTTGATTCGGTCGCCGCGCTCAAAGCCCGCGATAGAAGCTATGCAATAGCTTAAAAAATTATAATTACACTGGCAAACATAAAGTGTATGACACATAAGCTACTAAATCTGTAAACAAATTACTTAGTGGATTATCGCTAAATCTGTTTACGTAGGTAATTAGTATCAAGTAATAAAATTACTGTTTTGTTGAAATTTATATAGATAAAGTTCATAGGTATTAAGCTTTAACATCTTGCAATTAACTAATGACGACACTAAAGTCAATATTGATTCTGAAAGTTAAGATGCCAGTTGGTCGTTAAGCATTGACGCAATTAAAATGTATCATCTTTCGTCTGCCTGTACTACGAAACCTGTCTCCATGGTTTGGCTTTGTTCTCATCATTTTGTAATAGTTTTTCGATCACCGATCTCAATTTTTATGACTTATGACTCTTATTAAATAGCAAAAAAAACTTTTTAAAGACAAGTTTTTAAAAAAAAAAACAATATTTAATAATTTAGATACATAATTTTAACTAGTGTGTAAGTAATTCAAGAACTACCAGGCGCGACATTTTACGTAATATATACCCCATCAGCGTTTAAAGTTTGAAAATCGATGTATATGTTACCGGCCAAACCCGATTTCAGGACAAACTACTAGACCAAACTCGCCTATATGCGATAGGATAAACCAGTATAGCCTAGGCCAAACTGGTTTGACCTAAGCTTGATAGGACAAACTAGTTTAGCCTAGGCTGAACTAGTTTGTCCGAATAGTAGAAAGAAATTTGGCATTCGCTGCTGAATAGACAGAATACAGAATGGACGCTTAATATTCGCTCTATTAATAATTTTAGATGTTTGTGAATTCTGAAACCCAAAAGTCTATAACTTATATTATTTTAGTTTATTCGAACTAGTCTAGTACATTAAAATTATTTTATGTCGTATATTAGATTATTTATCTAATGTTATAATAACTTACTATATTAAATATGACCTTATTTGATGCGAGTAAATGTTGACCAGAAAGTTAATTTTTATAAAACACATAGTTATTCTTTGATAAGTTTTATGATAGGAAAACTTCTACAGTTTAATCAACAAGAAGCGAGACCACTTGTGGAGTAGGTGATAGACATAATGATTATATAAGACGACTTAATATTCAAGCATGAAGTTATAGTCACTAGCCGGTAGATAAAAAATATCGATTGACGTCATCATGTTCAATACACCATGCCGCTCTAAGGTGATAGTGTATATTCAGAGTTATTAGTCACCATGGCGTATTTTACGTTTCCTGAATCTATTCCCGCGCTGTTGAGATTGATTCTGTGGCTACTTGAAATATGAGCTTCGATTCGTAGAAATTGAGGCGACCGAACCGGTGTTGATTACATTTCCACACGTTTTATGTTAAATTGTTTCCAAATTCGATTGAAACGCAGTTGGACATTATTCATTGAAAACTGCTATCGTTAATGCTTTCTTGTATTTTTCCAAGCAAAGCTTACACATTTTTTAGTTCAAGTTAAAGTTCTAATTAATATTTTCAGTGTTTAATGTTTTAAGAGATACTAAGTTTTACAGTTATTTTTTTTTTATTTAAAGCTTAAAAACTGAGAATTTCAATTGATGAGTTGATAACCTGATCTAAATAATGAGACCCAATCGTTGGCTGTTTAGATTAGACCCAGGATAAAGTGCATATCTTGGATCTAAGTCGAATGTTTTGATTTAGGTAAAGCTGGAAAATATTTTTACAAGAAATATTTTACAATATTTGTATTCCCTCTATATTAACTTCAAAATGTTGACATTTGATATAGTATATAATAAAGAATGTAAAACTTCTGATATCGCGTAAGGTGACGCGGGTAATAGCTACTATTCAATATGATATTTGCTATTCGTTGCCATGGTTACCTACACGATATGTTCCACGTCATGTAAAAATTAATCAAAGCATGCTTAACTAGTTTTATTTTAAATTTAAACTAACTGAATGTCCATAATAAATTATAAAAAATTACATATTATAAATGAAATACATAATATTACCAATGTTAAGTTATTCTTTAAGAGCCTGAGGAAGTTTAAATAATTAAAACGAAACGTTGCGATAAAAAATATAGCTTAACAGCATATATCTTTATTTATCTATATAATCTTCCGAAAAATAATATTATAAAATTAATAGATCTGAAACACATATCATGCTTAACTAGTTTATTTCTGACACATCTACAAAACAAAAGGGCAGCTGTTTTTTTTATTTTCAAAATATTTCTGAAACTATAAAGCTTAGAAAAATAAATTTTTTGACGAAACTTTCTTGAAAAAATAAATGGAACAATAAGCCGTTATATGAAAAACATCGCAATAGCTGCATATATCTCCCCAAAAACAATAAGACTCTTCAGATTTGCATATCAAACATCCTACCAAAATTTGATTTTAATCCGCTCATCCGTTTTAGTTAAGAAGCAGACGCGTCGTCCCAACCTTCTGCCGCTTGGTACATAACCTATTTAAGTAATTGAGAGCATTTTTTCTTCTATGATATATAGGCGGAATCTGAACCCATTTTAAGATAGGGAGGATACAAAATTTCAAAGGGGATAAAAAAAGCGTTAAAATTGAAATTTTTTTCTGCCGCTTTGTTTTTAGGTTCTGTTAGAGCCAAATGACCGGGAAATACCAGCGACAGAAATTTTTAACCAATTGCACCCTCCCCAAGCCACTCCTAAGAAAGTTTTATGATCATAAATCCACACACGTCTTGACAGCTTGTCCATTTCTGTCAATAAATCAGTTTACTGTCGATTGCTGTTTCTTCTTCTTTCACCAAAACTGATTCAGCGCCACCGTTTTCATCTGTCGTCCAATTTATTTCGCTACACCATTCGATTGTATTATCGAAAGATCAAAAATGAGATTCGACACTCGGCAACCTGTTAATATGCATTCGTGTGGGAGTGTCTTATGTAGAAAATGTTTTTGCGCGGGTGGACGTCGCACACACAGGTTGCATGTGTGCGGCGCCGTTGTGCGCGCATCGTTCGCGCCCTCTCTGAGCGTTCCGAAACGGTGTCGTCGGAGACTATATCCGCGTCGCGACACGCCACGACGCTTCATTCATTGTTCACGTTCACACGACGCCGGTCAAATAAGACACCTGTTACATTTCTGAGCCGGACCAACGCAACTAGGGTACCAACGCATCCAATCGTCGACCGCATCAACTTGAAGTTTGAGTTTTGAGTTTAACAGTTTTGTTGTCGTGCGATAAATATGAAGAGCATCTGGTTAATGATCACGTCTTGTATTGCACTTATTATTGCTGTCGCGATACTCTTGCCGACATCCGTTACAGCTGGACCTTATCTAGAAGATGGTGAGTCCGTTACAAGTTTTTTGTGCATGTATTGTCTTCAAGAAAGGTTTATCTCGTACTTTCACGCTGTGATTGCGTTTGACTCTTTTTGACAACTTTTGTAATTTTTCATAAAGTTGCAGAAAGTTTTGTATACCTACAAGAGAACATAAAATGATTTCTAGAACACTATTCTATTTTTGTGGGAAAAAAATCCATCAAACAAATTTTGGGTTTGTGCATTGCTTTTGACGTCGGATGCACCTCGTTCACTTAGACTTATTCAGGCAAAATCACCATAACTTTATAAAAACGATGTTTGACGTGACACTTGAAAGCCAAAGAAATCCCGTTCAACTATTATTAAACATTTTTAATATGCGTTTGTAAAATTAATAAAATAACATCAAAAATGCATACGTCGAAATATCTTTTCAAAGGATGTAGTCCCACGGGAAACAGAAGTGAACCCATTCGATATTTTAACAATTTTTACTACAGGAGTTTTTATATGGAATTACTACCAAATGGCTTCTAGTTCCCATTACAATTTTGAAATTGCTTATTTTCGCTTAGTACTTTAGTTTTCATAAATTTTTATTGTTCTAAACCGGTTTCGTGTAATATTTAAGACAATTTTCATTTAACTCAAAAAAGTTTATAAGATTATTCAAAAAAAATATTTTAAAACTGTTTTTTGTAGCTGTACCATAAAACCCATGAATAATCATTTTTAGAAGATTCTTTCTTCGCATGTTAAATGAAATAATATAATTACTGGAATGTTTTTCATAGATAGATAGATAGATAGATAGATAATAATTTATTGCTGATCCAATAATTAAAATTGGTTACAAACGTCAATAATACAATCGATTGTTTTACAAATCATTTTTGTATGGTGCAGTTCCGAGCAGGAATTTTTTTAGGCCGTTTTTTAGGGAATTTATATTTGTACATTTCCTCAAATTTTGAGGAAGTTTTTCGTATAATTTATTGCCTTTATATATAGGACATTTTTCATAAAAGGATGTTCTATGTTTTATAGATAAATTATTGTGTCTTGTAATATAGTTTTTAACTTCATTTTTGTTAGTTACCAATAAATTAGAATCGTAAAGAAACGTTATAAGCTCATAGATGTAAACTCCTCAGAAAGTTAAGATATTTTTATTTTTAAAAGTTGATTTACAGCTTTCTCTAGACTTTAAGTTGAAAATTAGCCTTATTATTCTTTTCTGGACTATAAAGTCTCTAGCACTGTTTGTGCTGTTTGCCCAAAAAATAATGCCGTATTTTACCGTGGATAATACTAAAGAATAATAAACACTCAGTAGAGTTTGTTGATCTAAATTTCGTTTTAGATTTCTGATTTGGAAATGTAGAGAATTAAGTTTCTTACATACAGTATCTACGTTGTCGTCCTATTTTAAGGTATTATCCATAATCCATAATCAAACCTAAAGAGTATGTTCAATATTTATTTAAAAAAATAATATTTACAAATATATAAAGTCGGATAATAATAGCTCATATTTAAAAAAATTTAAATTTCTGTACAAAATACAATTTTTGGTAATTCAAAAATTCTGTTTCAATCAATCGATTACGAAAATCATTCGAATAGCAACACTTCGATTATTCCCAACTCTAATTCGTTTTGCATCATAAAGACACACTTTATGATAAATTGCTTAAAGTATAGGATATTATTATATATACCGTAATTTTCTTTCTGATCGAGTTTATTAATGGATTGTAAGTATTCTTTGGCTCGTAGACGTGAACAAATTACCTAAAAGTATATCACTCAAGAAAATAAGAAAATCCATTGAAAAAATGAGGCCCCATTATAATAATGTAGGTAGATACATAATCGTACAGTAACAAATGTTCGCAGTATTGATTCGGAATAAAGCAATAATATAATTTGTCCTGAAAAAGTTTTCATGGGAGTAAATCGTCATTTCATAAAATAAAGAAAAAAATAAAAAATAGTAATCAATTAGCCGTTTATAATTTGCATCTTTTAAAACCTAAAATAAATATTTTTGCACCTTTATTACACCAGAAAACAGATTATAGACGCTTGACAACTTTATTTAGCTTTATAATACACTAGCCGCTACCCGCACATCGCACGCGATTAAGACGAAACACGGCAGCGACTACAGTATTGCAGTCATGTCTCTTAGAACTGCACCCCGCTCGACAGTGACAACAGTAGTGGAGCCATCGGCTCTAGCGCATAGCAGTGACATTTTTAAAATATTTTTTTTTTGCTAAGAACCTTCGCGGGCTCTAGCACAACAAAGTTTCAACGCAATCGAATGAATGGTATAGGAACGCATAGATCTTGAACAAGCGAATGAACGAACGTGCATTTTAACATGCATATTAGATTATCTTAATGCATCTCGTTCCGACCAAAATCGGAAAGTTATTATAATTCGGTTAAGACCGGATCTATACAGCCGGCAGTCAGACGATAACCTAGTCGTAATAGAGATATACATTACGAGCCCGAAAGCAATTACTTTTTCTTTAACATTGTAAGAAAAAAACTCACTATTAGATCACTATCTCATGCTTCGTGTATCCTCTAGAGAGTTACAATAAAAATATCGTTCTTTAAACAAATAAATTTTAGAATCACATCGATAAAGTTCTCCTTTTGAAACTCTTTTATTGTTGAGTTAAAGTGTCCTTTTATATCTACGACATAATTTATACGTTTATTCCGCCATTTATGTTAAAAATCTTTGTTTTATGGTGCAGAATACTTTCTTTCTGTAAACGAAAACATGAGCGCGGTTGAAGTAAAATTTCATTTAATTTGTTTTTACCACGCTCACGTTTCGGGAACTATACTTTCACAAATTAAATCACTCGTAAATTAAATTGAATTGGCTATTCCGACTGGTTTGCGTTCGAAGCTATGTTTCCTACAGATGCATTTTGATGTCGCCAAATAACATGAACGCATTTCACTACAACCTCACAGGTGATGCGGCAATCTGTGTAAACACAGATTCACTGATTTTCTAGGGATTATGAATAATAAAAAACTATACCTATATATATACTTCAAATTCGCCTTCCAATTTTCAAGTGTATAGTACGCGCCACGGATCTAAAAGGTTCGGAAGGTACTCACAAAGAGCGTCGCAAAGGCACATTTTAGAGCCGTTGCACCTCCCAGCTACCTGTACGGAACGTGCGCTCGTCGATGATTGGCTGTGATCGCTCGTTGCCTTTGTACCTCGGCGCTTTCCTGCTTTAAAGTACAGTCCAGTACGCTATTTTCAAGTTGTTATTGCTATTTTAGTTTTATTGAGTTGCGAGTTTGTAGTTTTTCAACAGACTGTACAAGCGCAAGCCCGCATTCGCATCTAACTTCCGAGCCTTTTAGATTCGTGGCGCGTATTATAAATGTGATCATTTAAATATGTTACGTCCAACGCAACGGGTGGATATCAGCCATGTATTAATAAATCAGACAGTCTTACACCCGGGTGAATCCGGAACGGGCAGCTATAAAAAGAGACAGTACACATTCTTGTCAAACGCTTTTTCTATATTTTTATTTTTGCTGTTTGGTTCTAATAGAAGTTTTTTAGGATTCAAATCAATTTTATACGCAAGTTATTTAACAGGCGGTTGAAGGCAAAAAGAATTCATTTTGGAATTTTATACGTAAAAATGAAATTCTTACAACAATATTGTTATTGTTTGACAGCGCGTTGTCTATTCCCTGTTTGAATATAAATTGCACAAATATGTTTCACCAGGTAGATATAAAACCGACAAATTGAAAAACCTGAAACAATTTGAATTGTCTTTGAAACGTTGAACATTTTTACCACCTTTAATATTTCTCTGAAAACAATTTTCTTTGAAAAAAAAACGCAAAGATCAAGGCGTCGTTTTATTGTCACTCATTCACGTTCATAAAATGAAAACCGGAGAATTTGTGTGATACAAAAAACAATTACTATCTTCTCAAATTTAATTTTCTGCATTAACGTTCGTGCAAGAAAGCCACTTATCTCACCGCCGACCGTATGAAGTAAGAGGGATGTACAATATTTATTTTGTATGGATGATGGCATCGAATGATGCATTAAAAAATCAATCTACTGATGTTTTTTGTCGCCGCATCGAAAATTCAACATAATTGTTTATTGCGCAACCCAGTATATAGGCAAGACGGCGATGAATTTTCGGTGTATTTTTCGGGCACAGGCGAGATTATTGTTGGAATCGCTTCGTTTTAGGGTGTAGTTCAACCCCCTAAGTTTGCTTACAAATTTTTGGTGTGCTTGATTTTATAATTGACAATTAGTGACGAAAATAGTGCTTTATTCTCTATTTCCTTTAATATCTCCGTTCCTCTTGACTTTTAGTATAGTACTTTTAGTAACCGATTTTATAACGATTTCTTTAGCGATACAAACGTATAAAACCATATAACTTTTCCAATATTCAATCATTATAAAATCGGTCAGAATTAATTTTTTCCAAAAATTCCAACGGGATACTGAAGTTGAATGGATTTGTGATTTTTCTGGCTTGGTCTGACCAGCGAAACCCGTTTGTGAAAAAAATAGCGCAATTTGCAATTAAGGAAACAAAAAAAAGGTGATAGTTAATTACTCGAGAAGTAATTGACCGATGACGCTAAAATTATTCATGCATGTTTGGGTCAACATAGACATCATTTTTGAGAATTTTGAGTAAAAAAATAGTGAAAAAAAAGTGTTTTTTTAACTTTCGGGGCAATTTGCAAGTTAATAATTGCACTTAGCGACCTCTGTCAGTGCTCATTTTTTAGGAAATTTCATAAGGAACAACTTTCTCAATGCATATGCTATACTAAAAGTCAAGAGGAACGGAGATATTAAAGGAAATAGAGAAAAAAGCACTATTTTCGTCACTAATTGTCAATTATACAATCAAGCACACCAAAAATTTGTAAGTAAACTTAGGGGGTTGAACTACACCCTACAACGAAGCGATTCCAACAATAACCTCGCCTGTGCCCGAATAATGCACTTTTTAATGTTTTTACTTCCTCGCCGACTAGGATAATATATGTACGCAGAGCACGTCGGGTGTTGAAATTAAATAAGGGCTAATTTAATGCACATGGTTTAAATTATTGTTCTTGTCTTTTTGCTAACAGATGTTGCAAACATTGTCCCTACACTATAATTAAAACAATCTATTTTTTAAGTAGGTCAGAGAAGCCCTAAAACAATCTTTAGTTTGATATAGATTTTGTTTCGTTTTACGCTATCAGCTGTTCACAGATTTTGCCAAAAATAGCAAAAGTCCTAAATTTAATTCAAAGCCATTATTAGCTCTTAAATAGCTTTTAATTCTCAGACTATTAATTTTATTATCCGATTATGCGACGGTGTTAATTACAAGAGCACTATATTTTTATAGTTGGGTAAATAATTATAAATCTATTTACACATTTATTGATCTCCGTAATTTCTCATAAGTTTTATTACCTGCAAGTTAATAATAACAAAAATAATAATTAAACTTTTAAAGATAATTATGCATTTAAACTTCAGCTCCGATTTTTATCGATTCACTTAACATTGATATCAAATCATCGATGTTACTTGTGCATCCCTAGAAATAAAGGGGATTATGAAATATAGCTGGTTATGATTTGGATCAGCAATTTTTACGACACAGGAGCGAAAAGTACTTCAGTGTATTGGGAAATATTGCTACAAATAAGTGCATAAGATGGTATTATGAACTCTAATATAAGTGTATAATCCACTGATTTCTAATATATGGATTGCAAACAGTTTGCACTACTCTGTTTGAATGCGATATTTCAAGTGTTGGTATAGTTGGCTGGCGTTTTAACTTAATTATTGCACTTCGAGCGTTTTTGACGCTGTGCTTGGCTGACTATTTATAAATTAGCATAAGCTAGCTGTATTTAATTTTTTTGCTAAAATTATCCATCTGTTACAAAGATCCTTCGGGCGTTACACCAGGATCAGCCGATCATTCACAATCCACATAGTTCGAGTTCAGTGGTACAACTACACTAGAGATACTTTCTCTATCTTTATCTTCTAAGAGTATGCAATAATTTAGTATAGATTTTGTTTAAGAGTACATACATAAATTTTGATGTTACTTGACAGCTTAAAGTAAACTTTGCTGCAATGCAGATATTGTAAAGGTTCCATGATTCTTGATCCTCCAACGAAATATATCCCCGACAAAATATCCCCGGACAAAATACCCCTATCGTTCATCCTGGAATTGTTTTTTTTAAACTCCCTCTTTCACCCTTCCCGTTTCACTGCGAAACAATTCGCATGCCCCTTTATCGTTCATCCTAGAATTGTTTTTTTAAAAACTCCCCCTATAACCCTTCCCGTTTCACTGCGAAACAATTCGCATACCCCTTTATCGTTCACCCTGGAATTGTTTTCTTTAAACTCCCCCTTTAACCCTTCCCGTTTCACTGCGAAACGATTCGCATACCTCTTTATCGTTAACCTCAGAATTACAATTCGCATACCCCTTTATGGCCGGGGATATTTTGTCTGGGATATTTTGTCGGAGGATCTAGACGCCTGATACCATTGTAAATCCTATTAAAATGTAAGGATATCGATTCTTTATGGATAAATTATTTTTTCCCTATGAATCTATTTCAATAAGCAGTGAAAAATGGTACAATACCCATTTGTTTTTTTTTTGTTCATCGTTTGAAAGAAAAGCCATTTTCCTAATAAATTAAATTCGTTATTAAGCTACTTGCTTTTTGTAAACTTACACTAAAGTGTAATATTTCTGCGACTGTACCTACAATTAGATGTTTCAGAACTGATATATTTTTAAAATTCTTGTTTACTTCGTTGATAAGTTTTGTCCGGCATTAAACATTAATGTGTACAGAAGTCAAAACAAACAACTACGTGGCGTTTTTACTGACCATAAATAGCATCCATTCGATAAAGCATAAAATCTGTGATCACAAGGCAAAGGGTCTTATGTCAAATTTCTCACGTCAAAATGTATACAGTCAAACGAGCAAATCTATATAATTAAATTTGTCTGAAAAATTGGTCGATAATTTTATTTATTGAAGAGTTCTAATCAGACGTTAATCAAAGATTTGAAATCTAGATAATGTTGTCAAACTGCAGCTAACCATGGAATGATGTAATTGATAAACTTTATATATATTAGAGCTGTATTCGTTACTGAGTAACGGGTACATCGTTTGACTCGAAGTAACGAATCGTTACTTACAAATTCATTTCGTTACTCGTATTTGTCGTAGCCATGTCAGATCGACTCGTTTGATGCGGTTATACGTTATACGAACGAAGTCATACCGTATCACGTATGCGACGAGCCTCGATGCGATGGTACATGCTTGATGCTGTTAGTACACGATTGTATGTCGTATGAAAAGTAACGAGTAACGTAACGATACGAAAGTAACGGGTCCTGGTTCTTTAAGTAACGAATACATATACGGGTACACAATTTCTCGTTACTTTTACAGCTCTAATATATATTAATAGAAATGACAAATTCAATTAAATAAATTAATAGCTCTGTTCCAGCCTCTCTGCGAACGGTAACACAACCATCACAGTCATGCGCAGTAGCTAAAACAAAACTGTTAATGTCGGTTTTGGCTACTGCGCAAGACTGCGACGGTTCTGTTACCGTTCTCATAGAGCTTGGAACAGAGTATCGGCAAATACGCTAAAAATGCGACGTAAGCGATTTAGCCTATAGCTGCAGTTATGCTATTGGTTTGCCGACTATGTAATGTAAACATAGTGTATTGATTAGAACCTTTTAATACAAAAATATGGTATTTCTCTGCAAACAGTGCCTACTTCGCTATACAATGAATGTTTATGTTACATAGAGTTTGTAATTATAAACTTTAAAACAAAACAAACTTTACAATGCAAAATATGACCTTAATATACAGCAAATTTATGGACGTTATAAAACTGTTTTTCGTTTTAGCACGCATATTTGCCAAATGTAATAATATAAACTTCAGATATCTGAACAAACAGATTGTACCTTAAAACATACAATTTTGCGTTCAAAAAATACCTGACCAACGACCGTCAACAATTTTGTTATTGATTTAAAACATTACAAATGGACAATGCAAATAGAATTTATAATGTGCGTGAGATTGGTTTTTAATTAATGTTACCTATGTTTTTTATAATTAGGCAGTAGTTGAAAATTCTCCTTGGCGTAAGATTAAAAGAAATGATTTTTTTTTGTTCATTTTCAGGGTTTCGTAACAAAATTGTAAAAAACGAAACCCTCATAGTGAACCCCGACTGTCCACTCTTCGGTTTGTGACAGGTGTTAGATATATAATTATTTGTAGGGTAGAGTAATTACAATCCATCAATATTCTAGGAATCGCTGTCAAAAAAAATTGATCTCTCCCGTTACTCCCACCATCATGGTTGCTTATTTTGTTCTGAATTGACGTAGTCTGGTGTTCGGGTTTCGGAAAATCGAATTTATTTTTTTTACATTTTAGTAAGTATCATACATTGAGAAAATACTGTAAAAATTTTAGACCGAAATATTAAATATTTACAAAGCTATAGCATATAGTCAAGAGCAGCAACGGCCTTACGGTAAGACTCTTACCTCTCAATTGTTATCACGTTAGTGTTACCCTTATACTCTCGCAGAGTAGAGCAATAAAATTAGCAGAAAACGAGGCCTTTGAAAAAACGGAAGGTTTACTATACACCAGGCATAGCTGATTAGTGTAAATATTCATTTTTATTTTTTTGTAAGAAATCTGAAATCAAAACTTTAAACGCGTTTTTCTCAAAAGTACGTTTTCGTAAGCGGCGCGGGTGATTGAAACAATTGTATACAACTGATTGCTTTCAATTTTGCACAGGGTATTCTACACAACAATAGCTCCATCCGGTACTAGAATTACTGAATTATAAAAATTATTTCTATTTTTTAACCAACTTTCAACGACAAAATCACGATTTTCTCGTTGTTTTTTTTTTAAACCCGCCATTTTGTTATTTATCAATAAAAATGTTTATTTCTAGTACGGGATAGAGCCACAAGCCTACGAAACAATAACCAAATTAATTTTTATAATTCAGATGACTCCAAGTGACGTTATCACCCGTGCTAGCCACCTACCTCCATTTAAAGTAGTCTACTTTAGGTTAAAAAAACAATTATAAAATGGCGTAAAATTAAACAAAAAAATTTTTTTTTTCTTAGTTTACAATGTCAGTAAAAACATGTAACAAAGTTGGAATGATTGTACATTATTTTGTTATTAAAAAAAAATTCAGAAATAAGGGTTGAAAACGAGCCTGAACATAGGACTACGTCCTTAAATAAAATTTCATGAGAATTTATTTCAACAAAATTCCATGGAATATTGTTGAAATAACTCACATGGCATTTTTTTTTTAAATTCATTACAAAATAATCCACCATGGTGGTGGGAGTGACGGGTCGTTCATAAATGATTCACCTGTAAACAAACTAATCATTTTAATGTTACTGTCGATTTTGTTTTTTATTTACTTTACACGTCAACTTCTCTATTGGAAATGATCTATACGGAACCCTCAGTGAATGAAGTCAGCTCAAGCTTGACTTTTTTTTCAATACTTTGAATAATTGATGTAGTACTCTATGCTGTCATATTTTATGCATGAATTGGCAAGCAAGACAATTAATAGATTAAGTTGCACGCTTTGTTCATTTTTATTGATGGATTAAAGTAGGCTGACGGGCTACGAAGGGTGACAAAAATATTTCATGACTGTAAACATATGTCATTTGAGTGCGTTCAGTTGCTAGAATGTATCTTCTATCGTAAAAACAGAGATTTTTGCTAGATTTAAGATATACAAAAAACAATCAATTTTGTTTGTGCAGTAAATTTGGAAATTTTAAGATCACAAAACAAGGATAATATAATAACTATAAATTATGTAAAAAGTGTTTTAGTGAAATAGGAGATGAATTTACACCGATATTTAACTGACTTCGTTCTTTAATTATTAAAGTGAAAGTTACTTGAACTTCTTAATAATAATATAAAGCAGCGTACAAATACAAGTATTAAGAGCAACTGTGGTTGAAACAAAAATAAAAAATAAAGAATAGTTACTTCTTACCACAACAGTTAAGCTTAGTGTTTTCTGAAGATGAGAGCATAGCTACCGAAATGTACATCCGATAATAAAACTGTTGTGGTAAGAAGTAACTATTCTTTATTTGTTATTAGCGTACAATTAACTAAAATAAAAAAAGAAAATATATATTTTACGCACTCTTTGTTTCAAACAAAATGAAATTAACAAGACGTGAGAATTGAAAATCATCTAGTTTTCAACGCTAAGCGCTTGTCGCTTAACAGTCTGAACGCGACCTAGCTTTGAAAAGCTTAGTGTCAATTCCAGTACTTAATTTTTAATGATCCTGAGTGACTTGAAGCTTTTACTGTCTCTCCATCTGTTGCTTTAGCGTTAAAATATTTAAAACGTGTTCTATATGTACGCCATTCTATACATTTCTTATATGCATAAATAGAAAATATTGACTTTCAACACGCATTTGCTATAAATTGTGCGATCAATATTCGGAACATGTAAAATTAAACATATTTTGTATATATTTTAGTGTAAAATGGTAAATAAATAATTTGGTCAGAAATTTAAAATACATTTACGCTCAGTTACATTTACATTGAAAGTTAATATAATTTAAAAGTAGCTGTCACGTTGAAAGTGCTGCTAGAAAACAGGTATAATATCGTATTAATCTTTTCTTTCATAACCACTTTTTTCAAAACAATAAAAAACACTGTGACATTTTTTTATCCGTTAATTAATCGATGTTCTCTGTTTAGATACTTACGCGAATATTTTCTCTAACCGTACAAAAATTAGTAGAATAGTTTCAGTTTTTGTAACGTTGAGGCAAACATACACAATAGCTTAAATTAGAATGATTGATTAGTTATATCTGCCAATTTAATTTTTAAACTCTAGTCCACAGTCCCTATATTCGATCTGTCAATACAACCCACTTAAAAAAATAAGTCCAAACATATACAGGGTGTCCCATTAAGAATAGGACATAGAACAACCGCAGATTCTCCAATTCAAAATAAAACGATTAAGCGAAATATGCTTAGATAAAATGTTACTCGCTCTACCAGTGGCGTACGGCTGGAGTAAGTAATGCTTGTACCTCTTCTAAATGTTACGCCGCTGTCTAAATTTTAATTTTGACTATAATTTTATTTTTTTGATATTTTCCAAAAGTCATTGGTTTTCGAGATATTCGCAGTTAAAGATAGATAGACATGTACTTTTTATTTGTATTATTATTAATAATATTCATTTTTACAATTTTGTCTTAAAAAAAACTGCGAATATCTCGAAAACCAATGACTTTACAACAAACTAACAAGTGTACATTATTGACTTAGAAAATATCAAATAATTAGAATTATAGTCAAAATTAAAAATTTAGACAGCGGCGTAACATTTAGAAGGGGTACAAGCATTAGTTACTCCTGCCATACGCCACTGGTAGAGCGTACTGAACTAATTTTTTTATTGTTAGGTGCATTTAATGATATTTAACAAGTGTGCCGATTTGAGTAAAATTATACGGTGCATTAAAAAAAATTATGGACATTAATAATTTATCAGTTTTCAACTTCAACATCCCGTATTTCGGAAACGAGAAACATTTTATCTAAGCATATTTCGCTTAATCGTTTTATTTTGAATTGGAGAATCTGCGGTTGTTCTATGTCCCATTCTTAATGGGACACCCTGTATAGAAGCTACGGCCTTAATTTGTAAAATAATTCTGTCTTTAGTGGAATTTTCATTCTACTGTGTAATTTGTGCGTGTGTCAGTAAGAAGATGAGCTTTCTACTTTGTACACATAGCTATGGGCTACGTTTTGATGATGTTACACCAGCATACATAAAACATCACATGCTTATTTGAATTTGGTTGCACATAACATGTCGGTGTCCCAGTTAAATTGTTTTTTCTTGCGGTGTTCATTCAAATTTCAGACAAGGGATTTTAAAATTATTATTATACTAGCGGTCCGGGTCCGACTTCGCCCGGATTTGTAGATTACCTATTAAAGATGAACATATTATGCTGCATCGGACTTTCTTATAGAATAAAGAGCCGTATTTGCAGGCGTTGACATATATTTATTAATAATAGTCATTGCCGCGGGATGGCGCTGCTATCACTACCTGTGAAAACTTTGCTAGTTTCCACCTGTGTGCATTACCCAGTAGCTGACGCGATATTGTTTCATGCGACAGATATCGGTCCACCGCTACGCTCGAGCTGGTTCTCCTTATTATGACTTTTACATTGTCAGAGAGGAGAGACTGTATAGAAGTTTATTTCTAATGGAACAGTGTGGCCGGAAATTTTAGTTTGTCTTGTTTCTGTTAGATGACAGAACGATTGAGGTTTATTGTCGATGTACAGATGTCACTATTTGGTGCTCATGTCCGCCCGTCTGTTTGTTCGTATTTGTACAAGCATCATTTGAGAACGGTTGGATCGATTTTGATTAAACTTACACTGTTAATGGGTACATAATGTAAGTAGAATTAAGTAAAAAAAACGATATCAACGTGAGCAAATCTGCAGTCAAAATGCGAAGTCGCGGGTAAATGCTAGTACAAGACAATATCGATTCCGTGGTATACATTTCTGAAACAATGTTATGTCATGATAATGCAAGTCACGAAGAAAATGTATCGAAAACAAACTCATAACATCTAGGCATGTATGATTTGAAATAGAGATACGGGACATAATAAGCGACATTCCGGCGCGTGATCACCAGGAAGCCTTGTCGACGACGTCAGTCAATCGACGCTCTAATGACGTACCGCGACGCCCGTCGCTGTTTATATCGTTTAACAACATTTCTGCTTATTAGCAATTTGTACTGTATTTGTGTACAATAATATACAATCAGGACCGGTGCAAGGGTTTCTTACGTTTAAAGCGAGACCTAAACCCAGCCGCCATCGATCAACATGTCACAATCAATTGTCGCGCGTCTATAATCTGCAATCTGTCTATCAAGAAGTAATGGGGTCATCCCGCATTTTTTTTTGTTTGCATCTACATTATAAAATATTGATTTGGAAACATTTTTTTTTTGGAAATTTTTCGGAATCTTTTCCTACAATAAAATAATACGCAAAAGTGTGTTTTTTTCGATGCATTTTTAAATATAAAATTGTGTCACTACCGAAATGACGTATATAAAAGTCAACCTGTGATTGGCTGACTGGATCTATTGCGTTACGCTCACTGATCTGTCAAATTGAAAGCATACCAAGAGGAAGATATTTTATATACATAACAGATTTATACTGGGATTGTCTTTTACTGGCGATTTAAAACTTTTTAAGGATATAAAATTTATTAATTATGTATGACAAATAATAGATTATGAAATTTTGATAGGTGGTACCCCGTTTTCCTAATGATTTTTAGGGACATTTCAAGATGTTTCATTGTCACTAGCGAACCGAAGTTTTTAATTTAGCAACATTGCAGTACATCGACAGAATACGAACATTAATTTTTACGAAGTAATTTGTTCAGATGTAAAAAAAGAAGTAATTAGAGAGCGTCATTAGTCATTAACAAGAGTAGAAATAAAAATTTACGTCGCATAAAATGCTCAGAGCTCGTCTACATTCTTATAATGATGCTTATTTGTGTTTTTTTTTTCTTCTAAGAATTTCACCACACCTTTCTACGAGCAGATTCACTTTTTACGAATGGCAATAAAAAAATGTATTACATTTTATGAAACTGAATATCGCGTTACATTTTATTAAGCAATTTTTATTTTATAGTTCAATTAATAAGCACCAGAAATTTACATTTAAAAACTTGCTATATTCGATGAATTCTAGCAGTACTCGCACAAAGTGTCTACTAAAAATCTAAAAATAAAAATTATTGCTGCAAAGCTGTTTTTTACGGTTTTTACAACTTTGCATATTTTTTGACGTGATAACGTCTTATAAATTGATGAATCACCAATCTTATAAATTGATAAAACACCGGCTGCATGCACGAAAAAGTGTAACGTTCCTAAATCCTAACGTTCCTAACGTTCGTAACAACGTTCCGCCTGACCCTGTGCGTGCTTTTTGCTAATTTCTCGCTCAATTTAAATCAGATCGGTTTGAAACCAGTCTTAAACGAAAGAGGAGAACATTTTACATAGATTTCGTATAACAGAATTTGCCTAAACAGTTTTTTTATACAAATTTATATAGAAAAATAGCTGTATAAACGCAATGTTGTCTAATGCATGGCGCAACGCGGTCGGTCGTCTTTGTTTGCCGTACATGGAAATTAGAAGATAACGTATGTCTTGTCTTAACATGAAAACGGCTGCATTTCTAATGTTTAATTCAATTTTTTGACATTAGTATTTTGTGAAATGCAACGCCTTCTAAGTTAAGTATTGGAATAACTAATTATTATTAGAACATAATACTTTGACAGTTGCAAACGTCACTTTTGACATTTCTTATCATTCCGACAACAAGGATAAGCGGATTGAAACCAAATTTTGGGAGGTTTAGGTTATGTATTACGGAATACGTTATCACGTAAAACTATCGTCCGTAAACCGACTTTACAGACAACCAATTTTTTTAAGAATATTCTCTGCACTCCTCGTTTCGAAACCTCCGCCACGCCTAAAAACGATTACAATCAAAAGTTACAGCCAAAATCAAAAGAGGACTCTTGTCTTATGTTGAAGCATTTGCTGTTTTTCGGAATCCAATCTTAAATTGTATTGTATTTTTTAGTTGTAAGCTATTTAGGTTTTTAAATACAAAAGATTATGATTTGAGCATATTATAGCCATTCGAAATATGTTTATGTCTCTTCACTGAAAAATAACAATTTTTGAATTTCGACATTGCTTTGTTCAAAGATGAAACCCAAGGACCTTGGTCGGGTTGCACAAGTAATATTAAGATTAATACGACACTGAAATATAAAGTGGGTTTCTTGAATACCTTTGTAACGGCGCTTGATATAATAAACAATACAGCCTATATTTTTCCCCGTTTCTTTTCTTATTACTTCCATTTTCCTCACAACTTTTTTCACTTACATAATATGATGCCAGTTTGACACATTTTCGTCAGTCGGTTTATTATTAGATTAACTACTTGAAAATACCTTTTATTCAACAGGCGTGAGTAATATATAATTTCGGGGCCCTGCTAAATTCGGGAGAAATAATAAATTACTTCATGTTGACGCGTAGAGTGCGAATACTGTACGGTAATATATTACTGCACAGTTTCTGGACCAATAGAAACGCGGTAGCGATTTGTATATATTAAAACAGTATCGCAATTCAGCGAAAGTCAGGGCCATCTTGTATGCATCGAGGGCAGGGGGTACGTCAATCAATGAAGTGATTTATTATTTCTCCCTCTTTTATCAGGGCCCCGATTACATATTATTACTCGTGCTAGTTGAATAAAGTATTATGTGCGACTATAGATCGAAGGAGAATATTCCACACTCATGGAATCTTCTCCTTCTCTCACTAGTCGCACAATAATATACTATTATTCAACACGCGTGAGTAATATATAATTTCGGGGCCCTGGTAAATTCGGGAGAAATAATAAATTACTTCATGTTGACGCGTAGAGTGCTAATAATGAGCCGAAACTGTACGATAATGTATTACTGCATAGTTTCTGGGCCAATAGGAACGCGGTAGCGAGCCGAAACTGTACGGTAATGAATTATTACTGCATAGTTTCTGGACCAATAGGAACGCGGTAGCGAAAGTCAGGGCCATCTTGTGTGCATCGAGGGCGGTGGGTACGTCAATCAATGAATTGATTTATTATTTTTCCCTCTTTTATCAGGGCCCCGATTACATATTATTCGTGCTAGTTGAATAAAGTATTATGTGCGACCATTGATCGAAGGAGAATATTCCACTCGCGTGTTACCGCACTCGCTACGCTCGTGCGGCAAATTTCACGCTCATGGAATCTTCTCCTTCTCTCACTAGTCGCACAATACCTATACTATTTTTCAACAGATTCGGGGCGGCGTTTCAGAACCTCGGTTTTTTCTTCCATCATAATAAACAAGTTATTGTCGAATTTATATGAGACTTCTACCAATTATGGATATTGACAATATTTTCTTAAGCTCGGCGCTACTAGTGGTGATATTATGCGCAAACGAGAGATATGATAATATCCCGCGCACGAGACAAATATGATATTTTTGGCACGTGCCTTCTTATAAAATAGTCGATTCATACTTCATATTCAGTATTTTTTAAAAATTGTTATTTTCCGTCTTTTAAATTTTTTTTAGTGCTTACTCCTTGCACTAATATCCTGGAGTACTGAAAGATAAGAATTTTTATGCAGTTTTTTTAACGGTTTTTTAACTTAGCTGTCATTGCTTTGCGGTATCACTATCTTCGCGCAGGACGTACAGAACGATTTCTAAAGCTATTATAGTCGAGAAGATAAATTGATGTGTACGTCGTCACAAAAGCTATCAAGATCAAGTGAATTGATGCCTATTTACTTGAGGAAACACCGTCTTCTTTTACGAGTCTCTCATACTACCATCTATACACAGGATGTTCCTACAAAAAAACGTCTAAAACAAGGAATAAATCCCTTTTGAACCGCGGGTTTTTCAGTCGCAAAGAGCAAGAAGATTTTACGCGGTTAAAAAATCTTATTTTGATGACAATATTTATCACCGTACAATACTTGATCTACTCAAAATTTTTAATCACGACGTGTTGCAACAAATTGCTGTACATAACAATTTTTCGCATTCTGTAGCTAAAGGGTGGAATCTTTTTGTTCTTACTATTCTGTTTGTGTACTTTCTAAGCCCTTAACTGCTGGTGCTAGTAGCTTTTGGACTCGAGGAGCAACGAGACAAAAAAAAATTGTAAAATCATAAAAAAGTGAATTTTGACCTCAGTACTTGTGGAGTTGGAATGGTAAAAAAATGACGCGACATATTTATTTCAAAGCAGATGTTCAAATAAAAATATGATTGGTCCTAAATCACAGCAGGAAAAAGACCCTGAAATTATAACAAAAAAGTAGTTGAACATTCTGTATGCTTGTATGTTACACATTCGTCCTGACAGACGTAGTACAATGCAATAAGTAGCAGACATTCTTACCCTCATATACACCCCTGTGTGCGATGTGAGTGGAAATAATATTTAAGACTCAACGTCACTGAGTGATTTATCAAGTTTTCAAAAGAAGAAAAAAACGAGTGATAACACTAATTGCAGTTGGATAAAAGAAGAAATGATATCTTGGTCTAAAAAATAAGTATACCCTTATAGGTGGTATATCTCTCATAAGATTAATGCAATAAATTACATCCGTACAAAAGGTTATGTTATGATTTACTGGCCGACAAGAAATCAGAAATCTTCACAGAGTGACGCAACTATAACCCAGTTTATATGTTAAAATATGCTCTGCATTTCTCTATATTTTTCTCAAATATATTATAATTAGATTGAAGGAGATTTATTTGGTTGAGGAAGCGATACTTTGGTAAATCTTATTTCTATTGAACGTCAACCAAATAAATCTCCTTCAATACATATTTTGGACTGCGTCACGTAGTCTGTGTTTATACCATAATTGCCTTTTATAAAATTATGTTAACTGCGTCAACGACGAAAGACGGTTCTTTCAGAAGATGGCATAAATTTTCCACTTTTACGTTGAATTAATTTGGTTACGGGGCCTTGTTGACTACCTTGGCCATATTTTGGCGAAATAAACATACAGATGTTTCATTATTATTAATAAAATTAATTTAAGATGATAGGGTGCTTGAAAAAGTGTGAAAAGGAAACGTTTGAAGAAATCATTTGAAATTTGAAAATAATCCGAGTTAGACCCTGTTAAAACTAAAACCCTCTAAAGAAACATAGCACGTTTAATATAGCTGCCACTTAAGAAACCAATTAGACAAGCCGCTTTTTGTTCTGTGTATTGTATTTCAATTACATTCATGTAGTTTTGTAATAACAGTCGTATCGGTTACACGATGTAGTACAGTTCAATAATATCGGTAATGTTCTCTTGTTTTGTCGATGTTGTTATCTTCCAGACTTCTTGTGGATTACATAGCAATCGAGATATAAATTATAATTGCAACATACGATTAGACTTGCATTTAAAAGGCAACATATTCGAATCCTCACAAAGGCAGATGTACAAATCTTTGATTAACGTCTGAATAAAACTCTTCAAATAATAGTATATTGTGCGACTAGTGAGAGAAGGAGAAGATTTCACGAGCGTAAAACGTACGCGAGTGGAATATTCTCCTTCGATCAATGGTCGCACATAATACTTTATTCAACTAGCAGGAGTAATATGTAATCGGGGCCCTGATAAAAGAGGGAAAAATAATAAATCACTTCACTGATTGACGTACCCACCGTCAGTGTAAGATTGCCATGACTTTCGCTGAATTGCGATGCTGTTTTCATATATACAATACCGCCTACCACGTTCCTATTGGTCCAGAAGCTGCGTGCAGTTTTTTTTCATTATTTCACGCTTGGGCTTGCTACTGAGTTTTTATGGGTCCAGAAAATTCATTACCACACTGTACGGCTTATTATTAGCACTCTACGCGTCAACATGAAGTAATTTATTATTTCTCCCGAGTTTAGCAGGACCCCGAAATTACATATTACTCACGCGTGTTGAATAAATAAAATTATCGACCGATTTTTTTCAGACTATAATATTATATTGACAAAAATAATAAAATTATAAATCTATATTTCATTAAATATCCATGACTACTTATTAAAAAATTGTTTGTATTAATTTTTTATTAATTGTAAATAATTTAAACTTGATCCATTCTATAAGAAAATAAGTAGATATACTAATTAATTTTTAAATTTTTAGAATATTTCTGAAGAAAATCTAAATCCGGATTGAAACGTCATCTAATGAAATATTGATTTATAATTAAAATTATCGACCAATTTTTCAGACAATATATTAACAAAAAGTATAAAATTAATACATTAACGTTTCAATCGGGATTTGGACCTTCTTCTGAAAAATTGGTTGATAATTTTATTTATTGAAGAGTTCTAATCAGACGTTAATCAAAGATTTGTATATTGATTTATAATTTTATTATTTTTGTCAATATACAGTCTGAAAAAAAATTGGTCGATAATTTTATTTATTTGAAAAGGCAGATGTAATCACCACATTTTTTCTCTATAAAAAAATAAAAATTTTTACGCCAAATAGGTTCAGAGGGACGGACGAACACAGAAGATAAGTGTTTCGTTTGCACGGAATGCTGAAAACAAACAAACGAAATATTGATGTTAATTTGGTGTAATAAAAATTCCGCAATATTTATATCCTTTAATGTTGCTGATTATTTAACCCCACTTAACTATGTAAAAATGAATTTTCACTCTCACAGTCGGGAATCCTCCACTTCGCCGGCGGCTAATAAGGGACCTATCGCACTCATTTTTATAGTAATTTAGTCTAGATCAACGTTGCCCCAATTTTGACTCCCGACCCGCATACGGCTCGTCGAGAGTTTAATTGTGGGTCAAATATAAATAAAAAATATTCGTGATTTTTTGAAATTGTATCCTGCAAATATACCCACTCCCAGAAAACTGTCTTTATCGTGTCAATGGTTCACCGGTTTGAATGGTCAGCTTTTGTTTTTTTTTTGTGCAAATCAAGTCGTGTTTCTGACCTCTCCCACTTTTATTACAACCTGCAGTCACAGAGGTAATAAATTTTCCAATAAGAACAACTTGTATTTTCTCTCGGTAACATATTTTCTCATTTTCTTTATCTTATTTCAACTATCCCGAAGCTTATCTTTTCTCAGCACAAATAAAAATGGAATTTGCAGCCTGGCAACTGTCTGCCTTTAGGCTACATTATGCTTCTCTGTAATATTTTTTGTTCTCTATCTATACTAGTATATTATCAAGCTGAAGAGTTTGTTTATAATATACTAGCGGTCTCGTCCGGTTTCACCCGGGTGCAAAGAACGAATAATGGGGGGAACATGAGAGTACGCACATTCATCTTAGCTTACAGAGATGAATGTTGCGTCCAAATTGCATGATAATCGGAGTTAACGTTCAACAGTTTTTTGAGTTACATTTTGCAACATTTTTCATTGATGCTCTGCTCCTATTGGGCGTAGCGTGATATTATATAACCTATGGTTTTCCTCGATAAATGGACTATCCAACAAAAAAAAAATTTCCAATTCGAACTAGTAGTTCTTGAGATTAGCGCGTTCAACCAAACAAACAAACAAACTCTTCAGCTTTATATATTAGTTTAGATTTTACATATAATATCGTATGATAACGGATTACAAAATCCACATACTGTGAGAGTTGTTTTTTTAATGAATTATGCACGCGTTAGCTCAATTAATTCAAATAAATAAAATCGTAACTTAGTCTGTAATTGAACAGTTTTAAAGATTCCTAGAGTGAATTTTCAGGTTTCATCATTTTTTTGCTGTTTATATTTTTGTGTAGGTACCTATCTATATTAATATATACCTAAAGCTGGAGAGTTTGTTTCGTTGAACGCGCTAATCTCAGGAACTACCGGTTAGAATAATATGAATACATTTTTTTTGTTGGATAGTCCATTTATCGAGGAAGGCTATAGCGCTATATAATATCACGCTACGACCAATAGGAGCGGAGCATCAATGAAAAATGTAACTCAAAATTTATCCGGCTGTGGATAGAATAAGAGTAAAGTAAATTAATGTCGGTATAAATTCGTTGTACGTATCATGCGGTCAACGGACACAACAACGATAATAATTTTTCGATTTCCAATCGATTGCTTGGAAAATTGATTTCGTAGACGTCGGATATGGTTCTGGCATTAATTCTTATTTAGTTAGACTATTGAATTACGAGCAGAGCTACGTCGTCTCGCAAAAGAGGATTGCGATTGGAAATATAATTCCAGCATGTAATCGCTGGAGGCAGGTTTAGGTTTACATGCCTTGTTTACTAACAGGATAAACATTGATTTGTGTCTACATTACTTAAGGTCCGTTTACAATGTTGGTTTTCATCAAGCGTTGTTAGATTATACAATTATTCTATCAGCTGCGGCAGAGCCACAGTACTGTAATGTCCCCTTCTTCAACCTATTATACTCTGTTGATGAATATCTATACTTATATATAAAGTTGAGAGTTTGTTTGTTTGTTTGAACGCGCTAATCTCAGGAACTACTGGTTTAAATTGAAAAAAAATTTGTTGTTGGATAGCCCATTTATCGAGGAAGGCTATAGGCTATAATCAGGCTACGACAATTAGACGCGGAGCATTAATGAAAAATGTTGCAAAATGTATCTCAAAAATAAGCTTCTATTTAGGTGAAATGCACTAACTAAATATACTCATATTAGCGTTGTCAGAATACAAAGCCGGCTAGCTCAATCAGTAGAGCACACGACTGTCAATATCAGGGTCGTGGATTCGAGCCCTACGTTGGGCGAATTCATTTTTATTTTTTTTTATTTTCTACATTGCTTTCTTCTAAGGCTTACATTTAAATTTATTTTAATTTTATTTAATTAGTTAAGAACGGTAACTCCGATCATCATGAAATTTGGACACAACATTCATCTCGGTAAACTGAGATGAATGTGTGTACTCATGTTCCTCCCTTCCCCATTCGTTCTTTTACACCCGGGTGAAACCGGGCGGGACCGCTAGTTTTAATATAAATTTTAATCTGTATTATAATATGTCTAAATTTTAAGTTTATGTAATTGTATCGAACGCATTCAATACTACTTAGCAGTCACATGAATAAAGGAAATTTATTATTATTATTCGGTTTTAAGCCCGGTCGCAATCGATTGATTCACTCTATAAATATTTAACAAAAAAAAAAACACACACACACACACACACACACCTACGAACTTCCATTCAGAAATAGTCAGAATTGCTTTCAAGGGTCCGAAAACGTCGCGATCTGATTTAAACTCGATTTTCGAAAACCGGACCAAAACCAATAACTCCTTTTACCATTCAAACCCACAAGTGGGGAACAGTACTAGTTTAGGTCAAAATTCACTTTTCAAAATTTTACAATATTTTTTTGTTTTGATGGTCTGTTAGTCTGTGAGAACGATACAGGTCGAACGGATTGAAACTAAATTTTGAAAGGATATGGATGCAATTAATATAAAGAGCCCTATTGTTTTTTGGGGAAAATCGGCGCATGCGCAGAACAGATATATGTTATAACATTGTTTTTTAATGTAATAATGGTATATTTTCATAACAGCCTATTATTCTATTTATTTTTTCATTTTTTGTTTTTGTTTAAATTTTTTTTCTAAACTTTATAGTTTTGAAAATATTTTGAAAATAAAAAAATCAGCTGTTCTTTTCTTTTGTAGATCTGTTAGAAATAAAACCGGTTAAGCATGCTTTGATTAATTTTTACATGACGTGGAACATATTATGTACGTAATCATGGCAAATGTCATATTCAATACTAGCCATTACCCGCGTCACCTCACCCGACAACAGAAATTTTATTTTTTTTATACTATATAATGTAACATTTTGAAGTTGGAATGGTCTCGTCGCCCAATTGACTGGAATTTTTTAATAGCGGGAAGTTAATAAAAACAAAGTTATCAAAAGTGCAGACTTGAAGTTGAAAGACCCTGTTCAGAGATAAATATAGCTCTATGTATAATTATTTATGTAAACAATATTATGATACAATGTTCTGTTTGTTTCAGAGGACAGTTTACAGGACGAATACTCGGAGAGTGCTTTAGAGAATCTTCTTCAGAATAATGAACAGAAGTGAGTACCATAATTGATTGTGCAACGATACCAAAAGCCTATGTGCTAGAGCTTTAATTTGGTGGACATCACAAACTACGTGTATCGAACGGTCGCTAAGAAACAATCGATGTCTTTCAATTATATGTCCGACGTTAATTAGACACTGTGTTTCCCGTGTAGCATCTTAATTTAAGACCGCCAGAGTAAAAATAGACCAATCGCTTTTAATTATTGATTCAATGACGTCAGTAGCAAGGCATATTGTTGGTTCATTTTTGTAATAATAGTTCTAGGACAGTGATTCCCAAAGTGGTCTATATCGACCCCCAGGGGTCGACAACAACTTGCAAGGGGTCCATGTCAGCGGGAAAAAAATTGGGCGTCCATAAAATGAAAATGGGGGTCAACGATAGTGAATCTCCTAACAAAAAAAGAAACAAACTGGACATAGTTAACCGAAGAGATTTAAGATTTTTAACTAAATTGATGCCAAATATTGAAAATTTATTATTAAAGCATCAGGTTCATCCCTCACACTAGAAGCATTTATTTTTTGCTTAGTTATTTTATGTAACAGAAAGTAAATTTTAATTTGAATCTAATTAATAAATGTATAAAACTAAACATTTCACACTACATTTCACTACCGTTATAAATTTAAATCGTTCAAAGTGAGTAGCACTATACCGGTTGTCAAAAATACATTTGAAATTAATGAATTTGCAAAAAATCAATATCAGATAAGCAGGGGGTCTACCCAAAACCGAAAAACATGGCAAGTGATCTACGAGATAAAAAAGTTTGGGAACCTCTGTTCTAGGAGAAGTATACCAAAAAGGCAGTGAAGACGTATAGGTATTTATTGTATTTTTATTTGCTATCACACTTTTAGAATCAATCAAACAAAAAATGTCACGGGATGATAGGAACCGCTCCTTGACCGGTTAGATGGGCATAGAAGTAACTTTCTTACGGGAAACGAAGTATTTGTGGTCCAGACTTCAGATTCTATGAAAATCGATAACAGTTGTATTATATTTGGAAAAGAAGGCCCGAGCTTGACTTCGGTTAAAAAATAACAGCGAATATCGTTTGAAACTCACCAATGTTTAATTCTTGTGCTCCGGCCAAAATTTCTTGATGTTACGGAAGCCCCATTGCTCACCAAAAAAATCATATCCATTGACTTTGGTGCACATTTTTTTACGTCATTCACCGGAATATTACGGTCGCTATATCACGGTACTGCTTTCGTTGAAAAGCATGCCTTTGAAAGACACAATCTAGTTGTAACTAATTGGCCATCCAGTGTTGTATAATAGTTATAAGATAATATACCCTGTTGGATAAAGATATCTTTGAACGCATGTTACATAAAATATAAACACGACACGTGTAACAAAATTAGTTAAATATCTAGAGAATAGTTTGGAGGTTCATTCAGACCACCAAAAGTTCCTAAGTTCCTTTATTGAAGCAATTAATTTTGTGTACATAACGCGCCAACACATATAAAGACACAACAATCACCGCGATAACGACATAGTACAGAACATAGTAAAGAATGACGTAACTTAATTAAAGATTACATAACATCATGCTGGTCTTTTGGGACAAAATCCTACGATTTTAAGATTGACTTTTTACGAAAACATTTTGTTTTTGACGTGATAACGTCTTATAAATTGATGAATCACGTCAATATGAAAAGATGAAACACCGGCTGCATGCACGAAAAAGTGTAACGTTCCTAACGTTCCGCCTGACCCTGTGCGTGATTATTAAATATGATATTCGAGCGGAATACGTTATCACGTAAAACTATCGTCCGTAAACCGACTTTACAGACAACCATTTTTTTTATATTAGCGCGACTCTCGTAGGGCGTAGTCTCGATATCAACAACGATTTTCTTGGATGAGCTTTAGAAAGTCTTGGACATAGTTTCGTCGAAACCGAGACTGTCTAAGCTCTATAGACAGATCGTCGGAGCGGCGACCGTAAAAATGGTTCCGATTTTACAGAGGATGAAATTTTCAGAAAAGACAGTGATTTTAATCAGTTGTTTAGGCAACCCTGCGAGAACCTAAACAGGGAAACGATGTTTTTAAAGTGTTTATTTAAAAAAAGAGGAACCAGGAAGTTTAACAACGTTAGCTGTTAATTTAGTGCACTGCAACAAGCAGTAGGTAACAAAAATATTGATTTATACGTTACGCGTGTTATTTCTTAGGCGCAATAAAAACATTAATTTTGTTTACGTAATAATTAAACTAAGGGTGGAATCAAATGTCCATAACAGGGACGGACTTGAAAACCCCTGTCTCTAGTCAATCGTGAAACTTCTTAGATTGTAGCATTTGTTGACGATTTTATTATTTCATGATTAGAAAACGGATTTGTTACCGTGGCTAGAGAAAATGCTACGTTTAAACACAGTACACACTGCGCATGCGTGTAGGATGTATGACAGAGAGAGTAGAAACGATTCTCTCACTCTTTTCTCTCAACTGTCGGTCACTTAAGTGTGCAACATATGGGAAAATTTTTAATTAAATGCACAACCAAAATACAAATATCGCCAAAATTTGGTGCATGTCCGATAATCATTTTAGGTGCTCTTAGAATTGTTGAAACTCAAACAGCATACAGAATGAGTCAAAAAATATAAAAATTGTACAAGAGAGAAAAGCAAGCACAGGGTCAGGCGGAACGTTAGGAACGTTACACTTTTTCGTGCATGTAGCCGGTGTTTTATCAATTTATAAGATTGGTGATTCATCAATTTATAAGACGTTATCACGTCAAAAAAGTTGTTTAGAATTAAAAGTTATGCCCAAATACCAAAACATGGCCTTCTAAGAAAACAATTTTTTTTTTTTAAAAACCAAAATTATAATTTTTTTTAAGTTTTTTTTTAAACACACTAATAAATTATTCAAAATCAAATCAATTTCGCATAACTTTGTTCAAATTCAGGCATATTTGTAAAATTAACTTAGATTATTAAAAAGAATCGCAGGATTGTGGACAAAAAGTTCTTTATTCAGTGTACGACGCTTCGTCTATAAATTTAGACTTTTTTGAAAAAGTCTAAATTTATAGACAAAACGTCGTACACTGAATAAAGAACTTTTTGTCCACAATCCTGCGATTCTTTTTAATAATTGTCTCGATGGACACGATTTCTAATATATATTAACTTAGATTTTTAATTTTTTATGGAATCACAAACTTTATGTTTGTTGCAACGATATTAAACACCCTGTATGATGTTTGAGTTTCAACAATTCTAAGACCACCTAAAATGATTATCGGACATGCACCAACTTTTGGCAATATTTGTATTTTGGTTGTGCATTTAATTAAAAATTTTCTCATATCTTGCACACTCTATAGCAAATAAGACGCTAGAAATACTAAGTTCGGTTCTGTTTTGAAGTATTAAATTCGAAATTTTAATTACCTCATTCAGCTATTAATATCGAATAAACACACCTTAATTACGGTAATGTATATATGCCTAGTACAACAAATTTAGAATCATAATAATATTAATGACGACCACGAATTGAACTGAAAAGGTCAAATGATAACAATAAATTTATCTACGAATATCATCTGATCATTATATACAGTAGAATTACATTAACCCAAGCCCGTTCTATCCGAGTCTGCGGTTTACATTTAATTTTTTCTCCCCGTACTAACCGAACCCTCGCAAGAGCTCGGATTACCCGAGCAATCCGATTGTTATTATCGGGTCGACATAAATATTTTAATGAGTAAATGTTGATTTAGTCGTAGAAATATGCAGTATTTTTAAATCCTTAAAAAGTTCGGATTATCCGATTATTCGAATAGCTCGCATAATCTAAGTTTTACCGTTTTACTGTAATCTAATTATAAAACAAACTATCAATTAAAGCTGTCCACACATACATACAGCGTGTCCACGGAAGTTCTTTACAAATGGAATTTTTTTTTATTAATTATTGGAGCCAAAATTTTTTCTGTGGAAAAGTTCTGCTTCGTCCAAAACCTCTAAAACACCAAAGAAAATTTTTTTCGGCCTAAAGTTATACGAGGGAAATCAAAAAGTTTTATTTGACTAAAAATAAAAATTATCTGTGATATTCAAGATTTTCGTAAATTTAGTTACATAATCAAATTTAATTCAAAATAATAACATAACTAACTTTTAAGTAATTATTTATTCATAATTATAAATCAGAATTCAACATATCCTTCATCTCTCTCCATACAAAGAACGGTTCTCCTTCCAAAATCCGTCACTGACTCACTGAATTTCGAATCATTGTAGAAGGAATTTGATGGATTTTTTACAGGCATTTTATTTTCAATTACTTGACATTTAATACGTGCTATTCTTTTGTTTTCCAAGCCTACTACGGGCGAAAATCTTGAATATCACAGATAATTTTTATTTTTTGTAAAATAAAACTTTTTGATTTCCCTCGTAAAACTTTAGGCCGAAAAAAATTTTCTTTGTTGTTTTAGAGGTTTTGGACGAAGCAGAACTTTTCCACAGAAAAAAATTTTTGCCCCAATAATTAATAAAAAAAAATTTCATTTGTAAAGAATTTCCGTGGACACGCTGTATATATTATATCTTAAAAAAGTACGCGTTTAAAACTACGCATATTCATCAACGTTCGTCGCACATGTACGCGTGTCCATAATATATTACGTCACGATCGCGTTTCCACGGAGACAAGTGCCTTATAAAACGCAAATAACATTTTTATAATAATTGCGCTATGAAATGAAAAAATCAAGTAGTTTAGGTTGGATTAGTAAGTCAGATTCCATTTACATCCATCAAAGTTTAATCCTCTCATTCGAAACTATTTAAGTTCAATTTTTCAAAATAACGTTTTACACTTAAAGCAATAGAGTAAAATGAAAAACTCCTCGGTACCTGTTATCCTAGTAAAATATTTTATTCAACTCATGCGCGCTATTCATATTTTATCATGCCTAAAAACCGAACCCTAAATAGCCATTTACCGACTGGTGACAATTACTTGTCATAACTCAATGAAAATTCCTACTAGCTCGGCCATTGTGGAGTAATGAAAATAAACGTAACTATTTTCTGAGTCGTAACGAAATAGTAGGTAACAATAACTCCGTTGTTACCCATTGAGGCTAAAATTGAGAGGCCGAATGTTTTCGACATGGAGTTTATTCATAACCGGCTAACCTCAAACCAAAACATTGAATCGTGCTGTTTGGTGCTGTTAGTATTGACAGTTTTTTATAAAAAAATAAATAGATATTTACAACATCTCATTAATAACAATAAATAAAACATGAATAACGCGCAATTGTTGAATAAAATTATGGGCGTAACTTGTAGGCTAAATCATGACCTGACACGCCATGAATGACTTAGACTACTAGTTACGCCAATAACTATTAATATTCGTGTTACGTTTTTAAAATACAATTATTTTTAGAGAAATATTTCTGTTAAAAAAATACATAAGCAAATTTAGTGATGAGACGGGTTAAATGTTTGATGACGTGGCGATATCTCTAATTGTCGGTCACTGTTGCCGCTTTTAGTGTATAGATAGGCTGAATGTTATCAAAAGATATTTCTAATTTCCTTGCAGACGTTCTTCCTTAATCTATCTTTTCAGACGCGGCTGTGTTCGACGCGGCGGGAATTGCGACCATCGACCAAACGACTGCTGTTACAATAGTTCGTGTCGGTGCAATTTGTGGGGCTCCAACTGCCGATGCCAGCGCATGGGGCTCTTCCAGAAGTGGGGCTAAACGCCTCGTACCTAAATCCCACCGCACCGTGTTATTATACAACGACCCCCAGGCTTATCGAATAACTGCTAACGATTCAATCTATGCGAGAATATAATATATATTTTTTGATGAAGATTATTTCAGATTTTATTCAATGATTTTTACGTTTAAATTATTCTTATTTGATTTAATGTCTAACAGTGCTTTGTAATAATCAGCTGATAAATGTGTTTACACGTTTAGCATTTGCTTAAAGAGTACGTAGAATTTTTATTTGTAAGCAAAATATATAAAAAATTTGATATGCTTTTCGACTTTTGTCGAAAAGTGTCAATTGAAAAACATCAAAGTATCTGTTGTGGAATTGTAATCATAATTAATGAAGAAGAAAAACATCTACCGATTAATTTACTTATCAATTATATGTCAATAGTAAAAATCTTTGCAAAAAAATTATTGAATGTTATGTCTAAGCAAATTGTCGGGCGATACAGCAAAGAACGTCAGTTCTTCATTTCTGAACGATAATTTTTTTTTCTGTTCGACATTTTTGATTAGATCTATTTTATATATTTAATAAAATTGATATGAAAATTTAAACGTATATTGTATTACATATTAATGTATATTTTCAGCTGCCTTCTGATTGGAGATTCATCCAGCCACATCTACCAATTAGAGAGCATGTCTGATGTATTTTAAATCTCTTCAAAAGAGAGATTTGAAGTATTGATAATTAAATTGATTTTAATTATAAAATATACATCAATATAATATTATGATAACTGTAAATGTTAATGTATTATAAATGTTAATATAAATTATTGATTAATGCCATTATTACAATATGATATTTATATATTTAACATTGAGTCAAAATCAGTAATTTCTCCTCCTTCCAATTTTGACTCATTGTTATACATTAGACATATGTAACACATGACATACGCATTACCAACATAATATATACATACATAATATGATATGTACTAGCTATACCTACATACATACATACATAAATACTTACATAATATGTAGAATAAAGTATATTAATTATTGAAACATTGAAATACTGATGATAAAAACCACTTGTTGTTGTAAGAACCATGGACTTTGTGGTGACTGATAATAAAATACATCAATTAGCCAACCAATCTGTGTTCTTCTTTTTATACGCTACTTTTATATTTTAAATTTTCAGAATTCAGCCACGCATCGCTTTTGTTTTTTTTTGACAGTCATCAACTGCTAGCGTACCGTAAGTATATTTAATATATTTTTAAAATAAAAAATTTAATTGACATTTTTAAAGAAGAATTTAGAAATAAGTAACTTATAAGTTTATGAAAGCTGTTACCAAATAACCGTGCTTTTTTCATCCTTTTGCTAAGGCTATTATTACTAACATTTATTAACCAGAAGATTCAGTGGATCAAGGTATAGGGTGGCAGATTTTAAGGGCAACAGTTTTGAGAAATAGCACCACAAAATAAGAAATATAAAAATTGTATTTTCGTAAGTGCAATTAGGAAAAAAATCCAATTACAACAGTTCTTAGAAACGAAACATTTAGTTTTCAGTGACTGATTTTTCCGAATTTAGAAATCTCTAAGGATAAGGACATTTGCTACCTTTAAGTTGACTTTGTTGTATATAAAAACGTGAACTTTAAAATATACACTTAGGCTGATATTAAAATTGGACAAAATAGAGAGACTTTGTCGATTTGATAACTACTTTTAAAATTTCTAAAAATTTACGATTTTCCATTTTATCGAATTCACATAATATTTTTAATAATATACATTTTTTTCCGAGTTCATGGATTCATCTTTATTATTTTGGTATAGTGCCATTGCCTATTTTATATCACTTTACTATGTTTCTTTAGAAGCGGCACAATTTTAACGGCCTACTACTAATAAATAGCTAAATCCGCCACTGCCTGTTTATAACGGATTATTTTCAAACAGTAGTAACAACTATATCCATGACTACTTATTAAAAATTGTTTGTTATTATTTTTTCAATATTAATAAACTCAACTAATTTCATTAAAAACAATTAGAAACTAAATATTAATTAATTTTTATATTTTATAGATCAGTTCTGAAGAAGGTCCAAATCCGGATCGAAACGTTAATGTATTAATTATATATTTTGTTAATATTTTGTCTGAAAATTTGGTTGATAATTTTATTTATTGAAGTAGTAACATCTATTATAAAAAATAGATAATAGTTTGGCCGTTATTCTGATGTAATTTATTCGACTATTAAAGCAGCAGTCTGGATATAATAGCCCTCGGTACGGTGGATAACCGCTAATCGCTGGAAGCATGACAGTTTTAATATTTTCCGACACAACAAACAACCAACTAACACCCCGGTACGGTTTAAAACTAATTCTTTTTTATGGAACAGCCTTTACTGTCTTGTTTTATAATAGCAGCTAAATTTTATAACGCGTCTCCTGTGTACTAATTGAGTAAAAACATCACTCTCGTTAAATTATATTCGTTAACCCAAAGAGGATTATATTATTATGTCTGTTTTCGTTTCCCAAATAAACAAACCTACTTATAATACAGGTATGTCTTATGTATATTCTACATTTAGTATTTCTACTCAAGTGGGGCTTTTAGGCCACATTTCACAATTTAACTTTACGAAAAAAATATGGCTATTATTAAAATAAATTAATTTTTGTCTAGATTTGGTTAGAATAATCCTGAAAGTATATTTTAATTAAAATTCCTGATTTCTCAAAATCATGCAACTCACATGGTTTATAAAAATTAAAAAGCGATAATAATTTTTATAATAGGGTAAAAGCCGGATAGTTGCCTCAGTGGGATACATGCCTCAGTTTTAAATACACTATGTTAGAGATGTTGATGGGGTTTGCGCTTTACTATACTTTGAAGTGACCCTCCCGTGGGCCTCAGTGCCATGTAAGCCATCGGAGTAGACGCATGCGTTTAGTCCGTGTGAGCAAACATCTTCCGCGACGAAGCTTTGACAGGCGTCGAAATTATATTGGTAAGTAATTTCTATTGAATATTTTTATTATTGATTGCGGTTTCAGTCAACTTTTTGTTTCTTTGCATCCATCAGAGTTTAAATTACACTGTTTATTACGTTTTATTGTTGAATAATTTTTATTTATTTCGCAAATAAGAAAGGCAAGTATCCGTATCACAAAGGATAGTCGCCCTATTGACTTTTTTACGGAAGAGAAGAATAGAAATTTAGAGTTCTGACAGTGAAAATTAGGAAAATGTTATAAGTTCAAAAACGCCTAAAGGAAAAGTCACCAAGGGACTACCAATCAAAAGTAAATAGGACGAAAAATCGATAAGAAACACTGAAAAGATAGTATTAAAAGAAAAACGCTAATTCGAAAATTTAAAATACGAATAAAATAGTTTCAATTGATGATTATTACGCAGAATGTTTTGAGAATTACAATTTTACAAAATCGAAATCAGATTGGATTCAATGTGAGATGAGTCAAATGTGGTTGCATGAAACTTGTACAACATTCAAAAATCATTGCATAAGATGTGGAAAGTTGAAAACCCTGACTTCGGACTTCGGATGCTATTTTTGTTGTATTTTTAGTACATAATAAAGGATGTCAGTAAAAAATAAAGACTGATTACTTAAATTGATATACCTAAATTTGTTTCTATTTAAAAAATCATAGTGAGGCCTCTATCCCCGCACGAGGCAAGTATCCCTCGAAGCATTTTTAATGTTAGGCTACTATCCGCCACAGTAGGCAACTATCCCTTTTTTGAGAGGTCAAATAAAACAGAATTTACTCAAAACCAATATTAATTATGTTTTCAAAAATAGGCTACTATGAATGATCAAAGACCTATGTTTTGATATACGTGTTGCATTATTCTTAGTAAGTGCATATTTTTTAATAATAGAGCTTCTTTGAAAAGTGGGGCAACTATCCGGCTTTTACCCTATTATATTATTCATTTAATGAAAAATAAAATGTAAAAAATCGCAACGCGAAAATGAAATTAAATTACACAGCCCTGTCGCTGCACAGATTAAATACAGGACAGAATAGCTGCAATTATTTACCGCTGAAATTTTTTAATAAGCTTCCTAGTCATCTGCAAAGCTTTAAAAGAAATTTAAAAAAGAAATGTAATTGTTTTTTTTACTTGCAACTGCTTTTATGATACCAATGCATTTTTTAAATTCGTTTTTTAATTGTAATTTCTGATATCACACTGTGAAACAATGCTCTTGTGCAAATATATTCTACTAGCGCTCCCGTCCGGTTTCACCCGGGTGTAAAAGAACGAATGGGGAAGGGAGGAACATGAGTACACACACAGTTTACCGAGATGAATGTTGTGTCCAAATTTCATGATGATCGGAGTTACCGTTCAAAAGCTTTTGTCGATAAAAAGCAGAATTTAGCCTTTTTTTAACTAATAAATTTTTTTTAATTAATTAAATAAATTTAAATGTAAGACGAAAGCAATGCAGAAAATAAAAAAAAAATAAAAATATTTTCGCCCAACGTGGGGCTCGAACCCACGACCCTGATATTGACAGTCGCATGCTCTACCGATTGAGCCATACGACATTGTGTACTCACAACGCTAATATGAGTATATTTAGTTAGTGCATTTTACCTGAATAGAAGCTTATTTTTGAGATACATTTTGCAACATTTTTCATAAATGCTCCGCTCCTAATGGTCTTAGCGTGATATTATATAGCCTATAGCCTTCCTCGGTAAATGGGCTATCTAACAAAAAAAATCAATTCGAATTAGTAGTTCCTGAGATTAGCGCGTGCAAACAAACAAACTCTTCAGGTTTATATATTAGTATAGAATCTATTATAAGTTCGTTTAATTACAACAAAATTTGTACCGTCAGTCAAAACTGATCCAGACCGTAAGTTTTACAAACGAAAATAAAATGTTATAAATATAGATGCTCGACAACAGAGGTCATAAGCGAATATAGAATATGGTTGACATAATTATAACATCATGTGAAGAGTGAATCTCAACTTTGTACAGCCTCTCATAAAATTCTTTAGGTTTTAATCCGATATTCCACAATCATATTAGATTGTTATAGTTACTAATTTTTAAAACCACACCAAAGCAACTATAGTACGATTCGCTCATTCTAAATAGTGATTCAACGGGCATGAGTATGCTTTATATTGCTTCGTCAATCAAGTGAACCATTTATAATGAATCACTCTCTACTATTTCAGAACCGTTGTATAGTAGTTATGTCCCACAACTAGTGTGTTATTAACTTGTAAATTAAAGTTGGCAGTTTTGGAATTCTAGTAGGTATACATATAGGCTTATTATCTTCATGAATGTGAAATATGTTAGTCGTGCATGGTATTAAGGGATTCTCATAAAGATTTACACATACAGACAGACAGACAGGAAAACTGACAGACTGGCAGTAGACGAGACGGAGATTGTTGCGGGGTATCTTTTACCTCACAGCAAAATGGCTATGTCGAATTTTTTACTTGTCTTTGATTTTTTACTGAGACTTTTTCAGTAATTCGTAAGATAAAAAATATCCGAATAAATATAAAATTAAAAATTATTTTAAGGCTCGACTGCCATACCGTTTATCTGATTCCGATGAAACTTTATAGTGAGTTGTTGTGCTCGACAGAAAAATTCAAGAAAAAAGATCAGGTGTGTCGTGATCACACTCGGTAGAAGTGAAACTTGTAAACTAACTTGCTGTACAAATCAATAGCTTTTCAAGTGCCACTTTCATCTAACATTTCGGTAACAGAAAATTCTTAATTAACGCGAGCTAAGAATTTTCACTTCAATTAAGAGTAAATATGAATTTTATTTTATCATAAAGTTGACATAGTCCTTTTGCCTCGGTACCTCAGATACGAGTCTACTGTATTATGCAACTGTTGTTCCTAACATATCTCTGCGCCTTTGTTATAATATGAAGTCATATACAGCATTACTGTCCGTTTTATTGTAGGTACGTAGGTATTAACAGTCGCAACTGTGTTATGAATACAATTCTTAAAGGAGCACGACCGATTTAAAAAGTACACGTGGGTGGTTTTGCCGCTACATTCCTTGCTAGATTTCAAGCTGTAGTGGATACATCAGTAAGTAGGCTATAGTTACGTATATCAGTTGCAATGTAAACTGCAAGTGTAGTATTTCACTATAACACTTACTTAAGTGGTCTAGTTAAATGCGCATGGGTTTGCATTTCAAATTGATATAAATGTATGTATATTTGGAAGGAAGAGGACTGGTAGTGGACAAAGAAGTCAGGTGGTGGACGCACGTGGCTATGCCAGCGCGAGGTGGCGTAGGTCGACGTTGGTAATGTAAATAAAGCATTATTAAATCAAATTCAATAGTTTTACTAATTTAAAAGAACCTGATAACCACCAACACTACAAAGCGATTGGCTTTCGTGATGGCATTTATGTGTTCGCTTCAAGCGATGCGTGCTCTGATGCTGGGTTTTGTAGATGAGTTATTATTTAATTAATCAACAACGGTGTTAGTCAGAGAAGAGAAGAAATAGAATTTGAATTTAGTTTTTATTTAAACAAATAAGCGAATTTTATGCAATTCAGTTGAAAATTGGCAGCGCTGTTGTCGTGGTTTCCACTTGTTTTCTATTCTATTAGTGTATGTTGTTAATATTCTACGTGTTTGAGAGGTATGCTACACTTTTTGTGCTAACGAACCTACCATCTGTTCTTCCCTGACTTTAATTATAAGCGTGGTTTTGTGTTTATATCGTTTAATATGTGTAGACAAAATAATATATTAAATAAGTAAACACTCCTAAAAACATGATTCAAAAAAACAGAACATGCACATTACCGCTTTTAAATATATTCCAAAATAAACGCAAGCCATGAAACGTTTTTTTTAAATCAAAAACGATTACTATTTTACTTATACTAACGTTCAAGTCGTTTCTAAAATTTTTATATATTGGGCGTGTTTGGCCGAAGTAAGTACTTACTAAATCTAGTAAGTCACTCACTATACTTACAAAATTTTCGGCCGGGACACAAAATAAGTGCTAACGCAGTAAGCATGGCTTAATATAAGACGCCATTTTGCTTATTGTTGATGTAAACAAAACAGACAAACGGTGTTTTGTGTTATGTTAAGCCAATAAGTCTGCCCGAAAAGCGCTATAGTCGACTTGTAAGATTTTAATTTTTTTATGCTAACTGGCTTACTAAGTTTAGTAAGTACTTACTTCAGCCAAACACGCCCATTGTGTCAGCCTCCGCCACATAAACCCGTCCTCCCGCCATATTAAACCTGCTAAACCAACCCGCTCTCCCACCACATATTGCACCACCACTTCCACCATCAATATAAATGTGTCAGATTAAAAGTGGTATGTATATCTTTAAAAAAAAAATCGGGAATAGTCCTGGGACTGACACCAATTTTTTCGATCTACCGACCGAATATATACAATTAAAAATTTCCTATCAGAGCCAGTCTTTAGATGTTGCTAGTTAAGATTAATTGGGAAAGGAGCGTCGGGGGTCTATTTGAACGGAAGAAAAGACGCGTACTCCGAAGAGAGATAAACTGCTTCATAGAGGCAGCTACCTGAAAGAATACAATGAAGCAGGATATGACAGTAAATTACTGTTACAAGTGACATTCGGTGAGTAATCAGCAGTCTTCAATATGTGAATATTTCAAAAAACTACATTAATTCAATACACATTACATTTTATTTAAATTTCTATTATTATTAAGAAAAAATTCACTTGTTTGTGGACAAAAGTTATATTTATAAATGTACTTGAAAAAGTCTAAATTTGTAGACGAAACGTCGTACATTTATAAATATAACTTTTGTCCACAAACCTGCGAATTTTTTCTTAATAATTATTATCGATCGACACGATATCTAATATATATTTCTATTATTAATATTATTATTAGAAAATTTTGAAACTTTAAAGTCGCTTAGGTAATCAAGTCAGTAATTATTTTTGCAAATTAAAAAAAAATACATAATAAATAAATCATACTTTTGATACAAGTAGTTTTATGAATTTACAGAATAATCAAAAATGCTAAATGAAAATCACATTTGCATGAAAATAATTTGTATAGAAAGTTTGTTGATCTCTGATTTTCACAACACAAGTAGAGTAAATAGGTTTGAAATGGCCCCTCGACCTCAAACTGAGTCAATAATGGCTCGAAGAAATTAGGTTTGTGTCTGTTTAATGTCTGGTTTCTGTGGGCCACGTTAGCTACTGGTTACTCCGTAATAATGTTTCACTGACATTATTACATTCTATAATTTGGCATGCTAAAAATGCCAGGCAAAGATAATTTTGAAGAGTGCACGGTATTATTCCTCATAGTTGAATGAATAATATAAAATCCCTTTCTGATTCTTATACCGTTCCTCCCAATTTCAAACAACTTAATTGAAGAAATACTGTATATCTTCAATTGAAGCAGAAGACAGTCACACTTCATTATCTATAGAAGGTAATGTAGAAATATTTTCATTGGGTTTGGCGCAAATTAGTGAGCGTTACATGAAATATAATCCAGTATATTGGCCAGTGCTAGTGACGTCATGAATCGGCGCCATATTGTTGATTCAGCAGACACACTTCTTTATCTATAGAAGGAAATGTATATGAAATGTTTTCATTGGGCTTTGCACAAATCAATGAGTGTTACCAATAGAGCTGTAACTAACCGTATGTATTCGTTACTGAGTAACGGGTGCATCGTCTGACTCGAAGTAACGAATCGTTACTTACAAATTCATTTCGTTACTTGCATCTGTCGTATCCATGTCAGTTCGACTTGTTTGATGCGGTTATACTTACGTTATACGAACGAAGTCATACCGTATCACGTATGCGACGCGCCTCGATGCGATGATACATGCGTGATTCTGTTAGTACACGATTGTATGTCGTATGAAAAGTAACGAGTAACGTAACGATACGAAAATAACGGGTACTGGTTCTTCAAGTAACGAATACATACGGGTACACAATTTCTCGTTACTTTTACAGCTCTAGTTACAAAGGGTGTGTTCCAGTATACTGGTCAGTGCTAATGACGTCATGAATCGGCGCCATACTGTTGATTCGTTCCGAAAGATATTGGCCACCACGTTGACGTATTATTATTTCCCTCGTCCACCAAAAGTAATTGTTTACTTTGTTGAGAAGACATTACTGCAAATAACAAATTATAAGATAAAAAAATTCCATATTGATGTTACGTCACATCTGTCTCACCAGTACAATATGGTGGCACACCAGTACAATTATGGCATCGGATTCGTGACGTCATTAGTACTGTTCAATATACTGGGTTATATTTCGGAACATACCCATAGTTGATCTAATTAACCAATCGCTGGATGAATTGTATTTCGTTATATTTACAATTCCGTTGAAACTAACGAAAATAAAGCATTCCGCAGACTTTATTTTACAAACTTTCGTTTGAATAACATTATCCTATATAGTATATACAACTAGTAACGTATAAGAAACTATTCGCGTACAGAAACCGGTCATGAGTGTTGATATAGGTGTGAGTGTGTGTTTGAAGTCAGCAAGGGTATTTTCCATTCGAGCAGTTGACACGGCGAGAGGGTGAAAAGCTTTCCTCTCAGCAGTGCAGCAAGTGTGTCAGCTGACAAAGTGTCTTACGTCAGGTTTGATGAAGAAAAAAAGTTGCCGAAACTTTTATGTATTGTGTAAACAATCAGATTCGAACACCCTGAAAGCTATAATTTGTAAGATACGGAAAATTTCAGTAATATTTTATGATATTACTTTGAAATAATATTTTGTTTTTTCAAATAATTTTTTCTTTATGGGTACTTTGATATCCATGACTACAGTTAATAAATTTTGTTTGTTTTTAATTTTTCATTATTTTTTTAATCATTCAAACTTTCAATCTTGCGTGCAATCTATTAGATAATAAATAACTTAATACTAATTAATTTTTATATTTTTTAGATATTTCTGAAGAAGATCCAAATCCGGATCTTGTGTTATATTGATTTGTATTTTTATTATTTTTTGTTAATACTTAATACATGGTCTGAGAAAAATTGGTCGACAATTTTATTTATTTGAAGAGTTCTATTCAGACGTTAATCAAAGATTTGTATAATATGTAAGTATAGCCTCAAAAATATTGGAAGATAGAATAGTCAATAGAGCACACTCTCTAGTTACGTTAGGTCTTGTTGAGCGTTTCGCACTCCCCGACAGAAAATTACTTCACGGAAGACATTTTTATATAAAAACGTTTAAACATACAAAATATACACCACTTAGGAGCTTCTTTCTTGGGGACGGATATAAATCAATATTCAAAGTTCTCTCCGTTTCTCGACTTTATGTCATAACAGACGCCATTCGCACCATTATCTATCACACTTATTTATCACACCGTTATTTTCGGCATTTTTTTGACTTTAACTCATTAATAGCAATGGACGAATGAAGGAATTTTAGGACATTAGGAAAAGGTAGGCAAATTTTGAGTTTGACAGGTATTCGGCCATGACCTTAGATAAGGATATTTATCTGGAATTATTGAGGGAAACCATGAAAAACCTCAACAAGATGGCCGGTACAGGAATTGCCGTTATTCGGCGAGAGGCAGCAGGAAAAAGTCCCCAGCCACATCTGACCCCGCTGGGATTCGAACCCGGTACCTCCCGAATGCGCGTCTAGCTGCTCTCACCGCTACGCCACCCCGCTCGGTGAACTCGGAGAATATTATGTGACCAATATGGCGCTATCGGCCAAAAATGAAATTTCGACATACGTTATTTTGCCATATGTCTTTTGTATGCGAGGTGTCTCCAACACCGATATACGGTAATACGCGGTAATATAAGATGTCAAGGCGTGACTACTGGGTATGTGCGCGCTGTTCTGTTGTTTAGATGTGATACAGTCTACACCGCCCTGTCCTTGTGTCTTTCTTACTTTCTACAGCACCGTGTCCACTAGTAAACTTGACGTATGACACTTAAGGTTTAGATGATTCAGTGAAAGGGCCTCGCACAAACCTTATGGGATTTGGTTCTCGGTTAAATTGATCGAAAGTGGTTTAAAGGTCACTAAAAAAAAGTGTCCATAGGCGCATAGCCTAAAGACCAATAGATTTTTAGCTACAGATATGTTAAGCGAGATTTTAGATATAGGGATATCCATTGAATTCACAATCTTAAATAAACATAGTTTAAAAAAAAACAAAAAAACACGCTTTATATCGAACCAAAAAGTAAAAAATTTTTTTTTAAATAAGCGTTGGGCGCTTTGTTTCACATTTTCGTACATCGAGCGCCCCACGCTTATTTAAAAAAAAATATTTTTTACTTTTTAGTTCGATATAAAGTGTCTTTTTTAGGTTTTTTTAAGCTATAATTTATTTTTCACTTTTTAGTTTGATATAAAGCGTGTTTTTTTAGTTTTTTTTAAACATTTATTTTCCACTTTTTAGTTCGATTTATTGTCAAAAATTTGTGATTCCGAGAGTTGACGTCAGCGAAGACTAGCGCCTTAGACCGCTCGGTCACCGATTGCTCTTACAGTAGTGGCATAACATACTAACAGTAATAAACCACTTGTTGTAGTCCAAACGAGTTTACAAACAAATATACATACAAACTTACAAGTTAAACTAATATAAAGCGTGTAAAAAGCCTAAGCTCTAGAAATATGTTTTCGAGGCTGAATCCGAATATGACATTACTATTTTATTTAACTGAAAGTATCTTTTTTTTTAATTTAAAAGAATTAAACTCTATGTTATTTAAACGCGGTTGGGAATAAATAGGTTAACCAAAATAATTTAATTGCAAACGCCTTTGGCATACAATTGTTTTTTTGTTATTCATTATGTTCTTCTGTTTTTAGAAAAAGCAATATTTAGTACTTCCAATTAACACTTTTTTAAAAGCTATCATCGTTTTATTAATTTTGCCTGCAGTCAAATCAATTAGGTACTAAAAGCGGCCAACGGTCATATCAGTACAAAATATGAACACAATGTGTAATATTCATCACTTATACACGCATTGTAATATATGACCATAGGACGTACGTGCAAAAAGTGTAGTATGTATCTCGATTATATGATTTTATATGACACGGGTGAGTGTTAAAAATCGCCCATCTCGTTATTAACAACGCGTCATGAAATAATGCATAAACTATTTTTATCCAAATTTTTATAAGAACTGAATAACATTACACAATCGACTTCATACAGCCCCGGATCTAGGGAGGGGGGAGCAAACCGGGGCACTTCAGGGGGCACCAAAATCTACCCAATCTATCCTATTTCCGATTTACTCAAACTGCTTGTTTTCTGACGGTGTCCCGTTCTCAAAAAAAAAAAAATGCCAACCATTATATACCTATTTGTGAGTTTTTTTAAGTAATTTATCACAAACGCTAGAGAGAGAGGGGGAGCCATTATCAAGTTTCTGCCCCGGTTTGAAAAAATCGCAGATCCAGGACTGAATTCATATATATTCGTTAGTTTTTCGAAATAAATAAAGTTTTCTTTGTGTTTGAATCGCGTAAAAAAATTGGCAATAGGGTTATTGACAGTGATTAAAATTAAATATAAAACTGTGTTGTAATGAAAGTTTATGGTCTAAAATATCGTTTAGAATTATTATTTTTATTAAATAAGTGCGTTAAATATATTAAAATAAATAAATAAAATCACGATTTTTAACCTATGTGTCACGTGATTTCAAACACCAATCACAGCGCGTGACGTCATTAATCAGTCAACATGGCCGGTAGCTGTGTGCCACTGACTGCCATGTGTATTCGTTATCTCTGTTCAGTGTATGTTCTCTGGTGTATTCATTGTACTCTGTCAATCATATTAAATGCAACACGTTGTTGGTTATAATGCTATATGTCACGTTGTACCCGCTTGCTTAGTGTTTACTGATTGCCTACTGTGACGTAGGCAATCAGTAAACATGGCTGTCAAGGTCAATTGACGTTTTGGCGTAGAATTTAAAGTCAAAATAAAAAACAATTAATAATGAGTCAAATCTGTTATATTTATGAGAAAAAATATTTTTTACGGGTACATATACCTTTATTCTTTAATTTTAAATACTTTTTGAAATTTCGTCAATAACCCTATACCGTGTCGTAGGTGTGACGTCTGGCATCTCTATTGGACGCGCTTCTTTAAAAAGTCATCGCACACGAGTGTCACCATTAGAGATCCATCAGCCTGAGGCCCGTTTTCCAACCCAGCGATCCTTCTAATGAAACGTTATGTAACAGCAGACGTCGTCACTGTCTTTGACAAAGAAAGAAACAGCACTTTGACGAAAACACAAACATTGGCATTTATCTCTTTCTTATCGGCAATCATTTACTTCTGTGTAACAACATTATATACCTAGCTGATTGCGAACAACTGTTCGTTTGTTTACTTTTATCTTCCACAATTTTCAGTCTGTTTTTAGACGAATGTTTCCTCAACCGCTCAGAAACTATCAATTATTAACATGAAATCGTTACTCTTAGTTTGTAATGCCCATTTTCATTCACACCTGTGTTATATGATTAAAAATCGACGTCATAATTATAACATTTTATTATAACACTCGTGAGCCGGCGTGGCTTCGCCCAAATTTGTCGATTGCCATAGTTTTTTCATTCGAATAACGTTATCTCAAAAAGATAAATACGTGCCCATATCTCTGAAACTAAAAGTGATACAAGGTTGCGGATGGTCGGAATTGATTCAGAATGTCTTTTTCTATAAGTCCGGTTAATATAAATAGGGCTAAAGATAGCTTAGTGTTAGTTGCAGATTTGCAAAACTCATGAAAACATGAAAAGATTTACGTTATTTCGAAAAATATATAAATATCTCAGATATATGCTTGATATCAACGAGTCTTATGGAAAAAAGTACGCTGAATCAATTAGGCCTAAGCGCAAACTCGTATCTTGATTGGTTTATGTTCATAAATTTAAAGAGTTTAAAAGGGTTATATATCTCCGAAACCAAAAGAGATACAGGGTTGTGGATTGTCGTAATCCATTCAACTACCAAATAATGTCGAAGATGAACCAAAATCGTGTTTATTGCAGGAATAATTAACTATAATTCTTTCAATAATCTGCTGTTTAATTAAAAATAATTAGCTGCAGAGCTTATGTTGGACCATCGTTATTTTTAGTAATAAACTGTAAATCTAGCATTTGTTTGGTCTGTGATATATTAGCGTCGCACAAAGAATGAAAAGATACGGTCTAATCGCATTATGTTCATTTTATGTAAAAATTGACAGTTTTTTAGTTCAATATGTGTAGGCAAGTGTCAAACACAATCAAGTATCCAATATTGATGGCAGCGTATTATGGAAATTTCCAAGTGCTTCTGTTGTAGGAAATGCTTTTTATTGGCTAAGCTTTCTCTTACATTGAACAACAAAGATTATAAGCTACGAAGGCCGGAAAATTTAATAACATGTTTTAATAAAGAAATGTACCAAAATATTTATAACTATACGCCTACAATTAATATAGACTGTTTATTTGTTCTTTCTCACTTGATTTCGGCAAAGCAAACTGTCAAATATGTAGTAAATATATATATATAAATTAAGGGTTTGTTAAGATTGGTAATGTGAGACGTCGGTTGCTATTTTTTACAAAGTTAGATATCTAACGGATTTTTTTCCAACTTGCCATGCTAGCAGAAAAAACGCGCATTTGAAAAGTCCTTTCTCTCTGCGAACGTTAACAGAACCGTCACCGTCATGCGCAGTAGCCAATGCAAAATTGCATCGGTTTTAGAACACGTTTTAGCTACTGCGCATGACAGCGGCGGTTCTGTTACCGTTCTCAGCAAGTAGTAGCTTCAATCGCACAACCAACCTCACAGATTGTTATAATTCAAAGCAAAGCATTCGATGTCTATTATTTTATTATTATTATGTTCCTCTTTATGAATCTGCTTTAGGCGAGGCCTTAAGGTCCATTAATTTTCTAAATTAAACAGTTCGCAAGAAAACAGTATAATATTTTTTTTGTAACATTTCTCAATTATAAAAAGCTGCAGTTCAGAGTTCTGATTGCAACAGGGAATTTCTATTATTTTTGCATATAAGCAATTTATATACTACAAATATTACAAATATTTTTAGTGTTTGCTGAAGATGAGAGCATAGTTCCCGAAATGTACATCCGCTAATAAAACTGTTGTGGTAAGAAGTAACTATTCTTTATTTTTTAATTTATATATTGTATACAATCCATATATTAGAGATCGGTTGTTCAGATCCTACTGGATGAGTAATAGAATATTTTTATTATTGTAATATGTAGATATGTAGGTAACTTATTATTACTCTACATAATATTCGTTTGCACTGTATTACGTAGGTACAATCTGCGTTATGCTATTATGCGATGAACGTGCCGGGTCGCGTTTCTGTATCCCCGGCGATCTGTCAGTATATCCTCTGGGGTCAGTGGTACGCTCACCTCAATTTGACCTCAACGCACTACACTAGGTAGGCGTGTGCTATACGTGTAATATTAACTCATCAAAAACATTTCACGTAAAAAATGTTGCCAAGTTTCGCGTTGATATCCCACTAAAAACATATAAACGTGAAAAAAAAGAGCCAGAACACGTTTATGTTTAAAAAAGGATTGAGATTTAAAAGGGTTTTGTCTAAAACTTTACCTTATAACCCGACCGTAGTCAGATAAAAAACTGTATCATTTATTTTGACTATAATAATAATATATGCAATCGCCATGCCTTATAATAAAACAACATTAATTTAATAGGTAGTACGTGCTAAAAATGTAGAACAATAATATATTCTATGCGCTTAAATTTTAATTTCTCATTCTAAGCACGAATGAACAACTGAACGAACAAACAATCGAATAATTAAATGTTCGAACAATCTGACGAACGAAATATTGTATTTAATTATGCTTTCGAAATAAAACATTTTTTTAGCACTCGATTCGTGAGATTGAAAACGTAACGTAACGTAACGTTGGAAATTCCGTATACTTAATAGTGTGATAACTTGCGCAGGGCAAGAATATCACACTTTTGGCCCTTGTGGTGTAATATACCTACTATTTCGTACCTATTACATTTTTTGGGTACGCGACACACGCTGCGCGTAAATGAATAATTAACCTTCGACCTCGGTGTTCATATACTCTCTTGCATATGACACATCGTTCTATATTAGAGAATCGCGAACACGACCTATTTGATTGACGCCATATACAAGGTGAGTCAGACCACCCGTATCAGTCGTTTTTTTCGAAAACGGTTAGTCGTAGAGAGTTGTGTCAAAAATCTGTATTATAAAAGCCCTAATGAAGAATCGAATGGTGATATTTTTTCCCCCCGGAAAGGTCAGCTTCCCTGTTAGTTTGCTCCGAAATGTTCAGAACTCCGGAATGTTAAATAGCACGATAGGTCGAAAGTGGTATTGTTGAAAAGATCTTTAAAAAATAAGCAAGTTTTGTAGGACATTTTTTTTTTTACTGCCATCCCTGTTAAGTAATATTCGTTTGAAATTATTAAATTAACATGTAAGAAAAACAAACTTAATTTTAAAAGTTGGCTTTTATAATCTAGTTACCTAATTAAACAATGTCACAAATGTTCAAACTGCCTTCAATTTACTTCTAAACACTGCAGAGCTCTTCTAAATTTGTTACGAGTACCTGGAAGTATCTTCCGACAAAAAAAAACAATTGCAATTATTGAAAACTTATTGTGACATTGTTTAATTAGGTAACTAGATTTTAAATGCCGACTTTTTGTTATTCTGATATGTTAATTTAATAATTTCAAACGAATATTACTTAAGAGGGGTGGCAGTAACAAAAAAAATGTCCTACAAAACTTGCTTATTTTTTAAAGATCTTTTCAACAATACCACTTTAGACCTATCGTGCCATTTAACATTCCGGAGTTCTGAACATTCCGGAGCAAACTAACAGGGAATCCGACCTTTCCGGGGGGAAAAAATATCACCATTCGATTCTTCATGAGGGCTTTTATAATACAGATTTTTGAGACAACTCTTTACGACTAACCGTTTTCGAAAAAAACGACTGATACGGGTGGTCTGACTCACCCTGTATACAAACATAATGTGTCGACGCTTGTTTCTTGTGAATATATTAAACTGTAACTACGAGCAAGTTTAATTAATATCTGATTATATAATACCAGCTTTTCCCGCGTCGACAACTTGATTACATAAAAAAAATCAGGTAGGTACATATAAATATAAAAGTCGACTGGCTTATCAATCGAAAAACTAAATTTTAGCTCAATAATAGAGCCAAATAATATTACAAAAAAATGTTTAGTAATTAATAAAAATTCTAATCAATTGTATGCCTTGCGCCCCCAGGAGACAGTCTCACAGTGTTATAAACTATAACTGCGAGTTGTACCGGGAGAAGATTTAACAAATTTATAATACCAAAAGGCCTCCTAGTTACGCGATCCAGTGGTCCAACCCGAGGTCCTGTCCTAGAGATACCTACAAACCGCGCAAGGACCTTGTGCGTTCAAAAAACCAGCTACGCTAACGCGAAAGCTGCGATGGTCTCGCAAGAATGGGGAACTATGCTAACAAGACCGGATACCGAACCCTACAGAGCAGTCCGCAACGCACACTGACTGCTTCCCAAAACCCCTAGACGCGCCCCAGTGTATTTTTTGGTGAAACTGTTTCAAAGGGAACGTACTTTCAATATCCCAAACACAGAAATACTGAAAATATGTTCGGACGCAAAATGGTTTACTAAAACAATACAAATTTCAATAGAGAAAGATAGAAGAGGAATGATGGATTCCAATAGAATTACCATAACCAAAAATCTGCAGTCTGAGTTGTTCCAGTCAATAGAAAACATCCTTTCAAGTTAATCGAAAAAGTTTTTTTATCAAAAAATTTGTATTGGCAAGAAACTTAATATTACAGAAAAAGTTTAAAAAACTCACCAAAGCAGATTCATTACAAGTTGATATCTGAAACAAAAGACACAATTTCTGTTAATTTGTATTCCATTATTTACATAAAAATAGTAAAGGCGTTTCACACCAGGTGCTGTCGTTTCTAATTGCGAATTCAATTTCTTTTTCGGGAATCAGTTCAGGAGAGCGTATTGATTATGAAAACATATTTTACCAGGCGGAAACCTGGTCTGATACTGTCTAAAACAATTTTTATGACAATAAAAAGAAAAATTTCAATTAAACAATTTCTTTTATTTTTTGGCCTTTATCCGAAGGGAAATGGCCAAAACTTTTTTCGTAAAGTTAATCTTTTTAATATTATTTTTGAAAATTGAAAAAATGTCAATTTCCCGCTTTTTTTTTGAAAAAATGACAAAATATCGATAATTATTCATTATGTTAGCACTGAAAAATAGACCTAAGTACATAATATAATTCACCAAAGCGAAATGACAAGTCAAGTCATTTATTCGTGACAAGCCTAAATCCACCTAATTCTAAAAGACCCCTCTCCCTATTAACACAGCTATCGCCCTTCACAGCGGTAGTAGGCTACTACAAAATTTTATTACATCATTATGTATGGCACTGATAACGCATTATAATAATACAAATTAACCCCTTTGCCGTTAAAAAAAAAATTGGTTGTCTGTAAAGGCGGTTTACGGACGATAGTTTTACGTGATAACGTATTCCGCTCGAATATCATATTTAATAATACATGTTACAGGCGGGACGTTACACTTTTTCGTGCATGCAGCCGGTGTTTCATTAATTTATAAGACGTTATCGCTTGCACGCTCAGGCGGAACGTTACACTTTTCGGAACGTTACACTTTTTCGTGCATGCAGCTGGTGTTTCATCAATTTATAAGACGTTATCACGTCAAAAAAGATTACGTAGTTTTACATTATATTAATGGTCCTTTCAAAAAACAGTAGAATGTGCTGCGTTAATAGTACATACTTATATATTATGTAATCATTTATCAAATGATGCTTGTTTAATACAAATTTCTACAATGAAAGTTGCATGTATTATTTTATTTGCGACAATTTTAAGCCGGAAGTTTTGTAAAGAAAAAAATATCTTTAGAAAAGAAATGCGATATTAGATTTACTATATTATCACCCAAAACTGACTGACAAACAACCATAGCAAGTTGAATAACGATTTGACTTACTGACTGACAAATCCGGGAAGTTTAAAAACTTCATTTTTGGTATCATTAGGACTGGCCTATCGTATATACGGTCGAAGTTTTGTTTGTTCATTAGTAGTCTATTTTCCATGTCTATGATTATCGCACATATGCTATACTGATGCTACTGGAAGTTAGTATGTCAGCAGCTGTTTTTCATTCCACATTACTATGTTTGCTCATTAGCGTAGAGAAAGAGGGTTCTAAATGCTGCTGTGACGTGAAGACAAATCACAGCCTTATAGACAGTCGTTGTGACATGGCAAAATTATGCCTTTCACGCTAATAAATATGGTAAATTTTAGTACAATCACGCTGCCTTATTTGCAATGCAATTCTATATTTACTTAGTTGTGGCTTATATACTTTACCTAGTTAAATTTCACTCTATTCAAACTAGTCCAGGAGGAATCGGCGCATGAGTATCGAAAACTATTCCACCTCAATTTTTTTATGCGATTCTCTTCAAATTACCCTACTGATGATATAAATGCATGTTGCCAGGGGGCAACCCCGTTCCATATTGTTTAAACCGAAATTGTTTAAACAATTGCGAGGAATTGTTATTTTTCAACCGGACAAATTTTTTTTGTATTCTTTGTTAAAATACAATTAAAAAAGGTCCTATGGCTTTTCACGATAAAGTTAATATTTTTAGAGATATCAATTTTTAAAGGTTCGAAAAATCTTAAATTTGGGTACTTTTGACCCATGAAAAATATATTAAAAAAAAAAATAAAATATAAATAATATTTTTTTTTTTATTCTTTATACAATAGTTAACAATATCCTTAATTGCGATTTCTAAAAATTTAATTATTTATACCTGTTTTTAATTGTTAATTTCGCGCGTTCACAAGTATGCGTTGCTTACCTATAAGTATCGTTGTCTCGTTTAACAATCGTAATACTGTAACGAAATAAAAAAGACTGAGTAACTCTGAGCAAAAAACAAAAGAACGATCAGTTGAAAATTGACTCGCCCTAACTTGTATTTTTTTTTAAATGCTCTATATAATAAATAATTTTGTCACAATAACTAACATAGATCTTGAGATTTTATACAAAGAGTCAAGAGTGCCCTTGAAAAAATAAAAAACAAAAATAAAAAATCTTTTCCATATTTATACACAATTAAACATACACCATAAAACATATACATATAAGTATTTTTTATTTTATTATGTTTCACTTTGAAAATTTAACTGCGTACCAAATTTTTTTTATTATTTTTATATAATTGTGATCCCATACAATGTTCAAATACCATTATATTTTATTATTGTTAATAAAAATGCATAAATTTCTATAATAATAACAAAAAAATAATATAAACCAATAAAAAAGTAATTTTAATAATATGCTCTTTTTAAAAATTCTGATTAAGTTAATAGTTTAAAAGATAAATGTAAAATAATGATTCAGGACACCGAGAGACCGACGCAGCGTATGAGTCAGAGAGAGACAACGATACTTATAGGTAAGCAACGCATACTTGTGAACGCGCGAAATTAACAATTAAAAACAGGTATAAATAATTAAATTTTTAGAAATCGCAATTAAGGATATTGTTAACTATTGTATAAAGAATAAAAAAAAAAATATTATTTATATTTTATTTTTTTTTTAATATATTTTTCATGGGTCAAAAGTACCCAAATTTAAGATTTTTCGAACCTTTAAAAATTGATATCTCTAAAAATATTAACTTTATCGTGAAAAGCCATAGGACCTTTTTTAATTGTATTTTAACAAAGAATACAAAAAAAATTTGTCCGGTTGAAAAATAACAATTCCTCGCAATTGTTTAAACAATTTCGGTTTAAACAATATGGCACGGGGTTGCCCCCTGGCAACATGCATTTATATCATCAGTAGGGTAATTTGAAGAGAATCGCATAAAAAAATTGAGGTGGAATAGTTTTCGATACTCATGCGCCGATTCCTCCTGGACTAAACGCATCGTCGCATTTCATTAAAGATTATTATATAAGTATTTATTTTTGGATTAAGGAAGACTAAACTATACTTCGATCACATTTTGTTGTAATGTGCAATTCTATATTTGATGTCAGGGATTTAGAATTATTTTTTAAGCGGTGTTTTGAATCAAATCTTTTCTAAACAAATAAGCGCACATTTTTTTTGTCTGTCTGTCTGTCTTAACTCTTAATTTTACTCACAAACCTCTGGATCAATATATATTAACGAAACTCTCATAGTTTATAGGCCTACCAATTAAATTCTTCATCTCATTGTTACAATTATTCAATTTCTAAGATACTTTATTGTAAATCTAGTACTTAATGCAATTAGGTGAGCGGTATAAACAATGGAACTTTAATATATAGGCTGCACATTAAATTATCAGTGCTGGGGTTCGAACTGGGTACTGCATTATAAATAGAATGCCTTATGGAAATTTCATTAGTACCTGTGGTGGCTTTTAGGTACGTTCAATACATATTACAGCCTATATACTCGGTGTTCTAGAAATGACGAACATAGTGTAATATTATAGGTACCTATCTATATAAAATTAAAAAATAATTAACCATGTTTTTTTTTTAACTTTAAATATTTTGAAAATAAAAAATTTCAGTCAACTGGGCGACGGGACTATTCCAATAGGTATTGACATTTTACATAATTATATAATGAAGAAAATAAAATTTCTGCTAACGCGTGCGTTGACGCAGGTAAACGCTAGTATTAAATATTATGATATTTGATATTCGTTTGCATGGCTACCTATACATATATATAATATGTAAAAATTAACAAAAGCATGCTTGTCAGCTATCTAACTAATTTGTTTTTGACAGATCTACAGAACAAGAGACTGCAGCTGCATTTTTTTTAATTTTCAAAATATTTCCGAAACTATAAAGTTTAAAAGAAAATATTTTGTACAAATAAATGAGTTATATAAACCGATACAATAAATCTTCTTTCTCATTCTGCGTGCATGCGTCGATCTACCCCAAAAACAATAAAACTCTTCATATTTACCTACTTGTCAAACATCTTAACAAAACTTTGTTTTTCATCCGCTCAGTCCTTTGAGCTGTATAGTGCATACAGACTAATAGACGAAATAGAAAATGGCGGCCCGACCTGTTGTATATACAAACGGCTTAGCGGATCGCAACCAAATTTTGTAACAATGTTTGACTTGCAAATATGAAGGACCCTATTTATTGGGGAGAACAGTTAACTATTTTATTTATTTTTAGTTTCATTCATTGACGTGTAGTATCAACATCATCTATTATTATTTCGAATGAATCATTCGAGTAATAACCTTTCAATTGTTAAAATTATTCGATAACTCTCAAGTCTCAAGTCTAGCGATACTTGGCATAATTAGTAGGTAAGCATAAAATGCTAACGAGGAACATATGTGTAAATGAATACGAGTATATGTTTATCTCTGTAACACTGCCACGACATCTGTGGCCACCTGTACATAACAATAAAGGTACAACAATAATCGCAACATATACAAACATAACTCGAACAGACGACACGCACACAGACAAGTAGACCTATATTATATTCTATAGGTGAATTTCCTCCCACTATTAGGCAATGGCGACTCCACTATAGTTGCATGGGTGCTCCATCAGTTCCCTGGGTCCCCCTCGCCACACTCTACACTCCACTGGCGTGCCCCCGAGGCCCCTTAGTCCCCCACCATTCACTACGTGACTCTAGTCACTAATCAAGGATGGACAAATGATTAACTGAATCATCTTTTTATTTTATTAAATTAATATCGCGATTGTAAAAATTACCTTTATTTAATACGTATGCCTTTTTTTAAACGTCTCGCAAACCTATTACCACCCATAATTTTATCGGCCACTAAGTTCTCAACATTTTTGCTCATTAAAGGTATTCACTTTTTTTAATTGTTTTATTGCACAACGAGCTTCCGAAAAAAGTATTAAAATAACAGTATGTGCTTCTAGAACGTAAATCGTATTATTATACGAGTAATTAGCAATATTTTAAAAACGAGCGTCAGCAAGTTTTATAATATTTACACGCGTCGTAATAGCATTACATACTACGTTTTTTCTACATACCCTCTATAAAATAGCTGATTTTCACATAATTTTCAATATTTTCGACAGTTCGAACTTCACAATAAAAATTACGTCGTACACTCTTAATGGTAACTGGTCATTCATGAAAATTACTGTTGAATTGATCGAATCACGTTTGTTTTTGCTTTACGCACTAGTGAAAAATACGTAATTTTACGACCGGGCATGCAAGGGTGCTGTTTTATAAGAGTATGGCAAAACAATAGCTTTATGTCTACTGCGGTAATTGTAATTCTCGAAAAAAAATTTGAAAAGATGTTTGACCCTGCAGGCCATCCCTGTAACTTCCCGCTATTTTCGAGTTCAAAACACTCAAAAATATATAAAATACATATATAAAAAAATATATAAAACAAAAAAATATATAAAATATAGCACAAGAAGTTTATTTTTTAGCTCTTCGAGCTCAAAAAAAAAACACTTTGTTACGAAATTTTTGTTCACGGTATCTCATGAACAAATGAACCGATTTTGATGCGATTTGCGGCAGTCGACGCAATTTTTTAACCTAAAAAAGTAATTAATTACAGAAAAATCGATCTCGTAGGAATTTTACGAGTAATTTAAAAAAAAACACACTTTTTTACGATTTTTTCGTTCACGCTATCTCGTGAACAAATGAACCGATTTTGATGCGGTTTGCGGAAATCGACGCAGTTTATTAAGGAGAAGAGCTGATTAGATTTTGGAATTAATCGGTTTAGTAGTTTAGAAAATATTTTACAAAAACAAATTTTTAAAAATTTTTGAAACTTGTTTTTTTAAGATTTCTCAAAATTTTTTGGGCCGAATCATTTCAAATTTTCAGGAAGTCTAAGTTCACCAAGATCACGCCAGTTGCCGCAAACCGCGTTTCAGTCGGACACTCCGTTCAAAAGATATAAAAGGTTTACATACATACATACACACACACACACACGCCAAAATAGTTTCAATAGCTTCCTATGACCTCAAAACGTCTAGATCTGGCGAAAACTAGATTTTCGAAAATCGGGGTGAAACCAATAACTTCCCGATTTTTGAAAAAAAAATTTTTTTTATAGCTGTAAGTTAAAAAGTGGAACGCCTCCGTTGGAGCGTGACGGCGGCGTTCATGCCATCCCTATAGAGTGAGCAGCAAGGTGGTTTCGCCGTTCACGTATACACAATATACATGCACACAAACAAACCAGACTTCAAACCTGTGCTGCTTAGTATAACGTAAAGACGTTTTATTTTTATGTTGACGTGTTATTTGTGATTGAAAACTTTTATTGTTTAAACAAATAGTGCCGCCAGTAATAGAACGTTCAATGATTCTCTAGTCAAAATAAAAATTTATCTACCTTTTAAAACGCAAAAATTAAACACTGTGTGCGTATGTTTTTGTTTTTGAAGTTGGTCCGCGTGACGTCACTGCGGTAATATTTGGACGCGCGAAGTTTTGTTTCTTTTCAAAGGCCGATAACCGGTACTGTGTTTTTGAGCGGACTTGACTGTTGAAATAGTTTGTTGAATACAGGTATGCAAATCTGTTCGTAAACGGGCGTGTTGTTGGTGTGGCATTACTGTTCGTGAAAAAAAGCATTTCGCTCGCGGCCGTAAACCGTTGTTTTGTAAGAACAAATTCTCTTTCTACTATCAGACGCGGTTTTTGACGTGTTTTGCGCATTTTTTTTAATTTAAAACAGACGAAAGTGTGAATTTTACTGTTTTTTTACAATGGAGTGTTTAACAGAAAAGAAAATGATGCTATCGCATTTCAAAAAAGTCTCTCTGCATAGTCGCAGGGTATCGTGTTACATTAAATATTGCGAGCGTATTTAAAATATATTTTAATGTCTCGTTGCGTTTTAAATGAAATGATTTTATAAAACGCTGGTGCTGCAGTAACAGAAAGTAAACACAATTGTTTACAACATGACGAACGTACAGTGAGGTATATCTGCTACCATAGGTATATAAAATTATTGATTACTGTATACATCTGATAACAAAGTAACCTACTTTTTTATCGACCTTAGTTTACATTCAGACGTTTTATTTTCACAAAACGTCTCTCAATTATTAACTTATGAATGGAAAGAAAAGAATTATATTGTTTTTTTTGTGAAGATGTGCGCTAATTGATTTCGTATTGTGAGTTTTTATCTGTGATTTGATTTTAAATGAAGTGCAGTGACCTATGAATAACGTGTCGACGAATCAAGTCTTTTTGCGACCATGCAGTTGAATCGCATGCAACATGGCTGAATCTATGAAACCCCTTTATTCAACATGCGTGGCTTGTTTGGGTTTCCTCTGTCTTGTGCTTGGCGCTACGGCGGTCGGACTTCCAATGTGGGGTTACTTTGACACTCCAAATGGTATGCAAATTATTTTATTTCACTTTTGTTTCATGCAAATTTACATGTCTCTTGTTTTAATCACGCTGGAAAAGTTTTTTTATTAACCTTAGACAAGGCGTCATGAATCTGTTATTTCATTAGAAAACTGTCGTTTGATGTTGACGTACGCGAGAAAAAGGTAAACTGTTTATTTTTAAATTACTAAAGATATTATGCTCATTTAATATTAAGTTACGTCATATTTTGCTTGCATTTTGCGTTGGATGTTTCTTTCAAGGTCGATCACTTCGAAAAAAAGTCGGGATTTGTAACAAAAAAAAACGCATAAATCGATACAAACAACTTCAAAACCTTCCGTGTTTATAGACCGTGGTCCATTGGTATTACCACGGTTGTAGATGAAAGGTCAGGTAGAAATACCAGTGAACCACGGCATACAAGCACGGAAACCAAGCAGATTTGGGATAACGCCAGCCACACGGATAACACTTTGTTCGGAACATCGTACAAAAACGTTGAATGCTCGGTCTAATTTTTGAATTTCTGCAGGTGGAGGATGCCCAACCCGTACCAAAAAACGGGTATCCCTGGCAGCTTTAATTCCTTGAAAATCAATTATTTTTGTACAATCGCAGCCGTTCGATTACACCCAGTTGAGGCGGGATATTATGTCAAAGAATTCTGAGTAGGTTGTAAAATTGGTCTCTGAAATAATGTATAGCCAATGTCCATCCCGAAGGTTCGTTCTAAATGTTAGTGAAAAACATTTTAAATCGGATGAGTCGTTTTCGAGATTGCTTCCTACATACAAACTTACAAACTTTACCTCTTTAAAATATTATCATCATATATTATATTAATACGCTAAGGTTAAAGATGCCTTCATTTTTAGAAAAAACCTCACATAAATTATATATCATTTTGCAGATAATTGCTTGCTCTACTGACATCGACAACTAAAAAATTTATTATTGCTTTTGTTTTTGTAAATTAATTAAAATACAGCAACGCTGAACAACGTCTGCCATCTGACGGTTTTAATTTTGAAACAACGTCAACACTTCGATCTGTCATCTGACCTTCATATTGAAATACAACAGACACAATACTGCATACTGCCATCTAACGACTTTAATTTTGAAACAGCGAGCAACCCTGAACAACGTCACAGCAACGCTGCATGATGCCATCTGACGGCTTAGCTCAACGCTTTTGCTACTTGCGCCTCTATATGACAATTTTAGTAAAATATTTTTTCGATCTGTCATCTGAGCTTCTTATTGTAATAATACAAAAACAAGAAGAGCGTTATAAGCAGTGTGCAAAATTAGAAACGAATTGAATACCTGCAATCATATTTAAAAAATAATTTTGTAGTGATAATTATTATACTTATTTAGTGCGAATAATTCGCACAGGTCACACCAGTTAACTATATTCAGATATTGAGTGCGTATGGCGAATTTTGCAACATCTGTAAGTAAAACAATCGTTGTGTGTTGCCATGGAAACTCAACTGTCATATAGTTCTTCACGTCGGTCGGTAAAGTGCACCGTAACATGCGAACTTGATGTGCGCATGAATCGACCGTGAACTAAATGTACATCATTTTGACGTGGGAACCTGAACTTCTGCAAATAAATTGACTCACCATGCCGCTAATTTAAATGAAATTTATGCGGGAGTAAAAACTCTTTTTCGACGTTTGCTTCATGAGAATGATATACGAGGTTTGTTTGAAAATAAATATGATTTAGGTAAGGGACGTGTATATTTAACTGACAGCCCGGTCCGGTTCATCCGAATTAAAGGTGAACATCTTATGCTCATTGAATATAGTCGCATTTATTTAAAATTCGATTATTAAGTTTACCTTGACAACTGCAGTTAAAAAGCCTCGCTTGTATAAGATAAAAACATTTTTGAATATGTTTGTTTTCAAGTTTCGAACCGAGCAATGTATAGTTTATTATACACAGGCCCGGATTAACCCTATCCGGGCCCCTAGGCAATGCAATCAGGTCTTTTCAAGTTGATGATGGGATGTGAGTAGCTTCCAGATGATCGGCTCCACGCATCCTGTTACTTCAATGTCTTATGTGATATTGTACAACATGATTACTTTAACTAGATGCTGCAGCATCGCCTTACCTGACTCGTTAGCTTTTTTGAAATGGTCTTAATGAATAGGTTATAGATAATTGATGATCCAGGTTTTTTGATGGGTCAGGAAAGAGAAATGAGACGTGACGTAGTTATTTGAAATTTTATCTTGTTAAATGCAATAAATTACAATAAACAACGAAAGAAAATAATATTGTTGTTGGGAAATTTCATACAAATTTTCAAATAAAATTTTCGTTCAATGAAAAGTTTTTTCTTGGTGCGTGCACGGGCCCCTGCCTAATGATTAATCCGGCACTGATTGTACAATTTTATGCACAGCCTGTTAGATCCCTACGTACGCTTTTTGCATCTGCGTTTTGGTAAACAAATATCCTTTTTGTTTCTTGTATCGTAACTATATGCATATATGGTTCCGTATATAATTTCCACTGTTCTCTATTACGAAAGCCAAACAATTCAAAATTCAGTTGTTCCAATAGTGACCTGCATTGTTGTTGATATAGCTGGCACCAGGAATTTAACACAATATTGTAAAGGTGATTACTAAGTATCTAAGATTCAAGAATCTCTGTTGTGAGCACTAAGCACGAATAGACAAGATCATATAAGATAGGATATTGCCTAGCCGTCCTTACAAATGATAATAATAACCTTACAGGGCATCATTTAGATATTTTCTAAACACGAATTTATAAATTAGCAAACGTTTTAAATCTTAAAGTATATTATTAAATATTTTTATCAAAGATTTTAACGAACCCTTTAACAGTTTATTTCTATAGGAAACGTACCGTAACTATTCGTAAGTAAAGGAGGATATTTTTTTAAAGAAATTAAACATTCTACTAATTTTATATCACATTCACGAACAGTTGAATTTTTAAAATTTGTAAAAAGTAGTCGACAAGAAGCGCCTGATTCTCAGTAGGTACATATTGCTCCTATGCATTTTTTTTTGACTTTTATATTAACAATTCAACAGGTGAAGTTTCTAGCACCTTGAATCTGAATCATTTTACATTTTTTATTTGAAAAACTTGACATATACTAATAGAGCGCTATCCAGCACTCGACGTTGAAGGCAAATTCTTTAGGTGACGGTATCTGAAGCCCATCCTACCTAAGTGTTTATAAAACTATAATACTCGCCACGAATCTAAAAGGCTCGGAAGTTAGATGCGAACGCGGGCTTGCGCTTGTACAGTCTGTTGAAAAACTACAAACTCACAACTCAACAAAACTAAAGTAATAATAACAACTTGGCAATAGCGTACTCGAGCAGGAAAGCGACAACTGACCAAGGCAACGAGCGACCACGGCCTATCACCGCCGACCGCACGTTCCGTGCAGGTAGTAGGAGTCTTAACGGCCTAAAATGTGCCTTTGCGACGCTGTTTGTGATTAACTTCCGAACTTTTTAAATTCGTGGCGCGTATTATAGTATACTATTTGATTTGTTGTTCTTTTTGTTGTTTCCCTGTATAATTAAAATGTCCGATGGGAAAAACAGCTAAATATAGAAGATGCATTCGTTTTTCTTAGCTATCAGGAATGAAAACTATGCGAAAGAGACGGTTATTTTTGAAGTGTTATTAATAGTGATGGCAATATTGCTTTTATACCGGTTATTTCAAGTCGTTGGCCTTGTAGCGTATCCACATATGGTTCGTTCAAACCGTCGGCCGACAACATATCGCTTAACTAAAAGGTTTTTCCTGATTTGTGCCTTGTAGTGAAAGTACCTAGACACTTTTGACGTGCAAAAATTACACTCATCAACGTTATATTTCTTCGGTTCTAACTATATTATATGGGGTGTGGCTGAAAAAGCGATAAAAGTGACAATTTAACCTTTAACTATTGACACCTAGTTTTATAGAAGACAAAAATTCAAATTGTTATAAAACTGTTCTTTTTTTATATTTCAATTTTTATAGGCTAACGTTGAATATAGTTTCGTGTCATCCATACTAATATGGTATTGTTAGCTGGGGTTATTGTGCAGATATCAAAAAAAATTTCTTGCTTTAAAAAAAAGGCAATTCGTGTCATTTTTAATCTCGATTTTCGTGCCAGTTGCAAACAAACTTTTATTGATAAATGTATTTTAACTGTACCGTCTATATATAGCCCGGTCATATTTTACACTAAAAATCGCTAATCTCGCAAACTAACATGTAGTTCTGATTTTTTAATATATTGTTAGGACCACTACCAGTAGCGTATATCCAAGTTTGCAGCTTCGAAAGACCTGTGCTAACTTTGCAGCACTCAAAAAACTGCGAAATTTTCGCACTTTTTTTGGTATTCTCAATATAGGTCTTAAACTATGCATTTTTTTATAAAATATTTTTCATACGTTTTTAAGTAGACTAAAATTGCTACAATCTGAGACAAGAACCAGCTCTGTAGGTTCAATACTTACCGAGATACAGCTTTCCAAAAATTGACCAGTTTTTTCAACAAAGTGAAATTTTAAGATTTGGTCAATTTTTGACCCCGATATCGGGGAAAATACTCATTTTAAGGGAAATATCATAGGAACATATATTGTAGCAAATGTAATTAGCTTTAATTTAAGCAGAGAACGACGTCTGTAGGCCATATAGTTTACTCACAAATTTTAAAAATCCAAAAATGAAAGAACTGCATTTTCGCAAATTTAAATTTAATACCCAATAATCGTTATGTAAATCCATTCAGTGATTTTAATGTGGTTGAGTAACCAAATTGAGTAGCATAGTAGCATAAACGAGTAACATAATAAGAAAAATAACATAATTGATAACATCATAAAAAAATTATGCAGTTTTTGACAAAATACCGTCGTATTTCAGCCATTTTGTAAAAAATATTTACAAATTATATTCATAAACCTTCCTCGTTTATCGCTCTTTCTATTACCGAAAACAATTTCAAAATCCGGTGCGTGGTTTAGTAGAAGAGAGCGGAGAAAAAGACAGAGACTTTGTTTTTAACTTTGCAGTCTTTGACAAAATACCGTCGTATTTCAGCCATTTTGAAAAAATATTTACAAATTGTATACAGAAACCTTCCTCGTATATTGATCTTTCTATTAGCGAAAACCATTTCAAAATCCGGTGCGTGGTTTAGAAGAAATGACCGGTGAAAAAGACAAGGACAGTCAGAGACTCTGATTTTAACTATGTAGGCTTTGCTAAAATTCCGTCGTAGTTCAGTTATTTTGTAAAAAATGTTTATAAATTATATACAGAAACCTTCCTCGTTTATTGCTCTTTCTACTATCGAAAACCATTTTTAGGTTCGGCGCATGGTTTAGAAGAAGTGAGCGGAGAAAAAGACAAAGACAGACAGAGACTGTTTTTAACTATGCAGTCTTTGACAAAACAACGTCGGTGTTCTTCTAAACTATGCGCCGGATCGTAAAATGGTTTTCGGTAATAGAAAGAGCGATAAGCAAGGAAGGTTTCTGTATATAATTTGTAAATAGTTTTTACAAAATGCCTGAACTACGACAGTGTTTTAGCTCAGACTGCATAGTTAAAAATAGACCTTCTGTCTGTCTTTGTCTTTTTCTCAGCTCACTTCTTCTAAGCCGTGCGCCGGATCTAAAAATGGTTTTCGGTAGTCGAAAGAGCAATAAACGAGGAAGGTTTCTGTATATAATTTATAAATATTTGTTACAAAGTACCTGAACTACGACGCAATTTTAGCAAAGACTACATAGTTAAAATCAGAGTCTCAGACTGTCTTTGTCTTTTTCACCGGTCATTTCTTCTAAACCACGCACCGGATTTTGAAATGGTTTTCGCTAATAGAAAGATCAATATACGAGAAAGGTTTCTGTATACAATTTGTAAATATTTTTTCAAAATGGCTGATATACGACGGTATTTTGTCAAAGACTGCAAAGTTAAAAACAAAGTCTCTGTCTTTTTCTCCGCTCTCTTCTACTAAACCACGCACCGGATTTTGAAATTGTTTTCGGTAATAGAAAGAGCGATAAACGAGGAAGGTTTATGAATATAATTTGTAAATATTTTTTACAAAATGGCTGAAATACGACGGTATTTTGTCAAAAACTGCATAATTTTTTTATGATGTTATCAATTATGTTATTTTTTTTATTATGTTACTCGTTTATGCTACTATGTTACTCAATTTGGTTTCTCAACCACATTAAAATCACTGAATGGATTTACATAACGATTACTAGGTATTAAATTTAAATTTGCGAAAATGCAGTTTTCTCATTTTTTGGATTTTTAAAATTTGTGAGTAAACTATATGGCCTACAGACGTCGTTCTCTGCTTAAATTAAAGCTAATTACATTTGCTACAATATATGTTCCTATGATATTTCCCTTAAAATGAGTATTTTCCCCGATATCGGGGTCAAAAATTGACCAAATCTTAAAATTTCACTTTGTTGAAAAAACTGGTCAATTTTTGGAAAGCTGTATCTCGGTAAGTATTGAACCTACAGAGCTGGTTCTTGTCTCAGATTGTAGCAATTTTAGTCTACTTAAAAACGTATAAAAAATATTTTATAAAAAAATGCATAGTTTAAGACCTATATTGAGAATACCAAAAAAAGTGCGAAAATTTCGCAGTTTTTTGAGTGCTGCAAAGTTAGCACAGGTCTTTCGAAGCTGCAAACTTGGATATACGCTACTGGTAGTGGTCCTAACAATATATTAAAAAATCAGAACTACATGTTAGTTTGCGAGTTTAATGTTAGATATGACTGGCCTAATATGTCTATTTTACTTTGTGCTTTATTAAGCAACGTATTAACAAATACGACACATTTCAGGCTATCCATGGACATGACACTAGAAATAATTCGAATGTGATTTTGCCAAAAACCAAAATGTCTTTATTTAATAATAGCGCTGAATATCACGCACTAAAAATGTTCAATATGTTGCTTCTTTATATAAAAAATATGGAACTAAATAAATTTAAAAAAGAAATTAAGGCAACTTTGCTTACTCAATGTCTTTATAATATTGATGATTTTAAATTTTAATTATGTATTTTACCAACTTACCTGCACGGAACGTTCGCTCGTCGGTGATTGGCCGTGATCGCTCGTTGCTTTTGTCATTTTCCTGCTTTAAAGTACGGTCGAATACGTTATTGTCAAGTTGTTATTGTTATTTTAGTTTTGTTGAATTGCGTGTTTGTAGTTTTTCAACAGACTGTATAAGCGCAAGCCCGCATTCGCATCTAACTTCCGAGCCTTTTAGATTCGTGGCGCGAAATCTGACTCCGTTCATATTAGTATAGGTAATGTTGAAGCAGGTCTCGAATACGATAATTTTTTGACCCTAGGGCAATATCATCGCGCCTTTGTAGGTTATTAATGAGATATAATTTAATTATCCTTGTTAAAAGAATCTTCCAGTTATATTTTTAAATATAAGCAAATACATCGCAATGTATCCATTAATTGGATGACTCATATAATGTGTTTTTACGTTTGCGTATTTACTAATTGTCGTACACGTATCATATGATCGTGAAATTGCGCAATAAACACCTACTGCATGAATTTTATTTATATACTTAGTACCTGAGCTATTGTTTATTAACAATTAATAAATATTAATATGTTGTAATTATTTAATTAAATGTTAGATAAAGTTCGTATAAAATTATTGCTAGTATATTTTATAATAGAGAGAAATACTTACAGAAGTTGAGAGGAAGATGGTAACAAAGCAAGGTCTGGGAAACATTGGAGAAACAGGAAAGACTTGAACTTTGTGTTCGGAAGCGGTAACAGTAAATTTTAATTATATAATATCTAAGTGCGTAATGACGAGCGGTGACATTGTGTAATAATTTCGCTTTAATAATTACACAATTTAAATAGTATATTACATCTGCACAAGGGCCGAAAGTTGAATTTTCGGCCCTGCACGTCATGATGCCCGGGGCGAAGCCGAAGGCATCATGACGTGCAGAGCCGAGATTTCAACTTTTGGCCCGTGTGGTGTATACGATTTTTCTTCATATCCGCTCGAAAGTACGCACTTTCGTCAGCAGGGACGAGAGATTGACATTTACTCCCGGGAGGAAAAAATTTCTCATGCGTATTTATACTCGTAACTAGGGACTATTTATTCTGTCGCTATGACAACTGTCAGTACTGTTGCTACCTCTAACCTTAAAAATATTTATTAATGTTAAATATTTATTAATGTTGTTTTGTCATCAGTTAATATAATATTAAAGTATAATGTTGTTTTGTTGTCAGTTAATATAATATTAAAGAAATTTTAAAGTCAATTCAATTACCTATTAGTAAAAATGAACAATACGTTGACAGAATAAATAGTCCCTAGTTACGAGTATAAATACGCATGAGATATTTTTTCCTCTCGCCGTTATAGAGGGAGTAAATGTCAAACTTTCGTCCCTGCTATAAGGGACGAAAGTACGTACTTTCGATCGAGGTATGAAGAAAATATCATTACGCCCGAGATAATACGTACGGATGGTATTTTTTCTGTCATAATTTTTAGTATTTTCCAAATTTTTGACATTTCACTTGTGTAGTAAACTTCACTTCTAAATTTCTGCTAAATTAAGTATAGGAGGTTACTTATATAGTTACTAATGAATTTTACTTTACCCAGTGTGTAAAGTAGATATTTAGGAGGCATGAATAAAATTATCGGTTTCAACCAGCTTTAAGGCGAGGAAACTCATTGTTTTTTAAATGAAAATACAGTGAAATAGCTAACTTTTGAAATGAGATTAGGTTTCGTTGCCGACAAAATTACGTACGTTAATAACTTCTATTGCTTGAAGGTGAATGATAAATGTCGTTTATTTTAAAGTGAGCTTTAAAGGTATTTCTAACATAACAAGATAAGAAAATCTATTTATCTTAGTTTAATGTGTGCACTCTCACTTTGTAAAACGTGTCAAATAACGTTTTGGATTCAACGTATAACATTCATGGCGTAAAAAAATATCCCGATCTGCATTGGAATATAAAGCATTCGTGGAAATTCTGTTATGACTACAGAAATTATGCCTGGAGACGTTTTAAATCAAATTATACACATTATGAATGAACACTTTTGTGGCTTTCTTTTCGGTGAATTACAATTACATATAGTAAATTGAATCAGTAAATGATTATTCATAAACGGTATTTTGATATCTAAGCCATTCATAAAGTCTGTTTCTCTCATTCATAATTTAATTTCAGAAACTGCTTGATTATAAAGAAAATTACACAGCAATTTATGAAAAAAAATACATGAGTTTAAAAAGTATCCATATTCATATTTTTATATAATTTGTATTTATTATAACTGCTGGTTAAGTTTTTTTGTCTAGCACTTAATAAAACGACTGCACAATAATTTTTTCAAGACATCATTAACGCCAAACATCACGAGTCACTATCTATAGCATTTAAGGAGGTTGATGCGTTACAGTCCCAATCAAAAGTAAGTCGAATTCTGAATGGGAACTTTTCCATAACAAATTTTTACAAAAGGTTATAAGTCGATGATACCAATAAATTATTGTCATAAAGGCATAAATAAATAATTTTTTTAATACTCATTATTTCAGTATTTTACTTAATGGACTAACTTTTGAATTTTTTGTACAAAGTTATGTTAGAAAAAATAAATGTGTGTAAATATATGTATTTTACATATTTTTTGCAGTGAATAATTAAAAAAAGAAATTAGAAGTAATAAAAATTAAAATTAAATCATTAAAAAGTTGAAAATTCAGTTAAAATTGTTAAAATTTTTTACAGAAAATTTTGTCATAAAAAAATCTATTAAAAAAACTTTATTTCAGATTTTTTTCATTATCTTCGTAAAACGGCTCAACCTCCTTAATACGTTATTTTGGCCGTGCGACATATAAAATAATGTACAGCGAACATCGACTTGTCTATATAGAGTATATAAATATTTACAGAGAAACGCGTTTGGCACAAAAATTAAAAATTTGTATCTATCTGTAAATACTTAACTTTTTTAATCGATATGAACGCCATTGTGTTTGTGGAAAATATTTTTGATAGGAATTGTTAGGTTTTTATTTTTTACAGCCTCATCGGACACGAGTACTTTTTTAATTAGTAACGAGTAAAGATTGAATTTTATTAAACAGTAAATCCCCTCAAGTATACACGAAAGTATTGTAAGCTTCTTTGCTTTTCTGTATTGATCTCGATTTACGTAGGTTTAATCTGTTTTAATTATAACGCAACACTTGAGACGATTTATTATTAGGATTAAATTCCTTTTTTATCATAATACATAACATTTCGAGTTAATAATATAGAATTTCATATTACGAAAAAATTAATCATTTTTTATTGACATATCAAATTACGTACCTACTGTTAAAGAAACAAGTTGTATTATATTTTGAATTTTGAATCATCGGGGATCTATTTTAGGTATCATCCAAAGACGATTCAGTTAAGTCTGAACTCTGAAAAAAATAATTATTTTGCAAAAACTTCTGACAGCGGAAATCTCAGAGTGGAAATAAATGATTTGGCTCTTAATAGTTAAACAATTTAATCAAATTAATATTTAAAGAATAATGGGATATTCGACATTTTTTAGACGAGTTCTTTTCACCCTGACATTTTAGAGAACTAGAAAAATATTTACAGGGATAAATATATAAAAGAAAATAAATAAATAATTGGGGCTAAGCAAAGTTTAAAATAAGTGATATATAGCTTAAATCTAAAATATTTTTAAAAGTCCATTTTGTGGGTAAGTTCATTTCAGCTCTCTACACTAAGATCAAATTTTCGTAAAGAATCGCGATGATGACTTCATTTTTTAAATCATCTTTTTACTCATTGTACCCCAAGATAACATTAACTGGATATCTGTATAGTGAAATATGATAGAATAGAAGCTCGCGCTGGCTGGGTTTATTGGAGCCCTGTGTTAAGCGCGGTGCGAGGCTTACACAAGGAAGCCAATTTACTCAAGTGTCGTTTAGGGTTCAACGAATTGGATTATAAAAATCGCATTATGTACCTCAAATAACGCCGACATTATAAAATTAGGTGCATACATTGACAGTTTTCATTTAAGAACAAGAATAGATCATAATGAAAAGAATACTTGTAATTGATGTATAAATTACGATTTCGTCATTTTTTTAATTATTATATGTTTATAAGTAATTTATTTTGTTGTTTTTAAAATTACTGGCCTCTTACTACGTTATATACATTTGTATTGTCAGTTTTTGCATTAATCGTTTGTAACAACCTGAAAAGTTATAATTCATTGTAAATGTATTGAATCCAATTTATCAGTTTTTAAACGACATTGATTACAAGTTAATAATTCAAATATTTGTGATCATATTTATTAAAAACGCTGAAAATAGTTTTCAGATCAAAACTGAAATGGGCGGTTTGATTTCAATCTTTGGATAATGTGTAGACCAGACCATACATATTTTTTTGGTAAATGAATAGATACTAGTGATGTGCCGGATATCCGTATCCGTATTCGCGGATATCCGAGGGAAAATAAAGATCCGTATCCGTATCCGTTAGTTTTTGGCGGATATTTTACGGATCTTTTATCTTATTAATTTTCAATTCATAGATGAAATGTTATATATATAGGTGATTAGATAATAATGAAAACCTGTCAAATTCCATTCAGATTATTTTTTATTTTTTTAAATCGTATTTGGCACCTTTATATTGCAAACATTTATCGTAGTGAGTACCATACTAATAGTACATAACTCAAAGGCACTAAATCAACTATCTTTATAATAAGATATTGCACATCGATCTTTGGAAAGAGACAATCTGTTATGAGAGTATACACTCTTAAAGAGGTCAATAACTTTTTCCCATAACAGATAGTCTCTTTCCAAAGGTCGATGTGCAATATTTACCGCCGCGTACTCTAAGAAAGTTATGATCCGTATCCGTATCCGCGGATCTTGAAACCAAAAATCCGTATTCAGATCCGTATCCGCGGATATACATTTTTAACGATTCGGCACATCACTAATAGGAACAATGAGACGTCCAAGTCTGCCAAAATCACTACAAGACTTTTTTACTCCTCTTACCATGTTTTTTACCTTCGCTGTCGAGCGTCTACAGTCCACAATTTATATCAACCTATGGTTGCTCACAAGAAAAATTTGAAAAATAGGAAAGAAAAAAAAATTGGTTGTCTGTAAAGTCGGTTTACGGACGATAGTTTTACGTGTTAACGTATTCCGCTCGAATATCATATTTAATAATACATAACCTAAACTTTAGTAGCTGTCAAACTATGCTTGGGCCGATCGTGCATCTCTATCGCTTATATCGCGGAACGTTACTCTTTTTCATGTGTGCTGGCGGTGTTTCATCAATTTATAAGACGTTATCACGTCAAAAATGAATATGAGAGATTAAGGATTATTATTGACGCTCAATAACAACGATCATTGGCGTCTAGATGAATATTCGAGCATTTTAACGAATTCATGTTCTCGTTGAAAATGAATTTGTCAGCAATGGAAGGTGAAACAATTCAACAATATCTATATATCTAAAGAAAACCAGTTTTACAAGTAGTCATATTTACTAAAGGTGCTTAAAGCGAAACCTGCGTTGAATTTTAGCGACCTGTTTGGTTGGATGTTATTTTTTATGTAAATTGTGTACGCATAATATTATGTGATAACACTGCCAAGTAGTACTAGCTCTAGAAGATACAAAACAAGAAGTCAACCATCTTTTAGTTCAATGAACTCGATGTGTACATATGTATTGTAACCGAAAATGTTCTACTCGCTTTATGAGTGGGTTCACATTTCAAAAGTTCTCTCTTCCAAGTATTAACAATATAAAAAAAAATAAGTTTAAAAACTAAAAACTGACTACTGAAAAGTATGAAACTAGAAAATATCCTCTGCGGATAGCAATGGTCATATATGCCACCTATACCCTAACAAAACATTACATTTTAACAGTAGTAAGCGATCATACTCTAGAGGGCAAAGTGCATCACGGTATACATCTAGAAGGGCCTGATATGAGAAGGGATACGACCACGGCTATCCTCAGATGACAATATTTTCTTGTTTCATACTTTTCAGTAGTCGGGTGTTAGTTTTTGAACTTATTTTTTTATTCGTTTTCAATTTGCTCCCTTCTGGGACCAAAATTCAAAAATAGTTGGCAAAACCAAAAGTGCACATCCCGCAAGTTTTCCACTGTATGATAAAAAAATAACAATTAAAAAATATTTTTAATAAATTTAAAAAGATTTAAAAATTTAAAGAAATAAATAATTAAAAATTGAAAAAATATTTTTTTTTAAGTTTGCAAAAATAAAAAAAATTAAGTACTATACATAATATAATATATAATTAATATCAAGTGGAATAAAATAAAACAAAATAAAAAGAAAAAAAAAGAAAAAAATCAATGATATCGTAAGGAATCGAACCCAGGACCTTGCCCTTGGCGATCCGACGGCATAACCATTACGCCACGGCTGCCTAATACGTATAGTGGTGTTATCACGGTATACAAGTGTAGCACTTGTTTTATGGATTACACTATGTTTAGCCAGCAATTATTATATTGTTTTTAAACTATTAATTAACTGTCAAAAATAATAAAAAATAAAAAAAAATATATGAGAAATATATTATATATAATATATAAATATTAAGTGGAATTAAGTGGAATAAAATGGAATATAAAAAAAAAAAAATTCTTATGTCAGCGGGAATCGAACCCGGCACCTTGGGATTACATGACTTACGCTTTAACCGTTCGGCCACACCGATGCCGTACAACGCCTTTGTTATTATGGTATAGAAGTGTAGCAGTTATTTTACGTATCATACTACATTAATTGAGTATATTTATTATGTTTTTTGTTTTTTTATTTTAATTAGCTGTCAAAAATAATAAAAAAAAAACTGTTTATAAAAATTAAACTACTGAACACATTTTAGTGAATTTAAATAGGGTTCTGGTCTGATAGTAAACAAAGTGAATAAAATATAACCCAAGGGGATCCGACCAAAATTGCGATCTGTAGAGTCGTGACGTACGTACATACGTACGTACGTACGTACGTACGTACGTACATACGTACAGACCAACCGACAACTGCTGTTTGTGATTTTCAATTACAATTTTAATAGTATTTATGAACTCGAATTGATTTAAAAATGGTTCTGTTTTATAGATCAGAATCTCCTCTTTTCAAAAAGTTTCATTTTGAATGGATTTCGTGTGAAATTAACTTAGATATAACTTCTTATCTGAACGAAAGTCAGCTCTGATGCACAAAGCGATAATAAAGCACATACCGCTAGTTTAGCGGTATGTGCAATAAATGTAGCCTATGTTACCCGAGCCATAATAATAAAACGATTGACACCTTATTTATCAAAAATCGGATGAATAGTTTAGGCGCTACGGTGGAACATCCGTAAATACAAACGTAAATACATAGACTGCTAAACTCATAACCCTTCCTTTTGGCTTCGCCGTAGTCGAGTAAAAATATAGACATTCATTTCCGCTTTACGAAGTCGGAGATTCTGTGGAAAATTAGTTAAAATATATATTTTTTTTCTCTGTAAATGGGTCTTCCTGTTGAGAATAAATCGATTATTATTATTATTATTATTATTATAAAACTTATCAAAAGATCTCGAATAGGGTGGACCCCGTCGAAATTCGACGGAATCTTACAGATAATTGGTATATTCCTTACTTTGTAGGTTGATAAAATTATAAACTGTCCGCCCGCTGACGTTATTTCTGCGCTTGCGCTGATTGCTCAGATTGAATGGGGCAACTTCTGTAATCTACTAACCTTGGATATACCTACAGGCAGTGTTACAACACTGCGGAGGATGTCTTGTTAGTAAATACAGATAACATTACTGTAGAACCGTGTAATTAAAGCAGACTACCAAAAATAAACATCATAATAGTATAACAAAAATCAGTGAACAAAGTACAATGAATAATATTATTGTCAACTAAACGGCAAGGACACAAGAAAAGGTATATTACACAAACAAACAGAGAACCATCTACAAATTCTTTCACATTGTCTAACATAAATGTAAATAGATCGAATTTGTTCAAAAAAAGTTTGTTTACAAACTACCTATCGCTTTCATCGCATCTAAATTGAACTAAAAAATCGAGTCGCAGTGCAAAACTCAGTCGATAAAATAGTGTAGTTATGATTGTGGCAAATAAACGTATTGTAAGTTTGTTTTTAGAAAAATAAAAACTTAACTGAAAATGATTAAATTTTTCTCAATTTCGGTATCTGGCAAGCATTTCATTTAAAACTAAATGTTTACCCATTTCCTGCAAGTGCCGCGAGAGTCAATACTTTTTTCTCATCCCGTGGTATGTAATCAAACTATAATATAATATCAATTGCTATTAATTTCCGTTAATATTGGCAACATTCATTGAAAAAATTAGCACCTATTATTGTAGTTCATATTTATAGTATGGAATCCAATTCAAGGACTTTTTAATACAATGACTAGTATTGGTCGACTTGTTGCAGTGGCGCCGCCAAGGGAGGCAGAGAGTACGGCTCATTCTTTGGTCTTTTGACCCACCTTAAAAAAGGATGGGCCAAACACAGTATTGTTGCCTAAACATAGCTCGCTCTTTTACACCACGCAGATTATTATTGACAGTATTTTGCAAATAAATAATAATGATTATTTGGACAAACAAATTAAAATTACATTTTCGCAGCTGCGGAATTCAAAAAGGAGTCTGCACATAATAATTGCTAGTTTTTTTTTTATTATGTAACAAATTGAATTTTTGATATTTGCCGCGCAAAGGCTAAAGCTCTCTTAAACTTTTTTTCCCGATAATCGTGTTTATGGCATCGTTTGGTCGACAGCAAGATAAGTGTGAAATAGGGTCAAAGGTCTATTTGACACTTCTTCTTGCAGGTACTGTATCCATCTGGCAACACTGTTATATAATATTGTTGTTAACCATCAAAGCGTAACGGCAGTAAATTTGTTATCATCTGAATTATTCATTCTTCTGTGACTTTGTAGTGTTAATTTTAATGTTCATAATTATTATTACGCCAGTAGAGTATATGGAAATTATGAGAATTCCACTCCATAAATATACATTATAAAGCAATATTGTTCGAAAAAAGAGACGCATGTAAATAAAATATAAATACTATTTAAATTTTTAATAATTTTTAAGAAACTAACGTAAAATGGAAAGCTTATGCAAATCGCCATTAAAATGTCAGTTTAATTTTTTGTAGGTTTACTGAAATGTTAAAGTTAAACATTATTCCGAAAAAATATTTTGGAATACGGAAGTCGCTTGCGGTACTTCTTCTTCTTTTATTTTTTTACCGCGACTACGGAAAAGTAAGATTTGTAATCTTTGATACCAAATTTTAGACGCATCTTCTGTATTCAGATAATGAATATTATGAAACTTGCAAATATGGCGTAAAATATTGTTGAACTTTCTTCATAATAATTATCGTTTTTTGTTTAAAAATAAAATATTAACTGATAAGCTTTCATGTCTCTTTAATTTGATGCAATTATAAGCAAACAATAGTATCATAAAATTTTATAATCTTTCGTAACAGTTGTAACATTACAGAGTCTAACTTTAAAACTCGACGTTCGAATCACCATAATTAATTTCATCTTTCGAAGTGTCATTCTTAATTCCAAATTACTGCGGTTATGAATTTATGAATACGTGATAGAAAAAGTTATATTTATCTCTACATAGAGCATATCTGCGCAGTGACATTTTGTATCTGACGTATTAAATTACGTTTATTATTGCGAGCACATAAAAAATAAAATCATAATCTTATTTAGTCCGATAACCTATATAGGTATTTAGTATGAGGTTTGCAGTGGAAACGTAGCACTTCAGAATGAAACATAAAACAATGGCAGGGAGTGAATTTCAACCGCTCACAGACCCATACGATTCGCTCGAACGGAATACTAATAATATTGTCGAGCCGACCAGATCCGGCGCACCGGCAAAATAAATGTTTCGAGTGTAAAAAATGTTTTTATAATACGCGCCACAAATCTAAAAGGCTCGGAAGTGAGATGCGAATGCGGGCTTACGCTTGAACAGTCTGTTGAAAAACTACAAACTCGCAACTCAACAAAATTAAATAACAACAACAACTTGACAATAGCGTACTCGACTGTACTTTAAAGCATGAAAGCGACAAGTGACAAAGGCAACGAGCGATCACGGCCAATCACCGACGAGCGCACGTTCCGTGCAGGTAGCTGGAAGGTGGTGGGAGTCACAACGTCTCTAAAATGTGCCTTTGCGACGCTCTTTGTGAGTACCTTCCGAACCTTTTAGATCCGTGGCGCGTACTATATAAGAATCAATCTTATCAGGCTCGGGACTGGTGATGTGTTGGATCGTTAAAAATGTATATTCGCGGATACGGATCTGAATACGGATATATGGTTTCAAGATCCGCGGATACGGATACGGATCTTAACTTTCTTAGAGTACGCGGCGGTAAATATTGCACATCTTCCTTTGGAAAGAGACTATCTGTTATGGGAAAAAGTTATTGACCTTTTTAAGAGTTAACTCTCATAACAGATTGTCTCTTTCCAAAGATCGATGTTGAATATCTCATTATAAAGATAGTTTTTTAGTACATTTGAGTTATGTACTATTGGTATGGTACTCACTACGATAAATGTTTGCAATATAAAGGTGCCAAATACGATTTTAAAAAATAAAAAATAATCTGAATGGAATTTGACAGTTTTTCATTATTACCTAATCACCTATATATATAAAATTGCATCTATGAATTGAAAATTAATAAGGTAAAAGATCCGCCAAAAACTAACGGACACGGATACGGATCTTTCTTCTCCCTCGGATATCCGCGGATACGGATATCCGGCACATCACTACTCGGGACCCACGAGGCGTCACTGATAAGTCATCTCTACTCAAGATCCAGTTGTGCCGACCCTGCGTTTGTTTACAGAACATGCGTTAAGAGGAATATTCCACAGAACAAAATGACATGCAATAGGCAGTGCACGTATGTAAATGTGAAAGCAATGCATATCACTATTGCATTGAATTTATGAATTCACAATACAGATAGAAAGATAAAATATTGACAACTTTTGACTATTTTAGTCACATATTTCTATTGGATACAAATACAATATGCGTTGATTATTGTTAAAACAATTGAGAACAGTTTTTAAGATTTTTTTTTTAGTTTGGAAATATTATTTTGGCCACCGGTTATCTACATATTCTTGAATATTTTCTTAACCTTATGAAAATTTTATAGAGAAAAAATGAAGATTTCGAAAATGTAAAAAATATATATGTTGTCATTTGAAAATGAGACATTTCCAGTTGAGTTTGAAGTTCAAAAAAGTATACCTCAACAGTTTGGAGCTGAGCAAAAAACTTATTAAACTTTTTTTTTAATTTCAGTATAGATAATACACGAATTATTCACTGTTCGGTAAATGCCGTGTATAAGTGTTGAAATAAAAAGTACATATTATGAATATTGAATAAAAAAATTAAACGCTAATGTAAACATAATTTTTCTGATGAGTGTTTTGATATTATGATAATTGATAAATATTGTCACGTCAGTATGCAATAAACATCCCTGTAACTGGGCACTCCTGTCATCAATAATATGTGTAAATATGTTTTTGGAATGAAATCAATAACAATGGGTTAATGTTTGTTAAATGCACATAGAAATTAATGTTACATGTCCTGATAACATTACTAATTTCTAAGAAGAATGCAAGAAGCAACATATATTATCATATTTGTTTCCGTGACTCATTAAAAATTTTTAATAACACATTTACGTGTTTCAATAATGCAAGGTTATTTTGAAAATTCATATAGTATATTTACAGTATTATGCCATGTAAAAATTCAACATAAATATTTGCAATGAAATTAGAGCAGGATATATTTTATTTGTAAATTGTTAGCTACGAATTGCCGTCACAAAAATATAATGCAAAAATATAAATTTTGTTTCTTTACGTTGATGGATCTTAACTAAAATAAAAAAACCGAAAGCAAATAAACAACGTTAAAAAACAATTAAAAGCTACATAATATAGGTACCTAATAAAGTTTTTAGATCGGCGTTAATTTAGTTGCTATAACTTTTTATTTAAATTTTACTTTTTAGTGGCTTTGCTATATATAGTTTGTACGTTTTTAACCGTTTTCTTCCTTAATTTGTTATTCCTAAACTAGAAAAAAATGTGGAACCGATTTAAATACAATGATTGTACGACCCCACAAATAAAAAAAAAATTAAAATTAAAATCGGTTGATAAAAAAAACATTCTTTTCGAAGTCTGTGAAAACGATTGAACCGATTTTTTAGAAGATGATATGGAAACAATCCGTAAACATTCTAAACAAAATTATTTTTTTAAATTGGTTTATCTCTCGAAAAGTTATAGTTGAACAAATATTAAAAATCTACAAAATCTAATTTTCAGTAGAATTAGCGATGAATTTTAAAATATTCGTTCCTTTAATGCTAAGGACCTTTTCGAGTGTCACAATAAACTAATTTTGTAAAATATTCATAACAAGAAGAAATTTTATTTCTAAATTTTGTAACAGGAAAATGTTTTGATCGTATATAGAAAACTTTTACTATGAAAAGTCACTTGATTGGGTGTGGGAGTAAAAGTGTTTTTGGTGAATGAACCAAATGTTTTCTTTAGAGCTCTCTTGAGATAGAGGTAGGGGAGGAAATATACAAACGTTTAGAATATTATACAGGATGTCTAAACATAACAATCAGCAAATATGTAACGAGGTCACTGATTATATAGTGCTTAGATAAATCATTTTAAAATTATGAACCTAAATTATTAAAAATATTTTTTTTCCTTTTTAGTATATTTTAATAAAAACTTTTTGTGTGTCTAATGATTAGTTGCAGGGATGTGACAAATATGAGCATACAATTTGACATACAATTCGAGGGCCCGAAAGGGTACGTTTGTGCCAGTGAGCAGAATTTAACAACTGAGATATCGATTAGAGCTGTAACAAACCGTATGTATTCATTACTGAGTGACGGGTACATCGTCTGACTCGAAGTAACGAATCGTTACTTACAAATTCATTTCGTTACTCGCATGTTTCGTATCCATGTCAGTTCGATTCGTTTGATACGGTTATACGAACACAATGTGTTATACTTACAAGTAGGTATTCATAAAGTACGAAATCATGACTCATGTCGTATCACATATTATGCGACGCGCTTTGGTGCGAAGCTACATGCTTCTTGCTTGATGCTGTTAAGTACACTATTGTATGTCGTATCAAAAGTACCGAGTAACGTAACGATACGAAAGTAACGGGTCCTGGTTCTTTAAGTAACGAATACATACGGATACACAATTTCTCGTTACTTTTACAGCTCTAATATCGATAGATACCTTATAATTTCACGAGTAACATTGACTAATATCTATAAACAAAATCGATTCATCTCGGCGCACGTTATTAACTTTGTTGATATTATTTTTAAATACTATGTTTGTTGTGAATATTGTCACATTTTCTGTGTTTTTTTAGGTTTCCGGTACAATATTATACTCTTCAATTACATGTACACAATGTTATTCAGATAATGCAAAAAAATACATTTTCCAGTAATCGACGTTTGTTTTTTTTTTGTAATGCGTGCGGGAATCCGCTATTCATAATAGTATTGAATTTGTGACGGTTTACGCGTTCATTCATCTCACCATTCAACTGTTTGTCTATAAACCGACAGGTGTATGTACAAACATACAACCTAACTATGTTACGACCAGATCGTTTAACCACCTGTAATTTAAATTATGTTATAGATAGACAAATCAGTACTTTTCATTTTTTTTTTAGTTTTTACGATGAAAATAAACAATGGTAATTTCCATTCATATCACACACGTCATAGACATGAACTGAGTTTCCCATTAAACCGTTTAAATATAAGTAAAAATTCTCCCCATAACATGGGTATAAAAATTTTTAATAAGCTTCCAGGGAATATTATAAAGAGTGCAACACTATTCATATTTTTAGTCGTCTCTTGAAGACTTATATTTTATCTAATGTGTTTTATAGATTAAATGAATTTTTTAATATGTAATTTTACTATCTTGACGTTTTCCATACAATGTTTATTTGTCAAATGAAATAAAAGGGATTATTATTATTATTATTATTATTATTTATCAATTTATTAATTATATATACAAGAGTAATTATTATTTTTCATATATAGTACTTCACACAAGTGTAAATAATTATTAATAATAATTATTAAGGCAGTGTATAATTAACTAATAAATTGATATCGTTTTTCTCGAATATTTTCTTATGTAATCTTATGAAAACTTTATATGATTTTATAGAGATAAAAATGCAGATTTGGAAAACAAAAAAAAATAAATTGCTCTTCCGGTTGAGTTTAAAGTATACAAAAAAATTATACTTCAGCAGTTTCCGATAGTAAATCTATAGTTGAACAGAAAACTATTTGAACTCTTTTTTTGTGTCTAGAAGGATACACGAATTATTCACCGTTACCACTTTCGGTGAATTTTAATATGACGTACTTGTTTTCTACCACCAAATGTACATTGATTATAGTACATATTCCTTTTATATAAGCATTTCCGGACCCGTTATGTCAATTAAAAGATATTTACTGTATAGCCACCTGTTTACAGGCCCGCATTAAACTGATTTACAGTTCTCTGTTATATAATTATCTATGAAGTTTCTGAGTTATTATTCTGAGTTAATGTAATAAACAAGCTTATTACATTAGTTTCACTTTGTATGGTCGTAATAATCTAATTTAGAGATGAATTATTGTTTTCGTAGCTTTTGTACTACTTAGAACAATAGGAAATAATTTGATGGTTATAAAAAAACTAAAAACCATTCACGATTATTCATCTCTAAATAATAATGTGTGTTATCTTTTTTTTTTGAAAAATAAAGTTCAACAAGACCTGTTAAGCCACCATTTTCTCCGATTTAAATGAAATTTGGTTCACATGTTGGAATCTATTATGGCATGAAGTCTGTTTAAAATGGACTCGATCAGGCTATTTTAAGGGCAGTATTTAGGGGTTGAAGTAAGTTTTTATGCCCAAAAACACCGAAGAAACTCACAGAATCGTTTCAAATTTGAATTTTAACCCTTTAGTAAAAATAAAAATGTGCTACTAAAATTTAAATGGAATCGGCCCGACAGAACCGAATTTCATTAAAACTCTAGTTTGCGAATATGGATTTACTTATTGAAGGGTGTATTTAATTTGATGCAGATGCTTGTTTGATAATAATATTGAAATTAATAAAAACATTTTTTTTAATGGATGTATTAAGAGGTTAATTTTTTTATTTGATCCAAAAACAAACCTCACATAATAAAGCCACAAAGCCTGCATTAGCAAATATACAGGGTCTGGCTCTGCCATCCGATTTTTTTTCAAATGATTATAATTAGTTCAAAATCAATCAGTTTGCTGGTTTACTATATAATAATGTTGTTTTGATGGGGTGAAAAGTTTTAATAATTCAATTGCAACAACCCTGAAAACACCTCATCTCGTTTCCTTGACTGCTGCACCAAGTATACTGTGTGGAACGTGCGGAGACGTCAATATAGGTTACACATGTTAGTTCGTCGTGCAGGTGTTATCAATATTTACCTATCGTGGCTTGTATGGCTTCCCTCTCAATTTTAGGACAGACTTTTTAACAGGGGTGCCCGCTGCACAGCTCATGCTCAAGCCTTTGGTTCGGAGTACGTCATACCATAAAAAAAAACTTTCAAATCATGTCATGAATCTAAAAATCACCTACTTGCGCCCTCTTTTGAAATGCACGACTTGACTGTTTTTTTGCCTCATGTACTGGCGGCCTAAGCGTGTCTTACGGGGCTCTTTTTAATAAGATATCGTTCGGGACAGCGATTCTCATAGGTCGGCTAATTGGTCATCCCTGTCCCATAGTAATTTAGACAGGTGTAATATTATAAACCATACCATAATTGTATATTTTAAGGCCTAGTTTATATGAGAGGCGTTCAACGCACGTTGAACGCGCGTTAACATTTATACCACTGTTTACATGGTTATCGATTTTACGCGTTAAGAGCACGTTTATTTTATAGTTTATACGCTAGTTGAGTGTTGTATTCTGTCGAAGATTGGACGTTGCAGATGCAATCTGTTTATGGATGCTATATCGAAGAAGACAGCGTCATAGAAAAAATGGAAAATATTGGGTTCATCCTATTTTACAAAATAGACTTACCTTAAGCTTGTACATTACACTTTATCCGAGTCTAAGGAATTATGAACCTACATTTTTCAACTACTATTTCGTCGATGAATAGATCATAATCAAATTCTTCTCCATCCATTTTTTATTTTAAAGAAAACTTTTTAGAAAAAATAATCGAAAATATTGAACAGCAGGAACCTATCGTTTCAAATCGCGCGTTGTATTGCATCTAAACACAGCAATGCTAATCAATGTTTAGTTAGACATGATGTAAGCGCGCGTTGACGCGCGTTGACAGGGTATTTGCGTTGTCGTGGCGTTGAACGCGCGTCGTCCACCAACGCGCGTTATCATATAAACAGTTCTATACAATTGTATAGAAACTGTAAACGCGCGTTGGGCCAACGCGCGTTGAACGCCTCTCATATAAACTAGGCCTAGAGTACCGGAAGTTGGAAAACGTCTCTAAATGATGACCAAAATAGGTTATTATGAAACAACAAAACATTTTTTAAATCAACTACAAACTGTTACATGACCGATTGCACCGAAAGCTGCAGGGTTAAATCATAATACAGTAATGTGTTAAATAATAATTAATTTGACTTTTTAAAGATTCTTTGAAAAATCCACACGTTTTTAAATAATTTTGATATTATATTGTTATATTTATTGTAATATAGTCTTTTAAGGCAAGATATTATAATAAATTCTTAACTGTAGTGAAAAAGTTTTCTTGCTATTGATCGCATAACAGACTAATTATGTACTAATTGTATGCTATTAACCCGGATACCGTTATTTAAAACTACTTCGGTACACATTTCCACTAATTACACTAATTAAAATGTTTTTAATTGTATATGTATATTATTTTATCACATTTAAGTTGTTATTTTTTAAATAATATTTATTTATACACTTGGGTAATGTTTTATTTTTCTAAAGCTTTGGACTTTTCTATAATAACAACAGTGTAATACCCCTTTCTACTTGCGAGAAACGTCAAGAAGAGCTAATTGAATCAATGATTTATGATGGCACCATTTCAATTAAAATACACTCTCGACATCGTGATTGGTTGAATTACTTCATTATTATCAGATGTGGATTCGATGATGATACACATATCAAGAGTAGACATAAAATGCCAAACAAATAATAAAATTAGAAATATTTACATTCCAATACAGTATTTGAAGATACGATCGTGTTGATGCTAATTTCGTTAGCGAAACGAGAGTTGAGATCATAAATTGTGGCAGTGCTTTGGTTTTTATATAAATAAGTACCGAAAAAGAATGATTTACCAGTTTAGGAGGTAGTTCTGATTATTAGGCACTTGGCAGCTTTAAAAGAAAAGATTGGAGATTCCAGCATGTGGCATATTCTCCTTGAAAGAAGCATTTTGACTAGATAACAATAAATAAATCTAGATATTATTTGAAAATATTTCCGAGAGAAATAACACGGAATAGCGTTAAACGAGGCACGCCTGTATTCTATTAGTCAACTTCCGTTTTGAATTAATATAAGTGCATCTTTCGATATCATGTATTGCTTCTATAGTTAATTAAATCCAAAAGCATCTTTTCCTCAAAGAATAATGGATAATAGATAATAAATTAATATGTCATGCTTAATGAATATTCTTCACAGCATTTTATGCTATAACGGTTAAACATTTTATTAATGTTGCAAAAATCTACCTGAGAATTAAACATTTTTATGTTCAGGAAAAATAGTTGCATTTCAATTGTTTTCATCTAAATCAGAGGTTCCCAAACTTTTTTGTCTCGTAGACCACCTGCCATGTTTTTCGGTTTTGAGTAGACCCCCTGCTTATCTGATATTGATTTTTTGCAAATTCATTAATTTCAAATGTATTTTTGACAACCGGTATAGTGCTACTTACTTTGAACGATTTAAATTTATAACGGTAGTGAAATGTAATGTGAAATGTTTAGTTGTATAAGTATACATTTATTAATTAGATTCAAATTAAACGAATCAAATTAAAATTTACTTTCTGTTACATAAAATAACTAAGCAAAAAATAAACGCTTTTAGTGTGAGGGATGAACCTGATGCTTTAATAATAAATTTTCAACATTTGGCATCAATTTAGTTAGATTTAATCTTAAATCTCTTTGGTTAACGACGTCCTGTTTGTTTCTGTTTTTTGTTAGGAGATTCACTATCGTTGACCCCCATTTTCATTTCATGGACTCCCAATTTTTTTTCCCGCTGACATGGACCCCTTGTAAGTTGTCGTCGCCCCCTGGGGGTCGATATAGACCACTTTGGGAATCACTGATCTAAATGTTTTACTTATCTGTAAATACGGGTGTTTGATGGATATCTAAAATCACCAAGAAATGATTTAAATTTTGTCAACTATTTCTTCATATATCTGCAATGAGTACCCAACGCAAATAGGTACATTTCATAATAAGTGAGATTATTTGAAACATAGAAACTACTCATGTTTGTCATGCGATCAAAAGAGTTAATCAGTTCGCTAAGATTGTTTACTTCGGAGTTACGTTTAAGGAAAAGCATAATGAAATACGGCCTTCAGTTATATAATTATATGCAGAAACACGCCACGCGATTTAGCACTACCAACGGTTACGCGGGTAATATGTTAGAAATATTGACTTCAGTAACTTATAGAATCACAGAATATTTGGTACAAAATCAGGCCCCGTCAGACAAATACCTTTTTCTGACTAAGCCACTGTGTTGTGCGAAACAGTTGAAACACTGTGTTTTATGAAATTAAAAATTTACATTTTAAATACATTAAAATTCAGTACCTATTCTGTTTAGTATAAAATTGTAGATTGCTCTAAAATGTAGAATTATGTATTTAATAAAACAGATGCATACCTCTGAGTTTTCAAGAGAAAAAAAGTATCGAATATCAATAGCTCTGCAGTTGCTGCAATGTTCAGGTGAACTATGAAATCCAGTGTTTTATTCATTTGGGTTTTTACTGTTGCATTGCATTTAAGTGTGAAATATTTGTGCGGAAATAAATGTCACTTCAATAAGTTTTCCAGACAAGTAACTTTATTATAAGTAAAAATTTAACACAAAAGGATGCTACGTATCAAACGCAAGTTGCCTTGGAATATCCGCTATTGTCATTTCACAGCTGACATTATTTTTCTAAAGAAAGTAGACGTAAATATCTCTATGGAAGCACTTCGGTGAGTGTATGGTTTAGTGTTAAAACTAGCTGCATTAACAGGGCTGGACACCAACATTGGATCCGTATTTCACCCAATCCGATCATACATACACTGATTCCGATCGGGAAGCAATTGCGGATGTATTGTGGTAGTATCATGAGTGACTTACTTAAGAAGATTTTTTTGTATTGGCTTCTACTAGAAAGGAGCGTCCTCCTAAACAGGAGACGTAGAAAAAAGATATGGATGCATCGGTTTCGTGAAGAAAGATTTTTTTTTAAATTTGCCAACCTGTAAGAAATTACCCGAATCAATTCAAGGACATTTTGAGGAACACTGATCAAATGGCGAAACATGAGGCTAGAAACGCTGTTAGATTCCTTGCTAGATTTGCCTACTAGTTTTCTAGCGCTGGTTTTCTTGATTACTTCACATGAGACTATTTTTCAAGCTTGTTTTGTGGATAGATCTGGTGCGTGCGCAGTGACAATTCGAATATAAACACAGAGCCAAACGTGTCTGTTGTCCGACTCTGAGCAGAATGGCGCCATGTTAGTATGTTGACGTTTGTTCAAGTGCCCACGTGACAAAATACTGCTTCCTGATTGGTTATTGCTCATACCTAGAGCAGCAAATCTATCAGGGAAAATAGCCTCTGTTCTAATTTTAAAACCTTTCTTGTGAAGTCATTTACAGCTTCGTACCCAGCCTACTGGCTAGCAGAACTCCTAGCAACGTTTCTAGCCTCGTGTGCAGCGGCCTTAATAGTGTGAAAAGCATGCATTCATTTTTTCAAATTGTATAAAAATAGGTGCAAATAAAACCGTATGTAGGTTGATGCTAATCACAGGAGTTCATTAGTCACTTTAATCATTCACTATATGTACTGTCATATACACTACATTATTCATACGACAGAACTGGATGGACATTTGAATATGTTTGACGTTGACATAATAGGGCAGCCCTTTTAATATTTCAATCGCGAATAACTCAATCTATTTCTATATAGTTCGTTGAAATGTCAACACATGAAATGTGCAGAGAACTAACTCATAAAATGACCAATTCAAGACATAGTAGATTTAATTTTGATTGTATAACATAGTGTCGCAATGAGTTATTATACGACTTATGTTTAAAACGAGCGCCAGCAAGTATTCATAATCACACGAGCCGTAACACAATTAGGTACGTGTGATGTTTGTGTGATCAAAATTGTTTGGGCTATAAGTGCGATCACAAAAAGACAGGCGTCATAGACATTAATAAAAAAATCACTTGTTTAGGTTAATAGAGAACTCATCAAAAGCCCAAAATCGAATTTTTGTATGATTACAGGTGGTGAAAAAAGTTTTATATTGAAATGAAATTATACCGCAACTATGAATGGAATATTCTTATTCCAATTGTAATTATAAAACAACATGGAAATAGTGAATGAATAATACTTTAGTTAAAATGTAGTGCTTATAGAATTTGTATCACGATTCACAATTTAATATTCACACGTATACTGTAATTGGCAAACTGATTTTATTGAATGCCACAAAAAGTTCCTCCGGCCGCCTCAAGCGATGTCTGTGTATTGTGTAATTTGAACAATGTTTAACTATAAACATTAATTTATACAACATTTCTATCCTTAAAATTTCTAAAAGTAATACTGATCATTTTAAATTACGTTTTAGTACTGTCGTTTCAGTTATACTGATAATACTGATAAATATTGGCATTACTTTGAAATTAAAATTTAATGCTGCTAAAACTTCTCTTCTCAAAAAAGAAGGTTATACAATTTTTGAAGTGAAAACTTCTTTAGCGGCGCTGTACACTTTTTTTGTAATGGGTAAAAAATGTTAAACTCGCGTCAGGAAAAGTAAGAACTGGGTGAGACTCTCTAAGTGATAGTAATTGCCAGATACTTTTTATACAACGTTAGACATCTAGCGTTGAAATATCGTACATATAAATGCAATCTATGATACAAACCATTTTATTTACAAAACTTCTTTAGCGGCGTTGTACACCTTTTTTGTAATGGGTAAAAAATGTTAAACTCGCGTCAGGAAAAGTAAGAACTGGGTGAGACTCTCTAAGTGATAGTAATTGCCAGATACTTTTTATACAACGTTCGACATCTAGCGTTGAAATATCGTACATAAAAATGCAATCTATGATACAAACCATTTTATTTACAAGTGTTGTCAATAAATAAACAATGCTTCTAAATGCAAAAAAAAGACGTTAATATTCAAGTTTTCACTTCTGCCGGCACTCCCGGAGTGCAACCCGTCTTTTTTTTTGTGTATGCTTCGTCAGTTGTGAATCGATTTGATTAGTCAGAATGTTATCGAACCGGCCCCAAATAATTTTTCTTACAATGGTTTCAGTCGTTTTTAACTGACTTCAAAAAAGAGGATTTTTATAATTATATATGTTACCTCTATCTACAAAATTTGTGAACCGATTTTATAGATTCTTTTTTTATTAAATAGGGCATATTTTTACGATGATCCCACATATAAATTTATTTAAATCGGTTTCGTAATTTATTTATATATGTGTCTAGTTTAAAGTTTACTAAAAAGTCAGTTAATATTTGGCGCTAGACTTTTTTTTGTTATTCAGCATGCATTCTAAATATCGGGTGTAGGCAATTATTGTTAAATGTATGTTTACTGTATAGAATTTGTAGCTCAATTGAACAATAAACGATTTAAAATCCAATTACATCAAATCCAGACTGACTTTACAGTGCAGTCAGTTTGATCCCCCCTTTTTAATTATCTCTAATTAGCTTAAACGAGCCCATAAAAATGCGCATTAATATTTTTTGTCAACTGTTAAAATTTAATTAGGGTTAACTTCATTCAAGCACTGTTGGTTTTTTGCTTTTACTTTAACATTATGTCAACCGAAAAATTGTAAACGATTTAAAATTCCCTTTAAACGCATTTCTTTCATGAATGATAAATTATAATCAGCCGATGTTAAATGAAAAACTACGCGTAAACCGACACAAAATCGACCGATAATATGCGCGCTTAGCAGCCCGGTTCGGCTTTGCCCGAATTTGTAGATTGCCACCGTTTTTTCGTCGACTTACTTTGCAAAATTGGTCTCCACGAAAAACTCGATGATATGCAGCCTATGTCCGTCCTGAAGGTCCGTTCTAAATATTGATGAAAATTTTTTTGAAATCGGTTGAGTAGTTTCGGAGATTACTTCCTACATCCAAACTTTACCACTTTATAATATTAGTATACGCCTACCCGTTGACAAATTTTAATTGCGCAATAATTTCATCGGCCGATAAGCGTTTAGATGTTCCCGTACATTTTTCACAAATTAATCGGCCGATTTAACAGTTGCACCGAACACTAGGTAACCATTTTCAATTACATAATAAAAAGAGACGAAGACAGAAGAAACGGAAGCTAATAGAGCAGGACACAAGAGCTTTTTGTAGAAACAAAGGACGTTTCCCTGTTTGTAATTTGGATCTCACATTAGTGATAATTGCTCAATAATAATTATCATCAGTTTGTAGCCGTGAACTTGTTTGCTAATTCCTGCGCCGCGAGGCAGTTTCGCGTACAGTTTGTGCTAGCCGCATAGGGGATGACCAAATTTTTAATTTTATCGATTCAAATCTTGTAGTAATAACTTAATATATTTAATTAAGACTACCTATGTGAATATATTACCTTAAAAATTCAATTTATTGCAAGTAATAGAAATATTCAGCCTATTGATTTCTTTAAAGTTATAAACCGTTTCCATGCAATCAATTAACAGGTCCGCCCGATGTGCCCCCCTCCCTATTACTGTCCAGTGGAATAAGGCAACCTCTGTAACCAATTAACCTCGGATGTTATCTACCGTTTTTGATCACATGATTTATTTTGAAATATATTCATATTTCAATAAATTATTTTATTTAAAGTTTAAATGGGCCATTCTATGTTTCTCAGATTTTTAGAGTTAATTTAAATTATAGAACGTGTATGAATCGAATAGTAATTGGCCATCCCTGTCTCCATGTACTTTATTCAGAAATGGATGTCATTTATATTTTACTAAGAGAAAGCCCATCGGCCAAACTAATTCACTATTAGAGGACTCCTTACAAGAAGAACAAAATAAATATGAAAATTAATTATCACTGTTAATTGTCTTTGAATTTACAATTGCTTGCTTTACGTATTTGCTGCGTGGATTGTATATATTTTAATTAAAACGCTGTTATTTGGTGCACAAGAATTTTACAAATAAAGAAGCTTTACCTAGAACTCTATAAACACTTAAATAATTAAGTTTTTTTTTTTTTTTAAGAAAACAACCTACAGTGTAAACATTCAAAATCGGTTTAGCAGATTTTTCTAGTTTAGTGTTAAAATATTAAGAAGAAGACAAACTACATTTTGAAAAGCCACTAAAAAGTTAAAAATAAAAAAAAAACGGGTTGCAATCCGGGAGTGCCGGCAGAAGTGAAAACTTGAATATTAACGTCTTACGAATTTTCGATCAGGTCACGTGTCCTGACGCGAGTTTAACATTTTTTACCCATTACAAAAAAAAAGTGTACAAATTTTTTCGTCTTACGAATTTTCGATCAGGTCACGTGTCCTGACGCGAGTTTAACATTTTTTACCCATTACAAAAAAAAGTGTACAAAAGTTTTCGTCTTACGAATTTTCGATCAGGTCACGTGTCCTGACGCGAGTTTAACATTTTTTACCCATTACAAAAAAAGTGTACAAAAGTTTTCGTCTTATGAATTTTCGATCAGGTCTTACGAATTTTAGATCTGACGCGAGTTTAACATTTTTTACCCATTACAAAAAAAGTGTACAAAAGTTTTCGTCTTACGAATTTTCGATTAGGTCTTACGCATTTTCGATCAGGTCTTACGAATTTTCGATCTGACGCGAGTTTAACATTTTTTACCCATTACAAAAAAACTGTACAACGCCGCTAAAGAAGTTTTCACTTCAAAAAAAAACTTCTAAAATTGACCCTCTGAGGTGATTAATCGACCTCAAAACTTTTATTATTTCACCCTTGTTAGTAACCTTTTTTATGAAAGAGGTTCAATTTTTAAAAAAATGTTTTTTTAATGGTCTTATGTAGGACCATTAGTGGCGGATCCACGGGGGGGGTTTTCGGGTTCAAACCCCCCCCCCTTCCAGAGAATCAAAAATCCCAAATTAAAGTCTTACTGCGCAATAAAAAAAAAGCTTTTCATGTTTTTCATGAATTCTCCGCAAAAGGAGTAAAAAATTTTCAAGACCCCCCCCTTGCCGTAATCCTGGATCCGCCACTGAGGACCATATAGTTATATCGAATTAGCACGTAGATAATATTGTGGTCAGATTGAAACAATTAATTTAATTGGGCAATTGATTTAACCTAGAAATTATTCTGAATTGCTTAATTACTGTAAATGTATTATCAATTGGAATGTTAACCAATACACATTCTCTGTAAGTATACTTACATGTTCACACGTCTTCGGTCGAACTGTCGGAGACAAGAAGAACAAAAGATTTTTACACTCTTCTTATATCTATAGTAGTTCATTGTTCACGCTCTGCTACAAACCGATGTTTCAAATAATTGCTAGACAATTGTGCTTTTACGTTAGCGCAGGTTGGCCGTCTGCAGGCCTCGTCCAAGTAATAATAGAATTTTATGATTAGACACGAAATAATTTTGACACAGCAATGTCACAAAGAATTATTATAATCAATGATATTATTATTATTAACACATGGTAATATCGCATTAAAAAAACTGGCCAAGTGCGTATTCGGCACGCAGATAATAGGGTTCCGTAGTCCTCGTATGAGGTATGAGCTAATTAGTGGGCGCATTCGTTGGTAGACAAATATCATACTCTAAACTAGAAATGCGTCGTTGGAATATTATGTCGATACTGTTTAGTTATAGAGTATTAATTTTAAAGAAGTCGAGTATCTATGAATTATTATTAATTGCATTTTGAGACCTTCTAAAAACCAAGTAGTCTGTAGCTAGAGTACTAACGTGTTTTAACAACAGCACGGAGTTCACACTGGTGTTGGTATAATTTTTTTTCTTTGAAAACTGGTTTGTAACCACATGTAACAATATTGTTGTGATTGACTTTTAAAAGTCCAGTACGATAATTTTCCGAAAAATTCTAGAACCGTTTTAGAATTCCACTAACAAAGATACAATATATTATGCATGGTAATATTACCTACAGCATAGTAGCATAATGTTTTGGTACAGATCAAATGTCAAGTACGAGTAAGAATGTATAACTTGATGAATTTGTACACTCATCGTTTTGACTGTAGGTAGGTAATGCAATTTGTTTTTACATTTAATTAAAATATATATATGTATACCTACTCTGGCAAAACAATCTTTATATTTAATAATAAAAAGCAAGAAATGTTTTCACACTTTCAGTTCATATCATAAAGTTTCTGTCATGACATTTAATTACTTCAACAGATATAACAAAAAAAAAAAAATAATTGCCGACTTCTTGAATGAATTTCATTTTTCAAGTACGTAGTTCAATCTACATTGTTAAAGTGAACCATTCAGGACTTCAGGAATGCCAATTGTCAGCTTAAAATTATTAAAAAAATATATAGGTAATAAATAAAATTTCCGACTAATTTTTTTAAAATCATTAATCAATTTATGTTTCAGCCCCAAATTTGGACCATCTCTAGCTCCATAATTATTTAAGCTAAAAATAAAAAAATGTATTTTATACATTAGTAGTATTAAATTAGGAATTAAAAGTGTTTGAATAAAAATTTTTTTTTCAAAAATTTAAGATTTAATTCAAACATTTTAAATTCCCAATTAATTTAATAATACTACTATATAAAATATGTTTTATTTTTAGCTTAAATAATTCTGAAAGTGGTCCAAATCCGTACTGAAGTGTAAATTGATTAATGATTTAATGAAGTTTGTCAATATATAAAAATGAACGTGCGTTCGTTCGTCTATTCGAAACCTATGCGTTCCTACACAATTTCATCCGATTACGATGAAACTTTGCTTAGTTAATGTGCTCACGCCCGCGAACGCTTCTGGTAAAAAAAATCAAAATGTGAAAACATTGTTACGAGTAGTAATTCGGACTGGTAAGTGCCAACGGCACGCAACAATTGATAACTTTACGAAACCACGGAGTTATCCCGGGGTCACACGTGTGGATGCCTGTTTAAGAGAACAGTCTGGATATAATAAATAAGTATAGTTTAAAAAAAAAATAAAAAACACGCTTTATATCGAACTAAAAAGTAAAAAATATTTTTTTTAAATAAGCTTAAAAAGCGTGGGGCACTTTGTTCTACATTTTCGTACATCGAGCGCCCCACGCTTTTGAAGCTTATTTTAAAAAAAAAATTTTTACTTTTTAGTTCGGTATAAAGCGTGTTTTTTAGTTTTTTTTAAACCATATTTATTTTCCACTTTTTAGTACGATTTATTGTCAAAAATTTTCCGAAAAAATATTTTTTTTTCGGCGTGGACGGGATTAGAACACACGACCCGTGATGCCGAGAGTTGACGTCAGCGAAGACCCGTGCCTTAGACCGCACGGCTGCCAGTGTACTTACTGTGCTGGCATATTATACCGCTATATAAACCACTTGCTGTAAGTCCAAATGAAAGTTACAAACATACATACATACAAACTTACAAGTGAAGTTAATATAAAGCGTGTAAAAATCGTGTGAGTGGCAACCCTGGAAGCAAACCATCGCTGTTATTTTACCAGTGGCCACACCCGTCCAACGCTAATACAAACAACGCCACGGCACTCTCGTTCACCAGAGCATAACAGGATGGGCATATAACATACTACATACCTTCTTCGTAGGTTCCAGTATACTTTATATAAAATGAAATCTTTCCATTTCACGTATACAGTGTGACTGAAGAAAATACGTCTGGCAAAGGAGCGTGCATAGGAACTATTATTTAGGAAAAGCGGCATGAAAACAATAACAAACGATTTACAGTTAATACGTGCCAAAGTTACACAAAACGCTCCTTTCACATTATGACATTCCACAGACATATTTGAATGGCAACCCGGGGCGTTTCTTATGCAATATCCAGCTGTGTCAATATAGGGTATCGATGCGTCAATGCATCTTTAAGCGAAGTGCCAGTGACGTCACGGCTTATGAGTATTTGACCGAACAGGTAATTGGCGAGAGTTGTTACAGACATTTGTGTGATTTTGTATAAAAATGCGTCGTACTTATCAATATCTGTCGCAATGTCAATAAAATATTAATTACAATAGAAGTTTTTTTTTTTTAATCGCCTATGGTTTCGCGCGGACGTATTTTCACTGGCCAAACTATACTACAGAAACCATAAACGTAAAGAACGGATAGCGCAACAGGCCAGAAGAGAGGATAAAAATATACAATGATAGTGTGTGCTTAAGACCGCAGACGGTAAGATGTGAAACTCTTTCTCTCTCACACTTACCGGTATAATTTCTCGTCCTCTCTCGCTTACATACGCTGAAAACAATGCAAATTTTAAATAAGTGATATTAAGGAGAAATATTTGAACCAGAGGAAACGTCAAATCATTAATTTTTTACTGGCAACTAAGTAGGTATAAGTGAAGGTATCGACCGGAAAATTATATAATATATGGTCGAAAATGACTTGGGCCTATGCAATCATGCTGAATCGAATGAGCGTATCTAGAAGTCTGTAACTATTGTAGTTTTCAAATTATAGCGTTTTTAATTTTTTCAAGAAAAATTTATAAAAATGCGTCTAACTCCCAAAAACCAAAGGAGATACAGAGTTGCGGGTCTCATTGGATTCAGCGTGATTCTTTCCATAAGTAGGTACACATAATATTAACCGCATCCGAAGGCCCTTAGTGCCTCAAAAAGCCGCCGATTTGCGAAAACATCGAAACTAGACAAGATACATAGCTGCGCCTGTGCTTATTGGATTCAGCGAGTCAAAATCTACCGGGTAACCTAAATATCGACCCGTTCTGGGAGACTTCGATTTTGAAAATTTTTACAGGGGGGGGGGCGACGATTAAATTTTCATTTTAATGAGTTAAAGAATGCCTCTTGTGATAATCGATATTTCAGGTACCTGTGCTTCAATCACTAATACTCTTGAAAATGACAGCTTACCACTGCTACTCTCTGATTGCTACTTTACAATATTAAGAGCAAGCCATTATTCATTATTATTGGTATTGATATCAATTTACAATCATTTTCTGCAATTGTGAACTTTTGATAAAACAATATTATAAATTATTAACGCTCAAAAACAATTAAAGCGTCTTGATGAACCTTTGAACCATCCTCAACAGACTATGAATGTTTTGATCGCAAATCTATTTGTGACGTAATTCTGTCTAGGTTAGAACCATTTAATTAAAGTTGGTTCATAAAGTTCCTAAAAAAAACCTATAGCTAAACATAACTAAATGTAAACGCTTTGCCTGCTCAATGAGAAAAGATATCGTCGTGTAATAAAATAGACTATTTGGTGATCCTTGTGTTCAGGAAAGGGTTTAAAACAGTATGTTTGTTACTATTTCTTTCTTGCATAACACGCGGTAGAGCAGTGATTCCCAAAGTGGTCTATATCGACCCCCAGGGATCGACGACAACTTTCAAGGGGTCCATGTCAGCGGGAAAAAAAATTAGGGGTCCATGAAATGAAAATGGGGGTCAACGATAGTGAATCTCCTAACAAAAAAAGAAACAAACTGGACATCGTTAATCGAAGAGATTTAAGATTAAATCTAACTAAATTGATGCCAAATGTTGAAAATTTATTATTAAAGCATCAGGTTCATCCCTCACATTAAAAGCATTTATTTTTTGCTTAGTTATTTTATGTAACAGAAAGTAAATTTTAATTTTATTCGTTTAATTTGAATCTAATTAATAAATGCATAAAACTAAACATTTCACACTAAATTTCACTACCGCTATAAATTTAAATCATTCAAAGTGAGTAGCACTATACCGGTTGTCAAAAATACATTTGAAATTAATGAATTTGCAAAAAAATCAATATCAGATAAGCAGGGGGTCTACCCAAAACCGAAAAACATAGCAAGTGGTCTACGAGACAAAAAAGTTTGGGAATCTCTGCGGTAGAGGAATGCAACAACTATAGTAGAGGCCGTTTAGATGTGTTGCTTTTGTGACTGGAATTTAATTTTTCCATTTCATGTCCCCTTCAGATAGCGAACTGAAGTGAAAATTGTTTTATGTGACAAATAAAACAACGCGTTGGTCGCCAGTGTCACCATAAAAATGCTATATTGCATTAGCATTACAAAAGTATATACACACGGTCGACGTACGCGGTCGAACGGTGATATATTGCGTAGCTTCTTCCGGTAAATAAATGTAGCGGGTTGTTTTTCTCGAATGAATTTATTTTGGATCACAAGACAGAATCGGTTACTGCGGATGAAGACAGATTCTGGATCTAGTTTTGGAGATTAAAGATTGTGAACAAACGAACATTCACATTTTTATTAAATAATATAGATTAGGGACATTTCAATTTTTGCCGCCCCTTGGAGCAGACCGCTCTACGCTTTAGTGGCCGGACTGAATACGTCAATTAATATTTCAGAATTGATTCCCTCACTTTTGTCGCTTACTAAATTATGTCGCCTATATACGTTTTAAACGCTGGAATAATATGTAAATGTATTTAATTAAATTTCAAAATGCTGTTAACATTTTGTAGGTACCTACCTTCAGTTACACGTTTTTGAAAAGTCCATTACTGAAGTACTTGTTTACAAACGAATAAGAAAAATTTTCTTATATTAAATATCTCTGCATTATTTATTTTACGAAAGAACGCTTGTTTGATTTTGATGTATTTAACAATAAAAGTATGTTTTCTTATATTTTTGAAACTGAAGGAATAAAAAATTTAAAAGATATGATGGTTATTTTTCAATATTTAGTAAATTATGAAAATTTAATATTGGTATAGTTCATTTTTTACATAATCTCGTAAATATAAAATTGATTCCAATATGATTATCAATTCAACATCAGAATCAAATTAAATACACCATTCAGTAAGTAATTCAGTATTTAATATACGTTGGAGTGTTTTCATAAAATTTGTAAATCCGGTCCTGTTGGGCTGATTTTATTAAAATTTTAGCATCGCCTTTTAACCTTTACTGAAAAGTTAATTTTCAATTTTGAAACGATTCTTAGAATGTTATCGGTATCTTTGAGCCCATATACATTTTTCAACACCTAAAAACTACTCCAAAAATGAACCAACGACTTCCATAGTCTAATCAGATCTAAGTCTCAATAAACCCTTTCGAATGCTGAAACCCGATCTCAATCGGTTGTGTCGTTCTAAAGATATCGTACGACAAAAACTTTTTAACAAAAAAATTAAACCGCCGAAAAACTGAAAAGCAAAAAATAATAAATCTTAAAAAATAATTGCGTATTGAAATGTTTTGGAGTCGGTGTCAGCCAAAATGAAATCTATTTCGAGAACTACACCGACTCCAAAACATTTCAATACGCAATTATTTTTTAAGATTTATTATTTTTTGCTTTTCAGTTTTTCGGCGGTTTAATTTTTTTGTTAAAAAGTTTTTATTTTATAATTTTTTGTGACTATATAATTTATAATTGTAATACACAAATCAGCATGAAAATCTGTGAGTGAACAATAAATCACCCCTATTTTCCCACCCTTAGGGTAGGAATTTTTTTTCCAAATTTATATGAGACCAACCTCGAGGTATACCCTATCCAATAAAAAAATAATTATCAAAATCGGACTACTCTGTAAAAAGTTATGCGTGGTCATACATTACAATCAGTGAGTGAACAATCAATCATCCCCTGTTTTCCTACCCTTAGGGTTGGAATTTTTGTACCAAATTTATATGGGACCAACTTCGGGGTATACCCTTTCAAACAAAAAAATAATTATCAAAATCGGACTACTCTGTAAAAAGTTATGCGTGGTCATACATAAAAAAAAAATATACGCGTCGACTTGAGAACCTCCTCCGTTTTTGTTTTTCGTCGGTTAAAAATCTGGGACGTGGATTCTAAAACAGTCAGAATAGCTTCTTGGGACCACAAAACACGAAAATCGGACCGAAACCAATAATTTCCCATTTAAATTATAATTTTCAATAGCGTTAGTTGGTAAGTTAAAAATAATATATCATTTTTGGATTATTATTTTTGGAACCCTGCTTCTATTATATTTTGACCAAATATCACAAGAAAAACACATTGAGTTATTATGAAAAATAATAAAAAAATATATTTACCTTATTTATATAGTATCAGTACACAGTTGTAAGCTCCAACCTCCTCCAATGACAGTTCCAATTCAAATCAACACAACAATTCGCAGAAAATCACTTTAAATTATATGAAAAACTTAAATATTTGTTCTTAAAACGAAACTGTCTTATAATTAAAATCAAAGTTTTATAAGTAGAAACAATCACTTTTATTACTTGTTTATATGATGGCATCCCCGAATACCGATTATAGCTATGTTCAGACGTTAGACAAATTAATGACATATCTTTATTGTCCAAACACACTTTGTATTTTTACTCAAAGAATGACTTTTTGAGTTTGACCCCACTTGGAAAATATGACAAACGGGTACCCGAGATGCTAGTTCACAATTCGCAACTAATGTATCGTTGAAATCACTGGTTTTAAACAATTAACTTTGTAAAACATTGACCCGGTTGTCAAACACCTATAGTTATTCAATTTTCCGAGACAACTGCACGCCGTGCACGGCTTTTGTTCTATAACAACCAAGGAGGAGTTGATTTTCTTATTACAGCGATGCTGTTATACTTTGCAAATACATACCTAATTAATAAATTATTAAATCAATATGTATTTGGAATGAATTATAATTTAATAATTTGTTTAATTTTCAATCTGTTACTAAAAAAATAATAAATAGAAAATATAAGTTAGTAAATAAAAAAGTAGGTGTCCTTAAACGAGAAGTATGTAAATACACAAACTGTGAGAATAGTAAATCAAACTTTCAATGAATATTATATAAAGGTTCAAGTATGTCTATGACATAAAAATGTTATCATAATAGTAATACACAGAGTACTATGTTTAACTTGACAAATATGATCCTCGTTTCTTAGACATTTTCGAATACTTCGTAAATAAAAATAAATAAGTCATGGTTCATCGTTATTTTTTTTTGTTCGACTCTGAAAAGAATTCCAAGAAAGTATTATCGTGTCCACGTAAAATCTCACAAGCTGGAACATTTGATAGTCTTATTATAGTTGAAATATGCACGTTTTCTTTCACGTGAAGTCCGAAGTCTTTCAAAATCAGGAGCGTAACAACATTTTACGCCAAAGAGTAGGTATTTTACAAGAGGCGACCGCGACGTTTGAATAAAAGTATACTAATTTATTACTGGAGACTGTGAGTCGTAGGTATAATAATCTTTCGAATGATTATGAATAAACTCTCGAGACGTCTCGAGATATTTTAATAATCGAATAGTTCGATAATTTTCACTCGAAAAATCCCATCTCTCATTATAGATTACAGGCGCTTGACAAAAAGGATCACGAGCTTATATTTCATACCCGCAAGAAATTAGAGTTCAGTAGTTCGCGAACAAACTAATTCTGAAGAGCACTATTATGAGTGAACTAGCTCGCAGTCAATTAAGAACAGCGTCTGTCTGGTCTCAGGGAATACCGGAACTTTTCCCGGTAGGCCGTCAGTCCTCCGTGGGCCGGTCCGGAATTTTTTGTTCTTAGTTACACGATCTCGTAGAGGAGGTTTGACAATTTCCCCGACCCTGATGATCAAGAAATCAGTTCGTTAGTTCAATTACCTACTCAGGGCCGTACCAATAATGGCGTAAGCGGGGGCGATGCCCCGGGGCCCCCAACGAAAAGGGGCCTCGAAGGAGCCTCTTTTCGTCTCCTACTTTTTAGGGGATCGAAGGTGTTCACACTCGTCTTTTACCTTTTGGAGCCCTTCCTCAAATTTTCTCTAGATTTGTATGTAGAAAAAACATAGAAAAAAGCACTTTTATAATTCTACGTAGGGGGCCCCAATTTTACTTCGTGCCTCGGGGCCCCCGAGGTTTTAGTAACGGCCCTGTATCTACCACGCAGTGAAGATGGTGGACGACAAAAAATTGATATTATAGAAACTATACGATACTTTATTAGTTTAATATACTTACTTCCGAAAATAAACTAACAATTGTTCTATCTTTTAACTGACATTTCTAACCGCTACTACTTAAGTTTCCCTATTTTATTCTACTTTTTCTCTTCTTCCTTCGAATCTTAAGCGCCTTAACAGCGAAACAACAAATTATACGAGACGAACTAAAATACTTCTCGTAGTTATTTTCAAAAGTTTTACCATAAACACAGCACTGTATTAATAGTGCAGATACTATGTAGATACCTAGGTACGCCAGAAGTATCAAGTTCAAAGTTTAACAACCTTAACTGACATGCTCGTGTCTACACGTTAAAAGAACTGTTATATTTCTTGTTGCAACATTGACTGGATGCTCACGATTACGTGGGTTTCTTTTCAAACAGTAAGCATCTCTTTGCACAGGTACTACTTGCATACTACGTGTATATGATACAAATAAAACGAATAATTTTTCTACAGAGAAATGCCAACGCTTCACAGATCCGTTTATCTTCCGGTCCGATGTCGGACGATACCGCAATGAAGCAAACGCCAAAATTAGAACGTCGGTGCTTACGTTGCTTTTCTTCGATCCAGGGCGGGTGCCGCCAAAAAGAACAATTTTTTTTTTAATTTTTGACGTGATAACGTCTTATAAATTGATGAAACACCAATCCTATAAATTGATGAAACACCGGCTGCATGTACGAAAAAGTGTCACGCTCCGCCTGACCCTGTGCGTGCAAGCGAGAGCGCAGTTTAAGCGGTAGAGAAGCACGATCGGCCCAAGTTTGACAACTACAAAAATTTATTTATTAAAGATCACAAGACGCAAACTTCCAATAGACTCTCACAGTTCGCTCGTATATATACTTACAGGGAGTGAAAAATCCACACCACCCGACCGTCCGTTTATTAAAACTGCGTGTATTTTGAAAACGGTTCGTTATATTTAAAAACCGTTTCTACAGTTGGTTAGAACTCGAATTTTACTATTTAAATATGTAAAAATAAATGTTTGGAAACGTATACGTATAATGTGAAAAATAAAAAAAGTTATTTTTCAACACTTTACGAGTATGGTGTGTATAGAAATACCTATAATAACTGTAATTGATATCCTTAATAATTTTCAATGTTTCTTTATGACGTTATCACGTAAAACTATCGTCCGTAAACCGACTTTACAGACAACCAATTTTTTATGGCCATTAACATCCTGGGTACAAATTAATATTTTCGGTTTGATGGCATCTTAAATTGACTTAAAAACAGATTATTACATAATGGCATGTACCTACCTAATTTTTGAAAAAAATGCATTTATTTGACGCTTGTTTAAACAAAATTATCGCCCTCACATTACAATTAATTTTTTTGAAGTGAAACTTCTTATGGAGAGTAAAATGAATGAAGCGAAAACGTATATTCACAATTACGTCTAAGATTTGCTGCATGATGTATAATTTATTGTAAAGTTAGAATTTTATTTATTTCTATAGATTAATTCTCATCTGTTTTTGGGATGACCAATAATTTGTAATCATAAGACAAATAGAGAATACATTTTTTTTAACAAATGGTTTATTTGTTGCAGGTGGTCCAAGCGGCGAGAAAGGATATTTTGGACCATGGAGGACTTGCAAACAGTTATTGTACAACAGGGAACGATGTGGACCGGACGAAATACGATTCAAGACGTCCTGTAAGTTTAATATACGAGTATTACCGTATTTTTCGGACTATAAGATGCACCTCAAATTTATAAAACATTTTGCTAGTTAATGACTTTCGTTCGACTCGGCGGTCACAACGCTCGGGTAGAAAAAAATATCTTCAGTGTTGTGATCGATAATACTCTCTTTTTATTTCAACGAAAACTGCTGGATTATTAAATTAACTGGTTGTCAAAAAAATTATTTTGCCTAAAATTCTACACTTTTTAAACTGTATATAAATAGGAGCAGTTGTTTTTTCTCTATCCTTCTCAGTAATAAAATGAAACTGGCGTCAAATGTAATTATGTATACAAAGCGAAAGTTTTCTTGACATGTTCTACGTGACGCTAAGAAAATAGAAATGTGTAAATGCTCACAATTAATCTTAATATAATGTTGTACATAAATTAGTGTTATTTTTTTGCACGAATTGTGTTTTTACTTTATTGTTGTGCATTGTTTTTCAAGCGAGTTTTCAGTTCCTTACATATGACATCGTTTAAATTAAAATAATTTATAATCAGAATTCATGACGACTGGACTTTAAAGATCTTAGTTGTCGAGTGCCATAATCTAAAATAACTAATATTTCGGTTTACCGCAATTTATAACATGCCCTTATATTAAAAGTATCACCGATCGGGGTGGCGTAGCGGTGAGAGCACTAGACTCGCATTCGGGGGATACCGGGCTCGAATCCCGGCGGGGGCAGATGTGGCTGGGAGTTTTTCCCATTGCCTGTCGCCGAGAAACGGTAATTCCTGTACCGGCCATCTTGTTGAGATTTTCCATGGCTTCCCTCAACAATTCCAGATAAATATCGAAATGGTTCCTTATTCAAGGCCATGGCCTATTACCTGTCAAACTCCTATGCTCAAAATTTGCCTATTTTATCCTAATTTCCTAAAAAATCCTTAATTCGACCATTGCTATTAATTAAGTAGAAGTTTAAAAATTGTAGAAAATAACGGGAAGTGTAGTAGAAAAAAAACAGTAATGGTGCGAATGGCGTCTGTTATGACATAAAGTCGAGAAACGGACGTTAAACACATTATTATTATTATTATATTAAAAGTATCCAAAAATGTATGTAGATTTGAACTTAGGACAATTTTTTTCTTACAGTTGTCGTGAAGTTGGCAGGATTCGCAGCACTCTTCAGTACAGTCCTGCTGGCCGTGTTCTGCGTGCTGGGCATCGTGCAGATCGCAATGGTCAATTCCAAGGAGCGAGTCTGCGTTTCCTACTCTTTCGCCGTTATGGCCAAGCTGGCTCTCAGCTTGCTGGCAAGTCAGTACCAACTGAATTTTTTTTACCTCGTAAGCCTAGCGTTAAAATGTATTTCTCAAGGCTCCTCTACACAAGTGGCCAGCACCGCCACTTACAGGCACTCACGATTGTGTAGAGGGCATATTCGTCGGTGCGTGGACATAATCGCCTGTAATCGGCAGTAATCGGTTGATTGTCGGTACATCAAAGGAATGTGTGGCCTGCATCGTGCGCCCGTATACACAATTGGAGGGCTAGGCAATCATCGCGGCGATGATAGGCACTTATTTGAGTGGCGGTACTGGCCACGTGTGTAGTAGAGGCATTATAAATCGACCGACTAAACCGTTGCAGGTGAGCGCTTATAAAAACGCTTGGTAATTACTCATGCAACTAATTAGTCGGCCAATTAAAAATTAGCTATCCGCGCCAGGGTATTTGATAAGAAGATATTCCCGCTGTATGCCTGTATGTGTAGAAGCAAAACTTTTGAATCGCTTTTATAAATAAAATTTATTTAAAGAGTATAGTACAATACACACCGATTTTTTTCTGTTGCCTAGAACTTTTTTCTCGGTTTTAACTGCCTCTATCTATACTAATATATAAAACTGAAGAGTTTGATTGTTTGGTTGAACGCGCTAATCTCAGAAACTATTGGTTCAAATTGAAAAATTTTTTTTTTTTGATAGCCCATTTATCGAGGCAGGCTATAGGCTAAATAGATTTTTATTTTTTTCTGTGAAAGTTTCAAAACAGAATGCATTTTTTTCAACGAACGTTCATTGAATATTTTTTCAGAGTGGGGAGACCGGGTACAAAAGTAACATTTTGTATATTTACCTTAGTGTCTGGTTAGGTGTTATTATTTTAATGAAATTAATATAGCCATATATAAATTCCGTTCATGTTATTTACATTAGTATCTTGATTTACCTTGCCATTGTGTATTTTGTATGAATTACAGAGACTTAAAAAAAATTCGTCAGTTGTTACTTTCGACCACGCTAGCAGGTCGAAAGTAACACGTTGTGGGTCGAAAGTAACAGAACAAAGGGGTTTGTAATGAATATGATATGACATATTAAATCAACAAATTATTTATTAGAAAACTTAGTATTAATAACACAAATAAACATTTGCTTTTTAAATGCTCAAAAATTATATATTTTATGAAAACAAATCAATATTATTAACTCCTCGTTAGAAATTATTCTTAGTTTAATTTTGTATGTATAATGAGATCAATTATAATATGATAACCATTTTTTTAATCAGACTATTCAGTATCTGTCTTCTATTCTGACTCGCAATTATAGCACACATAATTTTCATCATCATTGATGCATTCAGCATGTGACCACATTTTACATTCGATACATTGTATCCATTGCTCATTTGGTCGACTATCGCTAAAAGTTTCTAAGCAAACGAGACAAACTATGTTCGTCAAATTTATTTTCTTTCTTTTTGGCTGCCTTCTTTGACTTTATTCGTTTTCTCTTTCCTTTCGTGAATACTAACATAAAAAGATTAGGTAAGTAAATCAATGCGCGGACAAAAGTAACGTGTTACTTGTGTACCCATAGGGCTATGTTACTTTTGTACCCCACCACATTTTTGTTAAAATATGAAACATAACTTTGAAACGGAACGTGCTAGACAAAAACGAATTAAAACACTGTGTAATCAATCTATTCAAGTATTAATATGCAAATATACAGATTAATATAATCCTTTTAATACTAAGTAAACGTCAAAAAACTTACTTTTAATGTGTGAAATCACGTATAGTCTCCTCACACAACTTAACAGCGCGTAGCATGCGCGATGATTGAATACAAGTGAGGGGGGAACCACCGACTATCGCCTGAGGGCAGCGAAGTGGTTTTTTGACTATTGGATAAACCTACAGAACATTTGTTACTTTCGACCCGCTGTTACTTTTGTACCCGGTCTCCCTACTATAGTTCTGAATCAACTTTCAGATACATCCTGTATACGTACAAGTTGTTTGACTTCATGATTTTCCAGTTCACTGCATGTACAGGAAAAAGTTTTTCCCTTTATATTAATAGCCTAGGGACATTTATATCACTACATGAGTGCACGCTCTGTCGTTTGCAAATAAATCAAACTTTACACTGAGCGGAAAAGTGTACACAAAAAATGTGTAATCGTGTTGAAAGAAAGTTTTCTTACGTGGCCATACAGGTGGCATATATATATTTTTTTTGCATTTGTATGAAACGCAAAACGATTCGTAGTTTTGAAAATAATTTTAAAACTCTTCGCGCTGAAAATTATTTGCATTTTAGATGTGAACTTGTCATTTTATTAAATTTAAAGTGAATATTTTTAAAAATTTAAATACTTGTAATTGTTAAAGATAAAGATTTCTATGTTAGGGTATGATATTTATCAATCGACGAATGCGACCAATAATTAGCTCACAAATACGTCGTACGAACAATACGGAAACCGATCATGTGTGTGCCCAATACGCGCTTGGCCGGTTTTTTAAATTAAAAAGTCATTTTTTTTCTATTTAACTATACGCTTTGCAATCCGCCACTAATTACAATATCTGAACTAGCAGACAGCGACACGAGGCGTACAAATGCACGGAGAAAATACGTATTATATATCTATGTATGTATGTATATAATATATGCTATAGATCAGATAGTGGTGCTACTGGCAACAGATTTTATAGCAATTTCACACTGTACAGGATTCATACTCATTTCCGGTCTATTGGGGCACGTTTGCTATGTGATGAGACAGTGGGCGATATGATGCGGATGATCACAATATGGCTGACTTTAAATATACAGAATGATTTTTAAGTTGATTTTTTGACGTGATAACGTCTTATAAATTGATGAAAGACCGGCTGCACGCACGAAAAAGTGTCACGTTCCGCCTGAGCCTGAGCGTGCAAGCGAGAGCGCGGTATAAGCGATAGAGAGGCACGATCAGCCCAAGCGTCGGCTTGTACGCATTTCTCTCTCTTCTCGCGTGACGTCAGAGAGTTCATCAATGTTTCTTTATGACGTTATCACGTAAAACTATCGTCCGTAAACCGACTTTACAGACAACCAATTTTTTTGCAAAATAATTCTTTTATCATTTTATCTTAACTCACCTGAATTTTTCTGCGGGACCTACTAAAGTGAAGTCAGTATTATTTTAACAGCGTGTAGAAATCAAATAGACGAACAAATATTTCAAGTAACTTTTTGTATCAAAACTCAAAAATGAAACGGGCTTTCAAAGTCTTATCAAATTTTGAGGTCGTTATGTTATGTCACTATAGAAATATGTTATGTCATTATCAAGTATATTTACTGCACAAATTGTTCGAAGTTGTCCCTGTTTTGTTCGACACAAATATGCGTGCGTCGTCTGTACATGCTTGTAGAAGCGATAAGAGCCTTCCACGAATGCATTTTCGATTCGCGTGTGTTAACCGGGCTTTTGAATTAATTAAATAGAATTTAATTAAACCTTGAACGGCTGTTTCTCTCTTATTTTTGAATTTTGATGAAAAAGTTACTTGAAATATTTGTTCGTCTATTTGATTTCTACACACTGTTAAAAAGAGAATCAACTTAAAAATCATTCTGTATATCGGTGTTTGGGAAAACACCAGATAAAATATGCTTTTTTTAACTCAACATCACTGGTTCAGCTGTGATTAGCTATTCATAGTGTGTAGAAGTCAGTATTTAGTAATTATGTAACTAAATAAAAATCTTTGACAATAGAGAACCCTACCGTAATTGTGACCACTACGAACTCTGCAAAATCGACATATTTTACTTATCTAAATATCTCTGTTCGATGATGTAGTGACCGGATTGGCAGCCACTACTCGCGGTAGACTAGCGAGTAGCAGCCGTAGTGTGACCGGGCTGTCCGCCGCTGCTTGCTGGTGCTACTGTCCGCCGCTAATCAGCAACGGCTGACAAGCAGCCTAGTGTGACCCGTGTTTAAAACTCTATATCACCTGGTTATCGTGCAGAATGTTTTAAAAAAAGTTATTTATTATGAGGGTGAAATTTTTGTAGTCGATGTTCTACTGTATTATTCAAACCGTTTCTATGACAGATATGTCGACATCAGACACGTCACGCTGCATCTACGTGACATGTGAACAATCTACAAAATCACAGCGTATCGTCGATTTTAGTATGAGGATGACGTGTCTGGGCAGGATGTCCCGTTTCGTACCACCCCCAATAGGCATTCTCCTCGCCCCCCCGTCAGGCGTTCAGTGTAAAAAAACCCACGCGTTTTGTGTTACGCGTCATAGATTGCGTTTATATTATATTCTCAATGTAAAACTACACGAGATAGTCGGACAGTTTATAATAAAAATACTGACAATTTTAATTTAAAAAAAATGGTCAAGTGCGAGCAGAACACGCGGCTTCCGTACCTTTCCGTTTTAGTAGAAAATATACATTTGCTTTTGTGTTCAAATGTAAAAATTAAACTCATTTCTTTTCGGCAGATCAATCAGAATAAATGAAAAGCTGTTTTTTTTTTTTAGGAAACTACATATAAAGCTTAGGGGAAACTGTTTATACAAAAATTAATAAACCGTTATGAAAAGATACTTGTAGGCAAAAATAACGTTATAATATTATCTTTTCTGCGATTGCACTGATTTTTTCCAAAAACAACTGGCATTTCACCTTTTCCAAAAATATGTTTCTTGGACCCAGTGACCTCAAGATGAAAAAAATATTATAAAATTATGAAACTATGAATTAGTTAGGAAGATTAAAATTTTAATTTACTCATACGGAATTGATGTTTTATTGTTCCAGCTTTGTTGTCGATATCGGCAGCGATATTGTTTGCGCTCCAAACCGATGATCCAAACAGAAATGGATTCGAGATACGAAGGGGGGAAGCCTTTTATATTCAGGTCAGTACAGACATCTAATTTTTATGTAACAAAATTTTTTAATTTTCGTAAAAAAAAACTTTAAGCGAGCAGTAGTTTCATTGCTTTTGTTTTATACATACTTTTTTACAATAACAATAAAGTGTTATTTATTTGTTTGTTGCAGATTTTATGTATAGCTCTAGATTTCTTCTTGTTCATAATGGCGGTATACGACGTAATATTTGCGCGTCGGTCCGGCGGCGACCCCACCGGTGTGTCTGATAGAGCGGCCAACATGGATGCAGTTACGTACGGCAATCCAAATTTCAGAGAGGCGACTAGTAATAATAATGGTATGTAATGCATACAGCGTTAGCTGTGCATTTTTCTTTGTTAAAAAAATGTTTTTTTTCTATAAGAAAATGCTAACTAGGAATGACTTTCTCTCAATTCTTATTTCTTTCGTTAATAAATCCAAATTGCGATACTCTTATAAATGTTTTTGCTCTGTCTTTAAGTGGGGATTTATTACTTAAAGAAAGAGTGATTTTGATCCTAGTCATTTTAGACGACGTTGATTGTTATAAATAAACGTGAAATATCACTAATTAACACTAAAATTGCTCGATATACAGTAACTGAAAAGAAAAAAATTGCGTGTCAATATAAGCGCTTTGTAAGAATTTTTAGAATTGCTATTCAAAGCAATTTGTTAACGAACAGGGAAAACGTTTTGTAACCATGTTAATTAAAAAGAAGCAATAAGAAATTGAACGAACCTTGTTTGATGTTTTAATAACAGTACGTTATTGTTTTCCTGTAACGTTGTTATAATAAAATGATGTGGAAAAAAACAAGAAAAAAAATTATTATAAGTACCTTGTTAATCAAACAATTTATTGATTCAGATAAATTATTTATATACTCATAATATTACTTTATGAAATCGAAAGCACGTTTCAAATTTAAATTTCTACTTTTTAAATACAATCTTTTGCTAACAGTCAGTGTTATTTGAACCTAAAGGCCGCTGCACATGAGGCTAGAAACGCTGCTTATAGATTCCTTGCTAGATTTGTCTACTAGTTTTCTAACGCGGGTTTTCTTGATTGCCGTTAAGTGCTCGCTTCACACGAGACTATTTTTCAAGCGTGTTTTGTGGATAGATCTGGTGCGCGCGCAGTGACAGTTCGAATATAAACATTAAACACAGAGCAAAACGTGTCTGTTGTCTGGCAGAATGACGCCATTTGAGCGTTTGTTCAAGTCCCCACGTGAAGATACCGCTTCCTGATTGCTTCTTGCTCATACCTAGCAACAAATCTAGCAGGGAAAATAGTCCCTGTTCTAATTTTAAAACCTATCCTCTGAGATAGCAAGGCAGCCCGCAGTGACGTCATTTACAGCTTCGTATCCAGTGTACCGGCTAGCAGAACTCCTAGCAGCATTTCTAGCCTCGTGTGCATCGGCCTTAATGCTAGTATAATAAGCATACCTAAAGGCCGCTGGACATGAGACTGATTTTAATTGCAAAATCAGTCTCGTGTCCAGCGGCCTGTAACGTTGAATTTTATGATGGTGTTTGTAATGGGTTGGCTTCACTTAGTGCTTCTTTTGAAGCTGGATTTGTTAGATGGTTTTGGTTCGAATATTCACAAAAGTGGCAGCTTATTGTCTCTGAACTTTGAATTTTGAAATTTATTAGGTGGGTCTGCGTCGAGAAAGGAGTAACTGTACCAAACAATGGGAATGCATCCGTGTGCGAAGCCGCAGGTAACTGCTAGTATACAATATTATTGTTCCAGGTACGACTTCTATATCGGTGACGGATGCCAGCGGTAAGCCCTATGTCCGCAGCGCCACAGCGGCTGCGAACGGCAGCATGGCATCCGTGGAGACCACATTGTCTTCCAACGGTTCAACGATCGGGTCAGTGACAAGGTCGCCGTTGCGGTCGAGTCTCAAGAAACCCAAACAGAAGGACGGTCTTGGTATACAGAATCCCGGCTACTCTGGAACGTCGCCGACCCTGTCAAGAAATGGTAGCACAAAGAAAGTCAGAATACAGACTCATAGTACTGAAGTGTGATTTGTTTAATGTTTATATGGTGATCTCGAATTTTAATTGTGATGTGGTGGATTTTATCAATATTTATTTAGTTGACGTTGAACACTGTCAGCCAGAACCTTCGTAGTCAATAAACAATATGTGGAATGCGTTTCAGTTAGAGAAAACTAAACATTTTATTTCTTTTGTTGTTGAATAATAATGCTTCTAGTGAGTTAGGTTATAATTTTTAAGCTATTGCATAGCTTCTATCGCGGCCTTTGAGCGCGGCGACCGAATCAAGAAATTCCGTAACGAAAATAAACCTAACACCCCCCACTACGACCGTGCATCGTCTAACGTCGTTTCAGTTCGGCAGACTTCGGTACGGTGTTTGTGTGCGTGCGACTAGACGTATGCGTGTAGACTAGCTGCTAACTGCTCATAACTGATTCTATCTTTATTTGTGTATAACGTGTTTTAAATATGAATAAACAAAGTGCATTTATTAATGATATATTTTTAATTTATATATAATACAGCTATAAAAATAACCTAAACTATTTAGGTTATGTGCAGAGAAAGTATATATGATATTATATCTATATAAATGTACATCGCGCGAAATTCTATGATCAAAGTCTTAATATCGTTCTTTTTGTTCAAATTTTTTGAATGAATAATTGTTTTGGTGTGTAATTACACTATTTATACCTTATTATTTATACCTAGCTCTTTTCGTTTTATAGAGAAGAAAAACTTAAAGACCTAAAAAGAATATGCAATAGCTTTACCGCGGCAGTCCCCGAGTGCCACACGTTTTTTTTTTAATAAAGATTCAATGACAAAGAAGTATCTTAAAGGAAATGCAACACTTTCTGCTTGACTATCTCTGCAAAGAGGATAATGTGTTTTAAATGTCTGTAACTGAGCGTTACCTTCTAGAATCTAAACGGGTGAACCGATTTTATTAATTTTAACATTAATATACTGCGTTGGTCTGTGCTTGAAGTTGGTCAGTGCATTTCATATCTTGATAAAGTCAGAGGTTTGATTGTACAGTAAAATATTCGTATGCATGGTACTTACCTACAATTATATAACAAGGCTTCGCAAGGACAAAAGACTATACAATATTTTTGAAAATATCGTCTCGATGACTTTGATTATTTATGACGACAGTATTGCCTTATTAATGGCCTTCTCGTCCTGCCTTGAATATCGTCTCGTCGAGATGCGACCAAAAAAGTATCGGTCTTATGCGAAGTTCTAATTAGTAACGTTTAAACGTTGTTCAACATTCCACAATAAAAAATTATATTCTGTTATTTTTCTAGAAATTACAATAGTTATTTAAAAAAAAAGAGGAAACGGTAAATAACTTATTCAACAAATGAAATTAAACTGTATACTTTAAATTATGGTAAATAGTTCTATTCTGAAATTTTAAAGTATATTTTTTGCCGTTAAATATATACTTTACACTTCATTTGTGGGGTAATTTATTTCTAAAAGATGTTAAGTGTATTTATTGCTTGAAAAGTATCGTACGTTGGGAAGAAATCGGTGTATTATTATTTTCATTTCTTATTTAATCGTGAAAACAACCTACTTGTGTTTTTTTTCGAACGTAAAATGAAAAGGACCAGTTCGTATTCAAGCTATTTTGATTAGAAATATATAAAATAAATATGGCTGCCATAGTTTAATCGGCTTTTAAAACTCTTTATTCCGTTTAATCTAGTTTGGTTTGGGTATTTTCATCATACAGGGTTGGTTATATATGTGGGTTTAATGTTATGTCTGCGTTGTAACCATACCATTGCTGTTAGGGTCGTTTCATGATACCTGCAACTTAGGAAATTGCCTGGATACCAAATCGGGGCTCCCAGGCCACGAATAGTTCTTCTTTTCATAATATCTAAAACTGGATTACCTTTACTCAGTAATAAATGCACTACATTCTGTGAGCTAAGTCTGTTTAGAAAGGTATTTTGGTGGGAAAAAATGTCTGATTGTATCTATTGTTGTTATACATATAATTGTTGTTTGTTGAGTGTGGGAAGTGAGAAACTTTTGTACCTTTTTATAAAATAAGAGATATTTAACAAATGTGGTGATGGATTCATCAGTAAGATTAAAAAAAAATAAAGTAGCTTGAATTTCTAATATCTGTATATAAATGTGCCTTGATCAGCTGTACCCTGTTCACTTGCTGTGTCAATTTGAAAAGTGAATAACGCATAGTAATTACCGATTTATAATTAACACTTTGACGGACACTTAAAAATTCAGTTTTGTTCCAAAATGTTATGTTGTGACAATATTGCCTTAGTAGATATTTGTACGGTGACACAAAGCACACAGGGTATGTATTCTACATTGGAAAATAGACTGCTACACCCGTGTGGCTATAAAACGCTCCGTAGTATACGACGGCTTCAGCCGTCGTGTCAAACTTTTGAAGTTTTGTTTATGACGGTCTAAACTGGTTTGTCCGTCAAAGTGTTAATTCGTTACTGAATGATTGCTATGCATTTTATACTTTTAAAGCCCGTCATAGACATACGTACGTATCTTAAAACAAGTACGCGATACGATGATAAACGGTAACAAGCAAGAATCTATTTCGCTCGACGCTAAAGAAGCACATTAAAGCTTATCGAAACTTGCAGTAATGCTATACTTGACTTGAAATATCTTCGTGAGTATTTGATGGGCTTTTCATTGAAATAGTAAGTTAATTGAAAATGAATGTTTTTTCGATAAAATATTACGGATTATTGTTCAGCCCTGCGAAATCAGTTTGAAATTTTCAAGTTATTTTACTCTCGTTAAAATTTATGGTGCACTTAAAATTTTTATTTGACTTTACGGAGATTCATATATCGAGGAAAAATAATTAGGTATTTATAAATCTGAAGAAAAGATTGATATTTTGTGTTCTTGTGAGTTTGGAAAAAAATATTTTTGTATTAACTTTGGTTTTTGTAGCGATGATAATTTTGAAATTGGTTGCGATGAAGAACGTTTTCTGAGATGATTTAGTTTGGCTTGATATATTTTTGAAAAAAATATCGTCTTTTAACTTTTGTGTCGCATATTAATTATCGTTGTTTACACCTTTAAAGTGGCCATTTAAATTTTTCAGATATTCCACCGACCAATATAGAAATGTGTAAGAAGACTACAATGATATTTTATAAATTCTTTTCATTGTGATGTTTCGTGATTTTATTTTAATAACGTTTTCCATCCAATTTTATACCTTAAATTTAATTCTCAATAATATAGAGTTTTAAAACAATTTTAAATCCGTCCAAAAATTAAATTATTTTTAATTTATTTAACGTAGGTATGTTGTAATTTAGAATTAGAAACAAAACATATTCTTTGTTATCGAAATTAATGTTATTTTACATAAAATTTATTTAGTTTATTTTGATAAATATATATAATGAAAATTCAAGAGATTTTTTTAATTTTAAAATTGTTGTGTTTTTTAATATAGGGCTGATAAATAAACATATATTTTACATATGTGTATGTATTTGAGATGAAAATATAAATGAATACTTAAGTATCACTTTTTGTGTAATTATTTAAACTTTTTTAAAAACAATTCATACCACTGTAAAAAAATTTGGCCGAGAATCCGCAATGGCAGTCTCTTGGAATTCAGGTATAGAAGCCCCATTAGCGACGTCTAGCTGAAAAGTCGGCAATGAAGCGATTTTAACGATGATTTTTTCTTTGGAACTTCAATATTAAAAAAATGCTTCGACACGGTATCAGGATAAAAAAAATGTAATATAGATTTGACGTAACTTTTTGTTGTCGATTTTTTTCAGTATTCACGTGTACTAGTTGCGTGTGGAAGTGTGAGTTTAAAAGGCGCTTTCCTTTTGCATCGACTTTGCTACACGACAGGATTTCAATAATTTTGTTCTATAAGTGGCAATTTTTCTGGTCTGTAATGTAAGTAAAATACATATGTGTCAGTCGTCTTGGTACGGACCACGGATCTAAAAAGTTCGGAAGTTAGTCACAAACAGCGTCGCAAAGGCACATTACCTCCCAGTTACCTGCACGGAACATGCGCTCGTCGGTGATTGGCCGTGATCGCTCGTTGCCTTTGTCACTTGTCGCTTTCCTGCTTTAAAGTACAGTCGAGTCGAGTACGCTATTGTCAAGTTGTTATTGCTATGTTAGTTTTGTTGAATTGCGACTTTGTAGTTTTTCAACAGACTGTACAAGCGCAAGTCTGCATTCGCATTTAACTTCCGAACCTTTTAGATTCGTGGCACGTACCTAAGAATATTGAGTATAAATTCTCAATATATTTTATGATCAATGAATAGGTGTATACCTTTTCTCTCTTCTGAATGCAGGACGAAATAGACTGAATTTTATGTCTAATAGAAAGCAGTTAAGATCGCAGCCAACAACAGAAAAGAAAAGACGTATTTCTAATTTCCGTTTTAATCAAGTCCACTGGTTTTTCTACTTGCAGGGCGACGTGTTTACGTTCAATGCGGCGTAAAATTTTGCCATTCATAGAAAATAATAATAAAAGAATATTTTAAATGAATGAAAAACTAATATCAATTTTTATAACGTCCTTTATTAACAGAATATATTTGCTATAATAACGATTGTAATTTTATTGATATTATATTCAGCTGAATGCGTAAAATAGATTTACAAATTTATTGACGTGACTAGAAATGGAAATATTAATATACAGAGTATTTAAAAACGAAACTGACAATCTTTTGGGAGTAAAGTGGATTTCAACACATTTCTGGAACCATTTGTCGGAAATACCAGACATTGAATTTTCTTTAAATAATTCGGTGGTTTCGCTCAACTCTTATATTTTCAAAGTAATAACATTTTATTATTAAGCAAGGTGTGTTTGGTATATTAGTGTAGATAACCCACTAAAAATTACACTGAAAATTGTAATAATTGTTAAATTTTGACACGTAGGTACCTATCACGTGCTTTACCTACAATGTTCTCTTGAAGAGCTGGGACTGCTACTCTTTACACTTTTAGTGCGACACTGAAATACCAAGTAGGCGAGTGTATCTTACACTTTTGTATAACTACACTTTTTACACTGGAGCACGATACCAAACGCACCTAAATGCAATGATCGATAGAGAGAAAAAAATGAAAATAAATTAAGAAATACCGTCTCTAAGTTAAATGACGCTTTTTCGACCTATGGTTTCTAATCAAAAAAGGTACCCTCAGAAGTTTGTCAGAATAGTTTCACAACACTGTGTATATATGAAATTGAAATTGATATATAAAACAATGTAAATATTAACAATTCTTTTCTTACACTAAAATATTAATAGATATAACATTTAAATAAAATAATTTATATTTTTTATTTTTATTGTATAAATCAAGTTCGGTTGACTAGTATTATTAATAATTACAAATCACAATATTTAACAGTGGCAGTAATACTTTTATTGCCTTATCAGTATTTTTTACATTATTTACAGATTACGCAATGCTTCAATTTTCGCGTAGTATGTTTACATTTTGAATGATTAATCGTCAAACTTTATTTTTTCGTGATATTAAAACATTTATGAGCGTTGTAGATCAGGACACAATAAATATTCCTCTTGTTTTTTTCCCTCTTTTCATTGTGTACAGAAAGAACTTTTTTTTGTACACACTGTATATTTTTTAACTCGTCGTTGACAAAAAAGCATCCTTTTAATATGTAAACAGACTATCGTTTTCAAAAGCAATATCACGTATTTCCATCCACTCAAATTGAAAATTTCAAATTTTCGGTGATGCAGAAGAATTACATATTTTTGTCATTGTTGTCAAAAATAAAATTCATCTCCCAGCTCAGGATGTTCTATATTTTATCAAAACATTAAAACGTGGCCTTTATAAAAGTTCAAAGCTTCATCAACATCACACAACCTGTTTGCATGTTGATATATCACACCCTTTCAACCACGTGAATATCAAAGTAATGATCTTTTATCTTTAGGTACACTGGCAATCAACTCTCTCCTTTTATAAACTTGTCCTTGTTGCTGACTCACCGACCCTTGCCGTCCACGTCCCTTATCCGTTGTGGCACTTGCCGTCACCGTTCCCGACGTTCCACTAGGATCTCCGGCTTCCAGTGCACTCGTGTCCGGTATATGCTTAGTTTGATGTCTGGAATCGGTGTATCGTCTTTTCACGTACTTCTTTTTCTCCGAAACATTACTGGCACTTGTACTACTGGTTTCCTGTTTTATTTTACTACTTTCAACCGTGGTTTTGGTCATCCGCATCATGCGTTCAAAATCGGCAGTCCGTGATCTTAAAACTGCGCCTCCTATACTCGATATGCTGGGCGAAAATGTCTGTTCTCTTTCGACGGTTTTAATTTCTTTTAAAGGCATTGAGGACGTGCTGGCACTTTTCTTCGGCGAATGCGACGTTTCGCTTGAAATAGACGAATGTCTCGTTTCACTGGAATAACTCGTCTGTTTCGAATACGAATGTAAATCAACTTGTTTGGCTCTTTGCTGTATTTCGGACGCCGACGTGAACGTGACTTTTTGTAAAATTGCACTCGACATTGATTCGGTTTTGACTTGGGTTTGTTTCAACGGAACAGTCATTTTACTGTAGACGGCGTGTTGTCCATCGTCAGGAATGTAGTTAACTGTTGTGTGCGAACTGTCCGGCGAGGTGGGCGGCGACGACGCCCACGACGGCGGTGAACTGAACATGCCTCCGTCGCCGCTTCCCACGGACGAAGGTGTATTTCGTGGCGGACTGCTGAACGTTGCTGACGATCCAACTGCTGAATCATAACCGGTCTGTTTGACCGGCTGAACCGACGCCTGTGATGAATCGCTGCCGCTCATCGATCGCTGTCTCCTGGCTGGGGCAATGGGACTTCCTCTGATGATGCCGATGGTCATTTGTTGTCGTCCATCAGCGGTGACCGTGTATCCACCGCTGTCTTCGATAAACGGTATATCGGGATCGTCCAAGTTCAACGATAGTCCTGTACTGCTTGGCTGCAAAGGTATTTTTAGACTTGCTGTCACAACATTGTCCATTACCAACGGTGACGACAGTCTTCTGTTATCAATAGTGGACAACTTGTGTTCTTCAGTTATCCTTAACACACGCGTGTTGTCGCTGAATTCTCCTGGACTACTGCTGTCTATTGAAGCTGACCTTGATTTCATCAATTCAGTTCCTGAACCATCATCTGGAGCGTATCTTCTGATGCCACCTTCGTCTCGCCAACGTTTTTTCGATAGCCTTTCTTTTACACCGCGTTCTTTTTCCTTATGTCTGTGAATAACAAAAAAACATTTCGTGAAAAAAACATAATTTTTAAGATAACAAACTGTAATTTTCTACGCTTTAATCTTTATATATAAAAGTTACGTGTCACGTTGTTTGTCCGCGTTTGTCCTCGATGAACTCCTAAACTACTGAACCGATTTTAAATTTGATTTGCACACCGTGTGCAATTCGACGCAACTTGAAAGATAGGATAGCTTACATTTCAATTTATAGTCACAATATTATTTTATTGCAAATTATTTGTCTATTCCTTGACAGTCATAATTATCTGTTAGCTCCAGGATTGAGTGAATATTCAATAGATGGCGCAACGAACTTAACAACCATATAAGATGGCGATACCTGTTGACTGGATTGAGTGAATATTCAATAGATGGCGCAACGAACTTAACAACCATATAAGATAGCGATACCTGTTGACTGGATTGAGTGAATATTCAATAGATGGCGCAACGAACTTAACAACCATATATCTAGATCGAGGATGTAAAAAAACTGAATATCGTTTAAAACAAATGCTTTTTTTTCGAGCACGACGGCGCAGCCGGAGTGCTCGACATACACACATATACGCCCATGTATATTTTAAAATAGCTAGCAATTAATAAAATAGATAGATAGATAGATAGATGTTTCAATTAAATTGTTTTATTATTTCACTTTATACGTAGCGAAGCACGTACAGGGCCGCTATATTATATAATTTTTGATGCAAACGATTCACTCATGTGTAAATTATTTTCATTAAATTAATGCTTCAAAATTTTGTCTGTATGTACCTTATTTTCATGGCCATGTTTGGACCGCCCATTCCTGCTGTTCCATGTAAGAATTCTTCTCTAGACCATACTTTTCTAGGTCCAGGGGGAGTTTGTTGACCATCAGAATCTAATCCTTGCGTCTGCAACGTTAAAATCATATGCTCCGCCATATTATCTGCTCCAAAAGATGACGTTGTTGGGGTGCGTGGAGTTGAACTGCATTCGCTGTCCAAATCATCCCCGGTACTGAAAATAAAAAAAAACGTTATATTCCCTGTTTTATTTTATATTTTAGGTACAATAGTTTCGGAAATGATTAATAAAGATATAGAAGTATTGATGTAAAGATATCTTTACACTAACGCGGGATAGCTGGAAACGAAAGTATGTAACGGATTATCACTTTTCCGTAATCCGCTACAAAAGGTCTGGTCGTCGTTCTGGCTGTCTCGCGTTGGTGTAAAGAGACCTTTTAATAAGCTTACAATTCGCTGACGGCGGCGGCTTTCTTGGAGAGAATTTTATCGAGTGCTTCCGGATGACTGTCCATCATATGCAAGTACACTTCATCAAGAAGTTCGGCCGAGACTTGGAACAGTTGTTTATTGTGATCAATCATTGAACGGATGACATTGATTACATCGATACGTTCATCGGCTTTCTCCACCGGCTGAACATCTTTTCCGCTGCCACTGCTCGGCTTTATACAGTGTAAAATATTGGGCGCAAACACTGTTGCCAAATTGTTGCTGTCCATTTTGTTTCCTGGTATCCATTCGCCTAAAACAAAAATTAGATTGAAAAGATTTTAGCAAAAAATTATATATATTATACAATATACTGGATGTTCTATTTTAAACGGGCCGTTCACAACTCAGAATTTTGAAAGTAAAAGAAAAAATTCTGAATAACGTTTTTTAATTCAATTTTAAACTTAGACTAAAGTTTCTGGCTTAGCCATGCTCATTTTCTACCGATACTGTCTGAGCAAATAAGTACCACAGCATTAAATATTGAAATGAAATATTTTGAACACAAAACAAAATCGCTTATTTCGAATATTTGCTAATTTTTTTTCAAAGTGACATCGCGCTAAAATATGTATCACAAAATTTTCGATCAGATTTCAATCTTTTTTCTACGATTTCGAGTAATTTCGTGAAACTTTTGAAGCTACGACGTACGTTATGATTTTAAAAGACTCATGCAAGTTCAGAAATAGTTTCTTTATAACTGCCAGTGATTTCACAAAGGCTACACGTGATTTCATGAAGTCACACGTCGCATCTTACTGATATGATTTTGGTTGATAGGTTCATAGGATTTCTACCACGAATGCCAAAAATCTTACATAAACCACTTTGCCTTGTAACAATATATATATTTTGCTGGTTCAGCGCATACACTGGCTTGTCTCCATTTATGTTCTTATCTATTTATCTTCGCCAGTGCCCTTTTCTACCGAGGAAATGCGTTTACAGTGGCATGTGGGTCGTGGATGTGCGGATGATAAATGTAAATGCGTTGAACAATGCACCTGTTGTAAATTCGTGATACTCACACTAAACCGCAGCGGGAGCGTGGAACCTTTTTATAAGTAGATGTAATTCAGGGTAGGATTTAAAAAAAATAATAATAATAATACACTCGCTTCGAATTATGTTATAATACGCGCCACGGATCTAAAAGGTTCGGAAGTTAGTCACAAACAGCGTCGCAAAGGCACATTTTAGAGCCGTCGATACTGTGACCACCTCCCAGCTACCTGCACGGAAGGTGCGCTCGTCGGTGATTGGCCGTGATCGCTCGTTGCCTTTGTCACTTGTAGTTTTTCAACAGACTGTACAAGCGCAAGCCCACATTCGCTTCTAACTTCCAAGCCTTTTATACAGACCTATTCAGAACCTATATCCCTACTAGAGTATAGTAAATTCAGTATAGGAATTTTCAATTGAGTATCATTACATCTGTTTGCAACCTTAAACTTTGTTTTAAATCTTTGTTTAGAAACTAGCCGCTACCGACGGCTTCGTTCGCGATTGAGACGAAACACGACAGCGACAACACTAGCTCCACCATATTACAGACCCGCCCCGCTCCATAATATGTCCATAGCTTCAGAATCGTAGTACAGTGGGACAATAAAAAAATTCACACCATTAAACGTTACGAGTCAATTAATTTGTTTTTCTTCATACCTCGATCGAAAGTGCATACATTCGGCATCAATTGTAAGGCAAAAAGTCTAACATTTACGCATTGCTGGAAATGAATTACACGCACCAATGCGGGAAGACACGTACGTTCGGGCGGCAGTAAAGACAAAACAACCTATCATCTATTGTTTAGATGTCGTTTCCATATCAACTCTATTACATTTTTGCTAATAGTCGCGACCAGCTGTCATTCGTGCTTTTACGTATAACCTCAAAGCTGCTTGCTTGGAATTTATCTGCTTACGACCGAGGTAAGAACAAAAATGCTACACATCACACTGGCCGAAAGTTTGATACCTTGCACTGCGCGTCATGATGCCCTCGGCTTCGCCTCAGGAATCGTGACTCGCAGGGCAAGAATATCAAACTTTCGGCCCCTGTGGCGTAATATACTATTTATTGCCCAACTGTCCTACGATTCTAAAGCTATCTGAATGCATTTTGGACACGAATATACCACAATAATGTACTATCCTGGGTCTACTGCCGGTATAGAATAAGATAGTCCTGAGAGCCATTTAACTAATTATTATAATACGTGCCTGTGAAAGTGCGTACCTGACTGATCCTTTTGATCAGCAGAATGTCGTGCCACGGTGGCCAGAAAATTGAGCAGTGCCCATAGTGTGTCCCTGTTCGCAACCGGCAATAACTGAATGAGATACTGAATTGCTTCCATTTGCAGTCGTCTGTTCCTTATCCCTGTGAACAAAAGTACGTACTTATAATAATAATAACTTCACATAGAAAGTGCCACATACACGAAAGTGAAGTACATTCACGTTTGCCTTCTCCAGGCATGTCTTAATATCGGATAATATCTTGACAAAGTTGTTATGGGATTATTACATTTTAAGGAATGTTATTTTATTATAGACATCTACGATCAGCGTCAGACTGACTAATATAGTCGAGGTGGCATTTGCCAGCCGGGCCACAGCCTGCGCGGGGCCCCCACGGGCCTGCCGCAATATTCAGTCTCGGTCCCCGGTCTTATAAACAGCCACCCGGACCCTTCTGGTCCTGTCTGACCCTATCTACGATTAAATTAACAACATTAATTGTAAAAGTATTAGCATTTAGCTAAACTGATGCCCGGTTGCAAGAAGCATTGTCAAAGTATCTTTTACGACAATGACTTTAAAATGTGCCCATATGTATATATTTTTTCATAAGAAAAGCATTGCAGAATTTTAAATCCTTCTCGAAAAATTATTGATCAATTGAAACAATTGTTTTTTTTAAACTGTATAACAGTTTTTGGCAGAATTTCCACTTCTAAAAACTTTTTTTCCTCATATTGATCAAAATTTAGTTTGAAAAACTGCCTTTTTCTATGGAACTAATCGTTTGTTTTTGTGTGAGAATAATCTAAGGTCATTCTCAAATCAGTATGTTTGACAATGTTTCCTGCAACCCGTTTTCTACTTGCATGGAATTTATCAAAACTCTAAAATCTGAGTATTGATTCGTAATAATTTATTAAATATGACGTCACTTGTCGCGCTGACGTCAAACGTTCTTTGATAAAATCGCATTTTTGTGCGACTATCACTTTGATGCAGGGTATTGAAAAGTACATAAGCAAGATTTTAGCCCTTTTGACATCAGCGCGACAAAGTACATCAACTTTAATAAATTATCGCGTTTTTTCAGATTTTTGTTTTGTTCAAATCGATGTACATTTTCGTTTAACATAAAAAAATTGGTTGTCTGTAAAGTCGGTTTACGGACGATAGTTTTACGTGATAACGTATTCCGTAATACATAACCTAAATTTATATAATAATTATAATAATTCGAATCTATGATATTGCATCTTTCGCTTCAAATTTAGGTAAATTTTATTAAGTAGAATAATAAAACACTATAAAAAGTATACTAATATTATATAAAAAACAACTATGGCATGTATCTCTTTTGCGCATGCGCCGATTTTCCCCAAAAAATTTACAAAAATTTCTAGTAAAAATAGATAGAGTAAAACCGTTTTAAAAACTATAGGTATTATTATTATATAAAACATCATTATAAGAGATATATTCTTTTATGCATGCGCCGATGTTCCCCAAAAACAATAGGCCACTTCATATTTGCATATCAAACATCCTCCCAAAATTTGGTTTCAATCCGCTCATCCTTGGTGTCGGAATGATAAGAAATGTCAAAAGTGACGTTTGCAACTGTCAAAGTATTATGTTCTAATAATAATTAGTTATTCCAATAGTTAACTTAGAAGGCGTTGCATTTCACAAAATACTAATGTCAAAAAATTGAATTAAACATTAGAAATGCAGCCGTTTTCATGTTAAGACAAGACATACGTTATTTTCTAATTTCCATGTACGGCAAACAAAGACGACCGACCGCGTCGCGTCATGCATTAGACAACATTGCATTTATACAGCTATTTTTCTATATAAATTTGTATAAAAAAACTGTTTAGGCAAATTCTGTTATACGAAATCTATGTAAAATGTTCTCCTCTTTCGTTTAAGACTGGTTTCAAACCGATCTGATTTAAATTGAGCGAGAAATTAGCAAAAAGCACGCACAGGGTCAGGCGGAACGTTACGCGTTAGGAACGTTACGCGTTAGGAACGTTACGTTAGGAACGTTACGACCGTAAGGAACGTTACACTTTTTCGTACATGCAGCCGGTGTTTTATCAATTTATAAGATTGGTGATTCATCAATTTATAAGACGTTATCACGTCAAAAAATATATGCCTGTTAGTAGCTCCTATTGCAATATTTTCTAGAAGCAAAAGCTACATAATATATAGTCTGACATCTCTATTTTTCCATCACACATAAATAAATTGATAGCGACAACTAAACGTATACTACCAAAACTGAAAAAATATATACGTTTGCTTATCAACTAGAGGCAGGAATATATATACAGTGTGTCCCCGGATTGAGTTCACAATAGGTGAGATTGACCAAAAATTTTCGAATTGGAATTTCATATTTTGGGATTCCGCCCTGCTTGGTCTGAAACTTATTTTTAGTTTACTTTCGATTTTTTTTAAATCAAGTAGGCCTTTACAGTTGAGCAAAACCTCTTTTCATTTCAGGTGAAGTACCTTTTCCGTCCATAGTACGCAAAAGTGTCACTAAGAAAAGTTGTTCACAATGAAAAATTATGGCGTTATGCAAATTTTCAGAATGATCGGCCTACTTTTATAAAATCCACTTTTGTTTTGTTTTATTTGAAAAACAATCGCGTGGAGGAAGCCAAATAAAGTAATTGAAGTTTATGTTATTTTTTTTTTGATAAACTGTAAAAATTTGAATGTTAATTTGAACACTTATAATCATCCTGTTTTCTCATCTAAGATTTATCATGTAATCGTTAATAATAAATATTTTTCTACTTCTATTATGGAAGTAGGCCGATCATTCTGAAAATTTGCATAACGCCATAATTTTTCATTGTGAACAACTTTTCTTAGTGACACGTTTGCGTACTATGAACGGAAAAGGTACTTTACCTGAAACGGAAAAAGGTTTTGCTCAACTGTAAAGGCCTACTTGATTTAAAAAAAATCGAAAGTAAACTAAAAATAAGTTTCAGACCAAGCAGGGCGGAATCCCAAAATATGAAATTCCAATTCGAAAATTTTTGGTCAATCTCACCTATTGTGAACTCAATCCGGGGACACACTGTATATTCAGAAAACTCACAAATGTATATAGGTATATCGAATTTGAAAATGTCACGAACACTGCCTAATGTAAGTGGAAATCTCATAAACGAAGGAAATGCTTATTTTTCCGATATACTATCACTTCAATAAAAATATGTACTCGGAAAATATCTTCTTACTTATTTCAAAACGAATTCCATGTAATGTAAACTTAATCTGTGTCTCTAAAATAAACAATTAATAATGTTATTTTGAAATATCCAGGATAAAAAAAATATGTGGAGTCTTCATATTATAAAAAGTAAATGTAAAAATAACAGAAATTTAATTTGTCAATTCGTTTTCTTTGGGTTTTTTTTAATAGCAAGTATTAAAAAAATTGCTTATATAGGGTGGCGCAGAGGAAACGCATGTTTTTCACCTAAGCATAACATTTTATATTTTCAAGATACTGTTGTTTTAATTAGTATATAATAATGCACTTTTAAATCAATTATGGAAAATAATGTCAGTCGAGTGTCGCCCTGCTTCAGTTCTTTTTGTGGGGTTACCTTAAGTCTAAAGTGTACGCTAACAAGCCCCGTACGTTACAGGAACTGAAAATTGCTATTCGTCAAGAAATCGCAAGAGTACCACATGAAATGATTTTAAGTGTGATTCACAATTTTCAAGAGCGGTTGTAGATGTGCGACCGCGAAGCAGGGTGACACTGGACTGACATTATTTTCCATAATTGATTTAAAAGTGCATTATTATTACTTCATTTAGCTGTAATTATAAAACAACAGTATCTTGAAAATAAAAAATGTTATGCTTAGGTGAAAAACATGCGTTTCCTCTGCGCCACCCGTATATCTGCGCAATATTGAAATTTCAGAGAACAGAAAAAATTTTATATGAAGAAACGATCCAGTTGTTAAAATATATATCTCTTTTGTTCCAAATTATCTGCGGGCGTTAGCTGTTTACAGACAAGAAAAGTTTGAGAAACAACGAGGAGGGATACACCGCTTTGTGAAACTACGGACCGATCCCTTTGTGCCACAGTGGTATCTAGAATATTAAATGTAAAGTTGCCAGAGGTTTGTAAATAACGAATGGGCACAAAAACAAACCAAAATTACCATAATGTTGGTTGGAGGTTATGCATGCTGTTTGCTGCACGTTATATAAATTACACCGAGAAGTAAAAGCATTATCTAAAAAGTGACATTAGGGACATTAGAGGTTAACCCTTGAACTGTTAAGTGAGGTCATTTTGCATTCAAGTCATTTTTTACACGCTTTATATTAACTTCACTTGTAAGTTTGTGTGTATGTATGTTTGTTCGTAACATTCGTTTGGACTAAGCAAGTGGTTTATTACTGTTAGTATGTTATGCCACTACTGTAAGAGCAATCGTTGACCGAGCGGTCTAAAGCGCGGGTCTTCGCTGACGTCAATTCTCGGATTCACCGGTCGTGGGTTCTAATCCCGTCCACGCCGAAATAAAAAATTTGTTGTTTTTCGGCAAATTTTTGACAATAAATCGAACTAAAAAGTGGAAAATAAATATAGTCAAAAAAAAACTAAAAAACACGCTTTATATCGAACTAAAAAGTAAAAAATATTTTTTTTAAAATAAGCTTAAAATAATAATGAATAAAAAATACTAGTATTATTGTGAAAAAAGCGTGAAGCGGTCGATGTACGAAAATGTGGAACAAAGCGCCCCACGCTTTTTTCACAATAATACTAGTATTTTTTATTCATTATTGTTTTAAGCTTATTTACAAAAAAATATTTTTTACTTTTTAGTTCGATATAAAGCGTGTTTTTTTTTAAACTATATTTATTTCATCTATATTACTTAGCAATTTTTTTTATTCACGCTATTTATAGGTGAGGCGTGAAGTTTGTTGCAGAGTAAAAAATCAGACTAAAATATTACCATATAAATAATTTCCTTGTCAATGTATTATGGTTTAAGTGGATTATTTTAAATGTTAGTTTGTAACTGAATAGCATACGAACCATTACAAATATGTATAAAAAAATGAAATCAATTTGAATCAATAAAAATTCTGAACTATTATATGCTATATCGATATAAATAATAAAAAATATAGTATGTGTGTGGGTTCCGGTCATAATAATTATGTAAATTTTATTATTGGAGCACTTAATTTAGGAGTTAGAGTGGACTGACAGACAGACAGTATGATGTGAACATCAGGGTTCCACCCTTCCGGCGCGGAACTCCAAAAATGAAGTACGAAATATTGAATGGTGAAAATTATCTTGACGTAGAAAGGGTTATGTAACATAAACAAAATAGAGAGGCAACGTGTTTTGCTTACTCTGTGTTTGAACAAACGCTTGGTAGAGATCTCTGCACAGAAGTGGATCCGGTAAATCCCTGAGGTACTCCTTTAGTAACGTGGCAACATCATGCGGACATTGGTCGTCATCTATGATTACTTCCTTTCCAGTATCAAAGTCTTCTCTTAACTGTAAAAAAAACAATTAAAAGTTAAATAATAAAAATAGCTTTGGGTAATGATTTAATAAGTAAACCTGTCGTCACCAGGAAGTCTGCACAGCCAAAAAATTCGAAATTATTTTTTTGTGAAGATTTTATCATACCTATTATTGTTTAAGAAACAATAACTTTTAAAGGGGATGTAAGTCAAATTGTCAAATTACTTTCTAACATGAAATAATTCATTTTGAAACTTTTGCTTTTGAAAGTAAATACCCGGTTCTTGGAATGTCTGTAAATTCAGTTATAAGCAGGAAGTAGATATTATTTTAACGGAAATTATAAGGTAAATGAGATTTATTTGATTGAACGTTATGTCATTAGCAAAATTCTATTCAAATATCGTACACTATTATTTAACTTAGATGTACAGAAATTAATCATTTCGTCTTCAGGAATACTTCCCTGAAAAATCATGCAATTAACGTTATTGAAGAATTTAAGGGTTGTAAGAGTTGTTCATGAGAATACGTTAAAAAATGTGTAGGCACAGGAGAACCTCGGTTATCCATGCACATGGCTTAATCGGACGACTGATTAATTATCCGCACATATTAATTTTAATATCCGTTCAACCGTTTATTTATCCGTGTCAAAACTCTGACTAGAGTTGTTCCTTATATATTCTGTGAACAAGGCATCGAAACTATCTTTTCAGAAAGTAGTACCCAGCTGTTGAGCGTCTATAATAATCGACAATCTTTCTCAGTATATTTGTATTTTAAATATGTATTTTCAGGTTTACAGGGTTTCAAGACAATTCAGTTATGTCCCATTTTTTACTGGTTATTCAAATAGAGGAGAAAAATATGTTTTGGTATTTTTTTGTTTTAAAAAATATAAATAGATAAAAAGTTATAATCAATTAAAAACTGACAAATTCGAGCTTTTGCAATTAGATATCGAATTCAGTCGAACAACTTGTGACGTCACCAAGTTTTGGTCTGTGTTTGAAAGTAAATTTTGAATGAATTGCTTGTTATAAAAATAATTCACAAATCGAATTATCATTATTCGCGCTTTACTATGTCTCACCCAGCTCGTAAGGGTTCTACTGTATATATATTTTTAGTACAGAAAAATTAACTAAAATCCATGGTTGAAAAGAAATCACTTATTTTTCTAACCTTGCTTATATCTAATGCTTAAATAAGCTTGTATAAATTATTATATGTGTCATTTTAAAATTTATGAAAACAGAATTAATAAAACGCGACTATTTCGCTGTTGGCATCGTGAAGTTTTCTTCATTTGCATTTAGTGGAGGTTTGTATTCCGTAAAAGTTTAAATTTGTTTTAGCTCTTAACTTAAATTTCGATTGAACTTTCTTAAGACATTAATAAATGTTGACCCAATTGCGAAAAGTACGTTTAGTTCGTATTTATTTTTTTATGAAATAATTTTAACTTTTTGACTATTCAACATTTATTTTATTTAGAAATTATGTCATAACTATAAAAGTAATTAAATAATTACAAAAGTAAACAATACAGCGTCGACTTTTATGTTCATTGTCAAAGAAATACATCTCCTAACAGTAATTGTCATTTTTTCAGGAAGCAGCCCACAAAATAAATCTACAAAAATGAATTAAATACAAAAAAATATGTGTCATTTGACACATTATTAAAATGTATTTTCAACTTAAAACTCCACGAAACTCCATCGATTGAAAATTACTATGGGCTTTGGAATTAGAGCTCGGGAGTTGACGGTTGAAAATGTAGTATGTTAAAATTAATTTTTAAATTGCATTTTACGTTTATATGATTGGTATGCCATTATTTTTTTGGGTTATTTGTTATAGAACTTTCAATTAACGCTACTATATTAAAATAATATACTATGCAATTAATTTTTCATAAATAAATTAATTAAATCTTGATATTAATTGTTTTATGGTTCTAATTAATTAAACAAATTATTAAATTATAATTTATTCCAAATACATAGGTATACCTATTGATTTAATAATTAGGTATTTGCTAAGTATTAATTTTATTTGATTTCAACAGCATCGCTATAATAAGAAAATCAACGTTCCTCCTTGGTTCAAACATGAATCGGCCCGTCAGTCGTCTCGTGAAAATTTTGTAATTGCACGTTGTTTGACAACGGGTCAATGTTTTACAAAGTTAATTGTTTAAAATCAGTGATTTCGACGATACATTAGTTGCAAAATGTGAATTAGCATCTCGGGTACCAGTTTGTCATATTTTTCAAGTGCACCCCATTTCGAAAATACATTGTTTGAGTGAAAATACAAAGTGTGTATTTGTACAAAAAGATGTCATTAAAAAATTGTCTAACGTGTGAACATAGCAATATGTACCATTTCGGTATTCAGTGGTGCCACCATATGAACAATTTGATAAACAGTAATAAAAGTGACAGTTATTTCTACATACCTATTGTTATTCTCATAAAACTTTGATTTTAATTACAAGACTGTTTCGTTTTATGAACAAATATTTTATTTCGGTATATATCTACGTTTTTCATATAATTTAAAGTGATTTGTTGCGAAGTGTTGTTTTGATTTGGATTGGATCTGTCATTGGAGGAGGTTGGAGCTTACAACTGCACAGAGTTACTACATAAATAAGGTAAATCTATTTGATTTTTCATAATAATTCAATGTGTTTTTCTTGTGATATTAGATCAATTTATAATAGAATCAAGGCTGCAAGAATAATAATCCAAAAATGATGCTATAATTTTTAACTTACCGCTATTGAAAATTTTCATTTAAATGGCGAGTTATTGGTTGCGGTTCGATTTTCGTGTTTTGTGGTCCAAAGATGCTATTCAGAATATTTAAATTTCCCAAATATCCGTGAACTGGCCTATTCAGAAATCCATAGGGTCTGAGTGTTACGGGCTCTTGGACTATAATGTGTGTGTATTTAAACAAAATTTTGTCATACGATATCTCTAGAACGCAGTAACCGATTGAGATCGGGTTTGTGTCATTCAAAAGGGTTTATTGAGACTCAGATTTGATTAGATTTTGGAGTCATTGGTTCATTTTTAGTGGTTGAAAAATGTATATGGGCTCAAAAATACCGAAAACATTATGAGAAATGTTTCAAAACTGAAAATTAAAATTTCAGTAAAGATTAAAAGGCACTGCCTAAAATTTAATAAAATCGGCCCAACAGGACCGGATTTACAAATTTTATGAAAACGCTAGTTTGCCGATTTTGAATTTACTGAGTGGTGTTGGTATTTTATTTTTACAGACTAAAAATAATGTTTAACATTAAATAGTACTTCTACAAGAAAAAATTTAAATACAAAATTGCAATGTTCAATGATAGTTTATCCCATGATAATTAATAGATTTAACACTGATAGCAGTTTGTTGACGCTCAATAACATTAATTATAAGATTTATTCATGTGGAAATAATTCAGTGTTAAAATTTCGGCAACAGATTTACGGAGAAATACGCTACGAATCACAAGATTATGACGTACGACTTCGAACATAGAAATTAGATTGCTAGTGGTACGTATATATACCTATATTAAATTAGTTTGAGATAAAATAAATTAACTCTGCTGGAGTAGGCATATGCTTTAATTAGTATTCCTTTAATACCCTAAGAACTGCGCAGTCCATTAGATCGAAATGAAAGCGTGCTCAATGTTATGAAAATGTGTTCAAAATTACACAGATTTTGTGCACTTATCATTTTAAATTAACCAATTTATTTCTCTCAAAGTTTATCCATCTAATATATAAAAATGGATGTCTGTCTGTTCCTATACCATTAATCTGATTTCGATGAAATTTTGGTGAGTTATTGTAGGCGCAAGTGTATAAATATTAGGTTTTAAAATGGTATAATGCAATACGGTGTAATTGAAAGCCCTACTGCTGTCGTCGCTATCGTGTTCCATCTCGTGCTACTATTTTAATATGTATTGAGTTTTATGGAACCTTCAACGTCAGTCAGATTTTATAGTTTTGTTCAAATTTTATATTTTCGTTCCGCAGAGTAAAAATACCATATTCTGTGAGCAAAAAATTAAAAAAAAAATTGGTTGTCTGTAAAGTCGGTTTACGTACGATAGTTTTACGTGATAACGTATTCCGCTGGAATATCATATTTAATAATACATAACCTAAATCTTAGTAGCTGTCAAACTATATTTTTACCGACTAATAATTTGATCAACCAAAGCAAAATACATATTTTTAAGCAATTATAAAAGACATTTAAAAGAATGTAAATATATTATATATTTGTTAACAAACCGTATAATTTATCTGGCCATCTGTCAGATGTAGCTTTCGCTGGAACAGCCGAAAAAAATGTTGAACGCACACTACTCTCTGACGTCACGCGAGAAGAGAGAGACTATCGCTTATATCGCACTCTCGCTTGCGGAACGTTACTCTTTTTCGTGCGTGCAGCCGGTGTTTCATCAATTTATAAGACGTTATCACGTCAAAAAATAGAATATTATATTTTTTACACCCTTGTAAATTAAATAATTATTTTTACCTGTCTGACTCTTTTCTTCGAACTGCTAACTCTGAATATGCCTAAGGTGTTCAGCCCATGCGCTTCCAAGTGCCTGAGACATGAAGTAACCATTTGCGGTACTCCCGGTTCTTCCTCTGACGAAGCAATGGCAATGTCGCTTGTTGAAGACGACAGCGCGTCCAGAAGTCCTGGCACACTTGCTCCGATTCGTTCCCGAGACATTAAGCTCTCGCAAGAACTAATCTGGAACGAGAATTATTTATGTACATTTAAACTATATGCCTCACAAAGAACGAATAATATATATTTAATAGATTGAAATAAACGGGCCGACAAATTTCGATTTAACTCTTATACACAATCATGCGTGTAGAGAAAAAGGATAAGCGCAACTCTATCCTCGTCACTTAGTCACTTAGAAAAACAAATGCACCCGGTTCGAGCTCTAGTTATAACATTATTATTATTGTACTTCGATTTTTAGAAATGTGTGGTAATTGATCTGCAACGATATTTTTTAAACTGTGTATACAAGTATTTAGCATCGTTTTTAGTACAATTTTCACTTCTAAACAACGTTTCCCTACGCGTTTTGAATAAAATTTAACTTGAAAGGCGATCTTTCTCTATGTAGAACAATAATTTGTTTTTTTTGTCAGTACAATCTAAAGTTCTAGATGACACAGGGTGTGAATACGACATTAGACTATGGAAACTGTAATTACATGATCCTACGGTCATTTTTTAACAACCCAGCATCAGCGTCTTCTTATCGAAGGTTCCATTCCTCTACAAGATAATATTAATTGATGTAACGACGAGTGACGGGGGTTGTATACGTTATCCAATAAACGGTTCTTTTTGTGTTGGTTACGAAAAGAATCAATTTATCCTTCTGACTGACAGTCGTTCTTAGAGTGCCCCTGGCGGTGATTTAATATCCTTCATTCGTACAATCATATACCACTCTCATACTCATATGACGTGGTGAACATTTTCAAGCGTACACGTGTTAGCTTACCGAAAGATGGCTCAAAAACATTACGCCGCGAAAGTGGAAAGATTCGGGGTTCGTATCCCGACGGCGACAGTGTTTGAAAACAAAATATAGCGATGTAACAATGGGTGTTTCTTAACAATTGTATAGGAAACAATAGCAATATATAACATTAGATTGTATCAAAACAAATATTATATTGATCAACATAGAAAAATATCACATTACAAGCTAAATTTTGAACAAAATGCGTAAAAAAATGTTGTTTCGAAGTATGAACGGTAACAAAAGTGCATGTTTATTGTCTCTGAACAGAACACAGACTATAGCATAGTGTTCGTTTGTGGGCGTTTGTTCAAGTCGCCCACGTGACAAGATACTGCTTCCTGATTGGTTCTTCGGACCTAGCAAGAAAAATAGCCCCTGTTCTAATTTTAAAACCTATCTTGTGAGCTAGCAGGCGACCCCGCAGTGACGTCAATTCCAGCTTCGTACCCAGCTTACCGGCCAGCAGAAATGCAGAATGTAACAACTTAATATTGTGTGCCTTCGCTGCAGTTAAAGTTGGATTTTCATTTATTTTCTTTTGTGAAACGTATAGCAGTGTACGATACGGATAGAAAGCGCGTGCGTAAAAACAGAATATAGCAATCGGCCAGCAGCAAAGAGTGGCGCTTTTGAATATGAAATCGCTGAACATGTCTGCTTGATTCCGTCCGTGTATATTGTATATTTCTGACGTCAATATACGCGAACGATATCGCATACACATATCATACGCTATGTAAACAACGCAAGCTCTCAAATCTAAGTTAGAAATACTTAAAATCCGATCAACCGATCTGATCTTTCATGATTTTAATGCGACATCTCACTAAAAGAACGTGTCCTGTGCCACATAACAAATTCCATTCATCGGCGGATTTAAAAACGATGAGCCCCCTTCACAGACCAAAATAATTGGAAGAGATAAAAAATTAAACAATTCCCAATGTTCTCCATTTTGTTTTTAAAGCAATAAAAATGTATAAAATCGTTTGATTTTCAGGGTTCCGTACCTCAAAAGGAAAAAAGGAACCCTTATAGGATTACTTTGTTATCCATCCGTCCGTATGTCAAGACCAGGGGCGGGCAAATCTTTTGATCACCGGGCCACATAGCTGATGAAAATTCGACCGCGGGTCGTATAGCTGATGAAAATTTGACCGCGGGCCAAAAATTTACAGAGCAAGAAAAAAGGTCCTCACAATTCTATTTCCGCATTTGAAACAGTAAATTTGTAGTTAAATCACAAAAAAAATGTTTTTAAACGCACGTATACAATAACAGTCCTAACACAAAACAAGCGTCCGCTACCGATGCGTTTATATTGGACAATATGAGAACTCTCGCATATAGCACGGTACGACAACTAGTCTATGAGATATAATCACGAGTCACAATGCAGTTCAGTAGTCCATCTGAACTCATTAGAAATACACAATCAGTGGGCAAACCGACCGCGACCTTCGTCGATGTATGGGGACTATTTTCATACCTACAAGTTTGTACGGAACCCTCGGTGCGCGAGTCCGACTCGCACTTGGCCGGTTTTTATTTTTTTGAAGTACGGCACCTACTGTACATCACTGCACAGCGAAAGTGTGTAGTTTTATGCATTATTACACTTCCCACATGGTGCTCCCATTCTATATGTTTTGGCTATAATATGTGAGATTTGTTTATTTCACAGGTTTACTCGCCTCAGATAGTGCTTACTTCTTGATGGCAAGAGTCATGCGTGGTTAATCCAACTCATTTAAAAAACTATTATAAATAACAGCTGCTCTCATGCACCATTAATTAGTTATACCTACTGACCAGTTTTCAGGAAGATATTAAAAAAGCGCTATGAATATATTTTAAAAACGATCTCTCGCGTTACTCAAGGTGTAAAGACGTGTATTTTTTAAAGCTTTCACTAGCTTGAACTGGTATTATCAATCTATATTTTAAATATAATATTTTTGTAACAAATTAAGAAGCCTACTTGATACCGCCTCTAGATTTGGGTGCGAAAATTGGGGATAGATGGACCACTACAACGATGCACTAATTAATATTTCTTCTTAAATTTCATTGTAGAAATTGGGTATTAAATACCTAAGAAGACACGGAGACAATGCTCAGGCGAAATCTATACAGTATGTAAACACGTAAGGTGCACATAGGGAAATTAACATTGGGAAAAAATGACTGGATCAGAGTGAGCCTTGAAATCTTGTTTTTCAATTTGACAGATAATATTATTCTTTTGCAAAATGAATGTGTATACTACCGAAGAAAATATTCAAATGATTACAACATAATCGAACTTTTTTTATTAATGGGACGTTAAATTCCCAAAAATACTTAAATATGGTGCGAGATCAAATATCTCCGCCTATTCGTGTTGAACCTAAAAACATTGGGTCACTGTTTTACCAACGCACATATGTCACACCAGTCAGACAATTTTTGAATGAACTGTTTCCAAACAGATGGAGTTGTTTTTTTGTTTTATTTTTGTACAAAAAAATTAAAATAATGATTTATAAGAGCTTTTTATTATTAAAAAAGCCAAGTAAAATAAAAATAAATCAAAATAAATTAGAAATCCTCAAGATTACCACGATAATTCAATAGAAATAACAATTAATGCAGTCATGGCTAACTCTGATCCAAGTATTTTTTCCCAATGCTAATTTCCCTATGTGCACCTTACGCGTTTACATATACTGTATATTGTACTGTCTCATGCTTCATGAACAGACTTGATAAGGCACTGATAGTAGAAACTATAGATAATAATAATTATCTATCAGCTACCGAGCGGGATGGCGTGGCGGTGAGAGCACTAGACTCGCATTCGGGAGGTACCGGGTTCGAATCCGGGCGGAGGCAGATGTGGCTGAGACTTTTTATTGCTGCCTCTCGCCGAGAAATGGTAATTCCTGTGCCGGTCATTATGTTGAGGTTATCCACGGTTTCCTTCAATAATTCCAGATAAATATCGAGATGGTTCCCTATTCAAGCCCATGGCCGATTACTTACCTGTCAAACTTCTATGCTCAAAATTTGACTACCTTATCCTAATTTCCTAAAATTCCTTCATTCGCCCATTGCTATTAATTAAGTGGAAGTTTAAAAAATGGAGAAAATGAGGGAAAATAGTAATGGTGCGAATAGCTAATATCCCGTTATAGGCCCTCAGTACAACAGCGCGACTGAATCTGAATTGGTAAAGATGGTTGATCCCAACTTATAGAAGAAAAATTTGCATAATTTAGTGACATAATTCTAAAGTTTTAAGTAGTTCATCGTAAACATAAAAACACTTCAAAAGTTTTCCTTTGTACTGCATATGACTCTGTAGCCGGTAAAATGTTCCATGAAAGTAAAAGTTTTTTGCTTAACTTATTTTTCAAGGGTAAATGAAATTAATTCATGTTAATTAATGCATTCACAGGTGTGCCAAAAATTTATCTTATAGGCCCCACTCACGATCAAACTTTATGTCACAGTTCAGTGTTCAAACTTATAGTTCAGTGAAGCATGATTATGTGTGGGACAAATAAACACTGAAACCAACACTGAAGTCAGGCATGAACTCATCAAATGCATCTTGATTTTTGAACGACTTTTAGTTCAGTGTTCAAGTAAACTGCTGTGTGTGTGGGTTTTTTTCAGTTCAGTTTTTGGAGTTCTGTGTTTTGTACAACCAGAAGCCAAAAATCTCAATGTTACTGCAAGTCTTTCTTGTGCAGAAATAGATTTTCGCATATTTGTGTCCTGGTTCTTAATAAATAGGGTAACTAATTCCAGTAAATAATTGTAAGTTAATTCATCCATTCGTAATAAATATTCCAATCAAGCAGTCTAAGATGTAATTTATTAATCAAACAAAAATGACTTCTTGAATCACGCATTTCTAACAAATTTTTCACCCATATTCTTCTTTTTTTCTTATTTCCCTGTTTTAAATACAATCCCATAGCTATGAACAGCCAATCCTCACCATTTAAATAACTCATTTAGTTCTTATTAATTATCTATAGTATAATATTATAGTATGTATATAATATATATTTTATATATCTATACTTGACGAGTGTATGCCAACAACTGAACCAAACCGAACACAAAAAATTTTAAAAAATGAGCAGTTTGCATGAACTGTGTGTGGTACCCGTCAGTCTTTCGATTAATCGGTCCAACTTCACTGAACACTGAACTGTGGCATGAAGTTTGATCGTGAGTTGGGCCTATTAAATTCTAAAAACTCCCTAAATGAAATTTTAATGAAAAATTGCCACAAAAAATATATAATTTTACATCATCAAATTAAAAAGAAAATGTTTTAACGTTTTGTTACGTCAGACTTTTCCATAGTCTTAAAAAAATTAGCCTCAATTAAGTATTTGTGTGTAGCATATGTTTAACATACCAACAAAATAGAGTTCTGTTGTATGGTCGATGACCCCATAATGTTCTGCACTTAAAGAGTTCTTTAAACGACCGTTAAAAATTTTACGATGTCGTCAAATTGTATTTTTTATAGTAAACTGTCAAAAAAAACATAAATTATTTTAGATAATGATGAAAAAATCTGTTCAGATTACAGTATCTAATGTGATACATTTTTCATTGTAATAGGAAGACATAAAATTAAATCTAAAAAAAAAACTAAAAATACAAATCAGGATTGCAAATGAAAATTCACTAAGTACGTGCCTAGTGACGCGAATACAGGAGATGTGGGACATTCAGGGGTCTCCTGCTTCATCTTCGGAGGATCCCGCGGTTTTTAGCAGCATAAAACTATTTCCTATATGAAAACTGAATGGTTTAAAAACTGCATACGTAAAAAGTACTTTTGGTAAATGCACATATCTATACTAATATATAAAGCTGAAGAGTTTGTTTGTTTGAACGCGCTAATTTCAGGAGCTACTGGTTCAAATTGAAAAATTTTTTTTGTTGGATTGCCCATTTAATGAGGAAGACTATAGGCTATATAAAATCAGGCTACGACCATTATGAGCGGAGCATTAATGAAAATTAATGCAAAATGTATCTCAAAAATAAGCTTCTATTCAGGTGAAATGCACTAACTAAATATATTCATATAAGCGTTGCCAGAATACACAATGGGTAGAGCTAACGACTGTCAATATCAGGGTCGTGGATTCGAGCCCTACGTTGGGCGAATATTTTTTTATTTTTTTTTATTTTCTACATTGCTTTCTTCTAAGGCTTACATTTCAATTTATTTATTAGTTAAAAAAAGTATAAATACTGCTTTTTATCGACAAAAACTTTTGAACGGTAACTCCGATCATCATGAAATTTGGACACAACATTCATCTCGCTAGTTTTTGCTGCCTTGTACAAAGTGAGAGAAAGATAGAATGTCGGTTGGAAAGCATGAAAATGCGCCAGGCTTCCTAAGTTTTTATGTATGCCTCTGCCACCCGACGCTACAAATTTAAGAATCTTTTTAAAAGTCCTTCATTTAGTTTGGAGTTTAAATTCGTGAATTTTTTTTAATTTGTCGATTCAAACGTCGATGAACGCAGTTCTGTAAAACAAGCCTTGAGGTCTCCAAACAGATTAAATTCGTGCGTACAGCTGCCTTTGCCGAGCAGAATAATGACATAGAAATTATACAAAGACTTTTAAACTTGAAACCATTCATATTAGAGTAAATATTGTTTTTTCCGATTAACTTCGTAAGCAAATATTAACTTACATATTTTAATACCGTCTTTTTATATGCAAAAAATTTAATTCGTATCTTTATAGTTGAGAGTGTGCCGTTCCAGAAAAAAAGCATTTAATTCAAATAAGAGGGCTTATTTTAGTTTGAATAATGCGAAACTAAATGAAATAATTCCTCATGTAAGATAGGGAAAACTGTATACCTACTGTTGCTGCAGCCGTACTTCATCTCAATTGTCGGTTATAAAATTTAAAATGTTATTACATTAAAAAAATCAAAATCCACACATCAAATTATTTTATTAATATCACAACATTACAAATCACAACTAAATTAAACAGCTGAGAATGTTATTAATAGGCTTTTGTTAATTTACAAGTGCAGTATTATTTCATAATATCGTCGTTGGTTCTGTAATACCTCTTATGTGCAAAAAGTAAATTTCGCAGGAAAGGCCAAAAAGTGGTTATTTCAGCAATGGTTGGTAAGAACTAGCAATTTCAGAGGTATATTACTAATTCGTACTTATCTTCACTATACATGTTTAATTAAGACGAAGTATTTTCTTAAAAAATATTTAACGTTAATTTCGGATTTATTGGCACATGGGATGAATTAAATGATACAACTTTTCACAAAAGAGTTACTTCCCCTTGTTGGTTACTGTAAAATTAATTTGGAGGTATTACTAGTGTGTATAGCTCCGTTTCCTGAATCTTTTCATTTAAAAAACGTAAAATCTGCCAATTATGCACATAAGAGCTATTACAGAACCAACGACGATATATTAAAATATAAATTGCAAATTTCATTTTTTTAAAGACAACTAGCTTTATAGATTATATGAAAGTCATTTAATAATTTTATTACGTAATTACTTCAGGTACCGAGAACTGAGTCTCATTGCCAAAATATTTTCAATAACAAAGAAAAAATTAAAAATCTATTTAAAAAAATTGGTTGTCTGTAAAGTCGGTTTACGGACGATAGTTTTACGTGATAACGTATTCCGTAAAACATAACCTAAATTTTAGTAGCTGTCAAACTTGGGCCGAAGCCTACTGCGCTCTCGCTTGCCCGCACAGGGTCAGGCGGAACGTTAGGAACGTCACACTTTTTCGTGCGTGCAGCTGGTGTTTCATCAATTTATAAGACGTTATCACGTCAAAAAAGACAATAACAAATAAACGATCAAAATATTGCTAATTAATTCGTTTTTATATTTCTTTGTAACAAAAAATGCGTTCTTTTTAGAAAATTAATATTATGACCATATAAAGCCGATATTTTGTGACAGTTGGTTATGAAATTCAGTTTAAATATAATAATAATAGTGCGTTTAACATCCGTTTCTCGACTTTATGTCATAACAGACGCCATTCGCACCATTACTATTTTCCATCTATCACACTTCCCGTTATTTTCTACGTTTGTTCAATTTCAATTAATTCATAGCAGTATGGGCGAATGAAGGAATTTTGGAACATTAGGATAACGTAGGCAAATTTTGAGCATAGGAGTTTGACAGGTAATTGGCCACGGCCTTGTATAAGGGAACCATCACGATATTTATCTGGAATTATTGAGGGAAACCATGGAAAACCTCAACAAGATTACCGTTTCTCGGCGAGAGGCAACGGGAAAAAGTTCCAGCCACATCTGCCCCCGGCCGGGATTCGAACCCGGTACCTCCCGAATGCGAGTCTAGTGCTTTCACCACTACGTTACATCGCTCGGTACAAATTTAGTGTAAAATATCTGTAAATAAAGCGAAACAAAAAGAAAAAAATTGTGACTATAAGTTTTGTTAATAGGCAGCACACAAGGCATATTGTTTATTGTTAAGGCCGGACACAAACACCAACCGACCTCTTCAGTTCTAGCCGTATCTATAAGCGAACTGAAACTAGTTCTGCTACCGTGGTGGGACTGTCTTCTCAGTTCTGTCGGCTCGTCGCTCGACAGATCGCTCCGACTTCGAAACGGACTGCCGCCGCGTGCTATTCGCGCCACCCGATCGTTCTCGATGCACTGGTTCAGCGGAATTCCGAACACCAAACCGGTTGTATTACCTGCAAAAAAAAAACAAGAGCGTCACCGATTTTCTGTAGCAATATTGCTTTTAAAAAAATACACACGTAGCACACCCTGAATCGTTGCAATTTCCATATCATCTAAAACAATATGGCGGTTAATGGGCGCCATCTTCCACTATATGATGAGCGATCAACCATTCTTCTTTCATCCTTCTCCATTCAGGTCCCATTCATTCTGTATACCTATTAATTTATTTGAATTCCATTTCTACTATTAAGAGCATATCGTCGTTGGTTCTGTAATAGATCTTATGTGCATAGTCGGCAGATTTTACGTTTTTTAGATGAAAAGATTCAGGAAACGGAGCTCTATACACTAGTAATACCTCCAAATTAATTTTACAGTAACCAACAAGGGGAAGTAACTCTTATGTGAAAAGTTGTATCAAATAATTCCTCCCATGTGCCAATAAATCCGAAATTAATTAAACACGTATAGTGAAGATAAGTATGAATTAGTAATATATCTCTGAAATTGCTAGTTCTTACCATCCATTGCTGAAATAGCCACTTTTTGGCCTTCCCTGCGAATTTTAGTTTTTGCCCATTAGAGGTATTACAGAACCAACGACGATATAATAATTTGGTTTATACAGTGTGTCCCCGGATTGAGTTCACAATAGGTGAGATTGACCAAAAATTTTCAAATTGGAATTTCATATTTTGGGATTCCGCCCTGCTTGGTCTGAAACTTATTTTTAGTTTACTTTCGATTTTTTTAAAATCAAGTAGGTCTTTACAGCTGAGCAAAACCTCTTTTCGTTTCAGGTAAAGTACGCAAAAGTGTCACTAAGAAAAGTTGTTCACAATGAAAAATTATGGCGTTATGCAAATTTTCAGAAAGATCGGCCTACTTTGTAAAAATCCGCTTTTGTTTTGTTTTGTTTGAAAAACAATTAATTGGAGGAAGCCAAATAGAGTAAATAGGATAAACTGTAAAAATTTGAACATTTCTAATCACCGTGTTTTCTCATCTAAGATTTATCATGTAATCGTTAATAATACATATTTTTCTATTTTCTACTTCTATTATCAAAGTAGGCCGATCATTCTGAAAATTTGCATAACGCCATAATTTTTTACTGTGAACAACTTTTTTTAGTGACAATTTTGCGTACTATGAACGGAAAATGTACTTTACCTGAAACGAAAAGAGGTTTTGCTTAGCTGTAAAGGCCTACTTGATTTAAAAAAAATCGAAAGTAAACTAAAAATAAGTTTCAGACCAAGCAGGGCGGAATCCCAAAATACGAAATTCCAATTCGAAAATGTTTGGTCAATCTCACCTATTGTGAACTCAATCCGGGGACACATTGTATAATTTGTTTACGAATAATGTGCACTATTTAAAATTATCAAAATTTGAAATGTGGGACAGACTGTGGTTTAATATATTTCCGTTTCTAAATTTAGTCATTTCGCTTTAAATATTACGTAGGTGTACCAAATGAGATTATGCATATCGACTACCTGTGTATTTAGTAAATTCAACAACAACAGATTAACTAATTGTCACGTGTTCGGCAATCTAAGCCTTCAAGCCAAAACTTTTGATTAATACGGAATGGATAAACAGTAGCGTTCATAAACTTTTAGATATATAGAGACGAAACTTCTTAACATGCTAATAAATTGTTAATAAAATTTCATCATTCTGAAGATGGGATATCCCGAAAGCGCTCAATAATACCTAAATCTCAAAAATATTTGGAATTGTTTTATTTCTACAAAATTCAAACGAAACTTCTTTACGCTTGTCAGAGTGAATTAAGTTCATGTGGTTGAATGGCTAACGAAAAGATCTCACATATTATGACGTAACGAAACGCTCTCTGCGCGCTGCTGACGTATGGACGTGTGTGTGTATCTCTATTATAATCGACCCCACTTCGCTTGTCTCGAAAACAGGTTTTCTGTTTGTATACAATATGTTTGCACGACCTCTCTCTATAAAATAGCAGCTTTTCATGCCTGTTTAGCGGCTGTAAAATGATCCGTTTTCGCTCTAGTGCGTAAAGTAAAACAAAAGTAAAATGTTTTATGATTGATAATGTCTAGCAACTGTATAATTCAATAATAATTTTAATCCGGACACGTAATAAATTTTTTTCATTCGTAAGGTCTTGTAGAAAGCTTTTATAAAAAGAGAATAAAATATTTTTATCTTTATTTATAAGCAGATTTGTCATACAAAAATAAATTAGTGTCCATTACCGTCATTTTAAAATCAGTCACTTTCTCCCTCGGTTTTGAAACACTTGAATTTTACGTTCTTAATTCCCAGTCTGGGAATATTCCTGGGCTTTCTCACTGCGTATCTTTATTTAATTTTTTTGCATGAAAAAGTCCTTTGAAAATATTATTGGATATTATTCATTTTTTAATTTAAGAGGACTCTCTGCACCCATCGCCATTCAATTAAAACTATACACACAAAATTCCAAAAGTAAAAAAAAACATACGTTTCCTATTTACACTTTACTGCCTTATTTCGGAAATTAGAGGGCCCAATGGGTGGTTACAAATTTAAACTTATTGCGACGCTATAAGAGGCTAAATTTTAAAAATATTGGAAAGCTTTTTCAGCGGAGTTGACGCAAAAGTTGACATTTCTTCCGCTGGTATTTCCCGGTCGTTTGGCTCTAACAGAAATTGGAATAATGATCATAAATCAACTTTATTAGGAGCGGGTTGGGGAGGGTGCAATTGGTCAAAAATTTCTGTCGCTGGTATATCCCGGTCATTTGGCTTTAACAGAACTTAAAAACGAAGCGAAGTTTAAATTTTAACCCTTTTTTACCACCTTTAAAAATCTTTATCCCCCTATTTAAAAATGGGTCCAGATTCCGAATATATATCATATAAGAAAAAATGCTCTAAATTACTTAAATAGGTCATGTACTAAGCGGCAGAAGAATGGGACGACATGGTTTTTTGGCGAGTCAGCTCCTAACTGAAAAAAAATTATTGTCTGTAAAGTCGGTTTACGGACGATAGTTTTACGTGATAACGTCATAAAGAAACATTGATGAACTCTCTGACGTCACGCGAGAAGAGAGAGAAATGCGTACAAGCCGACGCTTGGGCCGATCGTGCCTCTCTATCGCTTATACCGCGCTCTCGCTTGCACGCTCAGGCTCAGGCGGAACGTGACACTTTTTCGTGCGTGCAGCCGGTGTTTCATCAATTTATAAGACGTTATCACGTCAAAAACATGTTTGCTGATTTGTTTTTGTTTAATCAAGGATTATTTACCCGTCGACCGCCACTGAGATTTAGAAGAGCGGATATAGTAATTAAAACGGCAGTAGCAGTGTGCAGGAAGGTGTAATAATTACTGCTTATTTATTAGCAGAACTAATTTGGCTCAGAATATTATTATCGCACAAGAATTAATTACACCAAAATACAAATAACCAGCAGTCAATATATTTACTTCTATATATACATTTATATCGTCAATTAAAACTGCAGACGTTGGTTTTTACGTAATCGATATAGAACAGGGCGGGCAAATCTTTTGACCGGCGGGCCACATAGCTGATGAAAATTTGAATGCGGGCTGGATGGCTGACGAAAATTTCACCGCGGGCCAAAAATTTGCAGAAAAAAAGATCCTTACATTCTATTTCCGCATGTGGAGAGCAAAAAAAAAAGAAAGGTCCGTCCCCGCATACTATTTTTCTAAAATTTTCTAAAATGCTTCGCGGGCCAGATAAAATTGACGGATCCAGCCCGCGGGCCGCCATTTGCCCAGGCCTGTGTAAACTTATGATTATTCACTTTAAATCCTTATTATTTTATACACATAAGCAGTGCAACACTCTGTATATAGAGTAGACTGTATTACAAAAATCGACTATTTTTTATAGAGCATTCAATTTCCTACAAAAATGTCGATTAGTTTTATCGAAACGCCAATCCGTTGACATATTTTAAAATTCCAAAGTTAAAAAGATTTTTTTCCTGTTATTTAAATGGGAAATAGAAAATCGCGATGAGGCACCTCTTAATATTAATATAAAGAGCTGAAACTTACAGCCTTTTTTTTGTCATTTTAGAATAACATTTTGGTGATCACTTTAAAAAAAAATTGGCGATTTTTTTATACAGTCTGATATAGAGTCCCTGTGTAATAGATTAGAGAACACTGACTAGGTGGTCTAATTAAAAATATGAAGCTGTATATTTAACGCAAAGAAACACAAAAATAAAAAAAAAAACTAAGAGGTCGCAATTGCTCAAGCCTAGCTGTCGACAAAATAGTGATGTGAGTATATGAAATTTCGATGTGAATTAAATTTGTTTCGGCGGACAAAATAAAAAATCTACATAATTTTTTTTCGTAATTTCATTACTCGGCATGCGTATCTGCAACCAAATTATAAATTATAATCTTCAGTAATTAAAGTAATCTATATTCATTGTTATTCACAATTTTCTCATTTGATGTATGTATTTTTATTTTGTTCAAAAGAAAGATGTACTAGTGTGACCTGTGCGAATTATTCGCCCTTAATAAGTATAATAATTATCACTTTACAAAATTATTTTTTTAAATATGATTGCAGGTATTCAATTCGTTTCTAATTTTGCACACTGGTTATAACGTTCTTCTTTTTGTTGTATTACAATATGAAGCTCAGATGACAGATCTAAGAAATATTTTACTAAAATTGTCATATAGAGGCGCAAGTAGCAAAAGCGTTGAGCTAAGCCGTCAGATGGCAGTATGCAGTATTGTGTCTGTTGTATTACAATATGAAGGTTAGATGACATATCGAAGTGTTGACGTTGTTTCAAAATTAAAGCCGTCAGATGGCAGACGTTGTTCAGCGTTGCTGTATTTTAATTAATTTACAAAAACAAAAGCAATAATAAATTTTTTAGTTGTCGATGTCAGTAGAGCAAGCAATTAGCTGTAAAATGATATATAATTTATGTGGAGAAATTGTGAGGTTTTTTCTAAAAAGGGAGGCAAAAATCTTTAATCTTAGCGTATTAAAATATAATATGATCCTTAGTTCACGTGTTTACAAATAAACTAATTTTGTCAGCAGGATTGCGTACCGCGACCCGAGTTTTTTTTATACGTATGACATAATATGTAAAGAAGTCTCACATATAATTTATTAATGAAATATGGCAAATAAACTGGTGAAAATAGATTTCTTTGTATACATAGGAGGTTTCGATTAGAAATGACCTCCGCACAAGGTTTCGTTCCCGTAAATTATTACGTCGATTTACATTACGTATAATAAATTGAGAACAAATTCCCCTTTAAGCTGTTACAAGTAAGAAAATCAAGTTAGAGTTATTCGAGCTAAAATTAGAAAATGCAGAGTAAAAATAGCAATAGTAACAAGTAATCAGTTTACGATAAAAATAGATATATGTATGCAATATGTAGTTTATTTCACCAGAGATTTGTATATAAACGCGTGTTAACTTACAGCCTGTTTGTAAATTTATTTCATCGTTCTACACACGTTTATCTGAACGAATGATGTCATAGCGTTGCTATCACGATAGTTAGAAGACATTTTTCATTGTTCTGAGATGAAACTCCTGTAAATAATAAGTACCCTCCCTAGAAGAAAGAATAAAATACATGGTACCTTCGGAGTTGTTCAAAACCGGGCTACCGGACCTCTAGACAGTGCCCCATTGGTATATTTTAAATTGGAAAGATGAAATAGACAACATAATTAAAAAAGCTAGTAAATATGTATATCTATTAAAATGTCTGGGAAAATTTATTCCAGAATCAGTTCTCGTCACTGTCTATACTGCCTTTGTTGAATCTATATTTTCATACGGGATTGTCTTCTGGGGCATCTCTGTAAATACTACTCAACTTTTTATTGTACAAAAGCGCTGCATCAGAGCAATCTGTAAAGTTCCTCCGAGAACACACTGCCGCCCCCTTTTTAAAACACTAAAGATCTTAACATTACATGACTTTTATATACTAGAATATGCAAGTTTTGTCAAATTTAATTTTAATCTTTTCTCTAGAAATACTACATACAGCACAAGAACACGAACAAACTTTAAACTAGACTACACGTCATTAACTACTGTAAACAAAGGTCCTGTTAATGCTATATGTTGAAAATTTTCAATAAGTTGCCCCCTGAAATCAAAAATCTACCGGCTACAAAATTTAAACAAAAATTAAAATCTATTTTATTAGAGACAAATTTTCATTCTGTTGAGGAATTTTTTAATCATAAATTTTAATTTTATAATTTTATAACTGACGCATTCTACACTGTCCTGCCAGTATTAACAGAATAAAGTTTCTTATCTATCTATCTATCTATCTATATCTACCTGTTTGATCTACAATTGCGGTAGACATTACCAAAGGCGGTGAGGCAGCGAGTAAAGTGTCCTCCTTGGCGTGTTGATGTCTGATGATTGGTGTACTCCCTTCTTTTATCCAAGGCGGTCGTACACAAGCACGCGCAGAATTTCAATCGAAAAGACGAAGGCCTGCTGCCACACCACCTTTAGTAATGTCTACCGCAACATTGTAGATGAACTATCAAGTGTACACTTTTCGCTGGCTTATCACGAAAAATTTCGGGTGCGTTTTTGATACGAAAAGAAACATGTGGGGCGTGGGCGCTGGCCCTACACGAATCAACATAACGTTTACAAATATAACACCGGAATTCTTGACTCGAGAGAAAAGCGTGTGCGTGGACTTTTGAGCAGATTGTAATAATTGTGAAATGTTTTTATTTTATCGCAATATATTGATTGAAATCATTAGTTTTCTACCTACGGCCAATCTTGATCCTTCGACATCAATCTTTTAGCGATGAAATTTCGAAGCATCCACAATTATTTATGTATATATGAGAATATTATCTGATACGTTAAAATTCCGCGTTCTTTTAAAATAATTTTTGGTCAGTTGCCACAAAATAAACAATGCGATAATTGGCAAAACACTAAAATTAACAATGACAGACGAATAAAAACAACTATATTTATAAATAGTCAGTACAGGAAATGTATCTTTAATGATGCACATTAAAATGCATAAAAATTTTAAAAATCTTTTCGTTTAAAACGTAGACAACATTTCGACATCATATATATTAATACGCTAAGGTTAAAGGTGTTCGCCTCCCTTTTTAGAAAAAACCTCACAATTACTTCAAATAAATTAAGTATTGCTTGCTCTACTGACATCGATAACTAAAAAATTTATTATTGCTTTTATTTTTGTAAATTAATTAAAATACAGCAACGCTGAACAACGTCTGCCATCTGACGGGATTAATTTTGAAACAACGTCAACATTTCGATCTGTCATCTGACCTTCATATTGTATTATACAACAGACACAATACTGCATACTGCCATCTAACGGCTTTAATTTATAAACGCTGAACAACGTCACAGCAATGCTGCATGATGCCATCTGACGGCTTTTGTTACTTGCGCCTCTATATGACAATTTTAGTAAAATATTTCTTAGATCTGTCATCTGAGCTTCATATTGTAATACACCAAAAAGAAGAACGTTATAAGCAGTGCGCAAAATTAGAAACGAATTGAATACCTGCAATCATATTTAAAAAATAATTTTGTGAAGTGATAATTAGTGTATTTGCCATAAGGCACTTACACTATTGGCGTCGGTCGGATGGCGGGACCTAGGGGTCGGACCAAAATTTCTCGACGTTTCATAGCCTCCTAAACACTTTGGCACCATTTTTGGAAAAGTATGTTTATATATGTATATATATATATATATATATTTATATATATATATATATATATATAGGTACGGGCAATAACTTTCGAAGGAGTTAATTGATTTTAATGAAATTTGGACCACATGTTAAAATCCATCACCGCACGAAGCCTATTTAAAATGGGCCCAATCGGGCCACTTTAAGGGTAGGATTTAGGGGTTGAAAAATATTTTTGGGCCCAAAAATACCGAAAAATTTCTTTGAATCGTTTCAAAATTGAAATTTAACCCTTTAGTAATGATTAAAATATGCTACCAAAATTTTATTAAAATCGGCCCGACAGGACCGGACTTAAAAATTTTATGAAAAGATTAATTTGTAGATATGGATTTACTTAGTGCAGGGTGAATTTAATTTGGTAAATTGATAGTAATATTGAAATTAAGAAAAAAAATATTATTTTAAGGGATGTATTAAGTTAAAATTTTTATTTTGTCCAAAACCAAAAGGGTTAAGTTCACATAATAAAGCCACACTGCCAGTGTAAGCAAATACACTATATTGTCGGCAGAGTTTGGCACTGCGACCCGAGTTTATACCTATTATACTTATTTAGTGCGAATAATTCGCACAGGTCACACTAGTAGTTATTATTTTGACATATTTGCAGTGAACTCAAAAGCGAAATTAAAGTGTCTGACTACCCCAGGCACTAGGCAGTATTGCGAGCGAAGTCTAGTATACGCAATACATTTCTGAATTAACTTTATAGCGCAAAGCATGTGTTCGCTTCAGGCAGGGGCAAGCTGTCAAATCGTAATTGCAATAGAATAGGCACCACATGCGACGTATCGCGCATACCGCATGCATAAAATGCACTTCATCAGTTGCATAGATGAGGTGAACGGACTAAGAATTATGCATTCGCCAATCACATGCCGTATTTATAGTTATATATATTTTAAACATCAATACCTACAAATACAATCGCTTTTATCCCTTTCGTGTCACTAATTGTTCATTGATTTATTTAAAATACAGTGGAGTCAAGAGGGAGAATGTAGATGAAATCATATCAGAGGCATTGACGATCTAGATTCAAGAATGCTTTTTGATGTTTCAATTTTAGTTCCAGTTCAAAGATTTCGCTTTAAGGACGTAGTCTGGTGTTCGGATTTTGAAAAAACGAATTTATTTTTTTTTACATGTTAAGTATGTATATTATATTGAAAAAATACTGTAAAAATTTTAGACCGAAATATTAAATATTTACAAAGCTATAGCATATAGTCGAGAGCAGCAACGGTCTTATGGTAAGACTCTTACCTGCTCTTACCTCTCAATTGTTATCACGTTACCCTTATACTCTCGCAGAGTAGAGCAAACAAATTAGCAGAAAACGATGCCTTTGAAGAAACGGAAGGTTTACTATACACCAGGCATAGCTGATTAGTGTAAATATTCATTTTTATTTTTTTGTAAGAGATCTGAAATTAAAACTTTAAACGCGTTTTTCTCAAAACTACGTTTTTCTAAGCGGCGCGGGTGATTGAAACAATTGTATACAACCGATTACTTTCAGTTTTTCACAGGGTATTCTACACAACAATAGCTCCGTCCGGTACTAGAATTACTTAATTATGAAAATTATTTCTATTTTTTTTAACCGATTTTCAACGAAAAAATCACGACTTTCTCGTTGTTTTTTTTCTAAAACCCGCCATTTTGTTATTTATCAATAAAAATGTTTATTTCTAGTACGGGATAGAGCCACAAGCCTACGAAACAATAACCAATTTTATTTTTATAATTCAGTTGACCCCAAGTGACGTTATCACCCGCGCTACCCACCTACCTCCATTTAAAGTTGTCTACTTTAGGTTAAAAAAACAATTATAAAATGGCGTAAAATTAAGCAAAAAAAAATTTTTTTTCTTAGTTTACGATGTCAGTAAAAACATGTAACAAAATTGAAAACATCGTACATTATTTTGACATTAAAAAAAAATTCTAAAATAACGGTTGAAAACGAGCTTGAACATAGGACTACGTCCTTAATTCGCCTTTTTAAGGGTGTACAGTCGTATCAGAAATAACCATATATAAATAGTGCATTAAATTCTGTTGAATATTTCCAGACAAAGACAATTATGTAACTTAATTTGCCGAAATACAATCATGAATCTAAACAAATTTAATAATCTTAGTAATCAAATTACTGATAAAGAGAATAGTAAGTATTTATGATAGATTTCAATCAAATCTACCATACCCAAGCGTCATCTATGAAACACTTTATCAACGTCTTAAGTGGATAAAAAGACGGGAAAGCTGTCATGCCGTTTGTATATGAAATAATTGTGAGTCATTGTTACTATTATAAGAATGTTATATTAAAATTTTGGGGATATATGATCGGTTCGAAATTAATATTTTTAATAATTAATAATAAAGATCGCAGGATTGTGGACAAAAAGTTATTTATTAAGGTTTTCAAGTACTTGAAAACGTCTAAAATCTAAATCTATAGACGAAACGTCTTACATTAATAAATCTAACTTTTTGTCCACAATCCTGCGATTTTTATTATTAATTATTATCTCGATGGACACGATACCTAATATAAATATTTTTAATATTGATAATATATCGTCGTTGGTTCTGTAGTACCTCTAATGTGCAAAAAGTAAAATTTGCAGGAAAGGCCAAAAAGTGGTTATTTCAGCAATGGATGGTAAGAACTAGCAATTTCAGAGGTATATTACTAATTCATATACTTATCTTCACAATACATGTTTAATTAAGATGAAGTATTTTCTTAAAGAATATTTAACGTTAATTTCGAATTTATTGGCACATGGGAGGAATTATTTGATACCACTTTTCACATAAGAGTTATTTCCCCTTGTTGGTTAATGTAAAATTAATTTGAAGGTATCACTAGTGTATAGAGCTCCGTTTCCTGAATCTTTTCATCTAAAAAACGTAAAATCTGCCAACTATGCACATTACAGAACCAACGACGATATAGAAAAAGGCTATCCCAGGGTTACTTTTTTAATACGACTCTGACTCAGTCAGTCGTTATGATCACACTATGAAGTATTTTTCAACTAAGACAATTTGATAACATGTAAACCCAGCCATTAATAAATATCTTTATTATAGGCATTATAAAGCACTTGAGAATACATAATTACAGTTAGTGCACAGTAGATTTCATTGTTGGTACAAGACAAGTCTCATACTTTGTAGTGAAGTTTCTTTAAACGGGTTAATAACTAACATAATAATAAGATTAGAGAGTTGGAAACTGCAGTACTTTCTAGACACCAAAGCTGTATGTGTTATATAACAAGGTTACGTATTGCGACTGCATTATCAAAGCTTTGCGCTGCTCGAATCAGGGTTGCAATTCACGTTTGGAGCAAGTTCACTGTTCAGTCAAATAAATCATTTTATGGCTTGGGGATGCGTCGATGTTTTCTTCACAAACATCAGCGCATATCTTTTGAAGAGATGTTCCCATTTTGAGAAAGTATTGATACTTTCTCAGCATCGCAATCACCTATCAGACGACAAGCCAAGAAAGTTATTATGCCGTTTTAGTACAAGTTAGTAAACGTAAAATGTTTGCCCATAAAGAATGTCAAAACTTTGAAGCCCTAATTAGTACAGTACATTTCAGTTAGTCAAAACAAAACAAAGTTCGCTGTTTTGTTTTGTTGAATAGAACAATACATTAAAAGTCAGTTGGTACAACTCTGTCACAAACTACAGACCAGCTCTTATTAATGTTTTTGCATTAAAGTAATTTAACAAACTAAGTACTCGCTAGTGTACAAAATATTTCTCTATATGTTCTTTTTGTCTGACGTTTCAATACCGCAAACAAGAATTTAAAACAAATGAAGTTAAACTGCACATGTTAAAAGTACCGGGAATTTTTTTTCAACGTTTTTACATTCATAGATGAGAAGTGCAAACATTCGAATTTGAATTTTGGAGGATTCACACGTTTTAGAGCCCCCCGACCTCAACATATTGTCTACCTTTGATCGTTTGTAGAACTCAAATCACTCGATCGATTTTTCTCAAAATTTGCACGGCTACACGTCGAGGATAAATAAAAAAAATATTGGTTGTCTGTAAAGTCGGTTTACGGACGATAGTTTTACGTGATAACGTATTCCGCTCGAATATCATATTTAATAATACATAACCTAAATTTTAGTAGCTGTCAAACTTGGGCCGATCGTGCTTCTCTATCGCTTATACTGCGCTCTCGCTTGCACGTACAGGGTCAGGCGGAGCGTGACACATTTCGGAACGTTACACTTTTTCGTGCATGCAGCCTGTGTTTCATCAATATTATTTATAAGACGTTATCACGTCAAAAAAATCGATGCTTAAAAACATATTATATAACTAAATTCCCATTTCAACGTCGTCGTTTGTATGAAAAGAAGTCTTTATATCAACATTTGTATTAAATACGTTAAGTTTTGTAAGTACCAGGAAACGTAATATGTTTTCCGGCCCATTAAAAGCTGCTGGCCGATCACTTTAAAGCGACATTTTGGCAGCAGCTTAATGAAAAATCAACTTTTTCTCCAGTTCGGTGTTCATGTCCTATTTAAAAAGCGTTTTTCAATTACAGTGTAACCTCTTTATAACGTCCTTCGTTATAACGAAAAACTCCCTATAACGTAGAAATTTTTACAATTTGGTTGGTTTACCTTAAAATCCATACATTAATACCCTCTTTATAGCGCAACAGTCATTCTCTATTACGAAGAAACATGTTCATATTTAGGCGTCAACAAATGTTTACACACGTAAATATGACAATTCTGAACCATCACCAAGTATTCAATAAGCACTTTGCCGCCAAACTTATCAAAAAATTCCTATTGTTTAATGAAGATGATTCCACCACATCCCAAGGTATGCATAAGATACAAAACAAATATTGGCATAGCAAAAAACGTCAGGAATAAATTAATTAGGTGAAATTTGGTTCTTTTTTTTCTTCCCTCCATATAACGAAAACTCTTTATAACGAAAAAAAATGCTCGGTCCCTTGAGTATCGTTATAAAGAGGTTGCACTGTATTTATCAAAACATCACAAAACAGTCGATTTTGTCAGTAGCGTTTCAAATAATGGTTACTATGAGAACACGATAAAAAAATAACAGACAGTGCGGCATATAATTCAAAATATGTCTGTCCAGTTCGTGGAAAGAGTGATATTTTTATTGAGCCGATAAATTTATTGATGTTCCAGGTCTGGCAACAAAATTAATTAAAAAAAAAGAGCTTTTATGTCATGATTCGTAAATTATTTGTTGGTATGCTTTGTACAGTGTAATCTGTCAACATTGTTTTCTACAAGCGCTATTCTATTTTAACACGCTTCGTGCTGTGGAAATTTAAATAATACTGCAAAATAGCCGCAGCCCACACATTATTCAATGTTCGCCTAAAGTTGAGAGTAGTTCGATACAAACGCTCAATCGGCGGCTTCCAAACTCATCCTATGTCCGTCGAATTATTCAAAATTTCCAGTAATTTGTTGAACACATTATATATTTGTATATTTAAATGGTATTCTGCTAGCCGTGAATGTTTGTACTAGTGATGTGCCGGATATCCGTATCCGTATCCGCGGATATTCGAGGGAGAAGAAAGATCCGTATCCATATCCGTTAGTTTTTGGCGGATCTTTTACCTTATTAATTTTCAATTCATAGATAAAATTTTATATATAGGTGTAGGTGATTAGGTAATAATGAAAACCTATTAAATTCCATTCAGATTATTTTTTATTTTTTTAAATCGTATTTGGCACCTTTATATTGCAAACATTTATCGTAGTGAGTACCATACCAATAGGTACTAAAAAACTATCTTTATAATGAGATATTGCACATCGATCTTTGGAAAGAGACAATCTGTTATGAGAGTTAACTCTTAAAGAGGTCAATAACTTTTTCCCATAACGGGTAGTCTCTTTTCAAAAGTCGATGTGCAATATTAACCACGCGTACTCTAAGATAGTTAAGATCCGTATCCGTATCCGCGGATCTTGAAACCAAAAATCCGTATTCAGATCCGTATCCGAGGATATACATTTTTAACGATCCGGCACATCACTAGTTTGTACGTATAGTAGAGCTGTTTACAATCGATTTATAAAGTTCACACCCCGACTATGGCGTCAAGTCATCAGTCAAATATTCGAGTTATGAAAACTACGCACCTACGTAAATCTTGACATAAGTCAAACTATTTGTATAATGGCTCACACATTTAACAATATTTGGACGGCATAACATACAACTTTCGTAAACTAATTTTAAGCTGAGCATACTTACGCTACACAATCGACATTTTGCTATGAAAGTGTAAGATTGTAGTTTATAAACGCTATTAGCGTCTGTGATTTCTTTGCTATGTCTTGACTGTCCCGTACATCATATTATCATATCATATCATATTATTATTTTTATTATTATTAATTATTAATATTATAAATGCGAATGTAAGTTTGTTTGTTACGCTTTCACGCAAAAACTACTTAACCGATCATCATGAAACTTTGCACATACACTTTTGAAGGTATTAGAAGTAACATAGGATACTTTTTATTAAAAAAAAATAAAAATTTTTTACGAAAAATAAGAAAGGGTTGAAAACATTTTTTGGGCCCAAAAATACCGAAAAATTTCTCCGAATCGTTTCAAAATTGAAATTTAACCCTTTAGTAATGATTAAAATGTGCTATTAAAATTTCATTAAAATCGGCCCGACAGGACCGGAATTACAAATTTTATGAAAACGAAATATTATAAATGCGAATGTAAGTTTGTTTGTTACGCTTTCAAGCAAAAACTACTTAACCGATCATCATGAAACTTTGCACATACACTCTTGAAGGTATTAGAAGTAACATAGGATACTTTTTATTAAAAAAAAATAAAAATTTTTTACGAAAAATAAGAAAATTGTTTGTCAAAATATGTGCAATACCTCAACCCCTGATATGCATGTCAAAAGTCGATTTCCATCTCAATCGCGGGCGTAGCCGCGGGTAGCGGCTAGTAACCTATAATTGCGATTTTATCCACTGACAAAGAGAATGGACGGAGCATTGCCTATCTGCAGAGTAGGTGCACTATATTGTGTAACTCTGCACTAAAAATTGTGGGTTTGTGCAAAATTCCGTTGTCAAAATTTATATACCTAATCAAATACTAAATATCTTACCTTTGTCTTTTTCAGCTCGCGCGTTGTCAAAGAAGCTTGTGGTTATAGCTTTCCTTTTCAGTAAATACGCTCGTCTCTTTGGTTTGTTCACAGCTGCCGTTGCATTGACACTTTCTGAAAGAAAAGTGTTATAGTTTAATTAACTATATATTAAAGAATTCGATTTTTGCAATTCTTTCAAGGAATAACCCTTTAAAAAAATGAACTTTTTGACGAAACACAGAATCTGTCCTGTTTATAGAAAAAAACGCGCTGAATCCAATGAGCACAAACAAACGTCTTTTGGTTTAGAAGTTATTTGCGTTTATAGCTTTCAAAAAATCATATAAAACCTTCAAATGGCCGTATAGTTGCCAAACTAAAAAAGATAGAGACGTTTGCTTATGCTCATTGAATTTAGGGTATTTTTTCTGTAAGCATTCTCAATTCGAAAAGTATGATGAAATTAACGGGATACAAGGCTAAATATAAAAACAATTTTTATTCACTAGAACTTCATTTAATGTCAACATTTCGGCAAAAATTATTGACTTCTTCAGGACCTTAAAAATGTCTAGTAAAATGTCACAACATTTTTAAGGTCCTGAAGAAGACAATAATTTTTGCCGAAACCATAAAACGTCGTGTGTCGTCTAAAAAAAGTTTCGAACTAAAAAAAAAATAGTATTTAACCACTCCACCTCTCCCTTTTCAAGTAACGTCACTGACTTAGTGGCCCACATAAAAAAAATTAACAAAATTTTATCCACTTATCAAAAATAATCTCTATCACTGCTATAGGCTATGTTATGAATATTTCGCTCATAATATGTAGTGAGATCAAGGTTATTTGTCGGGTAGGGTATGGTAATAAGCGGCGCTACATCTGTAATGCACAATTTTATAAACATCGAAATAAAGCACAAATTACCACTGAAATTCGTTTATATTGAAAGACGCATTTTTTACTGGAATTGCTCTCAAAAGACGCAATATGGAAAATATTGCGGTACAATTAGAACTAAGTACGCTTTGTTTTAAAACTAAACGCCTCTCTAACAAATTTAAAATTATATTGACTAAACTTAACTGCTGAATATTAAACTTGAAGGAATGTGAAAAATGGAATATTAATGTAGACGTAATATTGACTCAAGAAATGCAAAACAATACAGTATTCCAAATCAACGCACACGAGAATACTAAAAACGTCGGAAACTGGGAACGTTATAGGTTTTGAATCAATGCAAATTACAGTAATGCAAATGTACTTTTTATCTCTTGAACAAATTTACATTCAGACTGTAAAATACATTTACTTGAAATGCGTGCAATAAAATAATTCAAATGCGAAATTTAAAGAAAAATGTGAAAATTGAGTTCTATAATCATATTTTATATAGGGATATAAATATAATGCCGTAGCTAAGCTCAGGCAACAAGTTAAATAAAAAGAATAGCTTTTATTATTTAAATTAGATTTTGTTTCAACGCCTACATAATATAGATTTTGTTTGCAGATTGGTTGGTTTGTCACTTTTGACGGGAATTTTATCTTAATTCAAGCGTCGTCGGGTAAAAATTATCCTATACTATTGCAATCGATAAATAACAAATTCATCTCTACTCGTAAAATTTCCGGAATAATTCGCAAACATTTGCTGCATTACTTGCAAAAACGTGAACATTTTAAATAATAATATTCAAAACTTTGATTAACGTCTGATTAGAACTCTTCAATAATATATTTTAAATATTAAGTTGCATTTTGTCGAAAATAGATTTTTGGGTTTAATAACTTTCGGACACTGTTGATGCACCACAGATTCACGTCTTGTCGGCGTTGCGGCTATTCTGCTACGCTTTACTTTACCGATAACGTTGGTTTTACTTTTGGAACAAGTCAGTTGTAAAAAAACGCGGTCTGTAGTATAGCGTTTTGTTCAATATACCTTCAGCAAACATAAACTTGATTTAATATAAAAAAGAACACTTGCGAACGACTTTAAAACAATAGAACTTTTAATTTAATTTTATATAAAACAAGTCTATTTAAATCTGAAATCAGATATACCTTTTAGAAGAGGGCATTTCGATAATTTTCTGTATATATACCTATATACAAATTAGAACATTTTTATTTTAACGCTGCCTACGTGGATTGAAGACAGCAAAAAGAAAATGGTAGTGGTTTTTCATATCTAATAATTTGTAAATTGACGCAGGCAAGTCATAACAGTTAGCGATAGTTTGACTGACGATCTTAAAACAGGCATACAAAATGCATCCCTTCACATGCAGAATAGACCGGTCTGAATTTCTATTGTTCTTTTCTTGTCTTAGCTATGATATGAAAACAAATACGTATAAATGCGATCGCTCGCTCGAAAAAAAATGTACCCTCCTTTCTTGCTTTTAAACAACTATGAACCAACAAAAATACACGTTTTTTTGTATTAAATAGTAAAGATGTTTAATTAGTGGTCAAAATGCCAATTATAAAATGTATTTTTGTTTATTAGATCTAAAAATAGAATGTCTTCAACAGTTTGTCAAGTTTTCATGACCAGCTGAAGTTCTTGAGTTAAAGATCTTTTGCTTCCTAAATATAGTCTATTACACACCGGTATAGATCTATATTTATTATAATATACACTGTGGTCAAGAAAAAGTTTATAAAAAAATGGACCATTTATGCAATAGTAGGTGATGAGATACTCGCTACACACGCATTTTTTTCAGCTCGCTGAAAATTATCTTTGACTGTGAGCCACTTTTGTATAGGCCTAAGGATAAACTGAATTACGAATAGGATATGACTTTAAATTTTAGTATGCTTTACCCGTCCCCTACATAAAAAGTTTTCTAATTATTTTGAAACCGTATATGTATATAGCACTCTAATACCTGTTATATTTTACTAGCGTTCTCGTCCGGTTTCACCCGGGTGTAAAAGAACGGAATGGTGGAACATGAGTACGCACATTCATCTTAGTCTATTGAGATGAACGTTGTGTCCAAATTTCATGATGATCGGAGTTACCGTTCAAAAGTTTTTGTCGATAAAAAGCAGTATTTACACTTTTTTTAAGTAATACATTTTTTTAAAATCAATAATTACTGTAATTAATAAAATATAATAAATATTAAATTGAAAACACTGTAGGATAATTATTTTTATATAGGTACCTATAACAGTTTTCAAATGAGCTATTAATTAGATTTATTTAATTTTAATTAGTCGTAAATAAAATTAAAATAAATTTAAATGTAAGCCTTAGAAGAAAGCAATGTGCAAAATAAAAAAAAAATAAAAAAATATATTCGCCCAGCGTAGGGCTCGAACCCATGACCCTGATATTAGCAGTCGCATGCTCTACCGACTGATCTAGCCGGGCTTGTGAATGTACGACCTAATATTGATATATTATGTAGTTATACGGCATTTCACCTGAATAGAAGCTATTTTTAAGATACATTTTGCAACATTTCTCATTGATGCTCCGCTCCTATTGATCCTAGCGTGATATTATATAGCCTATAGCCTTCCTCGATAAAATAATGAGCTATCCAACAAATATATTTTTTTTCAATTTGAACCAGTAGTTCCTGAGATTAGCGCGTTCAACCAACTAAACAAACAAACAAACTCTTCAGCTTTATATATTAGTGTAGATTACATACCGGTAGGTACTTTGACGGTGACTCCTAAGTTGAGGGCCTGTAGCTTGGCCAGCGCCACCTGCTGTAAGAGGCGCCGTTCGATCTCCGATAGCTGCAACAGGGACGTTTCGTTGAGCGTCACCTGTCGTCCAGTTAGGTTCGCCCACGTACACTGACCCTACGCAATAAAAGATCAAATAAGTAAATATAGTTGGCAAAACCAAAAGTGCACATCCCGCAAGTTTTCCACTGTACATATTATAGGAAATGAAAAAATAAATGAGAAAATAGATTTAAAAAAACCAATTAAAAAAATAGAAAAAAAAATTAAAAACAAAATGGAATAGAAAAAAAATATTACTTGTGTCAGCGGGAATCGAACCCGGCACCTTGCTATAGACCAACGCTTTTAACCGCTCGGCCATTCCGATACCGTAGCTTGCGTTGTTATTGTGGTATAGCAGTGTAGCAGGTATTCTACGTAATACACTACATATTTTACAATAACAGTAATAGGTATTTTTTTATTTTCTAAGGTTTTTTATTTTAACTATTAGCTGTCAAAAATAATAAAATAAAACTGTTTATAAAAATTAAACTACTGAACACATTTATGTGAATTGAAATAGGGTTCTGGTGTGATACTAAACAAAGTGAATAAAATATAACCCCAGGCAATCCGACCAAAATTGCGATCTGTAGAGTCGTGACGTACATACGTACATACGTTCATACGTCCATACGTTCATACGTACATACGTACAGACCAACCGACAACTGCTGTTTGTAATTTTCAATTACAATTTTAATAGCATTTATGAACTCGAATTGATTTAAAAATGGTTCTGTTTTATAGATCAGAATCGCCTCTTTTCTAAAAGCTTCAATTTGAATGGATTTCGTGTGAAATTAACTTAGATATAACTTCTTATATGAACGAAAGTCAGCTCTGACGCACAAAGCGACAATAAAGCACATATCGCTAGTTTAGCGGGATGTGCAATATATACTTTTTATTTCGTAAGAATGGACACGCAACTAGCTTTAAAAAATATTTTGTTTTTTATATATAGAATAGTAGTTTGTGTATCGCGCTCGTAAATAAAGTTATTATACGAGTGGCATTATGTTGAAATGAGCGACTAGCGAGTTTATATAAACGCCTATGAACGGTCTTCCAGCTGACGTCATTCGCACGCTTACGCTGATTTAATCTTATGAGGCGAGGTAGCCTCTGTAATATAGTGAGATCATGAGATTTTTTTGTTATTTTTATAATGAAAATGCATCAGAAGTATTACTACTGTGTCTTTTTACTGTAACGAAACATCGACTATTTGGTGATCCGTACAGGTAGGGTCAAATAAATTCATTAAATTAATTACAACACCTGTTCACGTGAAGTATATTTAGGTTGGTATGCGTTAAGTATATTATAATAATTTATTTATAAAACAAAATTATATCATAGACCTTAAGACAATAGAACCTGTGCCTATTTATAAACGAATGCTAAAAAAGTTTTCCCGTATGACGTAATTAGTTTCATTTATTGGCAAAAGTTTGTAATAAGTAAAGGTATGTCACATGTGCGATATTCAGTGTCGTAGCTTGACTTGTTAACCTTTGTGGCAAATAAGGCCCCACAAAACAAAACAAAAAAACAGAAAAATCAAAATTTATTTCTGTATAAATTTTGAAATTTAAAAAACCAAAGTCCAGCTTTGTAAGACAAGCTTCCAGTATCAAAAATAAGACGGCAGTTTTTTCTCGAACATTTTAGCTACGGCACTGACGACATTGCGTCGTGTTGGCTAGTTGAATAGTTTACACGAAAAATACGTTTTTCAATTGGCGTCATCGTTGACTACTGATAGGAATCAAATTTTTGGAATAAGCTAAGGCTTCATCTTTCAATCTTTAAAGTGCGATCAATTTACAACATTTTCAGTAAACATTTTATGCTGTAGAATCAGCTAAAGCTTGTCCTAACGCTTTATTAAATTAAAATTTGATACGTGTTATTATTTCAAAGAGTTCTTGGTATTTATTGTTGTTGCGGTTTTCAAAGACGTAAAAAATAAATGGACTTCGCATTTCGTATAATAGTTGATTAAATTAAATAAAGAAAACAAGTTGTGCATTTTTTACTTCAAAAGGAAAAAGGGACCCTTGTCTGTCTGCCAAGACCCTTTTTCTCAGGAATGCGTGGAGCTATCAAATTGAAATTAATATCAAGTACTCAGGTCTGCAATCCCTTGTAAAAAAAAAATTGGTTGTCTGTAAAGTCGGTTTACGGACGATAGTTTTACGTGATAACGTATTCCGCTCGAATATCATATTTAATAATACATAACCTAAATTTTAGTAGCTGTCAAACTATATTTTTACCGACTAATAATTTGATCAACCAAAGCAAAATACATATTTTTAAGCAATTATAAAAGACATTTAAAAGAATGTATATATATTATATATTTGTTAACAAACCGTATAATTTATCTGCTGTTATGAAATGCAGATGTCTCCCAAGATTTCTTTTTGATACAAAATGTAGCTGCGTTTGTGTACAAACTATCAATTGATCAATACATTTCCATTCGTTGCGAATAATATCATATTTTATCCATAATGACGGCGATCAGTTATTTTTAACAAAATAAAATGACATTTATTAATTATTATTAGCGCCATATTGTCATTTCTCTATCGCTTATACTGCGTTCTCGCTTGCACGCACAGGGTCAGGCGGAATGTGACACTTTTGGAACCTTACACTTTTTCGTGCGTGCAGCTGGTGTTTCATCAATTTATAAGACGTTATCACGTCAAAAACCAAGCTTCTAAGTCAACGCAATCAAAAGATACGGCCGTTTATGACGCAAATTTTGACACTCGCAAAAGAATCAAATCCGAAAACCGTTACATTTGTAGTTAAATTACAAAAAAAAAATTATTTTTTGCGATTATAAACTTATTTGCAGTTTGTACACTAACTTCGACCTATGTCGATGTTTGGGGACAACAGTGTTTTCCAACGGCAAAGTTAAGTGTGTCCCTCAATCCAGTTTATCTTTTCGTTAGAGCAATGTTCAGTGCTTTCATCTCGTGATGGACGAACTATTTACATATCTACAAGTTTGTACGGAACCCCCAGTGCGCGAGTCCGAGTTTTGATTTTTCTATACTTTATAGACGACGAAATACCAGAATATGAGAAAGATTTTGCATGAAACATTCCCATGACTGTCTACCATTTCGTCTCATATCCTAGATTTGTAAAAAATTTTATTACAATATAAAACGTCAGAAATCTATTTTTGTGTTAGCCGTTGCAAATTCAACAGCTGAATTTATGTATTTTAAGTGAAAAATTCGCAGAAGATTTCGTTTGCCAAAATGTTGTTAATTTATATGTTTACAATATAACAAACACATATTTTTTAGATGAAGATAATAGATACCATGATCTAAATTTTGAATATTTTTTATGTTTTCCAGGTCGTACTAGTTTGACTCTAATTTTACTACTTTTTCGAAATAATATTAACTCGAGTTAATAAGCGAAAAATTTAACAGAGTTGGACAAATTATAATAAAAATATGATAATAGGGTCGAGATGTCAGATCCTAAAAATGACCCTCACAGCGGCTGTGCAAACTATGATGTTTATTTAGCTATTTTTATCGTTCACAATAAGTTCTGCAAAACTGATTAAAATGATTTTTAAAGAACTCCAGGCTCTAGGGCAGTCGATACCTATACAGAGAGCCTGACGCCTCGGGTAAGTCTTTTTTTTAGTTTTTTCCACTGTCTTATTTTTTTTTAGTAATTTTACTAGCCTGTGGAGGCCCTTATGTAATCAGCTGGCAAAATCTCTTTTTGAAAAAAATGAGTGGATATGTATTGATAGGGTAAACTAGTAGGTTTACACTTTTCGGTTTTTCCGACGATTTTGATACGTGATTTAAAAAAAATAGTTTAGAAGCGGGTTCAGCCCAGCGTCCTGCTCTAAGCCGGTGCTATCTATATGTTACATGAAAAGAGTGCAGAGACTGACCTTCAAAAATTGTCCTTAAATATATAGGGTGTTAAATTATTTCTATAGAAATAGTACAGTGAGTCAAGATTTTAAACCTCAGGGGTTAGGGGTGTTTGTCAAAAACTTCTCAGGGGTTAAAAATTTAGGCCGGAAATTTTAGCACTTTTACTGTACTAAAATGTCTTTTTTCTATCTTTGCTTGAGAAATGCAAGCACAACTTCTGTTATAATATACAACTGTAGTATGTGTTAAGGCACTGTGCACTACCTGTTCGCACTGTTTTGTTATTTTAAACGTATATATTTAGACGCACGGCCATTAAATTGTACTCGGAAATAAATATAGGTGAGATCGATTTCGCATTCGACTTTTATTGGTTTATTTAAAAACAATTCTATTAAAAAGCTCTTTTCAAAATGCGAGTTTGCGGAATTAACAATGTAATGTGGAAGTAAGTATATAAACAATAGCCGTCATTATGTTTGTCTGCAAAATATTCGGCACAATAAATCTTTCAATGTAACTATTTTTGTGACAATGTAAATTTCAGTCGTGATCAAGAAATCTAAGAATTACCGAAAGAATATCGTCACTTCTCAAGAATCTGTCATTAAAAAATGTCCAAAATTAAAATACCTAATCCGATTGAGTTCGAATTAAGATGGAGTTTATCGTTTATAAAGTTAAACCAACATAAATACGAGCAAAGACGCGGGTAAAAGCTACTATTGATAAATAAATACCTGTGGAGTCCATGTGCACGTGGGTCCGGTTGCGAGACGCGTTTGACTTTTGGAACGCGATCGCCAAATCTTTTTGGCGACAAGACGGCTCCCATGATGAACGACACTCGACGACGATTTGGACTTCTGCATGGCCGCAGCTGCACCAGCTGTTACAGGATTAGAAGATACTGTTGAAGTCTGTTTATCTTTATCACTATGACTTTTACCGTGCAATAAACTCGACAGAAAGGACTGGACACTGGACGGAGATGACGGAGCGGAAGGAGGAGGACTTTTGGCACCTAACAAATCATCACCTACAGTCGTTTCAAAACTACTTCTTGAACTAGTACGTCGACTGTTATATTGATAATCTCCTTCAACGTCAGAACCAACTACTTCGTCAAACTTTAAATCTCTATAACGCAAAATCCAATCGTCCACAGTTTGACAACCTTTATTTAAACCGTCGTCGTCGCCCGGTTTTGTTATTTCACCTTTCGCTTTTATAAATCGCAAGTTTTTATCATAATTAACACGCTTAAATCTGTCCACTTTGTCTTGGTCAACACTTTTTTTACGCGCCATTCTCAGATATCGTTTAATAGTGTCGCTAACCGATTGGGATACGTCGTCGTGATCAACACTGCTCCTCCTCCGGTATCCGCCTTTACTATCTTTTTTCATTTCTTTCTGTTCCTTTTCCTGTTCGGCTACCATTTTCTTATATTCTTCTTCGATCTTCAGTAATTGCTCTTCAGAAATGGGTTCGGTTTGGATTCCACAATCGGCGATTTTTGCTTCAAAAGAAACACTCTGGATTGCAATCAGCGGAGGTGGAGACATGGGCGGCGTATCTTTAAAAGTTGGCTTTCCAAGACGCTTCCAGCTTCCAGGTTCATGAGTATCTTCATAATCGTCGTCGTCGTCATCGTCAACAGTCTTGTAATCATCTTTCCGACTATAATGATACAAGGAACTTCTCCACTGAGGCGTCGTATGAGGATTGTAACCACCTCCGCCTCTTGTACTTCTAAATCCTTTTGTTTTTCTAAGATCAAAGTATAGCTTTTCTAACAGTTTTCTGTCGGTGAGAAGATCTGATATAACGCGCTGCCTGTTCGGAGATTTGCTGTAATATCTACTCAGTGTTTCCAACAAGGTTTTCTGGACATGATCACCTTCAAAGTGGACACTTGTTGGTGGCGGAACATATCTACTTGTGGACGGTTGTGCTTGAAATTGTGTGTGCGGTTGCGGTTTGTTTCCGTACATTAAATTTAAATGTTGTTGAAGTTTATCTACTAGAGCTTGATAGTCGAATGTCCCACCGCTGTCTTCGCGTTTTTCAACACCTTTATCATCATCGTGTATTTTTAGATAGTCGTGTAGCATATCAATTAATTGTTTTTCGTCGCCGTCTTCTTCACGAGTCGTTGGCAACGTTGAAGGTGACGTTTCATGTTTCCTGAGAAATGTTCTAGGACTAGTGCTCGGTTGTGGCGGAGGTTTATTCCAAAAATCTTGTTTCAACTTTTGTATGTCGAATCTCCCACCGGATATATGCTGTACGGCATATTCTCCCCTCGATTTTTTCAAATCATCACATTCGTCCGCTGAACTGGATTTTGTTCGACAACTACCACCTTTTCTATTACGACGACGCTGCGACTTGAATCCTAATGCGCCTGGATATGAGCTTTTCCTCCATAAAAGAAATCGTGGTTCTCTTTGACATACTTCCTGGAAATATGCTTCTATTTTTGGAACGTCTTCTGGTCTATTCAGCGCGCCTTCTGGGATTAATCTTCTACCAGCGTCTGCCATATACCTCCATGTCTTTCGTGTTAGCAGCCACCGTTCCTTTGGTTTCTTGCTTTTAACTCTGGCTTTTCCCATTATAATACTGTCCGCTGAAGAGTCTCTACCGCTTGATTTTCTTCTACCTGATTTTCTGCGACCAGCGTCGGCCATTTTTTAAACCAACTATATAATGTCCGTTTGATAGCTTTCTGTTCAGAAAGCTCCTTTATTGCTTAAGGAAATCACCAAAGTAACCATTATTTAACAATTTTATTTTTAAGTAAGTATCTTTCAGTTAGTTGTTTTTTATATTTTTCTTTGCCTCGATTTAGAAAATGCGTACAATGTAACTTATTCATAAATTTGTAGGAACTTTATTTTTGAAAGGAATATGCATTATTAAAAATCTGTTTATTATAATATCACAGATAATTGTTATTTACAAAACAATATTATGTATTATCACTTTTAAATTATTTCGACAGTTATAAAATCTAAATTTGAATTATATCACAAAAGAAAACTATTAAATATTTGCAATACAGCATTTTTAAAATTTACTTTTAATTTTACAAAAATATGACACTAGTATTTGAAACACTTTTACATTTTAAGCATCACATTTCACTTTCTTTTATTTCTTTTAATTCAGTTTCATCACTTTAAATATAGTTAACGAACCGATAATAATTAAAAACTCAACAAATAAAGTGTTCATTTTTAACTAGTTAATGCAAGTTATTTAATTATTGTGTCATAATACAATAGAAAATTCAGTAGATTAAAATTAAGAATTGTCCGTCGTGGGGTAGCGTGGACGCCCGCGGGACGGGCGGGGGGGTGCTAGAACGCTGGTGGGGAAGGTGTGCACACAGTTGTACGTCTTGTCGCTGTATCACAATTCACATATGTCGAACGGCTCATGTAAAAAGATCGTAACTGATTTTTTTTTACAAAAATTCTACACATCTTAACGTGTACTTGACTTTAAATAAAAGAACAATTTGGTATCTAGTGAAAAGGTATTTGCATTATTTTCAGTTTTGTTTTTTTACACCTTTGTACAATTAAGGAGGTTGATCCGTTACAGTCCCAATCAAAAGTAAGTCGAATTCTAAATGAGAACTTTTATAGTTTATAAGTCGATGATACCAATAAATTATTGTCATAAAGGCATAAATAAATTTTTTTTAATATTAATTAATTATTTCAGTACTTTATACTTAATGGACTAACTTTTGTATTTTTTGTACAAAGTTAGGTTAAAAAAAATACATTCATGTAAATATCTGTATTTTACATATTTTTTGCAGTAAATAATTGAAAAAAGAAATTAGAAGTAATAAAAATTAAAATTAAATCATTAAAAAGTTGAAAATTCAGTTAAAATTGTTAAATCTGTCAAGAATAAAAGTCCATAATCGAAAAGTGCTAAGGTTTAATAATTTTTTTTTATTGATTAAAAGTCTCCTAATTAAATTGGAAAAAATATTAAAATATGCATAAGACATCGATGCTTTACATAGATAGTTTTTGGAACTGCTGACATTATTTGGTTATTTGCAAAAAATTAAAATGAACAGTTTGCATGCTAGCTTGACATATTTTCCATAAGACTACATGTAAAAGTTTTTTTTTAATTTTTAACTTTATAAATCTCCTAATGATTTTGGATTTTTTACAGAAAATTTTGTCATAAAAAAATCTATTAAAAAAACTTTATTTCAGATTTTTTTCTAATCTTCGTAAAACGGCTCAACCTCCTTAAATCTTTCTTTTATAAGTGAAAAATAAAAAAATCTTGTTACTGTCGATTTTTGACCACAAATCCTCCAGTTTATTTATGTCAGTTACACAACTGTTGCACGAGACCGTCGATATAATGTGATCCGCGGACAGCGACGTCTCCGCCGCGGTTTAAAACTATTCCCTCCGCACCGCTCTGCGAGCGTCTCGGTGCTCTGCTCTATACCTAGACGACGCGTTCTTGGCAAATACCACCTTGAGCTAGAAGCGACGTCGACGACGCTCTTACTTGGATCGCGTAGGCCGAGAGGTAAAGCGTTGCGTCACGTGACTTGTGTTGCTCGCAGCTTACCCGACACTCACAACTAAGTACTTACTAATTCACGTCACGCAAAAATAATAATAAAAACGTGTTTGACTTGGCGTTATTAGGCTAGTCCCCGGAGCTAAATAAAGTGCGCTAATTTATACAAGGCAAATTATTGGATAAATGGGTTCAATTCGAACTTGAACTTGAAGCGTTCATTTTGCGGTCTTGAAAACCAATATGGTACACTAGCGGTCCCGCCCGGTTTTACCCGGGTGCAAAAGAATGAATGGGGAAGGAAGGGACATGTCACATGAGTACACACATTCATTTTAGTTTACCGAGATGAGTGTTGTGTCCAAATTTCATGATGATCGGAGTTACCGTTCAAAAGTTTTTGTCGATAAAGAGCAGTATTTAAACTTTTTTTAACTAATAATTTTTTTTAAATGAATTAAATAAAATTAAAATAAATTTAAATGTAAGCCTTAGAAGAAAGCAATGTAGAAAATTAAAAAAAAAAAAAACAAAAAAATTAAAATATATTCGCCCAACGTGGGGCTCGAACCCACGACCCTGATATTGACAGTCGCATGCGCTACCGATTGATCTACCTGAGGTTGTGTTCTTTCATCACTAATATGAGTATATCTAGTTAGTGCATTTCACATGAAAAGAAGCTTATTTTTGAGATACTTTTTGCAACATTGTTCATTAAAGCTCCGCTCCTAATGGTCGTAGCGTAATATTATATAGCCTATAGCCTTCCTCGGTAAATGGGCTATCCAACAAAAAAAAATATTCAATTTGAACCAGTAGTTCCTGAGATTAGCGCGTTCAAACAAACAAACAAACTCTTCAGCTTTATATATTAGTATAGATATAAATATCTAAATGTGTTCCTCTTCCTATTCACAAAATGAAACGCTTCGAGTTCAAGCAGAATGGGTCCCTTTATCCAATAATTTGATTTGAATAACATTTATGTTTGGGAACTGGTCTTCATTTGGGTCGCATTTTTTTAACAATTTACCTTTACACCTTCCCTAAAGGTCCACGTCACTAAGTCAATGAACCAATTTACAAATCAACAAATTTACTTGTAATCAACAATTCGGATACCGTAAATAGGTCGTTTATTAAGATTTTTCTAATTTTTGTACTTATATATGTTACCGAATATTCAATAAATCCATGAGTAAGTACTGTGCAATCGGCGAAAGAAGACCGGTGGGGAAAGGGCAAGAAGTCGCTGATGTGTTCCCAAATTATCGGAATTCATAGGCGGCGCATAGCAAGGCATGCAAACAATGTATAGCTTTAAATTTTAAGGCATTATTTTGAGCCTCTAACTCGCACATTTTAATTACATTCGCTATGATAGCGCCACTTCTAACTGTTTTTCCCTTTTTACTTTCCATTTTGATGATATTCAGACGACACCTCTCAACTTAGTCCGTGGACACACTCCTATGTACTGTCTGGTGTATGATTTTTTTGTACTGTTAGCAAGTGTCGCTGTATAGTCGTACGGCTATAGCAATAGTACAATTATCGCGACAACACAATTGCTAAACGTTTGGTCGACTGGACTCCCTTATTGCATAGAAGCGGTTCCAGGATCATTACCTTTTACTAATATTATGTAATATAAAATACATGTGCGCTCTTCTGCAATAAGGTCATAGGACTACATTCCATAGACCGGTCTTCTTTTAAAAATCCAACAGTAGGAATAATTACCGGTAAATAGTTAAGAGGTGTATTGGTAGCTCGAAAGTAAATAAAAATATTTTACACATATAATAACTTGAACTTTAATGATTCGCATAGAGAGAGCTCCTTTCAGAAACGATTTTGTCTAAATTAATTACATTTACCAAGAAACGATAGAAATTATAATTATAGCAACCGGTTAGTCTGATGACTCCTCTAAAATGTAATTGTATGATTCGCTATCATACCAATATTATTTAAGAGATAAAAGTTTGGATGTAGGAGGTAACCTCCGAAACTACTCTAAATTTTTGTTCTTAGCATTGGCAATGTTATTTTAGTCCTATACTTTGCTGTACAAATTTACTCCAGTTGAACTCCCTTAAATGAATTTATAAGTTGCCTCCTCATCAAAAATAAATCATTGATTGAAAGTTTATAAAATATACCTATTGCATAAAAGTCTATTTTTAGAACTCTGTTTTTTCACTTCAGGCATAAGAATATGAAAACTGCATTCAGTTGAGAAATTATGAAATAAAATTAGAACAAAATATTTAAAAATAATTAACACAGTTTCTAAAAATATCAGTATCGAAAATACTGCCTTGTGTTCTATTTATACAGTTTATATTTCGCAAAAAAATTGCAATTTTAAATACGCAAATTTTTTTTATAGTTTTGTATAAACGCATACATAAAAAATTGTATTTTGTGTTCGACGCTGATTATCTCTGTGTGATAATCCACCACATCTGTGTAGATGATATATTATATTATATCAATATTGAACAATTCCGAAGAATGGTCTCAGTAACATAAGCTACTAGTATAAAAAAAAAACAATTAAGTATTAGTTTGTTTTTAAAAAAATGATTTTGAAACTAACATTATCCTTACATTGCACCAGGTACCTCTTAGCCGAATGCGTATAAGAAAAAACAGCAGTATCTTTTACAAAAAAGAAAACGATTTTTTTTGGGAAATTACATTTTAGTATGCACCAATTTATGTTATAAACAAACGTCAGTGAAAAAAGAAAAAAAAATATAGGTATATATAAAGACGTAATTCCAAACAACTGACAAATGTCAAATATTTTATGGTAGCACCCCCTAAAAATCAAGCATTAAAGTTACTCTTATATTATGTGTGTTAATTTAAAAAAGGATAAGTTTATGCCTTTTACATTTCTCAGAAATCGCACTTTCAAATTTTATTTTCAGTCATTTTTTATTCAGTGTTTTTTCAACGTCTACCATCTCTAAGCTCGATCTATACATACGTGCTTTATTTACAACTGAGTTTAAATATTTAAAAAAACGTCATTCAAAGTATTTAAATTAAGAAAAAAATTATAATTTGAGTTAATTCAAACATTTTTATTTAAATAATTGAAATAAACCCCAGCAGCTAAATAAGTCTACATAGGAAATACGTGCAAAGGCCAATAACATTGAAGGTCTATTTAAGTGTTGGCGAGACAAGCACACCAACTAAATCATTTTTATGTATTACTTCAGTCAATTCATCAGTCAATCGTGCATTTTGGGTGGGCAACGTTTTTTTTTTTTTTTTAAGTGAAAACTTCTTTAGCGGCGTTGTACACTTTTTTTGTAATGGGTAAAAAATGTTAAACTCGCGTCGGATCGTCAGACCTGATCGTACCCAGTTCTCACTCACTAAGGTTTGACTGTATATTTTTATACAACGTTAGACATCTAGCGTTGAAATATCGTACATAAAAATGCAATCTATGATACAAACCGTTTTGATCGAAAATTCGTAAGACGTTAATATTCAAGTTTTCACTTCCGCCGGAATTCCCGGAGTGCAAAGGGATTTTTTTAATCGTATGGAGATCGGCAATGAGTTTAAAACTGAGGCTAGGGATTTAATAGATGTTCAAAGTATCTTCATAACCATGAATCTATAAAATGATGTAGACAATAATAACAATTCCCGAACTACCTAACCTCGAAATTCCGATATGGAAGCCCTACTTATAATTTCGAACTGACACTATGAAGTAGTTCCGCTATTTATAATTATAGCTCCAAATTGCTGAATGGAATAAAAGACTTCAATGATTAGGTAACACGTATTTCGTATTTATTTAAAGTGTTTATGTAAATACAAACGTCAACAGTTCGTAAATATCGTATGTTTGGCATTTCTTAATGTATTACAAGACATCGTCTATGAATCATCCTTAATTATTGTGTTTCATTGGAAGACTTTTTTTTAATTCCTCAAACTTCAAATGTACACACATAATTCAATTTTGAGCGGGATCACTGTGTTCAATTCTCATGCAGTTTGTGATTAGGGTTACCATATGTAAATAGAGGGACGCCTGTCTATGGTACCTAAAAGGCCTGATTTTTCAGAAAAATGCCTGTCTAAAGCAAAACGCTGTATAGGTAATAAGTAAAAGCCAACAGATAATAATGAAGAAGGATGTTTATTACTGACATTTGTCAGAGGACATTATTTTTTTCAATAGGCGCGAAATTTGAAAATGCCTGTCTCAGACCAATGCCGGCCGCACGCCTGTCTAAACCTTAAAATGCCTGTCTAATGCGGCAAACGTCTGTCATATGGTAACCCTATTTGTGATGTACTCTGACAATGGTAGATCGACTGCCTTCTTTACGAAACTTTACAGCACTCATCTTACTGTAGACATAACTGTCCTGAATGTTAATTTTTTCATACAGCGGGTCGGCGCTAGTTTTTGCCGCCGTGTACAAAGTGAGCGTTCGACACTCTCTATTCGCCGCTTCAAAAAAATTATAGCTTACGGTTGTGAGAGCTATTACAACAAAGACAAAAAACGCATTATTAATTTTATCATTGTAGTAAACAAAAAATATATGAACTAGTCTAGATAATCGGCCTACCGGCCTCGACGGGCCCCGGCCTACCGGGAAAACTCCCAAAATCCTTGCGGGTCCGTCCGCCCCCGGTTGCAGTCGAGACATTGTGACACTGTAGAGAGTAGAGCATGTGTGTCGTTCGTGCGACACTTCTTGGTCTGCTTTTTATCGTAACAATGTTAATCACGAACAAATATGCTGTTAGTTGATCATCCATCTATAGTCTATACAATGTACAAAAATACATCGGCAATAATAATATTACGTGCATTCACTGAATATTTCTAAAGTAAACTGTTTTCTCGGCTCAAAACATATTCCACTACACGTATTTATAGAAGTCAGGAAATTAAAAACACTAAAGTGTTCGTATGTACAGAGTGTGCAATAAATTCAATATTAAAGTTTAACGCGACGTTATGGTGGGGTCACCATAAAGGCATTGAATTCGAGATTTGCTTTACATTTTTTGCACGTATATCTCCTATAAAGTTGCTGATTTTTATTGCATAATAATATATGTGACAGCTGTCATCTTCTGTGTGTGCGGCCATTTTGCATTTCATTTAGGCTGTTTACGAAAACTTAGCGTGCTTTCTCTGTTCATCTTAAACAATTAAACGGTAACTGGCAGGTCGCCTTTGAAAATTGCTGTTGGATCGATAAGATCGCGTTGTCGTGCGAAATGGGTCATTTTACAACCACGTAAAGCAGCTCTTTCACAAAATTGTATTTTTCATACAAAATCGACCTACGAAACGACTTAACTGATTTTCAGTATAGAACTTCCACACTCAAAGAGTAAAACTTTATATACACTTTGCTGATTTTGCTCTAATCCATAAATAGTCTCGGTGGATTTCGATGGAAGATTGTAAAATAAATAATAAAAAGTTGCCAAATTATTAAGATATAACCCGAGCGAAGCCGCGTGTTCAGGCCAGTAATATATAAAATAGCAACGGAACTATTATTTGTAATATTATTTTATTCTTAAATGATTAAAACTTGGATACTTAAGTAATTAATAATAATTACTATAACGTCATTATCACTACGTGGTGCGATTTTTATGAGCGTGATGGGAAAACGAAAGTTTCCTGATTTACCTACTTACCTCATATATAAAAATGAGTTGGCCATTTATACCACGTTTTATATATTAAAAAAATTGAATCATAATTCAAAAATAGTTTTGTCGTCTCGGACTACTCAATGAAAAAATACATTTTCCAAAAAACATGATACCTACATAGGTATATTGTGATTCTTACAGACGCGTGCTAGAAAATTCATTTTTCTTAATAATCGCAGAACTACTGTTTAAGCTTTTTTAATTCGCTATTAAATCGTTAAAATACGTACGCTATTGGCTGTACGTAAAAATCACATTAATATTAAAATTTCAAATTATCTTCAGGTTTTTTTTACGATAACACTTGAAATTAAACTTTTAAAATTATAGTATCGAAGAAAAAAGGTGTCTCAAACACTTCACTCTAATTTATGCACATATAATATGTAACGAACATGAGTTCATTCTATTTTCACGCGAACTTTTCAAAACAAACTTATTTATATTTTTTTCACATTTTTTTACCAACATCGCACAGAGAAATAGAAAACTTTTATAATTTAACTTCTCAATTTAAATAAGAAATGTGTAGGCCTTTTAATAAACTTTACTTTATGGTAGAAAGAAGATTTGTTCTCCTATATATTTTCTTTTTTCAACCTACATCAACTCGTAAACGTGTTACGTTCATGATTTGCAATTTCTTTTTTTTCTTCACTTACATAAACTTGAGTACTAAAGAAGAGAGGAAAAAAAACACTACAATGAATTTTTATAAATGTTTAGTATTAAAACTCGCCGCGAGTTTTAGTTCTTAGCGAAAATAACCTATCTTGTTCGAGATAGTCTGAACTCCGAGAAAATGATCTCCGAGCTTTTCTAAAAACTCGGCCACAACGTGTAGCCGCCTAACATTCGTGCCTCGAGATATTTGGCAGCGAACTCCCCACGGCAGTTGCTTATAATATTATGTTTATTGGGAACGTCTACCACTAGAAAACAAACGTTTCATTTTATTTAGTACTCAGAAGTTTTAAGTTTTCAAATATATGTTTGAAAGCCTATCTGAAAAGAAGAACATCTATATTTAAGGAGGTTGATCCGTTACAGTCCCATTCAAAAGTAAGTAGAATTATAAATGGGAACTTTTCCATAATAAATTTTTACAAAAGGTTATAAGTCGATGATACCAATAATATTATTGCCACAAAAGCATAAATAAATATTTTTTTTAATATTAATTAATTATTTCTAACTTTTAAATTTTTTGTACAAGGTTAGGTTAAAAAAAATAAATTTATGTAAATATCTGTATTTTACATATTTTTTTACAGTAAATAATTAAAAAAAGAAATTAGAAGTAATAAAAATTAAAATTAAATCATTAAAAAGTTGAAAATTCAGTTAAAATTCTTAAAACTGTCAAAAATAAAAGTCCATAATCGAAAAGTGCTAAGGTTTAATGATTTTTTTTATTGATTAAAAGTCTCCTAATTAAATTGGAAAAAATATTAAAATATGCGTAAGACATCGATGCTTTACATAGTTAGTTTTCGGAACTGCTGACATTATTTGGTTATTTGCAAAAAATTAAAATGTACCGTTTGCATGCTAGGTTGACATATTTTCCATAAGACTACATGTAAAAGTTTTTTTTAAGTTTTAACTTTATAAATCTCCTAATGATTTTGGATTTTTTACAGAAAATTTTGTCATAAAAAAATCTATTAAAAAAACTTTATTTCAGATTTTTTTCATTATCTTCGTAAAACGGCTCAACCTCCTTAAATACATGGGAACAAAATATATTTAAAAATGTAATATATGTGGTAGACTCAGATAAATAAATGCGCACATTTTTTGCAACCCGCAACTAGTCACAACCTAAACAACATTGGTGAAAACAAATCTAATGTTACCAAACTGCAAATGATCATTGAATGACGTAATTGATAAAGTATGGAGTTATATAGAAATGACACATTTTAGTCAGTTGCAATTGATGTAATCAATGATATAGATCAGTGGTTCCCAAACGCTTTTGGTCCACGGACCCCTTTTCATATTTAAAACTTGCCCACGGACCCCTTTCATAGTCAAAACTTTCCCAGGCACCCTGGTTAAAAACCCACATAAATGCATAATAGAATAACTTTGATGTCTTGAATGGTAAATGGTGACGTAAAAATTAAATATAAATAAAACATTTTGTTGAAGAAGTATTTATTGAATTTATAACTTTTGTTTTAAAATACAAAATAAATTAATGATTTGGATGAATCTGATGGGATGTTATGAGTGTATTTATGTCCGGCTCGATGTTTGTGCAAATCCCCACTAGTACTAATTTCTAATCGGTTTCTTTTTTTTGTGTTAATAAAAATATGTCACATTTTTTTTATTTTATATTAAGCCTTACGCGAACCCCCTGACGTTGTTCAGAGACCCCAAAATCGATTTTAATTTTCCAAGGACCCCCTGAATGATCCCAGGGATCCATAGGGACCACTTTGGGAACCACTGATATTATAGATAAACGGGATGTACCTTATTGAAAGGCATAATATTATTATTGCATTGAATTAGAAGCTTGAATTTTTCACAAAACTATGAGGTTGTAGATCTTTATATTAATTACAACTTGATACCTGAAAATGTTCCTGAGAAAAGGGGTCTTGACGGACGGACAAGCAGACAGACGGATAATAAATCGATCATATAAACGTTCTGTTTGTTATACATTCTTCGATATGAAACCCTAAAAATGATTACACTTTAATTCTAGCCGCACTAATCTAGATGGAAACACAAGAAAGGCCTCTAGTGGACGACTCATTTTAAGTAAGAGTCCAAACTATAAAGATGGTATCACACGTTCAGTTCGATATGTTTTAGAGATTTTATTTTAGAATCTCACAACGATCTTAAAGAAATTGTTTCGATGATAGAATGATCAAGAGTTATGTTTGTGTGTGGAAAACAAACACAGGAATAAAACGATTGCATGAATGAAACCTAATACGTTTTTCGTTCATTATTTTTACACATATCGATTGAGTTCAACGATACATTACTAACAAATGTCGACTGGATCTTTGAAACATCATTATTAGAGCAGACGATTGGCATTCAAATAAAGTAATTCTTCATTCTGGAAACAAACATTTTAAATCGGATACGCTGCTGTTCTAATTTATACTACTACTAGCGGTCCGTCCCGGTTTCACCCGGTGCGATAGATATAATTCTGCGAAATGTGTTTCGTTTACGGCCCGGCGTCTGAACTAATAGCTCTGAGTAAATTCTACCAGATTTGCTTCTGAACTACGGGCTTTGAGCGAATTCTATCAGAAGTCGCTGCTTGGTACTAAAACAGTTTTTTTTTGTTTACTTCTGAACTAATGGCTTTGAGTAAATTCTATCAGATGTCGTTACATGTTACTAAAACAGGGTTTTTTGGAAAAGCACCGTAATTTTGTACAAAATATTTAATAAAAACTATCCCATAGCGTAAGTTGAACCAAGCAAGACACATTTACTAAATTTTATTAAAATCTGTTCAGTGCTTTCGGAAATTAGCGAGGCTAAAATTGTGACACGAGAATTTTTTATATACCTATCTATACTAATATATAAAGCTGAAGAGTTTGTTTGTTTGTTTGAACGCGATAATCTCAGGAAATACTGCGGTTCAAATTGAAAAAAAAAATTTTGTTGGATAGCCCATTTATCGAGGAAGGCTATAGGCTATATAAAATCAGGCTACGACCATTAGGAGCGGAGCAGTAATGAAAAATGTTCCAAATGTATCTAAAAAATAAGCTTCTATTCAGGTGAAATGCACTAAGTATACTCATATTAGCGATGTAAGAATACAACGCCGGCTAGCGCAATCGGTAGAGCACAAGGCTGTCAATATCAGGGTCGTGGGTTCGAGCCCTACGTTGGGCGAATGCATTTTTATTTTTTTTTATTTTCTACATTGCTTTTTTCTAAGGCTTACATTAAAATTTATTTTAATTTTATTTAATTAATTAAAAAAAAATTATTAGTTAAAAAAAGTATAAATACTGCTTTTTATCGACAAAACATTTTGAACGGTAACTCCGATCATCATGAAATTTGGACACAACATTCATCTCGGTAAACTAATATGAATGTGTGTACTCATGTTCCTCCCTTTCCCGTTCGTTCTTTTACACCCGGGTGAAACCGGACGGGACCGCTAGTATAATTATATATAGATAACAAAGCTGGAGAGTTTGTTAGTTTGAATGCGCTAATCTGAGAAAATATATGTTCCTTTATCTTTTCAATGTGAAACATAAATATATTGGCGCGTTTTGATAGCAAAACGTCACGGCAAACGGCATACGATGCTCTATCTCTCTCCGCCTACGCGTATACTACATACTTCGTTCCTTCTCTGTGTGAGCTGTGTGCTGCGTGTGCGACTATAGTATTGTGTACACACTTTGTAGGTATTAGTTACAGGGTGAAATTTAGTTACCAGAATTTCGCTTAAATATATGTTTCACTTCTGCCAGGCGTACCGCGACGGAAATTTTTTTTTTATCTTTGAAAGTGTCCTGATTTGGGTCTATAAAGTGAAAATATCAACTAACTACTGATAAAGAAATAACAAGCAAAATGAAAAATTTCAGAGAATATATTTTTATATCGTTTTATTCGAGAGAGATATATACGTTGTCGTCGAAATAACAAGAGCGTATTCAACAGGAATTATTATAGCTCATAAAAGCTATTAAATTGATCACTTTCTCTTTTTGAGCGCTGTCAGCACGAATAAATCATTAACGGCGTCTGAAAAATAATACGAGTTAGCTATTATCGACAAACATGCATTATTTGTGGGCGGACCACTTGTGTACGTTTATAAACAAATGTGTGTTTTCACTACGATTTGGGATACTCGTCGACTTAGTAAACTTAACTGATCATGCCTAGGCGAATTTGGAATAAACCGCCATTCGAATGAGTTCTGTAAGCCCTACTTCATCGTTTCTATAATTTACGATTTTTTCTCACATGTTTAGGGGCACTAAGTATGCCAGGAACACTCTAGTTGGCTTTATCCGAACAAATTTATAGAGACTTTCAAGCTTCATTTCACAAAAAGCAACTGAATTTAGATAGTTATGCACATTTCAAAACTGAAATATAATCAAATTATTAAGATGAAGGAAGGTTTTGGTTGAGGATCATAAAATAAGTTTTACCAGTGTTTCGCTAGTGGCCAACGTTTCGAAAAATTTATTTTCATCTTCAGGGCCTGAAGATGAAAATAAATTTTTCGAAACGTTGGCCACTAGCGAAACACTGGTAAAGCTTATTTTATGATCCTCAACCAAAACCTTCCTTCATCTTAATATTCTATTGGATCAACACTACTTTAACAGAAGATAATCAAATTATATCAGGAAAATTAAAAAAAATAATATCTCAGTAGTTTTTTAAAACTAGGTATAAAATAACTTTAAATTAAACAAATATAATATTTAAATAGCGACTTTGAGAAATATTTTTTTATTTATTTAGAGAAACTAGCGCCATTTACCTATTTTATTACTTTACTTTTGTTTTAACTGTACAATTGACTACAAAAGTTTTAACAACGTACTCGTACAATGTTTGGGTTTATGCTTTTATTGCACATACCGCTAAATTAGCGGTATGTGCTTTATTATCGCTTTGTGCGTCAGAGCTGACTTTCGTTCATATAAGAAGTTATATCTAAGTTAATTTCACACGAAACCCATTCAAATTGAAGCTTTTTGAAAAGAGGAGATTCTAATCTATAAAACAGAACCATTTTTAAATCAATTCGAGTTCATAAATACTATTAAAATTGTAATTGAAAATCACAAACAGCAGTTGTCGGTTGGTCTGTACGTATGTACGTATGTACGTACGTCACGACTCTACAGATCGCAATTTTGGTCGGATTGCCTTGGGTCATATTTTATTCACTTTGTTTACTATCAGACCAGAACCCTATTTAAATTCACTAAAATGTGTTCAGTAGTTTAATTTTTATAAACAGTTTTATTTTTTATTATTTTTGACAGCTAATAGTTTAAAAACAATATAATAATTGCTGTATAAATATAGTGTAATCCATAAAACAAGTGCTACACTTGTATACCGTGATAACACCACTACACATATTAGGCAGCCGTGGCGTAATGGTTATGCCGTTGGATCCCCAAGGGCAAGGTCCTGGGTTCGATTCCTTACGATATCATTGATTTTTTTTTCTTTTTATTTTGTTTTATTTTATTCCACTTGATATTAATTATATATTATATTATGTATAGTTCTTAATTTTTTTTATTTTTGCAAACTTAAAAAAAATATTTTTTTAATTTTTAATTATTTATTTCTTTAAATTTTTAAATCTTTTTAAATTTATTAAAAATATTTTTTAATTGTTATTTTTTTATCATACAGTGGAAAACTTGCGGGATGTGCACTTTTGGTTTTGCCAACTATTGTACTCTTTTATCGTTTTTATTGTAAAATGAAAATTTATTTCATAAAAGAAACTACGAACGCTTGCAGAATAGCAATTTTTTCACAGTATTTTCAAATAATATCTAATAATGTCGTCAACAGACAGAAATGAGAATTTTATCTTAAAACTATAAAAAAGTCGAGAAGACGAATATTTGCTCTGAGAATATTTTAGTAAATTCAGCTCAGTGTCGTATTTTTTAAAATTCCGTACTCGTAATGTATACCGACAAGGTCAAACAAACGCCTAATTCGGTCACGTGTGTCATAACGTGTGTGACGCTATTCGCTGAAGTCAGAATACGTCACGTCATGGACGCTTAAAGTTATGGAGGAAAATACCTGCAATTTTAGTCACTTAAAATTGCGATGGTCTGAGCGATAAGGGGCCATTCAAGTATTACGTGAGCAGAATTTTAGTAATTTTTGACCTCCCTGTCAGCAAAAGTAAGAAAAGCTCTTACTCCTTCCTATTCTTTTTAGTGATCGTTTTTTGATGGGGGTTACACTTTTTTTAAATATTTTTTTAGGGAATCCTTGAACATGCTCTTCGTTTTTGATCCATTAAAAATCAGAAAAAGTATATAAATAAATATAGGTGACGTAATCACCATCTAGACCCCGCCCCGTCACCCTTGTCATCAAAAATAGAATAGAATAGAATAGAATATGATTTATTAGCTATACGTAACAAAACTAAAATTACAGAGCCATTGTCAGTTCATTAAAATGTACATAAAAATTATAAAATTATTAGACATAAGTTCCAAATTAAATATAAATAATATAATTCAATTTTACATTTAATAAGCTAAGCAAAGACCCCCTCCCCCATTTGGTGCTTACGTCGTAATACTTGAATTGCCTCTAACCATTAGGCTAGTCAATATTACTGTAATTTATTAATCACTTCGCAACTACACGTGTTTGTAAAATTTCCAGTCAATTGTTTTGCCGGAAGAGAGAGACAAAATAAATTAAATAAAAGCTTATAAATGAACCCTGTAACCAGATGTGCAAGACCCGACACTGCTTATTATTATTTATGTAAACGCTGCTCGTGTTCAATTTTGACGCGCGCGTGGCTGTGTGTGTGTGTGTGTTCGATTTTAAGTATTTAACGCGTTGCCATGATTACAAATAAACGTTGTAACCACTTTGAACACACCAACGTTCAAATAAACTCACACCCCACCCAACTCGCACTTTGAACATTATTTCATCTTTGATATTTCTTATTACAAACAATATTATTAGCGGAAAGTTAAGTTGTTAGGTCCGATGATAGTATAATTTTCAGTATTCTACACTTTTTTTTAAATGCAGTTTGCAAATTTAGCTATTCATGAAGCTTTAAGACGATTTCAATTTTATTGACTGTTTATTATTTTATTTTGGAGAGCGGGGAATTTTTTGTGTGGAAAACTATTTAACGATTTGTAAACCACTTAATTTACTTAAAATGTTTTTGTGCACTGCAAATGTAGTTTGATTTCCGGCATCTTTCAGTACATCAGTTTATATAGGTACCTAATATATATTCGGCAAACTGAATAAGGCTAGGAAGTTAAAACTTCGTGCACTTCTAGTATAGGTGCCTGAGATAATTAAATATAATGCAAACTTTCGTGTGCTTTTTAAATATATTTTTAATTTTCTTAAAATTAAAAAAAGTTGTATGCTCATACATATTTCATCTGAAATATTTAAATTTTACATAAAGAGCATTTCTTCTTCGGTGTATTCCATTAAGATTTTTTTATTTAATCAAAATGTAAAATACGTGGGTACATGAAACATATATAAAATTACTCAGAAAGTACGTGTATAAACATAATAGAAAATGAAAATAATAGAGGTTTTTCCGCAATTCCTCAATTTAAATGGATTACGCATTCCATCCCAAATAAAATAAAAAATCAGGTCGCAGTGCCAAACTCTGCCGACAATATAGTGCATTTGCTATTACAGACAATGCGTGAACTAGACTGTTTTTGGCCAAAGCAAAAATAGTAACCCCTTTTACCTATTTTGTATTGGTTTCTTATCTGTCTATCTTTTTAATTTCAGACATGATCGTGGAAGCTGAGAGCACGAGCCTGGGATTAGGAGGAGTACGCCCGCACTCAGGGCCCTCGTAAGGCCTCACGCCGCCCGCGTGCGGATTCATAATTGACGCCCTTTATTGGGGATAAACTCACTAGACGATATGTCAAATTGAAAAACGTTTAAAAATCCTAAATAACTAATACTGTAAGTGCAATTAAGAGAAACTTTGTTTCGTTGTCTTTCTGCAAATACTTTTTCATAGAATCAGACATTTAGTTTTTTTCTTCGTGCCTAATTTTCTTAAGTTGCCGAAATTGTGCACCCGACGGTTTTTTTCTTTTATTACTTTCCTGAAATGCAACAATGCTTCACTTCACATCGTCATTACAAAACGATTTGGACAGGTAAAAATACTAATAAGATAATTAATTTTTCAAAACAAATAAAAATGTAACAGTGAAAGATACTTTACAAATGATAGGCTAAAAGTAAAAACGAGTCAAATTTTTAATCAGGACAAAAGCGGGATGAAATAATTTTTAAGCAAAAATGATTTTAAAAAAGTCGAGCACAAAAACGAAACACAATCATTGAAACATGGAGCTAAATTTGATTCTGAAATATATTCAATTAAAATGAAACACATTAAACAGTGAATTTTGAAAATTCATTCCGTACAGAGTGAACTTCAAAAATTCTCTCTTCACGTTAAAAAAATCACTCCGCGGAGTAAACTGTTCTCTACAAAAACAGTTTACTCCGTGCGATTTTTCACGGCGTTCTTCTCCTGTCGTACTTATGAATGAGAGAAAAATTTAGTTTCACCACTGAGCTGAGAGAATTCATTAAGTCAAAATAATCATTAGTTTATCAATTAGTAAAAAAATATTTGTTGATTGAAAAATATACTTTACTTCACTCGCACTCTTGCAGGAATCGACAGGAAAATTCAAGATATAAACATACGCGGGAGTCTCCCGATAGGGGCGCCCTGTCTACGCGCTGATGTGAACTAACTATCGAATCGAAAAATGCGCGCGAAATATTTCGAATTCGAATTTCATTAAAAAATATCGCTGGACCATAGTTTCTTCATCTACGCTTGGAATCGGATTGCGATCGGCTACTGTGAATCCACACTCGTTACGACAGAAACGATTTTCAAAAAGCCGAACTTTTTACGTATGGGTCTACGTTAATTTGCGTCATTTTTTTTCAGATCTTTGTTGAAATAGTGAGTTAATAGAAGCTTTCAAAATCGACACCCTTCGTTGATTTTTTTTGTAATTTTAATGAACTTCGTTTTTTTAAATATTCATTTTACAGATAAATGGCTACGTCAGCAAGTTAAAACTAGATGTCAACAAGTATTTCTATAGCAGAATAAAACTAGGTGATCTAAGACTAGTTACGACATTCCCAACGGAACTGCGTGTCGTCCCATAAGGGGGAAGAGTTCTTTCGGCGGAGCGAATAGCCCTTCAGTTTAATTTCGGGTTCTCTTCCTCGATTTCGAACGTGATTGTTGTTTTCATCCGCCGGATGTCCTAGGTGTTCTGCAACGTTTTGGGCGGGTCGTCTTGAGCGGCGGTCATTAGAAAGGTGAATCCGCGTTTTCAATTTGATGTGAGTTGTTACTTTCATTGAATTGCGATCCTCTGAGAGGGTGGCTGGGAAGCGGGGCGTTGTGGAAGGACGATCCAAACACTTCAGATCGGTCTCATTCTCAGATACTTTACTGCTAAGTACCCTACTTGCTCATTGTGGACAAACTTCGCCGAGTGACGTTGGGTAACAGATTCCTGTTGCAATACTTGTACAGGCTCAGACACTGTATGATTTTTTTTTGTTTTTTTTCGGTTTTAATTGGCTGCCACCGGTGCACCCCGTACCTTGTCTGAGAAGCCGTTTAGGCTGGCGTATTGCGATCACAATTATAAACCACTTCTACTTGGTTATACTTACAGCGATGTAAATTCACAAATTCGAAATAAATTGGCTGTTTGACATCACTTAAACTGAATTGCTTCCAGCGCAGCCGTTTTTTGTCAAATGGATTTTAAGGGTTCGAATCCCATCCGAAGTGAGATTTAAATTTCCAATTAAATTAAACGCTTAGTATTTTTTTTTAATTGCGCTCAGTCCAATGTGAAATAAAAAGGATATTGTATTATAATATTATGTACATTATTAATAAACGGAGCGTCTATTTTTCGTTTCGGGAAAGATAGTGTCCCGCTATGCTGTTCTTCCCGTGATGATTTTTTATTCGCTTTGTGTTTTACTTTTGCAGAGGTCAAAAATCTGTTCAATTTGTAGCTATAAGTTGTAATCTCCAGTCATAGTTTTTAACGTAACGGAAAACCCTCACTTTTTTTTTGCTTCAGAAAATTTACTTTAGGGTAGCTAATTTAAAACATAATTTGTTTAGTCAAATGTGTCGATTTACACATTTTATTGCAAATTGAACGATGATCAACCGTATCGCGTATTGAGCCGCAGTTCGCCGGTGCAGGCTTTCGCGTTTCTATTTTTTAAGTGCGGTAGTGTCGATATCGATGCATCTTGCAGATATTTTTGAAGAATTGTCGCTTTTAACAGTGGTCATAGATAACTTTTCATTCAAGATGAAAAATTCAAAATTTGGGAAATAAAATGGGTAATTTGAACAGCGAGGTACTGCTGTGTTCGGGAAACCAGACAGTGTTGATACGCTAAAGGAAGGTTGCAATTCTTTGTAATATTTGCTGTGGTCTTGTGGCTGCGCTGAATTTGTCTCGCTAAGACGACGGATGTTCATATCAAAACTCGATGAAGGTGATTTCTGACTTTATAAATTAAATAATTAAATCAAATAAAAATACTGTAGAAATATATATCGAACACGTTAAAATTTAGTAGCAGGTGGCAGCCAATCGTTCAATTGATGGCAGACCGAATACAAGAATTTGTGAAATAAAATATTCCATAATAATAGTGCGCGCTTTTAAACACGTATTCACTATTCATATAATTAATTACCTCGAAGGATGAAGTTTAAAAATAAGTGTCAAAAGTAGTGCGCGCTTTTACATCTCGTTTTCAGGCATCGTGTGGACATAACGATTGGTGAGTGTTTTAATATTTATTTAAATTGTCTGCCGTTCTGAGTTCGGGTCATCAAATTCATGTCCACCGTGTTTACGAAACTTGTCTGTTGAAATATATGGCTGTTTCTCTCGGTTGAAATTTCGAGTTTCAACAATGTTTTTTGTAGAGTTGGCCCGGCTAGGGGTTTTGGGTTTCGAGATTTTTTTTAAGCTCAAACGGTGGAAAAGTGATCACTGATACATTTTGTCTTTTTTTTAACAATAATATAATAATAATGATGATAATCGAAAATTAAAAATACGTTTATAATCGGATAGTATTGTTTAATAATTTTTTTTTTGACAATCAAAAAATCAGTGAACACTTGAGTTTTTAATGTTTTTGTAAACTGCATTTTCAGAATGAACTAAAACAACAAGCACGCGTCTTTTTAAAAACTCTTTTTTTTTGTTTTATATTTTTATTTTAAAAAAATCAAAATTTTGTTTTGAGTCAAGTAATGTAAATTTATCTCAACCCTTAAATGTTTGTAACGTTGTTTTAGTACTTGTCTGATAACGCTGAGTCGGGATCACCCCTTCGGTTCGCGTCGCGTTTTTAAAAAATATTTAAAATTGATTACAAAATATATTTTTTCTCATTGTTAAGTTTTTAGTTTGTGATAAAATCAACCCATTCATTCCCTGCAAATCTATTTTCTATAAATATTTAAGTGTATAAAAGCAATGTAAAACACAAGGTTCTTTTTTGCATTTCACATCAGCTCTAAAAATGCAGTAATTTTGGAATGTTGTGTGATGCATTGCTCGATATATTATTATTTGGTTTGATATACATATTTTATTCAACTCATGCGCGTTATTCATGTTTTATCATGCCTAAAAACCGAACCCTAAATAGCCATTTACCGACTGGTAACAATTACTTGTCATAACTCAATGAAGATTCCTACTAGCTCGGCCATTGTGGAGTAATGAAAATAAACGTAACTATTTTCTGAGTCGTAACGAAATAGTCGGTAACAACAACTCCGTTGTTACCCATTTAGACTAAAATTGAGAGGCCGAATGTTTTCGACATGGAGTTTATTCATAACCGGCTAACCTCAAACCAAAACATTGAATCGTGCTGTTTGGTGCTGTTAGTATTGACAGTTTTTTTTATAAAGAAATAAATAGATATTTACAACATCTCATTAATAACAATAAATAAAACATGAATAACGCGCAATTGTTGAATAAAATTATGGGCGTAACTTGTAGGCTAAGTCATGACCTGTCAGCGCGATGAATGACTTAGACTACTAGTTACGCCAATAACTATTTCACGTTATCTTTTTGTATCGCATCTGAAGTTCATTACACAAAAAAATTACTGAAAAAATGACAATAAACTTTCATTCTAACTAAAAATTGAATTTTAAAATGCGGTACAGAATAGGTGACTGCACCACACATTAAAGTTTTTTGTTTTTAGGTTTGTGTTTAGGGTTTCTTTTCACAGAGGTTCCATTTGGGAACGTAATTTGTTAGGGTAGCTGTAGGGCGTCGATCGGCCAAATTCGTCCTCACGCGTATAGGTCGGACAGGACCCGCGGTTAGGGGACCACCTGCTATGATGTCCGCCTTCAAATCTTAGGTCTTGGCTCGGTCGAGATTGCCTTAACTTCCGAGCGAAAGTCAATAGCTGTACCTTCCACGTTGAAAATCGTGTTAACCGTGTTTTCAAAAGTTAAAATCGCACTTGTCGTATTTTCTATTGTGAAAGTCGAAGTGCTGTGTTTTTCTGAGTGAAAATCGATTGTGTTTTCCAAAAGGCAAGGTCGCTATACTTTCCGTGTGGTTAAGGTCTATAATCTCCATCGCGCTAGGAGCGTTAAGGTGGTCCAATTTCCCCAGTGGATATCGCGAGTTAGGGAACACACATTACACTTGTATATTATATTTCGTTACTGCATTCTTGTAGTGTACGGCGTGCCGTGTGTTTTCGCATACGATGTTGCGAAGGCACTTGGTGGGGTACTTCGTGCGAATTTCGTATTCTTTATCTAGTTGCGCTTTCCGCGGTCTTTAGGAACTAAACAGGACATTCACGTTGGACCGCACCTAGGGTACTATGCCTGGGGGCTGTTGGTTTCGTAACGCTCTAACGAACCTTACGAAAAAAGCTGTCCCACTACTTCGTTCGAACAGCAGGCTTACGTCTTAGTCGCAGCAGCTGTAAGTCTAATGTCCGTCTCCTGAAAAATCAGGTACGTAACTCCGCAACTGTATACCGGTGTCGTTACCATATTATGTTAATTATGGTAACAGCAGAGGTACCGTCGTGAAGTTACGTACCTGTTCTTTTGGAAGACGGACTGTTATCAATAAATGCACAGCTGTTGAGACGAGAGCGTGGACGGACGTCCGCTGTGAAGGGCGATAGTTGTGATAGGGAAGGGGGACGAGGGTCCGTGTAGGATTTTGTGGATTTAGGCTTTTCACAGACAAAGAGTCTAACTAATTCTCATTTCACTTCGCTCTCGTGAATTTTTATTTTTTCAGATTTATGACGTTGATTTTCAGTCTTTCTCCTATCTAAAATTTTCACTAACATTACCTCTCAATTACTGAAATCTTACGTTTAAATTAATTGTTTAAATTAAAAAAAGACAATTTTTTAGGAACCACTGTGTGCCAGGTCGTTCCATAATCTACAAGCAATCGATCGTTCTTTCAATACTAATTTCCAACTTGTAGACCTTAATTAAAAAAAAAACAGCATATCATTTTTTGAATGGATATATCTTTCGGTATTTACACCCAATTCACTTGTAAACCAAATTATGGTGCATAAGTTTTAAGTTTTTTGGTTAAAGACCCGGAAACAACGTCCAACGATGGCAGATTAGACATGCCCAACGATGGAGAAAATTGACATCTAACCCTCCTTTCATTTTTTCTAAATATTTAGCGAAACAGTATTTAAACTTTGATTTTTTAAAATTATTTTTTATTATCTTGTTTTTTAATTCAGCAAAGTAACAATAATTTAGTTTGTTTTTTTTTAATATTCGTAATTTGCTTTTTGACAAGTTAAAACTAACTTTAAAATAATGATACAGAGTCGACTTTTTATAATTTTTTTGAATTTGTATTCCGTTTATTAATTTATTCGTTCGTAGCCCCTGCCTACCTTTCTATTGTAATCGTCCCGACTGTTGTAATATTAAGTCTTTGAATTTTTTGGTGGTGGTAATTTCTGTCCAGGTTACAGCTGCCTAGTTGTAACTCCTGGGGGCTCATGGCTATAATACATGTTAGTTTATAAGCGGAAATGAAATTTAATGTACCTAATATGCTGACAATTTAAAATATTCTTTATATTAATTTAATATATTGTCGGTTTGAATCGGTTTGTCAATTTTATTATTGACTTCGGTTTATAAGTTCAGTTTCGTGTTTTCCAACTTTATTTAATAACCAAGATTTTATCAAAGTAAGTATTTAATATTTTCATTTTTATAGCACGTATGTCTTGTTATATTTGCCTTTACCTAAATTCATTTATTTTTTAGGAAGAAAAAAAATTGTAAACGAAAGAAAGTTTAAAATTATTTTCAATGTTATTGAACAATAAGGTGATTTATTATTTTTAACTTTATAGTTTTAATGAAAATAATTTTTGTAAAATGCGTTGGCCAGACCCCATCCAAAATAATATCCTTGCTGTTTTTTTTCCGTACACCTTTGACTGTGATATATCTATATATATTATAGTGAAAGTCGTACACATTTTCAAAAATGTAACAGCTTGTATCTTATTGCAACCGGCCTCCTGGTAGGGGATTTTTTTAATAATACTTGTTTACATATTATTTTAATATCGTTCATTTCAAAAAAGCGTTTATCACTATTTATTACAACGGAATTTTCCCTTGTCCCGCTTCCCCTCGCTCCACCAGTGGGATTCCCTTAAACATTGAAAGAATGTTTGAAATCGGTGCACTGGTTCGCGTTTTTAGTTGACACAGATACAAACTTGGTCGTTTAATGGCGTACACGATTTGTTTTGAAAGTTTCTGAAGGAAAAATACACAATCCGATGTAAAGTGCAAGGATTTTCTGTACAGGTTATATATGAATATTGCAGTTCAAGTTACATAACTCCGCCTATGTATTGAACACAGCATCCACTGCAGATTATATTCTCAGTCAGAGATGTTACACAGCATCTGTTGTGTGGAAGCGAAAGCTCGAAGTCTTGTTTTAAAATAACTGTACCGTCGTTTACGATCGTTGAACTGGTCGTGCTTTAGACTTTGTACGTCAGATTACAGCGTCGACGCATTCATTTTCAAATATTTTGTTCAATTTTTTTTTATTTTACATTGGATCGATTTTCGAGCTCCTATAATTCACAAAGTGTCTACAGACAGAGCTTACAGAAACTTCGATAAAACGGCGAATAAGATTGAGAGGTCTCCTTATAAGTAGATATTCAGAAAAATGATTTTTTTTTTTCAATAAATTTTACTGTTTAAAAAGAAAACTAAATAATTTAAATAAAAAAAAACGACTGCGCAAAAATGACACCAGCTAAAGAAAGAAAACAGGTCGGAAAATCTTTTCAACACCTTATTTATATGTAGTTACTTCAAGACGCACACCATGTGAGGACCTAATTTGTTTATTTTCTAACGAATCTTCATCTGCTGCGTCTTTTAATTAACAAAAATCATAATACCTACTCTCCATTTTATGTAACTACTTACATATTATGCACAAGGTTTTGTTTTCCTCCTTTTAGTTAGTGTTATTTTTGCACAGTCGAATTTCGTGTTTATTAAAGGATTCGGGTTTTGAAAAAACGAATTTATTTTTTTACATTTTTAGTAAGTAGGTATAATATATTGAGAATATACTGTAAAAATTTTAGACCGAAATATTAAATATTTACAAAGCTATAGCATATAGTCGAGAGCCGCAACGGTCTTACGGTAAGACTCTTACCTGCTCTTACCTCTCAATTGTTATCACGTTACCCTTATACTCTCGCAGAGTAGAGCAAACAAATTAGCAGAAAATGATGCCTTTGAAGAAACGGAAGGTTTACTATACACCAGGCATAGCTGATTAGTGTAAATATTCATTTTTATTTTTTTGTAAGAAATCTGAAATTAAAACTTTAAACGCGTTTTTCTCAAAACTACGTTTTTCTAAGCGGCGCGGGTGATTGTATACAACCGATTGCTTTCAGTTTTGTACAGGGTATTCTACACAACAATAGCTCCGTCCGGTACTAGAATTACTTAATTATAAAAATTATTTCTATTTTTCTAAACCGATTTTCAACGAAAAAATCACGATTTTCTCGTTGTTTTTTTTTCTAAAACCCGCCATTTTGTTATTTATCAATAAAAATGTTTATTTCTAGTCAGGGATAGAGTCACAAGCCTACGAAACAATAACCAATTTAATTTTTATAATTCTGTTGACTCCAAGTGACGTTATCACCCGCGCAACCCACCTACCTCCATTTAAAGTTGTCTACTTTAGGTTAAAAAAACAATTATAAAATGGCGTAAAATTAAGCAAAAAAAATTTTTTTTCTTAGTTTACGATGTCAGTAAAAACATGTAACAAAATTGAAAACATAGTACCTACATTATTTTGATATTAAAAAAAAATTCTGAAATAACGGTTGAAAACGAGCCTGAACATAGGACTACGTCCTTAAGTCGTTTAGTTTCATTTTAATTAAGCTTTTCAGTTGGTATTTTTATAAATATACCCGGATCAAGCCCTTTCATATCCCACATAAAATGTTTAGCTGACACCTAGCGTCCGGTGTTTTGACTCCATATACCCAGTGTCACTCGTGAGATTATGACAAATCAATCAACAGCTCATTTATCAAAATCTCCATCAAACCGATTCGATTCTGCGTGAGAATAATTAATAATCTCAACCATGTACATACAACCATGAAAAACATGTGTGCAGGTTACAAAATGTCAACATGGATTTCGTCCCAAATATTCAACATGTTCAGCATGCTGTAAATTTGTGGAATATACTCTCAAAAATATTGATGATCGAAATCAGGTCTGTGTTATATTCTTTGACTTGACGTCTGCGTTCGACACGGTGAATCACACATTTTTACTTGAAAAACTTCACAATTTAGGAATAAGGGGTGTAGCCAACAGCTGGATACAATCGTATTTACAAGATAGAAGTATATCTGTAAGCATCAAAGACAAGATAAGCGATCCCTATGATATAAAGATTGGTGTTCCACAGGGGAGCAACCTGGGGCCAATTCTTTTTCTACTCTATATAAATGATTTGTCGCAGTATATCACATCTGGTGAAATCGTAATGTACGCGGATGACACGTCAATCATTGTAACAGGACAGACTGCAGCTGAGCTATCTGTTAAGATCACTCGAGTTCTACAAGAGTTTAGTGAATGGTGTCATCGTAATCATCTAATTTTAAATTACTCTAAAACGAACTACATGGTCTTTGATATTTCTCATAATAAAAGTAAATTAACAGCTACACATTATAACAATACAATATCCCAAGTGCATACAACTAAATTTTTAGGTGTAATGTTGGATTCTAATCTAAAGTGGTCAACACAAATCGATATCGTGTGTAAAAAACTAAACACAGTATTCTATTACATAAAATCATTAAAGCCGACATGTGATAAAAATATCCTATTATCAGTGTACTATGCTTTCGGTTATAGCAATATGAAATATTGTGTCATTCTATGGGGTCACTCCCCAGACTGTGATAGAATATTTAAAGCACAAAAGCGTATTATTAGAATAATATTTGGAGCTAAATATAGAGACAGTTGTAAGCCTATTTTCAAACAAAATAAAATTTTAAGCTTTTATAGTGTTTATATTTTAGAACTGTTAACTTATATCAGACAAAACATTCATTTGTTAAATTTTAATAATGAAATTCATAATCACAACACAAGGGCAAGCAGTGACATTTACATAAAAAACTATCGAACATCCAAGTATAGCAACAGTCCTCTGTGCAAAGGTAGCCAACTTTATAATAAGCTACCAGCTGATATAAAAAATGTGGACACTCTAAATAATTTTAAAAAGCTTTTAAAGGAATATTTAATTGAAAAGTGTTTGTATGACTGTAATTTTTAATATGTAATTTTAAAATTAATTTTAAATCTTATACTGATTGTACTTTAATGTGCAAATACTTTGTAATGACGTTTTTTATACCATTATTGGTCACTAAAAATAAATATCTATTCTATTCTATTCTATTCTAAGAGATTCGAGTTTTAATGAAACAATTCTGTATTTTTTGATTGACATGGCAGACTAGCGCAATCTATAGTAAACGAACGATGACGTAATTTGGATATTCATGTTTGCCAAAATAATTTGCGGAACGTTTTTTTAACATCGTCACCAATGTCAGCAGAGCAGATAATATAGCGGGATATGTTTCCACTTTTAAAACGTCATTGAAAATACCTTGGGACTTTATTTACATTATTGTCATGAACATTATTTTTATTTAGTTTCACAGATCTTTAGAAAATAAGTACTACTTGCGTCAAAATATTTTATTTAAGTAAACAGTGATTCGATGTATTTTTATAATTTTACCAACAGCCCGGTTCGGTTTCACCCGGATATATAATACATAAATGTTTTCGCTACAAAAGGTAATCCTATGTATGTAAGTATGTATGTTTGTTTGTAACCTCGTTTGGACTACAGCAAGTGGTTTATTACTATTAGTATGTTATGCCACTACTGCAAGAACAATCGTTGACCGAGCGGTCTAAGGCGCTAGTCTTCGCTGACGTCAACTATCGGATTCACCGGTCGTGGGTTCTAATCCCGTCCACGCCGAAATAAAAATATTGTATTTTTCGGCAAATTTTTGACAATAAATCGAACTAAAAAGTGGAAAATAAATATAGTTTAAAAAAACTAAAAAACACGCTTTATATCGAACTAAAAAGTAAAAAATATTTTTTTTTAAATAAGCTTAAAACAATAATGAATAAAAAATACTAGTATTATTGTGAAAAAAGCGTGGGGCGCTCGATGTACGAAAATGTGGAACAAAGCGCCCCACGCTTTTTTCACAATAATACTAGTATTTTTTATTTATTATTGTTTTAAGCGTGTTTTTTAGTTTTTTTAAACTTTATTTTTCCTTTACCTATTGTAATTTTAATTAGCGTAAGTATTTTTTAATGCACTTGTAGAAGATTTTAAAAATCGACTCTTGTGATTTACCCACTACCGCGCGACTTACGTAATATAAAATAACAAAAGCAGAGTATTTTACAGTAGAAAATCAACACAGTGTAGAGCGTTATTATTAGTAAATTTCAAGCTTTTGTCGGAATAGATCTTGAGATAAGTATTGAAAGTACAATATAGTCACCATGTTTACATGGCTGTGTATAACCCACGCTGACATCCCGACAGCCAGTTGGCAACAGGTTGTTATAAATGACGTCAGACTTATTAGCAAGGCATGAAAACGTTGACGATTTACAAATATTGTTTTCTTATTTTTATATAAAAATACGTGTCCTTGTTATTATGTTAAAAAAAAACAAAAAGGAAAACAATTAACTAAATTACTGATTCGTTTTTTGAAAAAATAAATCATGAATAAAAAGATCTTTTTCAAACGAAATATTTTTTTGCGGCTTAGCTGTGTTGTAAGCAGCGTTGCCAGACGTCCCGATTTTGGCGGGATGTCCCGATTTTTTGCGCAGCGTGCGGAGGAAGCGTGAAATATCATGAATAAGTAATTCTTATAAATAATTATTCTCTTATTGTAAGTTGCAATTCGTAACACTCACTTCACAGACTATTGTTTGAAACGCCATATTTTTCTAATGAATAAAACTTTTTTTTGATTTTGATTTCTGTTTTTTTTTTATTATTCTGAAGACGAATAAGACTCAACTATTTAACGATAGGGTAAATCTGATTTAAAATCTTATATTTTTATTAAAATACATTTTCTATGGCTACTTTTGCTATCTATTGTCACGTAAACGTAATTTTAATTCAAATAAAAAGATAAATATTTGAAAACTTCTGATTATATACGTTTTTTTACTATGTCCCGCTTTCGACGAAAAAATCCCGCTGTTTTCACTCAAAGAGTTCCAAAATCCCGACTTGGCAAAAAAAAAACTGGCAACGCTGGTTGTAAGGTTGTAAAGGTTTCTAGGTAATCAATTCACTGAAATCCCGTAATTTTTTAAATGTACATAATATTTCCAAATAAATTTTAAAAAACAAATTGTCAAATTGATTAAAATTAAATTCAACATTGTCAAAGTTCTAAAGAAATAATGTATTAGCAGGTTATAGTTATATCTAGTACGCGATGAGTATTATTATTATTTGTGACAATGATTTTTTTTAATTCTATTTTATTGTTTATGCAACAATGTAAATTAAATACTGATCACTTATACTATAAAAAAATGGTGAATTAGTCTTCTAATTTTAAACCGCGTTTGAATTATTAGGAATTTTGTAAATGTAAGTTTTAATTTTAGATAAAAAATGCTATTAAAATATTTTACATGTGAGCTAGGCTAGACCGTTATTTATTGGATTATCTTATGTGAATTCACAATAAAAATAAATTCAGAATGTTGTATTATCTTATTGCATAGGGATTTGCTATAAATGTGATTTAAAAAATTAATTCTATTTTAAATCACACATAAATAAATAATTCAGACCTAAGCGCAATTTTACAAAAACTGTCGTTTATGGCTTTTCGAACATTAATGCTGGGTTGCAGAAAAGATTGTCAAAAAATTTGATTTGACAATGACCTTAGATGTGATCATATAATTACAGTTTCCATACATCAGGAGCAGTCTAATGTCGTTAATCAAACTCCCTGTCATCCAGGACATTAGATGGTACTCGCACAAAAACAAACTATTGTTCTACATAGAAAAATATCGCTTTCCAAGCTAAATTTTGATCAAAATACGTAAAAGAAAAGTTGTTTCGAAGTGGAAACTGTACAAAAAACGATGCTAAATACATGTATACACATTTTAAGAAAAATATCGTTTCAATTGCTCAATTATTTTTCGAGTAGGACCGATTTGAAACTCTACAATGATTTTCATATGGAGAGATATGTAGGTTCACAATCTAAGGTCATTGTCTAATCAGTTTTTTTGACAATCCTTACTGCAACCCAGCATTAGCCTGATGGTATGTCAAGTAGATACTGAAAGGTTATACCATTCTGGTGCCTAATTAAATTACCTATATGGAACTATGCGCGGCTGCACATACAAAAGCATAGGCTTAGATCGAAAAGTGTCTCGACACAGATTTTAAAATCGACCGATTTTGTGTTAGTTCCTGCGCGCTTTTCAAACTGCCTGATAGTCGGATCGAATGCATACTCCATGCGCGTCTAACCTTTCGGGAAGACAGTACACCTGTCCCCCGATTTACACGGTAGATACGTTCCTGAGAAAAACGTGTAAATCGAAAATTAAAAATTTTCAAGTCAAAACCGTGTAAATCGAAAAGCTTGCAGAAAATGCATGATTTTGCTATTTAACAGTTGTGATTTTTTTCAATATTTTTAGGTGTACACAGAAATAAAAATAAAATGCATTGACAGGTTAAAATATGTAATATATTACGGAAACACTTTAATTTTATGCGAAAAAATACAGACACAGTGTGCGTGTGCAGCAAGTCAGCACATAAGCTCAGGATTCCCCGTGAGATGTGTACACAGCGCACGTGTTCAATCACAGTAGCATTTAGTAGAGTGCGATAAAAACAAAAAAAAAACTTATTTGGAAAACCGTGTAAAAGCGAAAACGTGTAAAACAAGTACCGTGTAAATCGGGGGATGGGTGTACACGTATCAATTAAAAAAAATATATATAACAATTTAAAACGTAGCTATTACTGTCAAAAGATAGTTTTGTACAATAAAATTTTGAATTATGTACTTAATTGCATATTTAGTATCCATTGTAGACACTTTTATGATAGACATTATGTGTGTTATGGCAGTAAATATTGTATTTAGCAGCTCCAATGACTTGCGTCATAATGCGGTTTGAAAATAGAAAAGCCATGATTCATAAACGTCTTGTCAAACGTATCAAAAACAGTTTTAATGAACGATTAGTTTCAAGAGAGTTGTACATGCGCCTAAAAATAAAAAAAATTCAACAGCGAACTCTCGTACATCATCGATTCGTCCAATCTGCCGGCTTCTTTCTGAAATCGGCATGGATTTGTTATACGAACTGTCTTAATAAAAACTTTATGTCGGTGTGTTCGGAATAAGTATCTCAGAACTGTCGTAAAAATGGACCAAAAGTTTGGCATCTCAATGATGTCAAGAGTTTGTCTGCACTAAAAAGTAGCAACTGATCACTTAAAGAAACCGAAAACTGAATAAATCAGAACACTTTCGTGTATTCCCTGAAATTTATCCGGACATTAAAGGAGCACTGACTTTTCGCAAATCCTGTGGCAAATTGCGAGATTTTTTTATTGACGGTACCTCGAATTTTCATTGAAATTAGAAAAGTAGTTAATAATCCACAAAAATGATCAATCTATTAAAAGTTAACGCAAAAACCGAAACACTCGTAAATATCAAGTGATCATCAATAGGCCTTCCAGTGGTATTACTGATTAATGCATGTCTGTTGTCGGGGATACTCCGCACGAACTATTTATTCTTATAAATGATGATGATTATTATTATTATTATTGAATATTGAAGACACCGAGCATCTATACGGAATCTGCGCCCTTACAAAGACCTCAATAGATTATGTAAGATTGAAAATATATTACGACTAATGATAATTATTTACGAGCACCAGTTTATGCCTCCAATAAACGAACAGCTCAGGCTTTAAATTAGTATTATTATATTATTTATATTACTATATACGTCATATTGACTACATACTTGAAACAGTACTCGATCATTAACACATTAAACTTGTACATGCTGTGTCATTTTTCAGCACCTACCTATCTACCTACATAGTTCTAATTACTATTCTTGGTCATTCTAAATCCACAAAACCCATTTTAAAGTCATGAAGTTATGACTTTCGCAACTGAGAAGATTTCAAGATATCGTGGCAAAGCCCTGTTCTATTGACTGCTATTAAAACTTACACTGTAAAGTCGTTTTTATCCGCAGCATAACATATGATTTCTATCAAAGCCAACATTAATCATCAACACCTACTAAGTTGTGAGTAAAGGCTTGCATTTAATAAAATGATCATCATATTATGACGATCATTTTATTAAATGCAAGCCCAAACGGCTTAACCGATTTTATTGTTTAGTGTATATGATTTCCTGAAACATCTTTTAAATTTGTTACCAATGCATCTCTAATACATTCAGGTATATATTTTCATTTAATTACTAGCTGTCGATGGATTGAAACCTTTGTAAACAAAATAAAATTGTTTTCTAATCATTATGTGTAACAGACGATGTTTAAAATCTTAAAAAGTATAAATTACAAATTACTCTCATATTTAAATACTAATTAATTGTATTTAAAACTTACTAACTAAAACTATCTGCGTTTATTTTTGAAGTGAAACTTCTTTAGGCGCGGTAAGGGAAATTGAAAATACGAAAAGTGAAACGCTCATTCTTCTTTGACTTCAACCGGCAGTTGGGAAGAAAGAGTGGGGAAGCGTTTCTACTCTCTCTCTGTCAAAGCGTCATACGGACTCTACACGCATGCGTAGCATTTTCTCTAGCCACGTGAACAAATTCTACATAGCCTTGAAATAATAGATCGTCATCATCTAGATGTAACTGCAGTCACTATAAATTTTTAATTGTGTCCTTGAAATCAAGCGTAAAGTTAATAAAAAAGTTACATCATCCCAAAACAATCTTCTTTGTAGAAAAATGTTGCCATGTGCATTAACAGTTATAGTTGGAGATTCCCGTTTCTCAGCGGATTTCGTTATTTTTAATGTAACAATAATAATCAGTACATTCGGTATAAACAAAAAACGGTAATGCATACAATTCGGGAGCCATGTTATGTTTCTTAATGAATTGCTATTTCAAATAATTACACTGCAAAGTAAATATTTAGTTGTATGCCAAAATTTCAGGTTCGCTGAAACTATGTATTGGATTTTTTCCAATATTTCATCCGTGCAAACTTTTCATAACTTTTATTTGTTACATCAGTACGTTTGACCTCTTATACTCCAGTTGTTGGGTGGTCTTTATTTACACATATTTAATATGCGGAAAAGGGATTAGATAATAGTGTTGCCAACAAGATAAATGTCGCTCCAATCAAGCCGGAAAATGTTTGTGGGGGCAGCAGTGATGCTATTTAAATTTTTCGTGTTTATTTTCTATATTTGTAACAAAACAAATCTATTTTGTAAGGCAGGAATTATTGGTGTAATTATGCTTTTTCTTTAATTAAATAGATACATAATGCCCTACTGGGAAACTGATGCATTTTTATAAAAAAACATTTCTATCATTTTTAAAACAGTAAAATAGAGCTCATAAAATCGAAATAAACGGCGTAGAACCAAATCTTAAAATATATTATAGGTATTAATTTATGACGAAAAATATGTCAGCGTAACCACCGAAGCGAATTTTAAAACTTGGCAATCTTCAGTGGCATTATTACAGTATTTTATAGTTTTAGTGTACTTTAGACAAGTTGAAGAAAGCTCGACGTGACCCCCCCCCCCCCCAATTGGTACTTTCCATTCTCTACACTCATATTTACTTATTTTTAAAATATTTCACTCGTTTAATATATTTTTAGAGGACTTTAACACCTTTTAATAGACTGTCAGAGTTTCAAATCATGTTTATTATAAATATAGACCATTGCAGTGATGATACATTGTGTTTCTTAAAATGCAGCATAACCTCAATATTTTACATTTGCATAAAACTTTTTGAGGCGATAATAAAACAGTGGACGAAAATGAGAACGTCTTTAATACTTTGAACCTTAAGTTGTGTTTCTATCTGTTAATGCTGCATAACCTTATTTATATCATATCGATCAGCTGTTCGCCGTCCGCCATATGCTTGTTAAATAAAGCCACGTGACTTTATTTACAAATTTGTTTGGAATAGTTGAGTAAACTTAAATTGCGTTGTTTGATGAAGATGATTTCTCATTTAATTATTTTTTTTCAAAATTTGGATTTAGTCCTGATATATTTTCTATTTCTTTAACGAGAGTAGAGACAATAACCCTGACTTTCTGAGCCTCATGATTCATAAAACATTATGAAATATTTTATTTATAATTTATTTGTCAAAGCGATTTGTATTTTTTTTGTTGACTTTTTGGCTTGCACCATGCAAGCGCATACGGCAAGTTATTTTTGCAATCATGTGCATTACGTTTGTGAATTATAAATAGAATCACAATTAATTTCATGGCGAGTTTAAAAGCAATTTGATGTCAAAAAAACAATTCCTTGACACAATAAATGTTCTTGAATAAATAAAGTTTAATGTCGCCTTGATCAAAGCCTATTCGAATATCAACAAGATTTTTATTTTTTGCAAAAAGTGTCGATATTGTAGATGATTGAAAAAGTATTTTTAGTCTCCGCGCACATTGTATTATATGGTATAATTATCTTTTTATATTTTAATGGCACGAAAAAATTAAAGCGACTGATTCAACAGAAAGGACATTTTGGGAAAAGTATATTATGAAATAGGTCAGGTGTGGTATTTTTGGAAATTTCACAAACTCATAAGTTTAATAAATTAAATACATAAGTCGGATAGTGGTTTTCAAAATACCCTGTTTCGTTTAAAAAAAATCAGTTAACCCAAAAAACAAACCAAAAAATTGGTATTAATCGTGTTTTGAAAACCAAGATCCGTAACGTGTCCTGATTCATTATGAATCGAGGTCATGTTGAAATCAAAGTTTGAATAACTGTATTTTAACTACATAAACATTAATCTGAAAAGCAGATTACGTATAAACAGCTTTAAAATAAGAATATTATGCTAATTATACATTTGTGATTTTTAAGCTGATCAAAAATAAAACAAAGTTCAATGATTTTATAATTGCCCACGCAAAAAACATTGAAATAGAAAACGATAAATTTAGGTTAAAATAATGTAATATGTAAGTAGATAGTTATTATTTTTTTATCTAATAGGATAAGAGCACCAATTCCCGACCGCATATACCTGTGGTCAACTGCCATTATATCGGTTGCTGGGTTTGGATTTTTCCGAACAGTTCCTAAATAATAATTAACTAAAAGAAAATAGTGAAGCTTTAATTAAAATTGAAGTAAATCGGTTGAGTAGTAGTATTTCAAATACAAGTAGGGATTTAACACGTAAAATACTGCTTTCCTGTTTTTTTAGAGCTTATTGTATTGAATCAAAAATTATCATTGTTAAATTATCTACATGATGGATCAGTTAGTTATAAAGAAAATTATTTTTATACAGTATAGTTACAAGAAATGCACATTTTTAGCGTTTCGATTAATTTGTGAGAAAAAAAATATTACGTTATTTTTGACTATAAATAATAAAAATAAAAGTAGTTACTAGGTGAGTGATCGAGAACTGGTGTTTTTACCTATTTTTATGCGGACTTTCTAAGCAATATCAATCACAAAACATCGTCACTACAAGACATAAAATTTATATTTTTTTATTAATGACAAAAATGACAATGTGTGGGCCAGTTATTTAAATAAAAATCAACAGACTCTCTGAAACATTACAAAATTTATTACCAGTTGCAATAAGGTCTGTGATGTTTTAATATTATACGAAAAATAAACAATTTTTGTATAGTAAATGGTGCAGTTGTTGGCATAGATCATTTTTGATCATTTCTTACAATGATACCATTCAAAAATCTTTTTTAAGCTACTGAACACTCCTTTCAACGTTCGCAGCACTTACTTTGCAGTGGTCAAATGGAAATGAGCTGTTAAAAGAAACGTAGTAAAAAAATATCAAAAGAAAAGTTTTGTTCTATTGAGTGATATACCTAATATGACATTAGTATCACTATTGATTTAGTAACAGATTAGTAATTTCAATCACAAACCAGTTCGATTTCTTTTGACTAGCTCCGTGTTCATAGGGTCTGAGTTTATGCATTGAAAAGTTATCAATATCATCAATTTAAAATTATTTTACATATTTCAACAAGATGTCATAATATAAAACAGACGGCGTTTTTTTTTGAAATTATTTTTTTTATATTTCAATTTAACCACAGTACATAAATCGATTATTATAAATGAATGTTACAAAAACAAACTTGACATTCAAATGAGATAAATTCATTTGATGTAGGTAGTATTATGTATATTATTATAATTAATTTGAAGAATGTATTTTTTGTATATTTAAATCTAATAAGATATATTCTTTTTTACTCTAAAAAGATTTGAATTGTTTTAATTAATGATAAACTACAAAAATTATTCTAAACATGGAAGGAGTACCTAATGGCACAAATTTAAATGTTTAAATGCTAGATGCTCCAGTGTATAGATTAGACCTTTAATCATCAAATAAATGTCTCATCATTTTTCCTTTATTATTATAATAGCAGCATTTCGAAAAACACTAATACATATTGAACTACCGTTCGAAACACTGAACCTAAAAATGTAGTTTCCGTCGTTTTCTTTACTTAAGAATAATAGCTATCCTTCTTAATATGATGAAAAATTGATAGTTTAAATGAAAGAAAGGTAATTTTGGAACATTCATTCATTGTCAACATAAATGTTTTATTCGAACAATAAAAAATCTTACCAAACGTTCCAGATTTATCGACAACGTGAATTGTGGTTTGAATTCCCATTAGTAAATCGTAATCATACATTCGCAGATAAATGACTAGTAAATGTAAATCCAAAAGTTTGAGGTCCACATCTTGACTGAATCCACAAAAATAATTCACATCAGTTCAACAATTTTATTTAAAATAACACAATCACTTAAAAAATTATTTCAGTCGAAGAGGAAAGTTCACTTATGTGCAATTAAACACAAAACAATTTGTTTATTGAACTCAAAAATAAAAGATCATGTGAAGATTAATAATCACAAGTTATATTTTAAAAAAGATCACATGCTAATTTACACCAAAAGTTTTAGAATACTTTCGTTTGAAAGCCAAAACAAATACAATTACCAAAGATACATAACAATGTAAGTTTAGAAAATGCATTTGAAGAAGACACCTTATCACAAATAGATTAAAAGCACATGATAGCCATTTCTTGTGCCAAAATAATTCGATAGCGAATTTATTAGAATGATAGCAGGTGCTGTAGCTACTATTAAATTGTTGACAAGTTACAAGTACATTGAGGTATGGCGGCGTTTATCAACCGATGCCTTTCTCCGTGTTCTGAACTTCTGATACTAGATAAAGATGTTCGGACAATAATTATTATTATAACTGTTTGAACATTGAACGTGACGAGACTATTTTCAAACTGACGCCGTGTATCGTTTATAGGCAGGTACCTGCCGCTCTTCGCACATCACATTAGTCGGTCTTTCTCTCTATGCGGTCGTTATAAAGCCAATGTACACACGCTATCCAGCTTCTGGTTTTCTTTTGACTGTTTGACTCTTAAATATACACATATTCGATGTAAAATATAACGACTGTCTGTTTTCATTACCTACACGAGGGGTGATACCCAGCATAAATGGAAAGCACATATATCCCAAATTTGTCGAAAACTGAATTCTGCAATATATGCTATAAGAAGTGTTTCGGATGTTGTATCAATTGAGGCTGCAAGAAATGCATATTTCGGATTATTTGAATGTTTAATTAGCTATGGTGTGCTATTATGGGGAAACTCTACGGATTCGAATAGAGTATTCGTACTCCAAAAAAAGAGCTGTTAGGGCTATGGCCAGAGTTTCAACTAAAGAACACTGCAAACCAATTTTTGTTAATTAAAAAATATTAACTCCGTCATTGTTTATTCTTCATGCGTTATTGGACGTTAAACAAAATATGATGAAATTAAATTGCAGCTCTGATTGTCACTCTTATAATGTAAGATATAAACATAATCTGAGATTACCACCTCACCGACTACAAAAAACAAATAGCAGTTTCGTCTGCATATCAATCAGACTATTCAATAAACTGCCTCTTGATGTTCAAAACCTTCCCCTAAAACAGTTCAAAAATCTTCTGCGGAGGAGGTTGATTGAGACTGGTCATTATTCCGTAGATTTCTTTTATTAGTGTACTATACTTGTTTATTTTTTTTAATTGTATGATGATGTTATGCCACGTAATGGTGGTATTTAAACAATTAATATATTATATTCTATTCTATTCATATATACGCACAATCTTGGGAAGCTATCACACATTTTTTGGGTAGGTATTTGTGTAACACTTCTTTTTTAATGTCTGCATACAAAATCGAAGACCTGGCCAGGGCCCCTACTCCCTAGGCAATGCAATCAGGTCTTTTCAAGTTGATGAAGGGATGTGAGTAACTTCCAGATGATCGGCTCCAGGCATCCTGTTACTTCAATGTCTTATGTGATATTGTAACAACATGATTACTTTGACTAGATGCTGCAGCATCGCCTTATCTGACTCGTTAGCTTTATTGTAATGAATAGGTTATAGATAATTAATTGATGATCCAAGTTTTTTGATGGGTCAGGAAAGAGAAATGAAACGTGACGTAGTTATTTTAAATTTTATCTTGTTAAATGCAATAAATTACAATAAACAACTGTTAGTAGAATTTTTGTTCCAAAATACGTATTGAAGGAGAAGGAGAAGCGATACACTGGTAAAGCTTATTTTCAATTGTTCCTCAACCAAATAAATCTCCTTCAATACAATAAACAACGAAAGAAATAGTATATTGTGCGACTAGTGAGACAAGGAGAAGATTCCATGAGCGTGAAATTTGCCGCACATAATATTTTATTCAACTAGCACGAGTAATATGTAATCGGGGCCCTGATAAAAGAGGGAAAAATAATAAATCACTTCATTGATTGACGTACCCACCGCCCTCGATGCACACAAGATGGCCCTGACTTTCGCTGAATTGCGATGCTGTTTTCATACATACAATACCGCCTACCACGTTCCTATTGGTCCAGAAGCTGTGCAGTTTTTTTTTCATTATTGTACGGCTTGGGCTTGCTACTGCGTTCCTATTGGTCCAGAAAATTCATTATCGTACAGTACGGCTCATTATTAGCACTCTACGCGTCAACATGAAGTGATTTATTATTTCTCCCGAATTTAGCAGGGCCCCGAAATTACATATTACACACGCGTGTTGAATAAATAATATTGTTGTTGGGAAATTTCATACAAATTTTCAAATAAAATTTTCGTTCAATGAAAAGTTTTTTTTTCTTGGTGTGTGCAGTTGCCTACTCTGCCTAATGATTAATCCGGCACTGGACCTGGCTGAAGGTTAATGAGCCCTATAGTCAAACCTTAGATTTTTCCTACTGCATCTTACTAAGTTTCAAACGGTTCAGGATCCTCAAGGAAAGACACTCAGTCCATTGGTGAGAGACTTTATAAATCTCTTAGTTCACCCAAAATACTTGTTTCCCTTAGTTGTATATTTCCGAACAGAAGGCAATCAGCGTTTGTGACTTGCCGTCCAAATTATTTGTTCGCAGTAGAGTTGGTACTTATACTCGTATGTAGGAATAATTTTGTTTTGCTGTAAATTTTATTATTTGAAAAGATTTATTTTCTTAGCACCCGGTAAATTATAAATATATACAGAAGGCTTTACTATTTCTTGGCAATACTTACTAATAGCGAATGTTTGTCTCTGTTAATTTTGTCAGTTATTTCAGTCAGACACATTGACTGAAGTTCAGTGACGTAGTATGTGTCCACTTGATGCGAATTATAAGATAATATTTTATATCATTTGAATACTCTGTCTGTTGTCACTGAAAATTACATGTGTATTTTCTCTTGATATATTTACATTAATTAATTAATTAAAGTCTGATTTTCCTTTTAATGTTTTTCATTTATTACAGTAATGTCGTGTTCACACAAAATCAAACGTCAAGTTCAGAAACTTCTTAGAATGTGAATACTGAATAGATTAAATGAAAATTGATTTTTTTATGTATTTCTAAATCTGCAATCTCGGGTGTAGGTTTTGTCTGAACCTGTGATGTCACCTTAATATATTTAGAAATTCATTACTGATAGTGACTATCATATTTTGAACAAAAACCTATATCCATAAAAATAAAGTCATTATTTATATTTTTGACTCTTCTAATATAAAACCTAGGAATTATAATTTAATCTCTTTACGTCAATTATTTATTTTAAAAAAACTTTTTCGGTAGGTACAATGTTATCATTGGTGTTACAAATAATTATTAATTATGAATGAGAACTGTTTCATCTAAAACTTCTAGATTAATTTTTTGATTGCTTCTTTTTAGGTAATTTTTCCTCATTTCAAAACATAATTCAGTATATGTTGTGTTCTATGTCCGTTAAAATTTTAATTAAGTTGAAAGTAAAGGGTAATCTTGGACTGATATTTAGTGCAGTTAATTATTTATTCCACCAACGTTTCGATCAAATTTTGATCAGTCCAAGATTACCCTTTACTTTCAACTTAATAATTCAGTATACTTCTTTAATAGATATTGTATCAGGAATTTAGAGAGTTTCCTTAACACTAATTCACGTAAAATTTCCTTTATAAAAGTTCATAGTTCCTTAAACATAAAGTAAAAATCAAAATGCCGTAGACTTAATAAACAGACTTAATAAATCAACAAGTCTTCAGAAATTACGTAATAGTTGATATTACAGACGTTGTGAATTTTCGATCATAAAGAAGTTTTAGGAATTGGGTTATCGTATAATCGTTTTATTTTCCTAAATTATAAATAAGCATATTTCAAAGTTAAATACATAAATCAGTTGCTTGTAGGTTATATTTGTTTCGCGAAAAAGTTGGAAGATTTGATTATAATTAATTTCCTAGAATTACACTGACATGCATAAAAGATATCTTTTTGCTTTCTCAGCGTCTAAGATCCAATTTATGAGAAAAAATTGATTGGTAAAAATGTTTAATCTTCCGATTTTATTAAACAGGGAATTTATAAATATTATTATAATGCAAAATTATGTTTATTTTTGCAGTGTGTACATTTTTGTGATGTATTAAAATGGGAATCCTTAAGATAAGAAGATAGAGATGCAGACCAAATGTAAAGTGGTAAGGTAAATGGGGCCATTTCCTGACACGTTAAATATGTTACATAAACCTAGATTACACCTAATTATATGATCCAGCAATTGTAATTAGAGGACGATTGAAATCAAGACGCTAACGGCAAGCGCTTGAAGCAAATTAAAACAATATCAAAATATAACAGACATGGAAGCATGTTAATTATTAAAGATCTATGCACCAGACGGAGTTAGCGTCGCTTCTGAAAACAAACCTTCAAATCAATATTTCCTAAACTTTAAATACTCAAAATCCCGCTTCTGACAGGAACTACTAAACTATAATTAAATAAATAACTCAACAACTAAAACTTCAGTTAAAAAAATTAATATGGACTATGTGAAGCATGGATTAATTTTTACGAATATTGCATTTGAATCAAACAAAATATTTATTCAAAATGTTATATTTTTCAATTTATTTTCTGAATATCGTCTGATTTTTGACAAATTGCAACGAGCTTCATTCCCCCAAATTATCGAATTTTTAACCCCGACTATCTGCGTTTATTTTCCGACATTAATTTTTCTACGAAATTAGCAATCTCACGGCATATTTATTTTTAAACATCTAGATTCTAGACAATGGATGCATTCTCAGCTAAAACTGTTTCTCGAAACCGAGTGGCGATGAATTTAAATTTAAGAGTCCAGGAATATTAGTTAATTAAAACGCGAGAAAATTGTTTCTTTGTTTGACGCTAATAAGAAGTCGGTGAACCTTATAAACCAACGGTGTTTTATTTTTCCAGAAAAGCATTAATATTACATTTTCGCAAATGGTCTAGTTCAAGTTTATGTTCGATCCAGAAAATATTGTTTGATATAAAATATTATTATCAAGGATTTCTTCTTAGAAAATTCTAAATTTATTTGTAAAAGATAGAGATTTACTAAAACTTAAAACTTTTTGGGATCTTTTCAAGACATATTCAAATATTCGTATTCAGTCAGTAATAAATGAAACATTTACTAAAAATATTCTTAGGAACACTTTAAAAATTCAGAAATTTTGTTTTTCTTGAGAGCAGTACAAATTCAACAGTGAACTGTTTTAACTGTTTTTATATTACATATTGTACATATATTAATTGTAAACAAAATATTGCATGTTTGAAAAAATAAAAATATTAATTGATATTATATCATCTTGGCACGTATCTTCGTATTATTATTTTCAGTCTGCAAAAGTTATTTATTTTTTTAACAAACTTTTCCACTGCCACCTTTCCAAAAGAAACAGTTCCATATAGCTACAATCTGCCACCATTTGTCTTCATTCAACCAATTTCAATTTTTAATAAAACAGATCTACTTTTCCACATCATTGCCAGCTGCATCCGTATCCACCGTATACACACCATCATCATCGTCTCAAACATCATAATCAAAGATCTCATCTTACAACAACAGAACTCCACCGGAATAGATCATCATCCAAAGTTACAACTTAACTAAATAATTAGCCGTATTCTGCTATTTGAGTTCTAATCACTGTGCTTAGGTAACCACAGTGATTAAAAAAATTGGTTGTCTGTAAAGTCGGTTTACGGACGATGGTTTTACGTGATAACGTATTCTGTAATACATAACCTAAACCTCCCAAAATTTGGTTTCAATCCGCTTATCCTTGGTGTCGGAATGATAAGAAATGTCAAAAGTGACGTTTGCAACTGTCAAAGTATTATGTTCTAATAATAATTAGTTATTCCAATACTTAACTTAGAAGGCGTTGCATTTCACAAAAAACTAATGTCAAAAAATTGAATTAAACATTAGAAATGCAGCCGTTTTCATGTTAAGACAAGACATACGTTATCTTCTAATTTCCATGTACGGCAAACAAAGACGACCGACTGCGTCGCGCCATGCATTAGACAACATTGCATTTATACAGCTATTTTTCTATATAAATTTGTATAAAAAAACTGTTTAGGCAAATTCTGTTATACGAAATCTATGTAAAATGTTCTCCTCTTTCGTTTAAGACTGGTTTCAAACCGATCTGATTTAAATTGAGCGAGAAATTAGCAAAAAGCACGCACAGGGTCAGGCGGAACGTTGTTACGAACGTTAGGAACGTTAGGATTTAGGAACGTTACACTTTTTCGTGCATGCAGCCGGTGTTTTATCAATTTATAAGATTGGTGATTCATCAATTTATAAGACGTTATCACGTCAAAAATGTATTAACACTGTCTGTAATCACTTATGTTTAACATGGAATTCAGGTAAAGCATTAATGACAAGTGATTAGGCGAGGGGGAGTATGGAGTCGTACAATTAACTACCTATTAAAAAAATATATAGTCTTGGAGCGAACCATGTGTCAGTTCAGGAAATTTACCATTGTACTTTTAACAGTGTTTCTGTGTGTGCCGTGAAACGGTTAATAAGAGTATAGTATTTTAAAAATATCAATTTCATAGACAATGTCAGCAGGAGGGAACCGTTGATACGCTGTCATATCGATCAATTTTGTCTGGCTCTATAATAACTAGCGTCGAACAGCATGAACTGCAGAGTGTTGCTGGCCACAGAGTTTGCGGAATTAACAGAACGGTTGCCAAACTAAAACGGTAGTGTACACGTCATACGCGTCGCGACGCTAAATGCACATGGTGTCATTATTTCAAAAGTTCGGTTACTCTATAAAAAGAATTTTAGTTTTAATAAACGTATAATTTTTTTAAAGTCTTTCCCACCAACAGATAAAACAATCCCTATATTCTTGGACAGAAAGATCTATTAACGTATCTTGTTTATGGGAAATAGTATAGAACAGTTTGGCTGTACTTTTGTCTATTTTTTACCATTCCAACCCACAAGTGGGGAATGATACTAGTTTAGGTCAAAAAATCACTTTTCAAAAATTTTACAATATCTTTCCGTTTTGAGGTCCCCCGAATACAAAAAACATATTTTTGGAAAATCTCTGTGCGTCTGTTAGTCTGTGAACACGATACAGGTCAAACGGATGAGCGGATTGTAACCAAATTTTGGGAGGATGTTTGGTATGCAAATATGAAGAGCCCTATTGTTTTTGGGGAAAATCGGCGCATGCGCAGAAGAGATATATGCTAAAACGGTATTTTTTATATACTAATGGTATACTTTGCATAACGGTTTATTATTCTATTTATTTTTTCAAGAAAGTTTTGTTAAAAAAATTTTTTTCTTAACTTTATAGTTTCGGAAATATTTTGAAAATAAAAAAAAATCATCCGTTCTTTTGTTTTATGGATCTGTCAGAAATAAACTAGTTAGGCATGCTTTGATTAATTTTTACATGACGTGGAACATACTATGTAGGTAACCATGGCAACGAATAGTTAATATCATATTGAATACTAGCCATTTTCCGCGTCACCTCACGCGGTATCAGAAATTTTATTTTCTTTATTATAATCAAATATCAACATTTTTGAAGTTGGAATGGTCCCGTCGTCCAATTGGCTGGAATTTTTATTATCAAAACGGCCTCTGACAAGTCGTTAGCCAGGACTAGTTACTTTTATGTAGATCTATATGATTGTCTCTGGACAAAATGAAAAATTGCCCGTCAATTGGATAACAGAACCATTCCATCTGTACTAATAAAGCCTTCGCAGTAAGTCATTCACTACCTGAAAATGTTTTTACCTTGTCGGACCGATTTTGTTAAAATAGTAATTGATCCAACTGGGCACATTTTAAATACACTCCATGTGCTGATGAATACCAAATTGTTCAGGATTGTGACCAAAGTCTATATTTTATGGTTCAACTCCTAGAATAATATGTACTATAATTTTGTAGAGACACATTAATAACAATTTTTATGTAATTTATTTAAAAAAAAAACTCAAATTTCCTGCGATCGCTGCAGTGCAATTTTATCGCAATTTGAAATAATAAACATTTAAATTGGCAGACCGACTTGTATATCATAAAACGTATAAGCATCGATTTAGAATAGAGTTAGAGATATAGCCGTTTTCTGTTCGTTAATCCGATGTTACCGTCGTGTGGTGGTAACGCATGATGCGAATGAAAAAAAAACTCTGCAATTAATGTTCGTCAAAAATTCGTATTTTTTAAGCTGTATGAAAATGGAGCCTAGGGAGATGGAACCAAACACATCTGGCATTTAGCCCTATAATAATTTTATTCACGTATAAAGTAGCTATACAAATGTTATGAAAATTTTGTTGTCAACTTAAAAAATGTAAGACGTTTTGACACATACAAGTAAATATAGATAGCGGTATAAAAAATTCATATTTTATACACGCCTTTAGAGTTGCATTCAAACGTTATTCTGAATGTATATTATATTTACATGCCACATTAACCTTAATGAATGTCAAATTAAATTATTTATGTACTGCAGATACAAAACTTGCACTTTAATTTTGAATCGTTATTCTCTATGTTTATGATATTTCCATCTCAAAAATAGTAGTGCACGTATCTCGTTTGTATTGAAAGGTATTTATCACGAGAAAACAGTGTTAACACGAGTAATTTAACTATATAGTTGAGTGACAATATCATTACAAACAAGATACACACTACATTTTTTGCACTTACCTCCCAGTAAAAACTGATTTTCACATTAAAATGTGTATATTTGTTATATTTATTATTTTTCAATTCGGCCATATTGAATACATAATATGTGTACTATTTAAAATATTTTGTGAAAGAGAAAGTGAAATTATAAATTAGCAATTTACTAACAAATTGAACATAATGAAGAATAAAAATTGTACGAGGATAACTTTTCCGTTCACTTTCGGTAGCCAAATTATAAACAAAATATTGTGCGTCATCGTTAATTGATGTATAAATTGTAAACAAACGATTTATGTCTTATTTAACCAAACTCAATTTTAAATACATTCCTGTATACATTTAAAGCATTAAATTAATAATAAAACAAAGGTTTATACATAAAATTCAAACCGATTAAAATTCTAGACTGAGACGAGAGATGTAACGAATATTCGACTTACTATTCTCGATAGTCGGGCTTTTAAATTTTACTCCGCTGAATCACGAATGTCTAATGATAGATGAAATTGAGAGCAGGAAAAATTTCCACTATACTCAGGCCTGCAATCCTAGATTTTGAATATCAAAAACCAATAGGAAATGTCTTCGGGCATCTACCAATGAACTTGCATACTACAAAAATGACGTCACAGTAGGTAAACATGGCGGCTCGTGTTTGTTATTCACCCGCGAACCGTAAATTATATATAGCCGAAAGTTGAACTAATCCGAGACTGTATTCGACAACAATAAACATATCGCTTGATTGTTCTGTCGGTGTTCTATTTTATATTAACAGAATCTATATAACGGACGCAAACACTGACGTCATAAATCAAAAAATCTACAGCATCCGTTTTTGCAGTGTTTACATATGTTTGCTATAGTTCACGAACACTACATAAATATATATAATATGTATTTTTTTTTTGTTGACCAACATTATTCCAGTATGCTCTTTTCGTTTCCGATTAGTTTATTTCAAATCATAAATGTCAAAAATTAACAGCTCTGTGGTAGGATAATCACACAGCCGCAAGAAGTGTGCTTCGAGCTTCAGTATCGTAATCGTCAAAAATCAAAATGAAAACTATTTTGTTCTATTTTCAGTGATTTTGAATTTGTAAAAAATACAACATTCAAAATAAAATTGTAATTGAGAGGTTAGAGTATACAGGCTTTATAAAGCGTCATAACCAGTAACTACCGAAAACAATCCATCGAGGAAGTATCTCCATACGGAAAATGTTTAAATCACCTTTGATCATATCACCTGTCTCAACTAATAAGCCTAATTACGCGACATCTGTATCTATATATTGATTTATTGTTTACTCAATACATAAAGACATCCGAAATATAATAACGTTAAATCTTAACTACGCAATATGTCAATTTGGGAATATTTAAGATAAACTTTTATAATTTATTAAAAACTGTGGTCAAAAACTAAAAATAACTTACAGAAAATAAACTAAACAGATGTTCATAAGATTTCAAATAAGTAGTAGTTAGTAGCAAACTAGGATTAACGACACAGGAAAAAACGAACACAGACCTACCGACACCACAGTCAAAAGATATTTGGATTATGGATTTTTATCATTGAGTAAATCAAATAAGAAAACATACTTTTTTGTATATTTTCTACAAACGTAAGTCAGTTTAAAAGGCCCCTAACATATTTCGATTTTTAATAGTTTTAGGTCAGATACCGTTCTGCTGTATTATTGATACCATCCGCTTAGTGTAAACATTCTAAATACATCAAACTGTTTGTCGGTACGTGGTGTCGACCCGTGTCTGTGCGAAGAGTAAATTGAACTTGTTGGTGACAGACAGGCAGACATACAGTTTCTTTCTGTTTATTTTGTCGCACTGTAACTCATCGAAAGCTCTTTCTCTTTAGCGTTATTTCGATGATACGCTTCTATTCTTTACGACGCGATGTCTCATTTCTGTGAATTTATATTTACGGCAGAAATTCTAGCTTTCCGGGAGGCTAGGCGTCTCTGCAAGTGCAATTCAAATGCGGGATTTCTAATTTATTATTTACTTTCAGAGAAGATCTAAGGCATAAAACCAATGCTTATGTTTGCTATTTTAAACTTGATCACTCATCTAATATTTTTAGTTTTCTTTTGTAAAAATGAAGATATATTATTTCGTTGCATAAACTCCGTCCTATATAATATATATATTTTTACTTTAATCTATAAATTTAATAGTTTCGACTACAAGATTACGTTATGTTACGTTTATACGGAAGTTGAAAGAATTTATGGCTTGTTTTGTAGGTTAAATAATTCTTTATGTTGATATTTGTATCTTACAAACTAAGTAATTAGTTTTTTTTTTTTTAATCACTATCTGCCATAGTCATCTGGGCCAAGTTATTTTTTTTCCTTTCATAGCAATACTTTCGCTTAGGTACAAATTTTTGGAAATTTCTTTATAAAAGCCGCCGTTTCTGTGAATTCGCTATAAGCTTAGCGTGAATTTGACTCTATTCAATAAATAGAGTAACTGTGATCCATTGAAGTTAATGATAGAGTATTTGGAAAGAATTCCGTGGCATAAGGATCGAAAATGAATTTCAGTATTGCTTCATTTTCGATCCTTATGCCACGGAATTCTTTCCAAATACTCTATTACAAGCTTAGCGTCAAATGAGTGTTGGGTTTCGAATTAGTCAAGGATAAAGTAATAATTTCTTAACAAAAATAGTCTTTGTGTATATGGCAAAACACCTACACATAATTTGTGTTGTACATGTAATTTTGCGTATGATGTATACTTTGACATATTTTTAAGTGTCATATTATAAAAATATCGTGTCATTAATCTCTTGTGTATGTTTCTTTTTATCATACAAATTAGAAAACATCTGTGGTTTTGTGTTAAAAATTTCTGTTACGTGTATCAACAACTAACAAGCGACGTAAAAATTTTGTCAGTAAATTATTCGTTATAGAAGCTCTTTCTTGACTGTAAGAGCCAGTTCAGACATTGCGACGCGCATTAAGCCGCATAAAACGCGCCACGAATCTAAAAGGCTCGGAAGTTAGATGCGAATGCGGGCTTGCGCTTGTACAGTCTGTTGAAAAACTACAAACTCGAAACTCAACAAAACTAACATAGCAATAACAACTTGACAATAGCGTACTCGACTGTACTTTAAAGCAGGAAAGCGACAAGTGACAAAGGCAACGAGCGATCACGGCCAATCACCGACGAGTGCACGTTCCGTGCAGGTAGCTGGGAGGTGGTGGGGGTCTCAACGGCTCTAAAATGTGCCTTTGCGACGCTGTTTGTGACTAACTTCCGAACCTTTTAGATTCGTGGCGCGTATTATACCTATAATTTCTCCCGATTCGACGTCAAGATTATAATATAGGTGGCTATACTCTGGAAGGGACATGGAGCTTCCCTATTCAATATAGGTAGGCACCTAAATCGTTTGTTTTCCTTCGGTCGACGTAGGATTGGGAGAAATATGGATTCAATGTAGGCGAAGCCTTAGGAGGACAGTCGTCACACAGTCGTGCTATTATACTTCGACCAATTCTTCCTAACATATTCTTTTAGTTTTACACTTCGGTGAGACCTGTGCAGTGCGATCCTTTCGACAAAATTAATGTATGCAAGGGTCTTTATAACGTTAATATGAATAGAGCGAGAAGAGTACATTTTAAAATAACTTTCAGTCCTGGAGAAACTAACACTTTGGAATATAAAAACGTGTACTCGTCAATCGGCGTTTCCTGTTTCTTTGATTTAAAAGTAATATATTACAATTAACGATCATTCCACACTTAAAATAATGCATGCATGTTGATAAACAATAACTTTTTGATTCGGAATAGCGTACACCAACTAATAACCTCGCAAGTTTAAGAGATCTAATAGCTGAACTGGTACAATACATTATGCAAGCATTCAAGAAAATTAATGTTAAAAAACTAAAACCCGACTGCGTAAAATTTGAAAATTAAATCGTATTTTATATTTTATATCGGTTTTCAGGAACCTGAAGAAAAAAATTCTGTATTCGAGTTCCCAATTAGTAACAAGAATATTAGGAGCACTGTGGTTTGAACCTAATAAAAAATAGAGAATAGTTACTTCTTACCACAACAAGTTTATTAGTGGATGTACATTTCGAGAGCTATGCTCTCATCTTCAGCAATACACTAAGTTTAGTGTATTGCTGAAGATGAGAGCATAGCTCTCGAAATGTACATCCACTAATAAACTTGTTGTGGTAAGAAGTAACTATTCTCTATTTTTTATTTCCCAATTAGTGTTGCAAAATTAAAAAAAAAACAAGTCAACTGGGCGACAAGAGCATTCCAAAAAATGTTTATTCAGGGTTCATATAGATGCAATGGTCCTGTATATAATATAATAAATCCTTTAGCCCCATTTGTAGAATAAAATTAACTAAACGTGCCGGAACGACAGTCTAAATAGAAAAACAGGTTCCAATTTTCTGTCAACACTGAACGGTACTGTGACTTCATTTGTATTCTCGTCTTCTGAATCAACGTTCAGAAATAAAAACGTATTCATTAATTTGACCGAACACTGTTCAACATGACTAACTACGTACTCCATTGCGTACAGTTCGGCGGTCGTCTTTATTCTTATATAATTTCAAAATTTATGTAAAAAATTAAAATGTATATTTTTTGGCCTAAAACCGATAGTCATAGCTGAACGTTGGGAATCTTGTCTTTTAAATAAAGAAAATCTACCTAAAGATTCATTACTTCCATGTAGTGCCAGATTAAGACTCTTTGATACCCTAAACATTTCTTGGTTATGGGCCCCATCTCTAATATATGTTCAGTTTAAAAAAAAAATCCAGTTGGTAGAAAAAAGTTAAAAAACATAGATTTTTAGGAAAAAAATTGAATTTTACAATTAAGGCTTTCATTGAAAATTTGACTGTCTATAAAATCGAACCTTAGGCATTTTTATACAATTAATAGAAAAAATTGTCCAAAACTTTAAAATTAAAAATAATTTGAACCCTGAAGAAAATAAATAAAGATAAATTATTATTTATTTTTAACTTTAATACTTATACCAGTACCTATAGATCAAATTTTTGAGAACATGACAAAAAGAAAAAAAATTGTTGACACGGTTTAGTGAGGTACTTTTCATTTCTGAGTTGCTTCTTGGTGCCCCCTGAGACGTGATGCCCTAAGCAATTGCTTAATTTGCTTATAGGTTAATCCGGCACTGCTTCCATGGAATAAATAAAGAAGCACTGGATTGCGAATTTCATACGCCTAATTGGAATAGTTTCCGAGATAAGATTTCGATTTTGGGCATTCACTGACTGACTGACTCATAATGTAGAGCATTTTGTGTGGTTCTGCAGCGGCCTCTAATCATAATGAAATTGAACTAGTGTACTTTGATACGGTTTTACACCAGTGTGTGTAAGTTTATGAATCGAACATCCCTGTAATAATTATTATGTCATGTCGGTTTTACTATAGTTACAATGTAGATACTGAAACAGAGTAGGTACTAATGTGTACAGGAATCAGGAAAAAGTTATTTGTATGTTCAAAACGAGGAAATGTATTTTTAGTTGAGTTTTTTTTTGTAATATTTATCTTAATCAATAGCTGTAAAATGTAAAAGTGGAAATTGTTGAATGATGTTAAAAATAAAACACACTTGCTCTGATTAATAGTTCATTAGTTCCTGTATAGAACAGTCATTAAACTAATATCCTAAATAAGATTCACTGTTTTGTTTTTCTTTTGCAAAAACACAGAATATGATCACAGATATTGGTATAAGTTAACCCAAATTACTTTTAGAACGGAATTAACTACAAAGAAGTAATTATGGGAGCATTTGAGTAATTTAGAAATACACAACTCCTGTAACCAATGGCGTAGATACGGGAGAGGGGTGCCTAAAGGGTCTGAACCCCCTCGGAAAATGTCTCGACGTTTCACATTATTCTAAACAATTTGGCACCATCTTTGTAAATGTTTACATATTATTGTTAGTAGGTATGTGCGCGTGTGGCGGGCAATAACTTTCGAAAGAGTTATTTGATTAACAAAAAAATTGTTATGCACGTTGGAAACCACCACCGCACGAAGCCTATTTAAAATTGATGAGATTGGACCATTTTAAGGACTGTTTTTAGGTGATTTTAGGCCCAAAATTCCAGAAAAAATTATCTGAAAAGATATTTAAAAATTAAAATTTGCCCAATAATAGCAATTAAACAGTGCCCCGAAAATTTTAATAAAGTTGACCAGGCAAGGGAGGACTTCGAAATTTTCAGAAAACACTAGTTTGCGAAAAGCGAATTACTGAAGATTATAAACTTAAATAGTGTTAGGTGCAGATACTGAATATTGAAATTAGAAGAAAATAATTGTTTAAATGGAGGTATTTTTTATTTTGTCCAAAAACAAACTTTAGTTTTCAGGATAAAACCTTCTGTACGTGCAAATACGCAATGTTGGCGGCAGGGTTTTGCACTGCGACCTGAGGCTTTTTGTTGTTTATCTTTGTCTGGTTTATACGATTACAGCAACAATATGACGTCAATTGTATATAGGCAAAAGCAGGACACAAGCTGTACACATGTCTATACTAAACGTGCTAATAGTAATTGGGCAAATACACAAATTTAACTTTTGGAAAGTCGCCCAAAACTGTTGTTTTATTGATACTTCATAAAACTTTTAGTCTATTACGTCATACATCTATCTCGCTAAAGTCTGTCAACTCAGCGCCTTCAAGCGATTATTAATTATTTATTCATTATTTAATGCCGTGAACAGTTAGGTTTATTAGGGACTAATACGAATCCATATTTTTGTAAAATAATTATATGAAAACCCAAATGATTCTTTTATCAGTTCTCCAAATCGGACTAGAACCTAAAAACTGGAGGCTTGTAATAAGAAAACTTTTGTACGTAGAAAGGATAATTTATTTATAAAACGTAACAACAACAAATAAGTATATGAAACTAGAATTACAACTATTGAAGTAGGTATATTGTTTTCTGGCCTACCACCTATAAAATAGCTACTGATTCATTGTGGAATAGGACGGTAAAGCAAAACAAAAATAATCGCGCTATGCCATTTCCACAGTAAATCACTGTTGTCTGTATTTTAAAACTGGCATTTGACGTTTTCGAAAATGAAACGAAAAGTACCTGTTTTATATGGTGTAGGCCAAAAAATACCATAATATGTACCTCGTGCGTCATGGATCTTGTGACTTAAAACTCGCGGGCGCTTGTTTTAACATGTCACAACTCGTCATAATACAAATCATTACGACACTAGGTACACAATCTACTATTACAATTTATTGGTCTTATATAGTAATATTAAAATTTGAAGAGTTCAGGGGCGGTTTTATCCATGATTATTTTAATAAGAGTCGTTACGAAACATTTTGTCATTTATTCAAAAAATTTGCAGTAGTTCTTCGGTTATCCATGCACAGTATAAAACGCGTATTCGCTTCGATAGTGTAAATGAGGCGACGTAACACTATGTATTAAGTGACAATACATAAATAAATTTATTCTGTAAACGAAGTGTTACTGTATTTTGAAAAATATTTAACGACGATGGTAAGAAAAAAATGATACTATGCCATAACTAAACGTAAAAAGGTTCAGGCTCAGATTAATTTTCAGCGTCACAAACTGAAAACGCGCAAAATACAGCTTCCATGGAACTTAACTGCCTGTCGATGGCCCTATGGAACTATAATAACAGAAGCGATAATTAAAAAAAAAAATAAATAAATATCTAAACAAATTATTCATCAGTTTTCTTTCCAAATTTTTCTGTACTAATATAAGTTAAAAGGTCGGTCATTCCACTAAATTCAGTTCTACTTTGTGGCGGATAGTTTTTTGGTATTTTCGGCAAGATTGAGCCCATTTTCGTCCTAAATTCCGCAAACTGAAACAATTAAAACACATGAGGTGTCTACATAATGTAAAATCGAAGACTATTATTTTTGATGGAGCTAAAAATTCACAGTCAAATGGAGTAGGTATCCTACGAAAGGATATTTTTTCATAGCGATTGTTTATAAGACTTACATTAGTTGCACCCGATAGCTTCCATATAGAATAAAAAAGTAAACCGCATCCAGTGAATGCGTAAAGTGTTCCCCAGCCAAGTGCTCGGAGGGCTATATGTGCTCCCGTATCTGCCATTTCGATGGATCCAGCCATTCCTTTATTAAAATATTTGGGGTCTTGCTTTTTAACTGCGGCTACAGTTGAGCCAAAACCTACTATTGCAGATAGGCCAGCGACTGATGCCAGAAAAACGCCAGCTAAAAAATAAATTATTAGATGTGTTAATTGGATACATTTTTAATTCAATTAGTTTGATAGTAAAAATATACAAAGTGTAATTACAATTTGCGGATACGAATCTACGGCTTAACGTACCTTTAACTTTAAATTTCTTATCTTCTTCATTATTCGACAAATTCAATAAATTTAGTTTTTGTAAATCGAATGTTTTTTCTTCTGAAACGTCTGGCATTGCAGGTTAGGTTTTTGACAGTTCACAAAAAATCGTGTGCTGAATCGTGTGTTTATTTTAACCTATAAAAACAGTGATTAGTAGAAAATTGAAGCAGCATAAATTTTCATTTTTAAACAGTTTTGGTTAGTCAACGTATCACAGGTATATATATTTCTTTATTGTCTTTTATATTAAGTATATTTTAAGGAGTTCACATTTCTTTAAAATTTTGTAGGCAGACAAATTGAAAATGACTTCGATACAAGTACCCAAAGCAAAAATCGAATATATTCAGTCGTCCAGATTTCAGAGCAAGGCGTTTTCTATTGATGTGAACGACAGTGAAATACATTGCGATGTATTAAAAATGAAAGATTGTTTCTTTATTTGGATATGTTCAGGCGCTAACCCTAACTTCACTAATTTATCGATAGCAACGCAGACTCGGTACGAAAAGGATCCGTTGGCTACAAAAATTATTGGAGACGAAGATATGTGTTCAATGAATATGGCACGTAGGTTAAGTAAAAAGTTAAACAAAATAGTTTATGTCAGTTGTAATGTTGTTAATGATACCATGTTCCCAACTGCATCTCTTATAGAAAAAGCTCTCTTTATGAAAATTAAACAGGAACCTAACTTCTTTTCGTAATTAATATATATTTGACGAACAAAGGGGGCTGATTTAACAGTGTCCTTAAATAATTTACAGTTTCAATTTCACGTTAATATACAAAATACTCAGAGCCATTAAATATACATGGAAAAATATATTGTTTATTTATATAAATATGTTTTATTTCATTTCTCTTGCTCAAACTATTCAAGATCCCACATTTTTTCTCTTAATTGTTTTAAATGTTTTTCGTTTCCGAGTTCGGAAGCATTGCCCGTCCGGGTTAGCGTATGTCCGAGTTTGTGAAGCTGTACCATATAAAGAAATTTTTAATAAATTAAAAAATAACATCTAACCAGAATTTATTTATTAAAAAAATTAAAATAATCTTAATACATTTTTCTACTATTATATTATATAATTTTAAAATTCATAATAAAATATTAACCAAAAGTACGTATTTTATTGTCCTAAGTAAAAGTCGTCATCGATAAAAAAATTCAATAAAAAAAATGTACGATTGAATTTTAACGTAATGAAACTCGACGCTTTCGGATATATAAATTTGGTCTTTAGTTTGGATAAAACGGCAAAAAAGGAGGACGCAACAGTATAGGTACTTTGTATCAACTAGTTTCATAATATTATTAAAATATTGTACTGTAAAAATTCATACCCGTATGTTTAACAGCAAACAGTTATTTAGTAATTAACGGTAACAATTAAATATTTTTAAAACAGTAAAATTGAATAATGATCAATTAATGGCAATTTCATCACATGAACAACGGTGTCTCAGAAATAAATAAAAATACGGTACTAATTTTATTTTGCAATTACAGTAGAACTTCGATTATTTGACCTCTGATTAACCGGCCGACAGTGTGTTCCTTCAATAACAATTGTTGGCCGCCGGGGGGGGGGGGTTGCACCGTTGCATTAGTGTATTTTCTGGTTTAAAAAGTAGATTATAACGATAATACAAAATTCAGAGCAAAGACGATATTTACGCGAAAACGTACTCGTACGTTGTGAAAAATGCTGCATATTGGCAAGGTTGAGCCTGAAAAACCAATAATGTATTTTTTAAACAATTTATTGGATAGTTGAGGTTCTACTGTATTTTTTTGTATTGCATAATCTCAAATGACGACGTCTATAATAATATAGCTATAAAAATCTTAAATTATATTTCTTATAATTAATTTGATAGAGCAAAATACAGTCTTTTAAAGTGAATATGGAATATTATTTCTTTTTTAATATCAGAATGATAAAGAAAACATGGAGAAAATAATAAAAAATTACTAAAAAAGGTCGAGCTAATAGATTTCACTTCATAAAAAAATCATCAAATTTCCAGATTAGCGCGAACCTACCACATTTGCTTTTGAACTTACTGTCGGACACAAAAATATCTTTGTTTCGTAAAAAAAATTGTCAATTTGTGTGAATTAAAATTTATTTAATTAGTTTGTATTTTGCCCCATTTATAAATCAGTCTTCAAAATGAAAAATATCAATAGTCAAAATGGAAAAGTAGTAAATAAAGATACCACACTGGCACTAAAGAAAATTCTGGTGTGCCAAAATTCGATAGAACTTTTAAATGAGTACCATAAAATCACAAAAACTACATTCGTTTTTCCAAAATGACTATCATAAAATATAAATAAAATATTAAATCTCAATAATCAAAAAAAAATAATAATTCAAGTGCAGTGTTCTGAAATTACTTTAAATATGTTCAAAACACTATAACAATCCGTTTTCTCGAAGTGTCTTACAAAAACTACATTTATTTAATGTTCTGGACTGGATTAATGATGCATTAGCATCTAAGGCCACAATATCTTTACCTGTACAGTGTACATAGAGTTGTCCCAAAAGTCTGCGCACTTCAGTGAAACAAAGTTCACTTGAAACCTAAATATAGAAAATCTAAAAATATTTCAATGGTTTCTCAAATCAAAGAATTGAATATCGTTCTAGATCCAAGGCGTCTCGTTCTTCTATTCAATTTTCTTGTCTAAGATTCATAAATTAAAGGTTTATCACAAAATAAAAAAAAGTCTCGACATTAACCCCTGAAATGGTTGCAAATATATTCCACTAAAGTCAGTCAATTTGCGGAACAACTGATGGGACACGCGTGAAAAAAATTTAATACTTACTTGCTTTTTAGATAAAAATATGCGTACATTACGTTACTAAAATATATGTATAAGTATGTACAATGTACATATATATTTTTTTTTGATTTATCATATTTTACTGAAATACGCAGAAACTTCTGGGTTTTGAATTAAAAAAAAATTGTAAAAAACTCAGGGAATATTCAATTATTTGCTTGTTCGTATTTGTTCATATTATTTTGGCAAATGAAACGTTATTGTAATATTGCTGTAAGAGTCGAAGGCTAATCAGTAATCAATAAATGAACAAACCTGAAGTTTTATATTAATTAAAATACAGTTACAGTACGATTAAAAAAAAATCAAATGAAGTAAAACATACCACAAGGTATGTCACATTCGATTAGATGCTTGATTTAAAGCACTAACTGCAAATATTGCTTGAGAATTTCTTCTTCTTCAAGTAATGGCATATCTAAATGATCATCATCAACCATTGATATTCCCTCACGGAAGCGTTCAAATGCTTCCATTTCTCTTTGTTCCTTATCTTCTTTTAATCTTATTTTTTCTTTTTTCTCTTCCTCACTTAATTCTTTCTTAAGTTTTGGTTTATCATCGTTTGAAAGACTTGACGAACTACCAGCAGTGGAACTGGACTCTGTTTCAGTGTCATTTTCATCTAAAAAAAAAAAATGTAATGAAATTAGTATCTGCAGTTCCATTTTCTTGCAGGGTTTTCACGTATTTTGCATATCTATAGGGGAGAACGCGTTTCTAAAACGTGTTTCTACCCGTTTCGGAGATAAATAAAAATTGTATGCATACCGTCTGTTAGGTGTACTCCTTCAATGATTCCATTAGAGTTTATTAAATCTTCAGTAGCTTTATCGATGTTGTAATTATGTTTTTTAAGAGCAGCTTTTGCCATTCTCACATCAAAACCTACAGCTGCAACTATCTGAACAGGTGATTGCGTACTCGATGAGGCACTTGTACTGGGTTGGTGAAGCCATTCAGGATTTTGCTGAATTAAATCCAGAGCATCACTGACAACATTATTCGCTCGTTGTAGTGCCAATCGCGCCGTATCGTACGAATAGCCCATGTCCCGTAGCGTCTTCATATTTTTCGGTTCGACGTACTGTTTTCCGTCCGCACATTTTCCAAGTTTTTTACGCTCTTTTTCCAACTTTCTGTCTTCTTCTGCTTCCTGCCTTTTTCGTTTTCGTTCATCTCTACTGCGGTTTATATATTCAGCAGCTGAATTCAGGTCTCCGTGGACAGCTCGAAGACCCAAACGTGCTTCGGCTAGAGAAAAACCTGTAGAAAAAATTTCAGTTCAAGAAACGAGTAAATATTTATTAATTTTTTTGGTATTTACCTAATTCCATCAGTTGGGCAAGACTATTGTTGTCAACTTTGAGGTCTTGAAGTTCTCTTTGAGCTCTTAACAAAAGAGTACGCGCTGCGGCTCTTTCGTTTTGATGAAATTTAACAATTCCTTGCAATAAATGTAGTCTCATAAACAACGCTGATTCATTTCCTGCAAATTTTATCAAAATTTCATTTCATTAAACTCACACAATTCTATTCAAAATTTCTAATTTTACAGAGCGTCTTTTTCTACCAACCCGTATTTCCTTTCAAATACATGAGTCTTTCCATATTGGGTCCGTAGCATCGATGGAAATTTTCCTCACACGTTTTAAGTCTGTACTCTGCATCTGGTATTTGACTAACACTTTTCAGTCTCAAATAGCACCATGCAATATCCAAATTTAACAGAGCATAATTATCAATAGATTGTAAAATTTGTTTGTTGCATACGCTGAAAGCAAATCTTGATTGGTTAAGCTTAGTAAAGAGTTTTAAATGGAAAATGTATACTTTAAAATTTGCACTGATAAAACTACATTTTTTTTAACATACTAGATCAGAGGTTCTCAAACTTTTTTGTCTCGTAGACCACTTGCCACGTTTTTCGGTTTTGGGTAGACCCCCTGCTTATCTGATATTGATTTTTTGCAAATTCATTAATTTCAAATGTATTTTTGACAACGGGCATTATTAGTGCTACTCACTTTGAACGATTTAAATTTATAATGGTAGTGAAATGTAGTGTGAAATGTTTAGTTTTATATATTTATTAATTAGATTCAAAATAAAACGAACCAAATTAAAATTTAATTTCTGTTACATAAAATAACTAAGCAAAAAATAAATGCTTTTAGGCCTAGTTTATATGAGAGGCGTTCAACGCGCGTTGGCGCAACGCGCGTTTACAGTTTCTATACAATTGTATAGGACTGTTTATATGATAACGCGCGTTGGTGGCGCGTTGAACGCGCGTTATCATATAAACAGTCCTATACAATTGTATAGAAACTGTAAACGCGCGTTGGGCCAACGCGCGTTGAACGCCTCTCATATAAACTAGGCCATAGTGAGAGGGATGAACCTGATGCTTAAGGCCTAGCACACATGAAGAGCGTTCAACGCGCGTTGGCACAACGCGCGTTTACAATTTCTATACAATTGTATAGAACTGTTTATATGATAACGCGCGTTCAACGCGCCACCAACGCGCGTTCAACGCGCCACCAGCGCGCGTTATCATATAAACAGTTCTATACAATTGTATAGAAATTGTAAACGCGCGTTGGGCCAACGCGCGTTGAACGCCTCTCATATAAACTAGGCCTTAATAATAAATTTTCGACATTTGGCATCACTTTAGTTAGATTTAATCTTAAATCTCTTCGGTTAACGATGTCCAGTTTGTTTCTTTTTTTGTTAGGAGATTCACTATCGTTGACCCCCATTTTCATTTCATGGACCCCCAATTTTTTTTCACCCTGACATGGACCCCTTGCAAGTTGTCGTCGACGCCTGGGGGTCGATATAGACCACTTTGGGAATCACTGTACTAGATACATTATTATTGTCTAGTGCCACACTTCTATATGAAAAGCCACTGTTTTGACACTACCACATCAAATTCTAACACAAATGTATACTAGGTCGGTCGATCTGTCGACTGTCATTCAGTACTCTACAGTCTAAACCGGAGTCATCGGGCCTTCTGTTGCTACAGGGTGCGACAGAAAAACGGTCGTCGTAATGCTTTCAATATGATGCGAGATCAGCATAGTTCGCGTCAACTCCATGGCGGCACTATACGTTTAAAATCAGGAAATGTTTCTCTAAGCCTCAAAGGAAAAAATTCGGAAACCGATTGACCTGTGGGCCAACCTTAAAACTTCCCGCTACGTTTCAAACATGCTACAATAAATTGTGACTATTGTATATACAGTATGTAAACGCGTAAGGTGCACATAGGGAAATTAACATTGGGAAAAAATGACTGGATCAGAGTGAGCCTTGAAATCTTGTTTTTCAATTTGACAGATAATATTCTTTTGCAAAATATTCCAATGATTACAACATAATCGGACTTTTTTTATTAATGGGACATTAAATTCCCAAAAATACTCAAATATGGTGCGAGATCAAATATCTCCGCCAATTCGTGTTGAACCTAAAGACATTGGGTCACTGATTTACCAACGCTCATACGTCATACCAGTCAGACAATTTTTGAATGAAATGTTGCCAAACAGATGGAGTTGTTTTTTTGTTTTATTTTTGTACAAAAAAATTAAAATAATGATTTATAAGAGCTTTTTATTATTGAAAAAGCCAAGTAAAATAAAAATAAATCAAAATAAAATAGAAATTTTCAAGATTATCACGATAATTCAATAGAAATAACAATTAATGCAGTCATGGCTAACTCTGATCCAAGTATTTTTTCCCAATGCTAATTTCTCTATGTGCACCTTTCGCGTTTACATACTGTATAATACATTAAAGATAACTTCCAATTTTTTTTTTATTTTCGATAGCGGGAAGTTAAAAATATTCGACGCAGTCTCAAGTACCATTCCGGCGTTGTCAAGCATTAAAGGGCACTTACTTGAATTCTGCATCGGCTTCTAAGAGTAGAATAAGCGCCAGGGCATAGTCCTCTGTTTGCAGAGCAGCTGTACCTTTAGCATGTAATGCCATTGCGGTTATAAGAGCATTGCGTTCTTTTTTTGGTAGTTCAAAAGCGCCACCTGCCTGATTTTCTAACTGCAAACATTTTTGATTTTAAGCATGTTGAAAGATTCAAATCTTCACATTCCAAGTCTTACCTGTAAATACGAATCATCTTCAGACAACAATTTAATGTCAGCCTTTGTACTATTGAGCAATTTCATTCTTTTTTCTTCTCTGTGCGTTTCATTTACATCACCGAGAACAACTGCCATCATTTGCATTCCGTGTTTAACGCCTTGTTCCGAAAGTGTTTCATCGTCTTTAAGAACTAGGCCTTTACAAATTAATTTTATTCTGGAACAAATTAGTACCTATCATATATCGTACATCATATATTATATTAATACGCTAAGGTTAAAGATGTTTGCCTCCCTTTTTAGAAAAAATCACACAATTTCTCCACATAAATTATAATATATCGTTTTACAGATAATTGCAATTTATTATTGCTTTTGTTTTTGTAAATTAATTAAAATACAGCAACGCTGAACAACGTCTGCCATCTGACGGCTTTAATTTTGAAACAACGTCAACACTTCGATCTGTCATCTGACCTTCATATTGTAATACAACAGACACAATACTGCATACTACCATCTGACGGCTTTAATTTTGAAACAGCGAGCAACGCTGAACAACGTCACAGCAATGCTGCATAATGCCATCTGACGGCTTAGCTCAACGCTTTTGCTACTTGCGATACTATATGACAATTTTAGTAAAATATTTCTTCGATCTGTCATCTGAGCTTCATATTGTAATACAAAAAAAAAGAAGAACGTTATAAGCAGTGTGCAAAATTAGAAACGAATTGAATACCTGCTGCAATCATATTTAAAAAAATAATTTTGTAAAGTGATAATTATTATACTTATTTAGTGCGAATAATTCGCACAGGTTACACTAGTTGTACGTATTTTTCTTTCTGAATTAATTGCACTCTCAGAATAGTAACATATTCTGACGACTCGAACTCTGTTTAAAAATATTTACCTGTCTGATGAAATAGAAAGCTGCTCGGCAATCGACGATTTCAAATCCGATGACGCCACAGTTAACACAGTATTGATGTTGAGTAATTCTGTACCTCCTTGTTGGTTTGGCACACGAATCTTTATTGTTGCGATACCTGTATCGCGATACTGATTGCGTCTAGTAAGATTATCAATAGCCGAATGCTGGCATTCCCGTATTGCTATTAAACAGTATCTATACGTGATACCCAATTCTTCACTGTATCGAACTGCCAAACTCTTGAAGAATGTAATAGTATTTCTAATTAATAAAGTTGCTTTCGATTTATCACCTTTTCGGACTACAAATTCTTCGCTTAATATGCAAAGCTTTTGCGATAAAATTATTAAGCTTAAGAAATTATAGAATACTAGCGGTCCCGCCCGGTTTCACCCGGGTGCAAAAGAACGAATGGGGAATGAAGGGACATGAGTACGCACATTCATCTTAGTTTACCGAGATGAATGTTGTGTCCAAACTTCATAATGATCGGCGTTATCGTTCAAAAGTTTTTGTCGTTAAAAAGCAGTATTTATACTTTTTTTAAGTAATAAATTTCTTTTAATATAATAAGTATTTAATTGAAAACACTGTAGGAAAATTATTTTTATATAGGTGCTTATAATTGTAACGTTTTCAAATGAGCTATTAATTAGATTTATTTAATTTTAATTAGTCGTAATAAAATTTTAAAAAATTGGAATGTAAGAAGAAAGCAATGTAGAAAATAAAAAAAAACATTAAAAACATATTCGTTCATTGTGAGGCTCGAACCGACGACCCTGAGATTAAGAGTCGCGCACTCTATTGACTGAGCTAACCGAGCTGGTACGTGCGGCGCTAATATTGGGATATTCAGTTAAGGCATTTCACCTGAATATAAGTATATTATGGTGAAAAATGTTGACTGACATTCTGCAACATTTTTTATTGATTTTCCGCTCCTATTAGTCGTAGCGTGATATTATATAGCCTATAGCCTTCCTCGATAAATGGGCTATACAACAAAAAAAAATTTTTCAATTCGAACCAGTATTTCCTGAGATTAGCGCGTTCAAACAAACAAACAAACAAACTCTACTGCTTTATATATTAGTATAGATTCAATTCTTTTTATTTTCAAATACGTAATTAGCATATTCTTAGTGATATTACTTTCAGAATTTTGATGATTTTTATACATAAAATTAAAAAAGCTCTGTTTTCTTTGTCTATGATGGATACAGACAAAAGCGGGACATTTTAATACTTTCAAGAAATGAATAAATAAAATATCCCGTAAATTATCAGCAAACATATTTGTACATAAAATATTTTTTATTTGTTTGGAAATTATTGGAGTATTTTGAAGGTTAACAATATTTTATAAACAATGGCTATACCTCCAAGTGCTCTTCAGATGATTCTCCGTTTTCGTAATATGGGGGTGTCCACAATTCTACACCCTCTTCTCGTAATTTACTTTTAACCATAATTAAAACGTTCTCAGTACTTAACTCCATTATTAGATAAGATTAGGAGAGCTTTCCGAATGCAAATTAATATTTTAAAATACAGTTTTCAGTCCGCACGTTTCCAGAAATAGATGGCCGATGATTCATGAGAATTGAAAATTTCTTCCCTATTTTCTTAATCACTTCTACTTGCACTCCATTCGTAAACAAACTGCGCACAATGACCACACGCATACAAAATCATATGTTATCTGTCAAAAACTAGGAGGTTATGTTTTTCCGTCAAAATTTCAGAATAATTAACATAAATGTTTATAAATGAACAGTATCCTCGGAAAATTAGAAAAACTTTCTGAATATCACACGCAATTCGATATAGTACGGTCTGCAAGCAAAAAAAAACTAATAGTTCAATAATTATGAATGAAATCAATGGTGAAACAACATTGACTGCTATCTATCGCAAAACCAATAAAGCTATGGAGTGGTTTTGAACTATAGTAAAACTGTTTCTTATAATGGTTGCCCAAAATACGTATAATTATTGCAGTTTTTTTTGTAACTTTGCCAGCCTTGTTAAGAAAATACTGCAACAATAACTAGGGCAAGGTCACTGGAAAACACCTGTCGTTTCCGCTATGAGTTTTACATTCCACAAATTCCTACGCCCCCGCATAAAGATAGTGTGAATCTGCCTGTATCTTTCTTATTTTTTAACAGATTTTAACGCGGTTTGCGCCGGATTATTTACAAATCTATCGAGTTTTCAAATAAATAAGAATCGTATTAAGACAAAAAAATTTCGATATAAGTAATAAAATTAAAATTAAAGTACTTAATTAAATATATAGTATTTTCACCTGCTTGCCTTTTCCCAGACCTATAGCTGTAACCAAATTTTAGGTAGACCGTCAGCATTATTTGAAATAGGGCGCAAAAAGTAAAAATTATTAAAGACGGGTGAAAATATAGCTATGCTTTATTTAATAGTTTATATATGAAGTAAAAGTAGACAGTAGATAATAGGATGATTAATTTAAAAAAAATAATGGATATAGAGAACCATATTATTTGAATCAGCAAACAAATAAAAAGCAAAAAATATCTTTTTAAAATAAGCTTAAAACAATAATGAATAAAAAATACTAGTATTATTGTGAAAAAAGCGTGGGGCGCTTTGTTCCATATTTTCGTACATCGAGCGCCCCACGCTTTTTTCACAATAATACCATTATTTTTTATTCATTATTGTTTTAAGCTTATTTAAAAAAAAAATTTTACTTTTTAGTTCGATATAAAGCGTGTTTTTTAGTTTTTTTTAAATTCTATTTATAGGCATTTTTCACTTTTTAGTTTGATATAAAGCGTGTTTTTTAGTTTTTTTTAAACTATATTTATTTTCCATTTTTTAGTTCGATTTATTGTCAAAAATTTACCGAAAAACAAAACAATTTTTTTATTCGGCGTGGACGGGATTAGAACCCACGACCCGTGATTCCGAGAGTTGACGTCAGCGAAGAACCGTGCCTTTGACCGCACGGCTAACCACTGTAGTTACAGTGCTGGCATATTATACTACAGTAATAAACCATTTGCTGTAGTCCAAACTAAGGTTACAAACAAACATACATACAAACTTACAAGTGAAGTTAATATAAAGCGTGTAAAAAGAAAAATGGTGCCCTCCAAGCATTATGTCATGTACGTAGTAGTTGTTTAGAAACATCTGTTTGTAAGGTTTTATTTTATTTTGAAGTCCCATTTTATTGCGTGCAAGTAGTCATTGGTACAGTTTTCAAAGTACTAGGTGTAGGTATATACTGCATTTTATTGTGTCCTGAGGCTTTTCTTTGCAGACATCTTTTCAATGATTTTATGAGACAGATTCTTGACAGTTGACAGAAAATTAATGAATCAAGTTCATATAGAATACTTCAGCTGTTGAGCGTCTATATTCTGCAATCTTTCCCCGCGCCTGTTCTTTAATAATAGAAAAGTGACTGTCCTATTTAATTCTTTAGGCGTAAATAGCGTTAGCTACAGACCAAACGGCCTTACCGATAGGCTTGTCAACTTTAAAATACAAATTTGCGGGAAATAATGATTTCAAATGCGGGACAAGGGTTTAAAAAGCGGGATTCAACTAATTTTGTTTAGAATACAAAAAAACGTGAATTTTTCTTTACAAATCAGTAGTGTCCGACCGAAACTAGTTTTACGGCCGAAACCGAAACCGAACCGAATTTCGGCCTCAGTCTCAGTTTCGGCCGAAACCGAAACCGAAACTTTTTTTTTCGTGGGAAAAATAAAGTAAACATTATCACAATCAGGCTTTATTATTTTTTTTTAATTTTTAAATTAATCACATATTAATCATTCAGCCTACGATATTTGAACTAATCATTAACTTATCATATCATATTATTACCCCCCTTATTTCAAAAACACAAATAAATATACTTATTTAAATATATATTATGAAATAAAATAAAAGCTCCAAAACAAAATTATTTTAAGTACAAAATTGTAAAAATCTTTGCATATGGATAAGAAAAAATCACTTTAACGTCTAGCTCTGACTTTACAGATCGATGTAAGTGCGTGCGTAGCTAATTCCGAAAAGCGGGATATTTAGCGTCCCGCACACATCCTGAGTGGGACGTCTCGTTAAGGGTATCAGAAACGGGACATCCTGCGTATAGCGGGACGGTTGGTAACCTTACTTACCAATTAAAAGAACTTTTTTGGTTCGATTCCTCTTCAGGGTTTATTTGATCCTTACTTTGTACGAATTGTGATCCCATGAGGAGAGCAAATAAAAAAAATGTTTTGTCAATACAATTCGCTCAATTAAAATAAGATTGGTTCGAAACCTTCCTTAATTTTTTACGAGATTTCCTATACTAGAATGTGTCCAAACCGTTTTTTAAAGACAAGATTTTTGAATAATTTTGCAAAAAAGCCTGTTGGTTCTGTCAAAAATATACGGTTTTTTTTGTGCTGGCGGTCTATGTTGCATACAATGTTGCCGCTAGGTGTAACGTAAGGTAGATATATATGTATCAGAAAATGGCCACAAAAAATGACGGTAATTTTAACCGATAATTATATCATATAATTAAAAATGTATTGAGTTTATAATATATAACAGATAACTATATGTGTGAAACAAAACGTAAACACCAAGCATGTGATTCAGAAGGGTCACGGCTTAATGTAAAAATGTGTTTATATTTTTTACAAATTATTATTGATAATAAATTGACACAGTAATAAATAAAGCGAGAAATTAGTATTTCTTCTTCAGTTGATCTTTATTGACCGTTACAAAACTGTTATTATGTTAAAAATGTATTATTTAATCAACAAAGCGTTAAATAAGAGTGTTCCATACTTCAAATTAATACGTGTTACTAAGAGAGAAATGTAATTAGTCGGAACAAAATTATATAATAATTATTAGTGCTGTTTTAAAAATATAGATAAAAATAGAAATGTGACCTTTAAGCCAAAAATTTAAACGTTTCCTGTGTCCTTCTTACTGTTTCTAAAGATATAGTTTTTTTTTTTATATTTATTAACTAAAAATATCAATTTATTTAATGATAATTTTTGTGATTAATTTAGATTTTTAAAACTAATAAACTTGATCTCACAGGTAAAATATAACACTTTTTTTATAATTTATTGAATCAATAAACGATGATAATATATAAAGTCGTATTGAGACGTCTGTCTACTTTATATTATATTGTCCAAGCAGCGGACGTAGAAAATGATTCCGATTCTATGGAGAATAAAACTTTCAGAAAAGTTAGTGCATAATATAGTGACTTGCCTAGGAAACCTTGCGTGAACCTTATCCAACAGCGGGGAACCGCCACTTCGGGTAATTATTTTGAAGTATTTACTAGTCCCATAATTCTTCATAAAGTGAACCGTGAATTTTGAAAGCGGCCGCCATGATTATTTCGCGCGTTATAGTTCAGCGGCGCTTAATTATATTTTTAAAATATACGTCATTTTGTTCAAAATTTTATCGGAATGATAATGTTTAAATACAAATATTCTGTTTGTGGCGACCCTTGTTTTGAAAATAATTTTTAATAAGTATATTGCGTATGTAATCCACTGAAATTCTGAGAAAATTAATTTTGAATTAACGAAAAAAAATGTTTTTGGTCAATTTATTTTAATTAGAGTTATAATATCAAAATTGATTGTTATTACAATCTAAAATGGAAAAGCAATGATTAGACATAATATTTTACGATAATTTTATTGACAGAACATTTTATTTTTAAGAATAGCATAATATACATATATAAAAATACACATATCAATTAATAAAAAAAATGTAAATGATAATTAATCTATTAAAATACTGACAATATTGTTTTTTTTTATAGTAGGTACAATTAAAATGAATTGAATAAAAATCACAGAAAATTTTGTTTGGCTGAAAATTCAATAATCCCTCGCATTCTTCGTCTATAATTCACGTTAGGTACTTGTTTTTCTTTTGGAGCTATCATATTGTGCTCGGTAAATAATGCTAAAGTACACACCGACATGTAGATTCCATACTGGAAATATTTTTGTAAATGGTCTTCGAAAGCTTCAATTGGAAATAATTCATCGGGATCATAACCTAGTCTCCTCACAAACTTATTGAAGCTCTCATAATAAAGATGTTTATAGCTTTCGAAGTTTTCATTCAAAAACACCGTATTGGAACAATTGCAAATAAAATATGAGAAGTCAATTACCGGTGACCAATATCTGGCCAACTGAAAATCAATCAATGACATATCTTTTATTTGGTGACGATCAGAATATCGAAACATAATATTATTTGTCCACAAATCTCCGTGCGTGATTACACAATATTTATCCATGTTTCTTGGATTCGAAATATTTTCTAAAAATTTATTAAAATTATTAACTCCTTTTTTGAATTGTTCTATAACTTCAGGTTGGAAATCTTTTATACATTCTAACGCCATATTCTTTCCATTTTCCAGAAAGTCAGCAGACGTTTGAACGAGTGTAAATAATTCCGAAATAAAATTACTTGAATTTCTGGCAAGCGATTTGAAATGTAAATTATTTTCTGCCTTGAAAACGTACGAAACGGCATGGAATTGAGCTATATGTCTCAAAACGAACGAGATGTGATAATTATCTAACGGTTCACTTTTGGGTAATGTTCGGAAACCTTCGCGTCCCAAATCTTTCACAATCATAAATTCGTTTTTATACAATCCCGAAGACAAATATAGTGTTGCGTAGTTATCAAAAATATTATCGACGTTTTTATTTTTTAACAGTTTTACAAATTGTGGTAATAATTCATCATAGAAAAATATTTCTCTTTTAAAACATTCATATGTGCACGAACTTAATCTTATTTGATCGTTGCTTGTAGCGATTTTCACAAAAAAATAGCATTTTAATAATTCAAGCGTCTGACTGATCTTCTCAGCATAGTTGCATTTATATCGTTTTAAATCAGACATATAATGGTCGTTTGCTTTTGAAAAAAATAGCATTTCTTCACTGTTCAAAAGTTCACAGCCTCTCACAGAAAATATGTGTTTGAATGCGAATTCCAAATTTTCCTGATTTTTTATATTGATTTTTGTTATATCTCTCATAATTGCACTCGGTAAAGATTTATTAATGGCGTGAGTACCCATTTTAATATTTTTATATACATGTTTTAATTGTGAAAACTTTTCTACGCCCATCTTCGTTTCTTTTTTTAAACTAGTCGTATAAAATACTGCAGTGTACTGTTTTAAGAACGTTCATTGTATTTAACTTTAGGATTTTTAGGTCTATTATATCATTCTCGTTAAATAGACATTGTCTATTTTATATAACAATTTTATTCGTATAAAGCAGGAAGTGCATGCTGCATAATCATATTTTTTGAATAGATCAACTTTTTTTTTGACGTGATAACGTCTTATAAATTGATGAATCACCAATCTTATAAATTGATGAAACACCGGCTGCATGCACGAAAAAGTGTAACGTTCCTAACGTTCCTAGCGTTCCTAACGTTCTTAGCGTTCCTAACGTTCCTAACGTTCCGCCTAACCCTGTGCGTGCTTTTCTCGAAAACGGCCCTAACGATTTGGATGTTTACTGAAAAGGGATTTTGGGGGGCAAAAAATCGTTTTAGCTAGGTCTCATCTCTCGAAAAAATCGTTTTCATACAAATTTTATCATTATAAAAATCAATTTTTTGACGTATGAAAATACTTAAATATTGTAAGTAGGTTTTGGAATTTTATATAAACAGTGAAACAATTGTTTTCAAAATATTATGACAATTAATCTTTGAGACTTAAAATAAATACGAAAGAAAGAAAGTTAAAAAAAACAATTATTATTATAGGTGGTGAGTATTTTAATACATAAAATTAACCTAAATTTAAAGCGAAAGATGCAATATCATAGATTCGAATTATTATAATTATTATATGTAGAATTTAGGTTATGTATTACGGAATACGTTATCACGTAAAACTATCGTCCGTAAACCGACTTTACAGACAACCAATTTTTTTAGCAGGATTAATTTGAAATTCAACTTTTCGTTTCGTATGGAGAAAATATGTATGATTACAATCTTATGCCATTATCAAATCTGACTTTCTGACAATGCTTTCTTCAACCGAGCATTGGTATATTATTATGTTGTTTCACACACTACGCATAACATTGCCATCATTTTTCGGCTTAATATTATTTATTCCGAGGCTCTAGTTTCTTGTCATTCATAGAAACTGGTGATTTTCTTCGAAACAAAATTAATGAAAAGTATAAATTGGAATTAATAATTAATAACCTTGATATTACGCGAACTTATAAAAATGAAAATAAGAATTATGCTTAAAAACACAAAAATAGCTTTAACAGGCTTAAATGAAATTATAATCAAATATCAATTTTTCTGAAGTGAACAATGTAAATATTTTTCCCATAGAATTTCTTATCACTCTTAGTATTTTTGTGAACAGGTGAAATACAAATAGCCTACTTAAATTGAATTTATGTGTTTAGAATTTAGATAAAGATAATTCCAATGACTAAATTAATGCACAGTAACAATACGCAGAATAAAGCAATATTCAGATTTGTACCTTATAATATATTATTATTAATGACAGACAGACAGCGAGAGAGATGATAAAAACAGTAAAAACAGGGGTGTTTTTTTATAGTGTTGTAAGTAAAGCGTTCCTGGCATTTTTTCTCTAACAAAATTAAATAAAAATAATATATATAATTTTTGACGTGATAACGTCTTATAAATTGATAAAACACCGGCTGCCTGCACGAAAAAGTGTAACGTTCCTAACGCTCGTAACGCGTAACGTTCATAACGTTCCTAACGCGTAACGTTCCGCCTGACCCTGTGCGTGCTTTTTGCTAATTTCTCGCTCAATTTAAATCAGATCGGTTTGAAACCAGTCTTAAACGAAAGAGGAGAACATTTTACATAGATTTCGTATAACAGAATTTGCCTAAACAGTTTTTTTATACAAATTTATATAGAAAAATAGCTGTATAAATGCAATGTTGTCTAATGCATGGCGCGACGCGGTCGGTCGTCTTTGTTTGCCGTACATGGAAATTAGACGATAACGTATGTCTTGTCTTAACATGAAAACGGCTGCATTTCTAATGTTTAATTCAATTTTTTGACATTAGTATTTTGTGAAATGCAACGCCTTCTAAGTTAAGTATTGGAATAACTAATTATTATTAGAACATAATACTTTGACAGTTGCAAACGTCACTTTTGACATTTCTTATCATTCCGACACCAAGGATAAGCGGATTGAAACCAAATTTTGGGAGGATGTTTGATATGCAAATATGAAGTGGCTTATTGTTTTTGGGGAACATCGGCGCATGCGTAAAAGAATATATCTCTTATAATGATGTTTTATATAATAATAATATAGTTTTTAAAACGGTTTTTACTCTATCTATTTTTGCTAGAAATTTTTGTAAATTTTTTGGGGAAAATCGGCGCATGCGCAAAAGAGATACATGCCATAGTTGTTTTTTATATAATAATAGTATACTTTTTATAGTGTTTTATTATTCTACTTAATAAAATTTACCTACATTTGAAGCGAAAGATGCAATATCATAGATTCGAATTATTATAATTATTATATAAATTTAGGTTATGTATTACGGAATACGTTATCACGTAAAACTATCGTCCGTAAACCGACTTTACAGACAACCAATTTTTTATTGTTAATTAACGCCATCAACTGACAAGACTATCGTGGCCTAGTACCAAATAATATTTTTATTATGGACCATATAGTTACGCAAAACAATTCACAACCCAAATACGAATTGTATCTATCTATTGGCAAAACTAAACGTCCGTTCTTGCATACAACATAATATAATTTAACACGAATTAACAAACGCGAAAAGGGGGGATAATAGTTTATCTATCGTCTAACTTAATTGAGTATCCACTTATATATAAATTGTTTGCAATTTTTAATTCAGTAGCATGTGTTCTTTGATATAGGTACTGAAAACAACAATTTTAATTTTTATGTTAAAATAGTGCTTAATAAATTGGAAAAAAAATTAATTTTTAAAATGGCTGATAGTCAAGTTTCGACAGCAACTGAAACAAAAGCCAGAAAACTTGTTTCTGATATAATAGAAAATGAAAATTTGAAAGTGGAATCTATTGAAACGTGTCCTGGATCACAAATTGGTGACAATTATTTAGGTATTATTACAAAAATTAAAATCGTTGGTCGCAAGATTACGACTGGTGATTTAAAAGAATTAAATCTAATTCTAAAAACAGCCACACAAAACGAAACGTTCAGAAAAGTTTCCCAGGTACACGATTGTTACAAAAGAGAGTTGGTAATGTATCAAAAAGTTTTACCACTTTTCGAGCAATTTCAAGAATCGAAAGGATGTTTAGACAGAGGTTTTAAAAATTATACGCAAGTTCTGAAGTCATCTGAAGAATTGTGCGAAGAATATTTATTAATGCCTGACAAAAAAGCGGAGGGTTTTAAAATGCTGGATAGAAAACAAACACTGGACTTCAAACACTGCAAATTGGTTTTAACACAACTCGGAAAGTATCACGCAATGTCATTTGCTTTGAGAGATCAAAAACCAAAAGCGTTTGAGAATTTAGAAAAGAGTGTCTACGATTTTTTTAGTACAATGGAAGAAGCAAGTATGCAGGATTTTAAGAAACAAATGGAAATTGCTTCAGAAAAAGCATTGAACTCGTTGGATACCGAAAAAGAAAAAGATCTTTATGAACGCTTTGATAGCTTTAGAGAGCATATTTTTGACCATATGTTGGCCTGTATGGATTCAGTCAATACTGATCAATATTTTGTTATTGTACATGGAGATTGCTGGAGTAATAATATTTTATATAAATATGAAGTAAGTTCCTACTTATCGTTAGATCAATTCAGACATTTTTTTTAAATTTTTAACCAACTCAAAAAAAGGCTATATTTAATGTTTGTTTCCAGGATGTAGATGATCCAGAAAAACCAACGGATGTATGCTTCCTTGATTGGCAAATAGCACGTATTCTTTCCCCGGCAACCGATCTGGCGTACTTCATTTACAACTGCACAGGATCAAAATTGTTAAATGAACATTTTGACGAATTGGTCAATATTTATTACAACAGCTTATCGAGTTTCTTGAAGGATTTAGGATCAGATCCTGAGAAATTATTTCCCTACAGTGCACTACAAGATCACATGAAAAAATATTTCAAGTATGGGGTGATGATGGCTTGTTTAGCTATTCATTTATTCACAAGTGATTCAGAAGAACTTCCGAATTGGAACGAGATAAAAGAAAGTGAATCAATGTACGATGGATTAAAATTTGAGTCAAAAAATGTTCATTTGTACAATGACAGAATTGGAGCTGTATTGAGGCATGCATTTAAAAGAGGCTACTTTTAATAAAAGATCAACCTGATACATTCGTAAATTATTATTTTATAATCAATTTAAACGTAAGATCTCCTCCGTTTCTTACACTACTAATTGACAAATGTATAAACGAATTCGAACTAATTATATGTTATGAGTTTTTGAAATACGTTACAAATATTAGGTATCTGTAAGCAGAAGTTGTACCTAAATAATCGAAGTATTCCATGAATTTGTACGTTAGAATTAAAAATAAAAATATTTTGTATATTTGTCTTGGTCTAGTACCAAATATCATTGTTTTTTATCCACCGACCGCCATATTGTTAAGTAAAACATTTCACAATCTGATTACCTATTGGTAAATTTACACGTCTGTTGTTGCTTATAACGTTATAGAATTTAATAACAATAAAAAAACTATGAAAGAGGGGATAATCATTTATCTGTCATCTAAGTTAATTGAGTACCTATACTTATATATAAATTAAGTGTTTGTAATATAAAATTCAGTAGCATATTCTTAGAAATACTGAAAACAGTAATTTTTATTTCTATTTCTGTTTTTTTTAAATTTCAAAATAAATAACAGTTTGGAGTTCTCTTCTATAACAATAGTGTTGAAAACTTGTTTGTTAATAAAGTGAAAAAAAAAAATAAACTCTAAAAAATGGGTGACAATAAAGTTTCAACAGAAATTGAAACTAAAGCGAGAGAACTTGTTGCTGATATAATAGAAAAAGAAAATTTGAAAGTGGAATCTATTGAAACGTCTCCTGGTACACAGATTGGTGACAATTACTTGGGTATTATTACAAAAATCAAAATCGTTGGTCGAAAGACTACAACTGGTGATTTAAAAGAATTAAATCTAATTTTAAAATCAGCCACACAAAATGAAGCGTTCAGAAAAGCTTCCCCGGTTAATGATTGTTACAAAAGAGAACTGTTAATGTATCAAAACATTTTACCCCTTTTCGAGCAACTTCAAGAATCGAAAGGGTGTTTAGACAAAGGTTTTAAAAATTATACACAAGTTCTGAAATCATCTGAAGAATTGTGCGAAGAATATTTATTAATGCCTGACAAAAAAGCGGAAGGTTTTAAAATGCTGGATAGAAAACAAACACTGGATTTCAAACACTGCAAGTTGGTTTTAACACAACTCGGAAAGTATCACGCAATGTCATTTGCTTTGAGAGATCAAAATCCAAAATTGTTTGAGAATTTACAAAATAGTGTCGACGATTTTTTTAAAAAAATGGAAGAAACAAGTATGCAGGATTTTAGGAAACAAATGGAATTCGTTTCAGAAAAGGCATTAAACTCGTTGGATGTCGAAAAAGAGAAAGATCTTTATGAACGCTTTGATAGCTTCAAAGGGCATCTTTTTGACGATTTGATGGCTTGTATGGATCCAATAAACGCCGATCAATATTTTGTTATTGTACACGGGGATTGCTGGAGCAATAATATTTTATATAAATATGAAGTAAGTTTCTACTTATTTTTTATTTATTTTAAGCCAACTTAAAAACTATGTTTATTTTGCATAACTGTTTGTTATTTCTTCTGTTAACAGGATGTAGATGATCCAGACCAGCCAACGGATGTATGTTTCCTTGATTGGCAATTATCCCGTAATCTCTCACCGGTAACCGATTTAGCCTACTTCATCTATAACTGCACAGGATCAATATTATTAAAAGAACATTTTGACGAATTAGTAAATATTTATTACAACAGCTTGTCGAGCTTCTTGAAGGACTTAGGATCAGATCCTGAAAAATTATTCCCTTACAGTGCCCTGCAAGATCACATGAAGAAATATTTCAAATATGGGATAATGATGGCTTGTATGGCGATTCATTTATTCACAAGTGATTCAGAAGAACTTCCGAATTTTAACGAGGCAACAGAAACTGAATCGGTGTACGATGCATTAAAATTTGAGTCAAAAAATGTTCATTTGTACAATGACAGAGTTGGAGCTGTATTGAGGCATGCGTTTGGAAGAGGCTATTTTTAATAAAGGACAAGCTAGTCAATTTGAAATTCATATTTTAAATTAAATTTAAACGTAAAATCTCCTCCGTTGTTTACACTTACCAACTGACAAATCTACAAACGAATTCGAACTACTTATCTGTTATGAGTTTAATTGATATCAAATGCGATTGTAATTTTTCGATATGGCGCTTATGTCGGCCACTTTATGTTACTCATAGATATATTTTATGCTATCACGAAAAAAGAGAATAAATCCAAAAATAAATTTTATTTTTGAATTTACTCTCTTGTAGAATAGGTAAATGTATTTCAAATATACCTCTGTTTTAAAATAAACTGTTTTAAATATTTTTTTTAATATTTCCTTAATCCTATTCTATTTTTTACTTGATTTCAGTGAAATTGCAATGTAATGACATAAAATTTGAATATAAATAAACTATAAATACACGCTTGTATAGCGATATGAACAAAAGAATAAAATAGAATTTTTAAATATAAAGATTTTGTTCAACTAATAAGAATTTATTTTTTGGAAAAGTTTAAAATGAGAATAGCTTATTGGTTCTGATAATTCATTAATAAAATACACAGTAATAATTATTTTTAATAATTTACACATGTGTGGAGTTCTGTCAGAAATATTTAATTAATAAACTGATAACGCTTTTCTCGAATATTTTCTTATGTAATCTTATGAAAATTTTATATGAATTTATAGAGAAAAAATGGAGATGTCGAAAATGTAAAATATGTTACCATTTGAAAAAAAAATGCATATACACTTCCGGTTGAGTTTGAAGTACAAAAAAATATACCTCAGCAGTTTCTGATAGCAAATATCTAGTTGAACAAAAAAATATTTTTTGTGTAACACCAATTTTTCATTGTTACCATTTTCGGTGAACGCATCGTATTGTCGGAATAACCGAGGAATTACTTCGAAAAAAGAGAAGGAGATATATTTTTGGCGCTCTTTGTTTTCTTCGCTCACTGCATATTGTGCAAATAGACAATGCTTGATATAGTAGTATTATGTATATGAGGTAAAGAAATGAGCCTTCCATAAGTGTGTATATTCCAAGGTGAAACTAGATTTTGCATCTGTGATCTAGATACATAAATCACTATTTTACCGGAGAAGCCTGCTCCGTACTTTTGTGTTTACCTAGTGTTATTCCTGCTCATAAGACGAACATTTCAACCCTACATTTAAAATTTAGACTACATGATGCACCGTCCTTAACCACATAACACTAATTTTGGTTTCGCTGTAGCTGGGTAAATCATTGAAAATAGGATAGGGTAGATACATATTTTTGATGAGTAGAACTCTTCAAAAAAATAACTAGCACAAATATTTAAAATTATATATTTTTTTAAACACAGATACATTTAAAACATATTATTCTAAAAAACAACCGATTTGGTTTTTATAGTGTTCTTTCTTTTATTCTTTATACAGTTCATTAATACTTAATCTTTGGATACACTATCCGGATATTTATTATTTAAAAATATTAGTTAAAATAAATATATATTTAATATACTTACTACTATCCTTTTCTGATAACATAATGGCTTGCAAATAATTTGTCAGACTATCTGATTTGACAATGAAAATAATAATCGATAGAAACGATATTTTTTTAAAACTGTGTATACATATTATAATACACATATTTTTTTGTACAAAGTAGATCTTTTTTAATGTAGACCAATCATTTGTTTTGTGTGAGTACAGTGTAATGTTCTATATGACAGGGAGTTTCAAGATCCAAAATTCTAAAAGTACCTACCATTTAAGTTCAGATTAAAAAAATACAATTCAATTCAAACAGTAGCGGAAGCTGTCCTTTAAACTACAAAATGACGTCAGTAAAGTTTCACTAATTATTTATAATTTATACATCATTTTGATTTTTTGTATTGATTTAAAAATATTAATTAAAATATTAATATGTTTTTTGTGTTAAAAATAGCCTTTTTTAAATGCATGCCTCAGTACAGCTCCTATTCTTTCATTGTACAAATGAGCATTTTTTGAATCAAATTTTAATATATCGAAAATCGATTCAGCATCTTTAATCTCGTGAACATTCGGAATTTCTTCCGAATCACTTGTGAATAAATGAATTGTAAAGCAAGCCATTATAACCCCATGTTTGAAATATTTTTGGATGTGGTCTTGCAGGGCACTGTAAGGGAACAATTTCTCAGGATCTGATCCCAATTTCTTCAAGAAACTCGACAGGCTGTTATAATAAATATTGATCAATTCGTCAAAATGTTCATTTAATAATTTTGATCCTGCGCAGTTGTAAATGAAATAGGCTAAATCGGTTGCCGGTGAAAAAGTACGTGCTATTTGCCAATCAAGGAAGCATACATCCGTTGGCTTTTCTGGATCATCTATGTCCTGTAAGCAGAAAAATAAAAATATAATTGATTTTTAAATTAAATTGAACTCGAATTCGAAAAAATTCTCAAAACTTTCGTTACAAACGTTATTGTTATAATTTGAATTGAAAAAAGAGTTTAATAATAGCTGTCTGAACTACATAAAAATATAATGGAACTAACAGACAAGATTAGTAAAAATTATAGTCGTTTGAAAATGAAACAATCGACAAGTTTTTATTGCCGCTATTAGTGTGATTTATTGATATAATCATATTATATAGTTAATGATTCTTTAGTATAGGAGATAGGTAGTCCCTTAGCAGTATTTTTTAATGTACTGAAAATATAAAAGAAAAAAAGACTTGATTTGAGGTACAAAAATTTGAATGGTTTTAATTAACTTTAGAACTTACGTCATATTTATATAAAATATTATTGCTCCAACAGTCTCCATGTACAATCACAAAATATTGATCAGCAACTATCGGGTCTGTATACGCCATCATATCGTCAAACATAGTCTGTCTAAAGCCATCGAACCGCTCATAGAGATCCTTTTCGTTTTCGGGGTTCAACGATTTCAATGCTTTTTCTGAAACATCTCTCAGTTGCTTTTCAAAATCCAACTGGGTTTGTATCATTGTCCTGAAGAAATCGTGGACAGTGCCTAATAAATTCTCGAATAATTTTGGATCTTGATCTCTTAAGGCGAATGAAATTGCGTGATACTTTCCTAGTTGCGTTAAAACCAACTTGCAGTGTTCGAAATCCAGTGTTTGTTTTCTATCCACCATTTTAAAACCTTCTGATTTTTTGTCAGTCATTATTAAATATTCGTCGCAAACTTCGGCGGATGCTTTCAAAACTTGAGCATAATTTTTAAAACCTTCATCTAAACATCCTTTCGATTCTTGAAATTGTTCGAAAAGGGGCAAAACTGTTTCATACATAAACAATTCTCTTTTATAACAATCGTTTATCGGGGCACATTTTCTGAACGCTTCGTTTTGTGTGGCTGATTTTAAAATTAGATTTAATTCTTTAAAATCTCCAGTTGTATTTTTTCTGCCGTCGATTTTGATTTTTGTAATGACACCTAAGTAATTGTCACCAATTTGTGTACCAGGACACGTTTCAATAGATTCCACTTTCAAATTTTCTTTTTCTATTATATCAGAAACAAGTTCTCTCACTTTACTTTCAGTTATTTCTGGAAATTGATTTACACCCATTTTAAAAAATTCTTGTATTATTTCAATATTACCAAACAATTTTTAGCACTGTATATAGAACAGAAATCGGAATTTCACAGTTTGAAAAATTGAAGTCAAATTAAAATCATTGTTTTCAGTGTTTCAAGGAACGTAATGCCACTGAATTTTAAATTGCAAACAGTTTGTTTATATACAAGTGCCCAATTAAGTTGCATGACAGATTTGTCCCCCTTCTTCAACTAATCATTGTTGTTACTAAATTTATATGTTGTAAGCAAAACCAGACGCTCATTTTTGTCAACACTATTCATTTGGGAACCATGAAAAATTTTACTTTTAAGTTAACATATATTTAATATATAATATAAAATACAGTTTTATGTCAACTTAATTATATACCGAATGGTTTGAAATTTTACTATCCCTACTCCACAAGTGAGGAATGGTACTAATTTGGGTCAAAAATCACTATACAAAATTTTACAATATTTTTTTGTTTTGAGGTCCCCCGAATCAAAAAAACGTATTTTTGGAAAAAGTCTGTGCGTCTGTTTATCTGTACAGATCGAGCGAATCCGTGGGAACAGCTATAATAAAAAATAACACGTCATATGTGCGCAGACATATAATTTCCATTCTTAATTCTAGAATAAAAATCCTTGGAACACTCCAATTATTTATAATTTCTACATATTCAAACACGTGTTTGCACATACCACGTGCACTTCGTTAATTATAAGGTACAAAAATAGGAATATCGTTTTGTGCTGTGTAATGCTTCATTGCAATAATTATCGTCAAAATAATTATCCTTATCTAAACATGCGACTAAATTTAAACAAACTGTTTGTATAATTGAGGGCGATAAGAGATTACTCTGAAATAGTAGTTTTTTTGCAAACTCTCCTATAAAATAGCTGCTTTTCGAGCCTATATACAGCGATAGTAAAACGACCCATGAAGCTCTAGTGCGCAAGTAAAGCAAATAAATGCCACTTAATCAATGCATCAGTAATTTTCAAAAGTTACATCTATCAGGTGCCATACCATAAGATGAACAGAGACGAAACCAATAGAAATCAGACATAGTTTTCGTATTGGGATAATAAAAAAATTAATTAAATTTAATAAATTGGACGTTTCGTCATGTATTTATGATCCCAAAAAATTTAACTGACTTCAAAAAAGGATTTAAAAAGACAGTCAGACAGACGGACAACAAAGTGATCCTATAAGGGTTTCGCTTTTCGTTCGTAGGTGAACTTTAAAAAAAGTGAAAATAAGCTAGGTGATATGTTGCTACAGGATTAAGGAAATGTTTAAAATAATTGCACAAATATTCAGAATAATACATTTTTGATTTAATATATATTTCTTTTATAAATTACTTTATTGTTTTTCTACAAACACAATATTATATTGATTTCTCTGTTAACTTTATATACAGTTTGATACGTTTATTTATAGGCTAATCGTTATTAACATTTTCAAAAAGGCTCTTGTCCTGAAACTTTTATTATTTACTGATTCACTCGTAGTAAATAGTAGGGATAATTAATTCAAAACTTTTAGAAGCTCATAATAATAACATTATTTTATATTTTTTATGCATTTTAAATATTATCTGTCATACAACTCAATTATAAAACTAATTGAGTTTAACAAAATTTTGTAAATCAAGGCATTTCAATTTTCAATGATGTGACCCTCTTTGCTTAACATTCTAAATATACACTAAGCATGTCTTTATCTACGCATTTTTGACAAAAAAAGAAGCATCTGTAAGGTTTTTTAATTAATTATTGTTTTTAATCATTTTGCTTTTTATATCAGGCAAAATCGGCGATGCCATTCCAAGTTAAATTTTTCCAGCAAAAAAAAAGTAATCTGAATTGAATTCGGAACGCTCTATTTTTCCAAAATCTAAATTAGTTATAGTACCTATATTCAAAATTTGTCATTTGTTAAAAATAGCCTCTTTCAAACGCATGCCTCAGGACAGCTCCAATTCTTTCATGGTATAAATGAATATTTTTAGATTCAAACTTTAGCACATCGAAAAACGAATCGCCCTCAGTTATTTCGTTACAATTGGGAATTTCGTCCGAATCACTTATGAATAAATGAATTGTAAAACTGGCCAATATCACTCCATAATTGAAATATTTTTTCATGTGATCTTGCAGGGCACTGTAAGGGAATAATTTCTCAGGATCTGATCCTAAATCCCTCAAGAAACTAGATAGGCTGTTATAATAAATATCGATCATTTCGTCAAATTGTTCATTCAATAGCTTTGATCCTGCGCAGTTGTAAATGAAATAGGCTAAATCAGCTACTGGTGAGAAATAACGAGAAACTTGCCAGTCAAGGAAACATACATCCGTTGGCTTTTCTGAATCATTTATATCCTGTAATCAGAAAAAAAAATAATAATTAAGTAATTATATAAAAAGAAATGTTTTATAAAGTAATTTTATAAATATTGCGTTATTGTTACGCTTTTTAAAAAAAATATTAAACTAATTTTGACTATAAAAACTAATAGTCCAAGTGATATTAAACATTTTTGGGTAGGTATTTGAGAAATTTTCACGCTGCCTCAAACACCTACCCAAAAATGGTTAAAATTGTCCTGCGGTAGTCAAAACTTACTTCATATTTGTATAAAATGTTATTGCTCCAGCAATCTCCATGTATGACAACAAAATATTGATCGGCAACGATTGGATCCGTATAAGCCATCATATCATCATGCATAGTCTTTCTAAAGCTATCAAACCGGTCATAAATATCCTTTTCTTTATCGGGATCCAACGACTTTATTGCTTTTTCTGAAATATCTTCCAGTTGTCTCTTAAAATCCTGTTGGGTTTCTAACATATCTCTGAAGATATCGTAAACACTATTTTTTATATTCTCAAACAATTTTGGATTTTGATCTTTTAAAGCAAATGACAGTGCGTGGTACTTTCCAAGCTGTGTTAAAACCAACTTGCAGTGTTCGAAATTCAGCGTTTGTTTTCTGTCCAGCATTTTGAAGCCTTCAGCTTTTTTGTCGGCCATTATTAAATATTCGTCGCACACTTCGGCAGATGATTTTAAAACTTGGGCATAATTTTTGAATCCTTTGTCTAAACATCCTTTCGATTCTTGAAATTCTTCAAAAAGGGGTAACACTTTTTCATACATTAACAATTCTCTTTTGTAGCACTCGTTTATCGGGGTACATTTTCTGAACGTTTCGTTTTGTGTGGCTGATTTTAAAATTAGATTTAATTCTTTTAAATCACCAGTTGAAGTTTTTCTACCATCGATTTTGATTTTTGTAATAATACCTAAGTAATTGTCACCAATTTGTGTACCAGGACACGTTTCAATAGATTCTAATTTCAAATTTTCTTTTTCTATTATATCAGCAACAAGTTCTCTTGCTTTACTTTCTGCCACTGTCGGAAATTGATTAACACCCATTTTAGCAGTTTTTTTAATTTTAAAAATCTATTATCAAACAAGTTTTACGCACTATAAGAATAGAAAATAACAGAATTTCAACGGTCGTAATGTCACTGAATTTTAAATCACAAACACTTCATTTATATATAAATACTCAATTAAGTTAGACGACAGATAAATTATTATCCCCTCTTACACACTTATTCAATGTTATTAAAATATTTATAAGTTGTAAGAAAAACCAGATATTTTGTTTTGCCAATACTATTTGTATTAGGACTGTGAAATATTCTACTTTTTACATAACGTATATGTAATGTGTATAAACGACAAATTTATGTTGATTTAAATACAGAATGGTCTATTTTCGATAATATATCAATTAATAATTCTAATTGAAAAACTCTTGAATTTTAACTGCACTCAAACGGACGATGGTCCTTTAATGCCTATACCTAAAAATATTTGTGGATCGTCTTTTCTTCATTTCCTGTAATTTCCGTAACTGTCATGCAAAGGAGAAAAATTGAAAGCGTTGCAATAAAGGAAGTTTTATTTTAAAATGAAAATATCTTATACTAGCGACCCGCTCCGGCTTCGCCCGAATGTATAGATTGCCACCGTTTTTTCGTCGACTTACGTTGCAAAATTGGTCTCCACGAAAAGCGCTTTAATTTTCACGCTGATAATATATAGCCTATGGCCATCTTGACGGTCCATTCTAAATATTGGTAAAAAAAATTTTGAAATCGGATGAGTAGTTTCGAAGATTACCTTCTACATCCAAACTTACAAACTTTACCTCTTTATGATGTTAGTATCTAGATAAAAAACACTCCGTATATTATTTTCATTCTTCATTCTAAGTAACATACAATTAATACTTCGGACACTTTAACTATTTTATTTATTATTTCTACGTACTCGAACACGTGTCTGCGTATACCACACCATAAAGCGTACTTCATTAATAAATTATAAGGTGCAAATCCGATAATATTGCATAAAGCTGCGTAATGTTGTGTTATAATTATTTAATTATCGTTATCTAAATAAACAAATTCAGACAAACTACCTATTTATTTTCACGCGTTAACAAAAAAATTTGATGTGATAAGATATTTTATGAGAAAAAATGTTGACATTATTTCGGGAAAAATAATTTTATTATAATTTCACGTAAATAGTCATTACTTGACTTATTTTTGTGTGTTCGAGTTGAAGTTATGTTTTTATTTTTTTTTATGCGATTCCTGCGTACTACGATAAATGCCGATTCATAGTTTCATTGAATTATTGTTTTTAATATTACAATTAATTGTTCTTATAAGTCGATATTTTTGTTTATTTCAAGTACTCCCACGTGTACATATACCAAGAAACATATTTTGGCTATTCAATAAATAAAATTCTCGACCAATTTTTCAGACAATTTTATTTATTGAAGAGTACTAATCAGACGTCAATAATGAGCTTACTTTAAAGCTTGTTCAAGATGACAGGGAGTTTGAATACATTAGACTGCTCCTGATATATGAAAACTATGATCACAATCTAAGGTCATTGTCGAATCAAATTTTTTGATAATTTTTTCTGCATCTCAGCGTCAATGTTTTTGGTAGAGGATTGTAAACGAGATAGTGTATCGTTGTGAGAACACACGCGAGACTGTTTTTTTTAATCAATTATCTCAATGCGCGTTGGAAAACAAACATTTGACATCTAATGGTGTTGTAATTGCAAAGATTTTTTTGCACAATGATCTAAGTTATGATTACCGTTTTGCCAAACTGACAAATGATGTAGCATTATATTGTGTTTGTGCACGTGTTTTGAGTTGACCAACTTGTTTTTATAATGGATCGTCGTAACTGAGATAAATTGTAATGGACGCTACAAGGTCATTTCGTGACAATGAAAAACGTTTTTCGTTAACTAGCAATAGTCTTTGGAAGGGGTTAATAAGCATAACTACGTCTACAGAATTGGGGCTAGTGAGGACAGCGTGGTGTAAAGGTCAGCGTGCTGGATCGTACTGTCGTGGGTTCGAATCCTACCTCTGCTCATGGATATTTTGTGTTTGTCGTTTAGACTCAGCTTTGATAATTAAATACCAGATACCAAGAGGTAGTGCCATCCCCAAGTGATATTCTCTTGTATATAGGATTATGCTCTATATATGTGGATATATACAATTGGATATACCTTTAAAAAAAAATTGGGGCTAATCTCATTGGATTCAGGGTGATTTTTTTCTCTAAGTCAGATTAATATTAACTGTATCGGAAGGCCTTTAGTGTTGATTGACGACAACACCAAAAAAATTGAAATATTTCAATTTTCTGCAAAAAATAAAAGTATCACGAATATGCTTGAAATTACTCGACCTTATAGAAAAAAGTGCGCTGAATCGAATGAGCACAATCGCAGAGCAGTATCTCTTCTTATTTCGAAGTCATATAAGCATTTTAAAATTTGACGCGATTATCTTCGAAACATGACAAAAAAGGATTTGTAAAGACAATCAGACAGACAGACAGACGAACAACGAAGTGGTCCTATAACGGTTTTGCTTTTCATTCTAAGGTGAACCCCAAAAAGTGAAAATAAGCTAGGTGATATAAGTGTTCCTACAGGACTAAGAAAATATTCAAAACAATTGCACAAATATTCAGAATAATTCATTTTTGTTTTATAAATAAGTAACTTTATTATTGTTCTCCAAACATTATAGATTATAAAAAAATTCAAACAGATATTTATTATAAACTAATTACAAATTATTTTTTATAGTTTTTAGCTCAATTCTGAAGAAGATCCAAATTCGGATCAAAACGTAAATTATATTGATTTATAACTATACATTTTTGTAAATATATTTGTCTGAAAAATTGGTCGATAATTTTATTTATTGAAGAGTACTAATCAGACATTAATCAATGATTTGACCATATACATATAGATTTGGGTTTTATACAGGCACTTCGTTTTTACCATTTTTTAAAAGGCTCTTCTACTTTACGAGCGAAGCTAATTGAACATATCTGTTTACTATATACAACTTCACTCACAATAAATGACGAGGATAATTCAGAACTTTCAGAAGCTCATAATAATAATAACATTATATTAGTAATATTTTGTTACAAAATATAGTAATATAATGTTATTATTATTATGAGCTTCTGAAAGTTTTGAATAATAATATTTAAAATGTAGGTACATACAAAATTTTTGTATGTACATTTTAAATATTATCCGTCATATATAATTCAATTATAAAACTAATTGAGTTCAACATTCTAGACACTCAGCATGTCAAATTCTTACAGGTTTCTTTATCTACAAATTTTAAACAAAAAAGAAGCGTCTTTAAGATTCTTTAATTAATTTTATTATTTAAATTATGCCGTTCCGAATGTAATTCGATTTCAAAAAAATTTAATCCGAATTGAATTCGGAGCGGTCTATTTTGCCAAAATCTAAATTATACCTATATTCAAAAGACATTCGTTAAAAATAACCTCTTTTAAACGCATGTCTCAGTACAGCTCCAACTCTTTCATGGTATAAATGAATATTTTTGGATTCAAATTTCAATTTATCAAAAAACGAATCACCTTCCGTTATTTCGTTCAAATTCGGAATTTCGTTTGAATCACTTATGAATAAATGAATCGTATAACTGGCCAGTATTACTCCATAATTGAAATATTTCTTCATGTGATCTTGCAGGGCACTGTAAGGGAATAATTTCTCAGGATCTGATTCTAAGTCCTTCAAGAAACTCGATAGGCTGTTATAATAAATATCGATCAATTCGTCAAATTGTTCATTTAATAGTTTTGATCCTGCGCAGTTGTAAATGAAATATGCCAAATCGATTACTGGTGAGAGATAACGAGAAACTTGCCAATCAAGAAAACATACATCCGTTGGCTTTTCTGGATCATTTACGTCCTGTAGTCAGAAAAAAATAAAAATCAGTTATACAAAATTATACAAATTTATTCAAGATTTTGACTATATAAAAACTAATAGTACCAGAGCTATCAAACACCTTTTCTTTATACCTCGGTCGAAAGTGCGTATTTCTGGCATCAGTTTTAAGGCAGAAAGTCTAGCATTTATGCATTGATGAGATTACCCGCACGCTAGACTTTCTGCCTTGAAATTGACGCCGAAAGTACGTATACTTTCGACCGAGGTATAAAAAAAAATTGTATACACCATCTTTGAACTGCGCGTCACGTCGCTCTTGGTTTCGCCTCAGGCATCATGACGCACAGTGCAAGAATCTCAAACTTTCTGCCTTTGTGGTGTAACATTAAGCAGGTATTTGAGACATTTTTACGGAGCGTCCAATGTTTGATAGCTTTCCTACTATAAAGTTGCCCTGGGGTAATAGAAACTTACTTCATATTTATATAAAATGTTATTGCTCCAACAATCTCCATGTACAATAACAGAATATTGATCAGCAACGATTGGATCAGTATAAGCCAGCATGTCATCGTGCATAGTCTTCCTAAAGCTATCAAACCGCTCATAAATATCCTTTTCTTTTTCGGGATCCAACGATTTCAATGCTTTTTCTGAAATATATTCCAGTTGATTCTTAAAATCCTGTTGGGTTTCCATCATTTTTCTGAAGATATCGTAAATACTAATTTGTATATTCTCAAACAATTTTGGATTTTGATCTTTTAAAGCAAATGATATTGCGTGATACTTTCCAAGTTGTGTTAAAACCAACTTACAGTGTTCGAAATTCAACGTTTGTTTTCTGTCCAGCATTTTGAAGCCTTCAGCTTTTTTGTCGACCATTATTAAATATTCTTCGCAGATTTCGTCAGATGATTTCAAAACTTGCGGATAATTTTTGAAACCTTTGTCTAAACATCCTTTCGATTCTTGAAATTGTTCAAAAAGGGGTAACACCTTTTCGTACATTAACAATTCTCTTTTATAGCAATCGTTTACCGGGGCAGATTTCCTGACCGTTTCGTTTTGTGTGGCTGATTTTAAAATTAGATTTAATTCTTTTAAATCACCATTTGAAGTTTTTCTACCTTCGATTTTGATTTTTGTAATAATACCTAAGTAATTGTCGCCAATTTGTGTACCAGGACACGTTTCAATAGATTCTAATTTCAAATTTTCTTTTTCAATTATATCAGCAACAAGTTCTCTTGCTTTACTTTCTGCCTCTGTCGGAAATTGATTAACACCCATTTTAGCAATTTATTTTAATTTATAAATCTATTATCAAACAAGTTTTTAGCACTATAAAAATAAAAAATAACAGAATTTCAACGGTAGTAATGTCACTGAATTTTAGATCACAAACACTTCTTATATATATGAATACTCAATTAAGTTAAGTGGCAGATAAAATATTATCCCCTCTTATACACTTATTCAATGTTAAAATATTTATCAGTTGTAAGATAAACCAGACTACATACAACTAACGTTAATAACTAAAAAGAGGAAAACAAGTCGGAAAATCTCAACACGCAGTAGATGAAGACCTATAGTTGTCTCTTTCTCATGTTTTTGAACGGGTTCCCGCCCGCTGCATGTTGAAACTTTCCGACTTGTTTTCCACATTTTAGTCATTAATTTCATTTTTGGGCAGTCGGGTTTCTTGTTTTCCAAAGAATTAATTTTTATTTTCTTCCTTTTTTTAAGCATTCGAGTTTGCATTTTTTTTAAATTCTAACTTAGAAGTGTACCTATTTAATTTTATATAGTATAAAAAATATTTATTGAATATTGATGAAATTTTGCACACCTGTTAGAAATATATTTAGTTATGTATTCCTTATAAAAACACTTTGAGCACGCTACTTATATTATTTTCCGTTTTACAGTAAGTTTTCCTCCGAATTTTGTGTAAAGAGAAATCTAAAATCTAAAAATTATGTATTAAATTTGTAAACAGTAATTAACTTTTAAATTTTATTTAAATTTATAGCGAATGTTATTAAAATATTAAATAGTGCTAATATTGATTTTGTAAAATCCCTACATCTATTGTTCTATTTTTTTTTTTTCAAAAGAGAAAAGTCACTTTTTTCATCTTCGAAAATGATTTGCAAAATTTCTTTTGTATGCGTAAATATTATTGTTAATTACATTAATAAAGTTGTCTCTTTAATAGCCGTTGATTTGAATTTAATGATAATGATTAATGATATTTATTTAGATTTTTATACTTAATCTTTTACACGTATTCATGTAACTATATCTTATCTGTCTCTAATTTTACACATCATTGACATCAACTCGCAATACACGTGATTACAAAAACAACAATGGGCGTGTTTGGCCGAAGTTTTAGTAAGTCACTCACTATACTTACAAAATTTTCGGCCGGAACACAAAATAAGTGCTAACGCAGTAAGCATGGCTTAATATAGGACGCCATTTTGCTTATTGTTGATGTAAACAAAACAGACAGGAACAAACCTGTCATTGTTCAGATACACAAGCACTCAATATAAATTAATAATTGATAAATTTAGTACTGTCAATTATATTCAGTCTATGAGGTTATGTACGGGATATAACTTAAACCAGTGTTTTGAGTTATGTTAAGCCAGTAAATCTGTCCTGGCCGAAAAGTGCTTTAGTCAGCTTGTAAGATTTTAATTTTTTTATGCTAACTGGCTTACCAAGTTTAGTAAGTACTTACTTCGGCCAAACACGCCCAATTATTCCAGATAATATGCGCTCATGGTGAGCGGCCAGTTTAAGCAATTTAAATTTTTTTAATATCGAAAATTGATAATCACATAGCAGTTATAATCTAATAAATAAAAACTCCCTAACTTTGTTTTAATCGAATAGTAATTTGATGGAGAATCAAATTATATTTTCGAATATTTTTGACGTCCAGCGTGTGTAAAATTTAATGCAATTCATAAAGTAAATAAAAATTATACAGCGTGTTGTATGAAATTTAATTTATTGAAAACTACGGAATGGTTTGACAACTGTTCATTGAATGTTGAAAGATATTTTTTTTTCAATTATACATATATATTGCTATTTCCAACAATTTTAACTGATTTTAAACATCGCAAATTTTTATGGAAAGTAACTGATAATAAAAACTTTAACGTTAAATAAATATTTTGAAAAAAAATTGTTAATTAAGATTTTGTGACAAGCCTCTCTCGACCTGAAGGCTCCATTAGTCCTACCCTATAATCGCTCCTGCTACTGGGTGCATATTGCACATTGTTAAAATGTGGCATGGCATCGACGTCTCGATGAAATTTGAAGGAAATTGGAAAAAGTATCCGTTGGTGAATTTATTTGAACACCCTGTAAAATCTAATTTATAATGATGATTTATTACTTGTCAAGGCTAACGATGTCGTCAAATTCGTAATTAATAATTAACAGCAATAATTACCTCTATCATTCGCGATGGTCGCTTGATCATCACTTTGAGCGATGCGATGCCCTATACTATGAAATGAAATATCAAGATTCTGTGAGATTAGTAATAATAATTCAAACTCTTAAAAAGAAGGAACTTAGACTCTCTTGCTGAAACCATCAATTAATTATTGGACATGCCCTAACGTACATGAGTGAGGAGGATAGAGTATAGTTGTTGTCTATTTCTATTCTTTTCTATACAAGTTTACGGTAGTAGTTTGATAGAGATAGAGGCACGTCCAGTAATAGTAGGTAGTTGAAACATAGTTGAAAAATTCCAGCCAATTGGGCGACGGGACCATTCCAACATCAAAAATGTTGACATTTGATTATAATTATTATATTATAATTTTTGATATCGTGTGAGGTGACGCGGGTAATCGCTAGTATTCAATATATTTGCTATTCGTTGCCATAGTTACCTACATAATATGTTCCATGTCATGTAAACATTAATCAAAGCATGCCGAACTGTTTATTTCTGACAGATCCATAAAACAAAAGAGCGATTGATTTTTTTTTATTTTCAAAATATTTCTGTAACTATAAAGTTTAGAAAAATTTTTTTTAACAAAACTTTCTTGAAAAAATAAATAGAATAATAATCCGTTATGAAAAGTATACATTTATTATATAAAAAACACCTTTTTAGCATATATCTCTTCTGCGCATGCGCCGATTGTCCCTAAAAACAATAGGGCTCTTCATATTTGCATACCAAACATCCTCCCAAAATTTGGTTTCAATCCGTTCATCCGTTTGACCTGTATCGTGTACACAGACAAACAGACTAACCGACGCACAGAGATTTTTCAAAAATATGTTTTTTGGGTTCGGGGGACCTCAAAACGGAAAGATATTGTAAAATTTTTGAAAAGTGATTTTTGACCTAAACTAGTACCATTCCCCACTTGTGGGTTGGAATGGTAAAATGAAAAAAAGGGTCTATATTATGATTCTATTTAAAAAACAAGAAGCTAGTTGTGTATCTCTTGTCTACTGAGATCGATAATTAACCGTCATGTGATTTTATTCTATTAACGACTATTATATAGATTTCGATGGGGTTATCTTTAAAAAATAATCAAGCTACATGTCTAAAGAGTCATATCTGAACACACTGTATATATTACACAAAATTCTTTTGTAGTAAAACAATTGCCAGTTTTTCAAAGATTAAAAAGTTTGTCTTATATAACATTAGCAAGCGCATTCCGTTAATTAAATAAATAAAACATAGTCAATCAAGTTCAGGTGTGAAGAATCCCGACATTAATCGAGTCTATATTTAATCTTGGTTTTTATTAACATAGATAAAATGTATATTTGAAGTAATATAAACACTCGCAATTTGTTTGTGTTAATGTAATCATTTTGAATGGTATACGCTCGTTATTCTGCTATGGAATAATATTGGACTGATTTCTTTCAGTAAAATAATATAACAGTTCAATAGGTGTTATTGCCTGTAAGAGTCCAAATACTTCGAAATAATTCACCAGTCCAATTCCAATATTATCCGGTAACATTTATGTATAGTTTTCCACCGCTAACATGCTACGCTATGACAAGCGCATTGAAATCGAGTGTTTACTGTACACAAATAAGCCAACGGCCGTTTTATAAGTCGGTTTATTGTAAAGTGGAATTGAAAGCACTTTTTCCATTTCTATTTTAATTGGTTTTACAGGAATAGTTTAAAACGTTTGCATTTTGTTATTTTTCTAAAAATGAAAAAAGTATTGTATATAAATAGACATTCTTTACAAGACCAGATGGCAGATTATTTGTTCTACATTACGGCACTAGTCTTAAATGAATCATTTTACGACAGCTATGCAGGCATGAAAAGCAACTAATGCAACGAATTGTTGCATATCTAATTGATTTCTAAATATACCTTAATAATAATTGTGACATTTTTAATAGTTTTTTTCTAATTTGTACTGCTTTTTACATCTAAATCTTGACAACACTGATGACAATATATTCGACGTCAATACCACTAAAAACTTAAAAAAATTTCTTTAATAAAGAGAAATTTTGCAATGGAAACATTTAAGGTAGTACGAGCACCAATGCAATTTTAAATAAAAGGCTTGTTTTTTTTTATTAATAATAATTTATTAAGGTTTTAACTTTTTAAATAGTTTTTTTTAATTTCCACCGACTAGTTTTGGAGAAATCAATGAAAACATATCATCCATCTACCGTTTTACCATACAGCTAATGTTAAATATGCCTACTTTTGAAGTCATTTATTTATTTAAATAATCGGGCAACCCCCCCTAAAATTTTCAGAATTGGTTTAGACTTAGTCCAACTTCATATAAAAAAATCAAGCCTTTTATTTGAAATTGCCTTGGTGCTCGTACTACCATAAGTTAATACGGGCCATATGCAGTTTAAACAGCGATGAAAACGAGCGAGCCTAGGAAACAGGACCCGCCATAGAACTCAAATTTTACATCAATGGAAAAATGACTATATTTGAGGAGCACACATGCAAAACTTGATAAATCTAATTTTACTGGTTTCGAGTAAATCGCGAAAATCTGTCACACAGAATCCTTCATGTAATGAGCAAATTTTATTTTCCGAATCAGTGGTATATAAAGTATGTCATAGATTAGATTACCAAATTTATAACATTGTTGTTTGGGTTTGTCGCTTTTTTGGTGCAACCAGAATTTTTAATTGCTTGTAATATAAGAATTTCACAAAGCTTTTATTGTTTTGACAACGTAACATACCAAAGAAATAGTATATTGTGCAACTAGTGCGGGAGGTTGTCGTTTGCCCATGAAAGCGAAGTTGAGCGCACGAGCGAAGCAATTGACAATGCCACACGAGTTGCACATGCTATTTTTTATTACGAATTAAATTAAATTGAAATTAAAATTTTATTACGAATTAAAAAAAGAAATTAGAAGTAATAAAAATTAAATCATTAAACAGTTGACAATTCAGTTAAAATTGTTATTGTATTGGTAACTATGGTAAACAATAATTTGAGTGCGACAAATAAAGTTTCCGCACGCAAATGAAAATAGCTAGTTTTCAACCGTAACAGCGTGCGTAAACATACCACTTTTCCCGCATGAGTAATAAAAAAAATATTACAGTATTTAAAATAAAAACAATATGTTGAACTGGAGCACTAAAAAACTTCAAAGTAGTGATATTTTAAAAATTTCTGTTTCACCTCAAATATTGGAAAAAAATATTTGTTTTGTTGTTCTAGACAAGTAACGGTGGCATTGTTGTTCTAAGATCACAATGATATTAAAAAAGTCTTCACTTAGACGAGTGCTTATATGGGAGGAAATCACCCTCGATAATTGTCACGCATGTCAAATGCGAAAATATAGGTGGTTGAGGTAAAATGGCAAGTGCTAGTTCGACATTGTTCAGTCATCTGCTTAACGCTCTCTTGAAACAATACCGATGTTCGAACTGTACAACGGTTGCTCACACGTTCAAAAATATTTACGAACGGAAGTTAAACTGATTATGAAATTCAAATGAAAATCTCGTCAACATATCAAGTTGTTTTGAAATCAAAATTTAGTACGTCTAACAAATATATTTCATTGATAAAAAATATTTGTGAAAAACTGACTTAAGTGATCTAAGAAAATTAAAAAAAATTAAATTCTCTTGAATCGAAAAAATAGTATAAAAATTCATAAATATAAAACTACAGTATCTAAGTGAAAAATAAAAGTTTTTAAAAAAATAAAGAGCATTGATAATTACGATGACTGCAGGACAAATTCCACAAAAATTAATAGAAATTCTTAATGTAAAAGAGCGTGAATGCGCTCAACGATCATTGAACGAGATCGTTGATAAAAGTACAGAAATATCAAATGGAAGGAGTTTTTGCAATGCAACTTGGGATGGTCTAATATGTTGGCCCAAGACAGAAGCTGGCAAGCTTTCATCTGTTGCGTGTCCTGATTATGTGAAGCTTAATCCGCTGGTAAGTGATCTTAAATATCACTCAAACTTGCTTTTAGCCGTCACTTCGCTTAACCTTTTTGGCTACTGATCAGCCTTTTTTAGCAGGAACGGCATAAAGCTATCTCCGGTCTTAACATACCTATATAAAACAAAGTTCTGTAATCTATACTGAATATTATATAGAGCTAAAATTTGTTTGTTTGTATGTAGAGGGTAATCTCTGGAACTACCGAACCGATTGTATATTTTTTTCACTATTAAAAAGCTACATTATCCCTGAGTAAGATAGGCTATATTTTATTTTTATAAGAAAAAGTATTTAGTTCAAAATCTCAATATTTATAAGTCAAGTCGGAAGAAAAAGCGCTTTATCGGCGTGCGTTGATCAAATGGTAGGATATTCGTGGATAGATCGAATTGTTTAATTGGGAAAATACTCCACAAGTAATCGAAAGTTTTGGGTTCCAATCCTAGTTTGGGATGTGATATGAAACATTAAACGAACTTATCCATGCTTAACAATATAGTAGAGCCGAAGGCTCCACTACTGTTATTGCTGTCGAGCGGGGTACAGTGCAGTGAAGGTTTAAGCTTGATAATTAGAAGTAGATCTTTCTCCGAGAACCTCCGAGAATCTCCAAGTTAAAAATAATGCATAAGATTTAAAAATTATATCACATATTAGCAAAATTAAGATGTCGGAAATCGGAGGCTTATACCATTGACTGTCGGAAATCAGGGGCTTAAAAATAATTATAAAATCTCTTATGTGATTGAATAACAATTTTTGACAAATAATAATGAAATTTTTAAAAATTAATAATAGAAAAATTAATATTTATCCCATGTTTGTTTTATCCTCATTAATATTTTTATTATGTCTGGCACATGGGATTATATCCTTGAAGCCAAGGGGGGTTTAAAAAAAAAATTAATACGCAATTAAGAAGATAACACAGTTCATGAGATAATTATACATACAAGCACAATGTAAAATCAGGAATGTCTATTATTTCTACAAACATTTTGTTTACTTTGTAATTTTATATTGATTGAAAATAGCTCTATTCCGTAAATGAGATAAAAGTCTCTCTATACAAGTTGGCAGTAAAGCATCGACGATATCTGTTTATAGGCTAGAGATTAACTGTTTTTTTTTCTTAAATTACTAAGTATTTTGTTATTTACTTATTAAGAGAGAGCCTTTTATTATTTTTTTAACTGTGTACTAAAATATTAGAGTTGTATTATAAAATTTTCGAGATAAACCAATAATATTGATATTAAATCAAGTAGTTGAAATTGAAACACTATCAGATTTTTCTATTCAGATAAACTTATAATAATTAGGTCTATAGTTGCTCAAACTTAAATATAATAAGATGTAGAGCATGTCTGGGTGACCTTCTATAAGTATGATTTCGACTGGAGAAAAATTGCGCCGAATTCTCACTGCAAAAAAAAATATCTCTTTAAAATTTATTTAGGTAGGTAATGTCTTTCATTTGTTTTCAGTATAATGCGACGAAATACTGCACAAAATCGGGACAGTGGTTTGTGAATGAAACAACAAATCATTCATTCGTGAATTATTCGCAGTGTTTAAATGATTCTCCGAATTATCGGACTGCGCTGGTCACCGTTGGGCCATATATTGAAAATTCGCCCATACTTAAACAATGGTTTCCTGTTGTCAAAGCGGTGTCGCAGATTGGTTACGGAGTTTCACTATCAACACTAATTATAGCGATTTTAATTTTTTCATCAATTAAGTAAGTAACTTATTTTAGGCGTGAAAGGTTGCAAAGACAATTTAAAAAAAATAATCATCGATAAATTTGGACAGTAATAACAAACTGATTTTTTCAGGAAATTGCGTTGCGCTCGCAATCGTCTTCACCTGCATTTGTTTGTGTCGTTTTCAATGAGAGCATTTATGGCCCTTCTTAAGGATACTTTATTCGTAGAAGGCGTTGCCATGGCTTCGGATGTCGTTTGGGTGGACGGAAAAGTAGCTTATATCAATGAACGAAGCGTAAGTAGTAGTAAAACAATGTACCTACATGCTTCTAGGGTAGCTTCATTAGCCAATAGACTAGACGGCGAGGAGGTAAAAACATTAAAAAGTGCATTATTCTGGCACAGGCGAGATTATTGTTGGAATCGCTTCGTTTTAGGGTGTAGTTCAACCCCCTAAGTTTGCTTACAAATTGTTGGTGTGCTTGATTTTATAATTGACAATTAGTGACGAAAATAGTGTTTTTTTTCTCTATTTCCTTTAATATCTCCGTTTCTCTTGACTTTTAGTATAGCATATGCATTGAGAAAGTTGTTCCTTATGAAATTTCCTAAAAAATGAGCACTGGCAGAGGTCGCCAAGTGCAATTGTTAACTTGCAAATAGCCCCCAAAGTGAAAAAGCACTTTTTTTACACTATTTTTTTCCTAAAAAATGACCGCACATAGTATGGCTGAAAATTTTCAAAAATGATGTCTATGTTGACCCAAACATACATGATTAATTTTAGCGTCATCGGTCAATTACTTCTCGAGTAATTAACGATCACTTTTTTTTTGTTTCCTTAATTGCAATTTGCGCCATTTTTTTTACAAACGGGTTTCGCTGGTCGGACCAAGCCAGAAAAATCACAAATCCATTTAACTTTAGTATCCCGTTGGAATTTTTGGAAAAAATTAATTCTAACCGATTTTATAACGATTTCTTTAGCGATACCAATTTTAGACAAACGTATAAAACCATGTAACTTTTCCAATATTCAATCGTTATAAAATCGGTTAGAATTAATTTTTTCCAAAAATTCCAACGGGATACTAAAGTTGAATGGATTTGTGATTTTTCTGGCTTGGTCCGACCAACGAAACCCGTTTGTGAAAATAATGGCGCCATTTGCAATTAAGGAAACAAAAAAAAAGGTGATAGTTAATTACTCGAGAACATCATTTTTGAAAATTTTCAGCATCTATGTGCGGTCATTTTTTAGTAAAAAAATAGTGAAAAAAACGTGCTTTTTAAACTTTCGGGGCTATTTGCAAGTTAACAATTGCACTTAGCGACCTCTGTCAGTGCTCATTTTTTAGGAAATTTCATAAGGAACAACTTTCTCAATGCATATGCTATACTAAAAGTCAAGAGGAACGGAGATATTAAAGGAAATGGAGAAAAAAACACTATTTTCGTCACTAATTGTCAATTATAAAATCAGGCACACCAACAATTTGTAAGCAAACTTAGGGGGTTGAACTACACCCTAAAACGAAGAGATTCCAACAATAATCTCGCCTGTGCCCGAAAAATACACCCAAAACTCCTCGCTGTCTTGCCTACAATAACAGATGGCATGGTACCATAGTTACCCTGTTTATTATTAAATATATTTTCATACAGTATCGTGAGTATGTAATATATTTTTGCCAGCCAGTACATCAAATTATTAACTGGTTTGCGTCCTTTCTCAAAAAGTAGTACTTTATTTCCCCTAGATGTATCCAAATTTGGATATTCTACTTAATGCTATTTAAAGGATAGAGTCTTGGTGTACACATCAAGAGTCTCACCCTGCTAATGATGATATTAATTAACCCATTAACTGACTTGCTGACTTTTAACAATGTAAACAAAATTTTGTTATGTAAGTGATTTTATTCCTGTTGTATACGGTTTTTAAAAACAAAATAATCAAGTTGGCACTAATGGAAACCTTGACACGTGAATAGATTTTTGAATTTTAGCAAGTTGTAAAACACCAATTTTAAATTTAATAATAAACATTTCGTAGTTTAAACAACTGTCATTTTTCAAGATAAATAATTTTATTTTTAGTTATTTAGGTATATATGTGCTATCATCTATCTTTTATATAGAAAATACCGATGACCGAAAAATGTGAGAATTGTTTGAACTTGACTATCGTGGTTTATCAACAGAAATTATTAATATTTTCAACAATAAGTTAATTTGTTGTTTCTAATTCTTAGAAGATTTGTTTTCTAAAAATACACTCTATTCAATTCTTCCGTCATGCCACAATAATTTTCCAGCCATATTTGTAGAAAGAGTAGCTGATCAAGGAATCTTCTTCATTGTATCACAGGGGGGCATAATATTTTTGTTGACATGCCCCCCTTTATTCAAATTTTGACAGGGCTAGTCTGGTATTACCTAAGTTTTGTTTTTGTTTCAGTCATGGGTTTGCAAATTAATAACAAGTTTGTGGGAATATTTTATTTTAGCCAATTACGTTTGGATTATGATGGAAGGGTTTTATTTGCATAATCTGATTTTCAAATCACTTTGTTCAGACAATACGCCCATTACTTTGTATGTTTGCCTAGGATGGGGTGAGTATTCAGAATAAAATTTCTTTTTCTATAGTTGTATACTAATTTCTACAGTCTACTGGATGTTGAATTTAATCACGTACAGTAGTTTGTAATGCTTTATGTTACAAACAATCCAACTTTAAAAAAATCTGTATTTAACATCCCTAGTTCCTTCAAATTGTACCAAAACGATCAGAAGTAGACACTTAAAAAAACCGAAATTACTTTTTACATATATTTGACTTGAAAAAAAAAATGTCCTAAAAGAACAAGAACGTACAAATAATACGCTTTTTTATTTTAGAAGTTTGTATAAAATTTCGATTAAAATAATGTTTTTCTATCGAGATTGAAAAAAATCAACTTCAAATTTAGTTAGGTACGCTGTTGACAGTAATTAATTTATTGGTTATCTGATCAAACGGGAGTAGTATTTCATAGAATGGAATGTGCAAACAAAATAACAATTCGTTTTAAACAATATGAAACTTTAATAATATGATGAAACTCTATAAGTGCCATTTCACAATTAATGTCAATTTAAATCTTTGATTAACGTCTGAATAGAACTCTTTAAATAAATAAAATTATCGACCAATTTTTTCAGACTATATATTGACAAAAATAATAAAATTATAAATCAATATTTCACTAGATGACGTTTCGATCCGGATTTAGATCTTCTTCAGAAATAATCTAAAAAAAAATTGGTTGCCTGTAATGTCGGTTTACGGACGATAGTTTTACGTGATAACGTTTTCCGCTCGAATATCATATTTAATAATATATAACCTAAATTTTAGTAGCTGTCAAACTATATTTTTACCGACTAATAATTTGATCAACCAAAGCAAAATACATATTTTTAAGCAATTATAAAAGACATTTAAAAGAATGTATATATATTATATATTTGTTAACAAACCGTATAATTTATCTGCTGTTATGAAATGCAGATATCTCGCAAGATTTGTTTTTGATACCAAATGTAGCTGCGTTTGTGTACAAACTATCAATTAATCAATACATTTCCATTCGTTGTGAATAATATCATATTTTATCCATAATGACGGCGATCAGTTATTTTTAACAAAATAAAATTACATTTATTAATTATTATTAGCGCCATATTGCCATTATCATGCGTTCAGTTATACTTTGGCTTGGATGAATCGGTAATAATTATATGACACAAAAAATATCCGTGCAAAAACGAACAAATAACGATGTATTATCAGAAAAATTGCTTTAAAAATTCGATAATTTATGACATTTTTATTAGATATCTTGATTTTAAGTCTTAATTTCCACGGTTTATAAAACAAAGGCCATCTGTCAGATGTAGCTTTCGCTGGAACAGCCGAAAAAAATGTTGAACGCACACTACTCTCTGACGTCACGCGAGAAGAAATGCGTACAAGCCGACGCCGATCGTGCTTCTCTATCGCTAATACTGCGCTCTCGCTTGTACGCACAGGGTCAGGCGGAACGCGACACTTTTGGAACGTTACACTTTTTCGTGCGTGCAGCTGGTGTTTCATCAATTTATGAGACGTTATCACGTCAATATAAAAATTAATTAGTATATCTACTTATTTTCTAATAGAACGGAGTTTGAATTATCGAAATATTAATGTCAATTTATTTCTATGAAAAAATCCTTTGATACATTTATCATAAAGGTTACCTTAGCGAAAGATCTTTTTTTAAAAAGAAGTACGAAAGAAACTTTTCTAATAAAAAGCTAAAAAATTAATATTTTTTGAACTAATATTATTTTCACATTTTTTTAAATATTATTTATTCAATTTTCGAAAAATATTCGCAAGAATTTGCGAATGCGAATGTCAAGACTACGTCACTAAGTAGGTACATTGTGCAGTAGCCAGTAGTTTCTCCTGCTAGCAGAGTGCATTGTTATTGACGATGCTCTGTCTGTGAAAATGTTTGTTTAGATGGCCGTGTCGCGTTTATAGTCCTGTCGCTGTTCTTAAGTTGTTCCTGCAAAACTTAACAACATTTTCAGTCGTTTCCGTGAGCGGGTTGACTAGAGTCTAGAGTACGTTACATATATTTTTTGATTTGATTATATCACTTCTATTATATAGATTCAACCTTGTCTTGTCCGCAGGTTACAGAAATAAAATATCAATCAGATATTTGGTTTGCACAATATTGAATATCAAAATAAATGTTTCTAATAGCGTATCAATCTTCGCTTTTAACAGGATTAGAAAAGTGGACATGTATTTCACTATGTCTGTGTGTAAATATAATTTATCAGATTGAGTTTGTTGTTTATTGTGCACTGTTTTTATCGCGTTTCAATGTCATGTTTGTGCGTATTCTATGAATTTGATATTATATATTAAAATTTAAACATGCATTATTCATAATAACTCGCATTATAGATGCATACACCCAAAGGTACTCACAATAAATGCAATTTGAAAATGGTTTTCGAGAAATTGAGCGCGGGGTAAAGCCACGGCTTCCCGACTATTCACCCGTGGTCGATTTTATATTTAAAACTAGCTTTTACCCGCGACTTCATCCGCGTGGAATCAGTGTGTATAATTGATTAAAAAATTAAAGCAAGACTCTAATTAAAGACGGCCATATAAACAATGTCTTTTGTTTTACCATCTTTTGCAAAAACACAAAAATTTTGCGGATTCGATATACGTGAGCAAGCCACATACAGCTGGCCGTAAACATGGTTTTTCCAAATTTCGAATGCAGTTTTAATGGAAATAGTAACCTTTTAAATTTAAAAGGCAAATCCGTTGGTATAATTGGTATTCGTGGTATTATTTGCTAGCCCTAACAATATTTAGATCCAGATTAGAAACTTGTAAACGTGTACCATTACACAATTTGGGCGCATCAAGATTTCGCATTAAACGTACCCAAACATCCACTTTTAACCTTAATTTACGAGAAGGCATTTAACCCCCTTAGGGTTTAGTTTTTGAAAAAATGTAGATTATGTTCTTCTCTAGAGTTTGAATTATCTCCATATTAAATTTCATCACAATCGGTCCAGCGGTCAATACAATATTATAACCCCACTTCGAAATATCAGTTTCTGTAGTTTAGAAAAAAATAGCGATAGTGTAGCTTTTTATTAGTGAAAGAATTTTTAGACTCGGTTCGGTAGTTCCAGAGATTACCCTCCCCACCACAAACAAACACATCTTTATATATTAGTTAGGTACATATATCCAATATGTAACATAAGTATTAGCGTTGTCGATAATAATTTTACATTTACATCGATTTTCTAATATCAAATTACAATTTGTCAATACAATAAAGGACTCATCACGGAAGAAATAAATTAAATAGAATATTAAGACAGAGTTATACAATTTTAGAATCCTCAAATATCACTGTGTTTAATATTAGAACTAATAGTACTAACAGACGCTCGAACTTGGTTCGAAGCGGACAGCGGATCTGGTCCGCTCCGTACCAAATCTGTTCATCTGTAGAGTAGTCTGCGTGTCCGCCCGGTTCGATGGGATGCACGTCGCACTTGGTCCGGTCCGGTACAATATCCGAGCGTGTGTAGAGCAGTACGACGGACTTGATACCTACATATAAAAGTATAACAACGTCATTGTAATTCAAAACGTTGTGCACAATGCCGGATTTAGAGTTCTGGAGGCCTCGGGGCAACAAAGGAGTGGAGGCCCCCTGGCCCCAAATTATTTTCCAAATAAAATGGACAATTTTTTTCAGTCGATTTTTCCAATAAATAATTTATTGTGAAACCAAGTATAGATTCTTTTATTATTTAACAAACATATAAATATAATCAGAAACAAGAATTATCTAAAAATTAAATTTTAGCATTAACGAACAGAACTTTCCGAACTGAAATCCAGTTCCCGAAATAAATCACTTTCAATGCTCAGGAAATTTGATTTTTTTTTCCAAAGTCTCTATTGTGGGGGTCCCTCTTTTGTGGTGGCCCCGGGGCTGTAGCCCCGGTTGCCCTCCCCTAAATACGGCCCTGGTTGTGCAACATGACAGAAATTTTGACAGAACACGAAGTTCTTGGTGGAGTATTGGTATTATAAAAAGATTTCTCATGTTTGTGGGATCTATCAGATAAGTTATATTGTAACAGAGAAGCGCGTAACAACGCTCTAGAAATTCTTCGGGAGTGTTATTCAAAATATGATCTTCGCTATCAAGCGATTTTATTAACTTCATATGACTAAATTCATCGCGATCTTTCAAATAGAATTTTGCCCACTTCTTTCTTTTCTTCCTTGTTGTTTGTGGCGGCATTAACGTTGCCGCTAGAACAATCGCAATTTTCGCGCGCTTAATCATAGGCATGATTACGTAACTAGGGCTTCACACGAGAGCGAGATTTTTCTCGTCTCGTCTCGTTCTCGTCTCGGAAAAGCGAGACGAGACGAGACGATACGTTTTGGTAAATATTTTGGACGATACCGAGACCATATACAGTGCAACCCGAGAGTCTCGTTTATGGTCTCGTTAAATTTTTTTTTATAAAGTTTTTATTGGAAAAATTAGAAAAGGTCGAAATAAAAAACAATATATTAACGTAATAAATATAGCTTTAAAAAACTACTTATTATTATTTATTATTTAGTTTATATAATATATATTATCATTATTTAAAATTAAGCGAGACGAGACGAGACATCTGGTAACGAGACGAGACCGAGACTTGAACGAGACTGAATTTTCTAGGGATTGACGAGACCGAGACGAGATTTTTGATAGTCTCGTCTACTCTCGTCTCGTGTGAAGCCCTATACGTAACTGTGTACACAAGGAGACTGACAGATCCGGTCGTCTGTTGCAAGCAGCGGACTTGATCCGCCGTACCATGTCCGTTGTCGGACCGGACCAAGTTCGAGCGTCTGTTAGTACTATAAGAAATATCAAAGGACACGTTGCTCATAATTTATGTCATATTGGCTAAGAGCTGGCTACGGAGAAAATGGGTGACTCGATGCAGAGCTGAAAATTTGCAGTATAATAGGAGATAGTACAAGTAAGTAGGGAAAAAATTGCCAGAAGGCTAGGCGGAAGATAAAGAGCCGCCAGAAGGCGCTAATGTTGCGAAAAATCAGTGCACTTCTGGCAATTTCTATACTTATTCTGTAATTCAAAACTAGATTCTATATAATATATATTATACATTATATAGTTATAAGGACATACTGAAAAATGAAACATGATATAATAACTACATTCGACAAATATTCAAAATTATTAATGACATTTTGATAGAAATAAAATTAAATAAATAATTACGTTGTTATAACAACGCAATTTTATTAATGAAAATATATGACGATTAATTTTATTTCTATCAAAATGTCATTAATAATTTTGAATATTTGTCGAATGTAATTATATCATGTTTGAATTTTCAGTATGCACTTATAACTATATAATGTATAATATATATAATACATAATCTAGTTTTGAATTACAGAATAAGTAGGTATAGAAATTTCCAGAAGTGCACTGATTTTTCGCAACATTAGCGCCTTCTGGCGGCTCTTTATCTTCCGCCTAGCCTTCTGGCAATTTTTTCCCTACTTACTTGTACTATCTCCTATTATTCTGCACGTTTTCAGCTCTGCACCGAGTCACCCATTTTCTCCGTAGCCAGCTCTCCGTCTATATCTCATTTAGGACTTGTATAATAAAGCTTTCTAACCCCTCATTTCTAATATGTGATGTAATATTATGTAACGAGTCATTATTGGTGACTTTGTTTGTGTTGATTGTTGACTGCTGCTCAGTTTCTTTCAGTAGATGATGTGAAATTTGATGCTCTAAATTATATAGTTGCTAAATTAAAATTCTCTGCAGAGGAAGTCGATGTTATGACATTAAATTATGTATTTTTAGGTTTGCCAACAATCTTTGTAGTTTCCTGGGTACTCGGCCGTATATTTTTCAGTGACACGTATTGTTGGACTACGCATGAACATCAATTAGTATTCATGCTTGTTCGAATACCGATCGTTGTGTCAGTCTTGGTAAGTCGAAACTCAATTCAAACTTACTTTCTTCTCTTCAGAAGACGGATTTTAGGCGAGCAATTCTAAAGCCCGACCGATATTAGTATTCTACTTGTAAAAGTATTAAAAAAATTCCAGCCAATTGGGCGACGGGAATTCCAACTTCAAAAATGTTGACATTAGAATAATAAGCTGTTATGAAACGTATACCATTATTATATAAATAACACCGTTTTAGCATTTATCTCTTCTGCGCATCGCCGATTTTCCCCAAAAACAATAGGGCCCTTCATATTTGTCTACCAAACATCCTCTAAAAATTTGGTTTCAATCCGCTCATCCGTTTGACCTGTATCGTGTTTACAGACTAACAGAGTTTTATCAAAAATATGTTTTTTGGATTCGGGGGACCTCAAAACGGAAAGATATTGTAAACTTTTTGAAAAGTGTTTTTTGACCTAAACTAGTACCATTCCCCACTTGTGGGTTGGAATGGTAAAACATGCTTTGACTCTCGCGCCATAGAAGTGAAACAGACCAATTTTCCATACCGCGCCTAAAAAAGTTTCACTTCAATAATAATTCAATCTGTACTATGATTTTAGATCAGCTTTGCCTTGTTCCTCAATATTGTCAGAGTACTCTTTGTAAAGCTGAACTGCAGTGATTATATTCAACGGCGAAAAGTAAGATACAGGTAAGATATGTACAGTGTACACTACACTGAAATTATGTAAATACTATGCATATTATTTTTGCCCCCTCCCGGAAAATTTTCTAGGGGAACCCTTGACTGTCAAACAACTACCATGCAAATGGTTTCGTTGTAAATATTGTGCCATTTACCCTGGAATTAAATCTTTCTTACAGTAACATGAATGCGTGTATTAATAGGTTTAATAAAAATAAAAATTTTTAGGCGATTGGTGCGATCAACATTAGTTTTGGTACCGCTGTTTGGAGTCCACTACACAATGTTCGTCGGGATGTCGTACTACGTAAACGTATCACCAAATGTTGAACTTGCGTGGCTATTTTGCGATCAACTTTTTGCATCCTTTCAGGTTAGTTGATTAGTTTTCTGTGATTCTGAACCAATGACCAAAAAGAAAGACTAAAGATAACAATTATTATTAATATATTTATAATACATTGTAAAAAGATTTTAAAAAATCACATTATGAAAAAAAAAAACGAAAAATACGAACTGGATTGATTCACTTTCAGGGATTTTTTGTCGCAATGCTGTATTGTCATTTGAACGGAGAGGTTCGCGCTGAACTGTCTCGGAAATATAATTCCTGGCGCTATTACGTAAGAACAAATCAGCATCCGCCACCTTATCCCGGAATCCACGCAAGAGTGACGTCACGCACGTCAGCGCCTCAATTAATTATCCTGCAAGATATAAACAAGCCCGAATAAAACACTATTAATTACACTCTACGTTTTACATATTTTGTACGAACTGCTTAATTGGGAAGCGTCAAATTTGAAATGATATTCCAAGGCTAGATCTATAATTAATAAGATTATACGTATAGCCATGTACAAATATAGGAACTGTCGTGTTTAGGTGTTGCAGGAAGGGTGAAGTTCGTCTAACAGCTTCTGAAATGATGATTAAACAATGTGTGATTTTACCAATCCAATAGTAGGTACCTAATATTTAACTCCATATGAGCAACAGAGATAAGCTTAGTAGGCGTTGCCTTCATAAAAAGTTCACATATGATACCCATATGGCCGAAAATATTACTTATTATCAAGGGCGTAGATATGGGGGGTACAGGGGATAATTCCTCTCCCAGGATTCATCAGGACCGCAGGTACCCACCACAACAAACGAATCAGGACCGCAGACACCCACCACAACAAACGAAAAAAGGGAAATTAAATATTGATTTTTTTGCTTTACCCCCTCCCCCCGTAGAAAAAAATATCTACGCCCTTGCTTATTATGATGTGAAAATCAGCTATTGTATGGGAAGTGTGTTAAATGTGTATCTTGTTCGTTATGGATGACTGTTAAAACTCGATATAACATAATGTCACCTCTCGTATAATACCTTCGTTTACGAATGAGATACATAAACTACTATATAAACAGAGATGCTACGGATGCTTTGTACCTGAATCGGAGCTTCTTGTAGATTATATTATCAGAACAAAATCGGAATTAAAATTTTGATCTCACGAGAGAAAAACAAAGTAAGCAACGATTGACATCGGCGATTAACATCCGTTATAATTATTGTTCGGAATACGGATACGGAATTGGAATTATCCGTAGTTATATTCATTTCATTCAATCGGTGTTCAAAAGATGTTTAAATTGGCAGATGCAATAGGAATCTTTATTTTGGATTTTTTTGTTATTCCTCACAATTTAATGTACCTAGTTATTATTGATCTCTTTTTATTACTGTGTTATTTGCATTTTGAAGTAATATAAGAAAATATGTACTTGTGTCTAAATATAATAGTACTTCTCAAATATTGTTACTCCTAAGACTCCTAAAACCAGACAAGAAAATTGAAAGGTTGACCTAGTTACGCAAACTGTGGTAGGTACATTTGAAAATTGGACACTTGAACCGATCGACGCGTCGGTTCAAGTTCTTGGGCTCTCTGAGGGCAGTTGCTCACAATTTGAGAAGCACTAAAGTATAATTATAGATTTTTTGTAAAAACTTATAAACATTCTGTGATGCGTTACTTACGCTAATCTATTTACTTATTTTTAATAGTTAAGTATAGTATATGAATTATATCTTATATAACAAATTTTAAATAGCCCAAGATCCCAGAGCCGCCAGACACAACCTATTTTTAAATAATTGAAACCTTACGTTTTGAGTAGTGTTTTATGTACTTAGAACGCTTGGCGCTTTAAAGCTCAGAGAAAAATTAATGAACTTCACTTATTTTTAAATGCTTGATTTTTATATATTATGTTATTCAGACAACTATTACAAAATTATATTTCAACAGCCAGACAAATTGTAATGACCAAACATCCCCCCAGACGTAAAAAATAGTCATAAAGCTCTCGCGCTCATACTAACAGCTGACTATTTTTTACATCTGAGGGGATGTTTGGGCATTACAATTTGTCTGGCTGTTGAAATATAATTTTGTAATAGTTGTCTGAATAACATATATAAAAATCAAGCATTTAAAAATAAGTGAAGTTCATTAATTTTTCTCTGAGCGTCTGTCAGAAGTTGTGGTCAGCGGAAAGTGAATGACGATACTGGATACTAAATTATAGTGATTTTTTACAGAACATATATAAATATCAGCCATTTAAATTTAAATTAAGTGACTCTTATTTTTACTCACCTTTCTCACCTGGTACCTGTACATTTGTCGCAGACTCAATGATGGAGGTACGCCATGCGTTCTAAATACAGGCGCGGTCGCAGCCTGAAATTTTGGAGGGGGTCACTCACTGCACTAATAAAAATTAAGTATCTGGAATAAAATAAACATTATTGCGCACAAGACACAATTTTATTTTATACATTATCTATAAAACAAATGGAAATTGGAAACTACAAATTTATCGCTGTTAGGGTATAGCTAAAAATTTCCTTGTATTATTTGGCAAATTTTTGAGATTTTTCAATTTAACCTTAGATTGGGGGGGGAATGTCCCCTGTGACCCCCCCCTTCGGACCGCGCTTGTCTAAATACATAAAACACTACTCAAAACGTAAGGTTTCATTTATTTAAAAATAGGTTGTGTCTGGCGGCTCTGGGATCTTAGTCTAAAAGTTTACAGACTAAATGATCTATATTTATGTATAGGTAATCGCCATATTTATTTGATGTTTTATTTTAATATAAGAATAGTAATTATTTTTATATAAATTTATTTTATATATGTGTCATCAGGGGCGTACGTAGAATTTTAATTGGCTCATTAAAGATAGTCCAAGCGATCGAAATACAATTCAATAGTCAACAAAAGAAAAAAATGGAATAGTGTGAAGCTTTATGAATTTCTATCATTTATTCCATTGATTCATATTCGGATAGCGGGAGCTGTTCATCTCCGCTACTCTGGCGTACGCCCATGTTTGCCATATTTAAATACTCTGACTAAGTGTTATGTACCTAGTTATCAAATTTAATTAAAAAAATATATATTCTACTGTTACGATGTGAATTTTATTGCGAATTTCGCTTCTTTATTTAAAAAATATTTCTTGTGTGTACAAGAAGATCACACTGCAGGGGTCCGGCAACATAAAATGTTTTCTTTTAATTTGAAATCTCAATAATTGAACGTATCATAAAACAGTTTTTGAACCTCATAAGTTGCTGCGACGAAGTATCCAGGGAGGCTGCATTGTAATTTTATTTTTTTAAACATACTAAGGTTAGAGATTGGTTGGTTGCTGTCGACATCTCTGGACCAAAATAAGAGGAAAACACATTGATTTTCTTGTAGTTCTTAGAAACAAACCACTCTTTAAATACGAGTAATAAAATTTTCTAAAGAGATGTCTCGTGCAGGATTTGATTCCAGTAAGTACAGTCGAACCTCGTCTTTCGCGGATTTGAATATTTGGGAACTTGTAAACGTTTAGTGATATTAATTTGTATTGCCTTTTGGCGTTGCTTTTTTGACGTGATAACGTCTTATAAAATATTGATGAAACACCAGCTGCACGCACGAAAAAGTGTAACGCCGTAACGTTCCGCCTGACCCTGTGCGTGCAAGCGAGAGCGCAGTATAAGCGATAGAGAAGCACGATCGGCCCAAGTTTGACAGCTACTAAAATTTAGGTTATGTATTATTAAATATGATATTCGAGCGGAATACGTTATCACGTAAAACTCTCGCCCGTAAACCGACTTTACAGACAACCAATTTTTTTTACTGTATACCTACAAAATAGGCCAATGAACGCAAATAAAAATTCGAATAATAACTTCATTGGCTTTCAAATAAAGAACATAAATATTGCATAAACAATATAAATCATTCCGTCCCCACTCCAAAAGGTTTCTGATTTTAAATAATATAAAAAAAACCAAAATTTTAAAAAATCATCCAAATCGGAGCTGTTCTTAAGGACTTTGAAGTTAAAAGGCTTCATTGACGCGACTATAATTAAAAATAAAGTAATGGAAATAAGTATTAATTTTTGCGTAACTTTGTTTATTCAAACAAGTGCCTAAATTGCAGTAAGGTATGAATTTTTAAAATTACTGGGGTAATAGCAAAAACGATTTTAATTTATTTAGTGTGTCGACAGCACGTACGAAAGTCTACATCAATGGCTTAAGAATGTAGGATATTTATTGGTATATACGGTTGAGTTTTAAGTTGATGCTTTTTTTACAGCGTGTAAAAATCAAATAGACGAGCAAATATTTCAAATAGTTTTTTTATCAAAACTCAAAAATAAGAGAGAAACAGCATTTCGAAGTTTAAATAAATTTTATTAAATTTTCTTTAATTTTGAGGTCGGTCCTGGGGTTATATTATGTCACTATGGAAATAAGTTGTTATTATCTCTCAAAAACAGAACAATACACATGTCAGTTTCAAATAAGCACCAACATACTTGATAATAACAACTGATTTCCATAGTGACATAACATAACCGCAGGACCGACCTCAAAATTAAAGAAAATTTAATGAAATTTATTTAAACTTCGAAAGGCTGTTTCTCTCTTATTTTTGAGTTTTGATAAAAAAATTATTTGAAATATTTGCTCGTCTATTTGATTTTTACACGCTGTAAAAAAAAGCATCAACTTAAAACTCATCCTGTATAGGTACTTGGATCAAAAATATAATATATAAATATAAGATTTTATAATATTGCAACGCTTCGTTGAATTTTTTTCATCTTCTTCAGACAAGCAACAATGCGATTGCACAATATTATAGTTGAATAAAATTCAACACAACGTTGCAAAATTTGACATCTACTTATTTTCTGGTCCAAGTGCCCAATATTCTACATACTTACAAGAAGTCTTTAAATTGTTAGTTCACCATTGGATAACACAGTTATCTTTATCTAAGTGTGTAGGCTTTCAAGGCCAGTGTTGATCCAAATCTTCTTGGTTTTCGGGCTTGTATGCCGTGGTCCATTGGTATTCTACCTGCCTGTGAGCAGCCTAGAAGGACAGTTCGCCCGCTACCACATCGCCTAACGTCTACCGCAGTTGTAGACGAAACGTCAGGTAGTAATACCAATGGACCACGGCATACAAGCCCGGAAACAAAGAAGATTTGGACTGTTATTTTTCTTTGTCTAGTGGTGATATGAAATGAACGTAGGTACGAGGGACACTACATGGAGTGTGCGTTCAGCACATATAATGTTATATTAAAATAATATTCGGAAATACAGATAGAGAGAGATAGTCTGATATTATCGCAATAATAAATTCAACTGGTAGTGGTTGAACAGCTGAACATTATCACATTTTGAAAGCCTTTTCATGTTTAATTAGACCACGGTATCAATATAAAACGGTATAATAATTTGTTCTGTGGCCATACAGATAGATGTCCACTGTTCAGGTATTTATATTAACATTTATATGGACTGCTGCTAAATATGTCGTATTAGCTTCTATCTGCGAGTTGCGACTTCATACAATTTTTTTTAGAACTCTATTTTAACCCGAACAAAAAGTGTAGTCCTATTATTGTAGACGTTTAACAAGCGAATAACGCCTGAATTTTCTATAGTGCGAAAACAGGTTTGTATTAAGTTTTAATTTTACAAATTACGTTTATTTTCGTTATTTTGATATTAGCAGGCAACGTGTTAAAAAGAAAGCCTTGTTGGTTCGTGAACGAAAACCAAAAAAAGGTTATGGTTTTTAAATGTTTGATGGGGTTGCCCTGAATAAAAGCTTTTTTGATCATCGTATCCGTGTTTAGCACTATTGTAAACAGAGGGGCGGGTGCTCTTGCGGGGATAGAAATTTGTAACGATTTTGGTCCAAAATCCCGGCTCATTGACTTCACTAATGAACAATTACTGCAGTTCAATCCGATCAAAATTGTTTTCGTAGGTTTTTTTTTAGTTAACCCGGAACAAAATGGATAAATTGATTATATCCGTTGAAGTCGATATTTCGTTAAAAATTTGATTACAGATAAAACGAGGATTTTACTTATTTTCATTAATATAGGACAATGTGCAATATGAAAAATAATTATATTTTATTTATGAAAATTAATGCTTGAAGCTCCGCATTTGGTTTTTCATGTTTTATTTCAACTATATACCTAATAATGTAATTTATATTAGCCAGTAAATAACATTTAAAAATAATTTTTAAATATGTATTTACAAAAGCTTTGAACGTTTGTTATATTTAGTAATAAAATGAAAATATTTATTAGTCACAGTAATTAACATTTTATTAATGTTGAAACCAAATAGGTAGGTACAGTACGCGTGTTTACATTCGAAATCATAATTTTCAGTGTTGAATTTGTCGCAATGTAATTTTTGTAATTAATTAATAGTATGGTTATCATCTATAATAATTAAAATATGTTACTATATATAGGTACGTATTTCGAGCGGTTATCATGTCGACCAGTGAGGCGCCATTTTTTCAACAGTAAAATGGATTCTATTTTTTTAATGATTTTATTTTAATTATTTATTAATCGTAATAACAATACAAATAAGTTTAATTTTTTGACGTGATAACGTCTTATAAATTGATGAAACACCAGCTGCACGCACGAAAAAGTGTAACGTTCCTAACGTTCCGCCTGACCCTGTGCGTGCAAGCGAGAGCGCAGTATGCTTCGGCCCAAGTTTGACAGCTACTGAAATTTAGGTTATGTATTACGGAATACGTTATCACGTTAAAACTATCGTCCGTAAACCGACTTTACAGACAACTAATTTTTAAAATAATTCTTAATTTTTGTGTAGACTTCATATTATCCGCACAGACACGGCGAGTAGGTATCTATTTGGCACTGATACTGAATGCATTTGGGTAAGGAATGTTTATAGTTTTGTACTAAACGAATCGTATTAGTACGGGCACTTCTATGTAAAATACATTAAAAGACTGAAGGAATAATATTATGTTCAAGACAATTTACTTTTCATGTGGTCCGTGGATAAAAGTCAATTAACCGTTCAAACTCTTTATTATTCTAAGAGTTTAATGTCGATCTGAGTTTTGATAGCGCTTTTCATACTTTTTACACAAACGAACTACGAAGAGATAATAAAAATATATCTACAAAGATGTATTTGATATACTTGTGTTGTAATATGTATCGAATAATAGAATATATTTTCATCGGGACTGTTTCTTGCCACAAATTATTCGAACCACGTATGCAATAATAAACAAACCGTGAGGTGAGTCTTTTATTGCGACTCAACAAGTGCGACATTGAGGTCCATACGACCAACTTCCCAGTATACTTAACAGATTAGACCCGAGAAATACGTACCCAAAAATAGTTCTTGGACTATCACGACACTTATAGATACACAATCTACCATTAATTGTGAATTGATATAAAAATAAGTGCATAAACTTGCATACTTAAATTAATATAACCCTCTTTGACGGTATATGGCCATAATACGGTTGTGCACTGATCACGGTCAACTTGTGCACCACGAATCTAACAGGCTCGGAAGTTAGGTGCGAATGCGGGCTTGCGCTTGTACAGTCTGTTGAAAAACTACAAACTCGCAACTCAGCAAAACTAAAATAGCATTAACAACTTGACAATAGCGTACTCGACTGTACTTTAAAGCAGGAGAGCGACAAGTGACAAAGGCAAACGAACGATCACGGCCCATCACCGACGAGCGCACGTTCCGTGCATGTAGCTGGGAGGCGGTGAGAGTATCAACGGCTCTAAAATGTGCCTTTGCGACGCTGTTTGTGACTAGCTTCCGAACCTTTTAAACCCGTGGCGCGTACTATATATTTTGAGCATTAAAGGTAAGTGTTACCTTTAATAACCTGAAACAGGCTCGATGGCTATATACGGGTGGCGATTTTCAGTTTATTTCTGGTTGGCAAACCACAAACAAGTTGATTACGTTACACTCAAATGCACTGCGATATCTCTATATGTAGTTAGTGTACTATTGTGAGTAGGTCCCTATGTACTCGACTACATATACGCGATGACAATGAACTATACCTAGAAACACAATGGAAAGCCGATGATAAGATTCACAGAAAAGATAAAGATATAACACTGCATTCATTATGTCGACGGTTAAAACCGGCGTCGCCCGTGCCCCCCTAATTTTAAAATTTTAAAATTAAGTGACAGTAAGAGCTGATAATTAATTCAGTTCCATCTCGATCGCCAGCCCCGGATCTAGGGGGGAGGCAAACCGGGGCACTCGCCAGAACCACATCTAATCTGTCATTTTTCCGATTTACTCTATCTGCTTGTTTTCTGACGGTTTGCCGTTCACGAAAAACACCAACCATTATATATTTATGAGTTTTTTTTAAGTAATTTATCTCAAATCCTGGAGAGAGGGGGCGCCATTATCAAGTTTCTGCCCCGGTTCGAAAAAATCGTAGATCCGGGGCTGTCGATCGCATGCGGTTTTACTAATTTCTAAGCCCGGTGTTGTCCCCTGAGTTATAAAACACTTCCAGGATGATTATCTACACAATTTGAAACCGGTTCAGCGGTTTCAATTTATTCGTGAACATATAATCAGGAGAAGGGACTCTTTATAAAAGTTTATTCATTGTACTCGCAATATTATCGAAAAATTAAGCAAGCATTTTAAAAGCTAATCGATACACAGTAGTATTTTTTAAATTAGATTTCATTGCTTATTTTGCCTCTATTTCATGCCTCCCAGTTCTCAGGTTTTATTCCGAAAACTGGTAAAAATTTCAATTATTGGATTTTTTAATATCTCTGGATTTTTTAAATAAATATAGTTTAAAAAAAACTAAAAAACACGCTTTATATCGAACTAAAAAATAAAAAATATTTTTTTAAAAAAAAGCTTAAAACAATAATGCATAAAAAATACTAGTATTATTGTATAAAAAAGCGTGGGGCGCTTTGTTCCACATTTTCGTACACCGAGCGCCCCACGCTTTTTTCACAATAATACTAGTATTTTTTATTCATTATTATTTTAAATAAAGCGTGTTTTATTTTTTTTTAAACTATATTTATTTTTCACTTTTTAGTTTGATATAAAACTTGTTTTTTAGTTTTTTTTAAACTATATTTATTTTCCACTTTTTAGTTCGATTTATTGTCAAAAATTTTCCGAAAAAATTTTGCGGCGTGGACGGGATTAGAACCCACGACCCGTGATTCCGAGAGTTGACGTCAGCGAAGACCCGTGCCTTAGACCGCACGGCTAAACACTGTAGATACAGTGCTGGCATATTATACTACACTAATAAACCACTTGCTGTAGTCCAAAAGAAGGTTACAAACAAACATAGGTACATACATACAAGCTTACAGGTGAAACTAATATAAAGCGTGTAAAAAGTAGTGAATTGATAATACTTGATAGAGTAAAATAAAACTAGCCTGAGTTTAAAAAATTTAACGTTCGTTGCCAAATCTAGCCGAGTGTCTGTTCTTATTTTTTTGTATCTTGGACGATGGTCGTCTTTTGGGTCAGCAGTAGTTTCTGTGTCCTGCGCGTCTGTCTTAACGTTTACAGACATGCCTTGCCTACTCCAATCAGGAGACATGTTTGTTACAATTTTATTGTACCACTCATCAGTTTTCGCCACTTAGTCACGTAGATATACATTTATGTACAGGGTGTTCGGAAACATCCAATATGTAATATATTTAGAGAATGATCCAATTTCATAAATACCTACTTACTTTCCTGATACCGTATTTTTTAAAGGGTTACAAAACATTAGTTAGTACCATATTTATAAATTAAATTTCCCTAATAATTGAACCCTTTACCGCATCGTGGCTCATATATGAACCAAACTAAAAAAAAAATTTTTTCGGCTTTAAAATATATTTTGTTCGTAACTACGTGCGAAACCATATTTGGCACATACTAGGCTAGTTGTATTGAATGAGATACCCCTACCAAATCAAATTCTGTGAGTTTTGTCACATTGCAGTTATGGATTGTTCTTCTTTTTATGACAATTTGTGGTATGTGACTTTACCGGTTGATATTAGCGAAGATTCTGACTTATCTTATCAGATGACGATAAAAATCTCAATAAAACAGTGAACTTAGCACATATTCTCGCCTATAATAGCGACGACTTTGATGATATTCCACAAAAATGTCCTTTGCCGCTCCTGGATTTTAAAATTGCAGTATCAGACGCATTGTGCGTAGCTGGAAAACCAGTAAAAAAGAAAAAGACGACCCACCAAAGAAATTCCACAGAAAGACATTCCTCAAGATGGCTTAGGCCTTTGCCAGAATGGCGCGAAAACAATAAATCAAGGTGTAAACTTCCAGGCTGCACAGCGAGGACATTCACTTTTTGCTAAAAGTGTAAAATACCGTTATGTTTCAACAAGGATCGAAATTGTTTTCTAAGATTTCATACCGAATAGTTTTTTTTTATTTCATAATGTTCCATATAAGGCACAACCCATTGTTTTTTGAAAAATAAATGTCGAAATTGATTAAAAACATATTTTTAGTAGGTACCTGTAATTTAATTCAGCAAAAAATAAAAAGTCATGCAGTAAACGGTTAAATAAACAAAAAGTACAAAAAAACTAGAATACGTGTTTATAATATTTTACATTTAATTTGGTGGTTGGGCTTGTTTTTTCAGCAAAAATGGTAATTTTGATAAAAAGACGCGCCCCATAGGCTCAAAACCACTGCCATAAGGGTTCTGTTTTTTTTCTCTTTAGAGGTACGGAATCGGAAAAACAGGAATCGGCGAATTTCAGTACAAGCTGTTATCTTGACGATACTATTATAAGGGCCGCTGCACACGAGGCTGGTTTTTCCGCTGGATTCACTGCTGGGACTTGTGCTGACCGCCGTTCTAGCTACGAAGACGGAAATGACGTCACTGCGGACTCGCGTGCATGGTTAAAAACTGAATTTCAAAATTAGAACCGGGGCTTGTTTCTATGCTTTCTATGCTGGATTTTAGCAAGAACCAATCAGAAAGTAATATCTTCTCACGTGTGTTCTGTTCAGATACTCTTTTTGTTAACAATCGAACTGTCACTGCGCGCGTACTAAAACCATCTTCAAAACACGCATTGTGTGAAGCCAAACGCATTCAAACCGTCACAAAGTCCAGCGCGACAGTACTTACGCGCAGAACCTTGCAACGAATCTAGCGGCATAACCAGTCTCGCGTGCATAGCGGCATTAAGAGTATTCGTCCCTGCAAACACTCCCTGCACCCTTCATCTCAAATCTTTTCCCCTCGCCTAAAAACGGTTCGAGCTCTCCCGACGCTATTTTTAAAGCTAGAGGGTTCTGGTAAACGCCAAATGAAAGACAAAGAATCAGACTACAGATCCTTCAGGCGAATTTTTTGAAAAACAGTTTCGCCTACGTGTGAAATATTACGTAACTTATTATTTTATTCAAAAGGTTGTAAGTTTTTTCAGGAATTTTTTTTCAAAAAATTCGCCTGAAGGATCTGTAGTCTGATTCTTTGTCTTTCATTTGGCGTTTACTAGAATCCCCTAGCTTTAAAAATAGCGTCGGGAGAGCGCGAACCGTTTTTAGGCGAGGGGAAAAGATTTGAGATGAAGGGTGCAGGGGGTGTTTGCAGGGACGAATACTCTTAGGCCTAGCACACATGAAGAGCGTTCAACGCGCGTTGGCCCAACGCGCGTTTACAATTTCTATACAATTGTATAGAACTGTTTATATGATAACGCGCGTTGGTGGCGCGTTGAACGCGCGTTATCATATAAACAGTTCTATACAATTGTATAGAAATTGTAAACGCGCGTTGGGCCAACGCGCATTGAACGCCTCTCATATAAACTAGGCCTTAACCCTGTCGGTAGCTGTATCCTTGCATATTTCATTTTCAATGTTAATAATTATTCGAACTGTACGACGTTCGAACGAATTTAAAGGTGTGTTTTTCTTCGTTTTACGCATTGCGCGGCTCCGAACGGACCTTTCAAATATGCCCACGCGGGTATGTAGTCGAATTGCTTACGGAACGTAAGTAATTAACTACGTTTACGGATGTAATTTACGACTCACGACAAAGTAAATTAGTAATTACATTTTAATTGAATTATACTGTTGTTGTTTTGTTCGTGTGCTCTTGTATACACTTACCTACTCTTACTTCACACATTGTGAGAGATGATTTTCCATAAACAAAGCATTTACTATCCAAAATCTGAACCATCTGCGACCGAGCGCTGTCAAATTATGAAAGGACAGGCACGTAACTTCAAGCCGGTATTGGGATTTTTTCCCTGGAGGCGAAGCCCGTTTCAAAATATTCAATATTTGTGCCCTGTACGAATGAGTGAATTGTAAATACAGTGTAACCTCTTTATAACGAATCTCAAGGGACCGAGCATTTTTTTTCGTTATATGGAGGGAAGAAAGAAAAATAACCAAATTTCACCTAATTAATTTATTCCATGTAGTCTGTTAACTTTGCTTGGCGTTTTTGCTATGCCAATATTTGTTTTGTATTTTATTAAGTATTATGCATTGCTTGACTCTTGGGATGTGGTGGAATCACCTTCATTAAACAATAGGAATGTTTCGATAAGTTTAGCGGCATCAAGTGCTTGTTGAATAGTTGATGATGGTTAAAAATCATCCTCTTTATCATCTTCTTCATCTTTATTTTGTTGTATAAAAACAATTACACTGTTAAATACGCCTAAATATGAACATATTTCATCGTAATAGAGAATGGTTGTTACGCTATAAAGAGGGGTATAATGTATGGGTTTTAAGGTAAACCAACCAAACTGTAAAATTTTCTACGTTATGGGGAGTTTTTCGTTATAACGAAGGACGTTATAAAGAGGTTACACTGTATTATAGACGCTCAACATCTGAAGTCATCAGCGTGTATAAACTGAGACAGAATAATTTATGCAAACTGTAGTCAAACGGTTAACTTTGTTGCTTTCTGCATTCAAACGCCAAATTTGAAAGAGAAACCGCATTAAAATCAATTGCTTATAATCATCCGACAACTGTCACTTCTTAATTTGGTCAGGAGTGTATATGTTGCAGTCAAAATTCTTAACCAGTCAAAAGTACTATTGACTAGCAAAATCAGTCAAAAGTACTTTTGACTGAACAGGTTGGTCAAAAGTGGTTTTGACTGAAAATTATTAGTTATTAGTACTTTTGACTGCAATTTTGCGGTTAAAAGTACTTTTGACTGACGCTCTTCATCAAAAGTAGTTTTAACTGCAATAAAGCATCAGTCAAAAGCACTATTAACTCGTTAGATGTGATTAAAAAAGATATTTATTAAATTAATGTGAAATCGTTTATTACGAAAAATTTGGCATTACAATCAATACAAAGAAAACATACACTTAAAAATTGTCATTAACATTTGACAGGTTCTATAATATTTTTACACCACAAACTTCAATGTAGTTAAAGCGTTTTAGTCTACTGTACTGTAATGTTGTTTTCTTTTCATAAAATTTCGTGTCTTCCACATCCATTGCAAACTTTTCAAATTTTTCTTTTGTCATCACATTGAAATGACTATCTTTCATATCTTCTATCGCTAAAATTCTTTGCAAAAAGCGTTCTTTCTTTTCGTAGTCACTCATTTTTGTTCTAATATCAGCACGTTCTCCACTAATAATGAGTAATATAAAAGTTTATATGTGCGTTTGTCGTAATTTTTATCGACCACCTTAACTTTTTAAGAGTTTTGACTGATACAACCAGTCAAAACCACTTTTGACGGAATCACTTAGTCAAAAGTACTTTTAACCAGCTCCATTGGGCAAAAGTACTTTTAACTGTTATTTTAGTCAAAAGTATTATTGACTAAAGCATATACGGTCAAAAATACTTTTGACTGATTTTGCTAGTCAATAGTACTTTTGACTAGTTAAGAGTTTTGACTGCAACATATATAATATATATTTTGAATGCTTAATTGACTGACAATTTGAATTTAGAATTGTATAGAATTTATACCTTTTCATGTATCAAATAACGTAGGTACATATAATATTGGCCTCACGCTTTGATACACTTGTAAAGACGACACAAATATTCCCTAAGTAGTCGTAAGACGTTTGCTGTGTTCTCGGCGGAAAGACGTCTACGGTCCTTTAATTTGACGCATTTGCCTTACAGCAGTCAGCTAACTTACGTCAGAGACCGAAGTATTTCGTGATATATGCTTTTAGAAATGTCAACGATTTTTTAAAAACTATCGAAACAGACCAATGTTTCAACAAGTTACTTTAACATCTTTACTGCCTTCCCCCAATTTCTGTTATAGCGACTGAAGTGTATGAAAAAAATTAAATAAATAAGTAAGTTATACCTAGTTAATTAAAAATTGAACACCAAACAAAACGTAATTTGCATGCAGTCAACGTATACAAGTAACAAGACGTTTTCATTTCAGGTTACGTATATTGTTACGCCTTAAATCATTGTGTCAATCACTTTCGGGCGGTTTTAGGTCATCATCAAACTATATATGTGCTTTTGAATATGCATTAGCACGTTGTACCGGAGGCCAGTAAAACGAGCGTTATGAATTTTTAGAGACGAGATATTCTGTTGAAAGTTGTCAACAAACATCAAAATTGTGTCTGCATTTGCCAGTTTTGCTTGAGCTTTTTTTAACACTGAACGAATACACTATCGTTTGACAGTTTGCAATATTTCCCGAGTGGGTAAATTTATTAACATTTGCAAGTGCAGTTTTTGTAATGATTTGTCAAAATAACTAAAATTCAGTAACGTAACGTGTTTTGTTTGATTCATTTTATAATTTTTAATTACTTTTCTTTAAGTAATATTACATAACTGCAAGAATCAATTTGAGCGAACAAAATGATCTATTTTTGGTTTTCGATCAACAACTCGACTGAAAACTTTAAGTTATTGTTACAGAAAGTTATTGTAAATGGTATTTGTGTTCAGAGTAACAAGTCAGAAAAATTGCCAGATTAAATTGAATTATTGGGGTGAAATTCGCAGTTGTACATTAATATTATTTTTTAAAGTTATATGTCTCATAACCGTTTAAAAAATCAGAGTTTATAAAGTTTTGATTGTGAATATACGGTTATATAGGGTCCGCCAAATAACTTTTTTTTTTTGAAAATGCTATAAAAAAAAACTACTGAATATTTTCTCAAATTTCTTTTTTTATTTGAAAGTACAATTCTTCCGGTTAATAATGGAAAATAATTTCATTCAAATGGCTGCCTCGGCTGGCCATGCAGTAGCCTACACGATCGGTCCAATTTTTAAGCACATTTTCGATTGTGAGCAGCTGTATTTCACCAATGGCTTCACGAATACTGTCCTTTAAAGCGTCAATTGTCTCTGGCTTGTCGGCGTAACACTTATCTTTGACGGCACCCCACAAATAATAGTCCAACGGTGTCAAATCGCAGCTTCGAGGTGGCCAAACGACATCAGCTCTGCGGCTGATAATGCGATCTTCAAAAACAGGGCGCAAAACATCGAGTGTAGCTTCGGCTGTGTGGCACGTAGCGCCGTCCTGTTGAAACCAAATGTTGCCAATATCCTCCTCTTCAATTTTTGTGAACAAAAATTCGTTCAACATGGCCCGATAACGATCGCCATTGACTGTAACGGCCACTCCTTGCTCATTTTCGAATGAAATTATTTTCCATTATTAACCGGAAGGATTGTACTTTCAAATAAAAAAAGAAATTTGAGAAAATATTCAGTAGTTTTTTTTTATAGCATTTTCAAAAAAAAAAAGTTATTTGGCGGACCCTATATAACGCAACGTTACAACGCGTAATGGTTTATTTGGGTTGTAATATGAAAGGTAATGTTTTTGAGCTTTGCCTCAAACGTGATTTTAAATCGCAAAGTGATTATATTTCATCAAAAAGGTAAAGCTGTGCTGCTTACCGTACCCATATTATTATGATCGCCTAATATGATACACTATATACAGTGCTCTCTTTTTATCTAAGCTTCATAGCGATTTACATGGTATGATCTTGTGTTAAAACATCTAATGGCGCGTTTGGTTGGGAGTAAAACCGTGCAATTGGGGCGACACTTTTATGGGACGACGGATTATTGGAAGGACGTTACGCTTGTGTGCGTTGAATTAAAAATAAAACAGGTGTTTTTATTTAAAAACGAATAAAAATCATGTGCTTATAAATTATATGCAGTAGCGATTGATAATGAGTATTAGCGCATAGTTATTGTTAGCGATAAACATTTTGTTTATAAACTCCAATATAATTGAGATAAACTGTCATACCAAAAAAGTATAACTTCTAACGCGCGAACAGTACACGCGACCCCCTTTTTATGTCAGGAATTGAAACCAATGCGAATCTGAAAATTTCGGGTTGAAGTCAGAGCAGTTTCTTGCATGACCTTGTAAAGTTCATGGTAGGTACATATTTTATGATATCTGTAGTTCGTATTGTGGATGGGTGTGTAAGCATTTATTATTATAATATCCACAAGTTACTCCTATTTTTAAAAGCCTTATTTAGGTCGAGTTATTTAAAAAACAGGAATAATAACACGTCAAATTCTTGGAAGAGAACCGTTTTGCGTATTACTGATACGGAGCACTATATAATGTACATCGTATCTGATGTCGCGCACAGAATGTGTATCTTTCATACACTTAAGATATGAAAATTCTGTTGGCAAACAGTTTTTTCTCTGGCATTGACGATGGCATCAGCTATTTACTGATATCATATTTTGTTGTATCTAGTGAATTTTCCTATCAGAAATGTGCTGAGGAATTTAAAAATGTGTTTTAAGAATTTTATAATCATTTTGTCTCAGCTAAAATGATGGACTTACACGAGAAATGAAAAAGTCAAATCTCTATTTGTTCAAACAATTGCGTTCAGTTTACAAAAAAGTATTTTCCCTCGTTTTTTGGTAGCCTTCAATTTCGGCTGAAGGTGAGAAAGATCCGAAGTTGGCTTCGGCTAAGAAATTCCAGCCAATTGGGCGACGGGACTGTTCCAACTTTAAAAATGTTGACATTTGATTATAATAAAGAAAATAAAATTTCTGATATCGTGTGAGGTGACGCGGGTAATGGCTAGTATTCAATATTTAAATAAATAAAATTGTCGATCAATTTTTCTCAGACCAATATATTGACAAAAAATAATAAAATAACAAATCAATATAACACAAGATGACGTTTCGATTCGGATTTGGATCTTCTTCAGAAATATCTAAAAATATAAAAATTAATTAGTATTAATTAGATAATAAATAAATTTTATTTTTTGTCAATATATTGGTCTGAGAAAAATTGGTCGACAATTTTATTTATTTGAAGATTTCTATTCAGACTTTAATCAAAGATTAGTATTCAATATGATATTTGCTATTCGTTGCCATGGTTACCTACATAATATGTTCCACGTCATGTAAAAATTAACTAATCCTCCCAAAATTTGTTTCAATCCGCTCATCCGTTTGACCTATATCGTGTTCACAGACAAACAGACGCACAGAGTTTTTACAAAAAATATGTTTTTTGGATTCGGGGGACCTCAAAACGGAAAGATATTGTAAAATTTTTGAAAAGTGATTTTTGACCTAAACTAGCAGATACCATTCCCCACTTGTGGGTTGGAATGGTAAAATATTCGAATAACTATTAGGTATAATTTATAGAATCACTGCACGAAGATTAAATTGTAATTAATCGTATTTTAACAGATATCTTACTTAAACCACTTTGTCCTGCGCCATATATATACAGAATACGTATGTAAATGGCATATTATGTACCTACGTGTATGATGTGGATATTTTTCATTCGAAACTTTCCAACTTAAACGACAAGAACATTTTCCTTCTGAACATGGTTTAATTAATCTCTCAGGATTCCTTTCGACATATTAATGTTTTCATAAGCATTCATTATATGATTTAACGAAGATTTCGTATTTAAGCAGGTCTGTGAAAATTGTTCTGTTATTTCTTATTTTTTTTACCTAATTCAATAAATGTAAGAAATTTGATGTCACTTTCGTAAACTTATTAAAGGTTTAATGAATTTAATAGTTGAGGAAATTTGATAAAATGATCCGTTAAGGCAGTGAATAGTTATAATATAAAATACCTACGAGTTTGCATGTTTTCTAATGAAATGTTTAATCAGAGAACGTTATTTTAAAAATAATACATGTTGCTATTATTATAGGTAGTAGCTACGACTGACTTATTAGTGTCGGTAAATGACGAGTTGAAAATGATACTGCCTTTAAAGTCTTTGCATTGTCATTTTATAATATGCAAAATGGATTCAGCAGATAATAGGCCATATGCATATATTTTTTTTATATTTTTAATAGATCATTTAGTCAACCATAATAGGGAAAAAAATTGATAATCATTTAAAAATGTAATATTATCGGAAGAAAAAAAAATATTAAATTTCACATTCAAAAATAGACAGTTTAAACAATCGACCATGTTGGCGGGCTTATGTGACGTCATGATATAGGATGCATGTCAACCTTGATGTCAAACTATCAATGTTCTAAATGAAGTTTGTTTGTTGTTTTCTCTAAATACTGACGTAATCTTACTATGAGACGACACAGTCTGTTATTGATATATACTCTGACGTCACGCTGCGTTTTGAAAATTCGTAAATAGCGCGTATTTTCTACATTTCTTTTTTATTATTTGTATTTTTTTTCAGTGATAAGATTAATAAAATAACCATTACGATATGATCAGGAAATAAAATATATTTCAAAATAAAAATTTAAACCAATTTGGAGTCTCATGCATATGACCTATTACTATTTTACACATCCATATAAATACCTAGACAGAGAGATCTGGTCAAAACGGCCAAAGTGTAGAAATTATTGTTTTAACGTGTCAAAAGCGATCGCTCTGACCTTAAAGCATATAATGGAGTTGTACAGAGAACGTGGGCGTGTATTATTTTTTCTTTCAACGTGAAGATACTTTAAAATTTAAAATTAAAATGTTAACCCCCCGAGGGTCGTGTTAATGCCATGCTTTGGTGAAAGGAAAAAAGAGAACGTTATTCCAAAGTCAGAACATTGCGATTATACAGCGAGACTTGCTACTCTTAGAAGGAGAATAAACAGTGGTGTAGATTTTTACTGTGAAAATAAAAGAGGGAATTCGACGATGCCAGAACATTCAAATTTGCTTTTTTAGTGAATATGCGTCAAATAAAAAATATATATAGGTCCGGCGACAATGCGCAAATCCCATATGGTGGGACGCCCCAAGATAGCGGGTTAGCTTTTGACGTGATAACGTCTTATAAATTGATGAAACACCGGCTGCATGCACGAAAAAGTGTAACGTTCCGAAAAGTGTACCTAACGTTCCGAAAAGTGTAACGTTCCGAAAAGTGTAACATTCCGAAAAGTGTAACTCATAAAAGTATGCAATTTTTTATCAATGTTTCTTTATGACGTTATCACGTAAAACTATCGTCCGTAAACCGACTTTACAGACAACCAATTTTTTTTTCTTTTATAAAAGAAAAATTAATTTTTTTTCCTTCATAACTCTTGACATGGGTATCAAATGAAAGAGTTTGACGAGTGAAATACGATAAGCTATCGGACGCAACTGTAGCCCCAATATGGCGGACACTATATATTAGATCGATTTGAAATTTTGTACACATCTGTATTTCCGGTGGCAATATATAATTCAGTCGTTAGACAAGCTTTTGTTGAAACAATAATTTTTAATAATTTAGGTTCACAGTTATAAAAACGTGGGCTATGAGTAATAAACTATCACAACATTTACAACCCACGCTTTTATAATTATGAACCTAGATTATCAAAAAATATTTTTGAACTGAAAACTTCTTTATCGGCGTTGTACACTTTTTTGTAATAGGTAAAAAATGTTAAACTCGCGTCAGGAAAAGTAAGAACTGGGTGAGCGAGAAAACTCTCTAAGTGATAGTAATTGTTTATACAACGTTAGACATCTAGCGTTGAAATATCGTACATAAAAATGCAATCTATGATACAAACCATTATACAACGTTAGACATCTAGCGTTGAAATATCTTACATAAAAATGAAATCTATGATACAAACCATTTTGATCGAAAATTTAAGACGTTAATATTCAAGTTTTCACTTCCGCAGGCACTCACGGAGTGCAAAGGGGTTTTTTTCGTTTTTAGTAACCATAAATACTAGAAGGTCATATTAGTATTTTTAGTGTTGAAATAGTCCCGTTGCCCAATTGGCTGGGAATTTTTATTGTTTTGTTTTTGTGAATAATGGCCGCCACTGTTTGTGTTGTAAAAGAACAAAACTTTAAAACCTAAATAGAAAGGAAAGAGCGTGTAAGATGTCAGAGCTTAGTATCGGGCTGGTGATGTGAGGGGATCATCTTATACCAAGACTTCGTGGAGCAGTGAGATACTGCGCCAAGGGTGCGGGTCTACGGACGGGGGTTCTGAGGGACACATGCCGGGAAAAACGCAGCCATACAATACACTGCTGCATACGAATATTTTGTCTAGAATGTCCGCGATGTCTCCGTTTATTACTGGCTGTCTGGAGAAGTTCGTAAAATTGCAATCTTAATGGTTAGAAAGAATTTAATGAACTCAAAGCACTGCTGACAGTATTTTGTGTATTTTGCTAATACAGGCTGTGTGACTTTATTTTGACAACTTAAAAAATTTAACCCCTTAAAACAATCTTTTAATTTCAATATTATTATCAATCCAAAATCTGCACCAAATTATACAGGGTGAGTTTTAAGTTGATGCTTTTTTTTACAGCGTGTAAAAATCAAATAGACGAGCAAATATTTCAAATAGTTTTTTTATCAAAACTCAAAAATAAGAGAGAAACAGCCTTTCGAAGTTTAAATAAATTTTATTAAATTTTCTTTAATTTTGAGGTCGGTCCTGGGGTTATATTATGTCACTATGGAAATATGTTATTATTATCAGAAATAATTGAGGCACACACAATTCTCTCAAAAACAAAACAATACACATACTTGATAATAACAACTTATTTCCATAGTGAGATAATATAACCCCAGGACCGACCTCAAAATTAAAGAAAATTTAATAAAATCTATTTAAACTTCGAAAGGCTGTTTCTCTCTTATTTTTGAGTTTTGATAAAAAAACTATTTGAAATATTTGCTCGTCTATTTGATTTTTACACGCTGTAAAAAAAACATCATCTTAAAACTCACCCTGTATACAATATCCAGTAATCAACATCATATCCGCAAATTATCGTTTTCATACAATTTCTAAGTTGGGTCCTGTCGAACCAATTTTTTTTAAATTTTAGCAGCAGACTTTACTATTTAGCAGTGGATTAAATTTAAATTTTGAAACGATTCTGAAAAATTTATCGATATTTTTAGGTCCAAAAACATTTGTAACCGCTAAAAATCACCCTTATAATGGACTGATTGAACCTACATTAAATAATCTCTGTGCGGTGATCGACCTTTTGGTTCCGTTATCCGACCGGCGTCAAAAGTGTATGGCGTATTGTGGCAAATACATTAATAAACGTTATGTAAAAGATCTTGAAACCGTAAAATAAAAGAACAACAAAGCCTGACTGCGACTTACCCAGAAGTACAAAACAGGCTTCAATTTTCAAATATGAAAAAGATGTTAGTTTTAACCCGTCCACCTTTTACTTGTCAAAAATATATTGTGTCCCTGCATCTGTCCTTATAAAATGGTAGACTGCTACGTCACAGGTTCTCTAAAAAATACTTATTATATGAAACGTACCTACCTTCATAATGCACAAGGGCTTCTGTGTCTTGGAGCCAATTTAAAACATAAATTATTTATCCACTTGAAAAATTATCCTCTTTTATACAACTTTACAACGTGTAAATTGAAATGCTTGCTTAGACTTAATATTCTTTTTGTCATTTTTTTTTTTTTGTTATAAAATGATGATGAAGCATGCTGTTTTATTGTGAATAATTCTTTGTTATGTTAATTAATCCTGTAACGATTTTATCAAAATGCAACGGACTAATAAAACTGTATTGGCGTATATTTCATAAAAAAAATTGATTGTCTGTAAAGTCGGTTCACGGACGATAGTTTTACGTGATAACGTATTCCGTAATACATAACCTAAACCTCCCAAAATTTGGTTTCAATCCGCTTATCCTTGGTGTCGGAATGATAAGAAATGTCAAAAGTGACGTTTGCAACTGTCAAAGTATTATGTTCTAATAATAATTAGTTATTCCAATACTTAACTTAGAAGGCGTTGCATTTCACAAAATACTAATGTCAAAAAATTGAATTAAACATTAGAAATGCAGCCGTTTTCATGTTAAGACAAGACATACGTTATATTCTAATTTCCATGTACGGCAAACAAAGACGACCGACCGCGTCGCGCCATGCATTAGACAACATTGCATTTATATTTTATACAGCTATTTTTCTATATAAATTTGTATAAAAAAACTGTTTAGGCAAATTCTGTTATACGAAATCTATGTAAAATGTTCTCCTCTTTCATTTAAGACTGGTTTCAAACCGATCTGATTTAAATTGAGCGAGAAATTAGCAAAAAGCACGCACAGGGTCAGGCGGAACGTTACGCGTTACACGTTACGAACGTTAGGAACGTTACGACCATTACACTTTTTCGTGCATGCAGCCGGTGTTTTATCAATTTATAAGATTGGTGATTCATCAATTTATAAGACGTTATCACGTCAAAAAGTACCGTATCCTTTGCAGGTCACTTTTTTTGCAGAGCTTTCCAATATCGGTGGCGTCGGTGACGGATTTACCAATAGGCCGGTGCATGATGCTATCGAGCGTGCTATTTTTAACAAAGAGTTTGTAAGTTAAATTCAAAATTTAACGATGCGTGAGATATGAATTTTTGTCAAAAAAATCCTACATCCTTTTTTGACTGCCTTAAAGGTTGGGTTTGTCTGTATACTGTTAACGCCGGGTCTGGAAAAGTTAAAAGCTTATTTTAATAGTTAAAATATCAATGTCGCAGTGTATTTTGCGAGCAAGAATATTTTTGAAAGAGTAGCTTTTTGTTAAAATATGTTCAATTCTGGATATGCATATACTAATATAGCAATGGGGGAAAATGAACGGAGGGTAGAAATTATGTGATATGGCAGGGGTTTGAGTATTTTTCTGTGTACAAAAGAGAGAGAGATAGGGAGAAAAGATGGAAAGAGAAGGTCACAGAAAATGGGTAAGCAAGTTATACTAACAATGCTTGGCAGTGATAACATAATTTAACGCTAAACGTGCAACAATGTACCTTTTACGTAAACTGAAAAGTTTGGAAAAATCAGCGTTCTTTCTCTACATTTTGGTTTTTTATTAAAAAAAATACATTTACTATATCGGGGACAATATAAACCCCAACTTTTATTATAAATCGTATTTATCAACATACATATTTATAATATATAACATGTAAACTATATATTGAAAGGCCACCAAAAAATAAAAATTTTGAAAAAATTGAACCTTTTTCAAAATTAATCACTAAATAGCGCAAAATAACTGGAGTTTTAGGGTCGGCACCAATTTGATATATAAATACACAAAACATGACAGTAATTCTACGCTTTTTAGTGACCCATTTTGAAGGAGGTTATTTTTTTAAAATCTTTTTAATATTATCAACCGACACATTATTCAATATGAGACTTTTTTGATAAAAAATAAAAAATGAAAAACTTGCTTTCTAGCCGCCATTTTGATTTAAAGCAGTTTTTAAGTGCTTAAAAGCATTAATGTTTAGAAAACTGTCAGTATTTAATAAAACATTAGCACACTAGGTACAACCCTGTTCATTACCGTGGTAAATGAAATGCAGTTTCATTATCTGCGGTCCCCTTCATCCGACTAACTGACTGTAATGCCGGGAAAAAACATTTACACTTTTAACCCATTCATATATAGACGTCCGGGTAATCCCCACTTTCCCACACATTCTAATTATAAATTAAAATGTGTTTTAATACTGTTTTTATAAAGTATACACTATACAGGTACCATATTATGTTAATTACTGTTATATGGGTCAGATTCGTATGCCAGAGTGCAGTGATTTTCAACCTGATGACGTGTTCCCTTGGGATGAACATGGAACATCCGAGGGCTTACACAGGAAAAAAATAAAATTGTCGAGAGCATTTATCAATAACGTAGGTAGATACCTAATTTATTATGGGTTGAGAGTGGATAATAATTATTCTATAGATACTTACTTTTTACTATTCCCACTTCACAAGGAGAAATGGTACTAATTTAGGTCATAGTTTACATTACAAAATTTTACATTTATCGTTTCAAGGTTTTTTTAGAAAAACTTTGTACGCCTGTTTGTCTGTGAGCACCATACAGATACAACGGCCAAGCAGATCAAAACCAAATTTTAATGAGATGTGATTTTTTTCAATAACTGTCGTTAATACAAACCGCATCGGAAGGCTCTTAGTGCCTCCGAAAACATCGAAAAACTTGATTTTTTTTCATTTTTTTTGGAAAATATAAAAGTGTCACACCTATGCCTGAATTTACTTGACCTTATAGAAAAAGTGCGCAAAATCGAATGAGCACAAGCGTAGAACTGTATCTTTTCTGGTTTCGAAGTTATTAGCATTTGAAAGTTTGAAAATTTTAAACTCGATTATTGCCGAAACTAGACAAGATACAGAGCTGCGCCTGTGCTCATTGGATTCAGCGTCTCAAAATCTACCGCGTAACCATAAAATCAACCCGATTTGGGAGATTTTATTTTTGAAAATTGTAAATTATTGCTAGATATATACATATTAGTGTATAGTAAACCATATTTTTACAGTTGTATGTTTGTAGATGGTATTACCTAAAACGTTGCGTTTCTTGTTTTGGGGTAAATTATAAACATTAAGTAAGTTGACAGACCCATTTCACTTCTTGCATCTTAATTATTCGTATGAATCAGAATTGCTTGGGAAGTGTACGTTGCTCTATATAACATAACCTATATTATATTCTGCTGACAGTTAAAGTGATGTTTACACTAAGAGACATTTCCCAATTATCGTTTTTAAAATGAACATTTAGAAAAAATATTTAATTTCCTTTAGAAATACACTTGACTTAAATCAGACTTCTAAGTGTTGGGTAAAGACGAATGAATCATGAAATTTCAACAGGAGAAATATTACTATTATGTCTGCAACTGTCATCGTCTGTCCTGAAAATTGTTCATGCATACCTGGCAGACCTCTCCTTAAACGAAGAATTAATGTTGAATATGAGATCTGCCCGCTATGCAAAAAATATGCCGCTACCAATATAACATAGATAATATTTAACCTGTGATTGCTTGACCACTGATCTATCAAATTGAAAGCGAACCACGAGTAAGATAATATACATACGTATCTTGTGATTGTATTCTGCGTCATCATATATAACGACTTATGCTCACCGTTTAGGTATTTTCTTTTATTCTTGTTTGCAATTAAGAAGGTTTTATAAAAATGAAAAATTTGGATAACGTTGTCTATTCATGTATGATGAATAATTAATATTTGACACTGCACAAAATTATTAAATTTTGATCGGTGGAACGACTCTATTCTCTTTTGAAAGTATATTATACGTTGTGTGAATACAAGTTTAAAGTAAATGTATATTTGCCGAAAGACAAGATTTGTAATATGCTTACGCTTGTAATTTACTTGTAAGAAGAAGATAAACTGTACGTATTTCCACAAAACACGCCAGACTGAAATAACGGAGCTGAGCTATGTTTGAATTCATATTGAACATTTAACGTCTGCCATCAATTTATTTGTGTATGAAATGTTTGTGGACAATTTACATTTATCTCAAGTGGAGATAGAGTACGTAAATGGGTCAACCGTGCAATTTTTTTTGAGGATTTTATACTCACCACCATCCCGGTGAGTATAAAATTGAATGATCAAGATGGGGGTACTTCTATTTGGCCAGTATTTTGAAGAAAAGTGTGTAAGTAGATTGCAGAGAAATAACGTCACGCCTTGTTCGATATTTTTAATTAACTTTCTTGTTTATTGATATTTTTAAAAACGAAAAAAATGTTTTTTCCTCACAATAGGTCATATGCATAAAACTCCAAATTGGTTAAAATTTTTATTTCGAAATATATTTTAGTTCTTGATCATAACGTAATGGTTATTTTATTAATCTAATCACTGAAAAAAATACAACTAATAAAAAAGAAATGTAGAAAATAAGCGCTATTTTCGAATTCTCAAAACGCATCGTGACGTCAGAGTATATATCAACAACAGTTTCCATGACGACGATGTCGTCTCACAGTAAGATTATGTCAGTATTTAGAGAAAACAACAAATAAACTTCATTTAGACAATTTGTCATCAAGGTTGGCATGCATCGTATATCATGACGTCACATAAGCCCGCGAACATGGCCGATTGTTTAAACTGTCTATTTTTGAATGTGAAATTTAATATTTTTTATATTAGATATCGTGTCCATCGAGATAATTATAAATAAAAAATCGCAGGATTGTGGACAAATATTAGATTTATTAATTGTACGACGTTTCGTCTATAAATTTAGACTTTTTCAAGTACAAGTTGAAAATTATTAAAACAATAATAGACCGGCAGCTCGTGACAGATTTTATCAACCAATCGTATCGCGTATGCCCTTCAAGTTGATGATTATAAAGTAGGTTTAACTAAAAAATGGATCTAAGCGAGATCGTGTGGGCGGGACATGTAGAGTGCAATTTCATCTGAAATTGCAAAAAAAAATTGAATTTTTAATCAATCGTATCGCGTATGCCATTCATGCCTTGATGTAATTTATAAAAAAACAAAATCCAGATAAGCATCGGCATACGTTTAGGTCGGGGCCTTGCGGCTGAACTCAGTCCTCGAAGTTGCAAAAAAAAACAATAATTTTAACCAATCGTATTGCGTATGCCGTGTCTACTAAATGTTTATATTGATTGTGAAAATAATTTTTGACCAGTCGGCATACGTTTCAACTGGGGCCAAATATTTTTTTTCAATGATGGCGTTTGTAAAAAAAAACCTTGTTTTAAATCAATCGTATCGTTATTGAAAATTGCTGCAAAACACTGTTTTCATTGTAAAATAAAGAAATACAAGCTGGCATACAATAATTTTGGGGTCCGGTGGTTGGAGGAACCAGAGAAGTTGCAAATTTTGATATGAATTTTTTTCAATCGTATCGCGTATGCCCTTCTGGATTTTACTAGTAATCATACTTTTTTCATCAAATTCAAAAGGGCATACAATTTCCGTGGGGCAAAAACGCGTAATAGCCCAGTCAATGCACAGAAAAAACTGCCAAACCTGGAAATTCTACCAAACAGCACCGATTAGCACCAAAATTTGGCTGTAGGTTCTACTTACCCTCTATTTTAAAGTTGTCAATGAAAACCTATACTATTATCTTATAAAAACAACATTATAATATATATTTCTTATGCGCTTGCACCGACGTCTCTCAAAAACAATAGGCCTCTTCATATTTGTATATCAAACATCCTCCCAAAATTTGGTTTCATTCCGCTCATCCATGATGTTGGAACGGTAAAAAATGTCAAAACTGACATTTTCATCTGTCAAAGTATGTTCTAATAATTAATTAGTTATTCAAATCGTTAACTCAGAAGGCGTTGCATTTCACAAAATACTAATGTCAAAAGACTGACTAATATTTGAAATGACATTCGTTTTTGAACAAAGGCAGTATTTTTATTTTAAGACAGAACATACGCTGTTTTTAAATTCCCATGGTACAGTATGCAACAAACGAAGACAGACGATTCGTGTATGCTATGTATTAGACAAAATTGAATTTATAGAGCTTGTTTTCTATATAAAGCTGTATAAAAAAAGTGTTTCGACTAATTCTATTATACAAAATCTATGTAAAATTTTCTCCTCTTTCGTTTAAAACGAACTGATTTAAATTGAGCGAATTATAAGCAAAAAACTTAGTTTGCTTCTCGTTTGGGAGTTTTGGAGGGTTTTTAATTATTTGTTGTTCTAGCGGCAATAGAAATACACACTCTGTGAAAATTTCAACTCTCTACCTATTTCGGTTTTTGAGATACAACCCGCTGACAGACAGACGGACTGACAGCGGAGGCTTAGTAATAGGGTCCCGTTGAGCACCCTTCGGGTACGAAAACCTAAAAACAATGAATTTTTCGGGGAAAACTCATAGAATTTTTTTTGAAGTGTTTGAAAAAATATTTATTTTTTATGGAAGCTCCTAGTATCAAAATTAAGCGAGTTATGTCATCGTCCCAATCGCATAACGGCTAACGTGAATCCGTATGCCTTCATAAAATTTGGCCGAATAGCATAATTTTGCAGAAAAATTGCAAAGGGCATAAATTTGACTCTATTTAATAAATAGAGTAACTGTGATCCATTGAAGTTAATGATAAGTATTTCGTGGCATACTTGATTCGATTGAAAAAAAAATCCAAACACATCTCCTTTTTAAAAAAATGTTGATTCTCGTTATTGTCCCGCACAATTTGTATGCCCTTTTAAATTTGATAAGAAATAATAATTACGAAGTTAAATCCAAAAGGGCATACACGATACGATTGGTTTATTATGGATACATTTTTTACAGTTTTAAAACGTATGCCTTTGGACAAGGTCTCGAAAATATGTATGCCGTTAAAATATATAACATATAAAAATCGGAATTAACCATGGCTTCAAAGGCATACACGATACGATTGATTTAAAACAAGGTTTTTTTTTTACAAACGCCATCATTGAAAAAAAATATTTGGCCCCAGTAAAAACGTATGCCAACTGGTCAAAAATTATTTTCACAATCAATATAAATATTTAGTAGACACGGCATACGTAATACGATTGGTTAAAATTATTGTTTTTTTTTTGCAACTTCGAGGACTGAGTTCAGCCACAAGGCCCCGACCTAAACGTATGCCGATGCTTCTCTGGATTTGTTTTTTTATAAATTACATCAAGGCATGAATGGCATACGCGATACGATTGATTAAAAATTCAATTTTTTTTTGCAATTTCAGATGACATTGCACGCTACATGTCCCGCCCACACGATCTCGCTTAGATCCATTTTTTAGTTAAACCTACTTTATAATCATCAACTTGAAGGGCATACGCGATACGATTGGTTGATAAAATCTGTCACGAGCTGCCGGTCTATAATGAAAATAAACATTAATTATGTACCTTAACTTTTGTTAATTGCTATGGTTAGTAATTAATGTTTATTTTCATAATTATTGTTTTAATAATTTTCAACTTGTACTTGAAAAAGTCTAAATTTATAGACGAAACGTCGTACAATTAATAAATCTAATATTTGTCCACAATCCTGCGATTTTTTATTTTTAATATTTTTTTTCTTATGATAATATTACATTTTTAAATGATTATCAATTTTTTTCCGTAGTATGGTTGACTAAATAATCTATTAAAAATATAAAAAAAAAAATGCATATGACCTATTATGTTTCAATAAACAGTGAAAACCGGCACAATACCCAATTATGAAAAGTTGTGCATTTTTGAACCCGCTGTACATAATACGTTCTCCAAAACAAGTCATACGGTTGATTGTATCGCTGTAAACCCTTATAATCACTGATTTGTTCTTTTTTTTGTTTGCAATTCACATTTTCGTACGTAGGTGGCGGTAGTGTAGTTAGTTCAGGAGGATGACACAATCGTTGAGTAGATATACAAGCTAAATAGTGTCGTTTTACTCGAGAACAAGTGTGATGTCATTAGCGCTTCAATCTCTTCAGGGTACGGCGAAGATGCGCTTTTTGTATTTTCAAATCTAAGACAAGATCTACTGCGAGCGATAACATACATATATACTGCTTGAAATGCCGTTTTATGTACCTACTGCGCGCTAACAAGGACACGATCAGTACAATGAGTAGATGCTCTATAAAATATTACTAGTAAAAAATAATAATATGTACGTGCCAAGTGGCATGCACCGCCTACTTAGTGTTTTTGTTGCTTGTCCGACTGCAAGCAAATGATGTCACATCTTATAAAATTTTATTTAACTATAACTCTTATTGTTATAATTATATTTTAGAAAAAAAAATGCGGATAAATAATGCCTTCCCAATTTATCTATTTCAATAGTCAGCGAAAAATGGGACAAAACCCATTTCGTCTCTACCTGGTGGTATATTTGACTTTCGCGAAGTCGACTTGAAAGCTGTGATCATTTGGTTCACAAATTGAATGTTGTGGCACTAGGGATAGCTTAACGCCTTTTTATGGCGGCCGTTGACTTGATATCGCGTCTTAAGAAAGAAAGTAAGAATCCTCGTCAGACTTTGTCTTTTTAATGCAGACTACGCTGCTACAAACTACTTATTTACTGACATGTCTTGGAAACAATAGAGCGCTTCGAAGCTATTAAAGGATTCAATTGTGCAATTCATTGTTGAACAAGTCTACTACGCAACATTCCTTTGAATTCATATAGAATCGTCTTTCAAACGGGTCATACAAATTAATAATGTGTGTAAAACATTAAATAAAATGTTATTAAAAAAATTCCCAAATGTTGAAATGTTTATTATATAATATTATTTTACAAAGGATAATAGATCAATAACGAAAAATGCCGTTAAGCTACATTTTTAAATGCAACGTTTCGTTTTAATTATTGCAATTAAAAATGTAGCTTAACAGCATTTTTCGTTATTGATCTATTATCCTCTGAAAAATAATAATATAATAATTACTAGATCTGAAACGTATATCATGTTTATTATATCAAATATCTATACTCAATCTCCTGTATTGCTATTATTCCAATTGTATAAAAAAATAGTTCGTGGTGTTTTGAGCAGGTGAACCTATATGCAGAGAATGGATTGACGATTTCTATCAAATGACTTCATCATTCGTACAAAAACATGTCTTGCTCAATACGTCCTGCTTTCAAATTAAGTGCTTGTCAAGAAAAGATAGTTTCACAATCAGCGCCATGCTAAGGTAGTCGAGATACTTTTTCAGGGGTGCCAAAACATTTCAATATAAATGAAAAAACATTCTGTTTAGTTTTATTTGACGGCTCATACATTTGGTAAAAACATTTTTCCTAAATAACTAGCTCGCATCATATTGTCTACTAACTATGCCGAATTTCAAACCGACAGAATATTATGTAGCTCCTAAGAAAATCGATTGTGACATACAGAGAGATAGACAACGAAGGCTCATCATAAGGGTTTCTTTTTTATCATTTCGTTTTGGAACAAACAAAAAAATATTTTACACTTTACATATTATGTAAGTATTAGTTATCAAGAATTTAAATTATTTATATAGAATATAATTTCTTGATAACTACTTTGAAACGCCTCGGGTCTAAGTCGGAATATTATGTCATTACGTCAGCATGAGTTACAGATATACAATCTCCTCCATGCCACAAAGCCCCTGTGTAGAAATCTGAGTATGATTACCACATCAATCAACCTTTATTGCAGTCTGCATTTGATATCTGTAATCTATATTATGTGAAAATACGATGGATTGACATATTCACTGCGACTTTCTTATACACGTTAGTTATGTACGATTATTGCAACTTGGCTTTATTGTCTTAAAATAGCGTTGTAACTTAGAAGTTGCTAAGCTATCTAATTTAATTAATAGCACAGAGCCAGATTGAAATAAATTTACACAAAGACATCATGTATTATTCTTTCATGAACATACAATAATATAGCAATGAATATGTACTTAACCTTACTTTTTGAGATATAATTTAATTTTTTCAAGTAATTGTTTAAGATTTTTTTGATTTAAGACTTGATCGACATTAACATTTTCCAAAGCTTGTTTCACATCTCTGTATAAGTCTTGTAATATTTGTTTTTCTTTTCCTACTATTTTATCCATTTTTTCACCTTTAAACCTTTCGTTTTTTAACGAAATCAAAACTCTAATAGCTTCTTGATACAAATCATTTAAATGACTATCACTCCGTCCTAATGCTTGTTCTGTTATTTTCTGTGTTTTAATTTGGGTAGTTAATTTGTTTTTGTCAATAATCTCACCGATCTTTAAAGTATCCAACACGTGTCCTGTTTTATCTTTACTGAGGTATTGTCCTAATTTTTTAGTATTCACTACTTTTATAAGTGTGTCGGTCTTTTCGTGATCATAGAACATCTGCCTCATTGTCGATTCAGTAACTTGATTAGAGTTAGCAAGAAACTTCTCAACTTGCGTTCGGTCAAAACATTTGCCTAAATCAGTATCCAAGAGTTGGTCTAATTTCGAACTATCAATCTTGTTTCTAACTTCTGCTGACTCCATGTAATCACCTATGATGTCTAACGCGTTTCCTTCAATTATATTTTGTGCCCTCATTTGACGAGCCAATGTCTTGCCTATATTTGCCGGTGATTTACTTACAACTACTCCTATTTTCTCTAGCGCTTTTATTTTATCCGAAGCCGTACCTTTGCCTCCGGAAATAATCGCACCGGCATGACCCATCCTCCTTCCAGGCGGTGCACTTTGTCCAGCAATAAATGAGACTATGGGTTTTTTGCTCGGATCCCATTTGTGAGATACGAGAAATTCAGCAGCCCTCTCCTCGGCGTTTCCACCGATTTCACCAATCATGACAATACCTTTGAAATAGTAAAGATACAGATTTATAGTCACAATTTTGTAAAATAATAAATTTTAAATTGTCTCTTTTATATTGAGGCAAAAGTTTGTCTTTAAAAATCTCTAACTAATATTTCTGAAGTTTCTCTTCAAAATACCAAGATACATTTAAAATTCTAACAATTCTAATACTATAAAAATTAATTATCGTTAATTATGCTAGTCATACAATTATAAAAAACCTTTAGTCTTATCGTCTTGGAGGAATACGGATAGCGTATCAATAAAATCAGTTCCATTGAACGGATCCCCTCCAATGCCAACACACAATGTCTGACCTAATCCGGTTTTAGTCGTTTGGTTTACAGCTTCGTACGTCAGGGTTCCAGATCGTGATACAATTCCAATTATGCCATCTTTATGAATAAAACCTGGCATTATTCCTATTTTGCAGAAATTTCCAGGAGAAATTATTCCTATAAAAAATAATTATAGATTGGACAAGATTTTTATCCAACACTTAAATTACATTCAACAATGATTCCCTCTTTTACATTTGTATAAATTGAATAGGTTATGTGTGTAATTTTTTAACGATAGTAACCCAAGCTTTTTACAGTGCATTTATTTTAGTCTTATATTTTTCTTAACTTATTTACCTGGACAGTTTGGACCAATCAGTCTGGATTTATTTTGGTGCAACAACATATATCTAACATTGATCATGTCTCTCTGAGGTATTCCTTCTGTAATACATACAATTAGTGGTATTTCAGCTTCTGCGGCTTCCATTATGGCTTTTGCTGCTGTTGATGGCGGCACATATATGACACTCACGTTGCATTTTGTTTCCTCTTTAGCTTCTTTTACAGTTTTAAACACAGGAAGATTCAAATGTTTTTGGCCACCTTTTTTGGGACTAACACCTCCCACGATATTTGTTCCATATACTATGGCTTGTGCACAATGAAACGTTCCTGAAATCATATATATTAATACGCTAAGGTTTAAGATGTTTGCCTCCCTTTTTAGAAAAAACCACACAATTTCTCCACATAAATTATATATCATTTTACAGATAATTGCTTGCTCTACTGACATCGACAACTAAAAAATTTATTATTGCTATTGTTTTTGTAAATTAATTTAATTAATTAAACTCTGAACAACGTCTGCCATCTGACGGCGTAACGTTAACACTTCGATCTGTCATCTGACCTTCATATTGTAAATACTGCATACTGCCATCTGACGGGCAACGCTGAACAACGCTTTTGCTACTTGCGCCACTGTACTTTACAATTTTAGTAAAATATTTCTTTTACAACAAAAAGACGAACGTTATAAGCAGTGTGCAAAATTAGAAACGAATTGAATATCTGCAATCATATTTAAAAAATAATTTTGTAAAGTGATAATTATTATACTTATTTAGTGCGAATAATTCGCATGGGTCACGCTAGTTTTTTATTATATTTGTAACATATTTTTTGACAGTTCACTTTTGAGCAATCGTCGCTTCTAAAGGTGGGTAATGGGTCACTTGACATACATGTAAAGCAGCTATTTTATAGAAATAATGCAAAAAATACATTTTTCTACCTTGTTTTCCGGTAAACCCTTGACATATTACTTTTGATTCTTTGGTTAAAATTAAATTTTTTCGAGTTTCGTGATAACAACGACACATTAAGTTTAACATATTATATTTTGTTGTGGTTTGTAATGAGGCCTGAGATAAAACACCAAACATTTTTAAGTGGTAGATATAAATTAAAATTTTTGCTGTCAAAAAATAACTTTGTTTATTTTTATAATCTAACAAAAACAATTGTTATGGCAACGATTTGTGATGGAATCTCTAGATAACAAGACACCGCAATCGTTTACCATTTTGGAGCTGTCAGTCAGCCATCTTGGGTCGATTTTTATTGTTATCTCTTTGCGGTACTGGTAACAAGACATGTTTTGTTTGGTTCAACAACTTTTTTTCATCAAAAGTGAAGTTTGACATTTAAAATTTGTATGATAATAATTATTCCAATTTCCCGTCCTATCGCCAAAGTGTTAAAAGTTCAATCAAACAAAAATTATTGGTTTGATAATTTATGTATATTTATTGTCTTTTATTCACAATTCATGACACGATATTGCAAGTTGTTGTGATTGAGCGCTATTATAATGATAATTATTCATCATTTGTTGTCGGGAATAACTGTTGGGTATTGAATAATCATTGGTTATCGAGTTATTATTGGTTTGTATCGCTAAAAATCGGATGTTCTATTCGAGTACTGCCTTATTTAAAAATAAAAAAAATCCGCCAAATATGATTTGGCCACGCGCTTAATTTTTTCGCATTACTTAAATTTTTCGAAACAAACATTAACAACAGACAGTCAAGATTATATCAAATCATAAATTTGCATAATTAATTTCTAGAAAACTATCACATAGGATTTTCGTTATAGTTTTTTAAGTAAGACGTTATGTTTCCTGATTTTTTTAAAGCTATATCCAGCAGTTTCGGAAAATAAAGTGTGGAATGTTGCATGGTTGCATAATTATGGATCCCAACTGCCAGTGTTGTTTAGGCCTGATATAGCATATTTCCAATTTTTTGATAATAAATTGAAAAGTAGATTGAATACGTGGAAGCTTGCAATAGAGTTTACTTTAATTTAAAAAAAAAATTGGTTGTCTGTAAAGTCGGTTTACGGACGATAGTTTTACGTGATAACGTATTCCGTAATACATAACCTAAATTTATATAATAATTATAATAATTCGAATCTATGATATTGCATCTTTCGCTTCAAATTTAGGTAAATTTTATTAAGTAGAATAATAAAACACTATAAAAAGTACACTATTATTATATAAAAAACAACTATGGCATGTATCTCTTTTGCGCAAGCGCCGATTTTCCCCAAAAAATTTACAAAAATTTCTAGTAAAAACCGTTTGGTAAATATTTAGAATTGGGGCTCCAGACAAATATCGCTCAAAAAAATTTTTTAATGATTGAAATAGTTTCTAGTACCTTTGAATAGAATATTTAAGAGGGGGGAAGTCATATTTAGCATACCCCTTTACTGTTCACCCCAGAATTACAATTCGCATACCCGTTTATCGTTCACCCCGGAATTGTTTTTTAAAAACTCCACATTTGCCCCTTCCCGTTTCACTGCAAGACAATTCGCATACCCCTTTATCGTTCACCCCAGAATTACAATTCGCATACCCGTTTATCGTTCACCCCAGAATTACAATTCGCATACCCGTACAAAAATCGCTCAAAAAAATATGACTTCCCCCCTCTTAAATATTCTATTCAAAGGTACTAGAAACTATTTCAATCATTAAAAAATTTTTTTGAGCGATATTTGTCTGGAGCCCCAATTCTAAATATTTACCAACCGTTTTAAAAACTATATTATTATTATATAAAACATCATTATAAGAGATATATTCTTTTACGCATGCGCCGATGTTCCCCAAAAACAATAGGCCACTTCATATTTGCATATCAAACATCCTCCCAAAATTTGGTTTCAATCCGCTTATCCTTGGTGTCGGAATGATAAGAAATGTCAAAAGTGACGTTTGCAACTGTCAAAGTATTATGTTCTAATAATAATTAGTTATTCCAATAGTTAACTTAGAAGGCGTTGCATTTCAGAAAATACTAATGTCAAAAAATTGAATTAAACATTAGAAATGCAGCCGTTTTCATGTTAAGACAAGACATACGTTATCGTCTAATTTCCATGTACAGCAAACAAAGACGACCGACCGCGTCGCGCGCGCGCCATGCATTAGACAACATTGCATTTATACAGCTATTTTTCTATATAAATTTGTATAAAAAAACTGTTTAGGCAAATTCTGTTATACGAAATCTGTGTAAAATGTTCTCCTCTTTCGTTTAAGACTGGTTTCAAACCGATCTGATTTAAATTGAGCGAGAAATTAGCAATAAGCACGCACAGGGTCAGGCGGAACGTTACGCGTTACGCGTTACGAACGTTAGGAACGTTACGTTACACTTTTTCGTGCATGCAGTCGGTGTTTTATCAATTTATAAGATTGGTGATTCATCAATTTATAAGACGTTATCACGTCAAAAAATATCTAACTTCCACCGTAAGATTAATTGAAACGTCTGGGTCATTATACATTGTGAATACTAAACAATAAATCTGTATTTTGTATGTCTTACTGTGAAGAAAAGGACTTTCTTTTTTGATAATCTCATTTGTTAGTGCTTAACTTTTCGTGTTACGACCCTGCTCGGTTTGATAATATGCGTGCAGCGGGGAGATTTTGCAGAGACGGTGGTTCATTGAAATGCAAATATGATTAATTTTCAATTATGTAAATCAAGTATGCTATGATATGTAGCTCTATCATGTTAATAATGTAATATATATGTAGCTCCAGATAGAGTGATGTAATGGTGAAGGACATAAAAGGTCACACGTATAATATGGATTCTCGTCCAGAAACCATCAGTTATTTACGTCCTTCAAAATCTAGGACTGTTGAACAAACATGTAACAAATTTCCTATATATTTTTGTTTTCTTGAGGATACATTTTTATCGCTACGACGTTAGGCAACCGTGAACTATAGGAACACATTTTTACAGAAAAGGTTGCAAATTGAAAATTTACAATAGAAAAAAACATATGATGATGTAGACAAATGCTGGGTGGTACAAAATATGATCAACAATTCGAATTTTTAAAGCCATATTTTTTTTAAGGCATTATGAAAAAATCTTCAATAAATAAAATTATTTAAATTTTCTGTATCTAATTGAGCATTGAGAGAATTTTTATTTGATTTTATAGTTAGGTACGCGGTGACAAAAGTGCCTTGCAACTCCCAAACGGATGATAAGCACGTTTTTGTATAGTTCGAGTGTCGTTCTCGAAATCCGTGTTGTCGAGTAGGGGTCTGGCGTCCGGCGTTGAGCGGCTATAGTATTTTTTCCGAATTTTGCCCAGCGGTTCCAAAAATCATTTCCCAAACGGATGAAAATTACTGGAGGGCATCTACGCAAACCCCCAATTACCGGAAAAATATTTTCATCCGATTTGATCCTTGCCGTAGCCTGCAGTACAATTAAATGGACCCAGACTCCGAAATGAAAAAAATCATCAGCCGCATGCATGCAACCGGACTGATATGAATGGTTATTATTTATGTTATTAGAAAAAAAAGTTTTCATCCAAAATGCGCCTGGCTAAACTATGCCAAATAACAAAAAACCCCGCTAGCGCGCGTGATTTTGATCCCGGAGTTCTCCGTAAATTTTCTGATAATATGTGGCTATACATATATACTTTGGTATCAATCGGCCTATATAATAACCAAATTTAATTCACGAGCAAAGCGAGTCAAACGCTAGTAAAGAGATACTAGCTAATTTGTGGATGAAGTATGCGCTTGGAGCGTTCACACGGTCCAAAAGTCGGAATGTTCCCTTCATAATCGTCAAATCAGAGGAAAATAGTCTCATCAATGTTTCGGACAATAATACACAATTTGATTGTAATCGGCCTTTCCACATTAAAGATTGAACATTCAGATCCTGCAGTTTCCCGTGATAATGAATATATCGGAGCATTATTATGGATGATCTGGACTTGACCGCAACAAATTTGGATGAAAATAATTTTTCGATGTTCTGTAGGTGTCAAAGAACCTGTGGGCAAATTTTCATCCATTTGGGAATTACTTTATCAAATTTGGCCCATTTAAATTTTGGAAAATTGTTACAAAGCGATCGCGATACATAGAGCAAAAAAAATTTTTTTACATATTCTCATACACGAACTATATCTCCCTGCCAAATTTCAAGTTCAAATGAGGAAATTTTTCCCCCCCTTTTTTCCATTTTTTTTAGAGCTTCTGGAAGAGCTCTTTGCAAATATCAAATCGGATGAAAATATTTTTCCGGTAATTGGGGGTTTGCGTAGATGCCCTCCAGTAATTTTCATCCGTTTGGGAAATGATTTTTGGAACCGCTGGGCAAAATTCGGAAAAAATACTATAGCCGCTCAACGCCGGACGCCAGACCCCTACTCGACAACACGGATTTCGAGAACGACACTCGAACTATACAAAAACGTGCTTATCATCCGTTTGGGAGTTGCAAGGCACTTTTGTCACCGCGTACCTAACTATTATATGTAACATTTCCGAAATATTTCTTTTAAAAAAATTAGTTTCATTATCTAAAATTTTAATATTATCCCAATTAATTTTGTGGTCAAGTTCTAATTTGTGTTTAGTTATTACATTATGTTTGTCAGGGATTAATTTGTGATTATTTTGATGTTCTCTTATTCTTGTTTTAAGAGCTCTTTTTGTTTGACAAATACAATTCTTAGCACAATTTTTTAATATATTGTCTGAAAAATTGGTCGATAATTTTATTTATTGAAGAGTTCTAATCAGACGTTAATCAAAGATTTGAATATTATGAAAAAATGTTAATCGCCTTACAAATATTGTGTAATGAAATTACAAAAGAAAAACTAATTTAAGGGTAGCTTTCCATACATAGCGGACATAAACACCGCGGCTATATCAACTACCCGTAGTCACAAGTGTACATTGCAATATTTATTTGAACTACCTGGTTTATGAAAGGTTTCAAAGTGATTTTAATAGCGCAACTAATAATAACTCATGGACATTCGACTTCTTTTTAATTGATAATCAACAAAACAGTGTAAACATATTACTGCAATGACGCGTTTCTAAGTTAAGGTATAATATTTGTCAAGCAACGATTGAAATCCATAAATACGGCATACGAATACTACGGAACCCCATGAAGTGTGTGCCCAACAAAAAAGCTCCACACTCCATTTACCTCGAAGATCTATATCCTAACATCATGACAAAATAATCGATGAGATAATATTTTGGTAGTGCAAACTTTCAGCAAATGGTTTGATCGCACCTTGTGAGTTTCAACACGTGCGTTTGTGTTGTCAGTACTATGTATTAGAAATGGAGGTACGGACTATACGAGTGTGTGTTGGTGTGTGCTCGTGTATAGGAATAGTACAATAGTACCTCTAGCCCAGGTGAAGTATGGGTTCAGGGGAGAGGTGAGCTGTTAGATAGATGATATATTAGAGAACTACTACCACTACAGTGGCCGCGAGCTATTGCACCGACAGAGTACCGAATCCCTCCCCACACACCGGGTCTGTGTGTGGGATAATAGTACAAGGTGAGATGCCCCCTGTTATGCTTCGGTAATAGGCAGCACGAACTAACTGTACAATGTTATAATGTATGTATCTTTTGCCAGTGAATCTACATAATAATTATTAATAAAAATCGTAGGATTGTGGACAAAAAGTTATTTATTTAGTGTACGACGTTTCGTCTATAAATTTTGACTTTTTCAAGTACAAATGTGAAAATTTAAAACAATAATTATGAAAATAAACATTAATTATTAACCATAGCAATTAACAAATAGTACAGGTAATAGAGAATTTTTTTCTGCATTATCCTACAACTTTTTTTCGTTTTCTTAAACAGGTACAGTATCACGTACTGACCCTAAATGCAGAAAAATCCTTACAAATTAGGCGGGCGGAAGTGCCGCCATTATGACAAAAACCATTTCAGCCTATATCTCCGTAACCGTGCACTTGAAGCCAAAAAAGGTAATAACCTTTATTGTAGATAAATAAATTTACTATCTTTTTTGTTCAATAATTTTTTTTGTATCACTTACCGTTTACGACTTATTCAACTATTACGATTTGTTTATTGACTTTGGGACCCATAGATATCTCTTCTAATAATTGTTTAAACAATAAAGTGCTAATGACTTAAGTTTTAAATCTATACAAATTAATTTTCATGTTACGCGTTATAACTTGAAAAATATTAATTTTAGAAAAAAAAGTTTAAAGTAAAAGTTGTAGAAAATGTGTAGTTGTAGTAAAAAGTTAAGGTACATAAGACAAAAACATGGCAACAAGTTTATGTATACATTTTAAACAATAATAATAATTAGAATTTAGCAGTTTGGAATAAATTGTCTTGTTCTTGGAGACCCGACAACAACAAATTTCTCAGTACCTACATTTGACGAATCTTGAATTGTTAAGACGGATAACGCACTTGGGTAGAAAACACTGATTTAACGCGAGATCCTCTATTTTCATTTTTTAAGGTTTCATACTCAAAATGAAAATTCATTATTGAATAATTTCGGTGGACATTGTATATCCTAACTATATGATCATAAATCCACATTCTTAGGAGTTGGGGAAGGTGCAATTGATCAAAAATTTCTACCGCTGGTATTTCCCGGTCATTTGGCTCTAACAGAACTTTAAAACGAAGCGGCAAAATTTTTTTTATATTTTAACCATTTTTCTACCATCTTTGAAACTTTCTATCTCCCTTATCTTAAAATGGGTTCAGATTCCGTCTATATAATCATATAAGAAAAATGCTCTAAAATCTTACAAGGCTTATGTACCAAGCGGCAGAAGGTTGGGACTGTTGTATAGATTACATAAGTTCAATTTTATGTTTAAGTATTATGTAATCTAAAAGTAAATTTAATTAGAAATATATTTTAAGAGTTCTGAAATAGAAATCATGGAATGATTTATCTTATTTTTATAAAAGATAATATAAAACAGGGACGACATGTTTTTTTGCACGTCAGCTCCTAACTACTACGGGAGATTCGTATGTATTTTATGTGGAACGATTTTCTTTGATGCATTAAGGATTTCCATAGCTATGAAAACATTGTTTCAGTTGATCAATTATTTTTCGAACAGGATTGATTTAAAATTCTACAACTGTTTACTTAATATTTTGTGTTCACAATCTGAGGTCATTGTTAAATCAGATTTTCCGACAATGCTTTTTCAAAGCAGTATAAGCATGGTTTACGCGAACCAGAAATTTGCATTCACTGCTTTCTTAGCAATCTCTCCGCGTGTTTGATGTAATATATGAGGGATGATAGGAACTCACGTACGTACGTACGTATGAATGTATATATATACAGAGGGTGCTTTTTGTAGGGTGGTGTGGAGATAGAGTTATAACCTGCTGCGATTTAGATTATAACACTGCCTACACAACCTTAGACGATTCGAATCCACTTGTGAAGCATTGCCTCAAATACTCAAATGTATTTTTTAGAACTTGTGATTTTGTCTTGTCCATTCTTTTCATGTAGTAAGCCTATGAAATTCTAATTTGCTGGACGCATCACATTTAGACTTGAAACTTTTCAAAGTATTCCCGAAATCATGCTTAAAAAAATTTTAGAAAACTTTCTTGCCAAAATAGAAATAACGATAATCCGTTTTGAAAAGTATATCATTATTATATAAAAACAACGTTACAGCATTTTCTTCTGCGCATGCGCCGGTCACCCCCAAAAACAATAAGGCTCTTCATATTAGCATCAAACATCTAATTCTTTTGATTTCAATCCGATCATCAGTTTGACCTGTATCGTGTTCACAGACTAACAGACGCACAGACTTTTTGCAAAAATATGTTTTTTTTTGGATACGAGGGACCCCAAATGAAAAAACTATTGTAAAAATTTCATCTAAATTAGTATCATTCCGTACTTGCGGTGTCGGATGGTAATATATATAAATACGACACGTTCTTCCACCATCAATACCGGGACTTCCACCACATATTCATTTTTCAATTTTTTATCTTGACATTTTAATACTTATAATATCAGATTGTTGTATTGTAATCGGAACCACTACTGCTTACAACTTCATAGTTTTTAGTAACAAAAATGTTAAAAAAAACGTTATTGGTTTCGGTTCGATTTTCGAAAATCGAGTTTTCTACAGATCTCGATATTTTTAAGTCCCAGGGAGCTGTTCTGACTATTTTTGGATTGACGTCCGTCCGCGTGTGTGTGTGTGTAATTCAAGGAATAAAAAGTTTTTTTTATTATTAGGATTGACGTTTGCTTAAAAGCGAATTGTCAAAAATGTTGGAAATAAAGTGAGAACCAGCTATTTTTTAGATGTTTAGATAGGTGATTAAATTTGCAAATTTAGTTCATGGTAACGAAATAGGGCAAATTTAAATGTAAAATTTTTGATAATAATTATATAATAGATTTTTTACACTGCGTCAAATTTTTTGCATGCGTCACCTCGGTGTGTTTTACTGGCGCAAGGTGTATGTTGTAACGAGCGCAACAAGCAAACCAAAACACGTATAAGTGATGTATGTTCACGGTCTGATCTTCTATAACTTGTTATATATCCTTCTTTTCTCAATGCAGAACGATCTACGCTCCTTGCTTTTGCAGAAATAAATAGTGCTCGGTTTTGTAAACTAGACGCTTAGAAATAAAAACGATCTAAGAATGGACCTCCGTGCAAGTGAAATCGTAGGCCACGTCTTAATATTACGAATAGGTTTGTTTAAACGTATTTTTTCCTAATTAAAAATGTAACTTAATTGCCACAAATTATTCTCAAAAGAAAGATTGCGGGTTCAAGCTCACGAATTAGAACAGTCGTGTTAAAAATTCGTACTTTTTTATCTGATATCGATAAAACTATTTTATATAATATACGAGTAAAAAGTACGACATTATATAGAATTTCTAAGAAATGTAGTAATATATAATATCTAAAATCACCAGGAAATCTATAAAACGATCTTCATTATGGTATTGTTCGTAAAGGCTAGAAACACTGCTTGGAGTTCTGCTGGCCGGTAACCTGGGTACGAAGCTGGGAATGGCGTCACTGCGGGCTCGCCTGCTATCCCACAAGAGAGGTTTCAAAATTAGAACCGGGACTATTTTCCTTGCTAGGTCCGCTGCTAGATATGAGCAAGAACCAATCAGGAAGCAGTATCTTTTCACGTGGGCGACTTGAACAAACGCCCACAAACCAACCAGGCGTTATTCTGCTCAGAGTCAGACAACAGACACGTTTTTCTCTGTGTTTATATTTGAACTGTCACTGTGCGCGCACCAGATTTGTTCACAAGCTTCAAAAGACGTCTCGTGTGAAGCGAGCACATAACAGCAATCGAGAAAACCAGCGCTAGAAAACTAGTAGGCAAATCTAGCAGCGTTTTTAACCTAGTGTGCAGCGGCCTTAAGACTAAAATATTAAGAGTAAGATAGCTATAGATAGTGTAACCTTAACAAAAATATGAATTGCTTTTAGTAATATTTTGAGTTTCAAAACCTGACATATAACATACGTAGTTTATACGTGTGCATGTATTTTCACCGTACTAAAGGCACGGTGCACTGCGATTTGTTAGCGCCATCAAACAATAAACGAGCATCGCGCAAAACAACAAAGCATCGGAAAATCGCCTGAGCCTGTCTGTACATACCAAATACAATCATAGATATTTCTTGAATCAAAAATTGAAAATCTATCCACAGAAACATAAATGAAATATGATATGTTATTTATATTTTTCCGCATTGCTACATCTGAATTTTGTCGGGGTTGCAGCAGTATAATTTTCTTTAACATATCGGTATCAAAGCTATAAAAGCACAACTTACACTTCGAAGACATTTTGTTTCGATACACGTGCGTAGGTAAAAGTTTGATGGGAGATTTTTGTCATTAACTCACATAACCCTATGGAAACAATATGATAAGAAATTTGGGACACATCTAATGTCTTGTTTTTTGTCCATAGCTGCAAAAAAAAGTGTAAGACTCTTGTGTGCTAGAAGTGAAACTTCTTAGTTTCTAGCATTTGTTAAAGAATTTCAGGATTAACGCATAAATTTAAATAAAATAAATGAAAGACATATAGTGCAAAATTATAATGAAAACTGTTTACTTAAAACGTTGTCTTTCTACTGAAAAAAAAACAAACAAAAAATAAATGTTCTTCGTTTTACGATGTGAAATATTAAATGTTTTTGCTACAGAAAATAATTTAAGCTTTAATTGAGAGCTATTCATATGACTGATTACCGCTATTGTGATAAAACTAGTCGTTAATTATTGAAGATAATAGAGGTTTAACTGTAGATTTAATAAATGTTTTTTGCTGGAGAACGGTCGAGCTCCAGACCATTATCAGAACGCCCTGAACAAACCACGACTAATTCCCAGTATAGCTCAGTTTGTTAAACACTACATTCAGTAATTAAATTAAGCTTTTCCCAACACGGTTAGTTCCTAAAAACTAAAAACTGGCGTTAAGGAAGCGCTTCCATTACGATTACGTTTATATCTATAATCTGTCGATCAATGACAACTTACAGACTTTATAGAAAATTACATAACGCTTCAAGTATATTTTTTTCAATGATGTACTTTGTTCTGATTATTATTATATAGCGGTCCCGTCCGGTTTCACCCAGGTGTAAAAGAACGAATGGGGAAGGGAGGAACATGAGTACGCACATTCACCTTAGTTTACCGAGATGAATGTTGTGTCCAAATTTCATGATGATCGGAGTTACCGTTCAAAAGTTTTTGTCGATAAAAAGCAGTATTTATTCTTTTTTTAACTAATAAATTTTTTTTTAATTAATTAAATAAAATTAAAATAAATTTAAATATAAGCCTTAGAAGAAAGCAATGTAGAAAATAAAAAATAAAAATATATTGAAAGTCGCGTACTCTACCGATTGAGCCAGTCGGCGTTAGGTGTACATAACGCTTAATATGAGTATATTTAGTTAGTGCAATTCATCTGAATAGAAGCTTATTTTTTAGATACATTTGGAACATTTTTCATTAATGCTCCGCTTCTAATGGTCGTAGCCTGCTTTTATATAGCCTATAGCCTTCCTCGATAAATGGGCTATCCAACAAAAATTTTTTTTTTCAATTTGAACCAGTAGTTCCTGAGATTAGCGCGTTCAAACAAACAAACTCTTCAGCTTTATATATTAGTATAGATTCTGTATTCGCCACTCTCTCGTAACAAGAATTAAGTAAATAACCAGAAGCACAACTCAGAGGCGGTGCCTTTATGCGACTACTGATGGAAACGCGACCTTGGTTCCAAGTAAAAGACAAAATCTTATTACTTTTTCATAGGCGTATCATATATATTTCAGGCTAGAGATGCATCGATACGCCTTTTCGCCGATACGATACCGATACCGATGCTCTTATAAAAATATCGGCGATACCGATACCGATACGCTTATTGTGAATTCAAAAATGAAGGTATAATAAATAAATCACAAGTCAGATTTTTTTTATTAATATAAAAAGTAGAGACATAGGTTAATAACGATAATTAAAAATTTTAGTAATTAAAATTAACATCGATAAGATTTTTGTTTAAAAAACAAAGTAATCTTAAGTTTTGCGGAGAAAGTCGATTTCGCAAGTCTGTTTGAATAAGACCTGCGCTGGAAAATAGTCTCTCAGATGCGTCAGAACTCATTTGGAAACTAAAGTACTTCTGCGCAATTTTTTTCAAGTTTGGGTATAAGACGTCATTGCGCCAGAAAACGAATGGATCTGCATCTCTCGATATATCGGGAGACCTTAGGTATCTTTCGACTTCTTCTTTGAGAGAATTACACATTTTTAAATTAAAAAGTATCGTTGAATCGGCTAACCCGAAGTATCGCCGATATATCGGTATCGGATGCATCGCTATTTCAGGCTTTGTTTAAAAAAAATGTGTTTTACTATCATAGCAAGCACAATTTAAAAATGAAATAAAACAAACGTCTAGATAAGGTAACCAGAAAAATGTCTTAATAAATCCGAAGCTGTAAACCTTCCAACACTCGATACGGTACAGCACAGGTCGTTTCAGGATAGAATTTCAAATTAACCGAGCACCGAGGTCACAAGAATAAGTAAAGGGCGTTATAGAAAGTTATTTATTTATTCTTGTATCGTCCTGTAATGCTCCGTGCTCGTTAAATTACAACAATGAGTAATTTTATAGTGTGCGTTTACATTGTCTACTTATAAACGACACAGACAATAGAAAATCGCGCGCAAACGACCGCCATTGGTCAGAAGCGTCAAATTGTGTGAAAATCCATCCAACGTGAAAACGGTTGAACGTATGCCATAATATACAGATATATACTATCCACGTAGAATAGACGTATAGTGTATAGCGTTTGTTGGTTTTCCGACTGCAACAACGCTCTTGACTAATTGGTGAGGTTATATGAAAACACACTGCTATAACAAATGACTGCCATACATAGAGAGCGCTTTCGTGTTCGGGCTCCAAATCCACACAAGAGCCGCCGAACTAGCGCGCCGCAATACCCTTCGCGCGCGGGACAGGAATACACGATCGCCGACGCTATACCCGATGACTCGCTCGAAGGTGGTCGTTTGGAGGCCGGACCGGTGTTCCGGAATGACCGCAAACAAAACATATATATATAACAATTTGCCTAGGTGAGTTGTTACAGCTTTATAAATAGACCTACATAATAAATAAGATAATGTTGAATATTTCAAATATTGCGATAACCCAGCTCGTAAGATTAAATATTTGTCTTTTTTAAACTGTATCGTGTTTTTGAAACCAGTTCAAAGATGGCATTGCTTTTTAATTCCTGTGACTTACGATTCCCTATTTCCGCACACCGTGAAGGTAAAGTTTGTCAGATCTTACAGTAAAGCAATTAAAATATATTTCACTCAAAAAGAGTCGAATTTTTTGTCAGCGGCAGTGATCCGATAATAAAAGGTCAGTTTATAACTAAACTAATAGAGATCATTTTAAAAATAGCCCAACAATTTACTTGTTAATTACAAAAATAAAGAGTTGTCGAAAGTTTTATATATAATGTTTTAAAGTTTTTTTTTTTTTTTTTAATCGGTATTTAAAAAGCAAAATTTATTGTTAATATCTTATCGACCATTTTTAAACCGAGAGCAATATTTTCTTCGATGTTGATCCCGAGATCAAATAAAAATAAATATTAATAAATGCCACTACAAAATATTGCGAAATTCTAATATATGAGACTACTACACACATACTTTTCTCTAGTTACAGAGAAAGTTGTCATTAAATTTTATTCTATTATAATCCAAATCGTAGTATAATTTTTCATGAAAAAAAGTTATTGGCTAAAAAGTATGAACATTTTTATATACATAGCTTCGTTTTTTATTCAGTGTTAACACTGAAAAAAAAATATTTTCAATAATAAACCAACAGTCAAATTTGAAAATTTCACCAATTCTAGAACTTGGAGTGGACTATGATTATTCGTAATTGTCGAGATATGGCAACGCCATTTCAAGAAAAGTATAAGTCTTGTTTTCTTTCTTATTTCACGGTCAATTCAAGAAGACAGCTTTCCCCGCTTTCCTCGTCTCTCTTTCTCTCTCATCTTTTTATGCAAACCACTGTAACAAAGCCGTATAATTCCGTCGTCAATCCCTGAGTAGGATAAAGCTTTAGAACCGCCATATTTCTATTCGCCATGTGTAATCCTTCAGGATTTTGTATACAAGAAATCGATTGTGTAATGTAGTCCTTTATTCTATTCACATAGTCCTGATGAAAATTTGACATTATTCTGTATTTTTAAAAATCGTTTTTCTGCCAATCATATATATTAATACGCTAAGGTTAAAGATGTTTGCCTTCCTTTTTAGAAAAAACCACACAATTTCTCCACATAAATTATATATCATTTTACAGATAATTGCTTGCTCTACTGACATCGACAACTAAAAAATTTATTATTGCTTTTGTTTTTGTAAATTAATTAAAATACAGCAACGCTGAACAACGTCTGCCATCTGACGGCTTTAATTTTGAAACAACGTCAACACTTAGATCTGTCATCTGACCTTCATATTTTAATACAACAAAAAGAAGAACGTTATAAGCAGTGTGCAAAATTAGAAACGAATTGAATACCTGCAATCATATTTAAAAATAATTTTGTAAAGTGATAATTATTATACTTATTTAGTGCGAATAATTCGCACAGGTCACACTAGTCACTTTTATGTAACATTTTACAGGATAGATTTAGAATTTAAAAAAATCGTTCATTGCATATTGTAGACGCTCGACAACTATGAGATCATTAACATATTTACAGTATAACAAATCAAACTTATGTCTTTCGATTACGTTTTGTTTTAAATTTAATTCCTAGAACTTGCATTTTTGTTTTGTTTATGCTCTCTCTACACGGGGATGTCCCCTGTGGTATTAATTCCATTAAATTAAATATCTACAACAGAAAGATAATACAATCACTGTCTCCAATGATTATTATTGAACAATGATTGCTTTCTAGTGGGATTTACATTTAATTAATTATTCGTGAATTACAATAGAACTTTGTTTTTCAATAAAAATGAAGCCATTTTATATGCGCGTGTCGAACAATGTTTAACAAAATTGTAAATCCTCGGATTGAAGCACATTCGTGTTGTTTGTTTTCAAAAATAAAAAAAATGTAAATATTAAAGTCACCACGTGACTAAAACCACACTTTTTTAACGAGAGGGGCTCTATCAGCATTTACTTCTGCATACATCCATCATATCTATACTAATATATAAATCTGAAGAGTTTGTTTGTTTGTTTGTTTGAACGCGCTAATCTCAGGAGCTACTGATTCAAATTGAAAAAAAAAATTTTTTTGGATATAATTGCCCATTTATCGAGGAAGGCTATAGGCTATATAAAATCAGGCTACGATCATTAGGAGCGGAGAATTAATGAAAAGTGTTGCAAAATGTATCTCAAAAATAAACTTTATTCAGGTGAAATGCACAAACTAAATATACTCATATTAGCGTTGTCAGAACACAACGCCGGCTAGCTCAATCGGTAGAGCACACGAATGTCAATATCAGGGTCGTGGGTTCCAGCCATACGTTGGGCGAATACATTTTTATTTTTTTTTTATTTTCTACATTGCTTTCTTCTAAGGCTTACAAAGTATAAATACTGCTTTTTATCGACAAAAACTTTTGAACGGTAACTCCGATCATCATGAAATTTGGACACAACATTCATCTCGGCAAACTAAGATGAATGTGTGTACTCATGTTCCTCCCTTCCCTATTCGTTTTTTTACACCCGGGTGAAACCGGACGGGACCGCAAGTATCCAATAAAGACGGTCCACCATTAATAACCTAAAAACCGTTAAAAATATTGTTTGCGGTAAATGTCGCAGAAGGAGTTACTAAAAAATATTGTCCCTCTGTCGCCCATAATCGATATTGAACGCTGCGAAAATGATCTCTATCATACTCTACCCTCCTTATTCAGTGAACTCAAAAACAACTGCAACGATATAATATAGCGTAGGGTTTGTATGTCAATGGTTCCCTTTCTCTATTCTGTCGGTAGTCTTTTTCTGCGCGCAACTTCACCCTGTTAATTTTGATGTTACAGTGTGTGCGTGTATCGTATAAAAACTCACTTTTTTATATTATTTTTTACATTCCTAGATCTGGTGACTTTTGCTCTAATTTGACAACACTGGGATCACACTTAAGTGACGTTCAACATCTGTGGTAAGCTGCAGTGTGTACCGACAGGACGCGTATTGTATAATGTGTAGGCACATGGAATTAGAGATCAGACACTAACGAGCGGTCGAAGCCTAAGCAAATAAACGCTTGTCTACATTATCTCTTGTTGTGGTACTACAGTAAAGCTTCAACTCGAACATTAGTGCGGTTAAAATGTACACTTCAAAATTGCTCCTATAACAAACGTTCATCCTGGATCTACTCTTCTGAGATATAGAAGTTTCTTAAAAAAAATTGGTTGTCTGTAAAGTCGGTTTACGGACGATAGTTTTACGTGATAACGCATTCCTCTCGAATATCATATTTAATAATACATAACCTAAATTTTAGTAGCTGTCAAACTATATTTTTACCAACTAATAATTTGATCAACCAAAGCAAAATACATATTTTTAAGCAATTATAAAAGACATTTAAAAGAATGTACCTATATATATTATATTATATTTGTTAACAAACCGTATAATTTATCTGGCCATCTGTCAGATGTAGCTTTCGCTGGAACAGCCGAAAAAAATGTTAAACGCACACTACTCTCTGACGTCACGCGAGAAGAGAGAGACTATCGCTTATATCGCGCTCTCGCTTGCGGAACGTTACTCTTTTTCGTGCGTGCAGCCGGTGTTTCATCAATTTATAAGACGTTATCACGTTAAAAGAAGTGTGACTAGAGGAAATAATGCGAGGAATTTTACTTCACGAACAAAATGGTTTTTTAAGTGTGATCATACATGTTATATTGTTATGTGAATTTATTATATTTTTTTAGCTTTATTTTGTCAATTTAACGACTTAGAATAAATACTTGATATTCATTTGCATGTTCATATATTATATACTCGAAGAAGCAAATGAAAGCAAATGAAAAATTAGTAGCGTCTCTTTAATTATTTAATAACTAAACTTTAATTAAATGTGTATCGACATTTCAGGAATTTCGTTTAATCAATTGATTCTTTTCTTAGAAACAATCCATTGACATACTAACTCATAATTGGGTTTGTATTCGAGGGAAAAACTAATAAAATAAAAAAACATATATTAATAGTCTTTCAAATATGATTCTGTTTCCCTCGTCTTTTGACCAACTCTTGTTTGGCCTGCCCCATCTACCAGCTTTGAACTTTTTTGAGAAACTTTTCTGGAGGAATTTTTCCGAGACACTCATACCGCGTAAGCTGTTTCGATTGAATATGATCTATTGTTCCTCTAAGTCCCGTTTTCTCTATCGTATAACTCCGGACCCTGGTTCAATGGCAAATCTTTTTCGATCGCCGTTCCGTGTCCTGGGCGGCACGACTCTAGAACGACCTATAAATCCTTAGCCAATGAATCATTAAGCAAGTAATTAGCGAGTAAAGTTTGTGTTTGTGAGGGGTTGACAGTAATTGAGATGCTGGGATATCGGTCACCGAGTGTCTAACTATAACTAGACACGCTGTGTACATAGCACGGCGTTTCTATAATGGTAATGATAATTTACACATGGAATTAATCCGATTTAAAAATATATTCTGATTGAAATAAAATACATTATGTGAAAGATACAACGTATTTATTTTTTGGACTTTTTTGTGAGCCTAAACCTCGTAGAAAATTATAAAATTCCGATTTTAAAATGGGTAGTATTTAAACGAGTGACTGTAAATTACAATTTTGGGTGACAAAAAAACTTTTTAACAAAAAAATTAAACCGCCGAAAAACTGAAAAGCAAAAAATAATAAATCTTTTTATTTAACTAAGTTCTATCTAAGTAGTTGAACGTATGTGACAGTCTAGTATATCTAAGTAATTTTGAGTCGGCGTCAACAATCCTTCGCCGGAAATCTCTGAGCGTTCACGAAGTTAATGTCAGCGACAGAGCAACCCGAACGGGCACACTGAGGGCACACTTCTTTGCGAGTGGTCGTGTGGAGAGCGCATGTTTGGAATGTTAATGTTTATCGCTGAAGATTTCACGTATCATTGTTAATTTGATTTGGTTATTTCTTTTAGTGATCTTTGTTCATTGATGGTTTGACGCCGACTCAAAATTACTTAGATATACTAGACTGTCACATACGTTCAACTACTTAGATAGAACTTAGTTAAATAAAAAGATTTATTATTTTTTGCTTTTCAGTTTTTCGGCGGTTTAATTTTTTTGTTAAAAAGTTTTTATTTTATAATTTTTTGTGGCTATATAATTTATAATTGTAATACACAAAGCATGAAAATCTGTGAGTGAACTATAAATCACCTCTATTTTCCCACCCTTAGGGTAGGAGTTTTTTTTCCAAATTTATATGAGACGAGCCTCGAGGTATACCCTATCCAATAAAAAAATAATTATCAAAATTGGACCACTCGGTAAAAAGTTATGTGTGGTCATACATTACAATCAGTGAGTGAACAATCAATCATCCCCTGTTTTCCTACCCTTAGGGTTGGAATTTTTTTACCAAATTTATATGGGACCAGCTTCGGGGTATACCCTTTCAAACAAAAAAATAATTATCAAAATCGGACTACTCTGTAAAAAGTTATGCGTGGTCATACATAAATAAAAAAAAAAAAAAAAATAAAAAAAAAAATAAAAAAAAAAAATATACGCGTCGAATTGAGAACCTCCTCCGTTTTTGTTTTTCGTCGGTTAAAAATAATAATCAATTTGGGTTACTGTATTACTATAAGTGAGCGACTGACTGCGCGTGACGAGAAAATAATAGTTAAGTGACTAAATTACTAAGTGAGCGACTAAATTACTAAGTTGTTAATAGTTGATTGCTTGAATAGAACTGCGTTTTCTAAAAAATATATATTTAATTGACTGTCAATTAAATATACACTTTTTAGAAAACGCAGTTCTATTCAAACAATTAACTATTTAATTCGCATACCCCGTTATCGTTCACCCCGGAATTGTTTTTTTTAAAAACTCCACATTTGCCCCTTCCCGTTTCACTACGAGACAATTTGCATACCCCTTTATCGTTCACCCCGGAATTACAATTCGCATACCGGTTTATCGTTCACCTCGGAATTATTTTTTTAAAAATTCCACTTTTGCCCCATCGCGTTTCACTGCGAGACAGTTCGCATACCCCTTTATCAAAAAAAGCGGTGGTTTTCAATCTTCATGAAAATGTGAGTTTTAAGTTGTAGTCTCAAAGTGAAATAAAAAATAAAAAGTAAAAACAAAAGAAGATATCTGCTTCAAAATTACCGAAGGCATTCTAGTCGCTCACTTAGTAATTTAGTCGCTCACTTAGTAATTTAGTCGCTCACTTAGTAATTTAGTGACCCAACTATTATTTTAATATCTCAAGTTATTAAAACAGTATCTCATCATCAGTCACCAATTTTTTTTTATTCGACCGTTTTATAATTTCCCTTTTAAAATTGGGAACTCGTTTTTCCCTTTTCAGTTCTTCAGCACAGGTTACAAATTAAATAGCTCGACGGTCGTGATTTTACTGAAACATTCTGAATACGAAATACACTCGACAGTAATGTAAGTGATTTTGTGTACTATTTTTATCGTGAAGTATTTTACAGACCTATTGTGGTGGTACATAAAAAAGATGGATGGATGCTTGACATGTGATCTATCAACGACGAACCCCTCGTTTTCTCTGTATATATTGATTGTATAAATTATAACGACAGCAATCGATCAAGTAGGCTAGGAAAATAGTTCAGCAGACAGTCAGTAAACAAATGAAATATGTACTTCGAATCATAAACAAAAGTAAGTAGGTACGCGGTATGTAGATTTTCAGGTATTATTATGTATACAAAAAATATATGTTCATAATTCATTTAAAATCGTATGTTGTTTGTTTTTTATCATGAAAAAGTTTCCATCATAATGCATATAGGTTTTTGCTCTAAAGTCGATTGTGGTCAAGGCTAGTAGAATTATTATGTACGCTGCCACGTTTCATCTGATCTGACCAATCAGTAGGAATAGTATTTTTTTTGTATTGTTGTTGACGTGTCAAATAGCTTTTTATGTATCTCAACAGGCTAAAAAAACATCTGTTTCACAAAAACGTATTTTTCCTTACTTTCAAATGTACCTACATTGTTTATACGTATTTTAAGCGAAGTTGTAAAAACAATTTTTACTGGTATTTTGAGTAAATGGTACTACTGTAATAAATGATGCCATTATTTTAGTGTACATTTGACGGCAGAAAAGCTTCTATTAAAATGTCATATGATTTACAATTTTCTAGTACCTACCTCTGAAACGAAGTTTTAATAAATGTTTTCATATTCGCATCTGGTCTTTGTAGCCCTGTTATTAAAATAAATATATATTTTAATATAAAATGTTTAAAACAAAAACAGTATAACTTTTGTCAAAGCCTAGACAGTCTTAATCCACAGTACAAACAGAAAAACTACTAGTTATTACCCGTGGCATCGTTTTTAAATTTAATCCGTTCAAGCATACAAACATACATTAAAATAATTTTATATGTGAATTTTCCTACGTTATAGTGCGTATTACTAAATTTAATAACTTACAAGTGTAGCCACTGTTCGCTACATTGTTAAGAAACACCCATTTTTACATCGCTATATTAGAAACATTTATTATTTATTTATTTATTATTATTAGCTCTCGCATGATGTGAAATAAACAGTTACAAATTGCTATATATTAGAATGATGAATTGATCTTGCTGTGTCACTGTTGAGTAATGTAACTCAGTCCGCCGCGATAGTGGAAAGATTCGGGGTTCGTATCCCGATGGTGACTTTGTTTGAGAAATAAATTTTTCTAATATAGTGATGTAACAATGGGTGTTTCTTAACAATGTAGCGAACAGTGGCTACACTTGTAAGTTATTAAAAATAATTTTATTTATTAGTAAAAATAAACAATCTTGATTATTTTATTTTCTTTAATTGGTCTTAAAAATGAATAATTTGATAAAATTAAACTTATAAAAAGAAGAATATAATACGCAATTGAAAATTGCAGGAACGAAGGTAAATAATACAATAGCTGTATTTTTATAACGTGACAATACAGTTTTATTTCCGCAATAAAAATGTATGAACTTTAGAATACAACTTATGAAAATTTACAGTAAAATAATATCACACTGTACAGACATTGAAATGCTAAGTTTTCATGTACATTTTAATTTAGCAATCTAAAAGGAGCAACTCTCAATGTCTCTTTATTCTTATTTTATACATTACTTTGTAATTGCAGAGTAGAAATAAATTTTCTTCAGTTTCCTTCTAAAACTTGCACAAACGAAAAGAAAATGTAAATTATTTTTATTCATTACATAAACATTAAATATGGAATTAATTACTTCTATTTATTAAAAAAACAACTACCTTTATTCATTGTCGGAGAGAGAAATATTGAGGCCCAATATACAGTGTAACCTCTTTATAACGAATCTCAAGGGACAGGGCATTTTTTTTCGTTATAAAGAGTTTTCGTTATATAGAGGGAAGAATGAAAAATAACCTTTCACCTAATTAATTTATTCCAAACATATATAGTCTGTTAACAGCTTTGCCTGACATTTTTTGCTGTGCCAAAAATTGTTTTGTATTTTATTGCATGTCTTGAGATCATCTTCATTAAACAATAGGAATTTTTCGATAAGTTTGTCGGCATCAAGTGCTTGTTGAATAGTTGGTGATGGTTCAGAATCGTCTTCTTTACGTCTGTAAATATTTTCTGACGCCTAAATATGAACATATTTCTTCGTAATAGAGAATGGCTGTTGCGCTATAAAGAGGGTATTAATGTATGGGTTTTAAGGTAAACCAACCAAATTGTAAACATTTCCACGTTATAGGGAGTTTTTCGTTATAACGAAGGACGTTATAAAGAGGTTACACTGTACTTAGAAATGAAGACAAATTACAGACTGTTAAACTCACTACTAAGTGCTTTTGAATTTATTACTTGCCTAATACCAGTTTACGGGGGAATATTGGTGATCAACACAGGTTGTGCTGGATTGTTATTTAAGTTTTTATTGGGTTTGTCAAATTTTTAGTCGTTATAAGTCTTTGACCATAGTACTGAATGTTTTTCTTCTGGTGTTAACTTCACAAATTCGGCACTCGCTTGCCACATATTTAAAGCCAACTGCCTGTTTGTAGCTCTGCGCGAGTACCAGGACGTGGGAGCACACTCTTGGAAATGTTTACCAGTAATATACTGGACCTTTTCGTCAACTGCCAAATGTATAATTGTTTGAGCGCCTTGCGTTGGAGTCTGAAATGTTTAAAAAGTTGAAAGCTATTGTATTTTATGCCGGCACTTCACATGGCTATTTGTATTTGTGTATTTGGCATATTTGGCAAACAATTACCAAGTGTGGACAATCTATTTGACAAAGTGTTGGCCTTATTTGCCTATTTGACAAATAAGGCCAATACCAAATACGCGTTACCGTGCGCTTGTCGGTTTTTCGAGGCACATCAAAGGAGTCAAATAGGCAAATACGCAAATAAACCGTCCACACAATGGTCATATTCAGAAGTGCACGAGCCGTGAACCTGTACGGACGTGCAGTATTTTTGTGTCTGTGCTGTGAGCGAGAACTGGAACAATTAGTATTGAAAATGAATTGGGACAATGAAACAGTGCTAAAATTCCTGAAATTTTAAACCTTGCGTTCTGCTTCCAAATGTTTGTGTGTTTGTTATTTGACTGCTATGTGTGGATGGTCGTATTTGCCTCTATTTGCATGTTTGTCTTGAACGTCATATATTTTGCCAAATACAACAAACACCTAATAACGAACACAAATAGCCATGTGAAGTGCCACCTTTAAAGACTCAATTTTTACCTAAAATGTTAAAGAAACCGAATTAAAAATCAGTTTTAATTACGTCAAAGGACTCAAGGAGTGTCGCTTATAACGGTATTTTTTTATGGTTTATATTTGAGATACAAACTTTAAAATATAAATATCCCCACAGCCGCAAGAAGAGTTTCAATGGTAAAAAACAATTCCTGCAGAAATCGGTCTGAACGACGCCGGGATGTAAACTATTGCAAGTGACTTGTGTATTTTTCAGTTTGCGTGCTAATTCTTGGGTCATCCACATGTTGCAGAGTTTTGTGTTACAATAATTATACATGTCAAATGTATACGGCTCGTTTAGACTCTTTCCATCCGCCAGTGAAAAAATGTGTACCAACGAAGCCGTATTTATTATACGACTAGGAGCCGAGTTTATTAACATATCTGTAACAAGAGTAACAGTGTTATCTAATTCTGGAACGCTTAATAATAGCCCTAAAAATACAAAATAACGCCCAGAGAATTTGTGTAATATCTTTAAAAATAACAAAGTAATGCTACTCCATAACTCTAAAAACCGATATTCAAATGACTATGTCTATATAAATTATTTATATATTTATAAATATTTATATCAATTATTGTATTGTCATAGGTTCTTTACATTGCAAATTATGCAGACATACAGGGAAGATAATACACGATATTAATAAATAGACTGCATTAATATTGTTGATGTTAATTTTTCGATATATAAATTGTGCTTTGTATTGACAAAGTTGTAAGTAGTCATTGACACGTACGAGATGACGGGTAAAGACTATAGTTACCTATAAGCAGATTTGTTAGCAGGAACGCTCCAAAATGATTTACTTGCATACCAACATAAAGACCGTCATTTGTGAATGTTTTGCCCAATCCGTGGCAGCCAGCGTTATTTATCAGTACGTCAAGACGGCTTTCCGATTCGTGGATCCTTTTTGAAAACTGACGAACTGAGTCCAAAGATTGCAAATCGAGTTTTTGAACTATTACATTTGAATTTCCAGTTGTGGCTATGATTTCTTCGCGGGCTTTATTTGCAGTTTCTAAATTGCGACACGCCATTATAACCCTTGCTCCGCGACTTGCTATCCCTAAAGCGGCTTCTTTTCCAATCCCTAACAAAATGTTATGTCATGTTTGAATTAAAAAAATCGGCCAAATAACAACCTTACTAAAATCAAAAGAATTTTTTTTAACCTGTATTGCATCCGGTTATAATCACAGTTTTTCCATCTAAACGTTTTTGACTCGTGCATTTTGATGTTGTTAAAACCGTGTAGAATTTAACTAAAATTAGAAAAACCACCACACTTAAAACTAATATCAAAACACTTTCGTAACACTCCATGAAGAAAACTAAGTGTGATATTATTAAATTATACAAAAGTAGATTTATTCAATACCGAGAATATACCAGAAGGTCGAATTTTAATGAGATATAGTGAACGTACCTTTGAAATAGTAGATTGATCAAATTGATCAAATAATAATATTTCGTTACGCAGCATGCACTATTTTGCGCATACCGGAAATTTATTATCTGTGAAATTTTCTTTCGTTTGCAAGAACCACGAAGTCTGTAACCAGTAGACCCAGCTCGAGCGTAGCGGTGGACCGATATCTGTCGCATGAACCAATATGGCGTCAGCTACTGGGTAACTCACACACGTTCATGCCATACGTGTGTGTAGTGTCTGTGAAGATAAACAACTTTGGTAACTATGGCGAAAATAGGTGGACCGCTCCGAAGTTTTCCCATGTAGTGATAACAGCGCCAGAAAACGCAAGCATATAGGAAGCTAGGTCTCCTGGTTACAGACTTCGTGGCAAGAGCTTATGTAAAAATGCCACCGATTTGAATGATTTTTTTAAATGCTGGTGTCAGTGAAGAATTCGAGATCTATTGATGAGATCAAGAAACATATCAAATTTTGTGCATATACTCGTATTATACCTGTATAAAAATTCTTAGCTGGAAGCGATTTATAATTTGTATTATGTAAAACCAGTATTTTTCAAGGTTCTCTAAATAAGTACAATGTACAAGTTCAGTTGCACTATACGTGACACAGTTTTGTCAGTGAGTAATATTTTTGTCGCTATTATAAAAAAATAAAACTAATCGTTTCAAAAAAAGCACCGCTATGGAATCAGTTGCAATAAATAATAAACAGTAGATCAAATTTTTATAATCATTGTTACAAGCTACTAATTTTAAAAATTGGTAAATTGTATTAGTTTTATAATTAAATCGACAATTTTTTTTTGTTATAAATAAATACACATATTGTGCATTGCTACGAAAAATGTTCTGAATCAAACCCTGTTCTGTAAATATGCAATCATTAAACAGCTTGCAAATTACTTTTGTTTGTGTAATGTGCATATTGCGTCTAATTGACTTTATAAAAAATCGGACCTTGGAGACAACACATCACAGCAAGGTTAGTAGATACAGATGTGACCTCGTTCTGTTGGATAGTATCCATCTGTCTGTCAGTTGATATTGCTTGGTTGATAACGATCTGCCAGGTGACGTCATTCACGAACGAGGCAACCTGTGTTTTTCTAATAGTAGTAGTGTTGAATGTGTTTCTACGCCGTGATACGAATCGGTTCAAGGACGTCAAAAACTGGTTTTCTTTTTGCTTGAATATCTCTTTCTTTTATGCCATCGCGTTGATAGTTCATCATAAACATAATTTATATAGTACATCTCTTTCTATAGATAAATAATAATAATAATAATAATCTTTATTCATGGAGATGTCATAGCAACAGCGAATGCGTCAGTTTACAATATAAAAGTTTACAATATTAATGTAAATCATATGGGCACTTTTTAATTAAGTACTCTGTTACTTTTTTAAAAATATTTTATAACTATTTACAGTCGTAACCTTGGATGGCAGACTTTCATAAAATTTTACAGCAGAGTATCGGGGTCCTCTGGTGTATAGAGTAAGGCAATGCTCTGGTACACCATGATTAAGACGCCCCCATGTCATGAAGAGTAAATAAATGTTTGTTTTTGAAAAGAAAACATACTGACTTTAGTATGTATATCGCGAATATTGTCAAAATTCTGTTCTTGATAAACACTGGTTTACAAGACTCATCATACTTCAGATAGAATATAGGTAGTTCGTAAGATTTTTTTGCAATATAAATGCTCTTGCAATATTGGTGGATTTACCCCAGCACCGAATAGAAGTGTGATCAATCTTTTATATGGTGAGTTCTGCTCAGCGTTTTTAAAATACAATATTCTATTTTTATTATATTAGAACTACACATATTTTATGTTTTACTACAATTTTTATTAGATAAAGATGTCGTAGTCGAGAAATTATTTGCACAATGAAAATAAATCCGAATGACTTTAAAATTTTTATAAATGCTATCTGCGTTAAAATTTAATGTCAAAAATTATGAAAGATAATATAAGAAACGTCACAATTCATTAAAGCTGAAAACTAAGAAGACGCAGGAGAAAAGCTTCCTCTTGAGCTTTTTGAATATTTGAGCTAATGATCTAATTAAGCACTTCAAGTACAAAGTAGAAAACTTTACCGCTATTTAAAAAGTTTTTCTGAAAGAAACGAAGAATATGAAAAGTTTCATCTCACAATACACACTTATAATTATTTATAAATATTCATTTTTATGGCGTATTATACAAAGATAGTATGCTGCTTTTTTTAGGAACAAATCATTTTCACTATTGGCAATCTAGAAATTCGGGCGAAGCCGGACCGGACCGCTTGTCTACTATAAATAAATTTAACCGTTTATATAACTAATTTTTAATTTCGGCTATGATATTTTTCAGTACATATTTTGTATTACAGCATGTGAAATAGAATTCCTGAGTTCATATTATGATTAATATAAAAATTTGAAATTTTTCTGCAAATTTTAATTTCAATCATACTGATTTTTAATTACGGAGGTAGTAGGTTTTGTTTATTTATTTTAAACAAAAATATTTTTAATTATCGTCCAAATTCATTTATCATTTTTGATCTTGGAATGAAACGACGTGTAATCAATATAAAATTGACACCCGTGTCACATAGGTATCGAATGTCGAAGTGAAGAGACGCTGCTATTGGTTATTTTAAACTTCGATACGGTTACGGCATTCGACTCTGTACAAGTACGTCAATATTGTCTCTTTGCTTTGGAACATTTTAAAATCTGGTATTTCCGTTCTAGAAATAAATGTTGTTAATCCTTCAAGTAAATAAAATTGTCGACCAATTTTTCTCAGACCATACGATATATCTTGTGTTATATTGATTTGTATTTTTATTATTTTTTGTCAATATATCGTATGGTCTGAGAAAAATTCGTCGACAATTTTATTTACTTGAAGAGTTCTATTCAGACGTTAATCAAAGATTTGAATGTTGTTAATTATTCATTTAAACGCTGGAGTAGGACAGTTTACCCCAAATAAATAACGTTGACTGAATATTTTGTTGTGACTTTTTATTACAATACAAAGTTCAAAGATCTACTTACTTTAGAGCAGCGGTCGGCAACCTTTTGGCAAGCAAGGGCCACATAGTGGCAAATTGAAATAAAGGCGGGCCGCACTTGTTCATAATTTTAATAATAGGCATTTGTGATATTAAAAATTCGAAAACATTTTATTTGAATTTTATTAATAATTTAACTGGGAACTTCAAAATAGAACTGTTCTTTTACAAAAATTAGTGTGGCGTTTGAGATTGTATTTAAGTGGCTATTTGTTGTATGTTAGCTTCCAGGTTTGTAGTTGCAATTCGGAGAATAGCTCTCAAATGCTCATCTGTGAGACGAGAAGCATATTTATTTTTTCTGTAATTGAGAATCGAAAAGGATTGTTCGCATAAGTAAGTACTACCAAAAATTGTAATTAATTGCAGAGCAAACCTTTTCAATTCGTCAAAAATAGATGGCAAACTGACATAAAAATTTAACAAGATTTTTAATTTCAAAGAAAGAGTTCTTGAGAGTATCATTAGATTGGAGATCAATAACGTTCATTTGTTAATGATTAACTACATCCTCAATATCATAAGAAAAAGGATTTGTGAAAATTAATTAAATTATTTATTTATGTAGGTAGTATATAAGACTTTTATTAATAAAACAGTCACGGGCCGCGGGTTGCCGACCCCTGCTTTAGGGAGAAAGAGAGGGTTATTGAACTCTTATATTTGGTTATAATCTTGTAATCTGGAATTGGCATATATATACACAAGATAGATGCTGATGATCTTTTCGCAGACAAAAGCGTTCGAAAAATTTCGATTAAGTAGTTTAATAACTTGGTAAAAAATTGGTTGTCTGTAAAGTCATTTTACGGACGATAGTTTTACGTGATAACGTATTCCGCTCGAAAATCATATTTAATAATACATAACCTAAATTTTCGTAGCTGTCAAACTATATTTTTACCGACTAATAATTTGATCAACCAAAGCAAAATACATATTTTTAAGCAATTATAAAAGACATTTAAAAGAATGTATATATATTATATATTTGTTAACAAACTGTATAATTTATCTGCTGTTATGAAATGCAGATCCATTATCGTGCGTTCAGTTATACTTTGGCTTGGATGAATCGGTAATAATTATATGACACAAAAATATCCGTGCAAAAACGAACAAATAACGATGTATTATCTGAAAAATTGCTTTAAAAATTCGATAATTTATGACATTTTTATTAGATATCTTGATTTTATGTCTTAATTTCCACGGTTTATAAAACAAAGGCCATCTGTCAGATGTAGCTTTCGCTGACACAGCCGAAAAAAATGTTGAACGCACACTACTCTCTGACGTCACGCGAGAAGACTGAAATGCGTAGAAGCCGATGCCGATCGTGCTTCTCTATCGCTTGCACGCACAGGGTCAGGCGGAACGTTACGAACGTTACGGCGTTACACTTTTTCGTGCGTGCAGTTGGTGTTTTCATCAATTTATAAGACGTTATCACGTCAAAAAATGCGTGTCGTTTCTTCTGGAACACACCGTATCGTTGCCATTTTTGTCATCATAATTCCAATCCTGTATTTAATAAAAATGATGTCGCATCCATACATAGATATACGTAGGCGTATTGTATAATATATATATAGAGGTATAGCTGTTATATAATATGTCCCATACAAATTGAGTATTGTCCTCGTAACAAGGAAAACTCGAGGCGTGCGGGCGGCCACTGTACGCGTGCTTCGTTGACTGCGAGTCCGTTGCTTGCCTATATGACGCCCCGACCAACAGCACTGCCAAGTAATAAATAATATTACACAATGACTTTTGACCAAGCATAATATTGACCGAATAATATACTAATTGACTCTTATTTTTTGTATTGCCTTAAAATGTTCATATTGTGTTCACAGGAATTTTTACTTTGCTTAAATGTAATCGTTTTATAAATAAAAATATAGCAATCAAAATTTTAAAACACGAGCCGCTGTGTTTATCTACTACAGAGGCTCCCAAACTTTTTTCCTTATAGACCACTTTCAAAATTTTGCTGGTTCCAGTGGATCCCCTGCAGCTACATTTCTACCATATTACCAAAACTCGACAAAAACTGTGAAGATTAGATCTAACTATGTAAATTTGCGTTGCGGCTGAGTTTCAACCACGACTGAGGAGTTTTCTAAATGAGATAAGTGAGAATTGATTGGTTCCTTGTGCTGTGAGTAGATGTCAAAGAAGTAAAGTTGACCAATCAAAAAAGTGATTCCATCTAACTTTACTTTTTTGACATCTACTCACAGCACAAGAAACCAATCAATTCTCACTTATTTCATTTAGAAAACTCCCCACTCGGAGTGGTAAAAATAAAATGAAAAATAGTATTTTTTTTGTGTTGTTTTTATTCAAATATATGTAACAAGTAACAGTCGCTGAGCCTCTTAAAATATTATCTGCCTACATTGATAGATAAAGTCAAGCCAACATTTTAATTCTTCACTATCGAAAGCAGACCCCCGCTTACGAATTGTGAACCCCCATTTTTTTGTCACGCCAACGTAGACCCCCGTCGAGTCTCCCGTGGACCACTTTGGGAACCATTGATTTTAAAATGGCAAATGAGATTGGATTGGTGAGATCGCATTTCTGTTGTTTTATTTCACGCACCAGTGCGAAGTCCCAACACCCTATATTATTAAATGAGCTAATCTTGTATCTACCTATCTAACTATATACCTATGTACCTACCTATGTCCCTAAATATTTTCTCGAAAACGGCCCTAACGATTTGGATGAAATTTACTAGAAAGGGATTTTGGGGGGCAAAAAACCGTTTTAGCTAGGTCTCACCTCTCGAAAAAACCGTTTTCTTACAAATTTTATCATTACAAAAATCAATTTTTTGACGTATGAAAATACTTAAATATTGTAAGTAGCTTTTGGAATTTTATACAAACAATGAAACATTTGTTTTCAAAATATTATGACAGTTAATCTTTTATACTATCCAAGTGAGACTTAAAATAAATACGTATTTGAATATCAGTATTTTGTTTAACATTCCGAGCAAAGCTCGGTCACCCAGGTACTGTTACTTTATCGAGCATAATATTGTGCCGGCATGGCAGCGGCGGCGTCAATTGTGACATGGGCTTTAGACGTATGCGGACATTATAAGTGCATCATTTGTCAAAACGTGCGACGCCAAAGGGCCGGAAAAAGGTCACTCCGGCGGCTATACCATACTTGTGACGTGACTGAGATCCCGTGGTCGACACGACGTCAGTATCCTTTACTATATAAGAAATCGTACCTTATTATTACAGTCTTGTTCCTTGTTCTTTATAAAGCCCTACTATTGAGTCTTTGACATATCGATCAATTTGAGTTTACCTATCATTCCCGGATTTGGAATTCCTATAAATTTTATGACGTAACTGTTAAATTTTTTACAAGCTGTTTTCGTTTTATATTTACTGGATAATAATGCATGTCGAAAGAAGACAATTAGTGTTAAAAAGCCTTAAAAAATAATAGGTATCTTCATATTAATTAAGAATTTTGTAATGACACTTTCTTGCCTTTTTCGCGATATGAAAATAAATTATTATTAGCTTATCAAACACCTTGCCAAAATTTGGCGTCAATCAGCTCATCCGTTTGACCTGTGTCTTGTTCACAGACAAACAGACCTTTCCCAAAAATATGCTTTTTTTGGATTCGGGGACCTCAAACCGAAAATTATTGTAAAATTCTGAAAAGTGAATTGTGATCACTGGAATTGTGAAAGAAATCAGGGCACTGTTCACTATAAAAAGTTAGGGCACAAAAAGTTAAAGCCGGTGCTGGTTAATTAACTATTATACACAATAATTACAAAAGGTTAACATATTATTAAGCAGTTTAATGTATTATTATTAAACAGTCTGTTATAAATTATGTTCCTCTGTAGTAATTTGGGTTATGGTTTTAGTGTCACGTTCATTATATGGTACAAAACAATAATCACAATTACATGAATTACTGAACATTTACAAAATATCCCTGCAGGTTGCAGTTAACTAAATGGGAAATCTAAATACAAGAGGTTTTGCAGTAAATTATTTAATGTCAATATTTTACTACCATGCCATAGATATTCCTCTGGGATTATTCTATAGTCGAAGCTCATTTATAATTAGTGATATAAGAATAGTGAACTAATTACGTATCGATCTCAAAATTGTTAGAGGTTAGAATGGAAATTCATTGACTATAACTTAATTTTATGTTCAACCCCCAATTATATGGGAGGCGACGTGGTTTTGATTTGTGTAGCATTACAACGCATCGAAAATATATTAATGCATAATCTACTATTTTGTCAATCGGCTTGCAAAAACAAAAAGATTTTCCGTTAAGGTAGTACGAGCACCAAGGCAATTTTAAATAAAAGGCTTGATTTTTTTTATATGAAGTTAGACTTAGTCTAAACCAATTCTGAAAATTTTAGAGGGTTTGCCCTATTATTTAAATAAATAAATGACTTCAAAAGTAGGCATATATAACATTGGCTTTATGGTAAAACGGTAGATGGATGATATTTTTTCATTGATTTCTCCAAAACTAGTCGGTGGAAATTAAAAAAAAACTATTTAAATTAAAATTAAAACCTTAATAAATTATTGAAAACAAAAAAAACCTATTGTGCCCGACTAACTAAAAATATATTTAATTAAAAAGATTTTAAAGATTTTAATTAGTCGGGCAAAACGGGTTTTTTTTTGTTTTTAATAATTTATTAAAGTTTTAACTTTAATTTAAATAGTTTTTTTTAATTTCCACCTACTAGTTTTGGAGAAATCAATGAAAACATATCATCCATCTACCGAAATATAAGAAAAAAATCAAGTCTTTTGTTTAAAGTTGCCTTGGTGCTCGTACTACCTTAAGGTGGGCTTTTGTTGCGTGAAATTACAGCGAATAGTAAGTTGGGTAAAATTCATTTAGATGAAAAAAACGTTCCATGTAATATCCGACATAATCCAGTATTATTTCTTGGGATCGTAGATTTTTACCCTTTTAAAAAAAATTTATATGAAATAAAATTCTTTGTTATCAGTTATATATTAGCAATGTTGTTCGATTATCTAAAAATATTTTTTTTAGTTTCCATTTGATATCAGAGAATAATTTATCTATTTTTAAAATGAGGGGTTAATTGTACAAACTTATGAGTCTGTCATTCTGTCGTGATTTATTAGTTATAACGGCGAATCCTATGATAATGCTTCACTGACAGTACTAATCCAACGTTTTCATAGGGAGATTTTTTGATTAATTCATTTTCAGTTCGGTATAATTAAAATGTTTTTCAATTTTGGTAATAATGTGCCAACTTCATACATATCAGTAGGTAATAAAAAAATCGGGTATAGGCTCCAGCTCTGATTTTAATTATTTTAGAAAAATATTTCAACCTATACCATTTTTGATATGTTTTCGTGTGCTAAATGATTTAAGAAACGCAAACTAAAAATCTGTCCATATAAATAAAAATGTCTGTCTGTAATATCGAAACAACTGTCACTTATTGAGCTCACACGGTTATTTGCATTTTTGTTTATCTGTCTGTTCTAATCTTTGAAACAGCTGAACCGATTGTGATAGCAGTTCACAGACAGGTAAAGGGTGTTTTTTGAAGCTTAAATATTTTTTTTACGATTAAAGAAAATTAGATTCTTCCTTAGGCTGCATGAAGTCAGGAACAGATTTCGAGTAGTAATATCAAAACTCGTGAAAATAAAGGTATTGAATCTGGGTATATCTGCTGAACATGTTTTGACATGCGCCGACAGTAGGAAGTCGACTGTAGTAAATTGTGGTAACATTTATTTATTTGTTATCATATTGCATACACATTGATATTATGTTTGTGACAATATCGATACAGCACCGCGTTAATAAGCACTGTGGCCACAAGACAAAGATGTTTATTTTAAATTATTATAATAATTAGTAAACTTATTTGTGGTTTTATTACGGAATCTGAACGTAAAGTTATAAATATACAAACATATAGCTGTATAGATTTTCTATTATATTATGAAACACCCATTTTTGACGTTACAATGCAATATTAGAAAAAATGTCACTGGCTCCTTTGCGTTGAAAGGAATAATAATTTTTATTCAACACGCGTGAGTAATATGTAATTTCGGGGCCCTGCTAAATTAATAATAAATTACTTCATGTTGACGCGTAGAGTGCTAATAATGAGCCGCACTGTACGATAATAAATTTTCTGGACCAATAGGAACGCAGTAGCGAGCGTAAGCGTACAATAAGGAATAATAACTGCATAGTTTCTGGACCAATAGAAACGCGGTAGCGATTTGTATATATGAAACCAGCATCGCAATTCAGCGAAAGTCAGGGCCATCTTGTGTGCATCGAGGGCGGTGGGTACGTCAATCAATGAAGTGATTTATTATTTTTCCCTCTTTTATCACGGCCCCGATTACATATTACTCGTGCTAGTTGAATAAAATATTATGTGCGACCATTGATCGAAGGAGAATATTCCACTCGCGTGTTACCGCACTCGCTAAGCTCGTGCGGCAAATTTCACGCTCATGGAATCTTCTCCTTCTCTCACTAGTCGCACAATATACTATTCCATAGTTGTAATTCTAACAGGGAATATTTCAACCCTTTATTTACCCTGAAATATAGAAATTATTTTGGTGACAATCAGATCTTGCCTTGGCATTCTATGGAAAGGTATCGACAAAAGATAAACTTTTTTGGAGCCACGTTGGTGTGAAATTAAATGACTATCAATGCACCAGTAAGGGATAAATAGTCATTATTCTTTTCGTACCAAAAATCTGACATAGACCTTTTTTCTTTGTAGCTATGCAGACTCGATTACAAGGGATACTGCAGGCTATTATTGTTAATTTTGGTATCAAGTAAATCAACATAATTTATATAAACCAGGCCCATTATCAATAAACTAATCGTTTACGTCAAATAATATTGGCGAGCTGTGATTGACGACTGAACACACACCGAGTATACTATTTATCTATACTGTGTAACTACGTTGGGTAGATAGATAGATGCACAGCAGCTGAGATCATCAGCGTCTAACATGCTGTTGGAAGAACAGCACTAAAGAGATGGCGCTTGTCTATTGTTTGGTAGAAATAACTTTAAGAAGTTTGAGCCGACTTAAAAAAAGGATCAAAATGATATTTCCTTGCTTCCCCTACGTTCGATTTAATTTTAATTCAAGGCAGGAGGTAACTTCATTCTTAACAAATATATTAATTAATACGCTCAATCGTTTCGTTCAAAACAGTTTCTAAAATATGACCTTAATAAGATACATATTTTTTTATAGTAATGCTTTTTATCACGCACAACGCACTTGTTTGTTCAATATAACGTTGTGAACAAATTTTTATTTTGCGTGTGCTATAACAAACAGATTGATCGTCACAATTCATCAAACACATCAGTGTTGCCAAATTGCTACTTATTTTTTTAATTCAAACTATTTCATCGATTTTTGCCGTAAATGCGATAGATCTACAGGTAATATTAAAGTGGTCTACATTTCAATTATAACAAATAATAGAAAACTATTTTCCAATAGTAGTTAATTCATAGAGATAAGAATCTCTATCTTTTTTTTTTTTTTAAAAAAGGTATATCCAATTGTATATTATATCCACATATATAGAGCATATGCACAATACAAGAGAATATCACTTGGGGGGGGGGGGGGTGGCACTACATCTTAGTATCTGGCCAGTATAATTAAATTTCAAAGCTGGGTCTAAACGACAAACACAAAATATCCATGAGCAGAGGTGGGATTCGAACCCACGACAGTGCGATCCAAAGGCCAGCACGCTGACCATTACACCACGCTGTCCTCTAATCTCTATATTTCTTATATCTCAATGACCGTTTCTGTACAAAAATATTCGTGCTTAATTTTGTCGTGATATTGATATTTGATAAGCCAGTGTTTCACTGACCAACTTACATAATGTGTCTATCCAATGTTACGCCAATTACAGTCAATTATAATTAATATATTAAATACCATAGCATTGCATTGTGGCAAAAAATATCAAACTGTTGGACTGATTAGTACTGTAACTTGTGATCTAAAGTTTTGTTTGTGCAATATAATATTATTATGTGATATTTTTCAAGTAAATAAAATTATCGACTAATTTTTCTCAGACCATACGATATATTGACAAAAAATAATAAAATACAAATCAATATAACACAAGAAAAATAATCATTCAAAGTTTCAATCTTGCATGCAATCTATTAGATAATAAATTACTTAATACTAATTAATTTTTATATTTTTTAGATATTTCTGAAGAAGATCCAAATGCGGATCGAAACGTCATCTTGTGTTATATTGATTTGTATTTTATTATTTTTTGTCAATATATCGTATGGTTTGAGAAAAATTGGTCGACAATTTTATTTACTTGAAGAGTTATATTCAGACGTTAATCAAAGATTTGATTATGTGATATTGTTGTGTGTTTTGTGAATATGTGTTCTGTGCGAAACTGTTCCGTTAAAATTATTGTATAGCATTCTGCCAATATTAAAAAAACTTTTAATTTTGATCCAACGCTAATAATATCATATCGCGAAAGTTTACGAGAGGCTGCTGTACATGAATAATTTGTAGAAGCAATTGGTCAGTAAGTACGTTTAACTTTATATGTAGAAGTTATATATTATTATTATATCGATCGACACATTCAGTGACCAAATGGCAAGTGATAATAATACTTCAATTCAATTAATCATTTGCCATGTTCATTCCCTGACTAATAGGATTTCTCTAACAAATACCGACTCAAACAAGTTAATCTATAATATATATTTAAAACATAAGTCGTTTTCTTTTGATGGCCCACCAGCGGGCCCGTACCCAGCTCGTTTTTTTCAATACTTGAAAATTGTTGAATCTGTTTTGATGAAGCTGGGTATACGCTATACAGTCAATTGATACCCAAACAAAATCGAAATTAAATTTTCAAAATCTACCGAGATAAGAAGTACTTACGAGTTTCAAGAAGTCTCGATGAAATTGAAATACTTGGTATAGAATCTGTTTTCTATTACTCAATAAAAAAATAAAACGTGGACAAGCGCGTTAATTGGATTTTTAATTTATTATTGACAATAATAATAAACCGATAATATGAATCTATATTAGCACCAAATAATTCTACTGAATGGAATTCCTTAAGTGTAGTATACCATATTGAATTGTGATTTTTCAAAAATTCTGGCTGTCGCGATCGACGTATTAAATTACTTGTCACTAAATACGGCCACACGGGAACTAGACGGACAGTGTCTCGTCGAGATAAGACGGGACGACAACACTAGTACTTTTTCCCCCGACTACGTCATGTTAAGATAGATTTTCCATCAGAACCAGCAAAAGCTATTTCAAACTAATTACGCCATATTGAGCAGTATAAAAATGAATGAAACATGAAAAATGAGCTTCTTACTTCAGGTGTAACATTCAACAGTTCATTGAACAATTGTTGTTGTTTTCAATATAATATATACGGGCTATGGTACATTCGATAAATCAGGTTGGTATTAATAATTACGCAAATATTAGTAATTACATAAACATTTGATAAATGTGAACAGTAAATATTTATTACCGCAATTTAGTAATTAATAGAGTATGGTTGATGTTATAAAAATTAGCTTCGTGTTTGATTAATCATTGCCTCAAGACTACTCATTAGCATTTTGAAAGAGCAAGCCGCGAGGTGGGTCACGTATTAGGATTCTAAAGGGTGTGAGTAGAGGAACGATTTTAAAAACCCACTTCTATATATATACGCATTGTTCTAGTGATCAATGCAAGTTCATTTTATAAATGATTGGAAAGCCAGAAGCATACATTTTTTTAATAATCGTACACAAACTTATATATTATTAGAATGATTTGAAGTGTAAATAACTGACATAAGTTTTTATCGGTGGAGCGGGTTCACTGAAGTATGAAACTAATCCGTTGGTGAAAATGATGAATGGGAGACTGGTTCGTTCGATTCCCATTCTCCGTTGTATCGCCCCCATTCCCAGTTCCCCTTTGGCCGATAGTATTGCCGCCCGTTGCTGTCGGTAGCGCCGACTGCCTCTGATCCGCCGGTCAGCAGCATAATATATATCTACTACCAACTGGATATATGTAGCTGCAGACTCGGCAATTCTAATGGATCAGTCAGTTGTATTTTTGACGCGGATTGCGTCAAAATAACGATTTCCACCAATGCTATGATTGTATTAAAGCAGACTTACTGTCTATATTTAATGCACGCTAAATCATCTTGATGCGACTCGGCACGCAGAACAATAAGATTTTTTTAAAACAAAAATAAACATATATATTTAGGCAAATGGGATAACAAGTGTGTAGGCTTTCACGGCCGGTGTTGATTCAAATCTTCTTGGTTTCCGGGCTTGTATGCCGTGGTCCATTAGTATTACTACTTGACGTTTCGTCTACAACTGAGGTAGACATTATCAAACCCACTGAATGGAAACCAGCAATCACAGAAGAGCATACTACGACCGAGTAGAGAACACGAGCACGCTGACTATAAAAGATGGAAGTACCACACTTGTCGACACACTTACCTGTGAGCAGCCTAGAAGGAAATTTCGCCCGCTACCACATCGCCTTTGATAATGTCTACCGCAGTTGTAGACGAAACGTCAGGTAGTAATACCAATGGACCAAGAAGATTTGGATTAAATGGGATAACGTTTCTCATTTTTTAAGAAAGATTTTCTATTTTAATTTTTTGTTGCAAATAGATGAGGTCGTCTGTAATATAATCAACAGTGTACTATAACTCATACCAAGCAAAATGAAATGTTATTAAACTTCGTTGAAAACTAATTACCGAACAAAACTGTGAGATATTTATCTCTTAGCAATTTTATAACGCATTGACTACTTCTGCAGATATTTTTTTAATAATCAGATTTATAAGGTGGGGAAGAGACTATATTATGTAAAAGAAGGACGCACTATTTTTGACGTGATAACGTCTTATAAATTGATGAAACACCGGCTGCATGTACGAAGAAGTGTCACGTTCCGAAATGTGTCACGTTCCGCCTGACCCTGTGCGTGCAAGCGAGAGCGCAGTATAAGCGATAGAGAAGCACGATCGGCCCAAGTTTGACAGCTACAAAAATCTATTTATTAAAGATCACAAGACACAAACTTCCAATAGAGTGCTACAGTTCGCTCGTATATATACTTACAGGGAGTGAAAAATCCACACCACCCGACCGTCCGTTTATTAAAACTACGTATATTTTGAAAACGGTTCATTATATTTAAAAACCGTTTCTACAGTTGGTTAGAACTCTAATTTTACTATTTAAATATGTAAAAATAAATGTTTGGAAACGTATACGTGTAATGTGAAAAATAAAAAAAGTTATTTTTCAACACTTTACGAGTATGGTTCAATTTTTCTTTATGACGTTATCACGTAAAACTATCGTCCGTAAATCGACTTTACAGACAACATGAGATCGTATCCACTGACCCTTTGTTTAAGCGAGGCGTAACACTGACGTTTGGATTCTTAAGTTCGATATTAACAGCGATTCATATTCGTTTTTTATTATGCGTTATTAAATATGTTATTTCTAACTGCGTTTAGTAAACCTACGTGAGTTAAAAATTACGCGTAATGCAACCTATGTTGAGACACACGAGGGGCAGAAATTCCTGGAATAAAATTGAACTGAACCTGAATCTTCATGGCAGCCTACGCGAGGTTTATCAAATCAGATTATTTACTTATTTATTATTAGAACGACATGTGTCACAAACGTCAAATGTGTTTTGACATTTGACAAATGACAACGGGCTAACCGGTTCGCAAAATCTCAACGTGTGTAAACACCTTTAGCAAACCATACAAAGCATGAACCAAAAAGGTATACTCTATCAACGAAAAAAAAATGAGCGAGTTACCTAACTAACTTTCAATGAATTCGTATAACTGTATAGTTAATTTATATTAGAAATGTTTATTTCACACTGTATTCTTTCTCTCTCTCTCTCTCTCTCTCTCTCTCTCTCTCTCTCTGCAGCACATGCGCCAACTGTACGCTGCAGCATCCATTTATTTCTATGCGTACGTCTTAAGTTCCTTCATTTTAATTTTATAATTTTGGTTTCCAAGGAATATTTTTGTAAAAGGTTGAGCAATTCATTGACAAATGTTTAAAAGTCAAGCGTGCAAAAATTATCTTTACTATACTGTAATCTTAATTAAATAAGTGTTGCGTTTTCTCATTGTGATAGGACAAGTTTACACACTAAACAAACTTGGCCAGGACTTTGAGGGTAGTAACTAACAAGACACAGACGCATTCTCCGCATAGAATACAAAAGACAAACTTCTTTGAGATCATCTCGAGTGTCGCGACTGTTGTTTACCTTCGCTGTTGTCGCTTCTATTGTACATTTATGATGTTACAACTTTAACAGAATAACACCTACTTAACAGATTTGCTATAAAGACTGTATGCACACATAGATTAAGTCTATTAAACTGTGAAAAATTGTACAGAACATCGAAAGAAAGAAATATTTTTTAAATTATTTTTTAAAGGGTTTTAATCGTAAAAATGGGTCAAATCAGGTCATTTTTAATGGTGGTTTTTAGGGATTGTAAAATGTTTTTGGGTTCAAAAATAATAAACAAATTCTCAGAATCGTTTCAAAATTAAAATTTTACCCTTTAGTGAAGTTAAAACGTGCTGCTAAAATTTTATTATAATCGGTCTACAGGACCGGAGTTAGAAATTTTATGAAAACGCAAACGGATCTACCTACTGAAGGGTGTATTTAATTTGGTGTAGATGCTGAATTAATAATAATATTGAAGTGAAATCTAATAGTTTCTGCCTTTACTTGATGAAAATCCATTATGAAATAAAATAAATAAAACAAATCTCTTTTAACTTAATTGTTTTATTTATTTTATTGAAATGAAAAGAAAATAGTTGGCAAAACCAAAAGTGCACATCCCGCAAGTTTTCCACTGTATGATAAAAAATTAACAATTAAAAAATATTTTTAATAAATTTAAAAAGATTAAAAAATTTGAAGAAATAAATAATTAAAAATTGAAAAAATATTTTTTTTAAGTTTGCAAAAATAAAAAAAATTAAGAACTATACATAATATAATATATAATTAATATCAAGTGGAATAAAATAAAACAAAATAAAAAGAAAAAAAAAAGAAAAAAATCAATTATTTCGTAAGGAATCGAACCCAGGACCTTACCCTTGGGGAGCCTACAACGTGTAGCGGTGTTATCACGGTATAGAAGTGTAGCACTTGTTTTATGGATTACACTATATTTACACAGCAATTATTATATTGTTTTTTTAAACTATTAGCTGTCAAAAATAATAAAATAAAACTGTTTATAAAAATTAAACTACTGAACACATTTTAGTGAATTTAAATAGGGTTCTGGTCTGATAGTAAACAAAGTGAATAAAATAGGTTCGTTCCAAGCAGCCGTGAACGGTAATAAAACCATACACAGTGTTGTTACTGCGCAAGACTGTCTTGCGCAGTATCGATTTTTGAGCTAGTGCGCAAATTAGTCTTGCGCAGTGACAAAACTGTGTACGGTTTTATTACCGTTCACGGCTGCTTGGAACGAACCTAATATTACCCAAGGCAATCCGACCAAAATTGCGATCTGTAGAGTCGTGACGTACATACGTACAGACCAACCGACAACTGCTGTTTGTGATTTTCAATTACAATTTTAATAGTATTTATGAACTCGAATTGATTTAAAAATGGTTCTGTTTTATAGATTAGAATCTCCTCTTTTCAAAAAGCTTCAATTTGAATGGATTTCGTGTGAAATTAACTTAGATATAACTTCTTATATGAACGAAAGTCAGCTCTGACGCACAAAGCGATAATAAAGCACATACCGCTAGTTTAGCGGTATGTGCAATAGAGGCATACCTATTATTTTTATTTCGTCTAAAAACATAATAAAATCTATTTGAGCGAATACACTATACTGTGGTCAGGGTTTTGGCATTATTACCCGAGTTTTTTTTTAATTTTTAATCAAAATGTCGACACAGGCCTCGGTTCTGCCAGTGTCTGTGAAAACGTCTTTAAACAGAAAGGGTTAACTGTAATCTATTTGGAACTAACCGACCAAGCGTGTTCCACTGTATATACGTTAGGAACAAAACACGTTAACGATTGATGTTGGCCGTTAGGTTGACAGACGGATGCCGGTTATCTGTTTACTGTGACGAGGCAATGGAAGCACCGCAGACACATAACCTTCACATTCTCGCATATAATATGTGTTGAACGGCACAGCTATACACAACATAGGTATAGCACAGTATACCTTCTGCCGTAACCTGTGAACAATGCATACCCATTACGGACAGGTAGAGTTATGAGTGACAATAAACACATGTATACGCTGCACAACCCACACGTGCTTCCTATATATTCTATACGCCATGTCGGCATCTCGACTGATCGTGATCTGTTTCATCGTCGTTTGCCACTACCGAATGGCACTGCAGCTCATCGAGGCAATTTGATTTTGAAAAAGAAGTTATCAATTCGACATGTACTTACATACCTACATATTTTTTATGTTTGTACAGCCGTAACTTCTTAAGGAGGTTGATACGTTACAGTCCCAATCAAAAGTAAGTCGAATTCTAAATGGGAACTTTTCCATAACAAATTTTTACAAAAGGTTATAAGTCGATGATACCAATAAATTATTGTCATAAAGGCATAAATAAATAATTTTTTTAATATTAATTAATTATTTCAGTATTTTACTTAATGGACTAACTGTTGAAATTTTTGTACAAAGTTAGGTTAGAAAAAATAAATTTATGTAAATATCTGTATTTTACATATTTTTTTTTTTTTTTACTTAAATTACGTGCTCAGCAACTTTGGCTATATGCACGAAAAGTTGTTGAAATACAACCACTCATATACATAGGTAAGTAATACAATATAAGTATGGAATTAAAAAGGTAAGTAATAATAATAGTTTGCATAATATTAATAAATAGGGTATTAAGTAATTTATATTTTGTTTTCTAGGTTTGTCAGTTTTAGAAATTGCAGAAGTCTGGCAATGCTGTCGTCTTTGTCCTGTAGTATCTCTTCCAGTGAATTCGGTAAGTTTATTGATTTTCTTTCTTGTTGATATTTTTTGCATTCAATTAATATGTGCTTTACTGTAATTTGTTGGTCACAAGTTTGGCATATTTGGGGGGTTTCGCCTTTTAATAAATGTGCATGTGTTAGAGCTGTATGTCCTATTATTAATCGGGTTAATATAACTTCACTTTTCCTTTGTGACTGAGAGGAGGTGTTCCATTTTTTTGTGTCGGCTTTAATTGCTCTCAATTTATTGTTAGTTATATTAGCCCAATTAGTTTTCCAATTTCTACTTATTACATCTTGGTGGTAGTTGATGACATCGGTTGGCGGAATCTCATTTGTGATGGGAGCATCGTCTATGAATGTTTGTAATTTGGCATCTTCATCGACTAGTTCATTTCCCAAAATTCCACAATGACTAGGGATCCAAAGAAAAATGATTGTGCTGTGTTGAGGTCCAGTTACGTTATGCATGATATTTAATATTTTGGTCAGAATTGGGTTGCTTTTTCCATCTTTTTTCTTTAGAGCACAAATAGTGCTCCATGAGTCGGTGCATATTATGTATTTATTGGCTGAATTATTTTGTATTTCACAAAGTGCTTTAAAAATAGCGTACAGCTCTGCTGAGTAGATGCTATAGGTCCCCGGCAGGGAATAGCTTATTTTACATATTATTTGCAGCAAATAATTAAAAAAAGAAATAAGAAATAATAAAAATTAAAATTAAATCATTAAAAAGTTGAAAATTCAGTTAAAATTGTTAAAACTGTCAAGAATAAAAGTCCATAATCGAAAAGTGCTAAAGTTTAATATTTTTTTTTATTGATTAAAAGTCTCCTAATTAAATTGGAAAAAATATTAAAATATGCGTAAAACATCAATGAAAGACATAGTTAGTTTTCGGAACTGTTGACATTATTTGGTTATTTGCAAAAAATTAAAATGTACCGTTTGCATGCTAGGTTGACATATTTTCCATAAGACTACATGTTAAAGTTTTTTTTAATTTTTAACTTTATAAATCTCCTAATGATTTTGGATTTTTTACAGAAAATTTTGTCATTAAAAAATCTATTAAAAAAACTTTATTTCAGATTTTTGTCATTATCTTCGTTAAACGGCTCAACCTTCGGAGTGGTTCAACGTAAATTTTATTTAAATCGTTTCGGTGGATTTTACAAAGTAGCACATTTTATTGTTCAATTAAAATTATGCCACAATAGTGAAATAGTTGCGTTTCACCATTCTAATTAATAATTTCCAAATCAATAAAATGGACATCCTGTATAAACACTTTGTATAATTGAATAGTTTCATAAATTTAAAACTAGTTTAATGTGGTATTTTGATGCGTGATGTCAACGCGATATTTTTTAATAATGTATAAAATAAAATGTGGTGGAAATAGCGAATTTATGGTGGAAGGAACGTGTCACTATCAACATAATGAGCGTGTAAGCATAGTTCTACGTACAAAAATACATTTTTAGTGGAATTTTACAGTTTACAACGTATTTACATATTTATGGTATTATCAAAAGCAGCTTCGGGCTATAAATTTATAGTGGTCGTATTTATGGGGAAAAATCCTCAACGAAAGCATTCAGTAACTTGTCTGATAAAAATGTGAGTTTATTCATTGGAAAAAGGGGACCTCTCAGTTATCATAAGTACTTGTTTTTTGACATGATAACGTCTTATAAATTGATGAATTACCAATCTTATAAATTGATGAAACACCGGCTGCATGCACGAAAAAGTGTAACGTTCCTAACGTTCCGCCTGACCCTGTGCGTGCTTTTCTCGAAAACGGCCCTAACGATTTGGATGAAATTTACTGAAAAGGGATTTTGGGGGGCAAAAAATCGTTTTAGCTAGGTCTCATCTCTCGAAAAAATCGTTGTCTTACAAATTTTATCATTATAAAAATCAATTTTTTGACGTATGAAAATACTTAAATATTGTAAGTAGGTTTCGGAATTTTATATAAACAATGAAACAATTGTTTTCAAAATATTATGACAGTTAATCTTTGAGACTTAAAATAAATACGAAAGAAAGAAAGTTAAAAAAAACAATTATTATTATAGGTGGTGAGTAATTTTAATAAATAAATTAACGTTCTGCCTGACCCTGTGCGTGATTATTAAATATGAAATACGAGCGGAATACGTTATCACGCAAAAATATCGTCCGTAAACCGACTTTACAGACAACCAATTTTTTTTAGGGTCGAAATCTACTATACACATAGATTATAAAAGTGTTTTTTTAATTTTTGGGAAGTTTTTTCTACAATAAAACATTTTCAAATCTACAAATAATTTTTTATAATATAAATATTAAGACCTCGATAAAACGAACAAATTGGATATAGCAAGATATATCAATAATAAATAATATTAAACTAAATAAGACGTATTAAATATATTAAACGAGCGAAAGCAAGTAATGCTGAATTTTAAATTAACAATATTTATTTAGACATTTTCTCATCGAGAGTTTTGTGGTGAAATCTCCGTCTTGAATTCACGTTATATACGAATAAATGCGGTAACTGCGGCAAGCTACGTTTATAGAGAAAGGAGCGGAGGAAATATTTGAGAATTCGCATAATAAGAAAAGGTTAATAAACATTGTCACAGACGATTGGAGAAGGCATTTGGCAACGATCCTTGTTTTCTGTCTCTTTTTCACGCGCGCGATCTTCAACACGCACTGCCATCTATCGAAACCAGAGCATACAAAACTGAACTTAATAAAAGGCCTATATCGCGGAAAAGGTAATCGGCTACAGTAAGTTACAGGCGGTGTTAAGATCCGACCACATCAATAAACATCAAATGCCTTCCAACATTGGTTTGACACACTGCAAAAAGAATGTTGAGTATCATATGCCAAGCGTCCATTGTTTGTTTTGGAAGACGTTTGGGCCGTTGTCAATTTTTTATATCACGTAAAAAGGATTCTTCAACCTCGTAATCATTATCCACATGAGACACTTATTATGCTTGCAGTACACATTCGCCGAGGGATACCGAGACTAAACGAACGCGAATGTGTACTGGGAACGCTCGCCTGATCTCGTAGCGCACTGTCTCGCCTCGCCAGCGCTCCGTATAAAATCGGTTTTTCTACCGAGCGGCGAGTACAAGCACAGTCAGTACACACGCGTCGTTTAAATGGACAGTGAAGCCGAGTCACGCCGAATGTCTACACAGACACATTCGTAGACGCTCGCTTTACCTAATCTCTCGGCGAGACCTCTCGGCGAATGTGTACTGCAGGCATTAGTAATCAGATCATTGGTTGGTTATAAGGTGGTGGGAATTTTTTTATGGAAGTGAAACTTCTTTAACAACATTTTATGTTGTGTTCTATGTTCGTTGAATAATATACTTGAAATTTAAAGGGTAATCTAGGACTACTTAAGGAGGTTGAGCCGTTTTACGAAGATAATGAAAAAAATCTGAAATAAAGTTTTTTTAATAGATTTTTTTATGACAAAATTTTCTGTAAAAAATCCAAAATCATTAGGAGATTTATAAAGTTAAAAATTAAAAAAAACTTTTACATGTACTCTTATGGAAAATATGTCAAGCTAGCATGCAAACTGTTCATTTTAATTTTTTGCAAATAACCAAATAATGTCAGCAGTTCCAAAAACTATCTATGTAAAGCATCGAAGTCTTACGCATATTTCAATATTTTTTCCAATTTAATTAGAAGACTTTTAATCAATAAAAAAAATTATTAAACCTTAGCACTTTTCGATTATGGACTTTTATTCTTGACAGATTTAACAGTTTTAAATGAATTTTCAACTTTTTAATGATTTAATTTTTATTTTTATTACTTCTAATTTCTTTTTTCAATTATTTACTGCAAAAAAATATGTAAAATACAGATATTTACATAAATGTAATTTTTTTAACCTAACTTTGTACAAAAAATACAAAAGTTAGTCCATTAAGTATAAAGTACTGAAATAATTAATTAATATTAAAAAAAATATTTATTTATGCCTTTATGACAATAATTTATTGGTATCATCGATTTATAAACTATAAAAGTTCCCATTTAGAATTCGACTTACTTTTGATTGGGACTGTAACGGATCAACCTCCTTAATGCAGTTAATTATTTATTCCACCAACTTTTCGAACGATATTCGATCTTTTTCAAGGTTCTGTAAGAATCAAGTTTACAAATTTACAAATTATTGCATTAAGTTGGATACTTCTTTAACAACGTATCTTTTTGAAATTTTCTGTAACGTTAAATGGGAAATGATTCAACGAGGGGAAAATGTAAGAGAAACCTTCGTAACGCAGTACCTCTGTATTTCTTATGTCAATTATTATTACCTAATTAAAATGAATAACTACTGCCATATCAGGAAACTGAGATTAGAAAATTGTTGTAACAATATTTTGTATATAATATTTTTAATTTCGTTCGTACACTTTTTCACCGACTCAACTAACGCTAGCCCTGTTCGGGACGAAAGAAACTTATTCAGCTCTTTGTAGCGAAGTACAATCGAAAATAAATAATATACATATTTTTTTGGTAAATTTGAAATGCAAGTGAATTTGTAAGCTGTTACTCAAGTGTTCCCCACATCTGTTTGTAAGTTGGCCTTTGATGATACCAATCTCCTCCGTGACCTGTACAGTGTAGTCAGCACATAGTAGCCACTGTCAAGCTATCTCTTCACATCAGGTAAAACGACTTAGGTCATATTTTTGATAAAATTACGATTTTATCATTCTTTTCTTAGAGGTACCGTTGATCATATATCTCTCAGACAGTTTCTTTGCGTATTAAACAAAAATGGAGTATACTTTTTGAAATCAATATACAGTCTCACAAATACGAAACAAGAAACAAAAATAACTTAAAAACAAATAAGTTTCACTTAAGCGTTGCTCGCAATAGTGCTCGCAATGCCATGATTCGGATATACAATAAAGTCCCGGAAGAGATACGTTGTATAAATGTCTATGACAAATTTAAATCTAAATTAAAAAAACTGTTATTAGCAAATAATTTTTATGACATATCAACATATTTATCTTGAGCTATAAATGTATTTTAAATTTTATATTTTATATATGTATTTGTATACTGACTTGTTTCACGACTGTCACAGTCATCCATGAAATAAAAATACTACTACTACTACTACTACATGATCCACATACCTACTAAGGATCCTTTTTAAAATTGAAACAATTTTTATGTTTGGACTATACTGAAAAATTATTACCCCATTTTAAATACAGTTTTAAGCCATTTATGCATAGGTGAAGTGTTTTTACATAATATGGATAGATGATATAATATGGTACATAAATAAATAAATTATTTTTGTACCTATCATTTTAATTTTGAGTGCCAATGAAAATTAAGTTACTAAAAATTGGACATACGCGATTTTAACTTGTGGCTACACATATATATTCCTATATATATTGTATAATATTATAGTAGGTCCTACAGGAGACTGCTATTGACGCCTTTAGTTTATTGCACGTAATATCATTTGACGTAGTGGTTATGATTTAAAGTTTCCTTCAACACATAGCTCTGCAAATATATAGCTCCGTGCTCTTGTGTGACATACACGAGATGTTAAAGGATGAGACTTGCTCACAGAGCTTCGATGTCGCCTATGCATATGTATATATATATCACGTACTCTCTCTCGCCGTATTGTTAGCAATGGCGACAAAATATTATGGTATAGCGTCAACGAAACGAAACCGTTAACTACACCGCGTCAACTAACTGAAAAATCAGTTGATTTCATTTAGGTTACATTAAAGATCGCTAAACGGAACCGTTGCGGCAGGTTACTAGTTGTTTGTATGAATAAATATTTTTTCTTTGTTAGTTCGACTTCTAACCGGATTAAGCCAAATAAAATTAAATTAACAAATATTGTTATGGCTCATGTATGGTGTTTTTATTTCTATTACATGGACCGAATAATCTAAGAGCATTTGATTGTTCGCTTGGAATATTCAGACACTTTGTGCATCTTAAAATCACGTGCTGTTCAGACGATAACTATATATGTTGGTAGAAAAGACTACGGTCCATTTTTTACTAATCGGCGCGTCTCTAATAATTTCTATCTTGACCGAGACTGTTCGATACTTTGAAGTAAAAACATCCTGAGAGCTCCAACTCTCCTCTAATTACTCTGGATCTATCTAAGCTAAGACATTTAATGCGTTAGGGTTGTAGATTAGTATACTTTACTTAACCCTGATATGATCATCACTGGCCTTTCTGGTACGCTTCTATCTCACTATCTCTCTCTTTCTGTAGTCGGCGAGAACAATGGAGCGTGCCGATATTATCATCGTCATCATCATTATCATCATCTTCCCTTTCTCTATTCAGAAACCCTTTTGTGTTGTTGGTACTCTGGTTGTCGAATGGAGTGAGACGCCTCTATAGACACCTATCGCTGACTGCTGTTTTATATAACACTACATTGTACCTAGATATTATGCACATAAGGGTTGTTTATTGTGGAAAATGTACTGTAAATTTCACGTTTTACTTGGACATTAGTGTGTTAGTTGGTTTTCCAACCGTTCCGTTGAAGAAAAAAAAAACTCTTTAACACCTTTGAACGCTCAAATGCTTCTGGTAATAACGCGCAAGTGTTGAACAAAAACATTATTCGCTAAGCTTAATAATGTTATTTATCTGGATGATGTTTGGGAGAAAGGTGTCTTTTTTCAATTGAATGCAGAAATATACAACGATGCTGCATTAATCCGAAGTTTAGCGCGTTCTAACTTAATAGTTTTTGGTATATTTTGACAGACTTCTTTCTCGAAATGAAATCATCAATTGAGTATGTGAATTGTTTTTAATAATTTTAAAAAATTGTTAACAGGAAAAATTCAATGCTTGAATAGGCCCCACTAACCTTCTGCCAGGTCTCCGATGTTGTATTCGGACATTACAAAATAAGTGTTACACAAATTTTCACGGTGCCTCGAACGCCGGCCCGAAAATATAATAAATGACGTACAGTGACGATTGAATAAGACAATAGATAACGATCACCTGTAACCGCATTCTTCGGTCTCATTCGTCTCGAGGGCGTTGTTTGTAATATCAATGAAAATTTATATACTTAATTTCCTCGCAATTTTAGAGCGGGTTTGTGTTGTATTTGTGTCTGGTGTTGTCAGAGAGTCGTAAAGTTTTATACATCGTCATCAAATATAATGATGAAGTAGTGTAAGCTGCAAATAATACCTCACCTCGCTCGTTCATGTCGCTTGTGCGGAGCTGCCTCATGTTTTGTGATAGCGCATTGTACCCTAATCTATGGCAATTTTGAAGATGCAGAAATATAATACATCGTGGATAGTGTAAAAATAATCAAATATGCATTCATATAACATGACTCTTAGCTTTAGAAAAATTAATAGAAATTTATTGTGAATATTGTTATTTTATAGAAATTTGTTGTGAATATTGCTTTTAATTTTTTTAATATGTATGACGAACTTATACCATTTTTTTGGTTTTTGGCAAATAAATACTAATACTAATGTTAAATACGTCGTTTTTAACAAATTAGCAAGTTTTACGGTAGTCGCCTGTTAATGTGTAGCTTTATTTATTAATTGTTTTATTTAATTGATTATTAATACTGAATGAATATGACATCTCTTAAATTACGCTATCGTAATCATGTACTTATTTTGCTGGTTTGCAAATGTGTTCAATTTAGGGGGCGTGAGAACTCTCACGGAGGGCGCAAGGCAATACCCCTTTTCCCTAAATTATTAAGTTTTGCGTCGTCTAAAGCTTAATTTGTTTTAAAATAACTTATATATCGTTTTTTTATATTTTTATAATTGTTTCTATGTTTTTATTTTATTTTTCCAGTAAAAGATTTTTTTTCGCGGAAAAACCGTATTTTTTTGTAAACAATACTCATTCTACGATGTTAATTAACTAATTTGTGCAAAATGGAAGCAATTTAATTAACAAAAATTAAATATAATCGAATTATCATAAAACAAAATTAAAAAAAAACATTTTTTTTATTATTTACACAAACAAATTTTTCTCCATAAAAAAATGTTTTTAAAGTAGAGTTGTAAATTTTAGCGTATTTTATATAAAATGCTAATTATCGACATTTAATAAGCGACACATATTCGCACAGGTGTGTTAAGCTGACGAATGGTTTAATGGTTTTACCTGACACAGTTAGGGAAGAGTTGTCGTTAACAAGTAGGTAAAGTTGCGGGGTTGTCTGACTTGTTTACACGGCTGACGTCTAAACATCGGCGTCGCGGCGCTACTCTCCCGACAGACTTGTTAGTTCCAATTTAGCGTTTATATTTTCCCCTATACTAACCTATAGCGATATTCCTGGTGCAGCATGACTTGCGTTGCCCCGCTTCCCCAACGAAACCAACTCTGATAATAATATTATTTGTAAAGATGGGATATTCTGAGTGAAAATTGTCGAACCATTCGATTATTAAAATATCTAGAGACGACTCGAGGGGTTATTCAAAATCATTCGAATGATTTTTATACCAATGAGTTACGACGATCTCCAGTTATAAATTTTTATACTACCTACTCTCTTTTTTATTCGTTAAAACACTGCATGTAATTGTCTCTCTCATACTGAATTTCACAGTGTTAATACGATTACTTCTGTCTCTGTTCTGTGCAGCACTCTCATAATCGAAAACTAGAGCTAAATTCATTCCGAATGCATCATGTACATTGGAATGTACAGACAGAATGAATCGCCTTTTTTCCCGTTAGTATTATTATTATATAATACCTTTTTTCAGGGGTACCTACTATTATTTTATCGTATTTTTTAAGAAAATTCTTAAAAAACCACAGATCTGCAAAACGTAAGTGAGAGAGTCATATAATAGGAGTTATAAACGTAACGTAATAAAAAAAATACTTATTTAAAAAAAAACAGGTGGTTAATCCATTTCATCATCTTGGTTATGAAATAACAAAGACATAAGAAGGGCAGAAAAATGAATAAAAGAAGCGTATCTCATCTCCGGTATTATCGTTCGTCAGACAACGAATTATCTCGTCTGCTGATGAATTTTCGTGGATATTATAAACTTGTTATATTCCTGCTTTTTTCTTTTAATTAATTTTACTTTTATAATATAAAAAGACCGGAAGTTAAAAATGCCGCTAAAGAAACTTGACACAAAAACATCCGTCTCTTCTGCACAACACCCTCTGTTCAAAACAAAATATTTTTTTTATAAAAATCTGGAGCTAATCCAAAATATTTACGTTTGCAAATAGTCTGATTTTTTGTTTGTTAGTCTCTTTGTGAGCACGATAAAGATCAAACGGCTGATCGGATAGAAACAAAATTTTGGTAAGAGCAAATACGAAGAACCAGTTTTACTCATGTAGTGCGTAGTGTAAAATGCAGTCTCTTTTTTTAATAGACCTTATGAAGTTTCTTTAGCAACATTTTATTACTTTGAGCTTAAGCTTTAAAAAAAATAACTAGCGACCCGGTCCGGCTTCGCCCGAATTTGTAGATTGCTACCGTTTTATTTCGTCGGTTTCCATTGCAAAATTGGTCACCACAAAATAGCGCCTTTATTTTAACGCGATAATATATAGCTTATGTGCATCATGAAGGTCCGTTCTAAATATTGGTGAAAACATTTTCAATAAATAAAATTATCGACCAATTTTTCAGACAATATATTAACAAAAAAATATATTTCAATATTTTGATATTAATAACTTTGAACGAATTTTATAAAAACACAAATTATAAACTAAATATTAATTATTTTTTAGATCAATTCTGAAGAAGGTCCAAATTCGGATCGAAACGTTAATGTATTAATTATATATTTTTTTGTTAATATATTGTCTGAAAAATTGGCCGATAATTTTATTTATTGAAGAGTTCTAATCAGACGTTAATCAAAGATTTGAATTGATGAAAACATTTTTGAAATCGGATGAGCAGTTTCGTCCTACATCCAAACTAACCCCTTTGTAATATTGTAGTATAGATAATGATACTCCTTTGTATTAGCTACGATCGATAAGAAAATTTTATCTGCAATAACATTATGAACAATATTTTATAAGGACGTTTATAATATGTTTAATTTACGTATTACAAAATCAAGACAGTAAAAGGTATCACTGAATACGCAATAACATAATATAGATAATAAAGTCGTAATCCAATATAATAGGTCGGGGTCCTACGTACACATACATAATATTTGATAATGCTTCGACCGCACTGCGCTCGCCGTAGCTTCAGAGAAAAGCTTCAGGGGACTTCATGATACTTGTACTGTGAGCTTCGCGTTCTAGCGAAAAGTGGAAGTTTCTTGCTGTACAGTACAAACCCTATTGTCTTTGTATCGTATGCTTGGCATTTTAGGAAAAAAAAAATTGACTCTTCTACTGACAGTGTTTTTTAAATTATCGCGTGCAGAGATGACAAGAAAGCTGTAAATCAACAATCGCAAGGTGGTTATACCAATTTTACAGAGACAATGAAGAATACAATTTCAAGTTCTGAGGTAGTGGGAGAAATTGTGGTATAACAGTTGATCTATAGTCTATACCAGGCCTGGGCAAATGGCGGCCCGCGGGCCGGATCCGGGCCGCAAAGCATTTTGGAAAATTTTAGAAAAATAGTAGCGGAAATAGAATGCGGGAACTTTTTTTTTTGCTATCCACATGCGGAAGTAGAATGTGAGGATCTTTTTTTCTGCAAATTTTTGGCCCGCGGTGAAATTTTCGTCAGCCATCCGGCCTGCGGTCAAATTTTCATCAGCTATGTGGCCCGCCGATCAAAATATTTGCCCGCCCCTGGTCTATACTAATGTATAAAGCTGAAGAGTTTGTTTGTTTGTTTGGTTGAACGCGCTAATCTCAGAAACTACTGGTTCGAATTGAAAAAATTTTTTTTTGTTGGATAGCTCATTTATCGAGGAAGGCTATAGGCTACATAATATTACGCTACGACCAATTGGAGCGGAACATCAATGAAAAAGGTTGCAAGATGTATCTCAAAACTAGTCCGTCCGACAAATATTAGGTATCAGGTGAAATGCCTTAACTAAATGTTGCAATATTAGCGCGCCAAGTTTACAAGCCCGGATAGCTCAGTCGATAGAGCGTAAGACTCTTAATGCCAGGGTCTAGGGTTCAAGCCCCACGTCGGCGAATATATTTTTATTTTCTACATTGCTTTCAATTGCTTAAAATTTTATTACGACTAATTAAAATTAATGAAATCTAATTAACATCTCATTTGAAAACTGTTACAACTATGAGCACCTATATAAAAATAATTTTCCTACAGTGTTTTCGATAAAATATTTATTGTATTAAAAGAAATTCATTACTTAATAAAAAAAGTATAAATCCTGCTTTTTAACGACAAAAACTTTTGAACGGTAGCGCCGATCATTATGAAGTTTGGACACAACATTCATCTCGGTAAACTAAGATGAATGTGCGTACTCATGTCCCTTCCTTCCCCATTCGTTCTTTTGCATCCGGGTGAAAACGGGCGTGACCGCTAGTGTAATATAAAAGAGATTTCACTGTAGCAATGTTTGAACGTATCACAGTGTGGAGATGGAATTCCTCGGAGATATGAAACGTACTATTCAGCTCATTCGCGTTGTGATACTTTACAGAGAGGTGGATGTAATATGTAGTAGTCCATGTATATATGTATTACAACGTTAAAATAACGTTATACATAAATAATACATATTGCTATGTGATATGTCAAAATTTACACATCAAACTTTTTACAACATTTCAATAAAAAATAGGTTATGTTCTCTTCTAACAAAAACATATCCCGCGGGAGATGCACGCTTTCTCTCATTTTTATTTAATACAAATTATAGAACTCCGAGTGAAAAACAACGAAACAGTCAGTTTGAACTAAAATTTAGTTTATTAAATTTTATTTTTTTATGTTTGTGATCGGAGACGACGTTCAAGCATCGTAACTTTGATATCTATGTAATTTGTTTAATTAGGTATGTTCCGTAACAGAATATGTGTTAAGATAAAGGTTTAATTAAAAACTCAATAGTGCAAGCGTTGTAGGTACTTTTGTTTACAAAATTGTGACGAAAAATTTTCTCTTTCGATCGCCTGCAATTTCTATCTAGCCGTGCTGAACCGACCTAATGTACTTCGTTAATTAATTTGTAGTGATAAAACTACTTGAAAACTGCTAAATGTCTATCGCACGTTACAAAACCTGCACTAAAATTTGCTCGTTTGTGTCGGTTTATGCTGATCTACTGTGCGATATTGAGCTGTGCTGGTCGTGCAGGTTCATGCTTGACAAGTGTGCGCGTCTTGAACTGCCCTCTTATACGATACAAATCACCTTTTCAATTTTTATCGAAACACGATCGATAAATTTACAGTATTGCACGATAGTTTTGTGTCATCTAGCATAAACAAATATGGACCGGGTAGGTTGATAAAGATCATGTAAATTATACAGCCCGCTGGGAACACATGGGATTCGTTCACTCGCATATGGCGCTCTATATATTAGTGTATTTGTTGGCGCTTAACTTATCTATGTTCGTCCAGTAAAATACAATTTTGTGTTTGTGATATTCTTCTACGCGTGAAAACAAAACAGATTGTTCATACGACAGAAAGTGATATACTTTATTTTCTATTTTTTCTGAAATATTAAAGGTTTTAATTGAACGTGGCTTTATTTTTGAACAGGAACTACCGAATCGATTTGAAAAATTCTTTTCACTATTTTAGAGTCTTCTTATTTTCGACTAACATATGTAGGTATGTGTTTTACGCTACGGAAAAAGTGGGATGAGCAGTGAGCGAAAATAAGACTCACTTCACACCTATGGACTAAGCGTTGCGAATCAATACTTTTAATTGCCTTTATTTGTTCAACCTTCCTTAGGTTTTCTAGAGCTCTATTATTATTATTATTCATTTATATTTTATAATATTCGATATTTATCACACCGGGAAGTGGATCGCGTTAACTTTAAGGGTCACGCTTGTAAAGATCTAATACAAGGCTCACCTCACCCCTTGCTTTTTTATGGTTCTTGAGTACTTCCCTTGGCGTTTAAGAATTTCTTAAGTCATATTCAGTGCAGTAGCTGAACTCTTCGGCGCCCACGACAAAATTTTAATCATAATCACATTTGCTTCTCTGGGTTTGTGCCCCTGGCGTGGTTCACGGTTGCGGGGAAACGCGTTTTAGGACAAAGTACAAATACAGTGCAACCTCTTTATAACGTCCTTCGTTATAACAACAAACTCCCTATAACGCAGACATTTTTACAATTTGGTAGGTTTACCTTAAAATCCATACATTAATACCCTCTTTATAGCGCAACAGCCATTCTCTATTACGAAGAAATATGTTCATATTTAAGCGTCAGCAACTGTTTACAGACGTAAAGAGGACGATTCTGAACCATCACCAACCATTCAACAAGCACTTGATACGGCCAAACTTATCGAAAAATTCCTATTGTTTAATGAAAATTCCACCACATCCCAAGTAAGTATGCATAAGATACTTAATAAAATACAAAACAAATATTGGCATAGTAAAAAACATCAGGCAAAATTAACAGACTTATATGTGTTTGGAATAAATTAATTAGGTGAAATTTAGTTATTTTTCTTTCTTCCCTCCATATAACGCAAACTCTTTATAACGAAAAAAAAATGCTCGGTCCCTTGAGATTCGTTATAAAGAGGTTACACTGTATATACAAATACACACTCTCGATATTTATGATGTCACGCGAATGGAACATATGTTTTTGGATCACTCTGTATATATACTCTCGTCCTGCGGTGTGCTTTAAACAAAATGCATACAAAACAGAATTTTTCGTTTACTTTTTATAGGTACGATATAAAGATTTGTAACTGAAGATGTATTTATATTCATTTGTAAATATAGAAGCGATTTGAACGACGCTTAAATAGTAGAACAATTTGTGCAGAGTTAACGCAGGCATTAATATTACAGGACACCATTAAGACCTTCGGGGATTGCTCTAAATAATATATTAAGAAGCAAGTAGCAATGCACGGGCGTACAGCCTACGAGGCTACGTATTTTAAGGCCAAGCGTATTGCTAATAGAATAATCCTATTTGTTTTCCTTACGCAATGACCTTTGGACGGCATGTTAACATTTTTTTAAATAGCCAAAAACAGTGTTTGTAAAAAAAAACCGCAACACTTTGGAGGTCTTATCAGTAGGTTAATGATCACAGGTCGCGTAGAAAATTAATGGTTGTCACAAAATAAGTCGAATACCACCAGCGAATCATATTAGAACATGCGTTTTTCTAGTTTTTTTTTTAATTTATTCAGATTTATTTGAAAGTAGGTAATTAAAGTGGAATATGTATATAATTTATTATTTTACAGAGTCTCATAATCTATAATAAAGATAGAGAGAGAACGAGAAAGAGAGAGAGATTGCAGATTATAGACCTGTAGTTTCATCTTAATTACTGAAATAGAATAAATATATTGTTTCTTTCAAGATTTGGAATAAAAAAAATTAGGAGACACTAAGCGTAATTTATTTATTTTTCTTAACTCCTTTGTTTCAATTATGAAACATTTTGAACAAACAGCGAAGCGTAACATTTTCTAGTCCAAGATAGATTCAAAAATTAAAAAAATGTATGTTTTGTATCTAGTGTTTAATTGCAGATTTCTTAATGTAAACTTATTCGCCACAATTCTTATAGGCTATTTTTTTCAAAATTTAACCCCTATGGGGATGACATAGGCATTGTAATATTACTACTAGGCCGATTGTGACGAATATGAAGACAGTTTAAACTCTAGGAAGGACAACACTATTTTTTTTTTCAAAAAATAACGTCTAAGGCTGTAAAAATATAAATGTTTTAATACCACAAATACCAATTACACCAACGGACTAGCCTTTTCATTTTAAAAGATTACAATTTCCATTAAAATTAAAATTAAGATAGGTGACATTCATTCAGAAAAAAACATGTTTTTCGCACAGCCAGCGCTATCGTGCTCACGTGTATTGAAACCACAAAATCTTTATGGCTAAACAAAAATGGCTTGAATTTATGGTTTTTTAATCGATTATATCAATTATTGCACATACTTATTCCACGCGGACAAAGTCGCTGGTGAAATATATTTACACTTCTAGAGTGAAATAATTAAACGAACAAAACTGAATTGTATTGGATTAGTAGACGACTCGCTCCGAACAGCTATGTTAGACAAGCGATGGTAATGCAGCTATATGTACCGAAAACAGAGAGATTCAGGCTTTATGTGTGTTGACGAAAGCACTGCCTTCGGTAAATATGTGTACAACAGCTTTGCGCAAAGCTTTGGCTTACACATTATATCTATTTACTGTTGCATTTAGAGCTTCCCCAGACCTCATGTTCGGTAGTAGCTGGAACAGTTATTCTAACGTACGCACTACATAGTACGTACATATTATCGATACGTTGGCAAGCCTGCAGCACACCAAGTGTCAGCTGTCAACAGACAGAAAACAAATGTCACTAAACAAACACGATTGTAATAATGTTAATTGTTTGTTTTAAAATTTATGCCACAAAATTAAAGCGTATTTACTTACTTGTTCAATGAAATCTGTTATTTAGATTTATATTTAAATTCGTTATAAATTACAAGAGCTGTTTATTTGAAACAATATTATTTATTCAGAACTTTGTACAAATACAAGAGAGATATTATTAAGAGACGGTTTAATTTTAAGAAAAATGTATTTGTGCGTAATGATATCAAAATTCGTGTGATTGGTAAAATCGCTGACTCACCTTTTTGTCGGAATGTCACAGCTCGTCGTAACATATTATATTATATATAATTACTTCAATAAATAAAATCAAAGATTTGAATATATAATTACTATTATAGTAGTAGAGCTGCCGGTGTTTAAATTGTAATATTGAAAAAAACGGTCCACGATAATGTTTCAAAAACTCGCATTTATTGATTTGCTTTCATAGTTTTTCAACGAAGAGTTTTAAATTGTTAAGAAAATATACGTTCACCCACGATCCCACAGGTGAATTATTTGTAAAAGAAACGATAAAATACTTCGGTAATGGAATTTACAGTTAATTTAGCGTTCTGTTGGCTCCCAGTAACAAACAATTTATTGGAGAACAATAAAGTTTTCGATCAGTGCTTGGAATTTGCCTGTAATGGTGTGTTGGCAGAGCTTAAGAGGCAGTGCATAAACACCTGCATCCAATACAGTATAGTATATACGGGATGTAGAATCGATTGCATCAGAAAAGCTGTTCTTAAAAATATTAAATATATGTGTTATGTGCTCTATTAGTCTTTGTACAAGTTAATAAAAATTATTTAATAAGAATAACGGGTCTTCAACGCAAACATTATATAATAGTTATAAAAAAATAATATCTTCATATAATATGATGTGAACAGCTTGTATATAATGTAATATGTGTAAATATAAGTATATATATATAGAGAGAGAGATGTGTGTGTACAAAATTCCATATCCTAATAAGGACAATAGCTAGAGGAGCCATAACGTAAAAAAACAAATGTGAAAATTTTAATTACATAAAAAATGAGTTATTCATCTCCACGCTAGAAACTAAAATATAATTCGATAAAGTTTAACAAAATTTAAAGCAAAATATCAAAAGTGTATTTTTTTGTCATTAGTTGATTAACTATACACTTTATTTTGATTTTTATAAGAAAACTACTAGTTTTCGAATAAAGTTGAAGTATGGTGGAAGTGATGGGTCATATGGTGGAAGCAAAGGTGAAAAATTTTGTTATCATTTTGCAAGTAAATTTAAATAGTTGGCAAAACCAAAAGTGCACATCCCGCAAGTTTTCCACTGTACATTATATTATAATGAAAAAAATTGAGAAAATAGATTAAAATATCCCAAAACACTATTTTTCAAGAATATCCCACCGCTACACTAGCGGTATGTGCAATAGATTAAAAAAAACAATTAAAAAATTAAAATGAAAAAAATAAAATGAAAAAAAAAATAATAATAAAAAAATATAATAATAAAAAAAATATATGAGAAATATATTATATATAATATATAAATATTAAGTGGAATTAAGTGGAATAAAATGGAATATAAAAAAAAAAAAATTCTTATGTCAGCGGGAATCGAACCCGGCACCTTGGGATTACATGACTTACGCTTTAACCGTTCGGCCACACCGATGCCGTACAACGCCTTTGTTATTATGGTATAGAAGTGTAGCAGTTATTTTACGTATCATACTACATTAATTGAGTATATTTATTATGTTTTTTGTTTTTTTATTTTAATTAGCTGTCAAAAATAATAAAAAAAAAACTGTTTATAAAAATTAAACTACTGAACACATTTTAGTGAATTTAAATAGGGTTCTGGTCTGATAGTAAACAAAGTGAATAAAATATAACCCAAGGGGATCCGACCAAAATTGCGATCTGTAGAGTCGTGACGTACGTACATACGTACGTACGTACGTACGTACGTACGTACATACGTACAGACCAACCGACAACTGCTGTTTGTGATTTTCAATTACAATTTTAATAGTATTTATGAACTCGAATTGATTTAAAAATGGTTCTGTTTTATAGATCAGAATCTCCTCTTTTCAAAAAGTTTCATTTTGAATGGATTTCGTGTGAAATTAACTTAGATATAACTTCTTATCTGAACGAAAGTCAGCTCTGATGCACAAAGCGATAATAAAGCACATACCGCTAGTTTAGCGGTATGTGCAATATCAAGATTTTTTTAAATGACCACATACCACTTTGAAATGTACTTCGATTAGTCATTCAATTAGAAATTAATTATGCCAATACTTTTTATTATTAAAAATATAAGTTATTTAAATTTTCGTGTTCTCAAATTTGACAAACTGAGGTTTTGTAGGCATTATTAATTGAAATGGATTTTCTTTAAAAAAATCCTATCCAAAATTAAGAAATCAATTTAATATATTCTCATCATGAGGAAAAAAATGCGGGTGAAATATGATATAATACTGTGTATACCAGGGGTGGGCAAATCTTTTGATCGGCGGGCCACATAATGAAAATTTGACCGCAGGCCGGATGGCTGACGAAAATTTCTTCGCAGGCCAAAAATTTGCAGAAAAAAAGATCCTCACATTCTATTTCCGCATTCGGAGAGCAAAAAAAAAAAAAGGTCCTCACATTCCATTTCCGCATGTGGAGCGCATTCTATTTCCGCTACTATTTTTCTAAAATTTTCTAAAATGCTTCGCGAGCCGGACGAAAGTGCGCTGCGGGCCGCCATTTGCACAGGCCTGGTGTATACAATTTTAACAAAAATTTCACAAAATGAAATTTTTTCAAGTTTTGAAGTTTATATAATAATTTGATTTAATGAGTAACCAGATTCACTTTTATCAGATAAATGTTGATTTAATGTTTGTAGAGAAATATGTATTTCCTACAAAATAGCTGATTTTTACTTCATAATAATATTTTTGACAGATAGTGTCATAGCTGAGTGGTATCATATGTCTTATGACAGGTCGCTTTAGCAGATTACTGTTGGAATGATTAAATTGTGTTAATTCATTGCGTCATTTTACTGCAAAAAGCATCCTATTTGATAATAATAATAATAATAATAATAATTTTTATTGCTCCAAAAAACAAAAAGATTTGTACAGGAGAAGTCGTATAAACATTTACACAATATATAAACAAGAATTTACAAGTTAAAAAAATCTTCTAAAGAATAAAAACATTTGCAAACAAGGAAAGCCTTAAGGTTTTTCCTAAACTGCTGACAGTTTGTATTATTTTTTATTTCCGCAGGTATAAGATTGAATATTTTGGTGCAACAATATATAGGACTTTTAGTGTAGAGAGTTAAATTGGGCCTGATGCTACTTAGGTTGTCCTTATTCCTTGTGGAATACTGATGCCCAAGCGATTCAAACTTGCTGTAGTTGCTCCTCACATAGTTAGCAGCTTTGTAAATAAAAATTGATGGTAGTGTCATAATATTATATTTTATGAAAATGCAGCGGCAGGTTTCTCGTGGCTTAAGTCCGAAAATTATACGTAGAGCTCTTTTTTGTAGAATAAATAAACGTTTAGCATCAGAGCAATTTCCCCAGATTAAGCAGCCATAACTTAAATGAGGAAATATATAGGCGTAGTATATGCTAATTAAAGTTTTTAAATCAACGATAGAATGTAGTCTACGCAAAATAAATAGGCCTTTACAAATTTTTTTGGAGCATTCATCAATATGATATGACCAATTTAAGTTTTCGTTCACCAAAACCCCGAGGTATTTAAATACATCAGTGTTTTCCACAACTGCCTCATCTATTACAACTGTGGGTAAAGTGCACTGTAATGATTGCTTCGAGCGAAAGTGCATTGTTTTAGTTTTTGTAACATTTAGTTGTAAACCATTCTCATGACACCAGTCTACTGTCTGATTGACAGCTATATTTAAATTAATTTCCATGCCAATTAGATCACCATGACTAGAGAGTAGAGTTGTATCATCCGCGTAAGGATGCGTGCAAAAAAAAAATTTCACATAGCAATTACAGCACGGATTCTCTAGATAAATGCGAGAATATAAAACGCAATTGTCGTAGACCAATAAGTGGCGAAAGTGGAGAAAGTAATCTAGTTGCCAGTGTCTAGGGAGACTGCTATATAGCTATATATATTGTAGGGTCGTATACTGGCCGACCATATTGCGGCTATATATCTAACTAAGGTGACAACTTAGCTGAGAAAAATTGCCACATGCTACAACTATGTTGTTTTGCTATACTCTACATATTCCGTCTCTTTCTACTGCAGATATACAGCCCTGGATAACACTGAAAAGACGGTACCTTTCAATTAATCCTGAAACATCACACCTCGAAAACGACAAGCCGCGCGTACCTTAACTTCAAACTCTCGCTAATTTGTTTGAATTTTTTATCAGTTAAGGTTAGCGCGAGGATTTTTTTAAAGCTTCAAAAAGTCAGCATTAACAATATTCACACAAGGAAATATCGAAGGATATCGTGAAAATTCATTGTCTGTTTAAAGTTTAAATTGACACCGACTAATTAATTAAGAGTTCCTCAAAACATTTTATAGGGTTGCGAAAGGTCGAGATCGTCGAAGTGTCGTTGTTTATATGACATTATTAAATTATTGCAATCTTCCAATCCACAGATTTTTAAAATCGTGATATATTGAAAATATAATGTGGTGTTAACCATTAACTGTCCAGGCAGTTTATTAAACATATTTTATTTTTTAGAACTAGACGATTGTCGAGCTAAGAATAAATTTTACAGGAACGAAACACTGGAAAAATTTCATCCAGTTAAAAAATATTTTTTTCGATTTTTTGAATTAAATCTTTGATCTTAATTTTATGCCAACTGTTGCAAAAATTGAAATAATTAATGGAGTACCCTCGGTACGCAGTAAGTCAAAGAATTTCAGTCCTCTACTTGAGTACCGTAGTATATAATTTGGCAACACCGCATGCCTTGCCATAGTTACAAGTGTTTATGTACGCAGCATAAGTCAGCACGCGGTGTCAAATTCGCATGAATTTATGAAAATGAGCGAAAAAAGATATTATTGGAAGGGAAGAAAAGTTTCTAGAAAGTGTACGATAATCGAGTACGACAAAGTGAAGTGGATAAATCGATTCGATTTTTTATTGCTTTTCTTTATTCCTGTCATTTCGGAAATAATAATACACTATCATTTTTTTGGAATACTATGCTTTTAGCATTTACTCAATTTACGTATGTTTTTACAATATCAAAACTACTGCAGTTTCGTAACTTAACTTTGAATGACGCGCCACAAACTATAATATTGCGTTGTTGCCATGTTTATGATTAGCTTTGTTTTAGTCATTTCAATTAACATAAGCAAGCTTTATACGTTTTGGAAAAAAAAAATGTTCATAGAATATTCGTTTATATTTCCTGAAAATTTCATCAAAATCTGTTTGTCAATTCCAACGCAATAAATGATGGAGTGCGTCAAAATCACATATTCCCATATTAAGACTCCATGTTAAGTGCAGCGAAATAAAATTATCAATATCTTTTTTCAAAGTCAACCAAAAATCACAAAAATTTAACTGAGTCATTTTTGAAAAGTTTTGACATATTTGCAAATTTTCGTAATTTTCTGTTTGTTAATTCATTTATCGAGGGTACTTCCTTAAAACACACTTGGCAAAGCAAAGTCAATCCGTAAAAAATTGCGAGCTGTATAGCCAGCGGTAAAACCAGCCTTTAATCTTGTGGAAGAAGAACGTAATAGTTTTGTCATTTCTAGTACATGCTATTGAGTTTTGGGGCTTTGAGGTGTTTTTTACTTTGTCTGTATGGTGCGTTATTGTACAGCTTCGGGGACAAAAGCACGCGATACTTGTCTTATATAAAGAAGCTTTATATTATCCATAAGGATAACTTATTTTATTTTATTTAACCTTTTGTAGTACATTATTGCCTTATGACGTCAATGCGTTTCCGATTGTAACGCTATTTTTATTTTGATTTTCATTCTTTCATTTCATTTACCGTTTTACTTTATAGGCTACCAATTTACACAAACATTTTCCGCACTGTTAAATATAGTTGACAGATGAGATTATTACATAAAATATGTCATTAAAAATTTGTTGGCAGGGTTTGGTACTGCGACCCGAGTTTTTTTTTTTTAGAAACTAGGTGTCTAAGAGAAAATTAATATAATGAAAAGTCTGGCCACTGTACCTAGTAGCGTCGGTTTAATAATTTTATAAATAAATATTACGAGATTTTTTTACCGTTTTTCTGCGACAATGAAGCAACGCAAGTTGATATAAATTTGAGGTAATGCCTGAAGCCATACAAAATATAATTGCGTTTTTCTGCAGGACTTGCATGTTATGCAAATATAAAACTTTAATAATAAAATATCTTTGAAACAAATTATAAAAGTTTTTCTACATACAAAGAAACAACGTTCTATTCAAATGAAAGTTCTATTTTTAGATAATATTCACGATACATTAAGGCCGTGTTTGCCAAATAAATTTACTCGTAACAATGCTGTATGAAATCGCTAATTATTGTTGTGAAAAATGATATATTGTACGAACAATGTGTATATACACAAACTTTTATTGACAAATTTATATGAACACAGAACAGGTACAGCATTTTACATAATATTAGTCTGCCTTTGTGTTTGATCATTAAACAACCGATGAAATGTTTTCGACAGACTAATTTCATTTTGTTATCAAAAATCGTTTTGTTAAATTTTATATACAGCCACGTGCTATTTCAAATTTTGTCTGTATTTTTATATCTGAAACATTGCGTATATAAATCCTCCTTTAAAATAACTGACAAGCACTGAAGTAAATAATATAGATCTTTAACTTGGAACCTGACACGACACCTGCATTTTCCTTAAGCGGTTTGACCTCATTAACAACAATTATAGGTATACGCCGGATCTAGACTTTTATGGGGAAAAGCTAGCACACCTCCAAAGCTAATTTGCAAACATTTACAGATAAATGTAGCTGCAGTAAACTGCTGTTTACACCAATGTTTTAGCTTGCCAACAAATACCTTTAAGTAGTTCGCAAAATTTCATTCATTAATCGGTGCTTTTAGATGATTATTGTAATACGTTCGTTTGCTCTCAGACTGGAATAATATTGACGGTACAGGTCAGTTCGACGCCAACGTTTCGACGCGTGGTCAGTTCGACGCGTGGTCAGTTCGACGCGAGGTCGTTTCGACGCGGGGTCAGTTCGACGCCATACTTTTTTTCGTATTTTTTTTATTTTTAGAATAACTTTGCATCATCATTCAAATAAATGCGATATGCCTGATATAATATAACATATATTTTATATGTTATATATATATGAAGCGTGATTCAAATAAATAAGTAACATGACTGATATAATAGATATTATATATAATAAATGTTAATGTGAAACCCAAAAAGCTATAACAAAGAATTCAACAGGAATTACTTCGTACACATTTGGGCAAGCTTTACTGCCAGTATGGACATGACAACAAATTGTTGTGAATCGTTCCACGTAAAGTTCAACGGGAATTTTTAATAGTAAAGTACAACGACAGGTTTTTCTTATCAACGAAGTAATTCCTGGTGAATTCTTTGTTATAGCTTTTTGGGTTTCACATTACCATTTATTATATATATCTATTATATCAGTCATATTACTTATTTATTTGAATCACGCTTCATATATATAACATATAAAATATATGTTATAATTATATCAGGCATATCGCATTTATTTGAATGATGATGCAAAGTTATTCTAAAAATAAAAAAAAGCACGAAAAAAGAGTATGGCGTCGAACTGACCCCGCGTCGAAACGTACGGCGTCGAACTGACCACGCGTCGAAACATTGGCGTCGAACCGTTGGCGTCGAACCGCCGGCGTCGAAACGACCTGCTTCGTAATATTGAGACCGATTTGAACAAAAATATTTCAATGGCGTGATTTGTTCGTAACATCAAATAAACTATAATTAATCCCCGGTAAGTGAACTGTGTTGTACACTTGAATTTCTTAAATGTAATTACGGCATAATTATCGTTCATTCTCTTGTGTCTACGGTGTGTAGAGGCGGCCTTCATACAGTCGGCTGACTGCCTTGTCGAGACTGACTGGGACCTACAGCTCAGATATTATGTTATGGAGACGAGAAACGGAGCTGTGAGAGACGCCTTACATAAAATTCAACATCTGAATGCGAATCAATGACCAATTCGTATTATACAGGGTGAGTCAGACCCCCCGTATCGGTCGTTTTTTTCGAAAACGGTTAGTCGTAGAGAGTTGTGTCAAAAATCTGTATTATAAAAGCCCTAATGAAGAATCGAATGGTGATATTTTTTCCCCCCGGAAAGGTCGGCTTCCCTGGTAGTTTGCTCCGGAATGTTCAGAACTCCGGAATGTTAAATGGCACGATAGATCGAAAGTGGTATTGTTGAAAAGATTTTTAAAAAATAAGCAAGTTTTGTAGGACATTTTTTTTGTTACTGCCACCCCTGTTAAGTAATATTCGTTTGAAATTATTAAATTAACATGTCAGAGTAACAAACTTAATTTTAAAAGTCGGTTTTTAAAATCTTCTAAACACTGCGGAGCTCTTCTAGATAATATGTTATGAGTACCTGGAAGTATTTTCCGAGAAAAAAAAACAATTGCGATTATTGAAAACTTATTGTTACATTGTTTAATTAGGTAACTAGATTTTAAATGTAGACTTTTAAAATTAAGTTTGTTATTCTGACATGTTAATTTAAAAATTTCAAACGAATATTACTTAACAGGGGTGGCAGTAACAAAAAAAAATGTCCTACAAAACTGGCTTATTTTTTAAAGATCTTTTCAACAATACCACTTTCGACCTATCGTGCCATTTAACATTCCGGAGTTCTGAACATTCCGGAGCAAACTAACAGGGAAGCCGACCTTTCCGGGGGGAAAAAATATCACCATTCGATTCTTCATTAGGGCTTTTATAATACAGATTTTTGACACAACTCTCTACGACTAACCGTTTTAGAAAAAAACGACCGATGCGGGTGGTCTGACTCACCCTGTACACAGCTGAGCAATCTTGGAAGCAACTGACGGACAATCAGCGATTTATACTATAGAAACGGTGTAAAGCGACCGGTTTTATTTTACTTTACCGCACTAGTGCGCAATGAAACACTTTACATGTCTCTATACACGCGTGTCAACATATTTGCGATATAATATAAGCTAATGATAGTAAATATGATAATATAGAAGTTGGACGTAGTAAGTTAACGTTTAGCAATGTGCGCGGTATGTAATGACATTTCTGGAAACGGGAATGTATTTTTTTGCCTTATCTTACCGGAAATGTAATTGCAGAATGCAAGCACAAAAGTCCAGTCTAATTAATGATTATCTCCATTAACATCGGTGACTAATATCCTGTACTATATCTATACGTTTAATTAAATTTTATCACTAATTACTGATTTCATCAAACACAATTTAAAACGCCTCTTTTATAAAACACTCGAACAAAAGAAAATCTGTAGATATTTGTAGGTGCCATTAAAATAGGGTACATCAATGTGAAAAGTCGTATAGACCGGAAGAAATATTATACTGTAGCTATATACAAATAATTAAAAAAAGCGAGAATAACACAAATAAAAAAGAGACACTACACACCACAGAAGTACAACTGATACAATTGTAAAAAAGTGGCGTTTGTGGTGGGACGTGAAATCAAGGGTGTATAATCAGCTGACAGCTGTCACTTTTCAGTTTAATAATTTGATGTAAACATTTTCACTTTATATAATAACACAATTAGGTATTTCGCAACGCATACCTATATATAATGCTTTGATTTATCAATGACTTGTGTAACTCCCATAATTGTAAACAATAAATATTTACAAAAATACGTCTAGAGGAGGCGCTTGGCACAGGATAGTTCACCGAAATTCTGAGCAGACGGCGCGTGGTCAATGTAAAATCCTAGTACGATAAAGTTAAAAGCGTGTATACGTTGAAGTTTTCTTGAGCTTCTACAGTTAATTATGATCGACTTTCGCATTGTTTTCGTCAGTAGCTGTGTTGTTACCTACCAAATTACCTGTCAAACTTGTCACCTATGGATAATAAACAATATTATTATATTTGTAGCTATGACTATTAACAATAAAAGTTTTATGAAGACATTATGATATCATATAATGTTCATACATGTCAGTCATAAGTCAAAAGCAATAAGGCAAAAATATAGATCATAAAACTTTCTACGTGGGCCACATAAGCCTTCGATGGCACTATAATAGATATACAGATTGAATCAAAATATTCCTTTAAAATATCACCATAACCAATATTACCTGTTGAGTGATGCATATAATACAAAATAAAAGAATCAACGATATGTGTATGTCATTTTATTTGGTCTATATTAGTATGACATTAAATTTTGAACCAAATGACATCTAAATCAACTGATTTAGCTTTAAAATCAGCTCAAAAATATATTTTGAAGTATTTATGTAAGCGCCGCTTGCATATCAAAAATATGGCCATACCTATATAATAGTTTAGTTCGATATTAAAATGTTGATTTCGAAATAATAAACCCCGGTTCAATTTAGGCAAAAGTTCTAAATAATTATAAGTTTAAAACTTAATTGAGTACAAAAAAAAATGTAAATATACTTGATATTTAAAAAAAATTCATACACTGATGACCTATAACCTACAATTTGTCTATTTAAAAAAATAGGTATTAATTTAATAATTAAAGAAAATAGAACCTATATTTATCAATTAATATGCATTTATCATAAAATTAATTTACTACAAATAGGTATAAATTATGATCCATAATTAATATTTTTAAGAAAAAATATGTATATATTGACATTTTTAGTCAATTCTTATCAATGCGTGAATCCACATATTAAATCTAACTTCATTATTGTGACGTTGCATTAATGGTTGTTGTCATTGTTACAATTGTTTTTATTGATTTTTTTTGTCTAATAATTATTTATAATATATTTCCTCATTAGGGTACTCTGTCTAAAAATTTCGTTTTTTGTGTCAGTCAATAGAATGACGTGTTATTGGAAATATTGAATGTCTAAATAGTTCGCAAAGTACACTTTTTCTCGTTCATCGGAGAGAAAAAACTTTTTGCATATAAAGTAAAAACGAATAGAGCGCTTCTACTTCGTATGTAGGTATGTTGAACGCGGGAATAGGGCGCATGCACCGTGTAGTTATAGCTCGTTCTGCAGTACCTAGTACTATACATTGACGCGATAAGGATAAGAAAACAACACAGTATCTGTTAATTATTACCTGTGATCGACCAGTTTGGGATAACTGACAGAATGGAATTTTTAATCGACTTTAAAAAAAAGAAGTTATCAATAAATGTATATTTTTTCATGTTTGTTCAGCTATAACTTTGCGATGGGTTAACCGATTTAAAAAATATGAACGCCATTGTGTTTACGGGATAGTCCTGTATCGGTTTAGTCGATTATATTCATAAGCTATTTCGACTAACTAATAATAATGATGAAACTTTACGTATTGAAAAATCACCATGGAATACATTTTTTTCTCTTATGCGGGATGAATAATTGAAAAGGAAACAAGCACGATTACAGTTTTGAGTAATTATTTTAATAATTTAAAACTCAATGTCCCCACTTTAAATATTTGCGTAAAAATTGACACAGAAAGATATTGCATATTTTATTTCTAATTGTTCGAATCTGTTATATTTCTTTTGAAATTATTCACTCAGTATCAATTCAAATAATGTTTTATATAAAACGAAATATGGAACTTTGCTATGTGAATTAATAAATAAAGAACATATATAATACAGGTATTTTATTCAAATATTAAAACTTTACCAAACAAAACAGTAACGACTTCCCCTGTAATCAAGGTGCCAACCCCAGGGGTTAAATGTATTCTGTTTGTAACAAAACTAACTTTCTGTTTTTGATATTACTAATTAATTAGTTTATTTATTTAACGGGTAAAAATCAACATGGATCATATAAAAATGTAATGTAATGTAATTTTGTAAGCAAAAGTTTTGACAACATTTTGTATTCCAATTTTTATATATAGCAAATAAAATTGTCGACCAATTTTTCTCAGACCATACGATATATTGACAAAAAATAATAAAAATACAAATCAATATAACACAAGATGATGTTTCGATCCGGATTTGGATCTTCCTCAGAAATATCTAAAAAATATAAAAATTAATTAAATCCGGATCGAAACGTCATCTTGTGTTATATTGAATAGTATTTTTATTATTTTTTGTCAATATATTGTATGGTCTGAGAAAAATTGGTCGACAATTTTATTTACTTGAAGAGTTCTATTCAGACGTTAATCAAAGATTTGAATTTTATATATAGCGTTGATCGTTTCTGTTGCTAAATTTGTTTCAAGTTAGTTTGATTACAAACCTTGATCTCATTTAATTGAGTCATAATGAAAAAATATTATCACTTATTTTAATATAATTGGTGTACATTTTTAATTATAACAATGTCTTTAATCGGACACGAAAGATAATTTCTCTATATTTGACCCTATACAATGAACATTTCTTCTTATATTCTCGACTGGCGATTTTGATCTTTATAAAATACATGTACCTATTACCTACTCTTGCTTGTACGTAGACTGCATGCTTTGTTTTCATAGGTGGCCATTATTTACTATAATTTTATTTTTAAAAACGGAAAAATACGGATACATTATTGTTTCACGAATGGATCTACTTGAATAATCAGTGAAAAATGGCCAATACCCAATTTCCCGTGGAACGCACTAAATGTTTAGTATATTTACATTCCTGGATTTAAAAGCAATATATATTGCAATATCCTTGTTTATAGTCTTTGGAAAATTACCAATACTTGAGAAATAAATATTAATTAGCAGAAGAACATTAGAGGCAATTCACCCATCCCGTAACGATTCTTATATAGATACTGGGGGTACGTACTTTATGCGTCTGTCACAAAAGTTGGAAATTTATTACGCTTGAAGTTAATCATTTATCTCGCTCCTCTCGCAGAAAATAGACGTACAACACTGGTCTGGGAAATTTATGTGAAAACTTTAGCTGAACTATCTGTAGGATTATGTATGTATACCTCCGTATAACCTGTATATTATAAACATACCTTGACAGTTATTGTATATCAAATATAACATGTATCATGCGGCTTGACCAACGTTGTTAATTTCACCTTCGTGTCCGATTGTTCTAAAACGGTAGACGAGATGTGTTTAGTTTTGGTGAAATTTGCTACTGTAAATCGGAGAGGTCGTCGTTAATTTATAAAAAAAAATTTAAGCATGGATGGTAAATTTAAAGGGAACAGGAAATGTGTCCTGTTCTCGCTGTATTTACTCTGGGGGTTAATTTCAGGGGATAAATTGGGAAATCACATTTAAAAAACACGTGTAGAGTGCAAAAAATGCTTAAAAATTGCTGTTATCACTAAAAAAATCAATCAGAAAAATCTAAAAAATAAACATGAATTAGGTGTAGATTAAACGAAAATTATCAGGATTAAAAATTCTAGCACGATCAACTGTTATCAACAATTTAACTGTTTATTTTTTTATAATTGCAGAACCGAAATTTGGCTACAGAACATACAAGTGAGGGAGCACGGAACACCAATATTGTGCAAGTATAGCCGTGGATCTATAGAAAAATGAAATATAAGGTATAGATAAGCACTAAGAAAAGATTTTTGAAAATTCATCTCCTAAGGGGATTTAATATTGAATCTATAAATTAAAAAAATTCTGGTCGCAGTACCGAGCCCTGTTGACAATATAGTGTATTTGCTAATACAGGCAGCGTGGCTTTATTATGTGAACTTACATTTTCTTTTCGGACAAAATAAAAAATTTAACTCCTAAATACATCCTGCACCAAATTAAATACACCCTTCAGTATGAAAATCCATACCCACAAACTAGTTTTCAAAAAAAATGTAAGTCTGGTCCTGTCGGACCGATTTTATTAAAATTTTAGATACAAAAAAAAAATTGGTTGTCTGTAAAGTCGGTTTACGGACGATAGTTTTACGTGATAACGTATTCCGTAATACATAACCTAAATTTATATAATAATTATAATAATTCGAATCTATGATATTGCATCTTTCGCTTCAAATTTAGGTTAACTTTATTTATTAAAATTACTCACCATATAATATAATTGTTTTTTTTTCAACTTTCTTTCTTTCGTATTTATTTTAAGTCTCAAAGATTAGCTGTCATAATATTTTGAAAACAATTGTTTCACTGTTTATATAAAATTCCAAAACCTACTTACAATATTTAAGTATTTTCATACGTAAAAAAATTGATTTTTATAATGATAAAATTTGTATGAAAACGATTTTTTCGAGAGATGAGACCTAGCTAAAACGATTTTTTGCCCCCCAAAATCCCTTTTCAGTAAATTTCCTCCAAATCGTTAGGGCCGTTTTCGAGAAAAGCACGCACAGGGTCAGGCGGAACGTTAGGAACGTTACACTTTTTCGTGCATGCAGCCGGTGTTTTATCAATTTATAAGACGTTATCACGTCAAAAACAAAAATCCGATAAATAACCAACAAAAAACAGAGTATGTGGTAAAGACGTTGCAGAAAACATTGTTTCATCTTAATTACGTACGGAGTCACAGGTAGTGGCTAGTATATTGATGAGTATTTTTTTTTATACGACCGTCTTTTTTCCGACATTTCGCAACAGCCGTATTGCACGACCGTTGATTTGGCGACAAATATCCAAACAGAAGTATTGACACATTTCAGAGTCATGTTGGATTTAGAAAGCAACATTCGTATTACTATTTTATTCATGCCGGTGCTGTTTTCGTACTTTCACAACTGAACAAAAGCTCTGAACGAGATGTCATCTTAGACTTTCCCGCATCGATATGACGAATGCAAATAGCTGTATAAATATGTTTGCCATCAGTCGTCGCATTCGAATTCAAGGCGCAAAAGATAACACATTGTAAACATTTTAAATGTAGGCCAAAAGTGGATGACGTCTTGCTAATATTTTTTAAAATTACAGTTTAACGAAAGACGACATTCAAATTCTGTGTAGCAGTTTTTTATTTTGAGGTGCTTTAAATTATACTTTTATAGGTAAGGGTAGGATCGCGTTTCTCCAACTTTTTATGTTTATAATTTTTTACCATTCCAACACCACAAGTGGAGAATGGTACTAATTTACGTGAAAATTTAAATTTCAAAATTTTACAATATGTTTTCGTTTTGAGGTTCCCCGTATCCAAAAAACACGTATTTGTGAAAAAAGTCTGGGCGTCTGTTTGTCTGTGAACACGATACAGGTCAAACGGATGAGCGGATTGAAACCAAATTTTGGGAGGATATTTGATATATTAATATGAAGAGCCCTATTGTTTTTGGAGAAAATCAGTTCGTGCGCAGAAGATATATATGCCATTATAACGTTTTGTTATAATTCTGAACGCTAAAATTAAACCATAATGAAGTGATCCTAAATGTTATAACCCCTATGTAAACATATCACTTTACGTCTAAAAAGTAATCTCTTTTTGTGTAGGTCCCTCTGTGGTGAAGCCCCAGACCGGTGTCTAGTGTGCCTTATTATAAATTCAACACTGCTGGTACACTATCAATTGGCATCCAATTTTAATGTATATGGTGCTTTTTATCAGTCCAAATCTATAGACGAAACGTCGTACATTAAAAAAATCTAATATTTTTCTCAATAATCCTGCGATTTTTCTTAATATATTCTTTCCAACATTAAAACCTCAGTTGGTGAGCGTCTATAATTTACAACCGAAGTTACGGCTCTTGGAAAATATTTTCAAATGCGCGAAGGCACAGCGTGTTAAATATTACATGAAAACAAAAGAGAACGAGCGAGAGAATCGGTTAGCGTAAACAAGAGAATTAGGCAATGTGTGAAAATAGTAAGAAACAAGTTCTAGTCAGCATATCTCGCCCCACTCAACAGAAGAGAAGAAGTGTTATCCAAAAGTGTTACGTACCTTCGTGCTATTGCAGAAGATCCGTTTTGCCGACGAGACAAACATACAGAGAAAAAAAATATATCGACTGGAGAAAACTTTCTAGCTACTTAGAGAAAAGGAAGTTGAGTGTCTATGTTGTAAATAAATGATTTCACAAATTTCACATTTTCGAACATGTAATGTCGAAAGTTTTCATTTTAGCACAGTAATATCTTATTTGGATACAGAAAATGGGTAAAGTTTAAATGTCTTACAGAAAAAGTTAAACATTCGAAGCTTGTTTTTATTTCTAAAACATGATAAAATGAACGAAGCGGCGAAATCTGTATTTAAACAAAAAAATATTCGCGTTTACAATTTATAGGCAGGATATTTCAGAGTTTAATTTTATTTTTTCAGATTATATCTACAGTCTTCAAATCTTTGATTAACGTCTGATTAGAACTCTTCAATAAATAAAATTATCGACCAATTTTTCAGACAATGATTAACAAAAAAATATATAATTATTACAAATACGTATCGAGACGTTAATGTATTATTTATATATTTTTTTGTTAATATATTGTCTGAAAAATTGGTCGATAATTTTATTCATTCAACACGCGTGAGTAATACGTAATTTCGGGGCCCTGCTAAATTCGGGAGAAATAATAAATTACTTCATGTTGACGCGTAGAGTGCTAATAATGAGCCGTACTGTGAGTAATGAATTTTCTGGACCAATAGGAACTCAGTAGCAAGCCCAAACCGTTAAATAATGAAAAAAACTGCACAGCTTCTGGACCAATAGGAACGTGGTAGGCGGTATTGTATACCTATATGAAAACAGCATCGCAATTCAGTGAAAGTCAGGGCCATCTTGTGTGCATCAAAGGCGGTGGGTACGTCAATCAATGAAGTGATTTATTATTTTTCCCTCTTTTATCAGTGCCCCGATTACATATTACTCGTGCTAGTTGAATAAAATATTATGTGCGACCATTGATCGAAGGAGAATATTCCACTCGCGTGCGTGTTACCGCACGAGCGTAGCGAGTGCGGTAACACGCACGCGAGTGGAATATTCTCCTTCGATCAATGGTCGCACAATATACTATTATTATATCTACACTACTATTATAGTAAAATGATCATTGACAGACAGTCGTGGGACGCCTGGCATATTTATATATTTTTTGTATTGAATTGTTTTTATTTAACTGAGATATGTTTTAAATAAAACCTACTATAAAACTGTTGAAAGTGTACTGCGGAAAAAATATTATTAAATTTTATAATTTTTTTTACGCTGTCTCCGTATAAAAACGAGATCTTACTAGAAAATAATTATTTCTGTCCCATTCCGTCGACTGTACTTAAAATTAAGGAGGGCATCGCGTGGTACACAATAATTTCTATTGTTCAGTTTTTTGAACTTTTGTTTAAATCTAAAGACGCCCGGTCAATGTATAATAACAATCTGTACAATCGTTTAATTTAATAGTGCTTAGATAATATTGGAAGCGACGACGTAATAATGTTATTATCTGAATATATCGTGCGATGTACAAAACAGAACTTCTGACAATGCGAGACAACTGGCCTTTGTTGGAGCTCTGCAGCGCGTCTCCACTCCTGCTGAGGCGTGAATAGAGAGCCTACACACAGTACCGGAGTGAAATGGTGAGACGGCAGTGAATCTGATGAAGGCAGCTTGTGTCCTGCCGTTAATAACGAATAGTACTACCCGATGCCACGCCCATCGTCTATATATCTGAGCGCACGAAGCAAACTGGCTTATTACCGATTTAGATTAACGCAAAATTCGCGACAGACCTTAGACTTCAAAGAGTGAAAAGATTTCTAGAATGATTCAAAAATCAATTTGCTAGACGGAACTTCTAGATCAATTAGTAATTAAAATTTTTTCTGGAGGTTTCCACAATGCCTTAAACATTTTAAATCAGTATTTCCAATTAAGTTTATACTTCGAATGAAAACTGTATAATTATTAGAGATGTTATATTATGGTCACTTCGTAGTAATCCTAATATTGAATATATCGGTTTACTGATATTAGGTATCTTACCTCCTATTACCTGGTATTAGTCAAGTAATAGTGACGAAGTTCACCGTCCGTTTCATCAGATCGTATTAATATAATATAATAGCGTTGCCGATCAACATGGTAGTTACATGCTTAACTGTGTTAATACTGATAATACTAATATTCTGATATTCGTTTTATGTGGTACCTAATACGCTATGCATACCTACCAAGATATTGGTTTGTGTTGTTTTCGTCTAAAATAAAAAAACAATTTCATTGAGAATATGCAAAATAATTATTAATTATTTTGCATATTCTCAATGAAATTATTTTTTAACGGTTTGTAGTTTAAATTTTGCATAGAATTTCTGTATGTAACGGAATCGAATACATTTTTATTATATAAAAAAAATCGAAATAAGCTTTTTTTCCCTTGCGGTCAGTTAGATACACAAAACACAATACACACAATGTAGTGCAATAGTGTCTTATACACTATATATAGTGTCTTATGCTGAGATTCGGCCGACTCACTTGTTTCTATCATGTTCTTCTCTCTTACATTCGTTATATTATGGTGCCGTGAAATACGGATCTTTGTTTAAAGGCTGATTCGTAGTAGAGGCAGGATATTATCAGTGAAAATGTTCGAACTATTCAAAATCATTCTAACGCAGCGCTTTCTGTTTTTCTTTCCTTCGTAAATCGGTGTTTTCTTTCTTTCTTCTTAAATCATTGTTTTCTTTCTTTTTTGCTTATCTTAACATATCATGAAAATAATTCCGCGTTTGCCGTTTTCATTTAAAAAAACTATCAATGTTGGTTGATCCGAGGTCATCAAGCAAGGTACAACGGTCGTTGACTTTGTACGAAGTAAGCAATTTATTTGGTACAGACATGTAAGGAAAATGTCTAAAAAGACAACAGACTGAACTCCAGAAGAGGAAAGGCCACGCAGATTTTGAGGAGATTCAAGAAGCGATGCAGGAGAGAAAATTGAAAGAAGAGGAATTGCATATAACCAAGACTTATGGAGATTAAGGGCCGTAAAACAACACTTGTATAAAAAACCCCGCTGTATATGTCAATGTTGCGACTCTTTTCAATGTGAATCGTCCTGAAATTCCTTCAGTATTATGTCAGCAGATTTTACAACAATGAAAAATTGACCGTTCCGTTTCCGCGCTGTTAATACCTGTCGTACTTCGTATGCAGACTAGGCTACGCTCACAGAAGAGTGGATTTTGTCTGATTGCCATGCTCTTGTTTTATATACAATATAGAATAAAATAAAAACATTTATAATTCGCGTTTCCTCGCTGGAAAATGTTTTCAGTCTGATTTTCTTCCTTGTATCTTTTATACCGGAACCTAAATACGTACAGCTACACAATTTTGTATTTATTATACCGCCCTATACAAATTTCAAGCGAAATTAAATTTTGAATGAAATATTATGGTATCCTCGATTCAATTAGAAAATCTATTTAAACTCGTTTTCTGTGACAATGGATTGTAGTTTGAATATTCAATATCTTTTTTACAATCAGTTCTTCTTTACATATAGATAAATGAAAAATTACTTTAATTTTGCTTGATTTAAGCTTTTAAGAAAACGAGTTGTTTAATTATGTTTTTCCCCAAACTAAAATAGCTGCTCCACTTGCATATATTGAGTGTCCCATTTTAAACGGGGCGTCCTTATATCTCAGAATTTTGCAGGCGTTCTGAATTAAAATTGCTTACTATCACACACCAATTATCGGAAAAATAAATTAAATCATATATCCAAATAGAGTTATTTGAAAATAAAATTTTATATAAATATAGGTAAAAACACATCTCATATCACCTATCGTGTTGTATTACAAATGAATAAATAAATTTTGCTTGACATAGAGCAATATGACAGCTAGTCAATTGTTTACAGCATGTAAAAATATGTTCTGAAAATTCTTAGCCTGAACTCACCATCTAAAGATGAAACTTAAGTGTTTCTTTTTAAAAAAAAAGTTGCACCTACGTTTGCGAGAGGCTATCAATAATGACGTCGACCCTTTTGCACGTTTTTTGATTGTAACTTTATTTTCTTATTCATATATCGACAGCAAAAGGTTAAAAATAGAATAGAGTTCGTTATAGAAATATATAAGTATATTATTTGTCTGGCAATTCGCAGATGTGGGTCGCATGCGAACTAAGCGAAGGATATCTACACTTAGCGCGCGTTCAGATCGAAAGCGCTTCGTTTTGAGGGTAGAACATCGCGTACCAGCTAAGCGTTACACGCTCACCTGACGGACACTGTTCGTTCAATACTTAAACTAACTGTAGAAACACTTCAGCATAAAGTAGTGTTGATCCAATAGAATGTTACGATGAAGGAAGGTTTTGGTTGGGGATCATAAATAAATAAGCTTTACCAATGTTTCGCTAGTGGCCAACGTTTCAAAAAAAATTTATTTTCATCTTCAGGGCCTATGAACAGCTTGAGGTATATGTAGCTTATTTAATAAAAAAACTTATTGTTTGAGCATGGTTCTTTGTATACTACAAATGTTAGATATAATATTATGATCTAAATTATAAACATATTATACATGTTCATAGGCCCTGAAGATGGAAATACATTTTTCGAAACGTTGGTCACTAGCGAAACATTGGTAAAGCTTATTTATTTATGATCCTCAACCAAAACCTTCCTTCATTGTAGAAACACTATTTATCTTTTGAGTTTCTTTTTTTTTATATACACTCGGTATCCCATTTTAATGTAGCCATCCTTAGATTTTACAAAATATGAAAAAATGTTCTTCAGCTCGGAAGGAGACATAATGTGAAGACATGAATATTTTCATAGGTGATGCCACTTTCGAGAAATTAACATCGACTTTGTTTTTTTGACGTGATAACGTCTTATAAATTGATGAATCACCAATCTTATAAATTGATAAAACACCGACTGCATGCACGAAAAAGTGTAACGTAACGTTCCTAACGTTCGTAACGCGTAACGCGTAACTTTCCGCCTGACCCTGTGCGTGCTTTTTGCTAATTTCTCGCTCAATTTAAATCAGATCGGTTTGAAACCAGTCTTAAACGAAAGAGGAGAACATTTTACATAGATTTCGTATAACAGAATTTGCCTAAACAGTTTTTTTATACAAATTTATATAGAAAAATAGCTGTATAAATGCAATGTTGTCTAATGCATGGCGCGACGCGGTCGGTCGTCTTTGTTTGCCGTACATGGAAATTAGAAAATAACGTATGTCTTGTCATAACATGAAAACGGCTGCATTTCTAATGTTTAATTCAATTTTTTGACATTAGTATTTTGTGAAATGCAACGCCTTCTAAGTTAACTATTGGAATAACTAATTATTATTAGAACATAATACTTTGACAGTTGCAAACGTCACTTTTGACATTTCTTATCATTCCGACACCAAGGATAAGCGGATTGAAACCAAATTTTGGGAGGTTTAGGTTATGTATTACGGAATACGTTATCACGTAAAACTATCGTCCGTAAACCGACTTTACAGACAACCAATTTTTTTTTTTTTTTAATGGAAGCCTATGTTTTTTATTGACCTGTTGGAAAAAATGAGAAAAATGCTATGAGAATCATTTGAACTATTTTTCGATCGGAGTTCCTTTAATCATGATAATCATCGCTTATGTGCCAGTAGTATACCGGCGGCAATAAACGATTATCATCACGATAAAAGGTACTCCGATCGAAAAATGGTGCAAAGAATTGATAGCATTCGCTAGTGTCTGGTTTTAACATACTGTTACCTCTCGTACATGAGACCTTCATTTACGAATGAGATAGATAAACTACTATTGTACAGCAGTGCTAGCAGGAATTCTCGTTGCTTTTTCCTGCTTTGGTTTGTGGATAGCTTTAGCCCGGTTGATGTGGACACGGACTTACAGTACAATTCACTTACTATTCAAGATGCACTTTTCAACGACAAAGAATTCTTTTTTTTTTTTTTTGAAACACAAGGTAAAACAAACACAAATTCGATCAAACTTATACACAACTAAGTCGTGTGATAAATAATACAAACTGGAAAACAAAATGAACGGTAATCTAGAGGCAGACTATAGAAATATTGAAAAAATAAAACTCTTTATTAAAAAATTGAACCTCCTTCCAAAAATCCTCTAAGCAGTCAAAATTAATACAATTTTGAAGTCGGCGTCAATATTAAAGTACATATTATATTAAAAGTAATTAAATTGGCGTCGATCAAAAAATTTAATTATTCTTCTTTTTTCAGTGAATTTTCTTTAGGGCGATTATTTTTTTTTTATAAACAGAATACATGGTTATTTATAGAATATAGAGAATGGGAAAACAAGGTCAGTTCTGTACCAGACTGTAATGGGCTGAGTTGTTGAGCGTCCATATAATCTACAATGTCTCTCTTTCTCTTCGATGCAATGCTAAAATCTATTTGTACAGATTATTATTTTATAACTCAAGTCAAATTGGGCGAAATCTTAAAAAAATGTTCGGAAGTATTGTCTTTCAATCAGCTCTTCGGGAAACGAAGTGGGTAACTTAAGTTGGCAAAAACCACTTCTTATAAATCTAATCATTATGACGTTCTATTGTTGAACTTTAATCAGACGTAAAATTTTCAAACGAAACAAAAAGACATTTGTTACAAAAGAAAGTATTGTAATCAGCTATTCCGATGCTGTAAAAGTTTCCTTATATAGAAATGTTTCTGCAAAACTGATGATGAGATGAATTCTAAAAGAATAGAAAACTTATTACATTATTATACGAAACTTGATACTGCACTACCTAACTATCTCTAACACGTATAAAAAAACTTTTCTTTTTAATAAAGTTGGCAAAAATTTTAAATTTATATCCTGAATATAAAACATAATAGAAACACAATGCGTCTATTAATATCTTATCTGTTTTGACAATAATTTGTAACCAGATCAACAAAGTTTCAGATTATACCTACACCTTGATCAAATTACTTACTTTGATCATAATATTATAGTGTAATGCGCACTAAAGACCGCGCACACCTATCAACCGCGACAAGCAAACCACGAACCAGAAAAGACTGTTCGTGAAGGGCACCCATGTTATTTAAGAGAATAGCGCACATTAGACCAGCAACCAGCAACGACCATCAGTCGATCGTCTGCAATTTTCGTCTAGTAGTACTGGACCGATCTAGTGATGTGTCCTTTTCATCAATTATTTAGCATTGATCAAACTATACTTGAAAACTGCAAAATGTCAGCGGCTCACGAAATCTACACTAACAGATGCTGGTTCGGGCCAGTCTTGTGTGCTGGTCCATGCTTGACAAGTGTGCACAAGGGAACTTTACAGATAGATAAGCCAATATATTCAACACAATATGATAATATTATAATACCTACGTACAGTTTAAAATTTACATATTAAAATTTATAGTTAAAAAATTGAGTATGCCGACGTTTACACTTTACGGTCTCAGTAAGCAAATATTTAGTCTCTAAGTAAAAAAATCCTCGATAAGTTGAAAACTTTATAACTCAATTTTTTTAGATAAATAAAATTATCGACCAATTTTTTTAGACTATATATTGACAAAAATAATAAAATTATAAATCAATATTTCACTAGATGACGTTTCGATCCGGATTTGGATTCATAATTTTATTATTTTTCTCAATATATAAGGTTCGTTCCAAGCAGTCGCGAACGGTAATAAAACCGTACACAGTCTTGTCACTGCGCAAGACTAATTTGCGCACTAGCTCAAAAATCGATACTGCGCAAGACAGTCTTGCGCAGTAACAAGACTGTACCTATACGGTTTTGTTACCGTTCACGGCTGCCTGGAACGAACTTATAGTCTGAAAAAAATTGGTCGATAATTTTATTTATTTGAAGAGTTCTATTCAGACGTTATTCAAAGATTTCAGTTTTTTAGCACTTCCTTTGGAGTGCAAGTTATAGAACTTCTACTGTACTATTACTCTTGCGAGATTCATTCTATAATTATTCCGTGATTAACTGGCACATTACAAAGAATCAATGCGATTTTGTTAATAAAACATAGTATTCTCATGTTATCAATAAAGAATACGATTATAAAAGGAAAGAAAAAACCCGATTTGTCTTTGGCTCGTTCTCAATAAAAATACAATAGATTGAAAACTTAAAGGTGCATTCCATCTTATAACGAGCCATAAAATACGAGGACCCCGGGGTGTTGTTAGACTGTTACTGTTTTCTGTATTACAGAGATGGTGGGAAATTACAGTCCTAGTGACCTACCTACTCAATACAGATATATTATACAGTTGCGGTGGCGAAGGCGTATCTTTGCAAGGGAATCGAATAGAAGAAAAGGAATCTGAAAATAACAGTCTGTACCTAGGTAATATATTTATGTCGAATCCAACAAAGATAATTCTATAGCGACACAAACATTATTTCTTTGATTTAACAATTCGATTACAAAACGATGGAAAATAAAAGCCTGTCTTAAGAATGTCTTGTCTGGTTCGGTTGGATGGAAAAACGAAGTATTTTTATAATTAAATATTGAGACTAGTGATGTGCCGGATATCCGTATCCGTATCCGTATCCGCGGATATCCGAGGGAAAAGAAAGATCCGTATCCGCGGATATCCGAGGGAAAGGCGCGAATAGCGTAAGCTAAAGCGCCTAGATGTACTCGCTTTGTCTGTGAATCTGTGAATCTGTGAGTCACGCTTTTTGTATCCAGCGTACAGCCCAAACGACTTAACCGATTTTAAAAAACTTTTTTTTGTTCGATTTGTCTCCGGGTAACTTAAATCCTAACGTCGCCCGATTTTTGAATTTTTGCTCCAGAGGGGAGCAATTTAGAAAAAACGAAGTTTTTCGCTTATAACTCGCTCAATTTAAATCAGATCGGTTCGAAACCTGTCTTAAACGAAAGAGGAGAAAATTTTACATAAATTTCGTACAACAGAATTCGCCCAATCACTTTTCTTATACACATTTATATAGAAATAAATTCAATCTGATATAACCGATAGCAAACATCTTTCGGTTATCTCTCTCTGTTGCACGGTATAACATGGTAATTTAATTATTGCGTATGTTCTGTCTTAAAATAAAATTGGTCGATAATTTTATTTATGACAATAATAAAACAAAGGAGATAGCATTTGTTCAAAAACGGATGCCATTTGAAATATTTATCAAATGCAACGCCTTCTAAGTTAACAATTTGAATAACTAATTATTAGAACTTAATACTTTGACAGATGCAAACGTCACTTTTGACATTTCTTATCATTCCGACATCAAGGAAGAGCGGATTGAAACCAAATTTTGGGAGGATGTTTGATATGCAAATATGAAGTGGCCTATTGTGTTTGGGGAACATCGGCGCATGCGTAAAAGAATATATGTCTTATAATGTTGTTTTATATAATAATAATATAGTTTTTAAAACGGTTTTTACTCTATATATTTTTACTAGAAATTTTTGTAAATTTTTTGGGGAAAATCGGTGACGTCACTCTAAATCCAATATGGCGGACTTCTAAAGATAGCGGACTAATTTTATTATACTTTCCTACAATATGGGTATCAAATGAAAGGGCTTGCTGAGAATAACTCGAAAAATAAAGTGACGTCACTCTACATCCAATATGGCGGACTTCTAAAGATGGCGGACTAATTTTATTATGTTTTCCTACAATATGGGTATCAAATGAAAGGGCTTGCTGAGAATAACTCGAAAAATAAAATGACATTACTCTAAGTCCAATATGGCGGACTTCTAAAGATGGCGGACTAATTTTATTATGCTTTCCAACAATATGGGTATCAAATGAAAGGGCTTGCTGAGAATAACTCGAAAAATAAAATGACGTCACTCTAAATCCAATATGGCGGACTTCTAAAGATGGCGGACTAATTTTATTATGCTTTCCTACAATATGGGTATCAAATGAAAGGGCTTGCTGAGAATAACTCGAAAAATAAAGTGACGTCACTCTAAATCCAATATGGCGGACTTCTAAAGATGGCGGACTAATTTTATTATGCTTTCCTACAATATGGGTATCAAATGAAAGGGCTTGCTGAGAATAACTCGAAAAATAAAGTGACGTCACTCTAAATCCAATATGGCGGACTTCTAAAGATGGCGGACTAATTTTATTATGCTTTCCTACAATATGGGTATCAAATGAAAGGGCTTGCTGAGAGTAACTCGAAACATAAAGTGACGTCACTCTAAATCCAATATGGCGGACTTCTAAAGATGGCGGACTAATTTTATTATGCTTTCCTACAATATGGGTATCAAATGAAAGGGCTTGCTGAGAATAACTCGAAAAATAAAGTCACGTCACTCTAAATCCAATATGGCGGACTTCTAAAGATGGCGGACTAATTTTATTATGCTTTCCTACAATATGGGTATCAAATGAAAGGGCTTGCTGAGAATAACTCGAAAAATAAAGTGACGTCACTCTACATCCAATATGGCGGACTTCTAAAGATGGCGGACTAATTTTATTATGTTTTCCTACAATATGGGTATCAAATGAAAGGGCTTGCTGAGAATAACTCGAAAAATAAAGTGACATTACTCTAAATCCAATATAGCGGACTTCTAAAGATGGCGGACTAATTTTATTATGCTTTCCAATAATATGGGTATCAAATGAAAGGGCTTGCTGAGAATAACTCGAAAAATAAAGTGACGTCACTCTAAATCCAATATGGCGGACTTCTAAAGATGGCGGACCAATTTTATTATTTTTTCCTACAATATGGGTATCAAATGAAAGGGCTTGCTGAGAATAACTCGAAAAATAAAGTGACATTACGCCAAATCCAATATGGCGGACTTCTAAAGATGGCGGACTAATTTTATTATGCTTTCCTACAATATGGGTATCAAATGAAAGGGCTTGCTGAGAATAACTCGAAAAATAAAGTGACGTCACTCTACATCCAATATGGCGGACTTCTAAAGATGGCGGACTAATTTTATTATGTTTTCCTACAATATGGGTATCAAATGAAAGGGCTTGCTGAGAATAACTCGAAAAATAAAGTGATGTCACTCTAAATCCAATATGGCGGACTTCTAAAAATGGCGGACTAATTTTATTATGCTTTCCTACAATATGGGTATCAAATGAAAGGGCTTGCTGAGAATAACTCGAAAAATAAAGTGACGTCACTCTACATCCAATATGGCGGACTTCTAAAGATGGCGGACTAATTTTATTATGTTTTCCTACAATAAGGGTATCAAATGAAAGGGCTTGCTGAGAATAACTCGAAAAATAAAGTGACATTACTCTAAATCCAATATGGCGGACTTCTAAAGATGGCGGACTAATTTTATTATGTTTTCCTACAATATGGGTATCAAATGAAAGGGCTTTCTCAGAATAACTCGAAAAATAAAGTGACATTACTCTAAATCCAATATGGCGGACTTCTAAAGATGGCGGACTAATTTTATTATGCTTTCCATCAATATGGGTATCAAATGAAAGGGCTTGCTGAGAATAACTCGAAAAATAAAGTGACGTCACTCTAAATCCAATATGGCGGACTTCTAAAGATGGCGGACTAATTTTATTATGCTTTCCTACAATATGGGTATCAAATGAAAGGGGTTGCTGAGAATAACTCGAAAAATTAAGTGACGTCACTCTACATCCAATATGGCGGACTTCTAAAGATGGCGGACTAATTTTATTATGTTTTCCTACAATATGGGTATCAAATGAAAGGGCTTGCTGAGAATAACTCGAAAAATAAAGTGACATTACTCTAAATCCAATATGGCGGACTTCTAAAGATGGCGGACTAATTTTATTATGCTTTCCTACAATATGGGTATCAAATGAAAGGGCTTGCTGAGAGTAACTCGAAACATAAAGTGACATTACTCTAAATCCAATATGGCGGACTTCTAAAGATGGCGGACTAATTTTATTATGCTTTCCTACAATATGGGTATCAAATGAAAGGGCTTGCTGAGAGTAACTCGAAACAAAGTGACGTCACTCTAAATCCAATATGGCGGAGTTCTAAAGATGGCGGACTAATTTTACTATGCTTTCTTACAATATGGGTATCAAATGAAAGGGCTTGCTGAGAATAACTCGAAAAATAAAGTGACGTCACTCTAAATCCAATATGGCGGACTTCTAAAGATGGTGACTAAGTTTTTGACGTGATAACGTCTTATAAATTGATGAAACACCAGCTGCACGCACGAAAAAGTGTAACGTTCCATAACGTTCCGCCTGACCCTGTGCGTGTAAGCGAGAGCGCAGTAATGTATTATTAAATATGATATTCGAGCGGAATACGTTATCACGTAAAACTATCGTCCGTAAACCGACTTTACAGACAACCAATTTTTTTATATAATAATGGTGTACTTTTTATAATGTTTTATTATTCTACTTTACAAGAAAGTTTTCTAAAATGTTTTTTGAGGGAAAGTCGGCGCATGCGCAGAAGAGGTATAAGTTATAAAGTTGTTTGTATATAACAACGGTATACTTTTCATAACAGTTTATTATTCGATTTATTTTTACAAGAGTTTTGTATAATTTTTGGGAAAAATCGGCGCATGCGCAAAAGAGATACAAGCCATAGTTGTTATTTATATAATAATGGTGTACTTTTTATAATGTTTTATAATTCTACTTTACAAGAAAGTTTTGTAAAATGTTTTTTGAGGGAAAGTCGGCGCATGCGCAGAAGAGGTATAAGTTATAAAGTTGTTTGTATATAACAATGGTATACTTCTCATAACAGTTTATTATTCGATCTATTTTTACAAGAGTTTTGTATAATTTTTGGGAAAAATCGGCGCATGCGCAAAAGAGATACATGCCATCGTTGTTTTTTATATAATAATGGTGTACTTTTTATAATGTTTTATTATTCTATTTTAAAGAAAGTTTTGTAAAAAATTCTTTGAACTAAAGTCGGCACATATATGTTATAAAGTTGTTTTTATGTAATAATTGGGTACTTTTCATAACGGTTTATTTTTCTATCTGTTTTTACAAGAAAGTTATGAATTTTTTTTTCTAAACTCATAATTTCAGAAATATTTTGAAAACAAATCTGTTATTCTTTTGTTCTGAAGATGTTAGTTATGTTTAATTTTTGCATGACACAATAACATATTACATAGAGAACCATGAATTTATTAAAATTATATTTTCCTTTCTGTGTTTCATTATTTTCAACTGTTATTTTTACTTAGAATAAGTAAATTAAGTTATACTATATTATTCTCCAAGTGTCGTTAAATATATACACCGATTTTCAAGCAAAACACCGGGGTATATGATGTAAAATTTCGCGCCTTGTAATTCTTGAATTACTTGGGCATATACTCCCACTGGTTAATTTTCAATTCATAGATGAAATTTTATATAAATAGGTGATTAGATAATAATGAAAAACTGTTAAATTCCATTCAGATTATTTTTTATTTTTTTAAATCGTATTTGGCACCTTTATATTGCAAACATTTGTCGTAGTGAGTACCATACTAATAGTACATAACTCAAAGGTACTAAAAAACTATCTTTATAATGAGATATTGCACATCGATCTTTGGAAAGGGACAATCTGTTATGAGAATTAACTCTTAAAGAGGTCAATAACTTTTTCCCATAACAGATAGTCTCTTTCTAAAGGTCGATGTGCAATATTTACCGCCGCATACTCTAAGAAAGTTAAGATCCGTATCCGTATCCGCGGATCTTGAAACCAAATATCCGTATTCAGATCCGTATCCGCGGATATACGTTTTTCACGATCCGGCACATCACTAATTGAGACTACCACCGTGTGTTTGTTGATGTATATTGTATGTTATAGACTGTATGTAAAATCAGATCAAATGTTAACAGTCTAGGCCAGTGACGGCGACCCTTTTTGAGAAGTGGGTCAAATTTTATTAATTATTTTTTTTTAAGTACTAGCTCGCAGGCCACTAAGTCAGTGGCGTTACTTATAAAGGGAAAGGGGGGATGGTTCAATACCGTTTTTTTTAGTTCGAAACTTTTTTTGGTCGACACACGACGTTTTACAACCATTCAGCGTGTTTTTTTCTATAAGCATGATGATTTTACCAAATTTCCAAAAATTTTCGGTTTTCGTCAAAAATCGCATTTTTTTAAGCCTTGAAAAAATTGCAAAAATAGAATTCTTCAATCTACTTTTGAAATTGAGAATACTTACAGAAAAACTTACGCTGAATTCAATGAGCATAAGCAAACGTCTGTATCTCTTTTAGTTTGAAAACTGCGGCCATTTGAAGGTTTTATATGATTTTCTGAAAACTATAAACGCAAATAACTTCTAAACCAAAAGACATATAGAAGTTTGTTTGTGCTCATTGGATTCAGCGTGCTTTTTTCTATAAGCATGATGATTTTGCCAAAGTTCCGAAAGATTTCGGTTTTCGTCAAAAATCGCATTTTTTTAAAGGGGTATGCCTTGAAAAAATTGCAAAAATAGAATTCTTCAATCTACTTTTGAAATTGAGAATGCTTACAGAAAAACTTACGCTGTATTCAATGAGCATAAGCAAACGTCTATATCTCTTAGTTTGGAAACTACGGCCATTCGAAAGTTTGTGTACGACCTATATTACACAAACCGTATGTTTATATTCGGACTATATAATCTGAAACGCGACAGTTCGCATGTATACGGACATGCGAACTGTCGCGTTTCAGATTATATGTTTAAATGTTAATGTGCCGTGTGATATTTATTGTTTTCCTAAAATTTATGAAGTGTAGGTACCTATTTGTTAGTGGTAAATTCTGATAACAATGTAGAGCTTTTTTTTATCTCATTAAAATGTTGTTTCTAAAGAGATCGTATTGTCTTATTTTCGTGCTTGTTTTGCAACAGATTTTAATTGTCGCAAAGTAAGTTTAAATTAACCTAAAAGTGTATCTGTTTCATCAAACATAATACCAGAGTAAACGGAGTTGCTGCTTTTATACAAAGGCAGAGAGTCAATTCGAACTTGAATGAGATTCCTCAGGTACATTCTAAAAGCCTCCACGGTTTGGTGTCGTAACTTGCAGTCTCTACACTCTTGTTTTACTACTGTTATTTTCTTCTCACACTTTTATCTGCTATACTTTTATTCCAGTCTCATTCGGAATTCAATCTCTGCTGTATCTTTTCTTGCACGTTTCGTTGCTTTAAAGACGCGGACACATTCAATCATTTCTTTACAACATTTCATCTCTTTTTTTAACTGGCTTCAATAAAGGAGTTTTTATGTTTGTTCAGCCCTAACTTCTCCAAGAGGATTAGGATTAGGATGATTTCAACTACACTTTAGGAAAACGCTGGTATGGTCCTAGCCTCCGGGTGGATTAAATGATTTGAATAAAGATATCATATACGTCGTTTAAAACAGCACTAAAAATAGAGGAACATTTAAATTTTGATGTCAGCGGCAATTCAATAATTCTACATAAAAAAGTTTCAGTAATTAAATTTCTCTTTAGGACCTTTTTTGAAAGAGCTTCAATTTCATCATAAAAGGATTTTCAATTAACTATGCCGGGCGTTTCCTCTATTCCGAACCCGAAAACTAAAAAATGTTCAAAGTTCAGACTGGCTGACAAGACTTTCTCACGGAGTAACTTTTTTCATATAATATGATTTATTACAAGCGAACAGTGTCCGCTTTTTTCAAATCAAATGTGAACTGAGCTTTACAGAAGTTGGATGTACACCTCGCCACTGTGTTATCTAACTTTTATCTTCTGGGAACAGAGTCCGATTAAACGAAAATGTGTGTGCAAAGTAAAAATTTTCACCAGGTAAAGTTTTCAGCATTTTTTAACGTTCTTTGGAATTTAAAAACTTATTTCCACTTTCTTACGCAATATGTTCTTTCTTCTTATTATCCCTATAAGATGTTTTATCAACTCTAATGATTAAATTTTATTAATTGATGTTTGAAATAATTGGTATTAAATTTAATTGCGTAGCTCAACGCTAGTAAATTCATATTCAATTACAGGAAAAATTGAACTTGCATTTTTGATTTATCAACGCCTAGTCCAAATCCCTGAATCTAGAAACATAAAATACGGCAAGAATGTTCCTTCCATGACTTAGGCATCCTATAAGAAGGATTTTTTCGAAATGTCGATAACGGGAGTGCAAGCTTTCAAGAAGGATTTATGCGCGTTTAGTTGAAAACGACTCGTCCTATGTAAAAAAAATTCTAGCTTCTTTTTGTAAAGGATTTTTAGGTCTATACAATTTTTTTTTATTAAACTCATTTTTATCCTTCGAGCGCTAGGAGGCAATATAATCGAGAAAAAATAGATTTCGTAACCTTTGTTCTTCCATAACTTATTTAGCCCATAATGATTAAATAAAATTGTATCTATATAAAAATTCAGCCTGGTGAAACTTAACAGAGAAATTTTTTAATGACTGAATTATTTATACTTAGCTTTAAATGAACAAATCGTCTCACAAATTAATTAATTTACTGCTCCCTTAATATAATGCAATATGCATGGTTAATTACAAAAAACGTATTTTATATATTTGTACTCACCTGTTATTTATAAGTGTGTCCTTAAGGATAGTATAAAATTATTTTAATTCATTTATGCCCTTATTTATAAACACAAAGTACTCAAACTGTCCTTAATTTGCTAATGTTATGAACGCAGTTTTTACAGGTTATTTAAATACTAATTAAATTATATGCATAAAGAAATCTACACAGATTTTTAATAATTAGAGCTGCAATTTTTTGTTCTTAAGTAGTTTTGCTTGTCGTTCAGTGCTCACTTCTTTCAGTTCTTAAAAGTGTAGATGTACATATCCCAACAAAAACATAAATGTGAAAAAGAGGCCAAGCTCGATACAAAGAACGATAGGTGACTTCGTTGAAAAAATATATGAGATCTAAGAAGATGGCAAGTTTTTTTTTATAAATGAACTTGGCCCTTTTTCACATTTTTCAATACTTTCTCAAATGGGTCACTTAGTGACTCGCGAGTTATAGGGTCACGACGCCTGTATGACGAATCAGTCAGTGAATTCGGACACTCTTATCTTGGAAACTATTCCACCTGGACCTACGAAATTTGGAACAAAGCTTGATTATGGTAAACTTAACACCTCTACAAAAAGTCAGTTCTTTAAAATTGCTAGCCTTGGATATAGAGAGGAGTCGAAACACGCTCGAAATGGTTCGTGTAAATATTGAACAGTGCTTTGGAAGAACTTGGCCGACGCACTCCGCGTACTACGACACGGTATTATAATGGTGCCTATATCTATGTCTGTTTAGATAAGGCACCAAATACACGTGTAGCTACATAAAAACGCGAAGAAAAACAATGCTCTATTTTATATTTCATGTAAACAGTAGTATTTTATAAGACATATTTTGTGCGTTTTATGTAATCGTATATTTATACTTACGGACTTTAGTTTTTATGTTCGGAAAAAGTATGATTCTTGTTTTAAAAAAATAATCTTATAAACGGGAAATGACTGAAAAGAGGCACACTGAGACAATTTCACTTTGTTTTCAAACTTCATTGCACATATTGATTTTATTATAGTACTTGCCGATTTTACAGTACACACTGGAGAAGTTAAACTCTCAGTTCAACTTTAAGTCAACGGGACTTTGTGGAAGAACAACTAACATCCATTAGTCTCTATAGGCTCTGATATTTTGCTCTTCTCTTTTATTAATAGTATTTAGGAATATTTTTCTTCGGTCCCATCTTGATGGCACATCTTAAGAATCTTTCGAGAGTTTGCCATCTTTCCAATTTTTGATATTCTTCGCTACCGTATATTAGCAAAACTTTGAATGGGACATATAACAATCGATTATTGCAATTCAGAATGAATATCTATATAAGAGGTCTCCAAACTTTTTTGTCTCGTAGACCACTTGCCATGTTTTTCGGTTTTGCGTAGACCCCCTGCTTATCTGATATTCATTTTTTGCAAATTCATTAATTTCAAATGTATTCCTGAAAACCGGTATAGTGCTACTCACTTTGAACAATTTAAATTTATAACGGTAATGAAATGTAGTGTGAAATGTTTAGTTTTATACATTTATTAATTAGATTCAAATTAAACGAATCAAATTAAAATTTAATTTCTGTTACATAAAAAAACTAAGCAAAAAATAAATACTTTTACTGTGAGGGATGAACCTGATGCTTTAATAATAAATTTTCAACATTTGGCATCAATTTAGTTAGATTTAATCTTAAATCTCTTCGGTTAACGATGTCTAGTTTGTTTCTTTTTTTGTTAGGAGATTCACTATCGTTGACCCCTATTTTCATTTCATGGACACCCAATTTTTTTCCCGCTGACATGGACCCCTTGCAAGTTGTCGTCGACCCCTGGGGGTCGATATAGACCACTTTGGGGATCACTGATCTATATGATTCGTGTTTTGGAGATCGACAAGGCATCATAATCTATGTCGCATTTATAAGTCTCACTGATGATGTTTATATATTTTTGTTTTTTTTTTATTTAAGAAATCAAAAAACAAAGATGTGCTTCGACTTCTGAGGTCATTAGCACATCTGTCGTAAGGCATATTATGCAATAAGCATATTGTACAATAATTAGGTTAACATATAGGTAATACAATAAATATAATATGTATGATATGGCAAATATCGGTTATAGGTATGTATTAATTTTTAGGTAAGTTTAATTTTTTGGTAGATATTGTTATTCAAATATATTTAATTAAGTCTGTCATTTTTATAAATTCCACTATTTTTTTTAGATTTGCTGACTCGTTGTTGAGGGCTTCGTCAATTCTGCTGAATGTTTATATTTGTTTTAAAATTAAGCCCAATATTGTAGACAGTCCCAGACACATCTTCAGTCGCTTCGCTGAAATGTGTGTGTATATATATACCTTCCTTCCATATCGTAAGACTTGACACACCATTACGTTTTAACAATTTATCTCTTACAACATCCTTTTGTTTTATTTATTTATACACATATCTAAGTGTGCGTTTCCTTTCTCTATAACCTACACTTTTCCTTCTGTTATTGTTGTTGCTCTTTAAACACAACAACAAAGACTAAACATCACCTGTTTATATAATTTTTTTTTTTGTTTTTTTTTTTGCTTCAGTCCTCGGTTATTAAAATGTTTTTATTGTTAACGCACATTACTTTATTTGTGTTGTATTTATAAGTGAACGTCGACACGGCGCTTTAGAAAACAAGCTTAAGAAAATACCTAAAAAGAAAAATTAATGAAATCAGTTATATTGTTTCGATAAATTAATACCAAGCATCTATTTTTAGACGTTTTATTACATATTATTTTTATTTTTTTTAAGATATTAATTGATTTATACTATACTTGCATTTAGAAACATTACACACAATACAGTGCGTCTAAAAATGAGACCAACAAAATTTGGGAGATGATTCCTCGAGGATCTAAAATAATATAACGAGGTTTCAACCCAAAAAATCAAAATTATGTATATTCAGAGACACACCGTATTTTGGGTCCAATGAATTTTAACTCGTTAATATATAATGTACCACATTACGCCATTATAGATAGGTATACAATCAACAATTATTTGTTGGTGTATTGATTAAATTTATTTCAGTACCTATACTCAATTAAATTAGAAAACCATTTCATTGAATTTATGTTACTGCGAAAGCATTTCAGGCTCACAAAAACAAAGTATTGTGTAGAATTTCTACAATCGCGAAACATATGTACACACTTTCCTAAATTGCATTCGTCTCGTATTGTACTTAGTCGCATTTTTCACGTCGCGAAGAAAAATCACGCTAGGAAGCCGACTGTTTGCGGTAACCGTTGAAGCAATCTGAACTGGGGCTCGAAAAAGCCGCCGGACAACAGACTGGGATAAATGTCTGACATCTGAAATCAGCTAGACTTTGTTTCGGGACTTTCTGTACAAATAACTTTTTATTGTTCCGGCTTAGTTGAATACTATAGTGCAAATTGCACAATAAATTATACACTATACAATAAAAATAGTTCGTTTATAATTATTAATGATGCTTAATTAACTTTATTCATCGGGAATACTTTCGATAAATAAACAAATAATAAATGAATGACTGTATAGTATTCTGAGCACTGTTGCTATAGTGTTAGTTAAGTAAAGCTAACTTCAAATCACGTATTTAATTCTCTCATTGTTAATGAGAATGCAGAAACTGTTGAGTACTTGGTATTTGAGTTTCTATCGACTCTTACTACTTCCTTAAACACAACACTTATTGCTTCACTTTCGCTAAATACCGTCACACCGTGGCCTGGTTTCAGTTCTGCAGTGTTGAACTTATTCATGACTTCTCACATGTTCAATAAATTTTACTTTTTTCATAAAATGAAAGCTCTGGCCGGATAGAAAAACCGGTTTGATTTCGATTTTCGATAGCCCGGTTAGTTCCTAGGCCAGTGATGGCTAACCTTCTTGAGAAGTGGGTCAAATTTTGTCAATTATTTTTTTAGTATACTAGCTCGTAGACCATTATGTCAGTAGTGTTACTTGTAAGGGGAGAGGGGGGATTGTTAATACAATTTTTTTTAGTTCGAAACTTTTTTTGCGTGTTTTTTTCTATAAGCATGACGTTTTGCCAAAGCTCTGAAAAATTTCGGTTTTCGTCACAAATCGCATTTTTTTAAAGGGGTATGCCTTGTAAAAATTGCAAAAATCGAATTCTTTAATATACTTTTGAAATTGAGAATGCTTACAGAAAAAATACGCTGTATTCAATGAGCGAAGCAAACGTCTGTATCTCTTATAGTTTGGAAATTGCAGCCATTCGAAGGTATTATATGATTTTCTGAAAACTATAAACGCAAATAAAAGACATACAGACGTTTGTTTGTACTCATCGGATTCAGCACGTTTTTTTTCTATAAGCATGTCATTTTTGTCAAAGTTCCGAAAGATTTCGATTTTCGTCAAAAATCGCATTTTTTTAAAGGCGTATTCCTTGAAAAAATTGCAAAAATCTAATTCTTTAATATAACTTTTGAAATTGAGATTGCTTACAGAAAAAAATACGCTGAATTCAATGAGCGTAAGCAAACGTCAAAAAATGAGTTTATGGGAATAAACACTTGGATCATTTAAAAAGCCTGCGTGGGTCAGTATCTGACCCGAGGGTCAAAGGTTCGACAACACTGTCCTAGGGTGTTGTTCGAAAAAATATTTTTTTAGACATTTGAAACCCAAATCATACTTTCGCAACAATCTTAATTTTTAACATAGAAACATTAAATCATTACAGGTTTCAGGTAACTTGGAAATAAGAGAAGGAATATATTTTATTGATTGAATAGAAGAGTAATTTAAAAAAAAATATCCAAATTAAACAAAAATGATTAACAAAAATTTTTACAGTAGGATGATTTTGTTTGAGAAGTTTAACGTATTAGAAAATGTTTTGACTCGCGAAAAACAATGTTTGTGTCATAAAGCCTAATTGACACACAGAAGTAGAAATACAGTCGTAACTGTGTATAAAACAGGAAAAAACTTTTTGTCTTAATATCATTTATCTTCGGGTATGATTTAGTGGCTGTAACATAGGCGCCGCAGACATTTTACAATAATGTATCGAACCATGGTATTAAAAATAAGATTTAGTAAAGACTATAATATAGAGATATTTACCATTTCAACTTCACAACCGAAGTATTCAATTCAATTCAAACTTTATTAGTCAGAAACACAATTAAAATTGTACAGACATTGTCAATAAAAAAGTGATACAAAAATATATAAATGATACAGAAGTACAGTAAATTTGGATATATTTTTTTAAAACTTTGTGTCATATTGCACATACAATATTCGTCAAAACTGTAAAATGGTTCTAAGATCAAAAATTGCTTTGTGAATTTTCTGAAATATTTAAAAGAAAGTCCTTTTATTTTCTCCGGTAAAAGGGTAAAAAGTTTATGTCCCATAAAGTCTGGGCTTTGCTGACAAATTTTTAAGCGGTGATACATCACAAGAACTTCATTTTTGCTTCTGGTATCATAGTTATGATGATCGACACCGGTTGGTAAATTATCAATATTTGCTTTAAAGTAACACAACACGTTAAAGATATACAAGTTAAAGACAGTCATAATTCGTAATTCAGTAAACAGCGGTTTACAATGAGTAGCACCCAAAATACACCCTATGGCCTTTTTTTGTAGTAATAGAATTTTATCTACATCTGAGTATAGTACCAAATTAGGTCAAAATTCACTTTTTAAAATTCTATTAAATTTTTTTTTAAATCCATCTTATGACCACGCACGTCCTTTCCATCTTCACGACCAGCGCAACGATTCCATCCGCAGAACCAGCCTCGTGTGCAGCGGGTTTTATAATAAATAAAATAAACTGTCTATTAACGCATACAGTGACGTGAGTAACGGCTAGTATTAAATATTATGATATTTGCTATTCATTTTATAATATGTAAGAACTAGTGTGACCTGTGCGAATTATTCGCACTAAATAAGTATGATAACTATCACTTTACAAAATTATTTTTTAAATATGATTGCAGGTATTCAATTCGTTTCTAATTTTGCACACTGCTTATAACGTTCTTCTTTTTGTTGTATTACAATATGAAGCTCAGATGACAGATCGAAGAAATATTTTACTAAAATTGTCATATAGAGGCGCAAGTAGCAAAAGCGTTGAGCTAAGCCGTCAGATGGCATCATGCAGCATTGCTGTGACGTTGTTCAGCGTTGCTCGCTGTTTCAAAATTAAAGCCGCCAGATGGCAGTATACAGTATTTACAATATGAAGGTCAGATGACAGATCGAAGTGTTGACGTTGTTTTAAAATTAAAGCCGTCAGATGGCAGACGTTGTTCAGCGTTGCTGTTAATTAATTAATTTACAAAAACAAAAGCAATAATACAATTTTTAGTTGTCGATGTCAGTAGAGCAAGCAATTATCTGTAAAATGATATATAATTTATGTGGAGAAATTGTGTGGTTTTTTCTAAAAAGGGAGGCAAACATCTTAACCTTAACGTATAAATATATATGATTAACTACCTATAATTTCTTTTTTACATATCTACAGAACAAAAGCGAAATACGAACCGGTGCCCGGTACCATTGTGTATCACTGCACCGATTTGTCTGAATCAAAAGAGCGCCGTCAATGACTGTTCATTTTTAGTGGGAGCGCCTACCTAGCATATTATTTTTACGTGTGTTCGCAACTCGTGGTTTTCATTCGTTCAACGCAGACTCTTTTGTAATTTCTCTTGTCTGTCTTTCTCACGCTTTGCTTTTAGTTTGATGTTAAAAATGATCAATCTGTTGTTTCTGTTTTCAATCAACTAAGATTACAAGTTATCCAATCAAAGGGGAAGTACAGAAGTCTGATCTGTATCCTTTATACACAGTACACACGTGGACAAATATCGAACTGTCCATCCAGTAATCCTATTTTACCACTACTGTGTTTCTACTACTAGCATTGTCAAATGGGAGATAGGCTTGATTCTTGAAATGCGTTTTCTCTTATTTTTAGATTTAAAATAAGAAGTAAAGATAACAGTATAATTACGTCATTGGTTTATATAAGAATTCGAAAAAACGTATCAAATAATAATTTAAATGCCCTCGTAAAAGGCGCGCGCATTTAACGACTCTACTAATAATACTGCAAAGCATTAACAAAATTGTTGATTAAAAAAAAAACTGAGTAAAATATGTGTACAATTTTTATAACCATATTTTGCTCTGTTTATATATAGATTTACAAACACATTATCAACAGTTTTATATACAAATATATGATGTATCTATAGTAAAGATATTGTTTCATAAGTGTATTGCATTAGCACTCAGCACCGATTTTAAACTCGTTAGCAAACAATAAAATAAAACAACACAAAGAATAATTTCAATCCATACATGTACATGTGTGCATGTAGAACTATATTGCTGATAACAAGAAACAACATTGACTTGTAGTCGAAGAAAGAGAAAAGAAAAAACAACAGCAACAACAACCCTCTGGGGTACTGCAACTGCTCTACTCGACTTGTGTTAAAGAACTTACTAACTTCGACTTAACTATCGATCTATCGACTGATACAAAAGCAAAACATCTATTTATAAACAAGTAGTTAGTGCAATAATACACAAAGCGAACTGCTGACATTGCTATATAAATTATTAATGATAATTTACAAGACATTTTGATATGTAAATATCTTCCCTGATTCGGTTGAAATGTCATGGAAATTGTGTGGTAGAATGAAAAGCACAAATTACCTTAGTTAATGAACGTCTATATTATAATAATCTAGGATGAAGAAATCTTAAATGCTAAAAAACTTGGATTTTTTTTATTATTGCCGGCAAACTAGAAAGCTGAAATTCAAAACAGACTCTCCTGAAAATTCGAAAACAGTGTAAAAAATTTTATAAAATATTTTTTGACCATTTGAACATTTTAAAAATTAAAAACCCGATTATCTCCGAAACGACACAAGATACAGGGCTGCGCCTATGCTCATTGGATTCAGCGTGTCAAAATCTACCGGGTAGCCTTAATATCAACCCGTTTTGAGAGATAGGAAAATTTTTGCGATTTTTTTACAGGGAGTACCGACTTACAAATTTTCATTTTAAAATAATTGCAGTATCGACCGGAAATTTATAGAATATATGGTTGAAAATGACTTAGTCCTATGCAAAAAATCATGCTAAATCGAATTAGCATACCTAGAAGTCTGGAGCTGTTGAAGTTTTCAAGTTAGAACGTTTTTAATTTTTTCAAGAAAAAAATACAAAAACGCGTCTCGCTCCTAAACCAAAAAAGATAGAGTTGCGGGTAGTCTCACTGGATTCAGTGTGCTTTTTTCCATAAGTATGGTTATAGTATTACAGTACTTTGCTGCTGTTAGTCAAAGTCTGAACTGATGGTTATTTGTAAATAAGACACTTTGTATTATATGCATAAATTTTAAATTCTTCTCAATAACGGCTTTCTCTTTTTGTGTGTGTGTGTGTGTGTGTGTGTTTAATCCTCACTTCAACAGGTTGTTGCACTGCACATGTTTCCTTCATGCATTCGACGCACGGGTTTTCCCCGGACAACTGTGCGGAGTGATTTACAACCGTCATTTGTTTAATGCAATTTGCAAATGAAATGGATCGATTTTAGAGACTTGCTAACCGCATCTTGCTTCTGAGTTGAGACAAGTAAAACAAAAAATGGTGTTTACGTTTAGTAGTGTAATTTATCTGCAAAAAGAAAGAAGTCTTACAAAACAGTTAAAAATTGGAAATCACTTTTCCCAGTCATTTAACAAGATAAAATAAAATGTGGTGGAAGTCCCGGTTCTGGTGGTGGGAGAACGAGCGTCTAGTCGTTTTTACATATTTTTTTTACCCACGACGGAACGGAGCTGGTATATGCGTTTAACCTGATAGATTTTTTGTTTTCATACAATTATATAGGTATATGGCTAACACATATTTAGAAATGAAATAAGTTAAAATATTTTTTAAGACTTCCTTTTATTAAAATTAATAATAATAATATTAATTGAGGCATTAACCATTTTTTACCTATTTTAATATATTGTGTTTTTTTCTACTCTATGTTAATTTAATAATACGTTTGTGAGTAATCTTATATCCAATTTTAAAAACGAAATTAGGTCGGAAACAAGTTATTTTATCGAATAAACGTATCTAACTGACGGAAAAAGAATATTGTATATTTGTATTCGTATAATATTGTTACATCAACGCGTTAGTTTTCAATTTCCGTTGTAACAATAGAGATGTCACTCAACACAATTTCCCAAATTTTCTTTTGTAATGTAAGATAAACACAATGTTAAATAAACCGACTCAAATATACGATATTCGTTTCGATCATTATTTTATAAATTATTCGGGAAAACAAAATAAAAATTCGCAGGTTTGTGGACAATAGTTGTATTTATAAATGTACGACGTTTCGTCTATAAATTTAGACTTTTTCAAGTACAAATTGAAAATTATTTAAAACAATAATTATGAAAATAAGCATTAATAATACTAACCATAGCAATTAACAAAATTTAAGGTACATAAGATAAAAACATGGCAACAAGTTTATGTATAAATTTTTTAAACAATAAAAATAAAAATTAAAATTAAAAATTCGAAAGTTAGTTCAATTTCATAATATAGTTGTACTACTTAAATTATAGAACGGACACTCAAAATTTAAGTAGTCAGTACAACTATATTATGAAATTGAACTAACTTTCGAATTTTTAATTTTAATTTTTATTGTTTAAAAAATTTATACATAAACTTGTTGCCATGTTTTTATCTTATGTAAGGTACCTTAAATTTTGTTAATTGCTATGGTTAATAATTAATGCTTATTTTCATAATTATTGTTTTAAATAATTTTCAATTTGTACTTGAAAAAGTCTAAATTTATAGACGAAACGTCGTACATTTATAAATATAACTATTGTCCACAAACCTGCGAATTTTTTCTTATTAATTATTATCGATGGACACGATATCTAATTATACACACAAAATATTTAGTGGCATGTAGGTATACTTATTCTGTTCTTTTTTATTAATTTCTAAACTTAATTTGAAATTATTTTTAAATTGTTTGCAGAGTTGCAGAGATGTGGTTGTCTTACTGTATAATGTTTATTATTTTTTTACCATCTTCGCATAAAATTATATGGCTGGTAATCATTTGTGTTATAATCGAAAACTATTAAGTGAAGAATATTACCACTTGAAAATACAATTTATTATTCAAAACTATATCACCAGAATTCACAAACAGTGTTATTACCGGAGTTATGGATTTATAGAACGCAGCGTATTTGAAATGAAATATAAAACTTTAAGCGGACATGTTCAGGCCTATATTATATTTCAGTTAGATCTAGGTTAAGCGACGTGAAATACTCCTATACACGTTCTATTTTGTTTGGGTTACACTTTTAAATTTCATGCGAAATAAATTGAAATGGGTTTAAATATCATTGTTAAAGTATTGTTGTAGACATTTCTTTTTTTTGTTCCTACATTGAAGTACTTTTAATGCACATTTTTTTCCTATTTTTAAGGAAAAGAGATCCCCTTCTATACAATTTTTAGTGTGAAAATCAAGACTATTGCGTTTGTTATGAAATCAACGTCAACAAAATTCGATATAAATTAATGTAACATTATAATGATGTTGGTACATAAATAAACTAATATTTATTTAATAATAATAATAATAATAATAATAATAATGCGTTTAACGTCCGTTTCTCGACTTTATATCATAACAGACGCCATTCGCACCACTACTATTTTTTTCTACCACACTTCCCGTTATTTTCTACAATTTTTAAACCTCAACTTAATTAATAGCAATGGGCGAATAAAGGAAGTTTTAGGAAATTAAGGATAAGGTAGGCAAATTTTGAGCATAGGAGTTTGACAGGTAATCGGCCATGGCCTTGAATAAGGGGACCATCTCGATATTAATCTGGAATTATTGAGGGAAACCATGGAAAACCTCAACAAGAAGGCCGGTACAGGAATTACCGTTTCTCGGCGAGAGCAGTAGGAAAAAGCCCTAGTCACATCTGCCCCCGCCGGGATTCGAACCCGGTACCTACCGAATGCGAGTCTAGTACTCTCACCGCTACGCCACCCCGTTCGGTGTATAAACAAAACATTTATTTAAGTATTCATGAATTAAATTCATTTCGCATCCTGGAGAAGCCGGGTCTGGAAGCTATAATACAGTAATATTCTTGGAATAATTCTATGCATAAAATAATTTATATATTATAAATATATGAATAATGCGAAAGAGCTTTTGGGGAAAAGGAATGTAAACAAAACGTTGATGACAGACATGAGAGTAAAGTTGTTTGATTAGAGTAAAAGCGAGTAAGAGTGCGACCAGATATAAGCGAATGTTAGCTTTGTTGGTTCACTTCACTATTCCACACCACGCCACATCGTGTTAGCCCTCTACGATGTGAGTGGGTTCTGATGTGCAACTGTTTGTTGTCTGATGGTTTCCTAAGCAATAGAAATTAATTTAGGGTCTGACCACTGACGTTTATTGCACACATTTATTACGAGAGGACCGCCCCAGAGGGTTACGTTTGGGGGCAGACCTCAACATTGGGGTTGAACAATGTGTTTTCTCATCTCATCTTATAGGTATTCAAATAGTGTTTTCGCACCTTAGCGCCTGACATTTTTATAGTGCAGTAAAAATTCGCGCCTTACGTCAGCTCTTCTGGTCTCTCTGCTCTCATGCTTAAACTGTTGTACTGATCTCAGTTGTCGAGCGTGTATAATCTGCGAATCATAAATTTCATATATATTAATGGCCCAAACCCAGATAATTTTTTTTCTCTATATTTAGATGTTTGTTGAGCGACACGACCATTTTTTAGAAAAGTACAAGATACTCGTTTATCCGCCTACGCTCGCGATAACGTAAGATTCCTGGCAAAGCAAGCATTAAAGGCTGCGCAGTGGCAGAGTAAAAGGTTAATAGAAATGGTATTACAAAAACCGAACATGGTCATCCCTAGATATGTTCCACTGGGACGGCATACCGCAAGGATAGTGCGTATACAACACCACTTGTGGCCAATCTGTCTTTATTTCTCATTCTCTCTCACTCTGTCTATCTTTGTTCCTCTCTCGTCCTTAAAGAACGTTACAACTTGCTAAGTTAAGATCGGAGTAATAAAAAACAAAACAAATTCATTGCAGGTTTCACCTTACCGTTTAAATTGCAATAAGTATAAAGAAAGTAAGAAATTATTTTTAACGAAAACTCAGACCTTTCTTTTTATTTTACAATTGTTTTGCGAAAGTAATTAATTCAAAAATTGACGTATGTATTTTTCTGTTCGTATGCACTTACTGGCGTTGAGCATATTAAACTCTATTCAACAATAATTTTTTGACATCCACCACAAAAATATTTTTTTAATGATATGAATATTTCATTTAATTTAATGTTTGGTACATTACTTAAGGAAGTACCCTCGGTACGCAGTAAGTCAAAGAATTTCAGTCTTCTACTTGAGTAACGTAGTATATAATTTGGCAACCCGCACGCCTTGCCATAGTTACAAGTGCTTATGTACGCAGCATAAGTCAGCACGCGGTGTCAAATTCGCATTAATTGATGAAAATGCTTTTCTTTATTCCTGTCATTTCGGAAATAATAATATACTATCATTTTTTTTGGAATACTATGCTTTTAGCATTTACTCAATTTACGTATGTTTTTACGATATCAAAACTGCTGCAGTTTCGTAACTTACCTTTGAATGACGCGCCACAAACTATAATATTGCGGTGTTGCCATGTTTATGAATTGCTAAAAAGCTCGGCTTTGTTTTAGTTATTTCTATTAACATAAGCAAGCTTTATACGTTTTGGAAAAAGAAAAATGTTCATAGAATATTCGTTTATATTTCCTGAAAATTTTATCAAAATCTGTTTGTCAATTCCAACGTAATAAATGATGGAGTGCGTCAAAATCACATATTCCCATAAGACTCCATGTTAAGTGCAGCGAAATAAAATTATCAATATCTTTTTTCAAAGTCAACCAAAAATCACAAAAATTTAACTGAGTCATTTTTGAAAAGGTTTTGACATATTTGCAAAGTTTCGTAATTTTCTGTTTGTTAATTCATTTATCGAGGGTACTTCCTTAACAAATCCAGAGGCGAAATTATTCAACAGAAAATTATGTTTTGAAAAACATAAATCAACCATATCTTTACTCGAAATTTTTCAGATATTTAAAACATTTCAAATAATTTGCGATATTTGCATAGCATAATATACAGAAATTTCGAGTTAATGTTGATTATTGTTGAAACTATACCTATTTAATATTCATCTGTGTGTAGGGAAATGTGCATGGTGTAGCTTTTTCTATTACGGAAGGGATGCCGAGTTGAATATCTTGGCATGGCGTGCTGCTATTGCAGTCTTACAGTTATCGCGGGCGGCCGAAAACGTAATTGTCTGCTTGCGGCTAGCACACGAGGTGTGCACCGCTGGTCCGAAGTACACAGCCGGACATTTTTTTCTAAATTAAAAACAATCTATTTCCTCACGCCAGGGTAAATTAAATTCATACGATTGGCAGTGAAGTGTTACGAAACGTTACCAAAAGGGCCTATGGAATCAAACCCTGAGAAATTCCGTAGCATGTAAAGTGATTCTATATAACAATAGATATTTGGCATACTATCAGGTGGCCGAAAATATAAGCAGTACTAACAATAGAATGACACGTACTTTACTTGCCAGTGGCGCCATCGGGTGACAGAAAAAAGTAATATTTTATTCAATACATTAAATATTCTACGTTTAAAGTGAATAAAATTGTAAATTAGTTTTAAAGTTCATATTTTGTGAATTTTCGGGTGAATAATAACAAATTGTGGCAGGAAGAAGTTTTACTTCAGTCGTGTGATTTAAAGCACACTCGTTTTTCTAGTAACGCATTCTATACATTGTTTACGTAGTATTAACAGAATAAAATTACCTATCTATCTATACTGTAATTTTTTTTAAACGGGGCGTGTTTATTTTCTAAAATTATATTTTTTGTCCACACTCATATGTCGACTTGGAGTGTGACTCAATGTCCCAGTGTAATTGTATCACGTAGACACATATCGTACCTACTTTCCAAGCTCGATTGTCTCTTTCTTTCACATGGACAAGTGTCGCTCTCTACACTTGGCGGAACTTTTTAAATTTAAAAAGATACCCCCTTCCTTTCTCCCGCTCTCCAGTTAGTTTCTGTGTTACAAGAAGAGCACAGAACAGTCAGAACAATTTAAATGTGAACGACTATATATACACTTGAAGTAGGTACTTCGTAATTTACAAAAAAATTCCTTTTTTGTTATGAAAATATTCTTAGAAAATCAAGCACTTTAGTTATTACACTTTTATAAAAAATATTCAGCCAGTGAACTTTCTTTATGCTCACGAAAAAAGCATTAAAGAGGAAGAAAACTGCCTTGTAATAAAATGGTTTCACTGTAATTATATAAAAATAAATACCGTTATTTTAATATTTTAATAGTTAAAATAATATATTTACACAAAAGTTAAGTTCCTTTTTTATTGCAATGTAGTATTCGAAAAGATACGCTTCGTTATGTTAATAGTTTAATAATTTCCTTAAAAAAAATTAAATCGAATAAATTATTTACATAAAAGCTAAGTCGTTTTAATTATTTTATAATAGCCGGTTCAACATTCAAACATGCAGCAAGTGTCGGTAATGGCGGCTATATATGTATGGTAACGTACAGTCATATGTAAAGAGCTATACGAGTGGGTACCTACATTAACTATTAAACCTTTAAGTATCACTTAAAACGTGAAATAACATTAAAGCGATAATTTATGTTAACGTTAATTTAAATAATTAAACTATAAAATGAGATGTTTAGATCCATTATTATCATGTGTTGATTACTGTAAGCGTCCTCGTGCGGTCCGAAAGCCTCTCTCTCAGAACAGGCGACGCGCCGCGCCGTTGTAGGTGGATGGATACTTATACCTAACTCAGAATATCAAGTGCAGTGTAGACGTGTAATTACCTGCAATTATTGCATGCATTGCTCTAAAGTTGTTTAATGGTGCCTCTACACACGTGGCCAGCACCGCCACTCAAATAAGTGCCCATCATCGCCGCGATGATTGCCTAGCCCTCCACACAATCGTGCCGGTCCGATTGTGTGTATGGGCGCACAATGCTGGCCACGCATTCCTTTGATGTACCGACAATCAACCGATTACTGCCGATTACAGGCGATTATGTCCACGCACCGACAAATATGCCCTCTACACAATCGTGAGTGCCTGTAAGTGGCGGTGCTGGCCACTAGTGTAGAGGAGCCTTAATGCTACTCCAAAGCCCTGTTTCAGAGTGCTGTGTCGAGTGTGGCATCAACAGTGAAACGAGTGTGAGGAATATTCGATATACTATTCGCTATTCGACCATTTTGTTTTTATTACTTACTAGCGGTCCCGCCCGGTTTCATCCGGGTGCAAAAGAACGAATGGGGAAGGAAGGGACATGAGTACGCACATTCATCTTTGTTTACCGAGATAAATGTTGTGTCCAAACTTCATAATGATCGGCATTACCGTTCAAAAGTTTTTGTCGTTAAAAAGCAGTATTTATACTTTTTTTTAAGTAATTTTCTTTTAATATAATAAATATTGAATCGATAACACTATAGGAAAATTATTTTTATATATAGGTGCGTATAGTTGTAGGTAACAGTTTTCAAATGAGCTATTAATTAGATTTATTTAATTTTAATTAGTCGTAATAAAATTTTAAAAAATTGAAATGTAAACCTTAGAAGAAAGCAATGTAGAAAATAAAAAAAAAATATAAATATATTCGCCGACGTGGGGCTTGAACCCTAGACCCTGGCATTAAGAGTCTTACACTCTACCGACTGAGCTATCCGGGCTTGTACTCTTGTACGCTAATATTGCGGTATTTAGTTAAGGCATTTCACCTGATAATATTTGTCGGACGGACTAGTTTTGAGACACATCTTGCAACATTTTTCATTTATGTTCAGCTCCAATTAGTCGTAGCGTAATATTATATAGCCCATAGCCTTCCTCAATAAATGGGCTATCCAACAAACAAAATTTTTTTCAAGTCGAACCAGTAGTTTCTGAGATAAGCGCGTTCAAACAAACAAACAAACAAACTCTTCAGCTTTATATATTAGTATATAGATTTTAAAGAGCCAATATGAAGCACTACTAGGAGTTAAAGTGAGACAATAAAAATAGTCGCCGAAATATAAGTGGAAATCGGTATTAAATTGAAAATTACAAAATAGCTAAACATATCTTCTCATATTATATGAGAAATATGCTGGGAATTATAAAAAACGCAATTGAGAGGAATGCACTAAGCCTAAAAATCCAGTGCCGAGCGAAAGCGAGAGCTATAAGGGAACGAAAAAATCCGAACGTCTACGGATCATGTGCAGGCGATGCAGGAAGCATTAATAGCCGACGTTTTCACACGACACCGACCCGAACAGCGCCTTTCTTTAGTTTTTTTTTTCTTTTAATGTTTATACAGGAAATAGTTGCATATTTTATAATTTGTTAAATACGTTTCACATACTATAATATAAATAACTTTTGTCATCTATATTAAAATACATCTCCATAACGAAATGTGTCTTCATTTGATCAGAAATTTTAAGACGGACTACCTAAAGGATACGAGCCCTGATACAAAAATAAAGTATTTTATTTTTTAGTATACATTCAAAATGTAAGCTCATGAATTTAATTTATGTGCATAAAATGTAATATTTCACAAAGGAAAACGGGAAATATTTCTTTGGCAGATCAAATAGCAAGTTAAAAAGTGTGTTTAAATTGCCAGGTCAATACCAATAAATAAATTAAAAAGTGAACAATCAGAATGTTCACGCTAATTGAAATTGGAAATAGGTTTCATATTATTAATTGGAAAATCCTCTTAGCTTCAAATCAAAAGAAAAAATAAGCGCCTTTCAAAGATGTTCTTTTTTACTTGGAAAATATATCAGTTAATAATAATACATACACAATTTTAAATATTATGTATACGAGTACACGAGTGTTTAGAAAGAAATTACAAAGAAAATTGAAAATCATAAAATACACACAGGATAGGGTTCCGTAGTGTTCGTGTGGTGTATTTATGACCTGATTAATTATTGACAAATACGTTATTACTGTTTTGTAGATTATAATTTAATAATAATTCGAGTATCTGCGAGTTATTTATATAGATGTTTCACTTTAATTTTATAATTTTTATTAAAGAAAAGTTTTCTACCAAACAGTGAATTTACCATAAATACTTTCCTTTCAATATGCTTCCATTACGAGTTTATGAATACACATCTATATTTAAAACCAATCAATTCTAGAATCTCAGGTACATTACTGATTACAATAAATATAAAGTCCCTTTTTTGCGTCTATATGTCTGTCTACATGTTCGCGATAAATTTGAAAACCGCTGGAGCGATTACAATTTGCTTTTCACGATAGTACAGTGCATTATTGGAGTTGTTTAGGCTATATTTACAGTATTACAGAATAAAGCTACATTATTATTATTATTATGTATATACAAAAAACCTCTACCAAATAACGGCTAGAAGTATATAAAACTGCTGTTTTTATTACCGCCGGGATTCAAACTTCCTATCTTTCGAATGCAAGTGTAGCTCATCTCTCATTATTTGCTCGATCAAATTTATGTAATGCGTATATCATAATATTTTTATAAGTTTTTTAATTTTCTATCCAGCGTTTTGAAAGCCTTTGCAGTCGACCATTAGTAACACTGTTTTATGTCGGTTGAAGTACTGACTAGCTACACATTAATTGTTCCACTGTAGCTCCTGTTATAAGTGAGTAAGTGAGAACAAACCCTCGGGGATTCCCGGATCCCGAGTGTGTGTAATGTCATCCCGTGTTTTCACATGCACGTCGATGTACTATAACGAAATAATGCGTACATATAATTTCCAGGAAAGGTACTCTACGAGCAAAGCTCGAAAATTTGAACACAAAATCCTGACAAAAATTTTCGTGAATAAAAAATATTAGTAAACAAATTGAACTCACTGCAAAAAAAGGGATCATGCTGCTTTTAAATATACATATATTCACCAGTGTGTCAATGGCTCTCTACCTCTAGTGTATTGGTAGCCTTTTTCTGCCAACAACTTCATTCTATTAATCTTGATATTCGTAAAAAACTCACATCATTTTTTTCATAACGCACCAAAAAAAAATTCTATATATAAATGACCACAAATGACTTTGGCTGTAGGTAATATCTAGTTTTTACCCGACTCGGAAAAAAGGCAGAGTTCTATAAATTTCGTAGCGAAGTGTTATGAGACACATCTCCTGTAAAATATTCTATCACGTATATACGTGTATGTATCAACACATAACCTATTCCTGTAGACCTCTATCCCAATTAACGCCAATCCCAAGGGTTTAAATGGCAGCTGCTGTATTGCTTGCGTAACACCAATGTTACATTAAAATGTATAAGAATATGCTAAAACTGGTGAAAATTTCAATGAAATTTAAATAAGGTACCGTAAAATGAGATAGCTTTGATCCTGTGGAGTAGTTGCAGCTTGCTGAATATATTTATAATATAATGGAAAAGTTCAATTCTATTAAATCATCAATATTTTGCCACGTTTGTTTACGAACATATTTTACAGATCTAATTTTCGACGTATGTTGAAAAAGTTTAAATTATCACATTTTATTACAAAATCGTTTGAAAAGGGTTTAATTTACCTTATAAAATATCTACTTAAACACTATCTGTTTTCGTTCGACTGTTGTGAATATTATTGAAAACATATTTTGTTAGTTGTAAATACTAGTGACAGTATCTCACTGCGTTTCTTTTATTATTTTATTCGAATTAATTGTTTCCATGCAAATAAAAAATTAGTTAGAAGGGTAGCTTATAACGCGCGCAATCCCATTTTATAGAAAAAGATGTCTAATAAGGGGTGTATCTCATATTTATTAATGTCAATAATAATCAACATATAATCTAGTAATTGTTCATTACTCTTAAACAACGTGTTTAAGAGTAAAGCTTTGCTTTCATAAATAAACCATTATTATTAGTAGAACAAATGGAAATAATGATCTTGCAATTGGATAGGACAGATTTGATCGCTGCACATATTCCGCGTTTGATAATAATTTAATTTCCCGCATTTATCATGTTAAAACTGAATTGTCGCTCGAAACAAATAAATTGGAATAGGCAGAAGCGCTGCTGTGCGCAAATCATTTAATTGGAAACGCCTTTTAATGCTCATTACAGAAGTGGACAGACTATTGAGTGCCACTTTCATATTGTGGTACTTTTTATATTTACTGGCATCGGTCGGTTGGCAGACCTGCAGTAAATAAAAATAATTTTGAAAGAAGTTTCACTTCTTCCGTGAACTTATGTGCGAGGCTCATTTTATATTACCTCATACAGTGCATTTTACCATTCCAACTTTACAAGTGAAAAATGGTACTAATTTAGATAAAAATTCACTCTCGACAACTTTTAATTTTAAAAAAATTATTTTTAATGCTATATCCTTGTATTTTTTTTCAGATCGCCCAACTAAAGACAAAGATGCACGCGTAGAATTGATGTCATCTTTTTTCAAAGTCGGTTAAAAAGTGGTAAGTTTTTTCTTTTGTTTCTTTAAAAATCGAAATTTTTAAGGTAACCGAAATCTCTCAGCTACGTTTTCTATCTTTGATAAGACAAACTACTTTTTGGCTATATATTGTCAGACAAATATTTCATTAAAAAAAAAATTTTTTTACTGCGTGACATTTTTATAAAAATTTAATAATTTTAATAGTTTTTTATAATATGATTTTCATATTAATATTTTTTTAACCCATAATAATATGATCATGTATGTTGTTTTAAAAATTTACCACCTTTCGACCAGCTTGAGGTATGTAATAGATTTATATAGAAGCTCTAATAAAAAAAAACTTATTGTAACTGTTAGATATAATATTATGATCTAATTTATAAACATATATACATATTCATAGGCCCTGAAGATGATTGGCCACTAGCGAAACATTGGTAAAGCTTATTTATTTATGATCCTCAACCAAAACCTTCCTCCATCGTAACAAACTACTAAGTTAAGTAGCGACAAAAATAACAAATATAAATTGAAATCATCTTTGAATATAATAGGAAGAAACTATACGTTCATAATTTTATATCACGTCTAAAAAAGTTATCGAAAACCGAGCATTGATTTTTATTTGACTCGTGTTCGGAAAAAGTTTTCCAATTCGTGTCTCAAATTTATAAACTGATGCACATGTGCGATGCTCTCTCTCTCCCCTTTATGCAATAAAATGAAATAACATTTAGATCAAACATTTTTTTTTGTTTCATCAACCTTCAAATGTAAAACTGTGATTTTTAGAATGCAGCATTGATTTTGATGGCTCAATTTGTTTAGCATGAAGTTTGATACGAATTGTTATTAGAAGTATATCTATCTAACAAATTGTATCGCAATAGAAGTTTTGGTACAATCTGACGTTGTTGCTACCCATCTTTTAATATGCAAGACAAACCTTGATAACGTAAAAATAAAAAGGAACCGATTCAATTGGTGAAAAGTATAACGCATAAGTGGATAGCGCTCAACGAAGCGAGTGCATAACTGTAAAGAAGTTTTACTTCCGCCAAAAGCTTATGCCAGTGAGACTCACATGTTTTTTTTTTAATTCATCACTTTTCGTAAGTTTATCACGTTTTGAAAATTTGAAATGTATACTTTAGCTGTTTCCTTAGAGCTGTCTAGTTTGTGTTTCGTTCGCAATTATCTGATGTGTTATATTGCTGCTTTGAAATGCTTTCAGTATTTGTGACATATCGAAATGCAACCTTTCTAAGTGCATTTGGGATTGACAGGGATTTTTATTGGTAAGAAACGATTTCAATGCACGGAAAATGTTATAACTGTTCAGTCGATAAACATAAATATTGAATATTTTTGAACGACATCACAAATCAGTAATTAATGTTTATTTTCATAATTATTGTTTTAAATTTTCACATTAATTGTACTTGAAAAAGTCTTGTGGCGATTTCCCTTTAACAGCATTAAACATAATATAACTACATAAACAGTTTTATTTAGACTTTAGTCAGGCATGTGCATATCTCATGTATTGTCAGCAAAATCGTATTAAAACATATTGTAATGTACACCATATATATAAGATTACAAAATAAAGATATTCATCATTGTCTACACCTAATTGCTGTCCGTAGGACATTTAATTAATTGTCGCCACAGTCTAAATTTATAGACGAAACGTCGTACACTGAGAAAATAACTTTTTGTCCACAATCCTGCGATTCTTATTAATAATACAAATCAGTAAGTTCTGCAAGGACACCCAGTATAAAACGCATTTGATACATTTTAATTTAAAACATGTTCCTTAAGTGAAATATCACGACATGAAAAGTTGAATTTAATAGCTTTTGTGGAATAAAAATATTTTATTGTTAAGCATTTTAAACGAATAGCAATTCTCCGTGAACTACAACTTTTGTTTTTATATGAATCAGGACAAAACGAGCATTGTTACATGAATTGTCAGAGTTTCAGAGAACTCAGCCGTATAGCGTTTTCATTGAACGACCGAATGAAGAAGAGGAAAAAAACAATTAGAGTGGATAATTAATGGCGGTTTTAATCTCGTTAGACACTCATTACGTCGGCTCTTTTAATGAGTAAATTGTTTTTAAAAAGTTTTGTGTGCAGCTCTTTGTTTATTGCGTCATTACTACACGATTTTATTTAATCGTTCGCATCACATCCTCAAAAGTCAGGATTCGGGATTAAGTCAGGTACAGACTGCAATAACACTGTTTGAAGCTGTTGAATTACACACGCGCGGAAACAAATAGCAGAATATTTAACGCAGATGTGTGTAATCTTCAAAATCATGCAGAAAAATATAATATATTACAGAGTAGCTACTGTTTGCTACAATTGTTAAGAAACACTCATTGTTACAACGCTATCAACATAGAAAAATTAATTTATTTTTTCAAACAATGTCACCGTCGGGATACGAACCCCGAATCTTTCCACTCTCGCGGCATACTGAGTTACATTACACCACAATGTCACAACTATCAAACTATCATTCTAATATTTATAGCATTGGTAACAGATTTTTTCACATCATGCGAGAGACAATTATTTTAGTTAACGCTAGATATGAACCATCACAGTAGTGAGAGCTATGAGTGAATCAAATTGTAGCAAACAGTAGCTACTCTGTAATATATTATAATAATTACTAACTGTAACTAAACTCATCGAAAAATATAATAATTAAAAAATATTCAATAAACAAACGTTTGTTAAAACGCGATAAAAAGTTAGTTTCATAATAATTGTAGCGTAATTGCAAACTTTATAAAATTTTATTACAGTTACTACTCACTAGCCATGCTTTTATTTACGAATCTAAATAAAACATTATTTTTTTAGCACCTACATTTTAATGAGCGCTTGTTTAAAAAAAATAATGCGTATACGTGCGTTAGAAGTTATACTTCTTTGGTGTGATTAAATTCAAATTTTTAATTTGAATTCAAAACATTTATTGGAATAAAGTGAAATTTTAATACTAATATTCACAACAAATATTTTCAATAATAATAATCATCAAAAGCTTGTAAGAGAGATTGGAGACACGCTCTCCCACCACTAGCATCGGGACTTCCACCATATATTACTTTTTATATTTTTATTTTTTCTGAACGTCACTTGATAATAGGTTGTTTCTAGAATCTAGTGCATGATGACACATATTATGGTGAATGAGACATTATATTAAAAACGAACGACAGAGAGTTTTAACAGACATACAAGCCATATTATTACGCACGTATCCTCCATTAAATGATTATAAAGGGTGTTTTTTTTGGAGGTTTGGTTTTGAAATTGGCAACACCGTTTCAAGTGACAGTTAATTTGACAGTTGACAGATGATTTGTGGTCAGTATGTTTTGCCATTTCACCATGAATAGACTTACATCAGTACAACGCTTGCAAATTGTGCAAATTTATTTTGAAAATTATGGTTCAGTTTGCCAAACTAACCGTGCGCTACGTCCATTTTACGGTCGACATAATCGTCCATCCGAGCAAGTTATTCGGAAAACCATGGATCGTTTTTTGAACTACGCATACTCTAGTTGATAATACGCATCCACAAAGACGCCATACAGTGCGCACAGAACATGCCATTGCTGCTGTGGTGCGTAGTGTTGAGGAGGACCCGAATGAGTCAATACGCCGTCGTGTACAGCAATTGGGACTGTGCCCATCCACGTTGTGGAAGATTTTGCGTAAAGATCTTGGCTTACAAGCTTACAAGATCCAGCTTGTGCAAGAGTTAAAGCCGCGTGACCATTATGCGCGCCGTCGTTCGGTGAATGGGCCGAAAACAATATTCAGCTTGATCCTCTTTTTCAACGCAAAATTTTGATCTCACACCTATGGATTACTTTCTTTGGGGATACGTGAAGTCACTACTCTACGCCGATAAACCACAGACGTTGGATCACTTGGAAGTCAACATTCGCCGCGCTATTGGCGATATACGGCCCCAGATGCTCGATAAAGTGATCGAAAATTGGACTTCCCGATTGCGCTTCATTCAAGCCAGCCGTGGCGCCCATATGCCCGAAATCATATTTAAACATAAATGGCATAAAATTATATTTTAAACAAAGCCAACAACGTGGCCAGCAACCTTATTTTTACGTGTTTTATTTCATTTTAAAGTTGTATACCTCTAAAAAAAACACCCATTATTTACATATTTTTTTAAAAATGTTGATGATTTTGACGGTAGATTTAAAAAATTGGTTATCACTGGATTTTACCAATCTTTCAGCGCTAAAAGTACTTTGAATCTAATAACAATAAAATGGTGTACCTATAACTACACTAACATAGAAATTTAATGTAAAGCATTTTTACCCCCAACTGCCAAATAGTGAATATATATGCATTTAGTGAATTTTGGCAACAAAAATACTATTATGTATCCTTCTGCAAATATTTTAATTTTTTATAAGAACCCTTCTGAAATCGTGTGTTTTTATTTATTTAATGGACAGTAAAACATAAAAAAACATCAACAGCTATGCTTCTGCTTTAAACAGATTTTTATGGCTATTTTACGAGTAAAATTTTCTTTTTACAGTAGCTATAGGATTGACGCTGAACATACAATAAGTAAACCATGAGAAGAATTTAAAAATTATACACCATTAAACTTTGACATTTTATAAACAAAATGGAAATAATTACCAGCTAATAATAATATGTAATAAGAAATCTGGGTTAAGGCCGTGTTATCAAAGCATAAGTTGACTAAACTGATTTTTTTCTGGTTTGTGTCTGTTATTATAGAAGGAGAGCTGGCTACGGAGATAATGGGTGACTCGGTGCAGAGCTGAAAATTTGCAGAATAATAGGAGATAGTACAAGTAAGTAGGGAAAAAATTGCCAGAAGGCTAGGCGGAAGATAAAGAGCCGCCAGAAGGCGCTAATGTTGCGAAAAATCAGTGCACTTCTGGCAATTTTTATACTTATTCTGTAATTCAAAACTAGATTATATATTATATATATCGAAGAATCTCGCTAGAGATTCTTTTCTGTGCTAAATGCCAACGAATCTCTAGCGTATTCTTATACATTGATTTTGCCTTTGTCCCATATAACGCCGTGTATATGAAGCAAGTTTCCAAGTTTTATAGTTCTGTGACCACGTGACTTTCATAGGACCGATTTTTCGTATCACCCATATATACTTCTGTACCACAATAACAGCTTATAGTCTGAGTGTGCCCGTGGACTAGCGGTAACGACGTTAGGCTAGTAATAACTAATAACAGGGTCTTGAGTTCGATTCCCGCCAGCATCATTGGAAAATTTGTTTTTCAATTTTTAATTTGTTTTTATGTTTTTAATTGTTTTTTTAGTTTTAATTTATTTTCTCAATTTTTTCTCATATATTTTTATTTCTTTTTTAATTTTTAATTTTTATTATTTTCTTGTTTTTTGAAAAATTCACTTTCGTCAAATCTTTTATTAAAAAATAACAAAATATATGATTGAAGTTAGATTTAAATAAATTAATTTATTAAAAAACATATTTATCATAAAAAGTGCAACAAAAATTAAAAAGTGAAAAGATTACGAAGTGAAACTTCTTTTTTTAATGCAAAATAAGTATTTTACAAATGATATGAAAAAAAATTTGTATTTTTAATGGTGGGCTTTGTTCATTGATTTTTTTTCCATGCCTTCAAAATGTGCCTTCATGGAATCTTCAAGAATATCCATATTTCAAATGAATATAAAAAAGAATCATGTATCACAGAGCATAGACTTGTTATAGCTCATTTTTATTTTTAATAGACTTCACATGGATTGTTTACAAATTGAATGTCATGGTATTCGCATGGAGGTGTGATGAGCCGATTGCATCACTAGGTGTTGCACCGCGGCAGCACTGAACTACGCGGCAAAATATAAATGCACTTTTGTAGTACTGTTTGTTAAATGAGAAGTAAAAATCAAAAGTCGATTATTGCAATTTCTATAACCGACTTTTGATTGTTACTTCTTATTTAACAAACTACAAAAGTGCATTTATATTTGGCGCGTAATCAAGTGCTGCCACGATATAACTTACATGTCACGCCCACAAATACATGAGAGACGCGCTCGAAACCACAGTTGCATGGAGTAAGGATCGTGTTGTTTTTTACAATACATATTCTAATTTCGGAGATTCATTGCATTTAAATACAACAATATGAACACTTTTATTGCATTTAAATACAACAATATAAAAAATGCACATATGCTTATTTTGGAGGAAAAATAAAAATAATGTCTCACACTTTGGAAAAAGACGTGAAATCTTAAAAAAAAACTTCGGAGAAGTAAAAACTTCGTTCTGTGCTAAATTCAAAAACTTGAGGCGACTGAATCTTAAGATTATAACTTAAAAAAAAAAGAATTTCGAGGCAGACAAGAAATTGAAATCAAGCTCGAAATTCTGTGCGTAAGACGTCGAAAAAAAATGAATTTCGAGGCAGACAAGGAATTGAAATCCAACCTTGAAATTCTGTGCTTATAAAAGCTACAAGAGCAACAGCAAAAAAAAGTGCACAGACGGCGTTTTTTTAGTAGTAACTAAAGGAGTTATGCGAACACCGTCTTTGCATTTTTTTTGCTGTTGCTCTTGTAGCTTTTATAAGCACAGAATTTCAAGGTTGGATTTCAATTCCTTGTCTGCCTCGAAATTCATTTTTTTTCGACGTCTTACGCACAGAATTTCGAGCTTGATTTCAATTTCTTGTCTGCCTCGAAATTCTTTTTTTTTTAAGTTATAATCTTAAGATTCAGTCGCCTCAAGTTTTTGAATTTAGCACAGAACGAAGTTTTTACTTCTCCGAAGTTTTTTTTTAAGATATATTATACGTTATATAGTTATAAGGGCATACTGAAAATACATGATATAATAATTACATTCGACAAATATTCAAAATTATTAATGACATTTTGACAGAAATAAAATTAAATAAATTAATAAAATTACGTTGTTATAACAATGTAATTTTATTAATTTATTTAATTTTATTTCTATCAAAATGTCATTAATAATTTTGAATATTTGTCGAATGTAATTATTATATCATGTTTGAATTTTCAGTATGCCCTTATAACTATATAACGTATAATATATAATGTAGTTTTGAATTACAGAATAAGTATAAAAATTGCCAGAAGTGCACTGATTTTTCGCAACATTAGCGCCTTCTGGCGGCTCTTTATCTTCCGCCTAGCCTTCTGGTAATTTTTTCCCTACTTACTTGTACTATCTCTTATTATTCTGCAAATTTATAGCTCTGCACCGAGTCACCCATTTTCTCCGTAGCCAGCTCTTAGCCATTGGATGTTGTATCTATTTTTTAACTTTAACCTAATAGTTCTGGTAGTTTTGTCTGTATGTTCGATAGCATAACAACTTCATACTCTACACTGAAAATTACCAAAAAACGTGTTGTTTTGCGGGACGACCCTATTATTACCCTGCTTGTTCGTAAATAGAAAATTCGTACGAGAGGAGGTTTAGACATCACGCGCTATATTAAGTGTTCACAAATGCGTACCTACAGCTTATTTTGCTTTGGCAACGGACCTCACGAAAGCGAGTGCGATAAATCACAGGAAACCAACACAAATCTTCGTCTGAACATAGCTTTATAGAAACGACAGTCAGCTCTTGTCTTCGAGGGATCGTTCAGCATGGATGAACAGTTTTATTAAAATGGAGGGTGGATGTTAGTTTCGACTCATTTTAATATATCCAATTAGAGCTACAATACTTTTATTCTTTCGACTCGATTAGAGAGTAATTTGATATAATAAAAACAAAAAGCGGCCTTTACTAATTCGACATAGCATGTTTAATTATTTTTAAATTGAACAAACAATTTTAATATTATGTTGCAACAATCACTATTTGCAACTTTGTTGTTTTTAAGGAACTCGGGATTGAATAACTGTGGTTATTCATTTTTGCACATACCGCTAAACTAGCGGTATGTGCTTTATTGTCGCTTTGTGCGACAGAGCTGACTTTCGTTCATATAAGAAGTTATATCTAAGCTAATTTCACACGAAATCCATTCAAATTGAAGCTTTTTGAAAAGAGGAGATTCTGATCTATAAAACAGAACCATTTTTAAATCAATTCGAGTTCATAAATACTATTAAAATTGTAATTGAAAATTACAAACAGCAGTTGTCGGTTGGTCTGTACGTATGTACGTCACGACTCTACAGATCGCAATTTTAGTCGGATTGCCTTGTGTTATATTTTATTCACTTTGTTTAGTATCAGACCAGAACCCTATTTAAATTGACATAAATGTGTTCAGTAGTTTAATTTTTATAAACAGTTTTATTTTATTATTTTTGACAGCTAATAGTTAAAATAAAAAACCTTAAAAAAACATAAAAATACCTATTACTGTTATTGTAAAATATGTAGTGTATTACGTAGAATACCTGCTACACTGCTATACCACAATAACAACGCAAGCTATACTATATCGGAATGGTCCCGCTGACACAAGTAATATTTTTTTTTCTATTCCATTTTGTTTTTAATTTTTTTTCTATTTTTTTAATTGGTTTTTTGAAATCTATTTTCTCAATTTTTTTTTCATTACCTATAATATGTACAGTGGAAAACTTGCGGGATGTGCACTTTTGGTTTTGCTAACTATTTTAATTTTTAAGGATAAGTATTTTGCAGCGATAGGTAAATATATTTCCTTTGAAGCCAACTCACAGGCTGGAGACTTTTTATAGTAAATTGTCGCACAACGCTATATGGCTGTCCATAAATAAAAGAATAGTGTCTATAGTTTTTATGATTAAAATTTATTGATTTAAGAATTAAAACAAAATCATATCTCACTAACAGACCGCGGTAGTTTGTTAGTAGAGTTTTAATGAACAAATGAAGTGTTTCAAAACAGTTTGTTAATTGTGCGGACTTTAGGAAATCCCGATTCACACAAATAGAGGTGTGTGTGTGTGAGTGTGTCAAGTTCCTTTACAGAGAATGGGAATTAACTGGTATAAAAGGCACAAGCAGCCAACGGAACGAACACTAATCACCAGTAATTTATTCAGACGCTTGATGGTTGCACAGATAGTGTACAGGCTGGGGTGGTCAAAAGGACAGCGCTGCACATGAAATTCCGTCGCCGATGCGTAAATTGCACATACCGCTAAACTAGCGGTATGTGCTTTATTATCGCTTTGTGCGTCAGAGCTGACTTTCGTTCATATAAGAAGTTATATCTAAGTTAATTTCACACGAAATATATTCAAATTGAAGCTTTTTGGAAAGAGGAGATTCTAATCTATAAAACAGAACCATTTCTAAATCAATTCGAGTTCATAAATACTATTAAAATTGTAATTGAAAATCACAAACAGCAGTTGTCGGTTGGTCTGTACGTATGTACGTATGTACGTCGTAACGTCACGACTCTACAGATCGCAATTTTGGTCGGATTGCCTTGGGTTATATTTTATTCACTTTGTTTACTATCAGACCAGAACCCTATTTAAATTCACCAAAATGTGTAATTTTTACAAACAGTTTTATTTTATTATTTTTGACAGCTAATAGTTTAAAAAAACAATATAATAATTGCTGTGTAAATATAGTGTAATCCATAAAACAAGTGCTACACTTCTATACCGTGATAACACCACTACGCGTAGTAGGCTTCATGGCGTAATGGTTATGCCGTTGGATCCCCAAGGGCAAGGTCCTGGGTTCGATTCCTTACGAAATAATTCATTTTTTTCTTTTTTTTTCTTTTTATTTTGTTTTATTTTATTCCACTTGATATTAATTATATATTATATTATGTATAGTTCTTATTTTTTTTTTATTTTTGCAAACAAAAAAAAATATTTTTTCAATTTTTAATTATTTATTTCTTTAAATTTTTAAATCTTTTTAAATTTATTAAAAATATTTTTTAATTGTTATTTTTTTATCATACAGTGGAAAACTTGCGGGATGTGCACTTTTGGTTTTGCAAACTATTTTAATTAACAACAGAAACAACATAATCACTTAGCTATAAACTTGCTGCATAGAGAGGTGCTTACAATTGTCAACCTTGGTCTCGGTCAACAATACTCAAAAAATCCTTTGACGAATTATTATTCGTAAATCCCTGAGTGATCTTAAAAATAAAAATGCTTTTCGTGGAGACCAATTTTGCAACGCAAGTCGACGAAAAAACTGTAACAGCCTACAAATTCGGACGAAGCCGGGCCGCTAACATCTTGATAGTTTAGCGTCTCAATTTTGGACAACGTGTGTAGATATGTATATATAAATACAATTAAGGGTCATTCACGTTTCTCAAGTATAATGAATATACCTACTGGACTTCCTGGCTCGGAATTTATATTCGGGATTAATCAGGAACCGCTCCAGGACTAACGGTAAATTAAATGCTTTCCTAAACAGCTAATAAAATCTTAATACAAACTACAGCATATATAATACGCAAACATCTATACACCGTTCAAGTCTTAGATGTGTTTTGTAACCATCCTAAAACCAAATTTTAAAGACATTGTGTCTTATGTCTCATGTATACAATTATTACAGCCCTGTTACTAGAGCTGTAACAAACTCAGTACTGAGTAACGGGTACATCGTCTGACTCGAAGTAACGAATCGTTACTTACAAATTCATTTCGTTACTCGCATCTTTCGCATCCATGTCAGTTCGACTCGTTTAATGCGGTTATACGTTATACGAAGTCATACCGTACTATCACGTATGCGACGAGTGTATGTCGTATGAAAAGTAACGAGTAACGTAACGATACGAAAGTAACGGGTACTGGTTCTTTAAGTAACGAATACATACGGGTACACAATTTCTCGTTACTTTTACAGCTCTACCTGTTACTGAACATTTTTTCGAACGGCATCACTCATATGAATCTCGATTTTTGCAACAGATTCACTCGATTTTAACGGAAACACAATCTGAGGGACGCATGTTGCAGTTTGAATATTATTTACAGGAACTGGCAATTATCATTTAAAACATGTATATATAATATTGTTGCGTGCCCCCTGTTGGGACGACTATGGGTTCTGTAGAATCTTCTAGCAACAACAACAATGGAAAACAGGTAGCCAAGAATACCTAACCTTTATAGAATGTTCCAGACCACGTACTTATACCAATAAAAAACATGTTTAATGTTAACTTGAAGTTCATGGACTGCGACAAATCAGTTTGGTCTTACCGTCTTTTAATTTATTATTCAAGTAAATAAAATTATCGACCAATTTTTCTCAGACCATACGATATATTGACAATTTTATTTACTTGAAGAGTTCTATTCAGACGTTAATCAAAGATTTGTCTTTTAATTTAATTTTAATGTTAATCTCTCGATTTCTCTTAACAACTTGATATCAGCTATTTTTGTGACACTTACAAACTTAAGTTTACATTGTATTTTTTTTAGGATTAAAGAATAACCACAAAACATTTAATGATTTCCTGATGATGGTAGTAATAAACATAAGTGTTAGTTATTTATATTAAATATATTATAATTCTCTGTTCATAAATTTGTAATTAAAGCGGAATGTAATTCTGCAATTAATGAAGCCGCTCGATTCAATTGAACGATAATTCACATGTATAGTTCAGGATCAGAAACAAGCGGAGTAGAATATGTGTACACATATAATTGGCCAGTTAGGCTTAGCTTGCGGCTAAGTTAAAACTTGTATGTGCTCACTTTACCCGTTGCTCTCTGCCCGCCGGCCATCGGATTTAATATGGTCAAATTCGGAAGGTCACATCCGGTACGTGTTCGTACATATTATATATACTCGACCACTTATATTCCTATATTATTAAACCCTTCACTGTTTTAATGGAAAATCTGTTTTTCACTCTTTATAATATTATATTATCGTTAAAACACCATTCAGGTCAGCATTGCGAAATTAATATTTTTTCAATCCTTGAAAAAACTCGAAGTGTAACATTTATTATTATTTTATTCAACATATTTATTAACGTAAGTTTGTAACATGAATATTATTTAATTCAACATATTTCTTAACGTAAGTTTGTAACATGGATATTATTTAATTCAATACATTTATTAAATTAAGTTTTTTTAACATGAACACTACTTCCTATAGTTCATACGCTCCGCTGCCATCTTGCCTCTGTTTTTTCTACATGACCACCAGTGTCGGCGTGGCTTTTTAAGACGTAGTGTTACAGAAGTAATTTATGTTTCTTAACGTTTTTGCAACAGCAACGTGTTAGAAATATATAAAGTATGAAATAAAATACTTAAAAATAAATTGCACCTACTTTTAAAGAGGCCATTAAAAAGCGTAAAATAATAAAGTTGAGGTTGGCGCCAAAGTACATATTTTAAAAGTTATAGTTTAAAATTGACGACGACCTCATCTTTATTTGTTTTCGTTTTTTAGTCGCCCCTTTTGAATTAGGTCCAAATTTTTTAAAGTATTTTTTAATCGCTTTCAACACATTACAAATTAAAAAAAAATGGGTTGTCTGTAAAGTCGGTTTACGGACGATAGTTTTACGTGATAACGTATTCCGTAATACATAACCTAAATTTTAGTAGCTGTCAAACTTGGGCCGAAGCATACTGTGCTCTCGCTTGCACGCACAGGGTCAGGCGGAACGTTAGGAACGTTACACTTTTTCGTGCGTGCAGCTGGTGTTTCATCAATTTATAAGACGTTATCACGTCAAAAAAACACACATTAAAGCGAAACAATCCTCAAGTTACAATTTTGTAGTATTTTAATTTTAAAGATATTGATTTTAAAAGCTCACATCATAGAGCCAACGGTTATTAGTAATCAATACGCAATCCGTAATCAAAGGGCTAACTATGTAGATATGTTATTTAATTCTGTGGTCCTGAGGCTAGAGTGTCCTTCAGCCGCTTCCTCTAACAAGGAGACAAGATTGGATCAACATTCAACCTCCACCAAATGGCCTTTTGTGTATTCCTCTCTTTCCGGTACATTGCGTTTATGCATATTATGTACTTTCCGTTATTTGATGTTTTCAGATTATTGTCTAATTGTCTTTGAGTCATTATACTACACAATTAATCCACACAGCACATTCGCATACGAGTATGTATATTGGTTCAATTTATACCATCCGATGTAATGTAACCACTAGCTTAATTATCATCGTAAATCTAGCAGTTTGTCAAAAACAAATTTTATTTTGAAATAATCATTAGGTATAGTGGCACCGTTTATACAAGCGTTTAATCGATACAAATGAATATTTTCGTAATTCTATAGTCTTATGGAGGATTCTTTATGGAGTGTTTTTTTCGGACAGCTTGGTGACAGACACGAAGGCAATTTTTTTTCGAAAATGCGATATTTCTACACATAACATTAAATATAAACCAACTAAACAAATAAATAAATTTTTTTCAGGCATGAAATATAAGTTAGTTTTTTTTTCAATTAGAGTATTGTTGTAGAATGTAGTTTTATTACCATTATTTTATTTTTTGACGTGATAACAAATTGATGAAACACCAGCTGCACGCACGAAAAAGTGTAACGCCTGACCCTGTGCGCGCAAGCGAGAGCGCAGTATAAGCGATAGAGAAGCACGATCGGCCCAAGCGTGGGCTTGTACGCATTTCTCTCTCTTCTCGCGTGACGTCAGAGAGTAGTGTGCGTTCAACATTTTTTTCGGCTGTTCCAGCGAAAGCTACATCTGACAGATGGCCTTTGTTTTATAAACCGTGGAAATTAAGACTTAAAATCAAGATATCTAATAAAAATTTCATAAATTATCGAATTTTTAAAGCAATTTTTCAGATAATACCTCGTTATTTGTTCGTTTTTCCACGGATATTTTTTGTGTCATATAATTATTACCGATTCATCCAAGCCAAAGTATAACTGAACGCACGATAATGGCAATATGGCGCTAATAATAATTAATAAATGTAATTTTATTTTGTTAAAAATAACTGATCGCCGTCATTATGGATCAAATATGATATTATTAACAACGAATGGAAATGTATTGATCAATTGATAGTTTGTACACAAACGCAGCTACATTTTATATCAAAAACAAATCTTGGGAGATATCTGCATTTCATAACAGCAGATAAATTATACGGTTTGTTAACAAATATATAATATATATACATTCTTTTAAATGTCTTTTATAATTGCTTAAAATTATGTATTTTGCTTTGGATGATCAAATTATTAGTCGGTAAAAATATAGTTTGACAGCTACTAAAATTTAGGTTATGTATTATTAAATATGATAATCGAGTGGAATAAGTTATCACGTAAAACTATCGTCCGTAAACCGACTTTACAGACAACCAATTTTTTTTGTACGTAAAGCTATGTAGTATGAATTGACTATAGATGTTAAGTACTGCAATTAATGGACATGACCGCGCCCAATCTTAAATTGAAAATATTTTTTGGTAGTGATATTGAAATGGAATTAAATATTTCAATATATTATGTCAGATATGCATCCACTATGCCGTTCGAAAAACTGGACGCTTAAACACTTTTACTATATATTATTTAGAACGGAAGAACACATATCTCACATGCCACATAAGTAGAACTGGTGTATGGTTAATGTAAAGACCGGTTCACATTTTGCGTTCCATTATTTACATGACTTACATTTTCACTGGATTAAAGAACGCTTTCTCCAAAAATCTGGTTCGACAACGATCTTATACAATCGCATAATCACATTTTATATTTGTGCATAAACAGTCTTTAGCTCTATGTTCCTTTATTTTTCAAGCTAAACTTATATCAAAATTTCATCTAAATTAACATATTAAAAACGTTACTAGGTCGGCTGTGTGCAATACTTTTGAATCTTAATCGCACGACGACGACGCTTGCGCCCGAAAACTTCGAAGAGCCCTATACAGTGTGGTCACTTAATTAGTGTGCAACATATGGGAAAATTTTTAATTAAATGCACAACCAAAATACAAATATTGCCAAAAGTTGGTGCATGTCCGATAATCATTTTAGGTGCTCTTAGAATTGTTGAAACTCAAACAGCATACAGGGTGGGTCAAAAAATATAAAAATTGTACAAGAGTAAAGTGCCCTTATTTAAAAAAATTCAGCAAAATGTTATAAGAAAAAGTTATTCAGAATTAAAAGCTATGCCCAAATACCAAAACATGGCCTTCTAAGAAAAACATTTTTTTATTGAAAAACCAAAATAATTTTTTTGAAATTTTTTTTTATACTCACCTTAAACACACTAATAAATTATTCAAAATCAAATCAATTTCGCATAACTTTGTTCAAATTCAGGCATATTTGTAAAATTAACTTAGATTTTTAATTTTTTATGGAATCACAAACTTTATGTTTGTGATTCCATAAAAAATTAAAAATATTAAACACCCTGTATGCTGTTTGAGTTTCAACAATTCTAAGAGCACCTAAAATTATTATCGGACATGCACCAACTTTTGGCAATATTTGTATTTTGGTTGTGCATTTAATTAAAAATGTTCCCATATGTTGCACACTTAAGTGACCACACTGTATATTAATGTGAACGATCCTTTACAGTAGGGCGACAAGATAGTGGGACACCTACATGCGATATGCATGCCGCACGTCGAATAGACATATCGCATTCGGATATTAATGCCCGTGCATGACCTATCGACCGACGCTAAGAGATAAATCGTTGTCGCTTGGACGTTCGGCTCGAGCAAACGACACCAGACGTTAGCGTTATGGCGTCGCCCGCTCACGACGTCGCCGACGCCGCAGCTGCCACACGAGTGGGGAAAACATCGCTGATATGTCCCAACATGGAATTGACGATATAATAATAATACTTGTATATACGTACGTCATATGATGCGGAGATGCTGGCGTCTGCAACTCGACATGTTTATACATGACGTGTGCATTTAACGATTATTAAGCCGGCTCTGGACTCTCTATTTTTACACGAAACTAACGATTCACAATAATAAACATTCTAAGATAAAACACGATCAAGAATCTTCTGAATGAACTGCTTTATAACGCACGTTACGCGTAATTTGATATAACTACTTAATAAAACTCTAACACTGACTGACTGACTGACTGACGGACGGACAGCCCTAAACCGATGGATCTAGAAGCATGAAATTTTACACATGAGTTCTTTATATAATAGGTGAGCCCAGAGAAAACATTTTTGAAAATTCATCCCATAATTAATCCCATTTATTCTATATGTCAATGATTTGTCTAATAAAGTTCGTTCTGATAGACTCATTATGTTTGCAGATGATACTAGCTCTATATCTATCTCAAATAAAATCGACACTCTATTAATAACAACACAAACCGCTATTAATGATATTTTTGATTGGTGTCAAGAAAACTATTTAACGCTGAATCCTGATAAAACCGTGTATATGTCATTTCATACTAAACAAAATAAAAGTAACTTAGATCTTAATTTTGTGTTAGATAATAAACGGCTCAGAAAAGCAAAAATTAACTTTGTAGGTGTAACATTAACTGACACACTTTCTTGGAATGCCCATGTTGATAATTTATCTGCGAAACATATACAGCGTGTCCCATTTTAATGTCCCACCCCGGATAACTTTTGTCAGTGACCTTGAATGAAAAATTGTTTGGTACAAAAGTTGTACAACTTGGAGGGGGACATTCGATGGCACTAATACTTTTGACCTTGGGTATAAGGTTCAAGGTCATTCAAGGTCAACTTTGTTTTTTTTAATGGAACGTCCTATTTTTGACATCGGCAATCGATTGCGCGTAAAAAAATATGAGACTTTTGTCTGAAACTTTTTTTGAAAACGGGCAAATTTTCTCAATTAATTTAGCCTTCAAAATTGAAAATTTTTGAATTTTCAACTCGAGAATGGTGAGATTTTCTTCAAAAACAATAGGGCTTCTCATATTTGCATACCAAACATCCTCCCAAAATTTTGTTTCAATCCGTTCATCTGTTTGACCTGTATAGTGTTCACAGATTAACCGAATAACCGACTAACAGACTAACAGACGCACAGTGTTTTGCCCGTTCTCCAAAAAAGTTTCAGACAAAAGTTTCATATTTTTTCACGCGCAATCGATTGCCGATGTCAAAAATAGGACGTTCCATTAAAAAAAACAAAGTTGACCTTGAATGACCTTGAACCTTATACCCAAGGTCAAAAGTATTAGTGCCATCGAATGTCCCCCTCCAAGTTGTACAACTTTTGTACCAAACAATTTTTCATTCAAGGTCACTGACAAAAGTTATCCGGGGTGGGACATTAAAATGGGACACGCTGTATATAAAAACACACTCTTTTTTCCTTTATTTATTGATAAAAACAAATATATATATATAAAAAACGTCAAAAAAATGAGAGAATATAAAAATAATTATGATCGTGAGTGATATCGGGTAAAAGTATATGCAATTACCTACATTTTCCGCCCAAGCACGTCACGATTGGATGAAAACGACATGAGATATCTGGATTCGAATTTTAGCTAAAAAATTGACTGAAACTCGAATTTCAGCTAAACTATTTAATCTTTCAGCTTGAAATTTGGAGAGCTATTTTGTGACCATAAACCCCAGCTTCAGTCCAAATTTCAGCCAATTCGGTTGAAATTTGCCAGAGTTAGCCCATTTTCAAGATTGGTCACATAAACACGTATATATATATCTATTAAGAGGAGGGGGGATGTCGGATCAACTTGAAATTTGAACTGGAGGCTCTATGGACTATGACAATAAAAGGGTTCTAGTTTGGTACCTTAATTTTTACTAGGACCAGAGTTACTAATTTTTTTTTGATATTCCACCCCTAAAAAAGGCCAAATTACCCCTTTTTCGCCAAAAAAAGGGGGATGCGGCGGGTTTGGACGGTAGAAATTTTGGACTCTTGTTTTACTCACCAAAACACAACTTTCCCACCGGGTCGCGTCAAATCTAAAAATTTTTCCCATCAAAATGCTTAGATTACTCCACTAACTAACTAAAAGTATTTTTGCCTTTCGAGTAATTAAAAATAGCTGTTTTGACTCTAATGTTTGCTTATCTGTGTATTATGCATATTTTTATCAGCTGGTGAAATATGGTATTGTGCAGATATCAAACAAAATTTCTGGCTCAAAAAAAGGCAAATCGTGTCATTTTTAATCTAGATTTTCGTGCCAGTTGCAAACAAACTTTTATTGATAAATGTATTTTAACTGTACCGTCTATATATGTCTATTTTACTTTTGCTTTATTAAGCAACGTATTAACAAATACGACACATTTCAGGTTATCCATGGACATGACACTAGAAATAATTCGAATGTGATTTTGCCAAAATCCAAAATATCTTTATTTAATAATAGCGCTGAATATCACGCACTAAAAATGTTCAATATGTTGCCTCTTTATATAAAAAATATGGAATTAAATAAATTTAAAAAAGAAATTAAGGCAACTTTGCTTACTCAATGTCTTTATAATATTGATGATTTTAGATTTTAATTATGTATTTTACCAACTTGTATTTGTTATTTATTTATTATTATGTATGTTGATTGAGATTTTGTGTTTTGACGTATCCACTTGTAAAGAGTAATTTGGATAATAAATACTAGTCTCCTATTCTATTCTTTTTAAGGAGGTTAAATATTTAATCTGTAAATTAAAAAAAATGTCTAATGTCGACTCAATAACAAGACAATAAATAATGACTTTATACAGAACATAAAATAACGGAGACTGTTGAACGACAGCTATATTAAAAACGTGACAATTTTCTGATTGCCAGAAAAAAATTATTTTTAAGTTTCCACACCAACACCAAATGTAGAATTGGCACGAGAACTCGGTTATCGTCGTTTTTCCTTAGGACAGCAATAAAGATGGCTTTAGTTTAATATCTTAACGACCATCGTTCAAGAGACACAAATGTACCTAACATACGCTTGATTTATGTCATTTGTATCGGCATTCGCTTTGGATATCGTCCACCGCATACAGAATTGCTCAAAAGAAGACAGTTCGATAGAAACAGCATAAAAACCGGCAATTCGCACGTAAAACTATTCCATTAAAAAAAAAGAAAAACTTTTTGACTACTTTGCCTACTCAGTTATAGATGACAGTGGCCACCGAGTGCAATGCGGAATTCATGAACAGCGTGTTGACTGCCTTACATTATACTTAAAGAATATCTCATGACAAGTGGTTCAGCACTATTTTTTCAAATAATAAATTCAAATACGATAAACACCTAAATTGTTGAAGAAAAATAGACGCTGATAGTGGAATTTTGTGTCACTTACGCGATTTACTTTCCTGATATTTTCCCGAGTCAGTACAGCAACAATTTGTGAGGCGCCAGTAACGATGTTTGCACATCAAACAATAAAAAAGTTATGAATATTCGCGTAGACTTAGAAATTAAATGTTCCACTGGATTATTTAACTTATTTAACAACCAAATATGTTTATTGTAAAAAGAGTTTGGTTGAAAACAGCCAGTGGTTGAAAATCGGCCCTTAATGCTTTAAATCAGGCACTAATAAAGCTTATTTAATTTTTGTGAAACATTTTGATGAACTCGATATACCTACAAAATGCATATATACCCATTACGTAATGTATGCATATGATATGATAGAATATTCCCGACCGATAAACATATTGCATACATTTTAGATACAGGCTATGAAAAGTCGGTTTTACAAATGAAAAACAGACCATTAAATTATTTATGATCGTTCTTTTTGTTTATCGCACTGCATGTGTCTTCTTTGCAATATCCCCTATAAAATAGCTGCTTTATATTATGCATGCATACAGGCATGTAAAGTGACTCATTACGCACTAGTCTTCGTATAAAAAAAAATTGGTTGTCTGTAAAGTCGGTTTACGGACGATAGTTTTACGTGATAACGTATTCCGTAATACATAACCTAAACCTCCCAAAATTTGGTTTCAATCCGCTTATCCTTGGTGTCGGAATGATAAGAAATGTCAAAAATGACGTTTGCAACTGTCAAAGTATTATGTTCTAATAATAATTAGTTATTCCAATACTTAACTTAGAAGGCGTTGCATTTCACAAAATACTAATGTCAAAAAATTGAATTAAACATTAGAAATGCAGCCGTTTTCATGTTAAGACAAGACAAACGTTATTTTCTAATTTCCATGTACGGCAAACAAAGACGACCGACCGCGTCGCGCCATGCATTAGACAACATTGCATTTATACAGCTATTTTTCTATATAAATTTGTATAAAAAAACTGTTTAGGCAAATTCTGTTATACGAAATCTATGTAAAATGTTCTCCTCTTTCGTTTAAGACTGGTTTCAAACCGATCTGATTTAAATTGAGCGAGAAATTAGCAAAAAGCACGCACAGGGTCAGGCGGAACGTTACGCGTTACGAACGTTAGGAACGTTAGGATTTAGGAACGTTACACTTTTTCGTGCATGCAGCCGGTGTTTTATCAATTTATAAGATTGGTGATTCATCAATTTATAAGACGTTATCACGTCAAAACAAAAAGACGTGATATAATCACTTCAATAGTAACGTTCTAAAAGGATCTATCAGCTACTATTGGAAATTTATGTAAGACAACAGCAGGCGTAGTAATTTTCATACACAACCTAATAGAAGTGAAATTTGTGTCACAAGTTTACTGTCAATAATGTGCTGAATATAGGGAAAAAGCAACTATTTTATAATAATAATACATATCTCCGGACAGAAATATCAATTTATACTGAATTTTTAGTCTTCAGTACCGAAAGATCGCAGGTTTTAAGATATGTAGATAAACAGATTGAGGACGCTTAACAGCTGAGCTCATCAGGGTCAATTACAGCCTTTTAACTCCTGAACTATTGCTACAATAACAAAATTTAATTTTAATTTTAAACAAGTAACAGACACATTTATACAGTTTTCAGTAAAAATATCAAGTCGTTCTTTCAAGAAAAATAGTAATTTTAATACCTTTTGATGACATTTTTTATTTTAATTTATTTTATTCACAGCAACAATACTGAGAAAACAGACAGCATTGATTCTCCGAAGATGGCATAAAGATTGCCGAAACGTCAGACAATAAAATGCAATAAAAACCTTCAGTATTTGCTTTGTTCATCGATCCTATGCCACCAGGATTCTTCCTTTTTAATCTTCCAACATTTGAACAGGATCATCATCTCTCTAAATTATTAGAGTTATCTTTCACAACAATAACAAAATGCTCAGTTGACATGTAGGTAAATTAAAAATCTAAATTTTTTAAACATACATATTTTTCAGTGATTAATTTTAGTAAAATATCATGTCTCGTGATCGAATTTGTAAACTATTTGATCAAGTGTAGTCTTCACGATTCAGTTCATTTAGTCGTAAACAAAATACATTCTTTAAATCTAAATTTAAAGTTGAAAGTCGTACAAAAAACTCAACATTAATTCTGTTAGTGAAACGGACATCGGATGTCAAATTTAGATCGTAGACGTATAAAAATACAGTATATTTTTGTGCTTCGCCGTCAATTCCAGAATGCTTTTTATTTTGTTGTACATGTGTCGGAATCGATTACACACTGTTATAGTGTATACAAGCTGGAGATTTATGTTAGAAGTGCAGGTTGCAATGACACATAGCCACGATAGACGTGCCTAGATAATGTCCATATATCATTCAAAAGTCCTTAATACCACTGCCGCGTTTACCATTCATAAATGTATTCCATATTCCATCGGATTTATTAATAAGATTGTCTACTAGCCGAGTTTAGGTTACAATAAATTACCTGTTTGGTTACGGTTAAAAATACGGCATTACATTAATATTATGCGGTATTACTTAGCCAGTGATTCTCAATTATGGTGCCGCAACATTCTAAAACCGATATTTGTGTAGGTACTCGATACCACGCCATTATTATATTATACTCTTAGTTTCGATTACTTGTTTAATGCAAATTTCAAGTAATACCTATGTCTCTCGTATTATTCTGGAAAGATTATATAACGTAAAGCATTAATTCTGAAACTTGTTTTTTTTTTTTGAAATGAATCTTTTAAAAAAAATTAAGTTGTCTTAAGGTAGTACGAGCACCAAGGCTTGATTTTTTTTTTATATGAAGTTGGACTAAGTCTAAACCAATTCTGAAAATTTTAGGGGGGTTGCCCGATTATTTAAATAAATAAATGACTTCAAAAGTAGGCATATTTAACATTGGCTTTATGGTAAACCGGTAGATGGATGATATGTTTTCATTGATTTCTCCAAAACTAGTCGGTGGAAATTAAAAAAAAAAACTATTTAAATTAAAGTCAAAACCTTAATAAATTATTGAAAACAAAAAAAAAACCGTTGTGCCGACTAATTAAAAAGATATTTAATTAAAAAGATTATATATCTTTTTAATTAGTCGGTTTCAACGGATTTTTTTTTTGTTTTCAATAATTTATTAAGGTTTTAACTTTATTTTAAATAGTTTTTTTTTAATTTCCACCGACTAGTTTTGGAGAAATCAATGAAAACATATCATCCAACTACGGAAATATTAAAAAAAATCAAGCTTTTTATTTATAGTTGCCTTGGTGCTCGTACTACCTTAAGGCCTATCTCACAGAGTGCCACATACTATGAGTAATATCGGTACTCGTTGAGTATTCCAGTGGTTCGATACCGATACTGGAACTTACTAGACGTCGATACTTCAAACCAATTTCTGATCTTATCATATTTAACACGATATGTACTATCACAATGTATTTTCAAAATAGGTTTGTCCAATTCTTTGCTTCTAAGTTAATACAGTGCGAGAACTTCAACCCTTCATAGCAAAATGCTTCATATTCACAGTAAGTATATTTTTCGTGACAAAGATATAAACTGCGTTTTACACAAATTATATTCAACGGAGCATCAAGGCTGTGGAAGATTATTTTAGGCCATCCGCACCAGAGACAACTTGAAAGCAGATATAGTCTTGGGTGGTGTTGGTGGTATCGGCAATGATCTGAGCGAAAGGGCATTCGCTCTCAAAATGAGACTTTAAAAAAACTAAAGCCATACGTTTTTGACGTGATAACGTCTTATAAATTGATGAAACACCGGCTGCATGCACGAAAAAGTGTAACGTTCCGAAAAGTGTCACGTTCCGCCTGACCCTGTGCGTGCAAGCGAGAGCGCAGTATAAGCGATAGAGAGTCGGTAAAAATATAGTTTGACAGCTACTAAAATTTAGGTTATGTATTATTAAATACGATATTCGAGCGGAATACGTTATCACGTAAAACTATCGGCCGTAAACCGACTTTACAGACAACCAATTTTTTATTTTAAATAATTCGACAACAAAATTAGCTTTAATATAAAAAAGCGTGAGGTTCTCTCTAGTTAAACTTTCATAATAGCTAGTAATGAAAAATTTATGACTATTAAGCACTTCACGTTTCTTTATATTAAAGCCATTTTTTTTGTTTCTAATTTGTAAGAGGAATTGCATTTTTCACAACCCTTTGAATAGTAGAGCGCATAATAATACAATGTTTTATTCACATTACACTGTGTAATCATTTATGAGTTGAGTACATGCGAAATGAACTAACTCTTCATTTAAAATTATAAAAGAGTTTCTAGTAATCTTTTCTGCATTACCGTAATTTATCTGTGCTATAAAGTCCTTTTGTGTATGAAAACGTTTTTTTTTAACTGACAGCTGGAAAGAAAAATGAATATGAAAAAAAAAAATATAAAAAAGGTGTTTGTCTAAAATAATAACAATAAAAATGTTATATTCATACTTTAGAGTTAAACAACAAAGAAAATACTGGAAATGGCAGAATATTTCTTTGAAACACAAATATGTATGCAGTAAATACAGCTTGCATTCGAAGAGATAAAAAAAATCTTTGACATTGATACAATAATAAAATATACCTCAGCAGCTACCGACAGTAAATCTCGAGTTGAACAAAAAACTTTTATTTCTATCTAGTAAGATACACGGACGTTGGACGCACTGTATAAAAAAAACGTTGACCGTATAAATATATTTATCATTGAGTATCATATAATATATTAATACGCTAAGGTTAAAGATGTTTGCCTCCCTTTTTAGAAAAAACCTCACAATTTCTCCACATAAATTATATATCATTTTACAGATAATTGCTTGCTCTACTGACATCGACAACTAAAAAATTTATTATTGGTTTTGTTTTTGTAAATTAATTAAAATACAGCAACGCTGAATAACGTCTGCCATCTGACGGCTTTAATTTTGAAACAACGTTAACACTTCGATCTGTCATCTGACCTTCATATTGTAATACAACAGACACAATACTGCATACTGCCATCTGACGGCTTTAATTAAGAAACAGCGATCAACGCTGAACAACGTCACAGCAATGCTGCATGATGCCATCTGACGGGTTAGCTCAACGCTTTTGCTACTTGCGCCTCTATATGACAATTTCAGTAAAATATTTCTTCGATCTGTCATCTGAGCTTCATATTGTAATACAACAAAAAAGAAGAACGTTATAAGCAGTGTGCAAAATTAGAAACGAATTGAATACCTGCAATCATATTTAAAAAATAATTTTGTAAAGTGATAATTATTATACTTATTTAGTGCGAATAATTCGCACAGGTCACACTAGTAAGTATTGTTTTATTTCGCCAATTAAATAAATTTTGATTTGACGATTAAGAAAGATGTAAAACTCGTTTTACAATATAACGACTGTTTTATTATATAAAAGAAGAATAATAGGAGACCGGAAAAGGACAAACAAATAAGCAGTTTTTTATCGTTTTAGTATTGATAGAAAACATTTTGAGTTCACGTCTGTTTAATATTTTAGGTATAAAACAAGATGTTTCTTTTTAGTTTCTCAAAAGAAACCTGGAACACACTATATAAATAACCGAATAGGATTGCATAGCATTAGATACGTGTATATATACTACACATAGTTCCAAACCTATAGTGTAAACGGGAATCCAGGACGACTTGACTAAGACCGCCGAGGATCATCCAGGATTAACGTCCGACAGGAACATCGGCTTAAAATGGCTGAAACATGTCTTTATTTTATTACACACACACTACACTCCTGAACGTCGTGCTTAGAGTATTATGTGAAATAATACGAATGGTCAAAGAAAATAAACAATATAAAATAAATCATTCTCAGATGTACATAAACAAGCACACCCGTTGAACATTTTGTACCTATATGTAGCACCTATTAATTCACAAAAAAATATTGTGCAAACTGCAAAGTGTAAACTGATAAAATGGAAAGTTTTCAAGGGTTTCAATATTGTTCACTTTCTTAATGAAAAATTACCAAATTTGGTCTGTAAATTTTTCAGTTCACTCAATATATTTTTTTTGTGTTCATCAAAACACTGCTAAAAACGTAAAGGCAAGGAGTTTGGCATAATTTCTACATTTCAGTTATTTCACACAGTTTTTACAAGGACTGGCCTCTTAATTTACATGTGTTTTTAGTGAGGTGTGTTCAAAAATATATATCAAATTTTTTAACATATTTTTTTCGGTAATACATTAATGAATTTTGTTAATATAAAAAATATTTTTAATAAAAAAATTGAACCGACTTCAAAATATGCACTAAAAAGTAAAAAATAATAATTATTGTTATTTTTGGGGTCGGTGTCACATCGGAATTCGAAAGTAGCAATTTAAATCTTACATGTCTCTAGTTCTCGGAATAATGGGTGTTTTTTTTAGAGGTATACAAGTTTAAAATGAAATAAAACACGTAAAAATAAGGTTGCTGGCCACGTTGTTGGCTTTGTTTAAAATATAATTTTATGCCATTAATGTTTAAATATGATTTCAGGCATATGGACGCCACGGCTGGCTTGAATGAAGCGCAATCGGGAAGTCCAATTTTCGATCACTTTATCGAGCATCTGGGGCCGTATATCGCCAATAGCGCGGCGAATGTTGACTTCCAAGTGATCCAACGTCTGTGGTTTATCGGCGTAGACTAGTGACTTCACGTATTCCCAAAGAAAGTAATCCATAGGTGTGAGATCAAAATTTTGCGTTGAAAAAGAGGATCAAGCTGAATATTGTTTTCGGCCCATTCACCGAACGTACGGCGCGCATAATGGTCACGCGGATTTAACTCTTGCACAAGCTGGATATTGTAAGCTCGTAAGCCAAGATCTTTTCGCAAAATTTTCCACAACGTGGATGGGCACAGTCCCAATTGCTGTGCACGACGGCGTATCGACTCATTCGGGTCCTCCTCAACACTACGCACCACAGCAGCAATGGCATCTTCTGTGCGCACTGCATGGCGTCTTTGTGGATGCGTATTATCAACTAGAGTATGCGTAGTTCGAAAACGATCCATGGTTTTCCGAATAACTTGCTCGGATGGACGATTATGTCGACCGTAAAATGGACGTAGCGCACGGTTAGTTTGGCAAACTGAACCATAATTTTCAAAATAAATTTGCACAATTTGCAAGCGTTGTACTGATGTAAGTCTATTCATGGTTAAATGGCAAAACATACTGACCACAAATCATCTGTCAACTGTCAAATTAACTGTCACTTGAAACGGTGTTGCCAATTTCAAAACCAAACCTCCAAAAAAAACACCCTTTAGATTTCATTTTGGCTGACACCGACTCCAAAAATAACAATAATTATTATTTTTTACTTTTTAGTGCATTTTTTGAAGTCGGTTCAATTTTTTTGTTAAAAATATTTTATTTTTCTCTTTTTAGTGTTAGATAAAGTATTGCAATGGGTAGACCAAGTATGCGTGCCTTTGAAATTTGAGAATTTCCCTCGATTTCTCCGGATTCCACCATCAGATCCTGACTTGGTTCCGATGGGACCACCTCTGAGGTGCACTCTTTCGAATAAAAAAAAAATTGAAAATCGGTCCATAATTGACGGAGAAATCGATGACCATACCTACATTAAAAAAATATACAGTCGAACATAGAACCTCCTCCTTTTTTGAAGTCGGTTAAAAATTAATATAAAAATAATAAATTTTGTTAACATTGATCTTGAACACAAAATCGTTTTCTATGCATGAAAAAAAATGCATAGCTATTAGCTACAATATCAACAAAACTCATGTAGGTACAGTGTAACCTCTTTATAACGTCCTTCGTTATAACGAAAAACTCCCTATAACGTAGAAAATTTTACAGTTTGGTTGGTTTACCTTAAAACCCATACATTAATACCCTCTTTATAGCGTAACAACCATTCTCTATTACGATGAAATATGTTCATATTTAGGCGTATTTAACAGTGTAATTGTTTTTATCCAACAAAATGAAGATGAAGAAGATCATCAACTATTTAACAAGCACTTGATGCCGCTAAACTTATCGAAACATTCCTATTGCTTAATGAAAGTGATTCCACCACATCCCAAGAGTCAAGACATGCATAATACTTAATAAAATACAAAACAAACATTGGCATAGCAAAAACGCCAAGCAAAGTTAACAGACTACATGGAATAAATTAATTAGGTGAAATTTGGTTACTTTTCTTTCTTCCCTCCATATAACGAAAACTCTTTATAACGAAAAAAAATGCTCGGTCCCTTGAGATTCGTTATAAAGAGGTTACACTGTATATATTACGTCTCAAACAAAATTTATTGTATTGGAGCGAAACTCTGCATGGAATTCGGCACCGTCAGGGCAAGGATGGTTCGTAATGCGTCTAAATTAAAATTTACTTTCCACAAACTCAAGAATTATCCGATACATAAACGGAGCTTGCAGTTGTGCAGTGAAAGTTTGAGTGAAAATTAATTTTCTGCTTTCAACATGTTTTGAATCGCTCCGTACACAAAATCTGACTTTCGTCGACGTTGTTTTCAAGCAGCCTGTTTAATAATAGTTTTTAAACGATGGCCATCGTAAGTTATCAACTGCACCCGTGTATTATAGTTTGTAGGTTATAGACGTCTCAATTAATATATCAATAAACGGGCTGGGACACAAGGACGGAGGCGGTGGTGGCGGCAGCAGCAGAGCTGTGTTGCGGTAACTTGCCTGGCAGTCAGCGGGCGATAGGAGAGCGGCCAGGTGAGCGTGACAGGCCAATGGTGCGCGTGTCTCAGGCGTGACGTGCATAATGTTATGTATACCGACTACCGGTCCAAGTGCCATGCTTACGAAGAACGCCTTATCTACACTATTTGTCAAAACTATAAAGTGCCCTCTATATCATTTTTTTTTAATCCTAACTGTAGTTCCAAAAATGTATGGCGAATTAATTTTTGTAATATCTTTAAAAATAAAATCAAGTCATGCTACGTTAAAATAGTTGGCAAAACCAAAAGTGCACATCCCGCAAGTTTTCCACTGTATGATAAAAAAATAACAATTAAAAAATATTTTTAATAAATTTAAAAATATTTAAAAATTTAAAGAATTAAATAATTAAAAATTGAAAAAATATTTTTTTTTAAGTTTGCAAAAATAAAAAATATAATATATAATTAATATCAAGTGGAATAAAATAAAACAAAATAAAAAGAAAAAAAAAGAAAAAAATCAATTATTTCGTAAGTAATCGAACCCAGGACCTTGCCCTTGGGGATCCAACGGCATAACCATTACGCCACGAAGCCTACTAAGTGAAGTGGTGTTATCACGGTATAGAAGTGTAGCACTTGTTTTATGGATTGCACTATATTTACACAGCAATTATTATATTGTTTTTTTAAAGTATTAGCTGTCAAAAATAATAAAATAAAACTGTTTATAAAAATTAAACTACTGAACACATTTTAGTGAATTTAAATAGGGTTCTGGTCTGATAGTAAACAAAGTGAATAAAATATAACCCAAGGCAATCCGACCAAAATTGCGATCTGTAGAGTCATGACGTACGTACATACGTACAGACCAACCGACAACTGCTGTTTGTGATTTTCAATTACAATTTTAATAGTATTAATGAACTCGAATTGATTTAACAATGGTTCTGTTTTATAGATTAGAATCTCCTCTTTTCAAAAAGCTTCAATTTGAATGGATTTCGTGTGAAATTAACTTAGATATAACGAAAGTCAGCTCTGACGCACAAAGCGATAATAAAGCACATACCGCTAGTTTAGCGGTATCTGCAATTTGGCAATTCTTCACGCTATCCATGCTATTTGTATTTGTTTCAATATAGATATGACGTTTTCCGTAAGCAGGGCAGTACTATAGGTGATCGTACAGTCAAGAGCAAAATAACACTGCGTTATTATAGCGGTTATTGGTCTATGAATCTATAATTATAATTTATGTAAATTTAACGGCAAAGAAAACGACATGTATAGTTAAACTATTTTACGAGTTTCAAACGTCTATAACGATGATAATTTTCTTAATGTGCAAATATATCTTAACTATTTCATGTGCCCCACACAATTCGTTTTACTGTCATTTGAATTCTACGCCGTTATGAAAAGTATACCATTATTAAATAAAAAACTCCGTTGTAGCATCTTTTCTTGTCCTTAAGACATTTTTAATACCTTCATATTTAGTACTTAAGGAGGTAGTCTGGTGTTCGGGTTTCGGAAAATTAAATTTATTTTTTTTTACATTTTTAGTAAGTATAATATATCGGAGAAGTAAAAACTTCGTTCTGTGCTAAATTCAAAAACTTGAGGCGACTGAATCTCAGAATTATAACTTAAAAAAAAAGAATTTTGAGGCAGACAAGAAATTGAAATCAAGCTCGAAATTCTGTGCCTAAGACGTCGAAAAAAAATGAATTTTGAGGCAGACAAGGAATTGAAATCCAACTTCGAAATTCTGTGCTTATAAAAGCTACAAGAGCAACAGCAAAAAAATGCAAAAACGGTGTTCGCATAACTCCTTTAGTTACCACTAAAAAAACGCCGTCTGTGCACTTTTTTTTGCTGTTGCTCTTGTAGCTTTTATAAGCACAGAATTTCGAAGTTGGATTTCAATTCCTTGTCTGCCTCAAAATTCATTTTTTTTCGACGTCTTAGGCACAGAATTTCGAGCTTGATTTCAATTTCTTGTCTGCCTCGAAATTCTTTTTTTTTAAGTTATAATTCTGAGATTCAGTCGCCTCAAGTTTTTCAATTTAGCACAGAACGAAGTTTTTACTTCTCCGAAGTTTTTTTTTTAAGATTTCACGTCTTTTTCCAAAGTGTGAGACATTATTTTTATTTTTTCTCCAAAAAATAAACATATGTGCATTTTTAGAATTAAGAGGCCACAGATTCCATGAAGGCCAATTTTGAAGGCATGAAAAAAATCAATGAACAAGGCCAACCAAAAATACAACATTTTTTTCATATCATTTGTAAAATACTTATTTTGCATTAAAAAAGAAGTTTCACTTTGAAAACTTTCCTCTTTTTAATTTTTGTTGCACTTTTTATGATGAATATGTTTTTTAATAAATTAAATTATTTAAATCTAACTTCAATCATATATTTTGTTATTTTTTAATAAAAAATTTGACGAAAGTGTATTTTTCAAAAAACAAGAAAAAAAAATTAAAAATTAAAAAAGAAATAAAGATATGTACCTATATGAGAAAAAAATTGAGAAAAAAATAAAAATAAAAAAAACAATTAAAAATATAAAAAAAAATTTAAAATTAAAAAAAAAATAAAAATAAAAAATATGATTATATATAAATATCAAGTGGAAATAAAATGGAGTAGAAAAAAAATTTTTTCCAATGATGCCGGCGGGAATCGAACCCGAGACCCTGTTATTAGTGTTATTACTGGTCTAACGTCGTAACCGTTAGTCCACGGGCATACTCGCAGTATAAGCTGTTATTGTGGTACAGAAGTAGATATGGGTGATACGAAAAATCGGTCCTATGAAAGTCACGTGGTCACAGAACTATAAAACTTGGAAACTGGTCTCATATACACGGCGTTATATGGGAGCTAGGCAAAATCAATGTATAAGAATACGTTAGAGATACGTCGGCATTTAGCACAGAAAAGAATCTCTAACGAGATTCTTCGATTGAGAAAATACTGTAAAAATTTTAGACCAAAATATTAAATATTTACAAAGCTATAGCATATAGTCGAGAGCAGCAACGGTCTTACGGTAAGACTCTTACCTGCTATTACCTCTCAATTGTTATCACGTAACTCTAATACTCTCGCAGAGTTTAGCAAAGAAATTAGCAGAAAACAATGCCTTTGAAGAAACGCAAGGTATAGCTGATTAGTGTAAATATTAGTGTAAATATTCATTTTTATTTTTTTGTAAGAAATCTGAAATCAAAACTTTAAACGCGTTTTTCTCAAAACTACGCTTTTGTATGTGGCGTGGGTGGTTGAAACAATTGTATACAACCGATTGCTTTCAATTTTGCACCGGGTATTCTACACAACAATAGCTCCGTCCGGTACTAGAATTACGTAATTATAAAAATTATTTCTATTTTTTTAACCGATTTTCAACGACAAAATCACGATTTTCGTTGTTTTTAAAAAAAAAACCCCGCCATATTGTTATTTATCAATAAAAATGTTTATATCTAGTACGGGATAAAACAATAACTAATTTAATTTTTATAATTCAGATGACTCCAAGTGACGTTATCACCCACGCTACTCACCTACCTCCATTTAAAATTATCTACTTTGGGTTAAAAAAACAATTATAAAATGGCGTAAAATTAAGCAAAACAAATGTTTTTTCTTAGTTTACAATGTCAGTAAAAACATGTAACAAAATTGAAATGATTATACATTCTTTTGTTATTAAAAAAAATTCTGAAATAAGGATTGAAAACGAGCCTGAACATAGGACTGCGTCCTTAATAAAATGGAAAATAGATCATTTAAACGGGTCTGTATGTCTGCCAGGCGGTTACAAAACTGTCGGAAGTTCAAGGCTACTCTTAATTGCCCCGCTTTTGAATCATTTCCCCTTTACCGTAACAGAAAATTTCTAACAGATCGCTTCAAAAAGAAGTTTCTCTTAAAAAATATTGAAGCACCTCCCCCCGTAAATAGAAACCTATGTCTGCCAGTGAGCTCTATTGGTTTAAAGGCAGGGGGTTCTTTGACCCGGTTTGTGAGTTCAGCTCGCTGCACGGAACGCGAGTCGGAGTGCACTTACGAGTCCAACACAACTGTAAACGGTAAATTGAGTGGACAGCTACTTATATGTCATCACTGCACAGTACCATGGTTAGCTTGCTATAATATGTACGTACGTAGTCGTAGAGATGCTGTTTTTAGAATAGTTCGCGAGCATGAAATTTGCAAAATACTGTAACAAAACTGCTGTAGTCCGTGGCGGATATTATTTATTTACAAGAATAATTGTTTAACCGAACGGTTAAACACACAAACAAAAGCGTATAACGTTAACAGAAACAGAACTAGTAGTTCTAAATTATAAAAGACTAAGTAACAGAGAATAAAGAGTCACTAAATTATGTACAAAGAAATATTTACAACACACAGGAACACAACACAAAGTTTATCAGCACACTTGTCTATTAAGGAGGTTGATCCGTTACAGCCCCATTCAAAAGTAAGTTGAATTCTAAATGGGAACTTTTCCATAATAATTTTTTACAAAAGGTTATAAGTCGATGATACCAATAATATATTATTGCCATGAAAACATAAATAAATATTTTTTTTTAATATTTATTAATTATTTCTAACTTTTAAATTTTTTGTACAAAGTTAGGTTAAAAAAAATAAATTGGCCATAGCGGAATAAGCATGGGTAAGGTGCCCCCGCACGGATTGGGTTAGTTTTTTTTTCATTTATAGCGATTGATAAATGAATAAGATTTGGAAAATTTCAGCCCTAAAAAATCAACCCCTGGGGAGTGAGAATTAATTTTCGAAAAATCATAAAAAAAATCATAACTTTTGAATAGCTGAACTGATTTTGATGAAAATTTAATATGATTTAGATATTACTACAGCGCATCTTAAAAAAAATTATCAGCTCGAAAAAAAATATATAACCTCAAAAAAAAATAATTTCAGTTTTTATTTTTTTTTTTTTAATTATTTGCAATTTTGGTACAATCACCAAAATTTTTGTAAACATTTCTGAAACTACTCTACGTAACGCATAATTTTTTCATAGCGAGATTCCGGGTGCGTCATGGTTAAAAAAATAAAAAAGTTTGAAAATTTTTTTTTTATATGTTATGATCATGGTACAATTATAACAATTTTTGACGTGATAACGTCTTATAAATTGATGAAACACCAGCTGCACGCACCAAAAAGTGTAACGTTCCGAAAAGTGTAACGTTCCGATTGATGAAACACCAGCTGCACGCACGAAAAAGTGTAACGTTCTGAAAAGTGTAACGTTCCGCCTGACCCTGTGCGTGCAAGCAAGAGCGCAGTAATGTATTATTAAATATGATATTCGAGCGGAATACGTTATCACGTAAAACTATCGTCCGTAAACCGACTTTACAGACAACCAATTTTTTTGTAGGTTCTGGAATCTTTTTAACATAACATATTATTTTTTTCGGAATTTAAAAACACTAAAATGACTAATAGCAGTTAATTCGCCTCTTTTACTTTTTTTTCCTTCAACTCATTCGTTGTTTCAGTTCTGTTCTTTTGACCTGAAGCGAATAAGAATAGAATAATCACTAGTATCAGAAAGAAGTAATAAGAAAGTTTTTGTACATAACGTTATCAGTTCATGCATGTTAAAAAGAAGCTATAAAAAAATATTTTCAAACATTTTTATTTTTTTGACCATGACGCACCCGGAAACTCGTTATGAAAAAATTATATGTTATGTTAAACAGATTCCCGAACCTACAAAAAAATTGTTGTAATTGTATCATGATCATAACCTATAAAAAAAAATATTTTCAAACTTTTTTATTTTTTTGACCATGACGCACCCTGAAACTCGTTATGAAAAAATTATATGTTACGTAGAGTAGTTTCATAAATTTGTACAAAAATTTTGGTGATTGTACCAAAATCGCAAATAATTAAAAAAAAAAATTAAAAACTTAAATTATTTTTTTTTTGAGGTTATATATTTTTTTTCGAGCTGATAATTTTTCTTATGATGCGCTGTAGTAATATCTAAATCATATTAAATTTTCATCGAAATCAGTTCAGCTATTCAAAAGTTATGATTTTTTTATGATTTTTCAAAAATTAATTCTCACTCCCCAGGGGTTGATTTTTTAGGGCTGAAATTTTCCAAATCTTATTCATTTATCAATCGCTATAAATGAAAAAAAAACTAACCCAATCCGTGCGGGGGCACCTTACCCATGCTTATTCCGCTATGGCCATGTAAATATCTGTATTTTACATATTTTTTTTACAGTAAATAATTAAAAAAAGAATTTAGAAGTACTTAATAAAAATTTAAATTAAATCATTAAAAAGTTGAAAATTCAGTTAAAACTGTCAAAAATAAAAGTCCATAATCGAAAAGTGCTAAGGTTTAATAATTTTTTTTATTGATTAAAAGTCTAGTAATTAAATTGGAAAAAATATTAAAATATGCGTAAGACATCGATGCTTTACACAGTTAGTTTTCGGAACTGCTGACATTATTTGGTTATTTGCAAAAAATTAAAATGTACCGTTTGTATGCTAGGTTGACATATTTTCCATAAGACTACATGTAAAAGTTTTTTTTAATTTTTAACTTTATAAATCTCCTAATGATTTTGGATTTTGTACAGAAAATTTTGTCATAAAAATACCTATTAAAAAAACTTTATTTCAGATTTTTTTCATTATCTTCGTAAAACGACTCAACCTCCTTAAGTATAAGTCATTTATTTAAAACCGGATTTATAATCGCACTCACCAGAGCTATAATTTATTTCTACAGTATAATTTATGTCGTAATAATTATGTCGTAATGCCATAGCACTGTATCACGAACAGCTCGAATACTGACTGACTGACTTGCTCACTCTGCTTCCTTATATAGTTTTTCGGTCCAATCTCTAGAATGTTCTCCACGCATCGAGTCCTTTACATGTGTGTGGGTCTCCAAGGTCGGGTGTTCGTTACCTGTTTTCATTGGGGGGGGGGGAATGCACAACATAATTCTTTAGAGTTCATAGTCATCCCAAATGGGGGGGGGGCGCAACAATACTTTTCATGTGTCGTTTATCTGGTATGTTTTATTGGGCGGTGTGTTTGCATCGCCATTTCTGAATGATCCATCCTAGAAACCTTTCAATATTATAATAATCTTTAAATATGTATAAGTTTGTTTTTTAACGCTCTTTAACACGTTGACCGCCACGCTTTATTTAAATTTTGGGTCTCCACCACCGTATTTTATAAAATACAGCTTAGTATCATCTTTCCAAGTCTAAATATGTTAGGGTTAGTTTCAGAAAAACATTTTCGGCGGGAAACGAGCATGCAAGTCCACCGCGCCGAGCTTTAAATGTTCCCATATAAATACACGCTCTGTATGGCACAACTGCAAAGCCACGAGTAGTTTAAACCTAGTCGTGCCAGTGGCACAATATTTGTGCCACGCGGCGTCTATAGCAAATTTACTCATGGCACATACGTCATGTCACATGGCAGTCTACGTGTTAACTTCATTTGTGTGCATGTTTCTATGTGTGTATTAATGGAATCTTTAAATTTAATTTTCACCCATTTTCAGACGTCTGAATAAATTGAAATTTTGAACACATATTAAGAACGCATTAATTAAAATTAGAGTTTAAAAAAACTGAAAAAAACACTCTTTTGTATAGCAATGTGGTATAAAAAGTAAGAAATAATTTTTAAATATAAAGACTTTGTTAGGAAGTCTGGGGAACAATTATTTCTAGAAAACTTGAATAAATGTTGACGGTAAGAAAATTTTGAGTTCAATAACTAGATACCTACTATATTTCTAGATGTATTAAGTATCTCGTGTGACCAGCGACCATGTCTCCTGTGAGCATCACAGGTGTGTCACATAAAGAGATACAGTCTGTGCACGTGACCGCCACGAACGTTTCACTTGCAGGATAATTTACATAATTTATCACCATAATGTCAGCTTCGATGACGCAGTCCCGTTAAAACGGAAAATGTGTTTGCTTTAAAGGACAGCTAAAAATAAACGCCAGTTGCATTTATGTCTTATTAAAAATGCAAAATTGGGTAGCGAATGAGCAGACTTCTTAACGAGAATTTATTAGCGATAAGCGATACTAGTGTTGTGTTTTTTTTTTTATCAATATTATGACTGCACATAAAAAGTAAAAACATAATCATTTTCATTGAAATTTTTAGCACTAAAGTAGAGACTACATATAAAAAATCATGAAAACTGTGCAACTAGATAATTTCTTTTAACATTATATTTTTTTTAATATCTTTAAAAACTACAGAGCTATTCAATAAATAAAATTATTGACCAAAATTGAAGAGTTCTAATCAGACGTTAATCAAAGATTTGACTACAGAGCTATGCTATACCTAAAAATTCAAATTTCATCAAATCAGGCTCGCTTTGCGGGTAATGACACGCAGCATTTTATAAGCCGCGATTTGCACGTACTCATACAAACAAATTATTGACTTTTGCTGATGATGTTTCAAATATGAAATTATTGTTAATAAAAAATGCACACACGAAATATGTGGAAATATTGTGCTAGTTTTTGATACAACAATATTTACAATTTTTGTATAACGGACAGTACGGACACTAAAGGTTTCAAGTTTCGTGGAAAAAAAATATTTTTTCGTTATTTATATGTTACCTACATTAATTAAAAACAAAATTGTATACAAACTCGTGCATTTTCCCACATTCAACACGCAAAATTTCAATGAAAAAAAAACGTTAAAAATATTTTGCGCATAAAACTTCTAATCTGGGGGCACGGCAGTGCCCCGCCAAGTCGAGCGCGAAGCAAACACTGCCGTACCATCCTTTACTGGAACCATTTCGCCGCACTTTCAGGCCCCTATTTGAGAACCTCTGGATAAGACCAGAACGCAGAAATTTTCGTCATCCAGTTAGCTATAATCACATACTTAAAATCCAAAATTTCAAGTCTGTAGGTCATTTAGTTCCGAAGTTAAGCGAAAGCAAAGTTTCGCATTTATGACACTCATTCACTCATGATCATCAAAATAGAACTAGTACTTCCCATAAACTCAGAGAGCTGAAATTTGGTACAGAGTTAGGGTTTAATGGCCACATAAAGGGAAAACTATAAAATCTAGGATAATCGAAGATTATGAAAATGTCCTCAGTTGAGAGAGAGAGAGTGCGGCAGAAATTCCAGAAAACCAGATATTTGTTTACTCAAATCAGCATTGTTTTGTATCATTAGTTACCATAGAGAACTATTCTCTGTCTGAATTGCACACTTTCAAGGTATACACACATATAAAGAAAAGAAAGATTTGTAATAATAAAAAAACTACTCCTAAAAAGAAAAAAACTGTGTCAAATAAGAAAATCTAATAAAATAAATCAATATGCCCACGTTTCTACAAAAAGAAGTGAAATCCCACCAAAAACATTCTGTAAAAAACTAGTCAAGTCTCGATGGAGCTGCTTGTTTATCTCTAAAAAGTAATGAAATCTAGACAAAGTCGTGCCAAGTCTAAGGTTCCTTACTGCGATTTCTTTATTATTATTGTTAATGTTGTGTGACTTGGCCGGTTCTTCTACCGGTTCTGGCGACAGATTGGTGCAATGGTGTCATGGAGCACCTGGTTTTGTACCCTTGTGTACCCTTCAACGGCCAAGTCACACAACATTTACTATAATAATAAAGAAATCGCAGTAAGGAACCTAAGACTTGGCACGACTTTGTCTAGATTTCATTACTTTTTAGAGATAAACAAGCAGCTCCATCGAGACTTGGCTAGTTTTTTACAGAATGTTTTTGGTGGGATAGAATTTATCAGATTCCGACATAACGTAGACATAATAGTTTCGTATATATTGCAAACATTTTTTAAAAGTTGTAGGTAAATAAGTAACTCCAAATATATAAAAAATATATGTTGTGAAATTGTATTCTTGTGCTTTTACATCATGTATGTAAATATACACGATATTACACAATATCGAAAATTTCCCTGTACCCCAGTTGATTGTGATAAGCAGCGAAGCAGCTCAGCGTAGCCGGCATACGGCGGCGGCGCGGTGGCGAAAGCTGTTCTTGGTAGCCGCCGGCAATGCAGTGTTCGCCGAACAGAATCAACCCCACACACATTACATAATCAACATACCTTGCGCGATAACACTGAGGCGGCGGATGTCTAGTATTCAACATGTCTCCCTATCCTGTCGCAGTGAATTCTCGAGTACCAGAACCACGCCAGCGCCCCCCACCCCCCTCGGTGAATTATATTTATGGATTTTGAGAAAGGTAAAAATATTACACCATGTTTGTTTGAGGGCGTTTGACAAGATAATGTTTTCTGATTGGTTTCTGCTCACAACAAGCAGGGATTCAAGCACGAAAAATATTCCCGGTTTCAAATTTTGTAATCCAACTTGTAACCAAGCACGCAAGCCCGCAGTGGCGTTATTTCCACATCATCGTAGCCAAGGGCGTAGATATTTTTTTTTGGGCGGGTAAAGCAAAGAAAAATCAATTTTTGACGTGATAACGTCTTATAAATTGATGAAACACCGGCTGCACACACGAAAAAGTGTAACGTTCCGCCTGACCCTGTGCGCGCAAGCGAGAGCGCAGTATAAGCGATAGAGAGGCACGATCGGCCCAAGCGTCGGCTTGTACGCATTTCTCTCTCTTCTCGCGTGACGTCAGAGAGTAGTGAGCGTTCAACATTTTTTTTCGGCTGTTCCAGCGAAAGCTACATCTGACAGATGACCTTTGTTTTATAAACCGTGGAAATTAAGACTTAAAATCAAGATATCTAATAAAAATGTCATAAATTATCGAATTTTTAAAGCAATTTTTCAGATAATACATCGTTATTTGTTCGTTTTTGCACGGATATTTTTTGTGTCATATAATTATTACCGATTCATCCAAGCCAAAGTTTAACTGAACGCACTCTCATACAATAGCGATAATGGCAATATGACGCTAATAATAATTAATAAATGTCATTTTATTTTGTTAAAAATAACTGATCGCCGTCATTATGGATAAAATATGATATTATTCACAACGAATGGAAATGTATTGATCAATTGATAGTTTGTACACAAACGCAGCTACATTTTGTATCAAAAACAAATCTTTGGAGATATCTGCATTTCATAACAGCAGATAAATTATACGGTTTGTTAACAAATATATAATATATATATACATTCTTTTAAATGTCTTTTATAATTGCTTAAAACTATGTATTTTGCTTTGGTTGATCAAATTATTAGTCGATAAAAATATAGTTTGACAGCTACTAAAATTTAGGTTATGTATTATTAAATATGATATTCGAGCGGAATACGTTATCACGTAAAACTATCGTCCGTAAACCGACTTTACAGACAACCAATTTTTTTTTAGTTTTATTAATATCATACAATATTACTCACGAAGGAAGATGTCAAGCAAAATATTAATTTCCAAACTAATTTTGCAAATTTTTTTTGAGGTATTCGTAATATTTCTAGTTTTATTAATGCGGTCCTGGGAGGGTAATTACCCCCTTAACCCCCCACCCGCATATCTACGCCCTTGCTCGTAGCCAACAACGATTCCAGCCGCAAAACCAGCCTCGTTTGCAGCGGCCTTTATATTGAAGCTGGACTTTTGCCCTAGTCACCTTGGACTATCGATGAATATTACATTTTATGGATACCAGACAACTTGAGTCGTTAGCGCGTATGCACTGAACTCTCAATACGGCCATACATTCATCTGATATGTCTCGTCAACACTGACAAACGTACTCCGTCTCATATTCGACGAGTATAGTATGTTTTAGCTTCACTGCTCGATGCATACTTCTTCAGGATGTTGTGTACCTTCCAGCATTTACCACTTTACTGTGTGCATCTGCAGTTTACATTAACAATATAATATGCATATTTGCTCTATACTCTACATAGGTAAAAGTCTATATATATTTCAACGAGTCCAATAAATTAGTTCTAAATAACTGTGATCTAATTGCTAATATTCTAGCATTCCACAATTACTTATTTATGTAGCATTGAAGACTGCAAGAGCTGCCACGATTACCGGGGCCTAGTACCAATTTATATTTTTAATTTATTATTTTGTCTCGTCGTAGAAAAATTTGTTTTTTTCTTATACTACAAAACAAAAATAATATTCAGTTTTTCAATAAATAATATAAAATTAATACATTAATCCGGATTGGACCTTCTTCAGAATTGATCTAAAAAATATAAAAATAATTAATATTTAAAATCTAATTCGCTTTTTATAGAATCTTTCAAAATTATTTATGAAAGATTTGAATATTCAGTCTTGTTTTGCTCAATTCTTGCTTTTACTTTGGAATGAGCGAGGATTTAAGAACGTATTAAAATGCAAACTAAAAACATTGTCCTTTTCTAGAGCAATATTTTTGAACTGCTTCTTTGGTTATCTAACAAAAAACTATACTGGCTTTTAATAGCCATCGTAAAGATCCCTCGGTTCTAAAGTCAAAAATTACTTTATCTAAACCACTTTCATTAATGTGTATTCCGGAAATTTTTAATGGCGATATTTTTTCTTTTCATATAACTTAAGATACATTTTTGCTGCACGTTCTATTAAGTGTCTCAAAAAAATCACACATTTAGAGCTTTCAAGCTATATGAAGAATGTGTTGAAATTTGTGTAACGCAATTTGATAAATTATAACAAATGATAATCAATTAATCAAATTACCTTAACCCTAGAGTTCACGGTAATACTAGTGCTTAATATATTTGTTTTTCACCGAATTATTATGTAGAGCCATAGTTGAGTACCTACATAATGTTTTCAATAACAATATTATTGTTATTTTAGTAATGTTATTACACATGTATCTTCAACTCTTATGTACTTGTTTGTGTGTATATGGGAGTATGTATTATCTCATGCAGAACTAATTTTAGTTAAGCGTATTTTGAAATGTGAAAATTAACGTAAGCTTAGAAATTTTCAATGTCCTACTGCGAAAAATATATTTCACTTTGAGCCTCCTTTGCGGGTCTACCTTAAGAACAAACTTAGCCGTGAATAAATCATTTTAAGCTATTGCATAGCTTCTATCGCGGGCTCTGAGCGCGGCGACCGAATCAAGAAATTCCGTAACGAAAAAAAACCTATTACCCATTCCGTAACGAAAAAAACCTAACACCCCCACTCCGACCGGCACAGCGGTGCGGCGTTGACAGCCGTATATCGTCTAACGTCGTTTCAGTTCGGCAGATTTCGGCACGGTGTTTATGTGCTCATAACTGCATAACTGCTCATAACTGATTCTATCTTTATTTGTGTATAAATTAATTTATATATTATAATACTGCTATAAAAAAAACCTAAATTATTTAGGTTATGTGCAGAGAAAGTATATATGATATTATATCTATATAAATGTACATCGCGCGAAATTCTATGATCAAACTCTTAATATCGTTCTTTTTGTTCAAATTTTTTGAATGAATAATTGTTTTGGTGTGTAATTTACACTATTTACACCTTATTATTTATACCTACCTATTTTCGTTTTATAGAGAAGAAAAACTTAAAGACCTAAAAAGAATATGCAATAGCTTTACCGCGGCAGTCCCCGAGTGCCACACGTATTTTTTTTATTTTAAATACTCGCTTTAAAAAACCGCGCACACGTGTCGAGCATAAAACTGCACGACCAGCACACAGCACGGAGCAACTTCAAGGTTTCAAAATCATTTAACCTAAAATTCTCGGACGATAATTTTATTAAAACGCGTCGTGCTGCCGAACAGCTTGTCGTATGAAATATATTTAAGCGAATCTTGACGACGATTCAAACTTCCCATCTCGCCAGCGAGCGCGTGGTACATTTATATAAACGAGAATTCTCATTTAATTTACATTTAACAGGAGGTGTGTTTGTGTGTGAGCCAACATCGACTGTTGGAACCTTGTCCCTTGGGCTTTTCGTCTCTCTACATCATGCTTCAGTTCCCTGTCCTGTTCCTGCTGTTCACTCACATCATCCTGCTGGCACCGTACACCGTCCTGCTGATATTGGTACACGCGCACCGAACTCATACGTCGTTGTTTCTGCTAGACAACCAATGTAATTCTTCCATCGCATTTTTAATATGAATTATTCATTTTACGAATTCAGTTATCGAATTAACGATAACTTGATGCATTACAAACATATAGTTGGCATCGTCAAAAAGATAGGTCGTCTGTTGTTTTTCCCCCCCTTAAAATTACACCGTCTCTAAATATTTTTTTACACCTCATCTTAAACTGTTATTGCTGCCTATTTAATATTCTTTGCAGTTGATAATAGCTTTTTTCATCGTATTAAAAAGAGGTACAACATTGCTGAAGAGACTTTCTGAACAAGCTTCAGCTGTACAGTAGGTACTAACCTCCGTTCATCAACTCCACAGGTTTGCGAGTGGGTGACTCCCAATCGTGCAACCCTTCACTTTCCCTCCCCATTCCAGCCGCGCGTTCCTTTTGTGCGAACTGGCACTACTGTGCAGGTACAACATGCTGAAAGTTGAGACAGGCAAATTGTCTTCTCTTTAAACATAAAGAGGGTCGGCTGTGTTTAATCGATTATTGTCTTTTATGCGCATTTAATCTTTCCGTACATATAATATTATTGTTATGTATTTTGTCGAAAAATTTAACTGAACGTATTTTATGCTAAATGTTTCATGTTGCATAACCTTCCTTCTTCAGCAAAAACTTAACTGTTTAGTTTTAAGCATAGCCACTTATGAAGTCTATGACATAATTAATGCATTCTGTAATAAACACGGCATTAGAATTTAAAAATAAATATAGTTTAAAAAAAATTAAAAAACACGCTTTATATCAAACCAAAAAGTAAAAAATATTTTTTTTAAATAAGCTTAAAACAATAATGAATAAAAAAATACAAGTATTATTGTGAAAAAAGCGTGGGGCGCTTTATTCCACATTTTCGTACATCGAGCGCCCCACGCTTTTTTTACAATAATACTTGTATTTTTTATTCATTATTGTTTTAAGCTTATTTTAAAAAAATTATTTTTTACTTTTTAGTTCGATATAAAACGTGTTTTTTAGTTTTTTTTGTAAACTATAATTATTTTCCACTTTTTAGTTCGATTTATTTTCAAAAATTTGCCGAAAAAAAAACATTTTTTTTTCGGCGTGGACGAGATTAGAACCCACGACCGGTGATTCCGAGAGTTGACGTCAGAGAAGACCCGTCCCTTAGACCGCACGGCTAGCCAGTGTACTTACAGTGCTGGCATATTATACCACTATATAAACCACTTGCTGTAGTCCAAACGAGATTACAAACATACATACTTACATACATACATAAGGTTCGTTCAAAGCAGCCAGCGAACGGTTTCGAAACCGTTACCCGCATGCGCATTAGCTAAAACGTGTTCTAAAATCGTTACTAACAGCTTCGGTTTACCTAGTGCGCATGCGGGTGACGGTTTTGGAACCGTTCGCTGGCTGCTTGGAACAAACTTATACAAACTTACAAGTGAAACTAATATAAAGCGTGTAAAAAGGGGGTATTCATCCTTATGTGTTGTCCCTTAACCATTTCAATCCATCTATGAAAGTCTCTCTCATTTGTGTTGATCCTGAATTTATGAGACTATTGCTATCCTTGACCCTACTTCTAGTTCCATCAATCCATCCATCATTGTGTCGTCGTTATACATGTTATCAAATTTTTGAAAGTATTAATAAATTGGCACATGGGTAAAACCCTGAAGCTATTGATGGCGAAAAAAAAAACTGTTTAGTTTTTGCTGAGGACAAGAGTAGTTAAAAATTTACAGCTATGTTGTTGATTTTATAGTTTCCAGCCTCGTTGCTTTCTTGGAACAATAATCGTAATTAGAATAGTTCATAAAAAGCGACTATACATGTTAAGCTTATTTTTTAGGTTTGTAATTTATTTCGACAAGCCGCGAACCATAAGGTGCCGCTATCAGTATAACGACCAATAGTATGTATTATATAATATGTAGCGAGTGTAGAAGCGTGTCTCTTATCAGCAGATTCCACATTTCAGCAAATGGCTGACCGGCGGCAGGATTATCCTTCTACATCAGGAAATTGTAGCGATTTGTATTCAAATTCAATGTCTTCATTTCATACGCTGGCTAAACTATGTAGGTACTCGCTGTACTTCATTCCCGCTGTACACTTAGCTACTATTTTATACAGTATGTCCGATACAACCAATATGCATTGTCTTCATTTTATTATTTATTTCGATAACTAAGTTTTTGTATATTTTATATTCCTCAAAAAATGAAAACGGCAATAAGGGCCTAATTAAAAATAAAATATTAACGGAAGTATGTAAGGGGAAATGAACTCTGCGCAGTCGTCAAGCACAGTCAGCTATCGTCAACAATTTTTGTACACAATAACTAGGCAATTTAGGTACATGGCGTTTGATCGTGTATTCGAGAAATTAATATAGGTATACTAAAAATGCACTTGTCTTTTTCAGTTTGCACGAGATGTGCAATTTAAGAGCACCGAGAACAATATATTTGCTTACGGGCCTTACGGCTTTTTAACCGCTGCGGAAACATAATTTCCGTTAGTCTACTGGAGACGCGTATTACCTATATCAAATTATAAAGACCAAAAAATTATTCAATCATTTTTTTCTTTTTTTTGTTAACAAAAGAAAGACATCTTTTAGAAAGTTACAAGAGTTAACGATTATTTCTCGTCTAGACAAGACAGATTAGTAATACTTGAATATAATATTCAGTTGATAAAATCGAACACCCTATATATTAATAAGCATGTGTATATATAAGCTGCTTAGTGATAAGTGTATTTAATAACTTCTTCTTCCATTCCGCACTCTGGTGAATCAGATTCATTGTAGGTAACCGAAATAATCTGTCCATTAAACTCACTGTTCTACTCTCTTCATTAATGTTTCTCCTTAACTGTCGTCAATTCATTGTTATCTAGTCCTGGAATTATTACGTAATACATAGTTACGTAATACATGTTACATCATTTTGCTTACTGTAAATGCTTTGCATATTCTTAAAACTATTTTTCTTTGAAACTATCTATACGTGTATTAAAAATCGTTTTTTTTACACGTTTTATATTACTTAGTTTCACTTGTAAGTTTGTATGTATGTATGTTTGTAATCTCGTTTGGACTACAGCAAGTGGTTTATTACTGTTAGTATGTTATGCCACTACTGTAAGAGCAATCGATGACCGAGCGGTCTAAGGCGCTAGTCTTCGCTGACGTCAACTCTCGGATTCACCGGTCGTGGATTCTAATCCCGTCCACGCTAAATAAAAAAATTGTTATTTTTCGGCAAATTTTTGACAATAAATCGAACTAAAAAGTGGAAAATAAATATAGTTAAAAAAAAACTAAAAAACACGCTTTATATCGAACTAAAAAGTAAAAAATATTTTTTTTAAAATAAGCTTAAAACAATAATAAATAAATATACTAGTATTATTGTAAAAAAAGCGTGGGGCGCTCGATGTACGACAATGTGAAACAAAGAACCCCACGCTTTTTTCACAATAATACTAGTATTTTTTATTCATTATTGTTTTAAACTTATTTAAAAAAAAATATTTTTTACTTTTTAGTTCGATATAAAGCGTGTTTTTTATTTTTTTTAAAACTATATTTATTATTCTTGCTGGTGCGTATTTTTTTTCAAAATTTAGCTTGCGATATTTTTGAAATGTAATATTTAAATTAAAGATGCAAAAGTGTAATAATTATTAACTGAAAATGCATTGCGAGAAGACTATGTCACAGTAAAAAAAGGAAAAAACAAGCAAATGTTAGAATGTAAACTTTTTTTGTTAAAATTGACTGAGCGTAATAAACAATAAAAGAAAAGAAAGGCGTCAGCTATGTTTACAAGTAGGGACAGTACTGTCCGTCAATCTGTGCCAACAATAAAATAAGTACTAAAACTTACAGTGCAAGAAAGGTTTACCGGCTCCTCTGTCTCTTAAATCACCGGACTTTTTATACGTACCTACATTTTGCATTTGTTAAAATATACAAAACGTATTCTTATTTGCATATTGGCAGGGAATATTCAGTTTTTTTCAATAGCCAATATAAGGTATTATTTTCTAAATCCGATAGAGATATAATTTCAAAATTACTTTAAAAAAAATTGTAAACTCGCGGAGATGTTTTTAAATCATTTGGCAATTATTTTAGTGATAACTGATAACAGAACCCTGGCAGCTGATTAAAATATAGGACAGGAAAATTTTATTAACGGGTTCGATAGAGACGATTTCAATATCTACTCGATATAATCTTATACTGAAGTGTGATATACTTTTAAAGAGCACACACACGGTACCTGCATGTACCAGCTAGTGATGTGCCCGATCGTTAAAAATGTATATCCGCGGATACGGATCTGAATACGGATTTTTGGTTTCAAGATCCGCGGATACGGATACGGATCGTAACTTACTTAGAATACGTGGCGGTGAATATTGCACATCGACCTTTGGAAAGAGACTATCTGTTATGGGAAAAAGTTATTGATCTCTTTAAGAGTTAACTCTCATAACAGATTGTCTCTTTCCAAAGATCGATGTGCAATATCTCATTAAAAAGATAGTTGATTTAGTACCCGTTGAGTTATGTACTATTAGTAGTATGGTATGGTAAATGTTTGCAATATAAAGGTACCAAATACGATTTAAAAAATAAAAAATAATCTGAATGGAATTTAACAGGCTTTCATTATTACTTAATCACCTATATATATATAAAATTTCATATGTGAATTGAAAATTAATAAGGTAAAAGTTCCGTAAAAGATCCGCAAAAAAACTAACGGATACGGATCTTTCTTCTCCTTCGGATATACGCGGATACGGATACGGATATCCGGCACTTCACTAGTACCAGCACCAAAATACAAGCTATATAACATGGATACCTTTTGCGGTTCGTGCAGGTGTAGTATGCGCGGTCCTTATAAACAAAACTAACTTATTTTTAATTTTGTTTTTCAGGATAATCATCGCCAGGAATGTGAAGTATTGTTTAAACACTTCTTCGTCTGAGCTCGGTGAGTTGATTTTTGTTCATTTATAAATTTTTATTTTATTTTATCTATCTTTGATGAAAAAGATTCATTTATACGTGATTGTGTTCAATCTTTAAATACCTGTTGGGTTTATTTAAAATGTTAGAAACGTTTTCAACATTTTGACAGATGAACATTCCTTTGCGATAACAACAAAATATATTATTGCGTTTGTCTCTTTTATATAAAATCGGCTTTTCCGAAAGCAAAGAAATAAATTAAGAGATTGTGAAAATCACGGGAAATCTTTGATATTTTCTTCAGAAGTTTCAATCAGAGACACATGTTTTTCACACACTTTATACATGTATATACGGCCTACGCTCATATAAATGTATGTGAACACATACGTATATCTACCTACACAGTATGTGTTACAGACATATCGAAATCTAGCAAGTATCAGAGACCTCGTCCCCTTTTTTCCTTGAATCGGCCGCTGACAACTTCTCCGAGCATTACAATGTTTTTCACTTTCCTCTCAATTTATTTTTTTTCATCAAGCTGTGTTGTATGTAGTACGTCGGGAAATCAAGTTTCTCTCGTGTCTCGCGCAAAAAGCAATGGAAGGAATTGACTTAGGAAATGTATGTGTATAACTTTGTGTACAGTAAAAGACGAGTGGTTTCCTAGTCCACTGTTTTACATCCTGTTTTTAGAACTTGGCAGCATCTGTTCGTTGGCATTGTTAACTTAAATCTCATTTTTAAGTACTTACAACGGTGGCGACGCATCAACATTTTGACGTGATAACGTCTTATAAATTGATGAAACACCAATCTTATAAATTGATCCGGCTGCATGTACGAAAAAGTGTCACGTTCCGGAAATGTGTCACTTTCCGCCTGACCCTGTGCGTGCAAGCGAGAGCGCAGTATAAGCGTTAGAGAAGCACGATCGGGCCCAAGTTTGACAGCTACAAAAATTTAATTATTAAAGATCACAAGACACAAACTTCCAATTGACTTCCACAGTTCGCTCGTATATATACTTACAGGGAGTGAAAAATCCACACCACCCGACCGTCCGTTTATTAAAACTGCGTGTATTTAGAAAACGGTTCATAATATTTAAAAACCGTTTCTACAGTTGGTTAGAACTCTAATTTTACTATTTAAATATGTAAAAAGAAATGTTTGGAAACGTATACGTATAATGTGAAAAATAAAAAAAAATATTTTTCAACACTTTACGAGTATGGTTCAATGTTTCTTTATGACGTTATCACGTAAAACTATCGTCCGTAAACCGACTTTACAGACAACCAATTTTTTTTAATGGGTACTCTGCACGGTCAACCGGTCGTACCTCCAAAAAAATGAAGGGGCGACGTTCCCGAAACTTTTTCTACAATTAATTTAATAGTATAGGAACGCAGACAGAGAAGCATTCATTTTAGCACGTTTTTATTCTCTTTCTTGTCTGGTCGGTACAAATTTTGAAATTGATGTTAAACCAGAGTTCCGTTACCCGATTGAGTTCCGCATGACAATACAATATTATGATTGACCGGCCCGGCTGCGTCCGGGTGCGAATAGAACTTTTAAATTTTTACCCTCTTCCAGTTATGATCGGTTAAGTTGAAATTTTGCACACATGTGTAGATCCGACTTGTTTTTTAGCTTTATAATTTATATATTTTTTTATATAAAAACAAACACGTTTTAATGAGGTAAACACAGTTTGACAACAAAATGAGCTTCAAAATAAAAAAAACGTGGGCTGCTCTCTGCTTAAATTTTAATAATGGCTCAACTTTAGCTAATTTTGTTGTCAATTTATTTTGTATTATTTAGTTTACAAAATCGTGTTTTAGTTTTTTTTAAAGTATATTTTTTTAGATATTAGATTTTACGATAATGATATTATTATATCTGAAGTAGAAGATACAAACAAATTTTAATTGAATCATATTATTTTGTTTTCCCCAACATGAAAGATTGTGTACAAATAGAGACAGTATCTTTCCGGTAATAAAAATAAAACTTTTATAAAGTTTCTCTCGAGTTAAAAAGGAAATTTTCAAGTTTCGCGTCCGTTCACAGAATATTTCTCATGTAATATTTTCCAATATATTAACTTTAATGATGCATTTCTTGAAAGTAAAACGGCCGACGTAAGTCTGACCGCAAGTATTGGTAAAGCGATGATAGTGATACATAGTGCGAAGTGTATGTAGAGGCATTTGATCAGATAGTCCGGTAGACAGATGACCGGAGTGTGTTCCAAACACATCGTTCGTGTGAGAGAGGATTTTGGAGGGCGGATCGGCAGTCGATTGCCTGCATGCCGTGGGGGCGCGTTCAGACTGTACAAAACACTCTTCCGACCAAACAAGTGTTAATAAGTAACGTCACTAAAATTAATACCGTCACATATCGGAATGGACTTTGGTTTTTACACGCTTTATTTTAACTTCACTTGTAAGTTTGTATGTAATATGTATGTATGTTTGTTTGTAACTTGCGTTTGGACTAAGCAAGTGGTTAATTACTGTTAGTATGTTATGCCACTATTGTAAGAGCAATCGTTGACCAAGCGGTCTAAGGCGCGGGTCTTCGCTGACGTCAACTCCCGGATTTACCGGTCGTGGGTTCTAATCTCGTCCACGCCGAAATAAAATTTTTTTTTTCGGTAAATTTTTTGGACAATAAATCGAACTAAAAAGTGGAAAATAGATATAGTTTAAAAAAACTAAAAAACACGCTTTATGTCAAACTAAAAAGTGAAAAATAAATATACTTAGGTTAAAGAAAACTAAAAAACACGCTTTATATCGAACTAAAAAATAAAAAATATTTTTTTTAAATAAGCTTTAAAACAGCTTAAAATACTAGTATTATTGTGAAAAAAGCGTGGGGCGCTTTGTTCCACATTTTCGTACATCGAGCGCCCCACGCTTTTTTCACAATAATACTAGTATTTTTTATTCATTATTGTTTTAGGCTTATTTAAAAAAAAATATTTTTTACTTTTTAGTTCGATATAAAGCGTGTTTTTTAGTTTTTTTTAAAACTATATTTATTTAATACTGTTGTATGATAATAAAAGACGTAACAAAAAACGTGATTTCAAATCTATGGAAGACATTTTTTAACGTTAAGCTGGGCTTATGAGCACGCACAATTTTAATTGCTTTCTTGGATTTCAAACGAAATTTCGTCGTGTCTGGGATTAGCTAAGGGTTGAGAATAAATTATTATCAAAACTTATTTTTAAATTGAATTTAACCTTTATATTACTGATAGGATTTTCTGTTATGAAATTACTACTAATTTATATATAGGTACGCAAAAAAATATTTGTCGGACCGACAGATCCTGACTTTCATATTTCCAAAAATGGTTCCAAACAGTTCAGGAGGCTATGAAACGACGAGAAATTTTGGTCCGATCCCTAGATCCCGCCATTCGACCGATGCCAGTAGTGTAAGTGCCCTATAGTATGTATAGATGCGGTATACTGCATAAATCGACTTACTAGACCGCGCAAAAAACGTCACATTTCCTCGTAACGCCAACTCACCGAGCAGCTCTTTCGCAAAATTCACAAAACGCGCTTAAAAAAGTGTTACTTCTCGTTTCTAAATTCCCGGTTTTTTTTAGTGTGAACCCAACTACAGTAACTGTTGGGTATATAATATGTAGTGGAGTTAAAGCTGTTGTCCAGCCTCCAAGGTAATGAAATAGCAGAGTTCTCGACCTTCGAGCGATGTTATCGCCGTCCTGCCAGAGCTCTGCTGATCGTCGTTCAGGCGGTGGCAGGCTGCGTTCAATCGGCCAAACGTTTCTATACACGTTCACACATTCACAGTGGCTCGGATAGGTCGACTGATGAGCAGCAGGAATATGAACTGTTGTCGCAGGATGAGAAATGCCTTACGGCGTGTCAAAAACAAAACGTCGCGTCGCGTCAGTACAAAGATTATGACTGACGCAAAAAATATATTCGCATGGTTAAATCGGCCAACACATTTTTTCGTAATATCATTACTCATGCAGAGATAATTTTTGCAATAAAATAGCAGTTTTTCACTTAATATTCAGCACATTTTTGACAATTCGATTGTGATAGTAGTGAGTCGTAATGTTTGGCGTTAATTACGTCATTATTTGAAAGTATCTAAAACAGTGGTTTCCAAACTTGATGTTACTATGCCTCCCTTAAAAATATTTAATCATTTGGCGCCCCCTAAAGATTTCATAAAATAAAAACACAAATATTTTTACTCATAAAATTTATTCATACAAACTAATGGAAAACGATATTTTATTATTCAAATCTTTGATTAACGTCTGAATTGAACTCTTCATGTAAATAAAATAGTCGACCAATTTTTCTCAGACCATACGATATATTGACAAAAAATAATAAAAAAACAAATCAATATAACACAAGATGACGTTTCGAACCGGATCGAAACGTCATCTTGTGTTATATTGATTTGTTTTTTTATTATTTTTTGTCAATATATCGTATTGTCTAGAAAAATTGGTCGACAATTTTATTTACCTGAAAATATTTTATTATTGTTTTTAATGAGATGGATGTGCTTGTCTATTAGCACAAAGTTTATCAAATCTTGGTGTTTTTGACGATATAGCTACTCGTAGCTCTTTTTCTACAACTAAACGAGCTCGATATTTGGATTTCATTGCAGCCAAAGCAGAAAATCCTTCATTTATTCTCTCATTTTTCACATAGAAAACTTTAGCAGTAATTTGGAAAATTGTTCACTGTGACTAATTTTCGCGGCTCCCTTTAGACTACTCCGCGCCTCCCTAGGGAGGCGCGCCTCCCAGTTTGGAAAACGCTGATCTAAAACGTAATGAATTATATTATCGACGAGTAGGTTATATTGATTCTTGTGTGCAGTTTTAAGTGCTAGATAAAAAAAATCTCAAGGCAGTGGTTAGACGGAGCTCATTCCAACGATTTAATAAAAATTTACAGTTTATTAAATTTAATAAAGTTTTTTATATTGTATAATTCCGTGGTTTTCATTGCAAAACAAGAACAGCGCGTTGATACGCAACAATTCAGTGAGTGCATTTCATTGTCAAAACAATTACAGCTGGGACCGGACAATACTCCCACGGCTCCGTTCCGACGCAACAGTGAAGCCAAGTGTAGAGTATAGAGGTGCGAGGACGCTGCCGCCGGTCATTTCCTGAACATATTGACCGACGCTCAATATATAATGGTGCTATTAGATTCAGCGTTCCGATTTATATCGTCCTGAACTGTAGAAGTGGAAATACTAAATGCAACGAAATTATTTGGCAATTATTTATAGTAGTAGCTTATTTATCTCGTACGTGAATTTAGTTCATTATGCTAGAATCAAAAAAGCATCCCAAACGTTCGGAAGTTTAAATCGTATTTGGCATTCAAACATGATTTTCGAAAAAACGAAGTTACGTATTTTTAACTCGAATATAAAGTCGGTTCTTCTATATGGATCTGAAACCTGGAAAGCCATAACAACTAAACTGCAAATCTTCATAAATAAATGCCTCAGAACAATCCTCAAGGTGAAATGGTATGAACACGTCTCGAACAACGAACTTTGGAAACGTGCATGTCTTGAACAAATCTATATAACTATAAAACGTAAGAAATGGAATTGGATAGGACACAGAAAGACAAATGACGACATAGCGAAGAGAGCCTTGGATTGGAACCCACAGGGATACCGAAAAAGTGGAAGACCAAAAATGTCTTGAAAAAGAACTGTTCGTGAAGAAGTTATGGAATAAGAAACTACCTGGCTTCAAGTCAAAAATATGGCAAAAGATAGGACTAGATTTAAAACTTTCCTATGCTTTACTTAGGAATTAAAGGAATTTATTATTATGTTACGAGCCTTGACATTATGTTACAAGAGCGTCAGCGAGTTTAACAGGAACATAAGTCGAGTATTGCGTAAAAAATACATACCACATTTTTTGCTCCTATAAAATAGTTATTATTCCATCAGAAAGTCCGCTGCAGCATATGTCTATCTTTAATAGGCAATCTACAAATCCGGGCATGCTAATAAAGATATATTGCTTTTTAGTGTGCCAGATTTTAGTTGTACTGAATTTACGGGAAAGTTTTGCGATTAGTTACAGACTCTATAACTATGCCAAGCCGATAAATTAGGCCTAGTTTATATCAGAGGCGTTGAACGCCTCTCATATAAACTAGGCCTTAGTTAAAACAGATGAATATTTGAAAATAATTTACGCATAGAGTACTCGGCGTTTGAAATGGATTTGTCAGAACGTTTCAACAGAATAACACATCCGTGAATTATCTAGCTCTAAAGTGGCACTATTAGATTCGATCGTCCGATATATGTCCAAACGTCGCAGCCACGTCGTCGAGAGGTCCGGTTTGTCGATATATTCTCGACTGGTTCACATATGTCCTTTGTTTGCAATCAACAATCTTATTATCAAGCTGCGTATAGGTACCTATATCTGAAGATACGAGTTCTTAGCCGACCTTTCAATTCATTGATTGGATTGATAAACCATTTCGCAAACGAAGTATTCACTACGTTTAGGAAGATTGTTCAAATTTGACCTCGTCGCAAAAATACCTATTTAAAGGAAATGTTTTAAATTCAGAGAAAACTAAATGTTGCTTTTAGAAAGTGCTAAGTTAAATGGTAGATGTCATGGTATGATAAATAATGGTATTTTACTATTTATTTCTATATGTATATGTATTTTACTGTGACAAATTATACCGCAATGTGATTATAAATGAATAAATATGATTATTATTTAACTAATATAAAAAAAAAACAACAATGTTTATAACCGTCGTCACAAGCAATATCTTCGGAAAGAAATCGCATTCTTTTACTGTCTAATTTTATATTATTTGTTTAGTGTACATACTTTATATGACGTCGTGTTCTATATGTACACCAATAAATATAACAAAAGTATTTTACTATTAATAAATAACGTACGTATATTAAATAAAAAGTTGTAAGAGAGAATAAAATTTCGTTAATTTTATAACCGTTTTCAAAATATAAAAATTGTACTGCTTTAAACTTTTTTTTGACAATTTGTACGGAGAGAGTCCTTTGAAATAGAACCGATTTTGCGATTACTTCTCGAGATGCAATCGTCCTGTACACGTATGGAAAATTTAAATAAAATCGATTTAGTGGTGTAGGATCATGAACAGACAAGCCGATATTTTTAAAAATCAACTCCGAACTCAAAATCAAATTTTTGCACAATCGCAAGATTTCCCTAATATACTCTGTATAGTGTATATGTTACGGTCAATGTCCGGAATCCGGACAATGTCGACAATGCCCGGGCATCAATAATTGTAATAGAAAGCTGAAAAATATATTCTTCAATAGTTGATATCAGTGAAAAAAATTCCATAAAGGGTTAATATGATAACTTATTATGATAAAGATACAATCAAATGTCAGCGTTTCATGTTTATAAAAAATCTATTTTTTGAACCTTGTCCGATTTCGGACATTGACCGGTCAATGTCGACATTGCCCGGGCATTGTCGACATTGCCCGGATTCCGGACATTAACCGTAACATATATATATTATAAAACATAAAAATCACCAGACTCGCGTTGTATTAAGTATGTAGGTATTTTTTTTTCTTCTTCAGTTAGGGGCAATGAAACTCAATAGATGTATAGACTATTCTATTGTACATGTCTAGAGTAATGTGAATATTTCAAAAAAGCATCAGACAGTGTAGATACGACTTTTTCCCCTGGACGACATGTATGTGAAAAGAACACTTGAATCGAATAAAATAATGTAAAGATACGTCTGTGCAATTTTACAACATTCTGAAAACTTTAGGTTTTCTCTTTATTTTATCTAAACTTTAATAAAATGGAACATCTCAGTGCATTATCTCACAAAATCGATTTAATTTACTTTAAAAAGTTAAGAATCTTTTTCCAGTTTTCAGTAATACGTCACAAACTTAAGTATGTATCGGGCCGTGTATTTCAAATCATCGAGGAAAGAATGAAATATTGTCAAATTATTTCTTAATAAAAACCTGTGTACACTGACCACTTACGGTTCTCGAAAATAGTTGTCAGTGTTCGGAGAATGTGTATAAAGGCCACTGCACACGCTGCTAGATTCCTACTAGTTTTCTAGCGCTGGTTTTCTTGATTGTTGTTAAGTGCTCGCTTCACACGAGACTATTTTTTAAGAGTGTTTTGTGGATAGATCTGGTGCGCGCGCAGTGACAGTTCGAATATAGACATTAAAAACCCAACGTTAAACGCTCAATCAGTTCGAAAGTTTCACTTCTGCAGTATGTAGTGTAAAATAACCAGTCTCTTTTTATTTTTCTAACTTGATTGAAAAATCTGCCGAAAATTAATAGTAACATTTTTTTTGTATCTATGACCGATGGCCTATTCCGTTTAATAGTATAAAAATATAAAAAGTCAGGTCGCAATGCCAAATCCTGGCGACAATATAGTGTATGTGGTATTATAGACATTATGTGGTTTTATTATGTGAACTAAGACTTTGGTTGCGGATGGTCGAAATCAATTCAACGTATTTGTTTTTCTATATGTGTTATTTAAGAGTATTCGTCCCTGCAAATACCCCCTGCACCCTTCATCTCAAATCTTTTCCCCTCGCCTAAAAACGGTTCGCGCTCTCCCGACGCTATTTTTGAAGCTAGAGGGTTCTGGTAAACGCCAAATGAAAGACAAAGAATCAGACTACAGATTCTTCAGGCGAATTTTTTGAAAAAAAGTTTCGTCTACGTGTGAAATATTACGTAACTTATTATTTTTTTCAAAAGGTTATAAGTTTTTTCAGGATTTTTTTTTTCAAAAAATTCACCTGAAGGATCTGTAGTTTGATTCTTTGTCTTTCATTTGGCGTTTACCAGAACACTCTAGCTTTAAAAATAGCGTCGGGAGAGCGCGAACCGTTTTTAGGCGAGGGGAAAAGATTTGAGATGAAGGGTGCAGGGGGTGTTTGCATGGACGAATACTCTTAATATCAAACAAAAAAAAATGAAATTTATTTTTCAAAAATTTCGCAATTTTTTAAGGTGGGGGGGAAGACGCGAACTAATAGACAAAAGGTACGTTACTATATTTGATTTATTTGTATTATGTAAATAAGTAGAAATTATTGCACCTACCTTTACGTCTACCTTTGCCTAAAAAAAAAATTGGTTGTCTGTAAAGTCGGTTTACGGACGATAGTTTTACGTGATAACGTATTCCGTAATACATAACCAAAACCTCCCAAAATTTGGTTTCAATCCGCTTATCCTTGGTGTCGGAATGATAAGAAATGTCAAAAGTGACGTTTGCAACTGTCAAAGTATTATGTTCTAATAATAATTAGTTATTCCAATACTTAACTTAGAAGGCGTTGCATTTGACAAAATACTAATGTCAAAAAATTGAATTAAACATTAGAAATGCAGCCGTTTTCATGTTAAGACAAGACATACGTTATATTCTAATTTCCATGTACGGCAAACAAAGACGACCGACCGCGTCGCGTCATGCATTAGACAACATTGCATTTATACAGCTATTTTTCTATACAAATTTGTATAAAAAAACTGTTTAGGCAAATTCTGTTATACGAAATCTATGTAAAATGTTCTCCTCTTTCGTTTAAGACTGGTTTCAAACCGATCTGATTTAAATTGAGCGAGAAATTAGTAAAAAGCACGCACAGGGTCAGGCGGAACGTTACGCGTTAGGAACGTTACGTTAGGAACGTTACGACCGTTAGGAACGTTACACTTTTTCGTACATGCAGCCGGTGTTTTATCAATTTATAAGATTGGTGATTCATCAATTTATAAGACGTTATCACGTCAAAATTCGAAAAGTTATATTTGGAAGTGGCCAGTTTCCAAATTAATTTCAAATACACTAAAAACACAGATGTACCTAATATTATGAATGGCTGAATATAATAATACATTAGAGGAGCTCCGCAAGCTGAACTGAGAGCCTGGTTGAAGAGAAACAAGCATTTATTTGCACATTATTCAGCTCGGTTGCATTCACACAACAGCGTGTGTAATGGTTCGTTACAAAGCTTGTTATGATTTCAAAAGACCACTTTCTTGTGTGTGCATGGAATTCGCCGACTACACAGAAACTTTACATCGCGCATAAAGCGTCTCATTTGTACTGTAAAGACTTTCATTCTCTTAATCTCTCTTCTAATTAAAAAACTCCCCAAGAATCCGTGTAAAATTAGCTTTATATTTTGTGATCTATTGTTATGTACGCTCGTTTATATACAGAGTGTTGCGATTATATCTGTCCTTGATATTTTAAATATTTGTGATTCAACGGGCAGTTTGTTACATAATTTAGCAGCGGCGAGAGAAAAAAAATTGACGTAGGTAGAACGTGAAGAATATATATATTACTTTTTATTACTGAAAGAATGTTTAGCATCGGTTCAGTAGTTTGAGAGATTACCTCCCGCATACTAACAAATAATAGTATATTGTGCGACTAGTGAGAGAACGAGAATATTCCATGGCCGTGAAATTTGCCGCACGAGCGTAACGAGTGCGGTAACACGCGAGTGGAATATTCTCCTTCGATCAATGGTCGCACATAATACTTTATTCAACTAGCACGAGTAATATGTAATCGGGGCCCTGATAAAAGAGGGAAAAATAATAAATCACTTCATTGATTGACGTACCCACCGCCCTCGATGCACACAACATGGCCCTGACTTTCGCTGAATTGCGATGCTGTTTTCATATACAGTATATAGGGAAATTAGCATTGGGAAAAAATGAATGGATCATAGTGAGCCTTGAAATCTTGTTTTTCAATTTGACAGATAATATTTTTTTGCTAAATGAATGTGTATACTACCGAAGAAAATATTCAAATGATTACAGCATAATCGGACTATTTTTATTAATGGGACATTAAATTCCCAAAAATACTTAAATATGGTGCGAGATCAAATTAAATCACTAATTTACCAACGCGCATACGTCATACCAGTCAGATAATTTTTGAATGAAATATTTCCAAACAGATTGAGTTGTTTTTTTGTTTTATTTTTGTACAAAAAAATTAAAATAACGATTTATAAGAGCTTTTTATTATTAAAAAAATTGGTTGTCTGTAAAGTCGGTTTACGGACGTTAGTTTTACGTGATAACGTATTCCGTAATACATAACCTAAATTTATATAATAATTATAATAATTCGAATCAATGATATTGCATCATTCGCTTCAAATTTAGGTAAATTTTATTAAGTAGAATAATAAAACACTATAAAAAGTACACTATTATTATACAAAAAACAACTATGGCATGTATCTCTTTTGCGCATGCGCCGATTTTCCCCAAAAAATTTACAAAAATTTCTAGTAAAAATAGATAGAGTAAAAACCGTTTTAAAAACTATATTATTATTATATAAAACATCATTATAAGAGATATATTCTTTTACGCATGCGCCGATGTTCCCCAAAAACAATAGGCCACTTCATATTTGCATATCAAACATCCTCCCAAAATTTGGTTTCAATCCGCTTATCCTTGGTGTCGGAATGATAAGAAATGTCAAAAGTGACGTTTGCAACTGTCAAAGTATTATGTTCTAATAATAATTAGTTATTCCAATAGTTAACTTAGAAGGCGTTGCATTTCACAAAATACTAATGTCAAAAAATTGAATTAAACATTAGAAATGCAGCCGTTTTCATGTTAAGACAAGACATACGTTATTTTCTAATTTCCATGTACGGCAAACAAAGACGACCGACCGCGTCGCGTCATGCATTAGACAATATTGCATTTATACAGCTATTTTTCTATATAAATTTGTATAAAAAAACTGTTTAGGCAAATTCTGTTATACGAAATCTATGTAAAATGTTCTCCTCTTTCGTTTAAGACTGGTTTCAAACCGATCTGATTTAAATTGAGCGAGAAATTAGCAAAAAGCACGCACAGGGTCAGGCGGAACGTTACGCGTTACGCGTTACGAACGTTAGGAACGTTACGTTACACTTTTTCGTGCATGCAGTCGGTGTTTTATCAATTTATAAGATTGGTGATTCATCAATTTATAAGACGTTATCACGTCAAAAGCCAAGTAAAATAAAAATAAATCAAAATAAAATAGAAATCCTCAAGATTACCACGATAATTCAATAGAAATAACAATTAATGCAGTCATGGCTAACTCTGATCCAAGTATTTTTTTCCCAATGCTAATTTCCCTATGTGCACCTTACGCGTTTACATACTGTATACAAATCGCTACCGCGTTCCTATTGGTCCAGAAAATATCCAGTAATAATTCATTACCGTACAGTTTCGTCTCGCTACCGCGTTCCTATTGGTCCAGAAACTATGCAGTAATACATTATCGTAGTTTCGGCTCATTATTAGCACTCTACGCGTCAACATGAAGTAATTTATTATTTCTCTCGAATTTAGCAGGGCCCCGAAATTATATATTACTCACGCGTGTTAATAAACACATTTTATCTCTCTATATAAATGGTATATAGGTCTACCACCACGCCACTGGTCTGTATCGAGTTACAAAAAAAAAAAGGAATACTGCGCTGTTATTTAAAAATGCACGAATAAAACAACTTTTAATGGAGGATAAAATATTAGTTCAAAATATTGAGTGCATGCATATTTTTACTTAATAGCACATTTCTGATATAAAGTCTCGTCTATCAAAGTGATAAAATCTCGCAACATTCGATGTTTTTTAAATAAAAGCTTTGTCTTTTTTATTTGGGATTTTGCGCTTCTGTATAATGTAAAACTAAGTGAAAAACCAATCTCCTAGATAAAGTATCAAGAAACGATATAGGTATGCGCAGTTCGCGAACAAAAAACAAAAGACTTATACACAAAACAAGTGAGCGTTCGTTTCGCGTTTGTTTCAAACTCGATCGATATATGTTCTCTCGGTATAGCTTTCTGTACTCTGCTTGATAAAAAGTAATAAAGCTGCATTTAGAATCGATACCTCAAGGAAAATTTTAATTCAATGGAATTTTCTTCGTTTAATTTTCTTGATGAAGAAAACTATTCTATTAATATCATTTCATTGCACAAAACTAATTTTCTAGTGGAGGTAACGCTCTGCAAAGAATAAAAAGATTTTTATGAGCTCATTGTTGTAGAAATGAAAGTCACTTTAAAAATTTAAAATAAAAGAAATAAAGTAATTAACATGCAGTTTGAACATTGATTTTCACCGATCTAATAATAATGAATAAATTTACCTAATTAATTCCATACATACCGTGTGTTCATATTGTATGGACGAAATCAAGACGATCGGTAGATCGCCGAACACCTGAGACAGACGATCTACTAAAAGCCTTATTTAACGTAATTCAAAGGCAGTTTGACCTGAAAGAATAAAAATCGTTCTAGGTAGGTCTCAAATGGTAGCTCTATAACATAAAGAGAATGACTTTTACAGCGTTTCTCAAACTTATTTATCTGACGGTTCACATTCGCGGAATTATAATGCTGCGCAGATATCTAATAACATTTAATTTAAAAGTGCACACTTAAAGGTTACACTTTTATGTATTCTTTGTATAAAGTTAATGAAAAATATAAATACATACAAGATGAACTCTTGAAACTTGTATTCTATCGCCCCGATTTTTCTGGCCGTCTGTTGCATGTCGCATTACAGGCGGCCGCGGAGTAGGAGTAAAGTGAAAGGCGCTCGGAGTAGGCGCTCGGTAGAGCAGCCAAGGCCAATATGGCGGCGCCCACGGTTAGCATCAGCTGACCGTGTAGTATGTATATTACATAGTCAGTCTGTCATGCGGGCAAGTGCTGTACAGTGTTTACATGTTTTTATTCGTGTATTCATGTGAATATTGTTGTTTATAATTAATCGTGATGGATAAGTGTCTACATTCCAACGCCTACAAACCAATAAAAGTTTCACTTGCGTCGTGGTTTCTTAAAACCACACAACTGTTTTTTTCCGTACAAGTAATTTTATTTTTTGTGAAGCTTTTGTCTTAGTAATATAAGAAGGTTTAACCTTGCAAAAGATTAAGGGAAGTCCAAACGGGACTTAGTCCTTAAAGTTACAATGTAAAAAAGTCGGTAAAACTTCGCTGATCAGCTATGTTTAAACTTCAGTCCGACCTAGAGGCGATCTTTACGCTGTTAGTGTCTCTTTCCACTGCAATTAAAATTTTTCTCGACGTGCGCACTGAAAAGTGAATATTTATTATATATTAATAGAAACGTTTGACTATATTGTAACACATTAAATAGTTGTCACGTTAACGACCTCAATTGTCGAGCGTTTTTAATCTAGAATCTCTCTTAAATAACTTATCTACTGATATTTTATTACACGAAATAAAATTTTATTTCAAATTAATTTTCACACTGTCTTTACTATGAAGTTGGAAGAATTTTTAACTCATCTGTTTTTATAGCTCGTAATAATTTTAAACTTTAAAAATAAAAATTACAGATGTTTCAGCAGTATAGTTTCAAGACATTTCTTTTATTATTTATAAGTTTTCTGTATAATTTTCCGACTTGTCAGAAAATTGAAGTTTATTTCTACCTAGAGAAATATATAATACGAGCGGTCCCGCCCGGTTTCACCCGGGTGTAATGGGGAAGGGAGGAACATGAGTACACACATTCATCTAAGTTTACCGAGATGAATGTTGTGTCCAAATTTCATGATGATCGGAGTTACCGTTCAAAAGTTTTTGTCGATAAAAAGCAGTATTTATACTTTTTTAACTAATAATTATTTTTAAATTAATTGAATAAAATTAAAATAAATTTAAATGTAAGCCTTAGAAGAAAGCAATGATGAAAATAAAAAACAAAATAAAAATGTATTCGCCCAACGTAGGGCTCGAACCCACGACCCTGATATTGACAGTCGTGTGCTCTACCGATTGAGCTAGCCGGCGCTCTATTCTTTCAATGCGAATATGAGTATATTTAGTTAGTGCATTTCACCTGAATAGAAGCTTATTTTTGAGATATATTTTGAAACATTTTTTATTAATGCTCCGCTCCTAATGGTCGAAGCCTGATTTTATATAGCCTATAGCCTTCCTCGATAAATGGGCTATCCAACAAAAATTTTTTTTTTCAATTTGAACCAGTAGTTCCTGAGAATAGCGCGTTCAAACAAACAAACAAACAAACTCTTCAGTATTAGTATAGATTTACAAAAAGTAGACGTTGCTTATAACAATAATTTATAGAAACGGTGCCGGTGTAAACGAAACTGGACTTTGCGACTGAAAAAAGAGAAATTGAAAATTAAAACGCTAATTATCTTTTAATTGATGTCTATTCGTAGACGGAAATTGTCTATACTGCACTTCATGTAAAAACATTTTTCACATTCTGGTTTTATTCACTGCCGATATATAGCTGTTGGTTGATGCAAGAAGTGCCAACTGTAGTGATGGGATTATATTTCGAGTGAAAAATGTCGGACTAGTCGATTATTAAACTATGTCGCGATGTCTAGAAAGGTTATTCAAAATCATTCGAATGATTTTTATACCTGCAAGTTACGACTTACCAGTAATTAATTAAAACATTACATATTTTTTACTTTATGCATATTTCTAAATTAGCAATGATTTAACAGTGATTGGAAGATACTTATTTTATTCCATTTACAAGCTACATAATAATAATAATAATAATAATAATAATAATAATAATAATAATAATAATAATAATAAATGTTTATTTGTTGCGCCATTATAAAATGGATACAAAACGTCAGTAGGTACACAGTTAAAACATATTAAAATAATTAATCCGATAACAAATAGTTTAAAATAGAATAGAATAATATGGAAATACTTAAATACTATTCTCAATCACTGATAAAAATCCTCAACTGAATAGCAACACTTGTCAATAAGAATTTTTTTACATTCAGTCTTCAAACGTTTGACACCAGAAATGTTTTTTATATTATCGTTCAGGTGGTTGAATAATTTTTGACCCATATAACTTGGTCCTCTCCTACTCAGTTCCAATCTATGTTTAGGCATTCTTAAGTCATTACCACATCTTGTTGGGTAATTATGAAGATTTTTATTGCAACAAATGTTGTTAAGATTGATGGCAAAGTAAGTATAAACATAACATAAAACTCAATGCGGAATTGAAAGAAAAAAATTAATTTCATTTCAAAACGGCGTACTTTACCTTTTATATGCATCGCATTTATTACGCTGTGCGTTGCCGACATAATTTAGAAAATATATCAAAGGAAAAAATATTATATGCAGGAAATTCTTTTCTAATATACGTGTAAATTTATTTTCATATTAAAATATTTGCACCTATACCGACATACTCAATACATGTATGATATTAAAATTCTCGGGAAATTTTATTAAATCGAGATTAAAAATGCCATTTAAGAATTTGTACATCACAAATTCAATGCAGTACAGTATAAAAAAAAAATGTAGAACATTTATATACTCTTAGTACAGTCGAACGTCAACTATGTGGAAAATCTGTTTAAAAAGAAACGATTTTACGCACTATTTGTTTTAATTTGAAGCCTTCGTTTCCTTAGATAGCGGTACAGTAATATAGCGGCCGTAATGGAAAACGTAAACAAAAAATTATATTTGAAGTATTTTCACATAAAGTCGTTTAAAAATAATGTTGAACTAGGTATATAAACACGATTTTATCGAAACAAACCCCAGCTAGAACAAACGTATCAGGCTATTATTCCCCAAGCATTATTTACGATTACATTTTTTCGAATATTGTCGTACAATACCTGTCAGTATGGATTAAATTCGATACTGAAAAATAGCCTTTGCACAAACTATAATAATAATTGTTTCATTCTGTCGAAGCATTTACTGATTTTGAATGGGAATTTCACATACCTACATATAGATTACAAAGTGGTTCAAAAATATTGCTTCAGAGGTGCTTGCTGTAACAAACCAGCATTATTTAATAAAAACATGTCTTCTTGCAAAAATGAATAGAATAATAAAGCCCTATGAAAAGTAACCTATCCCCCGATTTACACGGTAGATACGTTCCTGAGAAAAACGTGTAAATCGAAAATTAAAAATTTTCAAGTCAAAACCGTGTAAATCGAAAAGCTTGCAGAAAATGCATAATTTTGCTATTTAACAGTTGTGATTTTTTTCAATATTTTTAGGTGTACACAGAAATAAAAATAAAATGCATTGACAAGTTAAAATATGTAATATATTACGGAAACACTGTTTTTTTTATTTAATTACTATACATTAAACAGAAGAACAAAAAATAAAACCATAGGTGTTTTATTATCCTTCATCACTGTCAGAAATTACTCTCATTCTTTTTTTCGGAATCGAAGGTTCGAATTCACTTTCATCACTCGAAGTTATTTGTGCCGATTCGATGTTTGAAGCAGAAATATTTACATTATGAGAGATGGTAATAAAATCGGTTATTAACAATTGCTTCGAATTTTTTGTAAGATCTTTGTAAACTTCTTCATATTGAGCCAAGCAGCGATTTATGTCACGTTGGAATCGTAAAGCCCTTTCAACGTTTGTGTCATTTTGTATAAAATGATTACCCAGCTTTCTTCCCAATGCGAGACCTTCGCGGATGACTTAAGCAGTGAATGTTACTGGTACTAATTCCTCTTCATCAGATTTGTCAGACTCACTACGTGTTCAATCACAGTAAAAAAAACTTATTTGGAAAACCGTGTAAAAGCGAAAACGTGTAAAACAAGTACCGTGTAAATCGGGGGATGGGTGTATACCATTGTAATAGAAAAACAAATTTATACCCTCAAAAAAAAAATCGATTTGCTCAGCCGTTTGACCTGTATCGTCTTCACAGACTGACGAACAGATTTTTTTCCAAAAATTATTTTTAGGATTCGGGAACTCTCAAAAGAAAAAATATTGTCAAATTACAGTAGGAATGGTAAAATTACAACGGAGAATTTGAAAGTTAAAACTGGGGAATTCAAACTACCCATATGGTAACATTTTACCACGGTAGGTATTCAAATAATTTATCTCCTTGCATTTTTCTCCGTTTTCAATCATAACAAAGCCACAAATTGTTCACGTTCCCGTGATTCAGCCCGTATAGAAAGCTGGGTATTGTATTCTCATATCCCATAGCGTACGTGTATTAGGTATCTAATGTGTCGGCTTTTGCATTGACACAAAATGCAGGTCAGGTGGACATTTCATTGTGTCCTATTTACTGCGTCTGTAGCAGGTGAGAACAACTGCTGCGATGATGCCTACGCTCGTCTCACGAGAATAGACGTCTTCTAAAAATGCAACCTTCTGTAGGACAGTTGAGCTCGATTTCAATAATATAGTTCCTAGTAGTGATGTGTCGGATATCCGTATCCGTATCCGCGGATATCCGAGGGAGAAGAAAGATCCGTATCCGTTAGTTTTTGGCGGATCTTTTACCTTATTAATTTTCAATTCATAGATGAAATTTTATATAAATATATAGGTGATTAGGTAATAATGAAAACCTGTTAAATTCCATTCAGATTATTTTTAATTTTTTTAAATCGTATTTGGCACCTTTATATTGCAAACATTTATCGTAGTGAATACCATACTAATAGTACATAACTCAAAGGTACTAAATCAACTATCTTTATAATGAAATATTGCACATCGATCTTTGGAAAGAGACAATCTGTTATGAGAGTTAACTCTTAAAGAGGTCAATAACTATTTCCCATAACAGATAGTCTCTTTCCAAAGGTCGATATGCAATATTTACCGTCGCGTACTCTAAGAAAGTTAAGATCCGTATCCGTATCCGCGGATCTTGAAACCAAAAATCCGTATTCAGATCCGTATTCGCGGATATACATTTTAAAACGATCCGGCACATCACTAGTTCCTAGTTAAATTGACATGCATTTTTTTTCAATTTTTTTCTATCAAGTTGCTGTTTTCCGTGTGAGTTTTTTTGTGTAGGGTCAAGTTGTCAACAGTGGATCACTTGTTTTTCTATTGGCTATATCATAAAATTTTAAGGTACCAGGAAAACTAAAATATGACATCTGTACCTATAGTGTGGTTATTTAAATTTAAGTTTTCATTATTTTTTTTTTTTATTATCTACAAAGAAAAATGTTTTATAAAAGTTTTTTTTTTAAGTAAGTAGAAAATGATTCACTGTGTACTGCTAGATGGGTACAGTGGTTCAGCCTTGAGTACACTAGGTTTACATTGAATCACTATAATTAAAAAAAGGTTTTATCGATGCATTATCAAAGAAATGAAATAAAAATGCAGACATTAACTGGTTGATTAGTAAAATGTTAGGCTACTTACCATACTTACCTATTTAATAAGTAAAATTCCACTATTAATAATAATTTGTCATTTTTGCAGTATTGTAATCATTTTGTAGTGATAATGGCCACAGCAGCCGATTCACTTGTTTTTTTTTTGTTAAAATAAAAAAAAATGTTAGATACAGAGTGGATCATGATTCACTGTCTACTCAGTCTACTTGAACCACTGTGTACTGACCGGCTATTTTGATATCTCACGTCAAAAATTTTTACTTTAGTTTAGGTTTAGATTATAATAATTTGTTACGTTAAAATGTACCTAAATATATGCAGTTTACAATGAAACAAAAACATGAAAACAAGTAGTACCCTCGATTGACTAAAGTACGATGAAGCTTTCCTCGTAAAAAAAAGTTTTGACACATAAAAACAAACAATTACATGTATCACTTGAACTGACAAGCACACGTGGCTGACGTTTACTATAACTTAACTTCACGTCAAATATGCATTGTTTTATTATGAAAATAATGGCGTTATAGATCAATCTTATTTCGTTTTTAGCAATGATTCACTGTACCCGCCTGAGCCACTGTTGACAACTTGACCCTATATGTATGACAGCTATAAAAATAGATAGAGACAACTGATTTACTTACTAACTCTTTAGTTTTAGTAGTCGCCCCTATAATTTCTGAATAAGTACGTCCATAAATGAATAGTGCTCGGCCTTGAAAAACCACAAAACTACGCCAACTAAACGAAATAAATAGGTGTGAATGTTTCTGAAACTATTCGCGATGAAGATTGTTTTCGAAGTACTAATTGGGAAAGCATGTTGGGGCACTATTTACGATTGTTATTCATGCCTGTATAACACTTCTCTCTAAGTGAACCTAAACAGTATACGTAGGTACGTATTCTGTACCTATATCATTCTATGTCAGTATTATAGGTCGCCTACGATTGGACCATGTATGACTGGGGTAGTTTGGTTTCTACAGTCAGGGTGACCAATATAATGAACAATTGCCCATTACGAAAGGTAAAAATTTACAGAGGTATGAATTAAAATTAAAAAATTAAGGCTATTGTCAACTTGAATTTTCTGACAATGCGTTGGGCAATCCAGAATAAGACAAACTTTGGGATTGAAATCACTCAGCTCTTAGCAAACTGCTTTTCAACAAGTGCTTCTTTTATTTACGGATTATTTCAATTTGGTTTCAAGCATTTGCGTACGAAGATTTTGTATAAATAATCTATAACCATCGTGAATTAAATTAAGTTTAGTATGAAGCTCGTCGAATGACACACATTATCTAATTTGGTCACCCTGACTAAAGTTACGTATTGTGGCTATTGTTAAGGGAGGCTCCAGGTTAGTGCGGCTTTATTATTAAACTCATTGATTTATCGCGTTTGATTGTAAATGTGTACAGAGTTGTTACAATTTAAGAGCATGAAACAGACCTGGAATTAGAACATTTTAAAAATATATTCCAAATTTTAAAATTGTATTTTCATGTACTTGGAATTATTACATATCTGAAAAGAAATTATTAGTGATGCCACGAATAGTGATTTTGCCGAATACCGAATACCGAATATTCGGCCATGTTCTCGGCCGAAGCGCCGAATATTCGGTGGCCGAATGTTCGGCTAATTATTTGTACATTTCGCGGGTGACAGGTTACGACTTGTCCCATTACGGAGCGTGCGGTAGCAACGCTGCGGGCGTATTTGTTTAATTTGCGCAACTAGACCGTGTCACGACACGCATTATTTGTTCATTGTTACATCAAATTGTATTATTAATAGTCCTTATTACTAAAAAATATCACTGTTTGGTCACTAAAAGCTTTACAAAATAATACTATTTAAGAAAAAAATCGCACATTTTTGAGTAATATGTGCGTTTTTCCCCATGATTTGATATTCGGTATTCGGCCGAATAGTACGCAACATTCGGCCGAATACCGAATATTAAAAAAAGTAGCCGAATAGGCCGAATACCGAATAGTAGCCGAATATTCGTGGCATCTCTAGAAATTATAGCACATGACATTTGTCGATAAGAATTATTCTTTTTCAAAATATTTCTCTCGGTTAGTATGTTGATTTTTAATGGTTTTGGAAATTACACAATTTTCTGGGTTTTTGCACTTGTAAAAAGTATTTTGCATATGAGTTTCTCTGTCAAATTCTACCGAAAGTTTTAATGTTAAAATTATTTTGGCATGTACATGGACGTTACCTATGCATGGTTCATAATGATAGTTATGTTTAAAGCCTAACTCCGCACTTTTTTTTATCAATAAAGACATTATTTAAATCTTTGATTAACGTCTTTCAAAAATATTCAATCATCGTGCATTCTATATTAAATATTAAATAACTAATACTAATAATTTTTATATTTTTTAGATTTTTCTGAAGAAGATCCAAACCGGATCGCAACGTCATCTTGTGTTATATTGATTTGTTATTTTTTTATTTTTTGTCAATATATTAGTCTGAGAAAAATTGGTCGACAATTTTATTTATTTAAAGACATTATTTATTTATCTATATTTTTTAATTTATAAAAAAAAACTTGTCCAACTATAATATATTTATTATTTGTCAAACGCGATTTTAGTGCTTCTAAAATTTATTGAGGACAACATTAATAATATCCACTCAAAAGCATAATCCGGCTCTGATTATTATTAGATTTTGTGAACTCAAATTATTAATCACATAAATAAAACATCCATGTACAAAAAGCTCAATATCCTGTCAATTTACATCCTCCAGGTTGCATTCATATAATCCATAGATTTTCTGTGGAATAGAATAGAATGGAACAGCTAGAATTTGCATAAAACCGCATATAAAAACTGTCTTATACATTATCTTGTTTAAATGCATATTTCTGAAACGAGCCTGAATAGGAAAGACCTACACTATTATCTCTGTCTCATTATAAATTATGTACTAGAAATACTATAACAAATATTGGTACATTCACAAGCTAAACGGAGCATCGTTGATCAGTTACAAGTGGAATGATTCTGCTGCCATATAAAAACAAAAACTGAAATCATTATGATTTGTTCCGGAAATTGGACTTCTTTTTAGAATGAAAAGTCGTTGACTCTCGGTTTTAAAATGTGATATTCGCCATAAAATACATAACCTACTATTATCTTCAAAGCTTACACATAACAGTGCAATAGTGTGTAGCATAGCATTTTGTTTTGTTAATTTATACCGGTTAGATACTTACGCTATGAACCCCTCAGGGGAGTATTATTATAAAGTCGCACAATAATAACATATTACATTCATTAAAATCGTACCTAAGGAGAGGCTGAAGAATTTGAAAAGTGTGTCAGGGAAAACATTAACAATCGTTGTGATTATCAAGTCGCGTTGACTGTAGACACACACACGCACACCGCAGAGGCTGGATTTTTTTTGTATTGTGCTTTTGCTTAAATCACTGTTCACAAAATGAATTTATGTTATGATCAATTTTAAAATTTCAAATAATTGCATAATTCTTATAGGGGTAACTTTTTTTTGACGTGATAACGTCTTATAAATTGATGAAACACCGGCTGCATGCACGAAATAGTGTAACGCTCCGAAAAGTGTAACGTTCCGCCTGAGCGTGAAACACCAGCTGCACGCACGAAAAAGTGTAACGTTCCGCCGTAACGTTCCGCCTAACCCTGTGCGTGCAAGCGAGAGCGCAGTAATGTATTATTAAATATGATATTCGAGCGGAATACGTTATCACGCATAAAACTATCGTCCGTAAACCGACTTTACAGACAACCAATTTTTTGACGTGATAACGTCTTATGAATTGATGAAACACCGGCTGCATGCACGAAAAAGTGTAACGTTCCGAAAAGTGTAACGTTCCGAAAAGTGTAACGTTCCGAAAAGTGTAACGTTCCGAAAAGTGTAACGTTCCGCCTGAGCGTGAAACACCAGCTGCACGCACGAAAAAGTGTAACGTTCCGCCTGACCCTGTGCGTGCAAGCGAGAGCGCAGTAATGTATTATTAAATATGATATTCGAGCGGAATACGTTATCACGTAAAACTATCGTCCGTAAACCGACTTTAGAGACAACCAATTTTTTTATCAAAGTAATCAATGCCCGGTTTTGTCTTAGGATTTGTCTCGCTAGCGAATTGAGAAAATTCGTAAAACGTCTAAGTACACACAATATCTGTAGTACAGTTAATTCTAAACAAACAGAAAGTTTTTTTTTTACAACTTTCTCGTAACAGTCGCCGTAAAATGCACTACGGAAGTAAAATAGCTGAGAGTCGCCTATCTACAAACATCTGCATTGCAGAAAGCTCCGTGTACGACGTACATGGAAGTGTAAAGGCAGGCTTAGAATAACATACACGTAACGTATGCGCCGTGCTGTTTAACTTAAAGACATTACTGCTTCTACGTAGACTGCAGACAAATGAAGTCAAGTTCATTAATCAGCGAAAATGGAACATTACCCAATTATATAAAATTGTCTTTTTAGTTGGCCATCATTTGAAAAAAAAGTTTGAAGCATTTTCCAATAAATGTAAAAAGAAAAGTTGCAATAGGTTTATGTATTATTTCCATTAATTTGGAGGATATCGCAGATCGTTTTTTATTTTCGATAGACGTAGCTTTAGCACAGAAAAATGTAATTTGAAAATAATTCTTGGTTTGATAGTAGAGAAAATCACGATATATAAAAATTTCTCAGTCTACCAAGTATAAGCTAAAAACTTCTATACATATAGGTTATTCTGAACTGGCATTTATTTTATACCTATATGGGTTGGAAATGCTATCTCGCCCAACTCAAGGAAATACATTCCAAAGCTTACTTCAACGAAACTTTGTTTTATTTGGACTGTTGAAAAACACTTGATTTGATAATTAAATTGTGTGAAAACAATCGTTTTCATGGCTTATTTTTAAACAAGATAATTCTCAATATTAGCGCACAAAAGAACATTTTGTGTTCGAACTTATACAACTACTATGTAAAGCTATTAACAAACTAGCATTCCCTCTTTAAAAGCATAAATAAAATTAGAATAATTAATGAAGCTTTCAACTCATTAACATTTTCCATACAAGTAAAAAGTTTCTTCTTAAATTTGTTTCTAAATATTCTTCTATTCTAAACTTTTAAATTATAAATGTTATTATAAATTAATCAGGAGGATAATTTCAAAGATAGTTTTGTTAGTATAAAACTGTAATCTATAAACAATCAAGAGACATTAAAATGGAATTCAAGCCGTAAATATATTTTTAGGTGTAACAGTACATTATGTTACAAAGGCGGAAAGTTGGCGGTTGCGATTACTCTGATATTTACCGGCCGATCGAAGGTGACCACGTAAATCATATTGCATTATACACAGAAAAATTGACAATAAATGATATAGAAAACACGACAAATAAATAAATTGTTTATAATACTCGCGTAGGATATTATAAATAACTAGCGGTCCCGCCCGGTTTCACCCGTGTGCAAAAGAATGAATGGGGAAGGAAGGGACATGAGTACACACATTCATCTTAGTTTACCGAGATGAATGTTGTGTCCAAATTCCATGATGATCGGAGTTACCGTTCAAAAGTTTTTGTCGATAAAGAGCAGTATTTAAGCTTTTTTTAACGAATATTTTTTTTAAATGAATTAAATAAAATTAAAATAAATTTAAATGTAAGCTTTAGAAGAAAGCAATGTAAAAAATAAAAAAAAATATATATTCACCCAAAGTGGGGCTCGAACCCACGACCCTGATATTGACAGTCGCATGCGCTACCGATTGATCTACCAGAGGTTGTGTTCTTTCATCACTAATATGAGTATATCTAGTTAGTGCATTTCACATGAATAGAAGCTTATTTTTGAGATACTTTTTGCAACATTTTTCATTAAAGCTCCGCTCCTAATCGTCGTAGCGTAATATTATATAGCCTATAGCCTTCCTCGGTAAATGGGCTATCCAACAAAAAAAAATTTATTCAATTTGAACCAGTAGTTCCTGAGATTAGCGCGTTCAAACAAACAAGCAAACAAACTCTTCAGCTTTATATATTAGTATAGCTAGATTTAAATGTGTCTCGTGTTGGTCTTTGATGAGACCAGACATGGAATGATAAAGCTTTCTAATAAACATTTTCATTAGGATACGCTTCAATAAAATCTAAATTACTCCGTCTGTTTTCTTTCCAGCCAGTTTTACTTAAGAATTTCATTTTTCATAAAAATGAAGTATTATAAAATAAAATAGCACTTTTGCTTACAAAAAATCAAATTATTTTTACGTTATTATTTATTTTATACATCCACTTCGTAATTTTAATTAAGTTATGTAGGGCTTCAGCCGCGAGTTTTCAGAATATTTTAATGAAAACAGTATTTTCGGTAAACGGTGTAATTTGAAAGTAATTAGAACATTCTAATTTGTGAACAGGGAGTATAGAATACAGCATGCATATTTATATGTGTGTTGTTTGCAATTTAGTCGATTCCGCCCACTGACCGAAAGTTTTATTCATAGGTTATTTTAAAATTAAAAAAAAAAAATAAACAAGCCTGTGAAAACTCTGACTTTTAATACAGAACTATAAATTTTGTATTTTATTTGTATAACAAAATATATTCATTATTTATGACAAGGGTATGTCCGAATGCAATAATCTATACTAATATATAAAGCTGAAGAGTTTGTTTGTTTATTTGTTTGTTTGTTTGAACGCGCTAATCTCAGGAACTACTGGTTCAAATTGAATAATTTTTTTTTTTGGATAGCCCATTTACCGAGGAAGGCTATAGGCTATATAATATTACGCTACGACCATTAGGAGCGGAGCTTTAATTAAAAATGTTGCAAAAAGTATCTCAAAAATAAGCTTCTATTCATGTGAAATGCACTAACTAGATATACTCGTATTAGTGATGAAAGAACACAACCTCAAGTAGATCAATCGGTAGCGCATGCGACTGTCAATATCAGGGTCGTGGGTTCGAGCCCCACGTTGGGTGAATATATTTTTATTTTTTTTTTATTTTTTACATTGCTTTCTTCTAAGGCTTACATTTAAATTTATTTTAATTTTATTTAATTCATTTAAAAAAAAAATATTAGTTAAAAAAAGTTTAAATACTGCTCTTTATCGACAAAAACTTTTGAACGGTAACTCCGATCATCATGAAATTTGGACACAACATTCATCTCGGTAAACTAAGATGAATGTGTATACTCATGTTCCTTCCTTTCCCATTCATTCTTTTGCACCCGGGTGAAACCAGGCGGGACCGCTAGTAATAATATAAAAGTAATAATGTCGGATATCAAATACAAAAACTTGAAAAGACTGCGCACACTTTACATACGGGCCAATATGACGAGTACAGCACACACCTATAACCTGCACGATTTCGCACACTGTACCAGCACGGACCAGCAACTTTTAGTGCAAATTCCTTGTGCGGCAGATATTTTTCAGTTTTCAAGTACGTGAGTTTGCAACATGGACTTGTGTAGTTTGGTTGAAGAAAGGAAGGAGGAATAAAACAGCGTGTCTTTCCGAAAGTTCGTTTTCAAACTTGGATTTATTACCATTCCAACCCACAAGTGGGGAATGGTACTAGTTTAGGTCAAAAATCACTTTTCAAAAATTTTACAATATCTTTCCGTTTTGAGGTCCCCTGAATCCAAAAAACATATTTTTGGAAAAACTCTGTGCGTCTGTTAGTCTGTTTGTTTGTCTGTTTGTCTGTGAACACGATACAGGCCAAACGGATGAGCGGATTGAAACCAAATTTTGGGAGGATGTTTGGTATGCAAATATAAAGAGCCCTATTGTTTTTGGGGCAAATCGGCGCATGCGCAGAAGGATACATGCTATAACGGTATTTTTATATAATAATGGTATACTTTTCATAACGGCTTATTGTTCTATTTATTTTTTCAAGAAAGTTTCGTTAAATTTTTTTTCTAAACTTTATAGTTTCGGAAATATTTTGAAAATAAAAAAAAACCAACCGGTTTTTGTTTTATGGATCTGTCAGAAATAAACTAGTTCGGCATGCTTTGATTAATTTTTACATGACGTGGAACATATTGTGTAAATAACCATGGCAACGAATAGCAAATATCATATTGAATACTAGCTAGCCATTACCCGCGACACATCACACGATATCAGAAATTTTATTTTCTTTATTATAATCAAATGCCAACATATTTGTAGTTGGAATGGTCCCGTCACGCAATTGGCTGGAATTTTTTTTATTATCAATCTCCCAATTTCACTGGTCTACAACGGCTTTTGACGTATTTTGATATGTAATTATATTTTTTTTAAACTATTTTTTTGCCATAAGCTAAGAAGGCAAGTATGGCAGGTTCCAGTCTTTAAATGCTTCATTTCTGTTACACCCCGTACATATTGTACTTCCTGATTCCATTTCAGTAACGAGAGCTAAATAACCACAACATGTTGTGGGAATTGTATTCACAAAACAGCCAAAATAAAACGATCAGAGCAGTTCCTTGCATTAATTTATGATGTGGGCTAAAGTTTCGGTCAGTGGCCAGAATGGCTAATTTTACTCACACACACAGTCAACTGTGAGCACAATGTGTTTTTATGGATTAAAATTAAAGCTTTTATTATTTATTCACTAAGATTACATTTTCTAATTTTATTCGGTTTTGTTTCAACATTGACTTCCGAAATCATATTAGAAATTAAAATCTTTAGCTTAGTGAAACCAATCCATCTCACTGGTTAACGGAAAAGGTGTAGTATGAACTCGAAATATTCTCAAAGCCAACGTAATAACATTCAAATAGCTACAACAATCTATATATTTAAAACACAAGCCCTAAATCTCTGGACAATCCGCCAGCCATCCCTACTAAACCGATTGACACAATTTTTTTTAAACTGAAGCCTTTAGTCTACAGACATGTTATCGCTATTTTTTTTTTGGTGAGATATTTTCTTTAAAAGGGGTGATTTCAAGCGATAATAGAAAAAATGACGAGGGGTAGCGGGGTGAAGAGGAACGTAAAGAGAGAAAATCCTTCGATGTTCACGAGACATGAGTGTGAGAGAAATGCAAATATGTACGTATGTCTGAGTTTTACAAACAGTTTAACAAGTCGACTTTGACAATCGAAATGTATATTTTTAGTTCGTTTTTAGCGCAAATATTCCAAATATTAATACACAAATAAATTTTATTTTATTTTCCAAATAATTTAAGAACGTGTAAGTTTATGTTAATTTAATGCCAAAATAGAATTTTTAAATATTACATGGACTACCAAGTCTAAAATTTGGTCTCAGATCAGAAAAAAAATAGTGAAAATCCTAAATGTATCAAATGAGGTTAGATTTTCTAAAAATGAATTGTGACAGCTCTTGCAGGGTAACCATGACAACGATGAACAGATCAAGCTAAATCAAAAGAAAAATAACTGTAAATGGAAACTAATGAGGAATAAATTTATTGTTTTTTGAAAACAATATGAAAATACATGCAAAAGGTTTTGCACGGGTACACTAGTATTAATTAATTTTGGTTTAATAAGCGTATTAAAGGACTGCATTTCTAGCAAATTTTTTTCAACTTGCAACCCGTTGGACGTTTGAGTCATCGCAACATAAAATACCGTTTCAAATTACTAACATGCATATAAATATACGTACTTTACAATATGCAGATTTCACAGCGACTTCTTTTAGTTGAAAAAGAAATAAGCCATGGCCACACAAGCCGTAGGTATATGGAGTTGACACTATTCATTTATTATAGTGTAACTTGTCATGCCGTAATTGCATTCCAGTAACAAAGAAAAATTAAATGCTGTGAATATTAAAACAAAAACCAGGTCAAAAAGGATTGCTACCGCACAAGAAGATTATGAAGAAAGGTGTTCGTATACTAGACATTGGAGTGTTGATCTATATAACCTGTCAGACGCGACACAATTCGTAACTATCCCGTTATTTCACTACATATAATTTATATCATTAAGACTTGCCTTTAAGAAATAGAGCAATTTTGCCTTTAAGGACTCATTTGCACCTAATTGTCGTGAAGCATGTAAAAACTGCTTGTGTGCGTTAAAATAATGGTTAATATGCAGTTTGCATTATCTTATGAGAGAATGATCCAAACCTGAATGTTATAGTGTAAGTAGATTTACCTTTGTGAAATAAAGCAATTTTGCCATAAGGACTTATTTGCACCTAATTGTCGTGAAGCATGTAAAAACTGCTTGGCTGCGTTAAAATAATGGTTAATATGCAGTTTGCATTATCTTATGAGAGAATGATCCAAACCTGAATGTTATAGTGTAAGTAGACTTACCTTTGTGAAATAAAGCAATTTTGCCATAAGGACTTATTTGCACCTAATTGTCGTGAAGCATGTAAAAACTGCTTGGCTGCGTTAAAATAATGGTTAATATGCAGTTTGCATTATCTTATGAAAGAATGATCCAAACCTGAATGTTATAGTGTAAGTAGACTTACCTTTGTGAAATAAAGCAATTTTGCCTATAAGGACTCATATTATACCTATACAAAATTCATTAACACTATTTGACGACTTTTGATGAGACTTTTACCATTCCAACCCACAAGTGGGGAATTTTTGAAAAGTGATTTTTGACCTAAACTAGTACCATTCCGAATGGTACTAGTTTAGGTCAAAAATCACTTTTCAAAAATTTTACAATATCTTTCCGTTTTGAGGTCCCTCGAATCCAAAAAACATATTTTTGAAAAAACTCTGCGTGCGTCTGTTAGTCTGTTTGTCTGTGAACACGATACAGGTCAAACGGATGAACGGATTGAAACCAAATTTTGGGAGGATGTTTATGATGCAAATATGAAGAGCCCTTTTGTTTTTGGGGAAAATCGGCGCATGTGCAGAAGAGATATATGCTAAAAAGTTGTTTTTTATATAGTAATGGTATACTTTTCAAAAATTATTCTATTTATTTTTCAAGAAAGTTTCGTTAAAAAAATTTTTTTATACTTTATAGTTTTTAGAAATATTTTGAAAATAAAAAAAAATCAGTCGCTCTTTTGTTTTATGGATCTGTCAGAAATAAACAGTTCGGCATGCTTTGATTAATGTTTACATGACGTGGAACATATTATGTAGGTCACCATGGCAACGAATAGCAAATATATTGAATACTAGCAATTACCCGCGTCACCTCACACGATATCAGAAATTTTGTTTTCTTTATTATAATCATATGTCAACATATTTGAAGTTGGAAAGGTCCCGACTCCCAATTGGCTGGAATTTTTTTAAATATTGTTTCTTACGATTCTTCCAGAAGAAAGGCTATGCCTTTTTTTTTTAATATACGGTTTGTTGGCTTCTACGTCTGTAATACGCGTAATTAGCCATGACTGTGTTATAAAACTAATCTAAAAATTTTAGTAAATAAACAAAAATACTTTACATAAAACACTGGGATACATGAAGGATGGACAAGGGATTTTCTTGGACGGAACCATGGAGGTGCATTGGGCTCGACTCCGCAGGACAAACGAACAAGAGTCACTAATTTATCGCAAAGTAAACCAACCGACACGCCTCGATGCAAAACTGTCACATTTTGTTCACCGGCCCATAGGGCCATCGCAGTTTTATTCTACAATGGGCCACAATCGCGCGAGAGCGTTGGCCCTATGTACAAATGTGACGTTTTGCCTCACTGTGTATTGCTTAGTAAAAACTAAAATGTTTTTACAACTTAATTTAAAACATAAACGTTAGAAAATAACTTTACCTGTAATTTATGCAAATTGTGTTAATGGCGTAATGGGAAAGATAAAAGGCGTTTATTTTGTACGTATTATTTGCAATATTTAAATACAAAACGGTTTGTTTTTTTTTCTGCCGCCACGTATTTGTACAAACACTCATACACAAACAACAATAGAGAAGTATCTGCACATGTCATACAAACACATGCAAATCTGTGGACATCCGGCAAAGTGGTTTACGTCTTCGGTTACCTTCGTATAACACGAAATTCTTTCATCACCGTAAATTTTAAAAGTCTCGCAAATAAACTTACCCTGCCGAAATTCGACAGAAGGACAGTATTTGGAGGACGTGTTTTAGAAATAAAAGAAAGAATTGTAATTAGTTAAGTTGTTATAAAGAAATCATTACTAAAGCTCCTTTTTTTTAAATTAATTAATCGCGATCTCGTCTCAAAAACAAAGACGCGAAAAAGTTTATCTTAAATCACACACGTTTCGTAAAAACCATCCGTGTTTGGTAAAAAATTGTCATTTTTTTTTTTTATTTAGAAAATAATATAAGAAAAAAATAAACAAATAAATATACATACTTAAGGTTGAAATAAAAATAAAAATGTGTGCATCAACTACTGTGGTTATTAGCACACAGGGGAAGGATCAAAGGAAAAAGGAACAAAAGGGGAAAAAAAAAACTGTCATTTACTGATCACGTGTGCTGTCATCAGTTCAGATTTCGCGGTCCTTTCAGTTCTCCGTCAGCGCTTGGTGAGAAAACATGTTTTTTCATCCAAAGTTTTTCTTATATTTTCCCTTTAACGTTACAGAAAATTGTATGTCAAACATCAAATTTTAAAGTCAAATAGTTTCAGAGAGAACATTAAAAATTGTCAAAATTTCGACATAAGCCATTTTGCATTGTGCGGCTACAAAAATACATATGAAGTTGTAAAAAAGAGTTTTTAATTCACGTGGCATATTGGATTATTCATGCAATATAAACACGCTCAGCTAGCTGGCCTGTTTATACGGTTTGGTTGGCCGAGCGTCGTTGTGTCATTGTTGGCTCCACTGTATTATCGAAGAATCTCGCTAGAGATTCTTTTCTGTGCTAAATGCCAACGAATCTCTAGCGTATTCTTATACATTGATTTTGCCTTTGTCCCATATAACGCCGTGTATATGAAGCAAGTTTCCAAGTTTTATAGTTCTGTGACCACGTGACTTTCATAGGACCGATTTTTCGTATCACCCATATATACTTCTGTACCATAATAACAGCTTATACTGTGTGAGTGCCCGTGGACGAGCGGGTTACGACGTAGGCTAGTAATAACTAATAACAGGGTCTTGAGTTCGATTCCCGCCAGCATCATTGGAAAATTTTTTTTTCAATTTTTAATTTTTTTATGTTTTTAATTGTTTTTTTTTATTTTTAATTTATTTTCTCAATTTTTTTCTCATATATTTTAATTTCTTTTTTAATTTTTAATTTTTTTTATTTTCTTTTTTTTTGAACAATTCACTCGTCAAATCATTTATTAAAAATAGCAAAATATATGATTGAAGTTAGATTTAAATAAATTAATTTATTAAAAAACATATTTATCATAAAAAGTGCAACAAAAATTAAAAAGTGAAAAGATTACGAAGTGAAACTTCTTTTTTTAATGCAAAATAAGTATTTTACAAATGATATGAAAAAAATTTGTATTTTTAATGGTGGGCCTTGTTCATTGATTTTTTTTTCATGCCTTCAAAATGTGCCTTCATGGAATCTTCAAGAATATCCATATTTCAAATGAATATAAATAAAAAAAAAAAACTAAAAAAAAAAAATATATACGCGTCGACTTGAGAACCTCCTCCGTTTTTGTTTTTCGTCGGTTAATAAAAAAGAATCATGTATTACAGAGCATAGACTTGTTATAGCTCATTTTTATTTTTAATAGACTTCACATGGATATTATTGGATTGTTTACAAATTGAACGCGGCAAAATATAAATGCACTTTTGTAGTAAAAATCAAAAGTCGATTATTGCAATTTCTATAACCGACTTTTGATTGTTACTTCTTATTTAACAAAATACATGAGAGACGCGTTCGAAACCACAGTTGCATGGAGTAAGGATCGTGTTGTTTTTTACAATACATATTCTAATTTCGGAGATTCATTGCATTTAAATACAACAATATGAACACTTTTATTGCATTTAAATACAACAATATGAACACTTTTATTGCATTTAAATACAACAATATGAACACTTTTATTGCATTTAAATACAACAATATAAAAAATGCACATATGTTTATTTTGGAGGAAAAATAAAAATAATGTCTCACACTTTGGAAAAAGACGTGAAATCTTAAAAAAAAACTTCGGAGAAGTAAAAACTTCGTTCTGTCCTAAATTCAAAAACTTGAGGCGACTGAATCTTAAGATTATAACTTAAAAAAAAAGAATTTCGAGGCAGACAAGAAATTGAAATCAAGCTCGAAATTCTGTGCGTAAGACGTCGAAAAAAAATGAATTTCGAGGCAGACAAGGAATTGAAATCCAACCTTGAAATTCTGTGCTTATAAAAGCTACAAGAGCAACAGCAAAAAAAAGTGCACAGACGGCGTTTTTTTAGTGATAACTAAAGGAGTTATGCGAACACCGTCTTTGCATTTTTTTTGCTGTTGCTCTTGTAGCTTTTATAAGCACAGAATTTCAAGGTTGGATTTCAATTCCTTGTCTGCCTCGAAATTCATTTTTTTTCGACGTCTTACGCACAGAATTTCGAGCTTGATTTCAATTTCTTGTCTGCCTCGAAATTCTTTTTTTTTTAGTTATAATCTTAAGATTCAGTCGCCTCAAGTTTTTGAATTTAGGACAGAACGAAGTTTTTACTTCTCCGAAGTTTTTTTTTAATATATATTATAAACGTGCGAACTTTCGCTGTAGAGACCTAGGGCCAAACATTTATTTAATCAAAAGTCTGCCAATAGTAGGTTAAATGTAATCTTAAATTAATATTATAAAGAGGCCATTAATTAACTAAACATGTTTTATAAACAAATGATTTTTTGACGTGATAACGTCTTATAAATTGATGAAACACCAGCTGCACGCACGAAAAAATGTAACGTTCCGTTCCGCCGTAACGTTCTGCCTGACCCTGTGCTTACAAGCGAGAGCGCAGTAATGTAGGTATTATTAAATATGATATTCGAGCGTAATACGTTATCATGTAAAACTATCGTCCGTAAACCGACTTTACAGACAACCAATTTTTTTTTATAACATATGGGTGACGTTTGACGGTTTACTTTTGGGGACACCCTGTTTGAAGTTAGGAGCTCTACAGACCTGGGTTAAAGTGGCATTTAAAACAACTAAGAAAACAATGTATATGAATATGTGTAAGTTTCAACAAGAGAACAACATATTCAAACAACTATAGCAGAAAGAAAATCCACGAGATTTTGAGAGATTAAACAATGGTAAATCATTATCATTCCATTGTTTGTGCTACGTATGACTAGAATATTAAATGTTAATGTAAATTTTTCTTACGATATAGTGCGTATTACTTAATTTAATGACTTTCAAGTACTTGTTAGGATACACCCGTTGTTACATCGCTGTATATAAGGAAAAAAAAGACGGGTTGCACACTCCGGGAAAGCCGGCAGAAGTGAAAACTTGAATATTAACGTCTTACGAATTTTCGATCAAAATGGTTTGTATCATAGATTGCATTTTTATGTACGATATTTCAACGCTAGATGTCTAACGTTGTATAAATAAAAGTTTTCGTCTTACGAATTTTCGATCAGGACACGTGACCCTGACGATCTGACGCGAGTTTAACATTTTTTACCCATTACAAAAAAAGTGTACAACGCCGCTAAAGAAGTTTTCACTTCAAAAATATTTCTCAAACAATATCACCGTCCGGATACGAACCCCGAATATTTCCACTCTTTCCGCCGCGAGAGTGGAAAGTTCGGGGTATAAATATTTCGCATTAGAAATACGTTTCTGAAATTTTCTCATCACTACCAAAAAGGACCTTGTAAATCCAGTATCATTTACACAAGATTCAGAATGTAGATTGTATATATATTCTCATTTTAATGATTACCGAACTCATCAATATACATATTTATGATCTGTCTATACCTATATTTATAGTTTATCGGATATGCAGATGCAATATTAATGCTGTACAATAATTCAACGGCATGGAAATCAAATAATAAATAAAATTCAATCTTATATACACAATTGCTGACCACGTTTTACTTATTAATCATTCGATTTTCCTGCTGTTACATGCCTGCATACACACATTATAGGTAAATAATTTAATCCAGATTGTACTACAATTTACGAAATGACGAAAAAGTTCTAAATAGTATAAATTTGATAATTTATTTAAGATAGTCATTTAGTGGCCCTTGCTCAATACTATTTATACAATAACAAGCCTTTATTCTCTGCGGTTTTTATAAATATGGTACCAATCGGTAAATATTTGGAAAAATTGTTCAAATCGGTTAACCCATGAAAAAGTTATGGCTGAATATACAGTATGTAAACACGTAAGGTGCACATAAGGAAATTAGCATTAGGAAAAATACTTGGATCAGAGTTAGCCATGACTGCATTAATTGTTATTTCTATTGAATTATCGTGGTAATCTTGAAGATTTCTATTTTATTTTGATTTATTTTTATTTTACTTGGCCTTTTTAATAATAAAAAGGCTATTATAAATCATTTTTTAATTTTTTTGTACAAAAATAAAACAAAAACAACAACTCCATCTGTTTGGAAACATTTCATTCAAAAATTGTCTGACTGGTATGACGTATGCGCGTTGGTAAATTAGTGACCCAATGTCTTTAGATTCAACACGAATAGGCGGAGATATTTGATCTCGCACCATATTTAAGTATTTTTGGGAATTTAATGTCCCATTAATAAAAAAAGTCCGATCATGTTGTAATCATTTAAATATTTCCTTCGGTAGTATGCACATTCATTTTGCAAAAGAATATTATCTGTCAAATTGAAAAACAAGATTTCAAGGCTCACTCTAATCCAGTCATTTTTTCCCAATGTTAATTTCCCTATGTGCATCTTACGTGTTTACATACTGTAGATAAAAAACCATACGCGTCGAATATAGAACCTCTTCTTTTTCAAGTCTGTTAAAAACTGAGCGATGTGTTACTTTTCATTGAAGTTTACAATACGACAGGTAACTGTGATTATAAATTTAAAAATGTTTTGAATTCTTTCGAAATTTGTCTATTTCTCTTAGGAAATCATAAAAAACGCTAGTCAAGATGGTCTTGATGAGAGATAATAAGAAAAAGACCTATAGATACATTGAATTAATTAAGAAAGACTAAATAAAGAGAAAATTTTATATATGGAAAGTTCCTTTCATAACAACCTCTTTATTCAACATGCATTAAGTTTTTAAATTAAAATATAGGTACTATATAGTTTTCAACAACAAACTCTTCTATTCATGCTTTTGTTTGGCTACTAAGAGTTATATTCTAGTGGTTTAAGAAATTTTAATTAAAATATTAGAGAGCCCAAAAACTGAGAAACGTTCTTATAAATAACATAGCAAGCAGATGAAATTGCCGTGTCGACATTCCTTTGCCTCTATAATACGAGTGATTATTCGTTTTTCAGAGGTAAGATTGATACCACAATAATTACACTTGCAACCAATTCAATTGCTGAAATGGAATACAAGGCAAACAATGTTTTAAAAGAATTTTCAAAATGGTGCTGGCAAAATAGCCTTGTTCTAAACGAAAAAAAGACAAAGTGCGTATATTTCAATAAAGTAAAACCAACCCCTACCATAGACATTGAACTAAATAGCAATAAAATATTATTTTCAAATGAAGCAAAGTTTCTAGGTATTGTTATAGATAGTAAACTAAACTGGCATTTGCACGTAGATACAGTGTGTAAAAGACTAAATCAATCTTTTTATTTAATAAAATCACTTTCTAATTATCTAAATTAAGAGCAAATAATAAATCTATATTATAGAACGGTCTATTGTCACTTAAACTACAATGTAGTTGCGTGGGGTCACTCTGCACATGTTGAAAAGATTTTCATTATACAAAAAAGGATATTACGTGTAATGTTTAAATTGGGATTTAGAGAAACCTGCAGGCCTGTCTTTGAGCAGAAAAAGATCTTAACGATATACGGTATCTACTTATACAAATTATTATCATATGTTAAAACAAATATAAAAAACTACAAAACAGTGTCACAAAAACATTCTTATATCACCCGCCAGAGCAAATTACTATATAAACCGAATTTTTCAAAAACGTTTTGCTGTAAGTCCCCATCAATTGCAGGTGTTGATATATATAATACATTGCCGGAAAGACTTAAAAATATAACAGAAATAAAATCATTTAAAAAAGAATTAAAAAACATGCTTGTTAAAAAACCGGTGTATAAATTGCAAGGATATATTTTTAGTGAGTTTTAATTATTTATAGTTATTTTAGCACTTTATATTTTATTCATTGAATATGACGTTTTGTATCTATATTGTATATATAGCTTCACAAATAAATTGTCTATCTATCTATCTATATTCAGAACGACATGAAACGTCCAGAAATTTCGATCCGACCTCTAGGTTCCGCCATCCGATCGACGCCAAGTATGATATGTGCCCTATGGCAAATACAGTGACAAACAGACAATAATATAAAACTATACAGATCAAGACGTGTGAAATGAGCTTAAACGAAATGAATTAAATGAAGTATACTGCGGGACAGAGGCTTTAGATCTTACAGATTCACTTCTCTCTTCATACAAACAACTTTGAGAATAGTTAAACAGAGAACTTAACATTGTTTCTTAACTCTCCCGTTGGCGTGTGGCACAGATTGCACGGGTCTCTCTATATCCCTGCTGCGCTCAGGATCATCTCTGTCACATTTACCATGTGCACATTGTATTCCGCATACAGTGCTACCCAAAAGTAATATCTTCCTCCGTGCTCTATTTTGCAGAAAGCCGATCTAAATAACACGTTATAACTTGTCGGTCAGGAATTGCACGGTGTACATCGGGGGCACCTGATGATAACGTTTCATGTGCTGCTTCAGAGTGCAGAACAACGCTATATACTGAACACACACACGAGTTTTGTGGTCTGCCAGTGGCTGTTCAATTTTAGCGTTGATTTTTATTTCATAACTTTGAATATTGGTGAAATTCGGAAAATATACTTCATTCTACAATTATGGAGCTCCTATGATTTTGGTTGTTCTGCAGCTTTGCAGCGTTCAGCGCAATGCAATCCATTTCTTTCTATATGCACTCGTTTTGTCATAGTCCGGGAGGTGGTGTCAAAATTTATCAGTGATTTATCTCCGACTCAAATGTAATTGATTGAAGAGTTTAACCATTACTCTGTTCGAAATCGAAAGTCAGTCAGGCGGGTGTGGGCGTGGGAGGCTGTGGAACTCGTCGGAAAAACTGCTGATGAAAATGTGTTAGATTGTAAATAATTGATGATTAAACGTGAAAATACTTGTCAGTCACTTTCCCGACGGGGGAAACATCGTCAGTCAGAGGTTTGAAGCCTTTAAAAGAATATCAATTGCTCAGTGTTTGAATTTAAAATCGATATTTTCAGAACGAATAGTAGGAATAGAATGTTTCAGTTCCTACTATTCGTTCTAAAAATATCGATTTTAAACTCAAACACTGAGCAATTGATATTCTTTTAATTCCCCCGTCGGGAAAGTGACTGACGAGTATTTTTTCACGTTTAATCATCAATTATTTACAATCTAACAAATTTTCATCAGCAGATTTATCACTTTTTTTCATAGTTTTTCCGACGAGTTTCACAGCCTCCCACGCCCACACCCACCGCGGTCGCGCTGACTGACTTTCGATTTCGAACAGAGTAATGGTTAAACTCTTCAATCAATTACATTTGAGTCGGAGATAAATCACTGATAAATTTTGACACCACCTTCCGGACTATCATATTACGGCCCGCTACATTACGGTACCGCTATCCAGAATCAAGGAGTGTTTTGGACACTGCACGGGACATATTTAAAAATAGGAACGGATACTTTTGACGCACCTGTCTAGACAGAACACATTGTACAAACAATAGGGTATTACTATCTGGCAAAACACAATGTCGCTATATCTAGATTCTCTAATCAACTTTAACAATATTATCTACACAAACACGGCCATTGACATGTGACTAACATCTTAAAACAAATTAACTGCCCTTTCAACACGAACGGAGGATCCTGCAGCAAAAACACAATACCGGTGTACAGTCAAAGCTGTAAGTCTACATATTGTATTATACACTATAATCTCTTATCTTTGCATCCTCGACTGTGTGTTTGTGAGCCATGCATATAGCGTTATTTCTACTGTCAAAGCATTATATGCACTCTACACGCATGCGCAGTGAGTACTGTGTGTATACGTATAGCATATTCTCTAGCCCTGAAATTATAAAACCGTCAACTAGAACTTAAGAAGTTTCACTTCCAGCGTGCGAGAGTCACGCATACTTTTTTTCTGTATTATTTCCTTAAATAAATTTTAAAATAGAGCTTAAGTTTAATGAAAGCAAGTTTTTTTTTGAGATAAGTGCAAATGCTTTCGAAGTCTAGACTACAAAAAAATTCCAGCTGTTTTTGACAGTCTTACGGATTAATCAATCTTTGCTATGCAAAATCTAAAATCCTATTCAATTAACTTTAAGCTACTGTGTACAGCGCTTTCTTGCTGCTATATGAATAACTGTGTACATTTCTTCACGATCGTTGGTAACCCTCCGCCAACTATGAAATGCAACATAGCATTTGACTATGACTACTAAGCTAAGAATGTCGTGGAATATTGGGTCCATAGCTGGATATAATTCATCATCTAAATTTTATAAAATTTAGTTGTTAAATTATTATCATTATCAATAAAAAAGGGGAATTATAGAACGGTCGAATAAAAAAAATAATTTGGTGACTGATGATGACATACTGTTTTAATAACTTGAGATATTAAAATAATAGTTGAGTGACTAAATTACTAAGTGAGCGACTAGAATGCCTTCGGTAATTTTGAAGCAGATATCTTCTTTTGTTTTTACTTTTTATTTTTTTTTTCACTTTGAGACTACAATTTAAAACTCACATTTTCATGAAGATTGAAAACCACCGCTTTTTTGATAAAGGGGTATGCGGATTGTCTCTCAGTGAAACGCGATGGGGCAAAGGTAGAGTTTTTAAAAAAATAATTCCGGGGTGAACGATAAACGGGTATGCGAATTGTAATTCCGGGGTGAACTATAAAAGGGTATGCGAATTGTCTTGCAGTGAAACGGGAAGGGGCAAATGTGGAGTTTTTAAAAAAACAATTCCGGGGTGAACGATAACGGGGTATGCGAATTAAATAGTTAATTGTTTGAATAGAACTGCGTTTCTAAAAATTGTATATTTAATTGACAGTCAATTAAATATATATTTTTTAGAAAACGCAGTTTTATTCAAACAATTAACTATTAACAAAGGGCCGCTCAGAATAAATAAATCATTTGCCAAATTTTGAAAAAATTACAGGACGTAACGTTGACACTCAAACAAATATTAGGTCGCTCAGATATTATGAAGTTTCCCATTTTGTAATTTAAGTAACTCGAATGGATGTCTGAAAGTTGCTGTTCTGTTGATTTCTCGTCACGCGCAGTCAGTCGCTCACTTAGTAATTTAGTCGCTCACTTAGTAATTTAGTCACCCAACTATTATTTTCTCGTCACGCGCAGTCAGTCGCTCACTTAGTAATACAGTAACCCAAATTGATTATTTTTGTCACCCAAAATTGTAATTTACAGTCACTCGTTTAAAGACGTAGTCTGGTGTTCGGGTTTTGAAAAAACGAATTTATTTTTTTTACATTTTTAGTAAGTATAATATATTGAGAAAATACTGTAAAAATTTTAGACCGAAATATTAAATATTTACAAAGCTATAGCATGTAGTCGAGAGCAGCAACGGTCTTACGGTAAGACTCTTACCTGCTCTTACCTGTCAATTGTTATCACGTTACCCTTATACTCTCGTAGAGTAGAGCAAACAAATTAGCAGAAAACGATGCCTTTGAAGAAACGGAAGGTTTACTATACACCAGGCATAGCTGATTAGTGTAAATATTCATTTTTATTTTTTTGTACGAAATCAGAAATTAAAACTTTAAACGCGTTTTTCTCAAAACTACGTTTTTCTAAGCGGCGCGGGTGATTGAAACAATTGTATACAACCGATTGCTTTCAGTTTTGCACAGGGTATTCTACACAACAATAGCTCCGTCCGGTACTAGAATTACTTAATTATAAAAATTATTTCTATTTTTTTAATCGATTTTCAACGAAAAAATCACGATTTTCTCGTTGTTTTTTTTCTAAAACCCGCCACTTTGTTATTTATCAATAAAAATGTTTATTTCTAGTACGGGATAGAGCCACAAGCCTACAAAACAATAACCAATTTAATTTTTATAATTCAATTGACTCCAAGTGACGTTATCACCCGCGCTACCCATCTACCTCCATTTAAAGTTGTCTACTTTAGGTTAAAAAAACAATTATAAAATGGCGTAAAAATAAGCAAAAAAAAATTTTTTTTGTTAGTTTACGATGTCAGTAAAAACATGTAACAAAATTGAAAACATCGTACATTATTTTGATATTAAAAAAAATTCTGAAATAACGGTTGAAAACGAGCTCCTCCACCACATGTATACCCGCTCTTCAACCATAGTATATCGTACTATACATGTGGTGGAGGAACGGGTACATATTTTGTGATATGAAAGTGGTGTTTATTATGTATAGACGCGCTATACTGCATAAGCGAACGTTAGTAGACCGCGCCAAAAACGTCACGCTCGTTCGTTGCGCCAACTTAGCAAGTATAGCCGCTTCGCTTCAATGACAGTGTCGTATTATGTCCCGCTTCAATTCGGACATTGTGCAGGGTGTAGTAGAATGTAGTTATAAACTGGTATGTTTACCAGATTCAACAAAACGCGCTTCTCATGTTGATAGTAGTATTGCTGCATCCAGAAGCGCGGCATGAGTTGTTACATTAGTTTTTAAACAGTTATTAGCATAAATAGAATTCCGCTTGCGCTCCGCTGCGCAGCATTAAATGTGACTTTTATGTTAAATAATAGGTTCACATATGTAATAAACATGTATACTATGTATGCTTAGCGTCTGTTGTAACGGCTATTCAACCATTTTTGTTTTGATATTCATTTTTACATGCATTTGTTATGCATATATTATTTTATATTAAATATATAAAACCATTTGCCATAAAAGTTGCATTGGATGTGCAGTCGTTCCGTTTGCAGGCCGTCGCGTCCCTTGATGCCGATACTAAAAGTCGCGAAACTGTCGCAAATGTCGACTGTAAAAATCCCTCTTGGTCAACTGTCCAAGTTATATGTAACTGTCATCGTATTTTGATCTGAATACCTACTTGAATAAAGACTCGTTTAGGCAAGGAAAGTTTCTCATTTGTTTGAAGCAAGGAATCGTAAGTGATTAAAAATTGAATTGTGTAAATAATAATAATAATAAATATTCTTTATTTGGGTACAGAACTGCAGCCGAAGCTGATTTCAATCTGCCCCATCGATAATAATAAATGTAGGGTCAAGTTGTAAACAGTGGCTCAGGCGGGTACAGTGAATCATTGCTAAAAATGAAATAAGATTGATCTATAACGCCATTCTTTTCATAATATAACAATGTATATTTGACGTGAAGTTGTCTATAGTAAACGTCAGCCACGTGTGCTTGTCAGTTCAAGTGATACATGTAATTGTTTGTTTTTATGTGTCAAAACTTTTTTTAAGCTTCATCGTACTTTAGTCAATCGAGGGTACTACTTATTTGCATGTTTTTGTTTCATTGTAAACTGCATATATTTAGGTACATTTTAACGTAACAATTATAATCCAAACCTAAACTAAAGTTAAAATTTTTGACGTGAGATATCAAAATAGCCGGTCCAGTACACAGTGGTTCAAGTAGATTGAGTAGACAGTGAATCATGATCCACTCTGTATCTAACATTTTTTTTTATTTTAACAAAAAAAAGAAAACAAGTGAATCGGCTGCTGTGGCTATTATCACTACAAAATGATTACAATACTGCAAAAATTACAAATTTATTAATAATAATGGAATTTTACTTATTAGATAGGTAAGTATGGTAAGTAACCTAACATTTTACTAATCAACCAGTTAATGTCTGCATTTTTATTTCATTTATTTGATAAAGCATCGATAAAACCCATTTTTAATTATAATGATTCCGTGTAATCCTACACGAGACACTCTGTACTCAAGGCTGAACCATTGTACCCATCTAGCAGTACCCAGTGAATCATTTTGTACTTAAAAAATAAATCTTTTATAAAACATTTTCCTTTGCAGATAATGAAAAAAAAAAATAATGAAAACTTAAAATAAAATAACCACACAGATGTCATATTTTAGTTTTCTTGGTACCTCAAAATTTTATGATATAGCCAATAGAAAAAAAAGTGATCCACTGTTGACAACTTGACCCTACATATAAAATTTACAAAGAAAAGATTAGTAAAAAGTAGCGTAATAAATACAAAATAGTATAATTGGTACAAAGTAGCGTAATATAGGTAGGTATATATGCATATAAAATATAAGAAAAGCAAAATATTGTTAGTAGTTTTCGAGTATTAAGTCTTGAGTGGTCTTAACAAATGATTTGACACTTTTTAAACCTCTTATATTAGGGTCGACACTGTTCCATAATCTTGGCCCAATAACTGAAAAACTTGTTGCATCGATTTGCGTTTCACTCTTAGGAATATAAAGTTCAGTACTGTTTTTGGTGTCATATGAGTGGAAACTAGACAACGGTATTAATAATTGACTTAAGAAATTACAATTTCTATTATAAAAAAATTGGTTGTCTGTAAAGTCGGTTTACGGACGATAGTTTTACGTGTTAACGTATTCCGCTCGAATATCATATTTAATAATACATAACCTAAATTTTAGTAGCTGTCAAACTATATTTTTACCGACTCTCTATCGCTTATACTGCGCTCTCGCTTACACGCACAGGGTCAGGCGGAACGTTACACTTTTTCGTGCGTGCAGCTGGCGTTTCATCAATTTATAAGACGTTATCAAGTCAAAATCGTATGAATCAAACTCAGTAAATGTACATATCTAGAATCCTTAAGATCTAGCTGTTTCAGTTCTTTTAAGTACGATGGATGCGTTCAGAACGTTTCGAATTATAACATATGGAAGAAGCGAGTACAAACATTTTACTGGAATAATAATGACTTTTGTCTTAAATGACATGTTAAAATGCTCGTCTGTAGAGAGTCGCAAATCGTAATCTGCACCAGCAACTGGCAAGATTCGCTCATAAACAGGCGACAATTGTCGTGTAGTCTTTTCGAAATGTCAATGTAAACAAAAGTATGACGCAATTTTTTCCTTCCGAATTGCGCAAGTAGGGGCGATGCCCGGTGAGGGCAAAGCGACAAGAGAAGTTGTAGACTGGGACACATCGAAAAATCTGCAATAGCCGAGCATATACGTTGACTCTAGACAACCATAAGATCCTTTTTGAAGAAACCAAAGTTATAGACAGAACATCGAGTTATTACCCACGCATATTACAGAGAGGCCATAGAAATACACAAACACACAAATAATTTCAACCGCAAAGATGAAAGTTTGTATCTAAGTAAAACCTGGACTCCAGCACTGTGCAATACCAACCAATCACACGACCAATCACAGAAGAGCATACTACGACCGAGTAGAGAACACGAGCACGCTGACTATAAAAGGCGGAAGTATCACACTTGTCGACACACTTACTTGTGAACAGTCTAGGACACTTCGACTGCTACCATCGCCTTTGATAATGTCTACCGCAGTTGTAGACAACGTCAGGTAGTAATACCAATGGACCACGGCATACAAAAACCAAAAAGATTTGGATGTAGGTTCTGTGTCGATCTAACCAATGTAAATTCCCATATGCGGAGTAACTCGGTTCGTGTCTCAAACTAAAATAATTAGCGCTAGAGAAAACGAAATAAAATTTTATATACTTCTAGAATTTTAAAATTGTAAGCTTTCGGTGCGGAAATAAATATAAAATTATAAAAAATATGCATGCGCGATGCTTGATTCGTGACCAAAAACATGTTTGTATTCACATATGAAGACATTAATTTTCCATATAACACAAATCATATCGCGTGATCGTTTTCAAGACAGCTGCAGGTACGAAAGTGTGTTATGTAATTGCGCTACAACTGGACGGTTTCGCAGTCAGTGTATCCTCGGCTTTAGCATGTCGCACGTGAATTCTAAGCATAAATACTGCTTTTTAAGTCTTCAAGTGCTCATAACATTTTCAGCGAGATTAAAAATCGCAGTTTGTGTATCTCGCTCGTAAATGTAGGTATTATACGAGCAAGTGACATTATGTTAAAACAAGCGAACAGTGTGTCACCCGAATATCATTACGAACCAAATTTATACTACTCCTTATCAAATAGATGATTTTCACCTAATTATAAGTAAATATTCATGTACTTATAAATGGCAACTGACATATATCTAAATCTTCTTGCGTTTTCAGGGTTTGTATGCCGTGATCCATTGGTATTTCTACCAATCCCAATAGACCACGGCATACAAGCCCGGAAACCAAGAAGATTTGGATCAACACCGGCCGTGAAAGCCTACACACACTGAAATATATCTTTTGGAAATTACTATTAGAATTAGAAATAATTTATTCCAATAATAATTATACATTTAAGATCAAAATAAAATAAACTTTCTTTGGAATTAACCTACCCAACTTGGCATAGCCAGTGCTAGGGTAGGATTAATTACTACATAAATAATACTTCTTAAGATATAGGTATATTATACCTACTTGATAAATAGCGTATGTGTGCGTAAGTGTTTGTGTGTGTGCGTAGATGTGTGTGGTTGTACGAGCGTCCTAGTCTTGTCTTGTGCGGCAGCATTATTTTTTTTCTCATATTTATTTAGTTAAAATAATTAATAATAAATAAATAAATTTAAATGCTAATAATTTTGACTAATTGAGGGCAGCAGATATTATTTTTGCATCGTCTGTAAGCAGCCATCGACTCAGTTTGTTTCTAAACTGGTTTATTGGTCTTATAATTTTTAGATCCAGTGGTATAAAATTGTATTGAAATTATGAATCTAATTATTAATAAGAATCGCAGGATTGTGGACAAAAAGTTCTTTATTCAGTGTACTTGAAAAAGTCTAAATTTATAGACGAAACGTCGTATACTGAATAAAGAACATTTTGTCCACAATCCTGCGATTCTTATTAATAATTGTCTCGATGGACACGATTTCTAATATATTATGAATCTAAATTATTAAAAATAATTGTTTTCCTTTTTAGTACCTACGTTTCAATAAAAGTTTGTCTTTTTACCAGATGAAAAATACAATCGGGAGCGCGCAATGAAGTTTTAGTCGGGAGGGCGGAAACTATACTCCTCTCAAAGGCGTGACAATAATTTATTTATAACGCAAGAGCACATACAAACATACACACATACGTACATGTCTAGATTGTATAATATGATGTAAGTTAAAGCAGTGAGAATAAACGAGTCAACGCACAGAAGACCGGCGCGGCGAGGCGGCGTGACTTTTTAATCACTTCGGAACTTTAACCTGGATGAAATTTAAAATTAATGACTGAGCTGACTTGCTCGTTAAACGACCGTAATCTTATGTACCGCCTACCGCGCCCCCCGCCCACTCCATTGCAGACATCGTTATTCTTGTTATAAACACTTTCGTTACTTATGGACGTGGCTCTCGGCCGTATCGTACGAGGTTCTTTCAAAAAATCTTAGCTAGTTTTGCCGCCCTACACAAAGTGAGCCGCCTGCACAGAAATTATAGCTTACGGTTGTGAGAGATATTACAACAAAGACAAAAAACGCATTATTAATTTTACCTTAGAATTATATCTATCAAAAAATTGGTTGTCTGTAAAGTCGGTTTACGGACGATAGTTTTACGTGATAACGTCATAAAGAAACATTGATGAACTCTCTGACGTCACGCGAGAAGAGAGAGAAATGCGTACAAGCCGACGCTTGGGCCGATCGTGCCTCTCTATCGCTTATACCGCGCTCTCGCTTGCACGCTCAGGCTCAGGCGGAACGTGACACTTTTTCGTGCGTGCAGCCGGTGTTTCATCAATTTATAAGACGTTATCACGTCAAAAATAAAATCATTCTAGTAAACAAAAAAAGATATAAACTAATATAGGCAATCGGCCTCGGCGGGCCCCGACCTACCGAGAAAATACCCAAAATTCCTGTGGGTCCATCCGCCCCTGTGCATAGATTCCGACGAAAGTAAAAAAAAACGTGAAGTAGATACATATGAATATTTTAAACAAAAAAAAATTGCAATAGATATTTCAAAGGAAGCGTCAGTGAGAGAGGAAAAATTGGTTCACAAAAAAAAGAAGAGGTGATAAAAGATGATTGGGATAGTTTAGACATAAAGTGACAATGAACACGAAGATAATGCGGCTGTAAATAATAAATGAACGTCTATGTGTAGACATTCGAAAATCATGGAGCGATATGATAACTCACCAGCTTTAAAATTTCAGTAAAGAATTTGGTTGAAAATACATTTAAGATCTTAAATATTTTACGAATTCATAATCTGTGGATAACGGAAAAACATCAGAAGTTATTAACTTAAAAGTTGGAGTGAATATTTTGAATAAAACACATTTGTTTTTTGTTTGGAATAGGTCTGAGAAATATTTAATTTTCTCAAAAATCTGTTTTTTAGTATAGCAACTTTTTGACACCATAAAAGATAAATTTGATTCTAACCACACTCATTAAATGGCTTTTTTAACTTAGACAATTGATTATTTATATACAACTTTTTAGAATACTTTTCTTTCTATGAATACTTAATTAAGAAATTATATTTACACAATATCTGAATAGTTTTTGACATTTTTAAAATTAGGATACTCAAAACAAAATTTGTTTTATCTCTTTGATATTAAAACTATCCATAGACAAAATCACTCCAAATCGAATGAGTACATTCGCCGTTTTGTTTCTTTTTTGGATTAGCGGATTTAGAGATAGTAAGTTTTTAATTTTTGAGAAATTTTAATCGGTCGTAATTTAAGAAATACAGTGTTATGGAAATTTTACATTTAAAAACTTATTGATACTAGGAAATAAAATATAATTTCGATACTTGAAAAAGAAACGAATCAAGTAAAATTATTTCAGAGAGCAGAAAATGTTTGTAAGCTTCTATCGAGTCAAGTACGGGAAGATGAAAAGCTCTTCACAGCACCTAAAGCTTCACGCGGTACGTAAACTAAACAACTTAATAAGCTGTCTCAGTTTATAATTAGATGAAATTCTTTAGCTACGCTGAAAAAGACTTAAGCACTGAGTGTACTTCTGTAAACTTCCATTTGGCGTGACAAAACTTAATAAAGAAATGAAAACACTAAACAGTGAATATTCGGTAAAGTAATTAAGTATATTTTGTCAAAATATTTACCTCTTATTTTATCACCCGATTATATAATTGGTTTACTAGACTCGCCAACAGGAATAAACAACTTTTCTAAACTGAAAAAATTAAAATAATATGTTTGTCGAGAGTGTACTTGACGCAGTCACTATTTGAAACGCCAGCACGCCTATCTGTAAATTTTTTTCGTTATTAAATGAACAAACTTTATTTAAAATTTTTATTTTTACAAAATATTATATTATATATTAATATATTATATTATAGCAAGATTATATAATAATACAGTAATTAATTTCATTTATTCAACACGCGTGAGTAATATATAATTTCGGGGCCCTGCTAAATTCGGGAGAAATAATAAATTACTTCATGTTGACGCGTAGAGTGCTAATAATGAGCCGAAACTGTACGATAATGAATTACTGGACCAATAGGAAAGCTGTAGCGAGCCGAAACTGTACAGTAATGAATTAAAACTGCATAGTTTCTGGACCAATAGGAACGCGGTAGCGATTTGTATATATGAAAACAGCATCGCCATTCAGCGAAAATCAGGGCCATCTTGTGTGCATCGATCAATGAAGAGATTTAATATTTTTCCCTCTTTTATCAGGGCCTCGATTACATATTACTCGTGCTAGTTGAATAAAATATTATGTGCGACCATTGATCGAAAAAGAATATTCCACTCGCGTGTTACCGCACTCGCTATGCTCATGCAGCAAATTTCACGCTCATGGAATCTTCTCCTTCTCTCACTAGTCGCACAATATACTATTATTGAAAAATAGAGTAATTAATTATCTGTATTTCTGTCGTTGAATTGCGTATTTATTGTTGTAATAAAATCAAATAATTCAAAATGACGATAGATGATCCAAAGTGATTTTGTTTGTAATCAAACCTTGAAAGAAAAAAAAAATAAATTTTTCTTTTTAGTACGTCAAATAATGTTGGAGGGGAGATACCTACATTAAAAATCGTGAATTTTTCATTTTCTTCTGATGCCATCCGACGTTGGTCGGATCTAATGTACAGGTGCGTCCTGAAACGTTCGATAAAAATAGTTTGACAACGTCTAGAGCGGACGCGCGTACAGAGCCACCTTGTGTAATATTTATCGTTGCTCGCCATCGCGCCCCCGCCTTTTTATTTTATAACCAATTTTCACGCAACATCAGACTAAAGTAAATATCGCATAAATATCGCCACTTACTTACCTACATGTGCTTCGACGGCGCATAAACACAGCTATACTGTAGCACACTACTCCAGTGATTATGACGCAAATGAAATAACTATAGTGTGAGCTGTGCGAATTATTCGCACTAAATAAGTATAATAATTATCACTTTACAAAATTATTTTTTAAATATGATTGCAGGTATTCAATTCGTTTCTAATTTTGTACACTGTTTATAACGTTCTTCTTTTTGTTGTATTACAATATGAAGCTCAGATGACAGATCGAAGAAATATTTTACTAAAATTGTCATATAGAGGCGTAAGTAGCAAAAGTGTTGAGCTAAGCCGTCAGATGGCATCATGCAGCATTGCTGTGACGTTGCTCAGCGTTGCTCGCTGTTTGAAAATTACAGCCGTCAGATGGCAGTATGCAGTATTGTGTCTGTTGTATTACAATATGAAGGTCAGATGACAGATCAAAGTGTTGACGTTGTTTCAAAATTAAAGCCGTTAGATGGCAGACGTTGTTCAGCATTGCTGTATTTTAATTAATTTATAATAACAAAAGCAATAATAAATTTTTTAGTTGTCGATGTCAGTAGAGCAAGCAATTATCTGTAAAATGATATATAATTTATGTGGAGAAATTGTGAGGTTTTTTCTAAAAAGGGAGGCAAATATCTTTAACCTTAGCGTATTAATCTACAGGGTGTCCCATTAAGAATGGGACATAGAACAACCGCAGATTCTCCAATTCAAAATAAAACGATTAAGTAAGGGAAATATGCTTAGATAAAATGTTACTCGCTCTACCAGTGGCGTACGGCAGGAGTAAGTAATGCTTGTACCCCTTCTAAATGTTACGCCGCTGTCTAAATTTTAATTTTGACTATAATTTTATTTTTTTTTTATATTTTCTAAGTCAATAATGTATACTTGTTAGTTTGTTGTAAAGTCATTGGTTTTCTAGATATTCGCAGTTTTTTTAAGACAAAATTGTAAAAATGAATATTATTAATAATAATACAAATAAAAAGTACCGACATGTCTATCTATCTTTAACTGCGAATATCTCGAAAACCAATGACTTTACAACAAACTAACAAGTGTACATTATTGACTTAGAAAATATCAAAAAAATTAAAATTATAGTCAAAATTAAAATTTAGAGAGCGGCGTAACATTTAGAAGGGGTACAAGCATTACTTACTCCTGCCGTACGCCACTGGTAGAGCGAGTAACATTTTATCTAAGCATATTTCGCTTAATCGTTTTATTTTGAATTGGAGAATCTGCGGTTGTTCATTCTTAATGGGACACCCTGTATATGATATTACATAAGTATTTTGGAATATGATATTATAAATCAGTGAGGAATAAATTAAGGAATGACTTAAGACGTGCCGAGGAATTATATTATTTTAATTATTTTAATAAGAATCAAGGAAACTCGCGTAAACAGTGGCAAATTGTTAATGAGTTGACAGGTCAAATAAATTCTCAGAAAGCTGAAATTAAATCAATTAATATTAATGGTTATGACATAGAGGATTCTAATGATATCTGCCAGGAATTTAATAAATTTTTCCAAGAGGTTATCGATGAAGTAAAAATTGAGATTGGTAAATATTCTCCAGCTTCCAGTGACAAGTTCAAGGATCAGGCAAATAGTAACTCAATATTTGTTGAACCAGCGTCACCTGCTGAAATTAGTTTGCTTGTTCACACTTTTAAAAGTAATAAATCACCAGGGTTCGATGGTGTAACTATTGACATTGTCAAAAATATTATTGATTTAATAGCGCCAAGTCTGTGCCATCTTTACAACTTAACATTCTCTACAGGGAAATTTCCGTCAATCCTCAAAAAGGCAATTGTAATTCCCATCTACAAAAAAGGTGCTCTGACAGACATTAGAAATTATAGGCCGATTTCGCTACTATCAATTTTTTCAAAAATCCTAGAATCGCTAATGAAAAGAAGACTAATGAAATTTTTAAATTTAGCAAACTATTTTAGTCCAAATCAATATGGTTTCACCGAGAAACGAAGTACAGAAAATGCCTTGCTAGACTTTACAAAAAGCCTATATCAGGGAGTCAATGAAAACAAAAAAGTTGCTGCACTTTTTATCGACATTTCCAAAGCCTTTGATACTATAGATCATGGCATTCTTCTAGATAAACTATATACAGCAGGAATTAGAGGTGTAACATACAAATGGTTTGCTAGCTATTTAATCGGACGCACTCAACAAGTGAAAATTGCCAATCAATTTAGTGATGCCTCAGTTTTAAAGTATGGCGTACCTCAAGGATCAGTGTTGGGTCCGATTTTGTTCCTTATATACATTAATGGTTTGTGTAAAATTCAGTTTAAAGGTCACCTTATAGCATTCGCTGACGATATAGCTATAAGCTATTCAGAATCGTCTTGGAGTCAAACTATACAGGAGATGCAGTTTGATCTTAATACCTTACGTGAATGGTTTCATCACCATCAATTAAAAATAAGTGATAAATCTAAATACATGCTTTTTGATATAGGCAATAAGTATGTCTCTAGCCTAAAACTTATCTATCATTGCACTAATTGTAATTATATAGATTGTTCAAATAATGACTGTATTACTTTGGAGAAAGTACTAAATTACAAATATTTAGGAATATACATAGATTACAAATTGAACTGGAAGCGTCATATTTCTCAGTTAACTAGTTCATTAAGATATGCACTATGTAGACTGTACTTTTTGAGATCTAAATGTCCTTTAAAAATGCTTGTGAACGTTTATTATGCACTAATACACACAAAATTGAATTATGGAATTGAATGTTGGGGTGGTGCATATTACAGCACTTTAAAATCTTTGCATATTTTACAAAAGAAAATTGTGCGAACTATTCTTTTTAAACGATTTTATGAACATAGCTTTCCTCTATTTCAACAACTTTCCATTCTTCCGGTATGCAATTTATATGTATACAAAATAACAAAAATATTTTATGATCGCAGTGAGGAAAGGTACCATAATGAAAAATACAACTTTAGAAATACCAAGTATTATGTACCTCGGCCATTTAAATCGCTATTTCAACGTTTTTACTTGTATACAGCCCCAAATATTTTTAATGTGTTACCATTGAATTTATTAAGTGCTATAAACAAAAAGCAATTTGTTCGTAGGCTAAAGGAATGGCTACTAAAGAAGCGCGACATTGAATCGCTATTCTTTATATCCTGTTAAATCAACCCTTAATGTGGATTAAATTTATAGTTAATATAAACTACCAACTCTACTATTTTATTGTATAATTATATATTCTTATTTTGATTTTCTTGTTTCCTATAGTTAACTGTCTCGCACTTTAACTGAATTGGTATTACTTTTGATTTCAAATAATTTTGTAATAACTTATAATAACTATTGGAATTTTATTACTATTATTATATATATATATATGTATTACTGTCTGTGCATTTATATGTTTTCGTTATATTCACTTACATATTTTTTTGTTTATGCTATACGTAAATTCGTTCATTCTTTTGTTACTGATCTCGTTGCTAATACAGGTTAATTACCTTAGGGAGCGAGTACGTTTCTACATTATATTTTAGTTTATTTTTCTCTGTAAATTTTTTATTATGTACTTGTAGAAACAAATATATCTATATCTATATATCTATATCTATATTGTGACTTAATTGTGACCACAAATATTGAACTAATAGACTTGTTTTTTTTTTTACTTGTATGTTAGCTGAATTAATGGAGTACATTGTAACAGGTCTCTTTGTTTTCATATAATATGTTATAATCAAAGCTCAGATGTACCTACAGGTACTTCTAGGATTAGGAATGATTGGTCAGAGTCAAGCGTTTCAAGGTTTTGAGTGCGGTTCTAGAAGGAGGTCAATTTAGGTCGTTGTTGGCGCCTACATTAACCGGTTACATTTTTGAAAGCTCTGTAATCAAAATATTATAATACAAATTATTAATTTATAAGCAATGAATATTTAAAAAGATTATTTCGAACAATACAACAGTACTTTTATCTGCCCACAATATTGTTTATTAATGTTTACATAATTCGAAATGAAACCATTGTAGAAAGTTCGATTGATTATTATTATCATCGACTATTTAACCCTTCAGCGGTGACGTGTGACCGTCAAAATTCACTTTTCAAAATTTGACAATATTTATTTTCTTTATTATACTCTTTCAAGTGTCAATATTTTTGAAGTTGGAATTTTTAAGTTCGTTCTAATTGTATCTACCCTGGTGCGCTCATGACGCCCCGAAATTATGTATACTTACTAGTGATGTGCCGGATATCCGTATCCGTATCCGCAGATATCCGAGGGAGAAGAAAGATCCGTATCCGTATCCGTTAGTTTTTGGCGGATCTTTTACCTTATTAATTTTCAATTCATAGATGAAATTTTATATATATAGGTGCTTAGGTAATAATGAAAAACTGTTAAATTCCATTCAGATTATTTTTTATTTTTTAAAATCGTATTTGGCACCTTTATATTTCAAACATTTATCGTAGTGAGTGCCATACCCATAATACATAACTCAAAGGTACTAAAAAAACTATCTTTATAATGAGATATTGCACATCGATCTTTGGAAAGAGACAATCTGTTATGAGAGTTAACTCTTAAAGAGGTCAATAACTTTTTCCCATAACGGATAGTCTCGTTCCAAAGGTCGATGTGCAATATTTACCGCCGCGTACTCTAAGAAATTTAAGATCCGTATCCGTATCCGCGGATCATGAAACCAAATATCCGTATTCAGATCCGTATCCGCGGATATACATTTTTAACGATCCGGCACATCACTAATACTTACGGTCCCGATTTACTGCAATCTGAAAGAAACGACTGTAATGTGAAGTTTCAGTGAAAACGGGAGCGCTGCGTCTAAACCTACCTTAACACGCGCAAAGCAATACGATAGGATTAGAGTCAGATTATCTGAAATATACGTGTAAAGCCTAGGTCAACGCGGTCGATATTTTTACATAGCAAACAGATTGTTAGCTATTTAGCCGTTATGTCCATGATTCATGAATGCAGCGCAGAGAGCTACATTATGTAATATATGTGCTTATATAAGGTTCGGGCGTGCGCATTATATTTTTCCGTGTCTACGTTTTAATTCAATATCTTACGTAACCGGGCAGCCGACCGACGGTGGACTGAGGAGCACAAATATTATATTACTTTTTTACACTCCGTCGGTGTTACATCACCAGATGTTAGTTATAGCTCCGAACTTGCGTCCAAGGCTGCACAAATGCGTCGAGTCGACGAAAGAAGTTCGCCGTCAATTATTTCGATTCAGAACTTTAAGGATTACGAGTAGTTTATTTACAGACCCTTAAGAATCTTGCAGCTTGTGCTAAATAAATACCCAAATTCCAATTTTGTAGATGTTTAAAGATCTCTCTGTACACATTACTTCTCATTAAAAAAGAGTTATTTCAGTCATTTTTTACATATTATTAGCGATTCATCCGATACCGATATATCGGCGATATTTCGGGTTAGCCGATATATCGGTATCGACGATATTTTTATGACCGATTTAACGATACTTTTTAATTTAAAAACAAGCGTGTTGTCTCATCTATTTCGTTGCATACGAGGCACGAACAATGCTCGGAGAAACCCCGTGTCTTGTTTCTCCCGCCCGCTTTGGCCTCGCACTCGCATATCAGTAATATTTCGCTATGTTGACCGTTGTCGCGCTTAGAATTTGTCATACATTTGTTTTCTGGCGCAATGACGTCTTATACCCAAACTTGAAAAAAATTGCGCAGAAGTACTTTAGTTTCCAAATGAGCTCTGTCGCATCTGAGAGATTATTTTCCAGCGCAGGTCTTATTCAAACAGATTTGCGAAATCGCCTTTCTCCGCAAAACTTAAGATTACTTTGTTTTTTAAACAAAAATCTTATCAATGTTAGTTTTAATTACTAAAATTTTTAATTATCTAATATTAACCTATGTCTCTATGTTTATATTAATAAAACAAAATCTGACGTGATTTATTTATTATACCATCATTTTTGAATTCACAATAAGCGTCTCGGTATCGGTATCGCCGATATTTTTACAAGAGTATCGGTATCGGTATCGTATCGGCGAAAAGGCGTATCGAGGCATCCCTACATATTATATACTTTTTAATCATCATTTTTTCTATATGAAACTATGGCGCGTTTGATTGGGAGTAAAACCGTGCGAATGGAGCTGCTCTGCAACCCAACATAATCAATAACGTTGCAGATCTTAAGGCCGCTGAACACGAGGTTGGTTTTGCCGATACCTTGCAAAATTTCACTGCTAGTTTTCCAGCGCTGTTTTTCTTGATGGCTTTATGTGCTCGCTTCACACGATGCGTTTTTCAAGCTTGTTTTGTGGACACGCAGTGACTGAACACACTATGACCAGAGAGCAGAACGTGCCTGTTGTCTAAGCAAATACAGGTACCATGACGCCATGTTGGCTTGTGCAGGGCGCCCACGTGACAAGAAACTGTTTCCTGATTGGTCCATGCTCAAAACAAGCTAAAAATTGGTTGTCTGTAAAGTCGGTTTACGGACGATAGTTTTACGTGATAACGTATTCCGCTCGAATATCAAATTTAATAATACATAACCTAAATTTTAGTAGCTGTCAAACTATATTTTTACCGACTAATAATTTGATCAACCAAAGCAAAATACATATTTTTAAGCAATTATAAAAGACATTTAAAAGAATGTATATATTATATTATATATTTGTTAACAAACCGTATAATTTATCTGGCCAATCTGTCAGATGTAGCTTACGCTGGAACAGCCGAAAAAAATGTTGAACGCACACTACTCTCTGACGTCACGCGAGAAGAGAGAGACTATCGCTTATATCGCGCTCTCACTTGCGGAACGTTACTCTTTTTCGTGCGTGCAGCCGGTGTTTCATCAATTTATAAGACGTTATCACGTCAAAAATAAAATAAGTGCAGCGGCCTTTAAACATAATTATATTCTTGCAGTCAAGTGTTGAGAAAAAAAATGAGGGATGTCATAATTATATAAAAAAAATCTATATTTACAATGTACTTTGTACATCCCTGTTTTATTAGGTAATATCTAGTGACGTGCAGTGCGGTTGGTTATGATTTAAAGTTTCCTTAGCGCAATGGAGATGAGTTTTTTGTTAGGTGTGTTTACGGTGCTCCGCGCTGTTCGCCTGAAATGAGCGTCTTTCTTCTACCTCTTTGTACAGCCAGTATCAAGTACTGTACGGTGTAGGCGCCTACGTAAATTCGTAGGTAACGCGAATTCCCGTCTACATGCTATACACAATGCACAGACACACACATAGCCTGAGTACAGATTCATACGTCATACTATACGAATGAAAAGAAATTATTGAATCTTTTAACAGTAATTTATTAATGTTACGCCGTCAAGTTTATGTTCATTTTTACAAAAAATATCCTAAAAATACAAACTATTGAAAAATACAACCCTTATGCTAAAGTCGAGTTAGTACAAAAAACTATTGTCTGTAGGTACGAACATTGCCGGCCCACTTTTTTCTTAATTCTTCTAAATGTTTTTTTGATTTTGTTGAACGACAGAGTGGATAGCAACCAGCGTTGCCTTTTTTGTCAAGTCGGGATTTTGAAACTCTTTGAGTGAAAACGCAGCGGGATTCTTTCGTCTCAAGCGGAACATAGTAAAAAAACGTATATAATCAGAAGTTTTCAAATATTTATCTTTTTATTTGAATTAAAATTACGTTTACGTGACAATAGATAGCAAAAATAGCCATAGAAAATGTATTTTAATAAAAATGTAATATTTTAAATCAGGTTTACACTATCGTTAAATAGTTGAGTTTTATTCGTTTTCAGAATAAAAAAAAAGCAGAAATCAAAATCAAAAAAGTTTTATTCATTAGAAAATTATGGCGTTTCAAACAATAGTCTGTGGAGTGAGTGTTACAAATTGCAAATTACAATAAGAAAATAATTATTTATAAGAAAAGCGGGACTGAGCCTGTCCCGCGCGAGACATTTAATTTTGATTTAAAAATCGGGACGTCTGGCAACGCTGATAGTAGCTCACTTTTTCGTGTCAGATTAGACACTTGCGCAGAAATATGGTTCATATCAATGTGCAAAACGCACCCGACACTTGCAATTAATCATTTAATAAAAAAAAAAACATTGTTCGCTGTAATGTAATATTAAATAATATATTTAAAATTTTATTAAATTTATGCTACCTGGTGGTGCACTTTATAAATCATAAAAAGGATCGCCAGGGAACAGAGCTGCCAGTCTGTAATAACATTTCGAGTATCCGCGAGACCGTTTTGAAATCGCGAATTTGATCTTTCTATCCCCCCGCATTTTCAGTTTAAGGACGAAACAGTTCTCCTTGATCGAAACTTTATCAGATTCATCAGGCTCTGCTATTTCTATTTTCGTTTTCTTAATGAAATTTTCATTATTCAAGCAACGAAATGTCCAAATGCAGAAATTGTAACGATAACGTATTGTCGCGTACAACAAATAACGCCGACTCGCATAGAAAAAAACATTCGCATATTTTATAGGAATATTTTTCTTGATAAACAATTCAGAATGCTTTTGGTTCACGTGGTCAGCCAGCGTGGACTCGTCTCTCCAGACGCACCCCGGCAAAACACAAACTTTAAGATTTTTACCACACACGTGGAGATGGCTTAACATTTCGTTCAGGCTACCTATTTCGGTACAATTTTCATCACTATTTAAACACGGAACGTTCGACGTGTGTTCCAATTCAAATATTAGCTGATCGTTCCTTTTTCTTGATTTAGTTGAACGACAGAGTGGACAGCTAGTCATGTTTTCGTGGCAGCTCAAACACACATTGTGTTCATTTTCGCAGCAATACGGTTCAATTAAATACGAAAAACATACCGGACACGTATAATTTTCCATTTTTTTGTCAACTGTGTTTTCAAATCACTTTCCACTTACTTCGATAAAAAAGCTTAAATGTTGAATTCTTCCGCACAAGTCAATTATTTTCAGACTGGTTGTCCTCACTAGAGCACTTTGTAACGTTACTGCTAGTTTGCTAGCAACTGAAGAAATAATTACAATAAACTTCTGGAAAATATAATGACCATTGTCCTTTTATAATGTGACTTTTTACCTGCTCCAGGTATGAATCAAATATTTAAATACAGCTTGCTATTACTGCCCTAAAAAGGCAAAGGGCAGTAAGTGACATTTGTTGAAAAATGAGTTCATACTGAAGACCTAAGTGCTGCAGCAATAATTTTATTGTCTTTAAAAAATGTTTCCCCCATGTTTTGGTTTCCATAATCTAAAATTCTGGACGGTCAAGACATTTTTACTAAATCTTTATTTACTCAAATTCATAAGTTGGTCACTTACTGCCTTTTACCTTTTTACGTGTTTCTTAAAATGTAATTCACAGATACCTGAAAGCTTACGACTATATCCCAGGGGTGTCACTAGATCTACTGATAAATTTAATTATGAATAAAATAAAAACGATCAGCTATTAACTCGTCTTGTTTGCCTGTCAAGTATATAACATTATAATATATTACCTATGTTCACCAATCAGATACCTACATCAGAAAGAATTATAGATTATAGCTAAGGTTGTAACCGCATCACAATGTTATTAGTAAAATCAAAGTAAAGGGAGAAAGGTTATGGATTATAGATGCTCAATAACTCAATACATTCGCGTTTATTATATGTACCTACTAAGATAACATTTAACTGAAACTCATTTAAATATTCTTTAAAATTTTAATTAAAATTTTGAGCAGCTACAACAGGCCTGGGCAAATGGCGGCCCGCGGGCCGGATCCGGCGCGCAGCGCAATTTTATCCGGCCCGCGAAGCATTTTAGAAAAATAGTAGCGGAAATAGAATGCAGGGACCTTTTTGTTTGCTCTCCACATGCGGAAATAGAATGTGAGGACCTTTTTTTTTGGCTCTCCAAATGCGGAGATAGAATTTTTTGGCCCGTGGTGAAATTTTCGTCAGCCATCCGGCCCGCGGTCAAATTTTCATCAGCTATGTGGCCCGCCGATCAAAATATTTACCCGCCCCTGATCTACAATCTACACTCAGTCACTCTTTTCATTGCCAAAACTTTAATATTTTTAAGAAATACGTCCAAAAATTACGAATTTGGATACAAATAGTTGAGAAATAATATTTCGTTAAAGAGAGATATAAATATAAATTAATGAAACCGTACAAAATGGCCAAAAACAACCTGTAGCAATAAAGAACGCAAACTGATGCCTTTTGTTTGTACAGCTAAATAAAAATATCTACTTACATTGGTGCCTTTTTCCGAGTAAGTAAAAAGAAAATCGAGAGGAAACTTGAGACTACGCTTCGTCGTTCAGTTATATAAAAGACTTATAATACATACAAGCACAAACGGTTCCGCCGACACATCGTAGTTTACTTTGGAACTGTAGGTACAGGGTCATTCGCTACGACGGACGGTTACGAAATCCGAATTGATAAGAGCTTTATTATTTTGATTTTAATAAATGATTTGATCAGTTAAAAAAGACGAAATTAGCTCATGATCAACACAAATTATATCTCATGTTTCGATCTCAAGATCACTAATATCAATCATAGTTTTCTTTGTGGCTCCCTCTGTGTACAAACAAATGTACTTCTTAGTGATCTCTTCGAGCGAAACAATCGATATAATTACGATCGATCATAAAAATATATCTCATGTTTAGCTCTCAAGATCACTAAGTAGTACATTTCTTTGTATACAAAGGGAGCCACAAAGAAAATTATGATTGATATTAGTGATCTTGAGAGCGAAACATGAGATATAATTAAGATCGAGCTTTGCCCGCCTTCGGCGGGCTCGCTCGATCATACAATTTATATACATAAACAAAAACGTTCAACAAGCTAAATTTCTCAGTATTTTTAGCATACAAAAAAGTTTAAAATGCTGGATTTCTCGTAATTCGAAATCTCATAGCCATGTCGTGCTGTGAAGAAATATCGCGTATTTTGATACAATTTTTATGAAGAAAAGTATGTGATCTGTTTAAATATTTAAGCAGCAAGGCAAATTTTGTGAAGAATAACGCTTAGTCACAGTAGTAACAATTAGTCTCTGCGACCACAATTTAAAATTTATCGAGACAATTTGAGTGAAAGCTTCGAGCGCCATATTATAGATATATATTTCTGAGTCTGCACGTCGCACATCTGTCTGTATATTTTGTCGCATGAAACTTCACAGCCACACGCGCCGACAAAGGTGCTGTTGTCAGCTGAACAAAACACAACTGAACTGATTACAAAACCAAGTTTTTGGTGTCCCTATTGTGCTAAGTTGCAGAAAACACTGTCAAAAAATTTGATTTGACAATGAGGAAACCGATAGTCCGATCTTGGACTATTAGCAGAAATTTTTAAGAAGAGACCGTATCTAGTGTGGCGATTGGGTTTATTACTACGAGCTGTGACATTATGTTAAACAGGAGGATCAGCGAGTCTTAACACTCATAATATACCATAACACTCAATATATACAAGATATTTTCACACGCTTTATATTAACTTCACTTGTAAGTTTGTATGTATGTATGTATGTATGTATGTATGTATGTATGTATGTATGTATGTATGTATGTGTGTGTGTATGTATGTATGTGTGTATGTATGTATGTGTGTATGTATGTTTGTTTATAACTTTCATTTGGACTACAGCAAGTCGTTTATATACCGGTATAATATGCCAGTACAGTAAGTACCTACACTGGCAGCCGTGCGGTCTAAGGCACGGGTCTTCGCTGACGTCAACTTTTGGCATCACGGGTCGTGGGTTCTAATCCCGTCCACGCCGAAAAAAAAATTGTTTATTTTTCGGCAAATTTTTGACAATAAATCGAACTAAAAAGTGGAAAATAAATATAGTTTAAAAAAAAAACTAAAAAACAGGCTTTATATCAAACTAAAAAGTGAAAAATAAATATAGTTTAAAAAACACTAAAAAACACGCTTTATATCGAACTAAAAAGTAAAAAATATTTTTTTAAAATAAGCTTAAAAAGCGTGGGGCGCTCGATGTACGAAAATGTGAAACAAAGCGCCCCACGCTTTTTAAGCTTATTTTAAAAAAAATATTTTTTACTTTTTAGTTCGATATAAAGCGTGTTTTTTAGTTTTTTTAAACTATATTTATTTTTCACTTTTTAGTACTCCCTATAATCCAAACTTTTAAAATTATTAACAGTTTAATTTAGAACCAGTTCACTTCCAAATAACTGTAGGCTGCGTTGGATTTTTATATACTTACTAAGGAAATGGTAGTACGACTACGTTTATATTTCCTGCAACTTTACACCACTAGTGTTTAATGCATCATATCGCGACCGCTATACAGACATGAAAATATTTTATAGAATTATTAATAAAAATCGCAGGATTGTGGACAAAAAGTTATTTATTTAATTTATTTAGTGTACGACGTTTCGTCTATAAATTTAGACTTTTTCAAGTACAATTAATGTGAAAAGTCTAAATTTATAGACGAAACGTCGTACACTAAATAAATTAAATACAGTGTAAACTCTTTATAACGAAACTCAAGGGACCGAGCATTTTTTATCGTTATAGAGAGTTACCGTTATATGGAGTGAAAAAAGAAAAACAACCAAATTAACAATAATCTTCAATGTACTGTATAATCTCTTTATAACGAATTTTAAGGGACCGAACATTTTTTTCGTTATATGGAGGGAAGAAAGAAAAATAACCAATTTTCACAAAATTAATTTATTCCAAACACATATACCTATAGTTTGTTAAATTTGCCTGACGTTTTTCGCTATGCCAATATTTGTTTTGTATTTTAAGTATCTTATGCATGCCTTGGGATGTGGTGGAATAATCTTCATTAAATAATAGGAATTTTTCGATAAGTTTGGCGTCATCAAGTGCTTGTTGAATAGATGGTGATGGTTCAGAATGGTCCTCTTTATGTCTGTAAACATTTGCTGACGCCTAAATATGAACATATTTCTTCGTAATAGAGAATGGCTGTTGCGTTATAAAGAGGGTATTAATGTATAGGTTTTAAGGTAAACCAACCAAATCGTAAAAATTTCGACGTTATAGGGAGTTTTTCGTTATAACGAAGGACGTTATAAAGAGTTTACACTGTAAATAACTTTTTGTCCACAATTCTGCGATTTTTATTAATAATTATCTCAATGGACACGATATCTAATATATATTTTACAGAATAGTGTTCAAAAAAGATATTTGTACAATAATCACTAAAAAGAAGGGTATTCTGATTTTAATAGTTAATTTGTTTACAATTAGGAAAAATAAACTTTTTTAAAAGCAAGTAAGATAGTTTACAAAAGTTGTGCGAAAGGACGTAGAGAGCGACTTGGTTTCGAACAGGCGACCGACTTTGTGCGATCGATGAGATTGCGAACAGGCCCGAATACCGCTGTACACACTATGTGTTCACTAAGGGGGTAGATCAGCTACGTGGTTTCAGTTCATTTTGAACTGTTGCCCACTTCACTAGTATCTATCCAATGCACATGCGGAACGCCGCTAACTTCTGCTACTACATTCTCGCGTGATCGGGTTTGTACCAAGTGTTCCAGGTTCGAACATCGTCGATACACAAAGTCAAAGTGAATCAATAATTGAAATAAAATAAATTACACTAGTAAAATACTTTTTTTTAATTTTTTTGTACGAGTTTTTATTCAAGTGGTGTTGTTTTGATTTTTTAGTTAATAAAACGTAAAAAATAAATGTAATATAACGGTAATATTTTCAAATAAGTTATTGTGAATATATGTATATAATCTATTCTAGATAAATTTAAATATTTTGTTGCAAAATATAGAGATTTGACAAATTTTCATTTTATGTGCGCCATTTTCGAAAATCGTAATAATTAAATACTTTTTTCTGACGATGTAGGTATTAGAAACTATTAAATAACTACATTTTAATTGATTAACATTTACTTTACAATATTTTTTTTAGTAAATAAAAATGTAGTGCTATTAAATGTAACATTCTATAATAGATAATAAATTATGTAATATTATATAACACAGTTTACGTATACGAAATACCTGCATAGACTGATGGAAATAGATATATCACGTGACATTAATGAGTTAAATTTGATTTTAAATCAATATAAAGATCGACAAAAGTTTCAACGTGTTTTAAGTAGGTAACCAAAGAAATCACTTGGGAATACACTAATCGCGGTGTTACGATATTAATCGACTAATTAAAAAACTCATTACTTTCAACTTTCCAAGAATTGTTAAAAATTTGTGTCGATATCAAATATTTATACACGGTGTCACTAAATCATTCTTAATTTGAAACAAAGTGCATCTGAGTGTAAAAAAGTAATTCGAGTGATAATTAAATCATTATAATTAAATACAGACTCTCGAAAAGGTAAAAATAAAATTAAATTATCTAATCGTCATTTATATATGCCGACGTTTCGTAAAATATATTTGCGCGAAATCGTCGGTATAGCATTAAATATTCGTTTTTGGTCTCTGATCACAAATATCATCTTTAAATATGAATTTATTTTAATACTAAACACATTACTCTACAACACAATATTATGTACAGAACTGTCGGTATTTTCAAATCGAATAATTGATCATTTAATTTGTTCTTTAGATAAAGTAATTGGTTACATCTGCAGTCATGTAATTCAGTAGGAAAATCTAGTAGTTACAGAGAAAATTAAACGTATTGAATATTGATAACAGAGTCTAGAAGAAACACTAATTAATAGAGTATCTATACCTGTGTTATGTTGTGTTCCAATACGCAGTTTAATACATTGCTGTCACTTTCAGTATAATTGGCAAGCGAGGGATTATAATGAGATGCTGGTATTTAATTTTAAAATTAATTTACTGGATCTAGTGAAAATATATTATTATAGTAGCTAGTTTATAAGAAAGTCTTTATAATAATACGAAATTCCCACAATTTGTAATTGAAACATCATTAAATTTATAGATTTGAATGAAATGCTGTTAATGATTCATATTAATTTAACTTAAAAATATATTAAAAGTTTTGATGACATTGCAAAATATTAGAAAGAAATAGAAAAGCCGACGGAAATGTTTAAAATTCTAAGCCGTATATACAAATTTTAACTTGAATCATTCAGGTGGATTATTTTATTCCTGAATAGATACAAAATACAAAGGTTTTGTTATAGATAAAAATACGCTTTTGTGCTGTATTCACAGTCGCCATTTTGAATAATTTTGAAATGAAAAATTAACCTGCAAATCTTTTCAGGTTGTATATCTATATACTTGACTCGAAATATAATTTTTTGAGCAAAACGATCAAGCGGAGAAGTATATTATTTAAGCTGATGGTTACATTATAACCAAAAAACAATTTCAATAGTTGGTCAAGGAGGGTCAAATAGTGAAGTTTTTCGACACATCCGTGACATCACACCGAGCTAGTCTAGCAGAAATTGGGAGAAGGGGTGCCACAAAAAATGTTTATGCGCCAAAAAACCTACTAACATCATAGTTAAAATGTTTTCTAAGATTAAAAATGTATTAAAGATTCAGAACTGTAATAAAGTTTGTAAAGTCTTAACTTACCTTTCTAATTTTAATGAAAGTGGATTAACATAGGCTTTAATGTTTCTTGTTAATAATAATAATTACTCCAAACTACTTCCCTCTTTCTCTAAAACGTAGAATTACTTTTTTAAAGGTCAGTAAAATAATTTACAAGAGTATTGTAGTACTGAAATCGATTTTTCTTTATCGTAATATCTCGAAAAGTATACAGAATGTTTTCTATGTAATGTCGAAAACTTCAAAGGGTGATACTTTAGGTCAATTCAGGAAAAAATGCGTGCAAACATACATTTTTATAAACGCATTGTTCCAGAGATACAGAGTGTTGAAATTGTAAATGTTTCACAAGTGAGTTCAATTTATTTAAAACGTTGATAGATTGTTAGGCTGTTCATAAAAAATAGGAGAAAAAATAACATGTGAAATAAATTCTATTTTATTCAATAATAAAAGTACAAAAATTAAGAACTCTTTTTCCTTTTCAAATCTTTGATTAACGTCTGATTAGAACTCTTCAATAAATAAAATTATCGACCAATTTTTCAGACAATATATTAACAAAATATAATTAATACATTAACGTTTCGATCCCGATTTGGATCTTCTTCAGAACGGATCTAAAAATATAAAAAAATAATTAATATGTACTTATTTAGTTTCTATTTATTTTTAACGAAATTCGTGAAAGATTTTTTTAATATTTTTGGATCCGTTCTGAAGAAGATCCAAATCGGGATCGAAACGTTAATGTATTAATTATATTTTGTTAATATATTGTCTGAAAAATTGGTCGATAATTTTATTTATTGAAGTCTTTTTCCTTTTCCCTAATATATCAGCTCGCAAAGTTCTTACCTATGAAACATTCTGTATGTACCTAATAATTAAAAAAGTCATTTAAATTACGTTAAAGAAGAAGCCATACGTTGTATTTAATTAATTCTCAAAGACTGAATTTTTTATTTTGCCCAAGTCCAAGGAATATCACTCGCGGCTGTGAGCAGCTGTTCTCGTTTTTCAGAAATAACTGCATTGACAATTTTAAAATTGGTATACATTTCAAACAAATTATATGAAATGAATCTAACTCAAAAACTGTTATAACCTTTGATCGATTTCTTGTAACCTATAGGGTATATGAATATAGTAATCAAACAAGAAAGTGACAAAAATAGCTACCGAAGTTTCATCCTCATGTTTTATTAATATGTCTAGTAGAAAATATTAGACAATAAAAAAAACTTTCCCCTCTTGCTTCTTTATTATTTTAATAATGCATAAATTCCCATGCTGAAGTTTTATCAGAGGTGACTCGTTAAATCATAAAAGCGTTTCCAGTAACACATATTTAAACATATTTTCATTAGGGATTTAGTAAATAGTTAAACACATGAAAATTTTAATTGATATAACGTAGGTACCAATTTCACAAGTAGGTAAGGAATTGTACCAATTTAGATCAAAATTAACTTTTCAAAGTCGTACAATATTTTTTCGTTTTATATTACACTCTGGCAACTTGTAATTGGTCAACAAAAGTTGCTAGTGCGTGCCTGGATTTTATCTAATCGCTTTATTTAATTTTATGTTAATTGACATAATTTATTTTACCGACAGTAATTACATACCCAGTAAAAAATGTATTGGCAACGCAATTTGTCTCCTAGAATTTTATACACAATCGTTCACATTAGAGGATATTTTAATAATAGGGAGAACTCATCCATGATACATAATTATTAATTATTATGTCCTCCAAGGCACGCAACGAACAATTCATTAATGTTTAAAGAAGCATTACATTCTTATTTCAAAAAGATCCAAAAATATATGTATTATTGTTAATCGCATTACTTTTTACATCAAAGTTCCGTAAGAAAATTGACGATGGGGTTGAAAAATCGTACCCGAGATACGGTTAAATATCTAATTGCCTTGAAAACAAAATGCAAAGAAATGCCATTTTTCGTATCGTATATCGAGTTTTGACTATCACCACTCGATATAAATTCTAGATCGTCAGTCGAATAAGAAAAATACCCGAAAACGATGGAGGAAGGTTTTGGTTGAGGATCATAAATAAATAAGCTTTACCAATGTTTCGCTAGTGGCCAACGTTTCGAAAAATTTATTTTCATCTTCAGGGCCTATGAACATGTATATATGTTTAAAATTTAGATCATAATATTATATCTAACAGTTACAATAAGTTCTTTTTTTTTTAATTAGAGCTACTATATAAATCTATTACATACCTCAAACTGGTCGAAAGGTGGTAAATTGTTAAAACAACATACATGATCATATTATTATGGGTTAAAAAAATATTAATATGAACATCTTATTATAAAAAACTATTAAAATTATTAAATTTTTATAAAAATGTGACGCTGAAGATGAAAATAAATTTTTCGAAACGTTGACCACTAGCGAAACATTGGTAAAGCTTATTTATTTATATAATCCTCAACCAAAAACCTTCCTTCATCGTAACATTCTATTGGATCAACACTACTTTATGCTGAATACCCGAAAACATTCAAGTACTGCTCAGGTAGTTCCAATAGATGAGTTCAAATAAACGGAACTTTTTTGAGAGGGTTGTAAGAAAAAATTTACAAATCCTCACAGATTAAAATGTAATGTTGAAGTAACGCGCTCTGTCGGTGATGTTTATCTCGTTATGTTGCCCGCAGTTACCACGGTGTATATTATACGTACTTTCTTTTTTTTTACTATAAATTATAAAATATTTTCACATGCATTTTCATACGCGGTGCTGTATGGGAAAAGTTTAACGCAATAAAGCAGTGTTGAATTAAAATTATGTTTTATGTGAGTTGTATAAATTACCACGGTTACAAATTAAAGGTTGATTAAAATTAACAATCTCTAAAAAGCACATATATACGAGTACATTAAGGCGGTTCTTAATATTAACGCTCGCATTACTTCAAAATTTTCTAAATTTTATAAAAAAAAGTGACAAAAATTCCAAGTACTTGTTAACTCCCCAAGTACATTAGGAATATTTCCTAAAATAGAAACTAAAAATTTCTTTCTCTCTAATAGGCCCCACTCACGATCACACTTCATGCAACAGTTCAGTGTTCAAACTTATAGTTCAGTGAAGCATGATAGTGTGTGGCACAAATAAACACTGAAACCAACACTGAAGTCAAGCATGAACTCATCAAATGCATCTTGATTTTTGAACGACTTCAGTGTTCAGTGTTCAAGTAAACTGTTGTGTGTGTGGGTGTTTTTCAGTTCAGTTTTTGGAGTTCTGTGTTTTGTACAACCAGAAGCCAAAAATCTCAATGTTGCTGCCTTTCTTGTGCAGAAATAGATTTTCACATATTTGTGTCCTGGTTCTTAATAAATAGGATAACTAATTCCAGTAAATAATTGTAAGTTAATTCATTCATTCGTAAATAATTATTGCAATCAAGCGGCTCAAGATGTAATTCATTAATCAAATAAACATGACTTCTTGAATCACGCATTTCTAACCAATTTTTCACCCATATTCTTCTTTTTTTTTCTTATTTCTCTGTTTTAAATACAATCCCATAGCTCTGAACAGCCAATCCTCACCATTTAAATTACTCATTTAGTTCTTATTAATGAACTATACTCTATAGTATAATATTATAGTGTGTATATAATATAATATATCATATGTATCTATACTCGACGAGTGTATGCCAACAACTGAACCAAACTGAACACAAAAAATTTTAAAAACTGAGCAGTTTGCATGAACTGTGTGTGGTGCCAGTCAGTTTTTCGATTAATCGGTCCAACTTCACTGAACACTGAACTGTGGCATGAAGTTTGATCGTGAGTGGGGCCTATAAGACGAAATCTATAGAATAAAAAATGATATAGACCTGGTCAGGATCTCAACTTCATCGTGCTAATTTTGATGTTACAGTAAATATCCACTCTCATTATTTTTTCATAGCACGTCCAAAGAAGTACAAATTAAAAACAGAATTGTTTATAAATTCGAAACTATTTGTTGTTTGGAAAAATATTTTTGATACGAAGAAACCATAGATCTAAATCATAGAACTAAAGCTTTTGATATGTCACAGAGTATTATGAGCAGTAGTGTATTAGTAATGATTTTACAACACAAAGTATAAGCAATTTTTCCGCTTAAATTTTCTCATACATTTATGCGAGACAGAACAAAGAAAATTTACAGCCGTTTCAACCGTTCCAAGAATTATATGAAGTCAGCAATTCTAGTTAACAAAGTAAATAACTTTTCACAATGCTACATTGCAGTGTTCATGATATTTCCCATGCAAATATTGAATATATACAGAGTTATTCACAATTCAGATGTTAAACTAAATCAAACACTGAAGCTGCCATTTTGAGAAAAAAATTGGTTGTCTGTAAAGTCGGTTTACGGACGATAGTTTTACGTGATAACGTCATAAAGAAACATTGAACCATACTCGTAAAGTGTTGAAAAATAACTTTTTTTATTTTTCCCATTATACGTATACGTTTCCAAACATTTATTTTTACATATTTAAATAGTAAAATTAGAGTTCTAACCAACTGTAGAAACGGTTTTTAAATATAATGAACCGTTTTTAAAATACACGCAGTTTTAATAAACGGACGGTCGGGTGGTGTGGATTTTTCACTCCCTGTAAGTATATATACGAGCGAACTGTAGCAGTCTATTGGAAGCTTATGTCTTGTGATCTTTAATAAATAGATTTTTGTAGCTGTCAAACTTGGGCCGATCGTGCTTCTCTATCGCTTATACTGCCCTCTCGCTTGCACGCACAGGGTCAGGCGGAACGTGACACTTTTTCGTACATGCAGCCGGTGTTTCATCAATTTATAAGACGTTATCACGTCAAAAAAATATATCAGCCAATTCAACGACTGTACCATTCCAACTCAAAAAACGAGTCATTTTTTACTACCACTGTATAGACATGAAAAGTAGCTTTTTTATAAGGGATCGTGCAAAAAAATATTTTTAATACATTTTCAAACGACTTTAAAAGCTACTGAGAACCTGAAGTTAGTGTCGCTATTTCCAGGAAAATCTTCAATCATTTGCCTTTCACCGGGTACTTAGTTAGCTTTATTTGAGGAGCTATTTTAAAAACGATTCGTTTTTCATTTGAACATTTTCTATTATAGGCACGAAGATATGTAAAATAATGACCTTGAATGTGGTCAATATTTTACGTAATTTATGTCTATTAAATTTAATAGCATTTCAATCATTTAAAAACACTTTATAACATGTAATTTGTTTAATGGAATTATTGTCATATTGAAATTGAATTTATTACATTTTGTAAAAAAAATATATTAAAGAGCCGAGAAATGTCAAATAATCGAAATATTAAGCTTTGTTCTCAAGGAGCGTTTGTCTGTTTCATATTATCTAATAATCGCAATCTTTGTAATTTTATTTTAAAATGTTAAGCAAGCATGTTGGAATTCACTGATTTACACAGTTTTATGTAGGTATGTATATTTTGTTGCCGTGAATTCAATTAGTGCATCCCGGAATATTTTAATTAGATTAACAAACGGGATATGAATGAATACGTATGCACATTTGAAAGAAACGTAGACGCCTGAAAATAAGCGTTATATTTGTATTCATGCAGGTTTCATTCATAATTTATTTCGTTCTGTTACCAGCAACTTTTTTAGTTCTTACAGACTTGTTACATCCACATTCCTGTTTGACCACATCGTTCTTCGAGTTTACGGATTATATTATTGGGGATGCCTTGCGCGATCGTGCCAAAAATTCGATATGAGTTTTTTGATCACTTTACGTCGCGAAATCATCTCAATCCAAAATAAAGCGGGTCGTATTTCTATTTTTAACAAAGTTATAGTGATTTTGTTTGTTTTATAAAACGCGTTCCACGAGGAGGTTAAAATGACCAGCGTACACTCTAGAGCAAGGGTCGGTAACCTTTTGAGACGGAAGAGCCAAAAGTTACAATTTACAATATTTCCCAGTTTTAAAGAGCCACTATACATTTTCGTTTCAGTATTATAGTATTTGCTTATATAGGTATAATAATATATCTATATTCTATACTAATATATAAATCAGAAGAGTTTGTTTTTTTGTTTGTTTGTTTGAACGCGCTTATCTCAGAAAGTACTGGTTCGAATTGAAAAAAAATTTTTTTGTTGGATAGCCCATTTATCGAGGAAGGCTATAGTCTATATAATATCACGCTACGACTAATAGGAGCGGAAAATCAATGAAAAATGTCGCAGAATGTCAGTCAAAATTTCTCACAATATACTTTTATTTCAGGTGAAATGCCGTAACTGAATATCCCAATATTGGCGGCACACGACACAAGCTCGGTTAGATCAGTCGGTAGAGCGCTCGATTCTTAATCTTAGGGTCGTGGGTTCGAGCCCCACCTTGGACGAATATGTTTTTAATATTTTTTTTTCTACATTCAATTAAATATTTATTATATTTTATTAATTATACAGTAATTATTGATTTAAAAGAAATAATTATTACTAAAAAAAATATTTTTATCAAAAATGGAGGTTTGAGTTTAAAATAAGTAATAAAGCAGGGAACTGCCGAAAACTGCAAGAAATTTGGACCCAACATTCATCTCGGTAAACTAAGATGAATGTGCTTACTCATGTCCCTCCCTTCCCCATTCGTTCTTTTTCACCCGGGTGAAACCGGACGGGACCGCTAGTATAATATATCCGAGGACGACACGTCGCGACGGGAGCAGTGCGAGTGAGACGCGAGTGGAAATGGTTGAAAGATATAGACATGGTACTCAATCATGGATCGATTGGACGACTTTTAAAGGTTTATATAATAAAATGACTATTTTGTGCGTATGGAACTGGAGAGCCGCAACTTTACATCAAAAGAGCCGCAGATTGCCGACCCCTGCTCTAGAGACTCTATACGGACATACCGTGCAAATTTTCTGCATTGGTGACTAATTAGTGAATGTTTTTACGACAAAAATGAAATCATTGGGTGTGTTTGGCCGAAGTAAGTACTTACTAAATCTAGTAAGTCACTCACTATACTTACAAAATTTTCGGCCGGAACACAAAATAAGTGCTAACGCAGTAAGCATGGCTTAATATAAGACGCCATTTTGCTTATTGTTTATGTAAACAAAACAAACAGGAACAGACCTGTCATTTATCCATTTGCAACTATTTACAAGAATTAAGTTATATTGATAAATTTAGTACTGTCAATTATATTCAGTCTATGAGGTTATGTACGGGATATAACGTAAACCAGTGTTTTGAGTTATGTCAAGCCAGTAAGTCTGTCCTGGCCGAAAAGCGCTACAGTCAGCTTGTAAGATTTTAATTTTTTATGCTAACTGGCTTACTAAGTTTAGTAAATACTTACTTCGGCCAAACACGCCCAATGTTGGAAGTATTGCGTAAGATGCGTTAATTTTAACGGGATTTACGTTGTTATCTGATAGCAACACATTTTGCATCATTTGTGTAAACGTATTAACAATACCAAAGACAATCCATTCATTTAACGTGATGTTAGATGCCTTTACATATTAACAAAGACCTCTCTCTCTCTCTGGAACATAATTGACTTAGGACCTACGTGCGGTCTATCTCACGGATATACATGGTGTCCGTCGAAATTGAGTCTTTTATAAATGAACGGCTCGACACAACTCGGACTAACTTTCACCCAAATATGTAGTTCTTTTCATCTTCATCTCCACAGGCCACAGTCTCCATTCTTGCATTTTCTGGGAATTCAAAAACATGTTTTTTACATTCCACTGACATCATGTAGGGAAACTATTGTGAAATCAGAAAAATAATAAATTAACGTTTTTCAAAAAGAAATGCATTGATCACAAAATAGGTACCTTATTTTTAATTTACAAACTTATATTTTTCTTAAATATACAGCCAAGATTCTGTTCACTAGATAAAAACTCAATATAGGCACAGAGTGCCGCTTTTCCCAGTTTTGCGTTTTAAATTTCTGTGACCGATATTTTGTGTATTCAACAGGCAAAGCTTGAGCTTTACGTTTCATAGCACACCGGATATACATATTATATATACTATAGTGTTGCATAGCCGATGCGTGCAGTACACAAATACAGTGCGTTCAAAACAAAACGGCGTCTTGATCATCCGTTTGTATGTTACTCGTTGCGTGAGAATACACTTAAAATTAATTTTATGTCTGTATATTAATAACTAGCGGTCCCGTCCGGTTTCACCCGGGTGCAAAAGAACGAATGGGGAAGGAAGGGACATGAGTACGCACATTCATCTTAGTTTACCGAGATGAATGTTGGGTCCAAATGTTTTGCAGTTTTCGGCAGTTCCCTGCTTTATTACTTATTTTAAACTCAAACCTCCATTTTTGATGAAAATATTTTTTTTTAAGTAATAATTATTTCTTTTAAATCAATAATTACTGTATAATTAATAAAATATACTAAATATTTAATTGAAAACACTGTAGGAAAATTATTTTTATATATAGGTACTGTAATAGTTTTCAAATGAGCTATTATTTAGATTTATTTAATTTTAATTAGTCGTAAATAAAACTAAAATAAATTTAAATGATAGCCTTAGAAAAAGGCAATGTAAAAATAAAAAAAACAATAAAAACATATTCGTCCAAGGTGGGGCTCGAACCCACGACCCTGAGATTAAGAGTCGAGCGCGCTACCAACTTAGCTAACCGAGATTCGGTAGGTGCATCACTAATATTGGAATATTCTGTTACGGCATTTCACCTGAATATAAGTATATGGTGATAAATGTTGACTGACATTCTGCAACATTTATCATTGATTTTCCGCTCCCATTAGTCGTAACATGATATTATATAGCCTATAGCCTTCCTCGATAAATGGGCTATCCAACAAAAAAAAAATGTTTTTCAATTCGAACCAGTAGTTCCTGAGATTAGCGCGTTCAAACAAACAAACAAACTCTTCTGCTTTATATATTAGTATAGATATCTTATGTCGAATTCTTCGTAGGTGTCGACAGATAGATTTTATATAAATTTATTTTATGAAACATAATGCCTAAAACCGTCCATCGCTGCGTATTGTACAATACTAATAATTTATTATTATCTCTCGCATCGTTAGTATGTTTCTGAAAGTAGAAAGTTATACAAAGTTTATCAAAATCAAAATTGCATAGCACATAGGGTCTCTGGAGACTAGGGTCTCTTCTTAGGCACGTGCTTTCTGTGTTTCTCCGTTAATCAGATACCGTAGGGCCAAGTACTTCGGCCCGTACAGCACCGTATGCAGGTTAATCTTGCGAAATCCAAATAGTATAAGAAATAATATGATCATGTATATTGATTTAACAATTTACCACCTTTTGACCAGCTTGAAGCCCTGAAGATGAAAATAAATTTTTCGAAACGTTGGCCACTAGCGTAACATTGGTAAAGCTTATTTATTTATGATCCTCAACCAAAACCTTCCTTCATCGTAGTATAAGAAATATTCACTTAATCTAACTGATATAAAATTGAACTAAATTTTAAAAAGGTTTGTTGGCCTTGCAGTAAATTGTATGGGTTTATTTTTTTCTACAACAGCTACATGGCTACACATGTTTTGAATATTTAGACGCTTTCAAGCACAATATTATTTTGAATGTCCTCTGAACATTTACTATATAAATACGGTGGTTTAGTTATTGTGAATGAAGTATACCTCGGTTTGTTTATTACACGTATATATCTATATGTCTTTGCCTATTTAGTATTCTCTACCAATAAGGATGAGAATCTAATCAGCCAAGATGTCCATATGACTCCTAAATGTTTGTACAGTTCGCAAAACAGTGGCTCTCAAACAGTATTCACACATCGCGAACTTCGGGTTCTCCTACAAACAACCGCATCGTTGACAAATACGAAAATATGTTTCTTAATGTACAGAATTTAATGCCCAGTATTTCTAAAACAAAAATAAAAAATTCCAGCCAATTGAGAGACAGGACCATTCCAACCAAAGCATTGTCAGCTAACTAATTTCTTTCTGTCAGATTTTTGAAATATTACCGAAACTATAACGCTTACAAAAAAAATGTACAAAACTTCATTGATAAGAGCACCAAGGCAATATTAAATAAAAGGCTTGATTTTTTTTTATATGAAGTTGGACTAAGTCTAAACCAATTCTGAAAATTTTAGGGGGGTTGCCCGATTATTTAAATAAATAAATTATTTCAAAAGTAGGCATATTTAACATTGGCTTTATGGTAAAACGGTAGATGGATGATATGTTTTTATTGAATTCTCCAAAACTAGTCGGTGGAAATAAAAAAAAAAATAAATTTATGAAAACAAAAAAAAAACCGTTGCGATATTTAATCTTTTTAATTAAATATCTTTTTAATTAGTCGGGCACAACGGATTTTTTTGTTTTCGATAATTTATTAAGGTTTTAACTTTAATTTAAATAGTTTTTTTTTTTTTTATTTCCACGACTAGTTTAGGATAAATCAATGAAAACATATCATCCATCTACCGCAATATTTAAAAAAAATCAAGCTTTTTATTTATAGTTGCCTTGGTGCTCGTACTACCTTAAACAGAAAAAAAAACAAAGTTATAGCACTTCATAATATCTATATTCCAAAAAAAAAAAAAACAGCAGGGCTCTTCATATCAACATGTCAAACATTTTTCCAAAATTCACTCAGCCGTTCGACCTGTATCGTAATCAGAGACAAACAAACAAAAACGAACAGACTTTATTTACAATATGTTTTTTGGATCAAGGGGACTTCAAAGTTTCTTGGTGGAGTTGGAATGATAAAAAATATTTTAACAAAAAAATTGAAAAGACTTCACACTAAAAAGTAAAAAATAATTGCGTATTGAAATGTTTTGGAGTCGGTGTCAGTCAAAATGAAATCTATTCCGAGAACTACACCGACTCCAAAACATTTCAATACGCAATTATTTTTTACTTTTTTGTGTGAAGTCGGTTCAATTTTTTTGTTAAAAATATTTTATTTTTCTCTTTTTAGTGTTAATCTAACACTAAAAATCGGTGAACATACATAAAAAACATTATGCGTTTCTTTGAAATTTGAGAGTTTCCCTCGATTTCTCCGGATTCCACCATCAGATCCTGACTTGGTTCCGATGGGACCACCTCTGAGGTGCACTCTTTCGAATAAAAAAAAAAAAATTGAAAATCGGTCCATAATTGACGGAGAAATCGGTGAACATACATAAAAAAAAAATAAAATATATAAAGACGAACACAGAACCTCCTCCTTTTTGTTGAAGTCGGTTAACAAATATACCTATTTGAGTTGAACGTTTTCAAGAATTTATTTTGGTGTTCATTCAGTATACGTAAATGAGGTAGAAGACAGTAATCTTATTCTTAACTAATCACAAACCTTAAAGATGCTTCGTTTTCCTTCAGGGTTACCTATATAATAAGATTTTCTATAGAATATCTCCCCAATTTATTTCAAAGCAGCTGTAAGCTCCATGTATTCACAAGTATAATTAATAAAATAATGTAACAAATGTATATACGTATGTACGCCGGTATATTATAAAATCCGATTATTACCATTTATCGTGTGGACTATTTCTATCTCAGAAAGGTATTAATTAAAATACAAACGATTTCTATGATGGAAATGTCCACTATTGTGTGACTGAAATGAAATAAAGTAACTGCCAATCGTGGTCTATGTTTAGGAATGCAATTTTACTTATTCAGGATATAAATTTGTCTGAACGCATTTTTAACCGATTTCAAAAAAAGTCAATGATAGTGTACAGTGTACACTATCATTGACTTAGTGAGCGAATATTGGTGTACACTGTACAGCCTAATATTCTCGTCCTATATAGGTATATTTGAGTATGAATATAGGTATAATAATATTCCATAGCTAAGATATAATATGCGCAATATTGATACAGCAATTTCAATCATTCCTGATACAATAGATCAAAGTGCTGGAAATATATTAATCAAGGGAATAAAAATGCGTGCGTATTTTAATATAATGCATTGTGTAAACCCTCCATTTCAAGAAAATATTAAGGTTTCTTAATATTAAATTTTATTAAATTGAGATAAAAGAATTTTTCATTTGACTTGCAAAATACATCAATACCTAATTGATAATATCACTTCCAATATCGATGCGTTAAATAATATAATTTCTTCATAAGAAAATCATTTCTAAATCGATCTTGTTCAAAGAATAACTGGCAGATTGAAAAGATATTTTCTTTAACAACACACTTTTTTGTACGTACCTATAATTTCCGCTTAGAAATGACATATTTCTAGGCATTTGACTGAATGAAAATTGAACAATTATATGTTAAATACATGTACTATACACAGTTTAAAAAAAAATATTATTTCAATTTATCAATTACTAGCGGATCCGTCCGGTTTCACCCGGGTGTAAAAGAACGAATGGGGAAGGGAGGAACATGAGTACACACATTCATATTAGTTTACCAAGATGAATGTTGTGTCCAAATTTCATGATGATCGGAGTTACCGTTCAAAAGTTTTTGTCGATAAAAAGCAGTATTTATACTTTTTTTAACTAAAAATTTTTTTTTTAATTAATTAAATAAAATTAAAATAAATTTTAATGTAAGCCTTATTATTATTAGAAGAAAGCAATGTAGAAAATAAAAAAAAAATAAAAATGCATTCGCCCAACGTAGGGCTCGAACCCATGACCCTGGTATTGACAGTCTTGTGCTCTACCGATTGCGCTAGCCGGCGTTGTATTCTTACATCGTTAATACGAGTATACTTAGTTAGTACATTTCACCTGACTAGAAGCTTATTTTTTAGATACATTTGGAACATTTTTCATTAAGGCTCCGCTCCTAATGGTCGTAGCCTGATTTTATATAGCCTATAGCCTTCCTCGATAAATGAGCTATCCAACAAAAAAATTGTTTTTTTAATTTGAACCAGTAGTTCCTGAGATTAGCGCGTTCAAACAAACAAACAAACAAACTCTTCAGCTTTATATATTAGTATAGATTTTTCGTGAAAAATTTATTTAAAATTCTACAGACCTTTTTTTTTAGTGAAAAATATGTGCGGTCAAAATCTTAAATAAATATCTAACTAGATTTTCAGTCAAAGTTTTTACTACAATGTTCAAAAAACAAGCACCGACAACGCCAACAGTACAGCCGATATGTTCATAAAAATTCTGTTTACGGGTAAACAGGCAAATGAAATTAAAAAAATATATAATTTTTTAATTAACTATAATGAAAAAAAATACAAAGCCAACTTGATAATTACCAAATTCGAAGTTGCTAAAAGTAGAGCCATTATAATAATCCTTCAAACAAAATATTCATAGAACGATGTCACAAAAGGACATGTAATTAATTAATGACAAAGAGAAATTAAAAATGTCCTGTTAGTTTTTTTCTTTGAATTGTGTCATCAGATACGGTCAAATATTATGGAAAATTTAAATATGACTTTTATAATATTCAGTACACAGTATATTCAAAATAACTTTTCAGAGAGTAAATTATTGTGAGAGCACTATAGGCGATGCTTACCCATTCTTTGTTTAGCCACCTGTCATGAAAGTGTAATGACATAAATAGCTTAAAATTTTCTCCAATATTTTTCCTCCTATTCGTGAATATCGCAATTTTTTCTGTAAGATATATTTTTCCTCGCCTCGTCAACAAAAATTTAGTTCTCAAAAAAAAAAACAAAAAAAAAGGTAAACATTTCCAAAAATCTTTTCTTAACGTGTTTATTTCTTGCAAAGAAAAATTAGAAGACATTATCTGAAAACTTGATGGAAAGTTATCTTAAATGAAATGTGTATTGCAGTTTGAAAAGATTAATTAATCTTCTTAAATTAAAATGTAAATAAAGCTAGGGTATTTTTTTAATATTTTATATTCATATAGCTGAATATATAGTACCCATACCTAATATACAAATATGAAAACACAGAGAGAGGGAACGAAATAGCAACCTAGTATATTATGTAAATAAAATAGCTACCTTTGCAGTTATAATAGCGATCACATGCACATTGTAACGTGATAGCTTCTCGCTTTTGGTTTTATATGATAGGCACCAAGAAGTCCATCTTGGGTCACGTATTTGTTAAATACAGGGATGAAATGATTGTTAATTTGATGCCCGCAAGCGCTGGACATTTTCTACTTGCACTAAGTATAATCCCTGAGCTGTCTCGAAAGTTTCTGTTATGATGAAATTAACGGGATACAAGGCTAAATATAAAAACAATTTTTATTCACTAGAACTTCATTTAATGTCAACGTTTCGGCAAAAATTATTGCCTTCTTTAGGAGCTTAAAAATGTCTAGTAAAATGTCACAACATTAAAAACATAAAATAATTTAAAAACATTATTGTCCAACATTTAAAAACTTTTTTTAAAAAAACTAAAGTTTCTGTAAAAATACATTTTTTGCGACACGCTTATATTTCATACGTTGCTACTGGTTTTTTGGCTCTAGAAAATCGAAAAATAGATGGATTTCAATGATCTCGGTCTCAAAAAGTTCCATTTTACAGCGGATTTATGAAAAAAATTAGTTCACCCCGGAATTACAATTCGCATACCCGTTTATCGTTCACCCCGGAATTGTTTTTTTAAAAACTCCACATTTGCCCCTTCCCGTTTCACTGCGAGACAATTCGCATACCCCTTTATCGTTCACTCCGGAATTACAATTCGCATACTCGTTTATCGTTCACCCCGAAATTACAATTCGCATACCCGTTTATCGTTCACCCCGGAATTGACGTCAGAAACAGTTATAAAGAATTATATGTAGAAAGTCAATTTTTTTTTGCATTTAAAGTCATGAAACTGTGAGAAATATTGATTTTTTCAATTTTCGTATTTTTTTCCATAAATCCGCCATAAAACGAATATTTAAAAAAAAAAATCATCGAAATCGGATGATTTTTCGATTTTCTAGAGCCAAAAAACCAGGTGACCGCGAAAGTGTATAATAACCCTTTCTAGAATCACTTTGATTCTGTTTATCAAGGTTATTAGATACAGAGGTGAACTCGTTCACGAATGACGTCAGCTAGAAGACCGTTCATATTTTTATCAACCACGCAATAATAAAAATAATTCCCGTTATTTAAAATTCCCATGGAATATAATATCAATTGACAGTCATTATCCCCATATTACTATCCAGCGGAACGAGGTTACCTCTGTATCTAATAACTCTGGTTTGTAATATTTTGTAAAATAAATTATTGAAGACATTGAAATGACGTCAGGGACCTATTATTAGTTTTTATGCATTACATAACTAAGGAAAGTAGTACTGTAGCCACAGAGCAAAGTAGATTATGTCACATTTTTAGATAATTATAAATTAATTAATTAAATTTGATACTGGTTTATACTGTCGTAAAAAGGCACAGAAGGCAGTAAGTGACCAACTTATGAATTTGAGTAAATCAAGATTTACTAAAAATGTCTTGACCGTTCAGAATTTTAGATTATGGAAACCAAAACATGCGGGAAACATTTTTTAAAGACAATAAAATTATTGCTGCAGCACTTACTGCTGTCGTTGACTTCAGTATGAACTCATTTTGTCAACAAATGTTAGTTACTGCCCTTTGCCTTTTTAGGGCAGTATACATCTAGGTGGAATGAATTATATTGCTTGTGAGTAAATGACAATGTTACAAACGAGCGCCAGCAAGTTTTGAACTGTCACACGAGAAATAGTATCATTTGTATATTATGTTTGGCGTGTAGCCTCTATATTTTCGTAATTTCCATAGAGTTTCAGAAAATCTATCAAAATGTACAAAATTATGCAATTTATTGAAACTCGATTATGACTTTGAAGTCGAGCGTCTATAAAGATAATAATCAATTAAGTTGTAAGTAAAGGGTAATCTTGGACTGATATTTAGTGCAGTTAATTATTTATTCCAGGTGGAATAAATAATTAACTGCACTAAATATCAGTCCAAGATTACCCTTTACTTACAACTTAATTAAAATTTTTAACGGACATAGAACACAAGATAATAATTAATCAATGTCTGTAATTTATTAAAAATACAAAAATTAGATATACGCCACTTAGCCATGTGGGCAGAGTGTTGTGGTATTTCCAAGTATTACGTTACCTCAGAGAAGGTCAAAGTTACTTTGGCTTATCATTTCGTTTAGAATTCTCATTAAAATTAAATTATATAAAATCGAAATAAATATTTGTCGCGAACCAGTCGTATCCAGTGTAACCTGTCGTCACAGCTCTGAATAAAATCAGTTTACCTTTGTTTTTTAGTGTTCAACAACACACTCTATTTAATATTACGGAGATATGATAACATATTAATAAAAGTTAGTGCTTTTTTTACTGTGAAATATTTAAATAATTAATATTTAGTGATTTGTGTGTGTGTAATGACTTTCATCAACATAAAAGGCTAAAATTAAAAATGTTCTAAAACATTTGAAGAGTGGTTTCGAAAATGTTCAGTGCAACTGACCAATTAAAAAAAAAACTTGAAATCCTGATTACAGGGTAATGTGTAGAGACAGATAAATTGTTCAGGAAGTGAAATTGATGATATGAACAATTGAAATTTGGTGTGGAAAAATAGTTTTATTGAGTTTTACACAAGCCAGCTGCACATCATGGATTGGAGACTATTTGTTACGGCATGCTTTTTGATTGGATTACAAGGTAAGCTTTTAAAATTATTATTTTGAAGAAGGTTCATTTTTTTTCTGAAATCAAAACAATGCCCTGACCTGTTTTATATGTAAATTCGATTTTTTAGAAAATACTTGTTTCAGTGAGACTGGCATTATGTAATTGAAAACACGAAAAAATATACCGATATCGTTAGTACGCCCTTCGATAGAGCATTGTTTTGTTTTTTGCCTTATCGTTTTAAGATAAGAAATCAAAAATTATATATTTTGAATTATACAGGCTGTTCTCTACAGTGTTGTATTATTCAAACATTTCTTTAGTATTTAATTATAATATGGTAACAATGATTTTTCTCAATCTTATTATTATTATTTAAATATCAGTTTTCAAATAATAATTCTTTATTGCTCCAAAGACAAAAAAAAAGTTGTATAGGAGAAGTCAAAATACATATTAGTTACAAGTTAAAAAATTCATTAATATTATAAAAACATTTAGCAGCTAAGAAGCGCTTAAGTCTTTTCTTAAACTGTCGACAATTATATACATTTTTTATTTCTTCGGGGAGAAGATTGTTTATTTTAGTACTCTAGTATAATGGACTTTTTTGATATAATGATAAATTAGGTCTGATACTGGTCAAATTGTCGCTATTTCTTGTATTGTATTGATGACCAAGCGTAACAAAACTATTATAATTGTTCCAAACATATATGGTGGATTTATATATATGTACACAGATGGAACTGTCAATAGCTGTTGATTAATGAAAATATCACGCGACTTAATTTTAAAAATGATCCTTAAGACCTTCTTCTGCAGAATAAAAATTCGTTCTGAATATGGAGAGTTGCCCCACACAAGTATTCCATAATTAATATGCGAATAAATGGAAGCAAAATAATATATTAAAAGTGTTTGTCTGTCGACGATAGACGAAAGTCCACGGAGAAGAAAGATAGCTTTTGATATTTTTTTGCAGCACTCGATATGGTTAATGCAATCAAGGTTCGAATTAATGGTTACACCAAGAAATCGGAATGAGTCAGTGTTATCGATGAGGTGAATAGAATTTCATGTATCTAGTCTGTAAATTCATTATGCTATGACGAGTTGTGACATTGTATTAATAACGAGCGATTAGCAAATTTTAACAGGTGCACACAAGGCATAAAAGCATTGCAGTACTTTTGTTTTAATTTACGCACTAGTTCGAGAAAGGGTCATTTTACAACCGCTAAACAGGCATGTAAAAACACCTATTTTATGGGTAATCGTTCAAAAAATAGCATTAACGCCATTGCAAATATTTGTGTTTTATATTTGACATTAATAATTTGGGGTTGTGCTGCGAGCATATTTTTCCAACGTTTTTTTTCAGTATATTATTAGCGTACGCTTAATATTAAAATATTTGTTTTTATTTAAATAAAAATAGAAGATCTCAATTCGAAAGCTCTAATGTGCATAATCTTTGTTTTTATTTAAATAAAAATAGAAGATCTCAATTCGAAAGCAGTAATGTGCATTTTACACAATTTGAACATGGAGGAATAAGTCATTTTCCAATTACATGGAAGTGTGAATCGCGTGTATGTTGTGTAATGCCTATGTTTGTTATTTTGTGAAAAATTACCTACAATACGAATTCGAAACTGTTGTTGGTAGACGTATATTTACATATGCAGATTTATCTATAACATACGGAATTATGTGAAATAACGGCTACGAAGCAATGTCGTGTAGAAATCACGAACTGAATAATATTTACAATATAATGCCTATGACATCAAATATGTAATTTGTATTATACAGGGTTCTAGAGAAAAATGTTTTAGTATACAATTACAGTAGCAGACACTTAAAAAAGAATTAGGTTATGATTTTTAAAAGGTATTTGTTTACAGAACTAAGGAATTGATATATCGAAATAAAATATAGTTTAAAAAAAACTAAAAAACACGCTTTATATCGAATTAAAAAGTAAAAAATATTTTTTTAAAATAAACTTAAAAAGCGTGGGGCGCTTTGTTCCACATTTTTTTACATCGAGCGCCCCACGCTTTTTAAGCTTATTTTAAAATATATATTTTTTACTTTTTAGTTCGATATAAAGCGTGTTTTTTAGTTTTTTTTTTAACTATAGGTATTTATTTCTCAATTTTTAGTTTGATATAAAGCGTGTTTTTTAGTTTTCATTTTTAAACTATATTTATTTTCCACTTTTTAGTTCGATTTATTGTAAAAAATTTGCCGAAAAAAAACAATTTTTTTTTTCGGCGTGGACGGGATTAGAACCCACGACCCGTGCTGCCGAGAGTTGACGTCAACGAAGAGCCGTGCCTTAGACCGCACGGCTGCCAGTGTACTTACTGTGCTGGCATATTATACCGCTATATAAACCACTTGCTGTAGTCCAAATGAAAGTTACAAACATAGGTACATACATACATACATACATACATACTTTACAAGTGAAGTTAATATAAAGGGTGTAAAAAAAACAGAGATTTTAATCTTATCGCGTTACTTTGTTTTTAACAAACTCAGAAAGTCACCAAATTCCAAAATAAAAATAAATTCAATAATAAACAAATAAATAAAATATTTTTATACACATAATGAATAGACAGACAGAAAATAGGTCACCCGTATAAAGCTTACACAAATAAACAATTTGAAAATATAGTTTAAATATCACCACTTATTCGTTTATATCAATAAATTCGCAAATGTCACATTGTATTGAAAATGTGTCAACACTTTTTTCTGGCAATTTTAGTGCAAAGTCGTTAATTGAAACATTCTGTAATTATTAATTGTAACGCATATAACATAATATATCTTCATTTGTATAATAAATTGCGCCATTTTTCTCTCTGGAAATCAAGTGAATTGATTTGTTGACAATACATTTGTGAACCGGTGGCGTGTGATTTAAAAAGAATGATGCACTTTAAACAGATACGCTATGTTTATAAATCACTAGCGGTCCCGCCCGGTTTCACCCGAGTGTAAAAGAACGAATGGGGAAGGGAACAACATGAGTACACACATTCATCTTAGTTTACCGAGATGAATGTTGTGTCTAAATTTCATGATGATCGGAGTTACCGTTCAAAAGTTTTTGTCGATAAAAAGCAGTATTTATACTTTTTTTAGCTAATATTTTTTTTTATTAATTAAATCAAATTAAAATAAATTTAAATGTAAGCCTTAGAAGAAAGCAATGTAGAAAATAAAAAAATAAATAAAAATATATTCTCGCCTAACGTAGGGCTTGAACCCACGACCCTGATATTGACAGGCGTGTGCTCTACCGATTGAGCTTGCCGGCGTTGTATTCTGGCAACGCTAATATGAGTATATTTAGTTAGTGCATTTCATCTGAATAGAAGCTTATTTTTGAGATACATTTTGCAACATTTTTCATTAATGCTCCGCTCTTAATGGTCGTAGGCCTGATTTTATGTAGCCTATAGCCTTCCTCGATAAATGGGCTAGCTAACAAAAAAATTTTTTTTTCAAATTGAACCAGTAGTTCCTGAGATTAGCGCGTTCAAACAAACAAACAAACTCTTCAGCTTTATATATTATTAGTATAAATTCTATGTATAATTTTTGGCTAAATTTTCTAGTACAACTACTTACAGAAATTACTTTACCGGTATAATTGTGAAAAACAAAAACAAAAAACAATGATTATGGCACCGACGGATTGGATCGAACCTACGACCTTTGGGTTTCGAGACAAGTATTTTACTTTGCGACCATCTTAAACTAATGTTGTACAACCGGTTTTTATAGTATATACGACATTTTAAATTCTCTAGATTGAAATTTTACCCCACCGTGCTAAAAGAAATTTTACTTCAAAAAGAAATATTGAACTGAATATCATTCAGTTTATATTTAATAGCATTTCTGTGATTAATGTTTTACCTACGTTTCCTGAACTAAAAATATCACCGACATTTTTTTGCATTAATATTGATCGCCCCTTTTTAATATTTTTACAGTAACGTGTATACGTTTTGGTGTGTTATTATCACAACACAATTAGGCTTTTGAAAAAAAATAATTATCGATTTTTTTATTGTATTTTAAAACTTTATTATAATTAATAATATTGATAATCGATGCGAAAAACTTTCAAAAAACTTTTTTAAATTAATTATAAGCAATTTAAAATTGATAAAATATTTAAAAAAATCACGTGACTGCAAACGCACTAAAATTGTTTTTGACAGTTGTGACGTCATAATGGTAAAATGTATATACGCAGTATACTATCAATGGCTTCTACATGTGTATTGACTAAAACATTATGACGTCACATTATGTTCGGGAAATGTCGGCGCGTTCTCGGAACTGGGTACAATAATTTATTTTTAATTTGATATAACTTTTGAATTATAACGAAAATAAAAAAAAGAAAAATAGTTTTGTTATAAAACTTATATACGATCTTTCCATTTATGACAAAAAAAATTTCATTCTAAAGGCCAATTATGGAAAAAACGTTCGAATATCAGCGCCCAAAATTTCTACTATACTGGTTCGATTAAATGTCACAAAAGTGACGCAAAGTTCTTTTGCTCCTCTTGGCCAATTGTCATTTCTTTTTTGAAGAGGTATGCAGAGGTATGCATTTTACGCATTTTGTTAATTAAAAAAAAAAGCCATAGGCTTTCTCTCCTTTTAAAATTTCCCGTAATAGAGTTGTATAAAATAAAACAATAACTTATCTAAACTGGCCCCTTTATGGTTTTCATTGTACATAAATTTTATCCGGCAGTCGTGCTATATATTTATCACAAGTCCGGAATCAATTTTTTGCATAACATGTCACTGTGGGATTTCCGTTATTAAATAAAATAACCCTCTACAGAAATATGTTATCGCATTTATAAAAAGGGGCCCACAATAAATATAAAATAAAGGTGCGATAGTTAAGTAAGAAATGGGACAGTGTGATATTAATTCAAAAGGAAAACCGGAAACCATTGCGGTCAACTTAAAGCGGGTATCTACGTCCGCTGTAGGCGTGCTTCCCCCCCTCCCCAGGTCCCAGCACGCTCTCCGATTCTTCGCCCTGCATGCAGACACACTGCCTAATACAAGCCACTTACATGCTATAACCTCTCCTGTAAGGCTCGAGACACACTCCACGATGCAGATATTGCTTAATTGTCATACAAAAACTATTCACCTTTCGGAGACTATTTTGTAGAAAATTTTTTACTCTAAAAATTACTGGTATCCATTTTTTAGAACACAATTTTACGATTTTTTTCACTTTGAGGATGACATCATGTAGGAAGGTTTTGGTACAGAAATTTTGAGTTGATACATTTTCGATAGTTTTTCGAAAGGGCAAGTCATCTAGCGCTTGTCGGTTAAGTGATAAACCAGACAAAATTGCTTAGAAGCAAAGATTTTTACATTTTGTGGACGCAATTATATAGCGCGCTCTATTTTAACAATTGTCCAATGTGACGACAACCGTATAGAAACGTAGAATCCAAGCGGTGCCGCAGGGTGCCGAGGTTTGCCCCCCCCACGCACACACACACTGGTAGCGCGCGGACGTTGGGGCAACTGGGACCGCCATTTATCACGCATTCACCTTTATTATTCGAAGCCCTGTTTGATTTATGTGTCGATTATGTGGACGCAGGTATTAAATAGAGATAATAAATTTGTTTTATATGAGATGGCGCTCACCTCTTGCATACTCTACTCTGCACTACGTTTGGATGTGATTTAAATCTTTTATCATTGCCTTAGGGATGAATCAAAACTTTGATTAAAAAATTCCAAAGCTCTATTAACAATAAAAAGACATTTTCATTTTGTCTGGGGGACACTGAAACGATTTTTAAAATGATCTCACTGCTCAAAAGCCTCTTTTTGAGTAACATAAGCTACGATCTAATTAAATTTCTAGACTAATTAATCAAATAATTAATACACACACGCACACTAGCTTCCTAAGACCCCAAAACATTGAGATCTGATGAAAACTTGATTTTCTAAAATCGAACCGAAAACAACTTCTTTCGTATTGTTTTTTTTTTTTTGAAAATTTTCAATAGCACGGGTTTAAAAACGTAAATAAAGTCGGGAACCCAGCACACTGTATTTAAGGTAACCTACAGAAGATACAGTAAAGTTGATGCATTCGGGTCGATTCTCCCAGCAGCGGGTAGACACGTTTTTAGATTATGATGATCTATCCAGTCAGTCAGTCAATCAATCAATGAATTATTGGACAGTCGTATCTTAGAAACCATTCCACCTATACTGCCGTAAAAAGGCAAAAGGCAGTAAGTGATCAACTTATGAATTTGAGTAAATCAAGATTTACTAAAAATGTATTGACCGTCCAGAATTTTAGATTATGGAAACCAAAACATGGGGAAAACATTTTTTAAAGACAATAAAATTATTGCTGCAGCACTTACTGCTGTCGTTGGTTTCAGTATGAACTCATTTTTCAACAAATGTCACTTACTGCCCTTTGCCTTTTAGGGCAGTATAGACGTATGAAATTTGGAATGCTGCTTATTTATGGCAAACATAAAAAAATAAGTTCTGTATCATAACTAGCCTCGGAGAAATCGGGGATGGGGGCGGCGAAAACGGCTCTAAATGTTGACATTAACACATAATTAACGTGAGTAAAATTGGGACAGCCCTCAAACACTGGTGATTTAAATATTCGTTTCTGGTTCTGTGTGGGGAACTGTGAGACCAACGGTGGCTGTGTCATGTGTTAAAGACATCTTGAGAAATCTATTTGCATATATCTTGGCACAGATATTGTTTGTGAACGTCTGCTGCCCCACTTTAACGTTTCCCATATTGATTTTCTACTATTGTCAATTCTCATTGATTTATTCCCGTTTAAATAAGTATGATATTCTATTTGAAATTTGGAACAGGGACAGATGAAATAAAAAAAAAACACACGGGTTGCACTCCGAGAGTGCCGGCAGAAGTGAAAACTTGAATATTAACGTCTTACGAATTTTCGATCAGGTCACGTGTCCTGACGCGAGTTTAACATTTTTTACCCATTACAAAAAAAGTGTACAACGTCGCTAAAGATGGTTTCACTTCAAAAATTATTTTTTACATTTTAGTTCGATATAAAGCGTGTTTTTTAGTTTTTTTTAAACTATATTTATTTTTCAGTTTTTAGTTTGATATAAAGCGTGTTTTTTAGTTTTTTTTAAACTATATTTATTTTTCACTTTTTAGTTCGATTTATTGTCAAAAATTTGCCGAAAAACAACAATTTTCTTTTTCGGCGTGGACGTGATTTGAACCCACGACCCGTGATGCCGAGAGTTGACGTCAGCAAAGAGTAGCGCCTTAGACCGCTCGGCCACCGATTGCTGTTGGTATAGTGGCATAACATATTAACAGTAATAAACCACACGGTACCTAGCAATTACTCTCACTTAGAGCGTTTTCTCGCTTACCCAGTTCTTACTTTACCTGACGCCTGATGCGAGTTTTACATTTTTTACCCATTACAAAAAAAGTGTACAACGCCGCTAAAGAAGTTTTCACTTCAAAAAAATAGTATTTTTATTTTACGATAGTACTTTCCAACAAAAAGGGCTCTAGTAAGAAGGGTGCTCAAGTAATCTTAAATTCCCATTTAATTATTTTGGAAGCGTACTGTAATAACTACCTAACTTGTTATTCGATTTATGGAAACCTGATGTTTGGTTCTGATTTAACCTTCATGAGAAAGAAGCCAGGGATCAATAGTTACATAATATCTAAACGTGGACAATGTTTTTTTTTTTTTTTGTAAAATTGCATGTGCAAAATCCCGTATAATATAGTTTTGTATAAAATTGGTCAGTGACTGTTCACATTTTAGATAACGAATGTTGTGAGATGTTGAGATCAAACAGTTCGACCGTGGCACATCTGTTGATGTGTTTTTGGTTTACTTCACGTGTTCGTTCAACTGTTGGAACGTTCGTAAAACCTTGCTGTGTATATCGTATATATAGTACACACGCGCAAACGAACTGGTGATAATGCCTTGTTCTGGCTCTCTATATAATATTCTCTGAGTAGGACTGGTGGGACAATATTTACATTTCCCATGTTGGAACATGGTAAACACAGGACTGTAATCAGTTAACTTCCGATATTGTTCGGGCAGACTCGCCGCACTCAAAAGTGATCAAAAATTGATTTAATTGCAACCTAGTATTCTTAATAAATAAAATTATCGACCAATTTTTCAGACAATATAATAACAAAAAAAAATTGGTTGTCTGTAAAGTCGGTTTACGGACGATAGTTTTACGTGATAACGTATTCCGTAATACATAACCTAAATTTTAGTAGCTGTCAAACTTGGGCCGAAGCATACTGCGCTCTCGCTTGCACGTACAGGGTCAGGCGGAACGTTACACTTTTTCGTGCGTGCAGCTGGTGTTTCATCAATTTATAAGACGTTATCACGTCAAAATATAATTAATACATTAACGTTTCAATCCGGATTTGGACCTTTTTCAGAACTGATCTAAAAAATATAAAAATAATTAATATTTAAAATCTAATTAGCTTTTTATAAAATCTTTCAAAATTATCAATGATTTTCAAAATAATGAAAAAATATTTTTTTTGTTAATATATTGTCTGCAAAATTATTGTGATTTCAGTTGGTTGTTAGTAGACAAGGTTATTAGAGTACAGAGCTTGTGTCTGTTTCATCTGACCAGTCAGCATAAGCGCGGAAATGACGTCAGCTGGCGGATAATTAATATTTTTATCAATCTATAATGATAATATCAAAAATGTCATTTATATTTAACTAGGACTACGTAAATCACTTACCTTAAAAATTCAATTTGTTGAAAATATTTCTATCTTTGACATTTGTTGAATATTGCCACTAAAGTATATTAACAACAATATTTTTTACACAATCAATTGACAGGTCCGCCAGATGACGTCATCCTCCCACAACCATTCAACTGGATGATGCAACCCCTGTAATCTATTTAGTGATCAATAAAGAAATGAGATGACTGTTCATATATTAAAAAAAAATATGCAAAAAGGACGATTGTTTTGTTGCGAAATTGTTGAGTTATTGTCACAGTTGCAAACGATTTTCTACTGAGTTGGAAGTAAATAATATAAGCCTGACTGTCTAATCCAGGGGTTCCCAAACTTTTAATAATTGCGATTCACTTTCTTTCCCGGCACACTGAATCTCTCAGAATTACCTGACAAGCCGGAAAAAATATCTTCACAAACAAAATACTTTTTATCTTTTTGTTTCATTTATTTTAACGACACCGCTACGGACAGCACACATTTTTTTCAAATTTCCAAAAATATACATTCAAGATATTGTCGCGACCCAGAAAAAATCGACTCGCGACCCACCAGTGGGTCACGACCCAGAGTTTGGGAAACATTGCTCTAATCAATTTCTGAAAGCTCTGAAACAAATATAGTAAACATATCTAACAATCTAGCGTTAAGTTCAGAAGTTATCCAATCACGTTTGAACGCATACAAATTTATTTCCCAATGTTATCAACGTTACATACTATCTACATCGAGAGTTTAGAAAGTAGATTGTGAAGGGGGAAGAATTACGTCAGCGTTACTCTTCGATCACTCCGATAATAAGAAACTAGCTTCTCTGAACTGCCAAAGGCCAGAGTGTAACGCTTGCTTGATTTCTGTCTTCTCTACTTTTAACCAACCAATTTTTGAACGTTTTATTAACAATAAGATGCGCAATGTCTCTTGACATTGATTTCACATTACTATAATAATTTTTGAAGTGTCAGTACGATTATTCTCTGGATAATGTTCATAGTTTTAATTCAATTTATAAGTTTATTCAACTCATGCGCGTTATTCATGTTTTATCATGCCTAAAAACCGAACCCTAAATAGCCATTTACCGACTGGTGACAATTACTTGTCATAACTCAATGAAGATTCCTACTAGCTCGGCCATTGTGGAGTAATGAAAATAAACGTAACTATTTTCTGAGTCGTAACGAAATAGTCGGTAACAACAACTCCGTTGTTACCCATTGAGGCTAAAATTGAGAGGCCGAATGTTTTCGACATGGAGTTTATTCATAACCGGCTAACCTCAAACCAAAACATTGAATCGTGCTGTTTGGTGCTGTTAGTATTGACAGTTTTTTTTATAAAGAAATAAATAGATATTTACAACATCTCATTAATAACAATAAATAAAACATGAATAACGCGCAATTGTTGAATAAAATTATGGGCGTAACTTGTAGGCTGTCATGACCTGTCAGCGCCATGAATGACTTAGACTACTAGTTACGCCAATAACTATTATTCGATAAATAACTGACTGCATAACTGATTTCTCCCACTTCCCCCTATATAGCTGCTTTTCTTGTATATGTGTAGGCCATTTAGTATTGTTCGTAAATAAAAAATGCGATCTTACGAATTCAATAGTAACTTTCATAAACCACCAAATAGAAATGCAGTTTGTTACACATAGAACTGTCAAAAATATTTAAAACTAAAAACTGACAATCGAATCGTTTCGAATTAATCATTCGACTGGCAACCTTTCGATTGTTATTAAAATCACTGAATATTCCCAACTCTAATAATTCGTGTGCGGGACCGTCTATTTGAGTTGATTCCAGTCAGTCCCTGTATAACATTTCTGTAAACTGGAAAGAGAGATGAAATTGAAGAGAGCAAGTAATATGTTACTGCACAAAGGCATTGGCATCGCGCGCGCGCTCACACGCACACGTACAACAATAAATGCAAACATAATATTATGAGGCCTTACCCCGATATCAAGCACATGTTTAGTGGCGCGGCTCGTTAAAAAGAAAGCACGTGTGGAGAAAGTAATGGTTTCTGAAGCAGTTTAAATTACGTTTTAACGTAATAAAAATAGCAATTTTTTGTACAATCTTCTCTACACACACCCTATTATCAAATTGATTGTTGCATCTGAAAACCTACACGCTATGAAATTGATACAGTGCGACTATAAAAATACGCATTGTGAATAAAACACATTTCTTCACCTTCGTTACAGATCTGACAGCTAATCTTTAAACTTGTACTTTAATTAATCCATTTTTCACTGATTATTGAAATAGATTAATGCGGTAAAAATAATTTATCCATATTTTTTCGATTTTGAAAATATCGATAAATAAGAAAGTTAGTTAAAAATTTACCACCCTTTGAATAATGCGTGACGTCGTTTGTATGCAATCTACGTACAAGCAATAATTACCTAAGACAAACATTAAAAGTGTGACATAATGTTATAGGTATACACAAGACTAAGTTTGGATTTCTTTTCTTTTTTTTTCTATAGTTTGGGTTTTTTTTTAATTTTTCCCATAAATAATAAATAGTAACGTTTATTTTATATTTATATTCTTTTCAACCTTGCAGCCGGTAAAAGGAACGCTGCTGACAAAATCTTTGTTTTTAATTTGTAAATAGAATGTAAATTTTTTGTTAATAAATTTTTATCTATCTAATAATTACCTATCAAAGTAAATTTGTTACTAAGGTACTGAATTTTTATAAAATTAGCATAAGAGACGTTGTTCAGTTTCATAAACTAACTAGTTCAGTTAACGAAGACCCGAAATTGGCAAATAAATGCAAAAAATTGTGTAGTCTGGATTAATATTTTTTATAATAGAGTTGACCCCCAGCTATAACATACCAAAAGTCCCCAGCCAGGGGTCGCTTGCTTTAGGCGGGGTGGGGGGGATATGTCCCATATTTTAGTTTTTCCTAAATATTTCAAAAACTAAGCGTCGTAGGAAAAAAAAAACCTTAAAACGTAATGAAGCTTATTAAATTTCTTACAAAATGATATATTAATTGTATATTTATGACAAATACAAAAGGAAATGCAAGAGATATAAATGTGATACAAACTGAACAACGTATTATTGCCTTAAAAAATGAATGTTTATTATTCCGTTGAGCTATAATTATAGATGAAGATTCATCCTTACATTCAATCCAATATACCATTAGTTATCTTTTGGTTCATGTTGAAAATTGAAATTAGGGATGTTACGGAGGTGGTTTTATCGGAACCGAAGTCGGAATCGGAGTTTTTAAATTTGGTTTTTCGGAGTCGGAACCGGAATCGGAGATGCTGGCAGAAGAAAGATGTGTTAAGGGTAGGCAATAAAATAATATTGTACAAACACTACAAACATTAAGCAGTCAGCCTCTTTAATTTCAATTAAAAAATAGTAAATATAAGTGTCACGAATAAAAATAATCACATTTTTATAACAGTTAGCAAATTAAATCAAATTAATTGACTCCAGAAGTAGCAAATTATATTTAATAAACAATAGCTTTGCAACTTTTTTTTTGACATTTTCACCTCCCGTATCTCCCTTATTAATAAATCTAAAAAAAAAAAATTATACGGCATTTTGTAGAAAATTTAATCAGCTTTATTTTTTATAAAAGGTTCTCTTTTCTAAAGCGCATGGTTTTTTAGAGAATCACGAAGAACCAAAAATGGGACCTATTTGCTCCCCTCCCGCCCAAAGCAAGTGCCCCCCCGCTGGGGACTTTTAATATGTTATACCTGGGTATCACCCCTATCATTTGAAATAATAACCCAGACTACACAATTTATTGTTTTTATTTTTCCTTCATTGACTGGATTAAACCACCTCTGAGCATTGACCGAAGTTTCTTGGAACCGGTACGGTTCAAAGACCGCAATTCTTCAGAACTGCACACAGATTCTTCTGCAAATTATTTTTTATAAAGGCACTCAAAAATTCTTAGAGAAGAAACTTTTGATAGTCAATGTTTGTACCAGACGAAATATTTGACAAAATATAAAATTTTGTTCTAACGATGTGGAGCTCGTATTCAGCAACCTTTTTAATGTTCAAATAATAATTCAAGTGACCGTTGTATAATTCTCCTGTGTCTAGTTTTTTTTTTTACTGAATCACAAAAACTTGACGAGCTACCTCTGATAAATACACACGCACGATACGAAGGTTTTGTACGCACAAATATGTATACAAACATTACAAACACACACACGTCATGTAAACATATTTGCCCTTTGTCGTCTACAGTCTACATTAACAAAGGGTGAACAGTGTATGTGACCTGCTGGCCATAGAAATTAACCTCATTTGCGTAATTTTTACATCCCTCCTTTGTATTATCTTCCCCGAAACAATTTGCGCCGACGGCAAAACAAATTCTTTTTCTGTCACCAATAAACAGTGCTGTCATTGAAATTTTATAAAATAGATCATTTATAGTGTTTTTCTCCGTGCAATAAAAAAAACAACTTAAGACAGAGGCTTATTGCAAAAATCGTAATCAATCAGATGAAAGCGGCGACTATAACATTTTTTAGAGTTTGCCGCACCAAAAACGTCCAAACTTCCAAAGAGAACTATTTTGTTCTCACTAGAACAAGAACGGTTAACCCAAGACTTAAAAAATCAAGATTACCTCAGGACCAAACACTCTAGATAACTATTATTATCTATTTTTCTTTCCTCTCTCTTTGTTATCAGAATCGCATATTAAATTGTATCAATAGTAGGTATACCCTATTGACATACATTTTTTAGATAGTTACATAATTACTAGATACTGATTTCTATTATTATCTACACTGTGAACCAGTGATATTTAAAGTTAAAATATAGTTTTAAAAAAACTAAAAAACACGCTTTATATCGAACTAAAAAGTAAAAAATATTTTTTTTTAAATAAGCTTAAAACAATAATGAATAAAAAATACAAGTATTATTGTATTTTTTATTCATTATTGTTTTAAGCTTATTTTAAAAAAGTTATTTTTTACTTTTTAGTTCGATATAAAGCGTGTTTTTTAGTTTTTTTTAAACTATATTTATTTTCCACTTTTTAATTCGAATTATTGTCAAAAATTTGCCGAAAAATAAACAATTTTTATTTCGGCGTGGACGGGATTAGAACCCACGACCCGTGATTCCGAGAGTTGACGTCAGCGAAGACCCGTGCCTTAGACCGCACGGCTATCAAGTGTACTTACAGTGCTGGCATATTATACCACTATATAAACCACTTGCTGTAGTCCAAACGAGTTTACAAACATACATACATATATACATACATACAAACTTACAAGTGAAACTAATATAAAGCGTGTAAAAAAAAACTATTATGTCTGTCATAACATTCTAGCTCCTCAACTACAAATTTTGATATTTCTTTCCTGATGCTCTATCAATTTATCTGTCTGTCTAATGTTTTGTTATTGAACTCTATATTTAAGGGGTTCTCGTATAAATCGAAAAGTGTGTAAAAAATATTATTTTCCAAGATGTAAAATATAAGCTGTCTCTGATAGAGATATTTTTTTTTTGTTCTTAATTCAAAACGGCAACGATTCATACAATTCAATGGTAAAGTATATTATAGTTCCAGAAAACTTTTGGAAACTTGATCTAGAAACATGGAATTTATATGTAGGATGTATCTCGAACGTAGTACTATTGTGACTTTTTATTAATTCTAAAGATGTTTACAGAATTACTGAATAATTTGAACAGTTTATATTTAATAAATCACTAGAAGTATAAACAGTAATAGGCTTTAAGGGCGAAATACATTTTCGTGATTTTAATTTAAAGGTGACGATAAGTAATAAATTACATGTAGGTAACTACGGAAAATTTCATTCGAAAAAATAAAAGAATGTAAGGTAATACTTACATTTATCACAATTAAAGATCAACTACCAAGTCCATTTGCATTAATGGTATTTTGATAACAAAACGCATTAACCTTTTTATCGCACAACAATAATTATATAAATAATAAAATAAATTTGAAATTAATTATTTAATTGTTACTTTTAAATATAATTAATTGCGGAGTATAGGCACATAAATAGCTTTGGTTTATTTCAATTACTGAAAATAAATTATTTTCAAAGCCCGATATTATATCGAAACAACAGTCTATTGTGTTTCATTCCTTTATTCAATTATATATTTATTTATTCACTCATTTGTTTTATATATTCATTCGTATTTACCAATTTCAGTGAAAAATTGTTAATTGTTTTTCATGAAAACCCTTTAATCTAATTTCCACACAGATCTCCCACATGTCCATTTTCCATCAGTTGCGATGTATAAAACTCCGGAGACATGAAATCGTACTACATACCTATATATTATGTTCCATCAACTCAGATATTATACACACGCGTGTAAAGATGATCGAAAAGTTTCAATCTATATGCCGCAGTCATTTGGACTTTTCTTTAAGGACGTAGTCCTATGTTCAGGCTCGTTTTCAACTGTTATTTTAGAATGTACAATGTTTTCAATTTTGTTACATGTTTTTGCTGACATCGTAAATTAAGAAAAAAAATTTTTGTTTGCTTAATTTTTTGCCATTTTATAATTGTTTTTTTAACCTAAAGTAGACAACTTTAAGGGGAGGTAGATGGGTAGCGCGGGTGATAACGTCACTTGGAGTCAACTGGAGTATAAATATTAAATTGGTTATTGTTTCGTAGGCTTGTGGCTCTATCCCGTACTAGAAATAAAGATTTTTATTGATAAATAACAAAATGGCGGGTTTTAGAAAAAAAAACAACGAGAAAATCGTGATTTTTTCGTTGAAAATCGGTTAAAAAAAATAGAAATAATTTTTATAATTAGGTGATTCTAGTACCGGACGGAGCTATTGTTGTGTAGAATACCCTGTGCAAAATGGAAAGCAATCGGTTGTATACAATTGTTTCAATCACCCGCGCCGCTTAGAAAAACGTAGTTTTGAGAAAAACGCGTTTAAAGTTTTAACAAAAGTTTTACAAAGAAATAAAAATGAATATTTACACTAATCAGCTATGCCTGGTGTATAGTAAACCTTCCGTTTCTTCAAAGGCTTCGTTTTCTGCTATTTTTTTTGCTCTACTCTGCGAGAGTATTGCTGCTCTCGATTATATGCTATAGCTCTGTAAATATTTAATATTTCGGTCTAAAATTTTTACAGTATTTTCTCAATATATTATACCTACTTACTAAAAATGTAAAAAAAATAAATTCGTTTTTTCAAAACCCGAACACCAGACTACGTCCTTAAATAAATCATATAGATAAATAAACAGGAAAAAGCTACCATGAAACACGTAAAGCTATGGAACATCGCCGTAAATAGGAAGATAGATGATTAACAGTATATTTAAGTTTTGTAAAAATTCTTAGCACTCTGTGTCCACGGTGAACGCTCACGATTGGGGTGCCGTTATTTTTTTATTTTTCTGTCTGGTTTTTGTTTACAACTATACCAGTTTTAAATCTTTGATTAACGTCTGAATAGAATTTTATTTATACCAGTTTTAGTTCTGCCGTGTGTAGTGTAAAATACGAAATATACACACGCGGTAAGGACACATCATAAACAGCTTATACTACACGGATGCATGAAGGCATTCAGTTGATTTGATTAATGCAGATAATTGTTTTGATTGACTGCCCAAACGAACTTGATAAAAAGGTTACATTGCCATGAAATTAAATTTACACTTTGCGTCCGCCTGCGATTATTTGATTTTTATTCCCAGTTTAATCAACAACTTACTCCCAAACAACGCAGCCTATATCCTGGACACACATATCTGGGACCACATAGAAAGTGGCTTATGACGAATTTTTAACACGTTTATTGTAACTCGGTTTTAGTGATACAAGACAAGCGCAAACGGTATAATTACAGTGTAACCTCTTTATAACGAATCTCAAGGGACCGAGCATTTTTTTCGTTATAAAGAGTTTTCGTTATATGGAGGGAAGAAAGAAAAATAACCAAATTTCACCTAATTAATTTATTCCATGTAGTCTGCTAACTTTGCTTGGCGTTTTTGCTATGCCAATATTTGTTTTGTATTTTATTAAGTATTATGCATGTCTTGACTCTTGGGATGTGGTGGAATCACCTTCATTAAACAATAGGAATGTGTCGATAAGTTTAGCGGCATCAAGTGCTTGTTGAATAGTTGATGATGGTTAAAAATCGTCCTCTTTATCATCTTCTTCATCTTCATTTTGTTGTATAAAAACAATTACACTGTTAAATACGCCTAAATATGAACATATTTCATCGTAATAGAGAATGGTTGTTACGCTATAAAGAGGGTATTAATGTATGGGTTTTAAGGTAAACCAACCAAACTGTAAAGTTTTCTACGTTATAGGGAGTTTTTCGTTATAACGAAGGACGTTATAAAGAGGTTACACTGTATAGCCAACTGGGTTTTCAAGTCGTACCACCGGGGGCTCCCTGATTTGTAGGCATGTTTCGAAAGTTAAAAATTAAGCAAAATTTAATTATCAACGTAAATTTTAAATCTAAATAATCTTCAAAATCTGTGAGGCTTTCTCGGAAGTGATACTCTTTCAAGTTGATGCAGATTTAAAATAAATGAATTAAATTAAACCCTTCGTTTATGCGCGATATTCATACAGCAGTGCTGCTCCTTCTTATTGCAAAAAATGAAACACTGTTATTCTAATAGATCGTATCATAGTTGAAAAAATTTTGTGCGCATGCCTCGGCGTCCGCCATATTTTTCGGGCACTTTTCATTTGGACAGGTTGAAAAGTGATTGATTTTGAAAAAAGGAAATTATAGTAATAAAATAAGAAATATTAATTATTTAAAGAAGAGATACAACACTGTAGAAAATTATTTCACTACTTTTGAAGATACTCGGAGCTTAAAATGTCATTGATATTGTTTTACCAAAAATGTGACGTAAACTCCTTTGCCTTATGACTGTAGACCGTTGATCAGATTAATTATTGGAGAAAGGATGGAAACGGGACCGCGGATTAGTATGATTGCTTTATATATAATGTGCCGGTGAGTTTTCAAAAATATTATCGTTTTTTTTTTTTTTTTAAACCGGACAAACATTTTAATACTCAACTGGCTATATTCAATACTAATAGGTATATATTTTTTGATTACTCTATGCGTACGTTTGCCGTAGTGCTTTAGTATATAATTTTGATAGACCGCATGGAGTTAATGGTATAGGAAAAAGAAATAATCAATTTTCAGTTATCCATCACAGTTTTTTTTTAAGGACGTAGTCTGGTGTTCGGGTTTTTTTAGTAAGTATAATATATTGAGAAAATACTGTAAAATTTTTAGACCGAAATTTTAAATATTTACAAAGCTATAGCATATAGTCGAGAGCAGCAACGGTCTTACGGTAAGACTCTTACCTGCTCTTACCTCTCAATTGTTATCACGTTACCCTTATACTCTCGCAGAGTAGAGCAAACAAATTAGCAGAAAACGATGCCTTTGAAGAAACGGAAGGTTTACTATACACCAGGCATAGCTGGTTAGTGTAAATATTCATTTTTATTTTTTTTGTCAGAAATCTGAAATTATAACTTTAAACGCGTTTTTCTCAAAACTACGTTTTTCTAAGCGGCGCGGGTGATTGAAACAATTGTATACAACCGATTGCTTTTAGTTTTTCACAGGGTATTCTACACAACAATAGCTCCGTCCGGTACTAGAATTACTTAATTATAAAAATTATTTCTATTTTTTTTAACCGATTTTCAACGAAAAAATCACGATTTTCTCGTTGTTTTTTTTTTTCTAAAACCCGCCATTTTGTTATTTATCAATAAAAATCTTTATTTCTAGTACGGGATAGAGCCACAAGCCTACGAAATAATAACCAATTTAATTTTTATAATTCAGTTGACTCCAAGTGACGTTATCACCCGCGCTATCCACCTACCTCCATTTAAAGTTGTCTACTTTAGGTTAAAAAAAACAATTATAAAATGGCGTAAAATTAAGCAAAAAAAAATGTTTTTTCTTAGTTTACGATGTCAGTAAAAACATGTAACAAAATTGGAAACATCGTACATTATTTTGATATTAAAAAAAAATTCTGAAATAACGGTCGAAAACAAGCCTGAACATAGGACTACGTCCTTAAATGAAAACATTCACTTTTATCGATTTGAAAAAAAAAATAATAAGAAATACTTTTATGCGAATATAATAAATAAAGAGAGAAAACAAATTCATATTTGATTGTTTAATTTGATTGCTTTTTGTTCGTCAGAATTCGACGCTTCATTAAACACTGAAATGGTTTTCTTGACATTTAATTATATCTGATTGTGCGATTATTTAAATTACTTACATTATATAATATATTTTGAGCTTAGCGACGTAAACGGTGTCATGAATTTGTATTCCTTTGTTGCTGGCCGAACCAGAAGAAGCGACTGCGTCACTTTGAATAAATAACGAATAATAATTATAAACAATAATTCAGACGACGCTACTTGAAGTAAAAATGTAGAAATTATAAATTGTCCGATGAAAATGGAATTTTTATTCATCTCGTGAAAATGTAAATGCGCTCTTTTTGTGCGCCGTCCTTTCCTATTTATGGTAACGAGTGGGGCGACGCTAACTAGGACTGTAATATAATGGGTGTTTTTTTTAGAGGTATACAACTTTAAAATGAAATAAAACACGTAAAAATAAGGTTGCTGGCCACGTTGTTGGCTTTGTTTAAAATATAATTTTATGCCATTTATGTTTAAATATGATTTCGGGCATATGGGCGCCACGGCTGGCTTGAATGAAGCGCAATCGGGAAGTCCAATTTTCGATCACTTTATCGAGCATCTGGGGCCGTATATCGCCAATAGCGCGGCGAATGTTGACTTCCAAGTGATCCAACGTCTGTGGTTTATCGGCGTAGACTAGTGACTTCACGTATCCCCAAAGAAAGTAATCCATAGGCGTGAGATCAAAATTTTGCGTTGAAAAAGAGGATCAAGCTGAATATTGTTTTCGGCCCATTCACCGAACGACGGCGCGCATAATGGTCACGCGGCTTTAACTCTTGCACAAGCTGGATCTTGTAAGCTTGTAAGCCAAGATCTTTTCGCAAAATCTTCCACAACGTGGATGGGCACAGTCCCAATTGCTGTGCACGACGGCGTATCGACTCATTCGGGTCCTCCTCAACACTACGCACCACAGCAGCAATGGCATGTTCTGTGCGCACTGTATGGCGTCTTTGTGGATGCGTATTATCAACTAGAGTATGCGTAGTTCGAAAACGATCCATGGTTTTCCGAATAACTTGCTCGGATGGACGATTATGTCGACCGTAAAATGGACGTAGCGCACGGTTAGTTTGGCAAACTGAACCATAATTTTCAAAATAAATTTGCACAATTTGCAAGCGTTGTACTGATGTAAGTCTATTCATGGTGAAATGGCAAAACATACTGACCACAAATCATCTGTCAACTGTCAAATTAACTGTCACTTGAAACGGTGTTGCCAATTTCAAAACCAAACCTCCAAAAAAAACACCCTTTATATATCTATGTATATGCACGATTCGGAAATATATTGTACTGAACAGAATATCTGCGTGTGTGTGTTTGTAGAAGTTTTAGGTTCGTTCCAAGCAGCCGCGAACGGTAATAAAAACGTACACAGTCTTGTCACTGCGCAAGACTAATTTGCGCACTAGCTCAAAAATCGATACTGCGCAAGACAGTCTTGCGCAGTAACAAGACTGTGTACGGTTTTATTACCGTTCGCGGCTGCTTGGAACGAACTTTTGTATATTTAGCTAAAGAACTATACTCTGTGAATTGACGTCATGGATAATTTTGAAGTTTTGGCGTGGCCTACTGAGTTCGTTTATGCAGCGTAGCGCATCTATGCACAATAGACAGTATGTAAACGCGTAAGGTGCACATAGGGAAATTGGCATTGGGAAAAAATACTTGGATCAGAGTTAGCCATGACTGCATTGATTGTTATTTCTATTGAATTATCGTGATAATCTTGAGGATTTCTAGTTTATTTTGATTTATTTTTATTTTACTTGGCTTTTTAAATAATAAAAAGCTCTTATAAATCATCATTTTAATTTTTTTTTACAAAAATAAAACAAAAAAAAAACAACTCCATCTCTTTGGAAACATTTCATTCAAAAATTGTCTGACTGGAATGACGTATGCGCGTTGGTAAAGCAGTGACCCAAATGTCTTTAGGTTCAACACGAATAGGCGGAGATATTTGATCTCGCACCATATTTAAGTATTTTTGGGAATTTAATGTCCCATTAATAAAAAAAGTTCGATTATGTTGTAATCATTTGAATATTTTCTTCGGTAGTTATACACATTCATTTTGCAAAAGAATATTATCTGTCAAATTGAAAAACAAGATTTCAAGGCTAACTCTGATCCAGTCATTTTTTCCCAATGTTAATTTCCCTATGTGCACCTTACGTGTTTACATACTGTATAACAAAACATCTGTCACGATAGAACGCTCCTGTCACATTGTGACAATCCAATATATTTGAATGTTAACCCGAGGTGTTTTTTATGCAGTATCGTGGGCTGTTGATTCATTGATACACCTTTAAACGAAGAATAATATTGACAGACGACAGTACTTGTGATCGGCGAGATTGGTTAGATAAATTTGCGTAGTTTTATGTAAAAATGAATCTTAAATGTGCAGGATTCGTTAAATTATCACCTCGTTTACATTTAATAATTACGACATTGACCTGCAGCTCGAACATCCAGATGGCAGTGACACTCCTAGTTGTGACTTAATATTACACACTTAATGAAATAATCAGTTGATAAAGCAATTCCAAATTTTAATATTTCTTTTGTAACAATTCAGAGCTTTCGGGAATATGTCCCATCATCAGAATCTACAATAATTTATAAAAAGGCGCTCAATTGTTACAAAAGAAATATTAAAATTTGGAATTGTTTTATCAACTGATTATTTCATTACAATTTTCCAAACTTATCGTCACAATCTTATAATTACACACTTAAATTTAGACATAGGATAGTTCTGGAATTAGCTTGGGTGCAGAAAAGGTATATGTGTATAGTATATTATATTTTTTTTTATATAAAGGTGTGCGCCAGGGGTGGGTCGCCACCGGCAGCTAAGATATTACTTAGCATTATCTGGCGCGTATTGTCCTTTACTTTACGTACAGTAGACCATTAACTGTGAAACAAGACCGACTCTGCGATAAGAAACAAAGAACCATCTCTATACTTGTATATATACCTACAAATTTTACTGCGCACACACCGATTATATCGAGTGTAACAAAGCAGTCGATTTTTGTTTGACTGATTTTTTTGTAAGTATGACATTTCATTTTTATGTTCTCATATTTTAAGTCAGTGTGTTGTTTAATTGCTCACTTAACTTACCTAAAAAAAATTACAATTTTAAATATACTGACATTTGACGTAATTGCAATAAATCTATACGGGGCCCCCTTAAGATATACTAATTATTTTTTCGATCTTAAAATTGTGATATTTGTAACACCAAATTATGTGCAAAATCGAAAAAATAAATCTTATTTCTATTTCTACATTTATTTCTAGTATAATATTATGTCTGTCCGGGATAAACTTCAAACCGGCTGAACCGATTGCGGTGGTCCTTCCCAAAAATAAGGGGTGAAAAGAGGGGTGGGAACCTTCATACGCTATTTCTCTGAAATTGCTTAAGTTAAAAACGTGAGACTTTAGATATGTCGGCTTTAAAAGATTTTAAATTGACTCAAATTAACACGACCCTTGTAGCTCTTTATCTAAATGTGAAAGTTTTTTGGACCATTAGATATAAATTTGAAATTTATCTCCGTTAAAACGTTTTTCTTTCCCTTTGTTGTTTTTCATATTCTTAACACAACGCGGTGAGTTATCTTTAAATTTAAATAAAGTGGCTGAAAGCAACTGTGCAAAAAAATTGATACATGTAGATTTCGTTACGAATAAAACAGTGTAGTTTTTCTTACCTCTAACGAAGCTACTGGCTTGTTGTAATATCAGCGGAATCTATCCGTAAGATAAGTCCTACGTATTATAAACAGGGTAACAATGCATCGATTTCCTGCCACTTACCTGTGCTCGATTATTTTTATATTTAAAGTAGTTTGAGTCTCATTTTGAAGTAGCCAACATTAAAAAAAAAATAATATCATGACGTATTACCCTTAACACCAATTTAATTGCCTGACAAAATTCATTCAATGTTGCTAATTGTATACTCCCGGCCATTTGTCGTAACGTAACAAAATTTTGTCTGTTCACTTGGGAAAAAGTAGACTTTTAAACGGGGAAATATGTTCGTTAGAATTTAAAAAACAGACAACACTCTTGCGCATATCGTAATACAATGGACCCCCGATAATCCGACAAACATTTTGCAGGGCAGTGTCGGACTATCGAATTTGTTGGATTATAGAGTACTGCCTAAGAATATCACATTTTTCTTTAATTGTCAGTGTTTTGTGCTTTTGCTTCTGAGCTTGTGACGACATTACTAGGTACGAATACGTAATACACAATGAATAAACAGTAAATAATAAACACACGCTAGACCGCGCCGGTATCTTCTTCAAACTTCAAATTCAAACTAAGCAATCAGAATCAAAACAATACCCTACGCGTCGAGCACAATAGTGGTGGTGCACAAGTTCAATCATGCAATAGCGAAGAATGTCAAAAAAATATTCAATAATAAATAATAGACCATGTCGGATTACAGGAGGTGCCGGATTAGACAGGGGCCGGATTACTGGGGGTCCACTGTATTATATTAAAATGAACTTTAAGCTGCAGATTTCTATAACGTGATTTAAGTTTCACATAGCCGGTGTAAACAAAATTTTCAACTTAAGTTTAACTTAATTCTAGCGGTGCTAATGACCATCAATGACATTACTTATTTAAAACTACAGACTGTTTTAAAATCTGCAAATTCGTGAGTACAAAGACATAAAAATTAAACATGCTTTAAAAAAATAATTTTAAGATACGCGAACTTTTTATTTATGGTCCGACTGTATTTTACGTGACTTTTTTTATTTAATATTATTAATATGTCCCCTGTTTTGTAGTTTGGTTTTTAAAAGCCGAACGAATATAAATATAATATTTTCCTGTAATAAATCATCATATAAAAATATAAAGACGTCGTGTATCAAAGTGAGCCTTGACACTGATAACAAATTAAACTGGCTGCTTCACAAAGAAGGCTGTGGTATCTATATATTACAAAAATACAGATCATGGTTTAATCAGATAAAAGGTATGCTTTTGCGCTAGTTGAATATTCTCATAAAAGTGTCATAATAGAGCAAAGTAAATAGTACACGCCATAATTATTATTCTATCAATGGACTCTACAAAAAATCGATAGAATTGTGATCATCATTACTTCTTTCTTTGTTATTAAAACGCTTATATTAGCTTGACTTGTATATATTGTAATGATAATAGATATTTATTTGCACTGCCAATAAATAGACGCAAAATCATGCAAATCGATTTTCACTCTCTTTCAAATGGTTAATGTGTACGATAAGATTGAGTTCTTACTTTGAAATAATGAAACGGTTTAAAATAGAATTATAAACAATTCGTAGTAAATTGTTTTCTCTGAATGTAATCAAAAGATTAATTTTTTAACCGACTTCAAAAAAGGAGGAGGTTCTATGTTCGACTGTATTTTTTTTTTGTATGTTCACCGATTTCTCCGTCAATTATGGACCGATTTTCAATTTTTTTTTTTATTTGAAAGAGTGCACTTCCGAAGTGGTCCCATCGGAACCAAGTCAGGATCTGATGGTGGAATCCGGAGAAATCGAGGGAAACTCTCAAATTTCAAAGGCACGCATACTTGGCCTACCCATTGCAATACTTTATCTAACACTAAAAAGAGAAAAATAAAATATTTTTAACAAAAAAATTGAACCGACTTCAAAATATGCACTAAAAAGTAAAAAATAATTGCGTATTGAAATGTTTTGGAGTCGGTGTCAGCCAAAGTGAAATCTATTCCGAGAATTAGAGACATGTTGCTACTTTCGAATTCCGATGTGACACCGACTCCAAAACATTTCAATACGCAATTATTTTTTACTGTTTAGTGCATATTTTGAACTCGGTTGAATTTTTTTGTTAAAAATATTTTATTCTTGAATCTTATTAATAACAGCTTTCAAAAAATTAAAATTTTATTACGATTAACTAAATAATCACAATATGTACCCTTTCCTCCACCACATGTATACCCGTCCTTCCGCCATATAATATATATTGTACAGAGTGTGTATTTACCTGTCTCTATAGCATTTTTTGCTGAAAGACATTGAGACAAACAGTGCAGATGGAAACTTCTATATAACAGACACGACTGTAGCCTGTACGTGGCAAACGAACCCGCGGTTGTCAGCTTGCACCATAGGGCACGACGAGAGACGACACACGGTCGATCGCGCAATGACGAATGCAATGCAAAACAGTAAAGTGACTCGCTCTAGTTGTTTGTGCGCCGCAAAGACAGAGCTGAAGGAGCAGTGAGCCGTGAAGAAGCCGCGTTCGCCCTCCGGGGGGGATGGCAACACACACAAAGTTACAACATATACATACTGCTGACAGCTTCTTTGTGGCTTGTATCTCAGTCTATGCATGATATGTGTTGTTTGTGTAAGACAGCATGCCATTGCTTTGAATATGTGTACGGTGCACACTATCATCGTTCAAACTACACATTATATAAACCGACCCGATCCACGAAACACCGAAGTAGTACATTCAATTAACGATGAATTGGTTTATAAATCAATAATAACTAGTGTACCCGTGCAAAACCTTTTGCACGTATTTTCATATTGTTCTCAAAAATCGATATTTTGATACAGACCTATACGACAATAATTGTATTCCTCATTAGTTTCCATTTACAGTTATTTTTTTTCTTTTGATTTAGCTTGATCCATCAAGTTGTCTCTATATTTAATTGATTATAAATTCAAAGAAAATGTATGAGATCTGTTCATCGTTGTCATGGTTACCCCGCAAGAGCTGTCACAATTCATTTTTAGAAAATCTAACCTCATTTGATACATTTACGATTTTCACTATATTTTTCTGATGTGAGACCAAATTTTAGACTTGGTACAGTCCATGTAATATTTAAAAACTCTATTTTGGCATTGAATTAACATAAACTTACACGTTCTTAAATTATTTGGAAAATAAAATAAAATTTGTGTATTAATTGCACATACCGCTAAACTAGCGGTATGTGCTTTATATTTGGAATATTTGCGCTAAAAACGAACTAAAAATATAGGTACACTTCAATTGTCAAAGTCGACTTGTCAAACTGTTTGTAAAATCTCAGACATACGTACATATTTGCATTTCTCTCACACTCATGTCTCGTGAACATCGAAGGATTTTCTCTCTTTACGTCCCTCTTCACCCCGCTACCCCCTCGTCTTTTTTACTATTATCGGTTGAAAGAAGCCCTTTTAAAGAAATTTCACCAAAAAAAACATAGCGATAACATATCTGTGGACTAAAGGCTTCAGTTTAAAAAAAAAATTGTGTCAATCGGTTTAGTAGGGATGGCTGGCGGATTGTCTAGAGATTTAGGGCTTGTGTTTCAAAAATATAGATAATAATCAACAGAGCAGCAGATGAACTCTGTCTTGATTTCGAGTTTAGTTCTGCTAGAGAGTCATTGAACAACGGAATCCTAAAAGCAACATAATTTTTAATGTCATGGTTTTTTTTATACCTGTGCCTTGAATTGATTCAATTATATTTTATCACTGAGTGATTAAAGAGAAAAAAACATATTTTTTGTATTTTATTACCGACTGATGACTTTATTTTTTAAAAGCAATAAATAATTGTCGATACAAGCAAATTAGCACCTGTAATATGGTGTGAGTTTTTAAATGAAATATGTATATTAATTTGAAAAAAAACCAACGTGTAATTAGTCGGAAAATTACATAGAGGGAGAAATAATTATTCTGTCTCTTTCCCTCGTTTTATTAATATTTGATAAAGAACCTTGTAAACTCTTAAAAAATTATTCACCTTTGAAAAGACCATAAAGAAAGCTTTAGTTCCGAATCGCGCCCGTAAACCGAAATTTGTAGAATCAAATCGAAAGAGTTTCAAAAAGTGGAAGTCACCTTGATAGCTTGGAGGCGCCTTCATCAAATTAAAAAAACTCTTGTTTCGAAAACCCTCCCTCTACGAAATAAAAGGGTGTTCATGTTTTAATAAGTCAACCTGTATACTAATATATAATTAATATATTATACTATGTTGTTATGTAATGTAATTTATTATGTTCTTTGAAATATCAATATATGATCGGCCATGTATGTGAAATCGGGAAGCGGACCGTTTACCCCAATATCATTTTTTTCCAAAATGGTAACCCTATGAAATCTAGTTAACGGATTAAAAACCGATTGCTACTGACAACGGTACACAATAAAGAGACAAGCAATGTCAAAATAGAAAGAGATAGTGACTATATGGTATGTTTAACTCCTGAACAAATATATACTCGTGTGTAGGTGTGGATCATTGACATAGAGAATGGATTGCGCAATTGATTAGAAAACGTATCTTTTAACAGAAGAAGGTAGGCACTGGTGGCTGCCTCAAGATTGACTGCATTTCATTCATAGATTTTTTTTATATTCGGACCAATGACATTCACGCAGTCTGTAGCCGTCGCTGAAATTTATATTTATACCAATAGCATTCACAGAAATACACAGTCGGTTAACTATTGGCAGTTATATTATTTTAGCACACTCGTACAATCGTGGACAATATTATTTTCGGTAAATTGCTGAGTTTGAAGAATGGTTCATTCTAGTGTTGGGCATAATCGATATATTCCAATAATCGAATGAATCGAAATAATCGGTTTTTATAATCGAATGATCATTCGAATTATCGATTATGAATGATGCGCACCGCGTCACTTCATTATTCAACTATAAGTTAACCTTAACACTAAGTACAACAAAGTATGTACAATCGAAACACCCCCACTCTTCAATGCTAGGAAAGACTTCCCATCCCAGTGCATATAGATGCAGAAACCGAATGATATATCGATATATCACAATATAATCGACAGTCGACATAACATATAGTACTGTGTCGGAATTAATATTCATTTCATATTTCATAATCGATTCGGTTGCCATAATCGAATGATCGATTATTCGGCCATAATCGAAATATTTCGATTATATCATTCATAATCGCCCAACACTAGTTCATTCTCTACGTCAATGGTGCGGATATAGCTTAACGCCTCTCAATGCCGTTCATTCAAAGAGAAAACGTTCCAGTCGGTTTGTCTCCCTCACTCCCGTTCACACAAAACCTGTTCCTAACAGGCCAACCGCCCGCACAACAAACTACATCTGTCTTCGTTTCATGCCTTATGTCAAAGCTAGCTCGCGCGCCAGCGGCCGCAGCTATCTCTTTCTCTCCGTGTCATTAATCAGCCGACTTGGGCACAATAGTCTTCATTCCGCAACACGTCAATGTTTGTGTGTATATATCTCTACCACCACCACCACCGCGCGAACTAAATTCTTATGAAGCGACGTAAAGATGTCCACATAGTAAAATGGTTCGAAAGCTCTGAAAAAACATCGATAAATCTGACAGCAAAAACTGTTAAACGACGATCAATTCAAATCAACAACAGATCATTTTATATCCAATGAAATGGACAGAGATAAAGCGACAATAGAGTAATCCGTTTCGTTAACAATAATAATTATGTTTGATTTGTAAACATCGTTAATTTTTCTCTTAAAAATTTCTGGTAAAATATAGTGTCAGTGGAAGTGGAAAATGTGTCGTCGGTGTGACGCAGAATCCCCCCCTTCGTGGTTAGCTGTTAAACTTTTTGAGGTTATGTGTTGCTGTCATGGTATTCGAATCTGAATGTTTAAAAACTTAAAACAATTTGTTTCGTTTTGATCAGTCTTAGAGATCAAGTACCTACTAGTACTCTTTTATCAATATATTATGCTCAAGTTTATTCACTAATTAGTTACGGAATCACTATCTGGGGAAATTTTTCATCGCATCTTAATGTTTTCAAAATGCAAAAACGCAGCTTGCGTATAATTGAGAGGCTAAATCCGAGAGAATCTTGTAAAGATACGTTTAAAAAACTTAAAATATTAACTTTACCATGCATTTAGGTATATATTACAATGCTTAATAGATATAAAAAATAATTACACAGAATTAGAACATAATAACATAAGTCATAACTATTTCACAAGACATGGCACGGACTTAAGAACGCCTAAACACAAATCAGCTCTCTATGAGAAAGGACCTAGATATTGGGGTCACAAATTTTATAATCATTTACCTGCTGACATAAAAAATATAAAATCAATCAAATGTTTCAAACAAAATTGCAAAAAAATCTTATTAGGAAAATGCTATTATAATTATGAGGAATTTTTAAGGGACACTTTTTAAAAAACGTACTTATTATGTAATCTATGTTTCACTAATGTATTTTAATGTATTTTATTCTTTGACGAATCCACATGCACGCGTGCATCACGGATCTAAATAAATTTGAATTTGAATATACATCTCTTCAAAGACTCACAGTCTTTTTTATAATATTATTATGACTGCTAGATTACGTTACCACAATGTTAGGAAATTAGGACTGTCGCTTTTTTTAAATAAGGGACATTACTAATTTAAATTCTGGTGCGCAGTGTACACCCGGTATATTAAAGAGAAAGCCGTAAAGAGGCGCGTCTTCGTTGCGTCGCGTCGGTGCAAACTGTGCTGATATGTAGTACAGTGAACAAGAGAACTGCTATTTAAGATTTTGGATTCACGATGCATTAAGCTTGTGTGAGTTATTGGCCCAGTCACAATATTTATGTATCGCCTAATGGCGTTGTCACGCTATGCCACGCCGCGTCACACGCTACCACCCGTGCCATTGCCGCTTACAGCGCTATCGTCCTTTGCTTTCGCCTGCTGCCTGCTTGCCTGCCTTCTAGCAGGACGGACCGACACACAACAAAAGAATATAAACAAGTGAGCAAAGCGCACTCTTTCGTCTGTTGGTGCTCTCTGTGCCCGCTTTCAGTGACGGTATTGTGTTTTGTTCTGTTTTGTCTTTTACAGTACGGTCGACTCTCTCTTTTCCAGCATTCAATTCAATCGATCACTGTCTTCGTCGCGCGTTTCGCTATCGGTAGACTTTAATCATCTCTTAATGAGCACGCTTAACAGAACGTAGTGTTTTGCGGACGCCAAATTATGTATGTTTGTTTGTTCCCTTCTAAGAGGCCAAAAATGGACCGATCACATTTGAGCCGATGAAAGAACGTCTACTGTACTATCACACTATGTAAGTTCAGTAAAACTAGTCTAATCTAATTTAACTAAAAAGCCCGCGGCGTAATAGATACGATTTACTCGTGTAATTTAGAATAGAGAATGAAATTTGAATCTACGTTTAAGAAACGGTAGCAACTCCCACACGATCCACAATTATAAAATATGTTAACTTCAAAATCAAATTAGACGCTTATAATCTCTGATACCGAGCGTCTATAATTTACTACGTATATCTTTTAAAATTAAACTGGATATTATATCTCGTATATATGAACGGAAAAAGCAACCTGACAAGTTAACCAGGCAACCAGGCAATGGCCTGTATCCGAGTCCTATTTAATATTTGACCAAATTTGAAACCTTCCAGATATTGCCCTTGTAGAAATAGACACATTATTTCCAAGGGATATACGAGCATATCGGTAACTCTTGTAATTTAGAAAATATAGACATTCAAAGTTTTTGACTTTTTGAGAAACTTTAAAATCCTATAACCACTAAAGCAAAAGAAATACAGATTTGGAACTAGCGTCTCTTTCTCTACAGGAAGCGTAAGTTAAAAAAAGATTTTAATTTTTTTCAAAAATTGCATTTTTCCACACGTGACAGTACAACACTACAACATAAGATAAAAAAGTTGCCTTGTTTAGCTTTTTTTTATTCCTCTCAGAGGTTTTCTCATAAACGGAATATATTTCTATCAACGAATATTTTTCCAGGGCACATATACTGAAAAAATAGAGGACGATTAACAATAAATCTAGCATTGATGAATTTCAAGTAATTGGCACCCATCTTATCTCACAATATTCGCTTTTGTGTAATCTCTGTTCAGTTAATATGGTGGAGGCGCTAAGTAATATGGTGGAAGTTACGGGTATCGATTTTAAAGAAAGATTTACTCGCCATTTTTTAATTTAATTACAAAATTGATTTGCGCAACGACGCGACCTAAATTCTTCTTCAGTGTTTATAATGTAAATGAGCGATGTACTTGAGCAGTACTCATTTCTTTTATTCTGCCTGTTTTCATTTTTTGTCTCCAATGAAAAACACTGCTCAACGCGGTGTCACTGTCGACGGAAATGTTTATGTGCTAACACGTGCCTCGTTGCGTTGTGATATAATATATTATTACTTAAATTTATTTACAAATTAAGGAGGTTGATGCGTTACAGTCCCAATCAAAAGTAAGTCGAATTCTAAATGGGAACTTTCCATAATAAATTTTTACAAAAGGTTATAAGTCGATGATACTAATAAATTATTGTCATAAAGGCATGAATAAATATTTTTTTAATATTAATTAAATATTTCAGTATTTTACTTAATGGACTAACTTTTGAATTTTTTGTACAAAGTTGGGTTAGAAAAATTAAATGTATGTAAATATCTGTACCGTAAAATGGGGTGACTTTGACCAATTTTTAGGTTTGAACTAAAATTTCTATGTGAAGACTACAAAAATTCAGGGATATTGTTTTTTGACAATATGGGTATTAGGTAGTACTAGCGTTAAGGGAAAGTAGTATCTTTAGTTTGTTTACCATTATCAAGAAAAAAAATAAAATGGCGTAATAGTCAACTTCACCCCAAATGGGGTGAAGTTGACCACAGCTTTAATTTTCATTCTAATTGTTTATTTTAGCTAGTTGGGGTTAGTTTGTCCACAGGAATATGAAAAGAACATTTTATGAAACATTTATTTAAAAAAAAAACGAACATTAAAGTCCGAACAACCTAAATAATGCAAAAAAGTAGAAATTAAACAGTTTACTTTAAATCAGATTGAAATTAAGCAGTTTACGTCAACAAAAATGTATATAAATATCACTAAAACTACTTTCAAATATAAAAAAACATTTTAGCTAAAATTAAACGCCGAAAGGTTCAAATTAAACAAAAATTCCCCTCTGCGACCGGTTTTGGGTTCGTACAATTAATATTAATTAATATGTAGGTATTTATTAATATTTTTTTAGAAGCCTGAGTTGCACTTATCTTTCCTTCTAAAACCTCTTCTAAGCATTTTTCTAATGTTTCTTCACTATAATCTTTAAAAACTCGAGCACCTAAATATATTCTCGGCATATCGTCAAATTACACTTTTAAATAATTAAGAACTCAATTTTACAACCATCACATTCATTCATCAGAACAAACCGCGTTGCTAGAACAGTACAGACACACAAGACTGCAAGTTTTTGCAAGACTCTGCAAGCTAGTCAACTTCACCCAGGCGGTCAAGTTAACCCCAAAATCGTAAAAATATTGTCAAAGTTGAATATTTAGAATACTGCGATCCAGTTATTAAAGTTATGTAAAATATGATAATAAAGTGTTGACACAGAAAAATCACGTTATTAAAATAACGAAACATATTAGTCGTAAAGTTTCTGGTTTTGCAAATATTAATGATAGTTTGAGCACTACGAATTTTCATTAACTTTCATATATGACTTTGGCTTCGTATGTATCATGTATAGATAAAAATTAAAACATTTTGTTTACATGAAAACTTTTGACAATATATTAGCTTAATATTTAAGCAATAAAACTTCCGAATAATTATATCAATACGGAAAGTATTTAGCACTGAAACATTTTTTTAGTTTTTGGTCAACTTCACCCCAGTGGTCAAAGTCACCCCATTTTACGGTATATTACATATTTTTTGCAGTAAATAATTACAAAAAGAAATTAGAAGTAATAAAAATTAAAATTAAATCATTAAAGAGTTGAAAATTCAGTTAAAATTGTTAAAATTGTCAAGAATAAAAGTCCATAATCAAAAAGTGCTAAGGTTTAATAATTATTTTTAATGATTAAAAGTCTCCTAATTAAATTGGAAAAAATATTAAAATATGCGTAAGACATCGATGTTTTACATAGTTAGTTTTCGGAACTGCTGACATTATTTGGTTATTTGCAAAAAATTAAAATGTACCGTTTGCATGCTAAGTTGACATAATTTTCCATAAGACTATATGTAAAAGTTTTTTTTAATTTTTACCTTTATAAATCTCCTAATGATTTTGGATTTTTTGCAGAAAATTTTGTCATAAAAAAATCTATTAAAAAAACTTTATTTAAGATTTTTTTCATTATCTTCGTAAAACGGCTCAACCTCCTTAAGCATATTTAACTCCTAAATTAGTGATTCCCAAACTTTCCGCTATTGTAAATTTATCAAAAAAGTTATTGGTTCCGGTTTGATTTTCTAAAATCGCAGTTTCGTCAGATCTCGTCGTCGTTTTGGAGTTATATTCTGACTATTTTTGGACAATTTTTTTCGTTCAATATCTTTAGAGCGAATCAACCAATTGAGGTTGAGCATGCTGGTGTGAAAGTTGCGGTTGACTAACTGCTGACAACGTTTTTCCTCGGACAATTACTTAATTTTTACGACGGAGGTTTGCTGGATAACTTCTACTATACTCTGCATTGTTTGTTTGTTAAATAGCAAATGTGAGTCTGCGTGTAAATAATATGTCTAACTCTAAAGCATTAAAACCTTCCGACTTCCGGTTTTATTTGTATGGAATATGAAAACTAAATAATTACAGCATTATGATAACAATACCAGCAGTTAAATTGTTCAGCTTCCGTGTTTTGTATTTTAAAGGATTCATTTTAATAATCGTAGCAAAAGTATAAAAATATTCTAGGATATTCTGATTTGTGTCTCCTTTTTATTATAGTTTATTGTTTCATTTTATATAGCTAAACAAACCTTGACAAATCAGGCTTGAAACCTTGGAGATTAAAAATTGTGCAATTTCAAGGTGGTTTTAAATCTAGAAATTTTTATGACAAATAACTGCTTAATGAGTACTCAGACATTTAGTTTATGAGGTTATGAATATTATAGGTGCTTAAAGAAACGATAACGCTGGAAAGTCGTTGGAGCATCTAGCAGTTAGTTGCAAGCGGCACTAATCCATTTATACGGAAATGATACTTTTAATGGTTATTATATCCTTAATTAGATAATAACAAGTTAAGACATTGTCGTACATTCAACGGCAATAAGGAAATTTTAATCCTTATAACTGGACACTAACTTTACCACTAAATTATGTATTATTATTATATAATGCTTATTCGATTAACCGAAAATCGATTTATAAAATATGCTCGATTTAATCGATAATAATCCATTCTAGCGTATTCGATTCGGAGATCGAGTTTTCTGAAGACTTAATCAATCTGCCTCCATGGTATAAATGGAATCTGGGGGACCCGCCAAACTCTATACTCTATAATTTAAAGAAAAGCTATATAATTTCTGAACATCTTTTTGACGTGATAACGTCTTATAAATTGATGAATCACCAATCTTATAAATTGATGAAACACCGGCTGCATGCACGAAAAAGTGTAACGTTCCTGACGTTACTAAGTGAGCGACTAGAATGCCTTCGGTAATTTTGAAGCAGATATCATCAACCGATTGAGATGAAAATTTGTATACACGTTTAGTTTGAATGACAATGCATGGTTAGCTGTGTGACGTCACTCTAAATCCAATATGGCGGACTTCTAAAGATGGCGGACTAATTTTATTATGCTTTCCTACAATATGGGTATCAAATGAATGAGAATAACTCGAAAAATAAAGTGACGTCACTTTAAATCCAATATGGCGGACTTCTAAAGATGGCGGACTAATTTTAATATGCTTTCCTACAATATGGGTATCAAATGAAAGGGCTTGCTGAGAATAACTCGAAAAATAAAGTGACGTCACTCTACATCCAATATGGCGGACTTCTAAAGATGGCGGACTAAGTTTTTGACGTGATAACCTCTTATAAATTGATGAAACATCAGCTGCACGCACGAAAAAGTGTAACGTTCCGTAACGTTCCGCCTGACCCTGTGCGTGCAAGCGAGAGCGCAGTAATGTATTATTAAATATGATATTCAAGCGGAATACGTTATCACGTAAAACTATCGTCCGTAAACCGACTTTACAGACAACCAATTTTTTTTTGTAAATTAATAGATGAAAGAAAAGTAACATTTATAATAATAATAACAGTTCGGATGAAATTGATCTGTCAAATTAGATATTGTATATGAATCGGTATATGAGAGCTATAAAATATAGTATATTCTGTTAACTGTGCCTGCAGTACGTCTATTCAATAATAGCGTTATTAGGAAAATTGCTTTACCATAAGAATATATTATAGATATTGAAATCGTTTTTAACGATATCCGTGGAAAAGTAATTGGTTTTGTTGACAAATCGATATTGCATGTCGTCTTGTCGGCTCACAGAACTCGCAGGCCGACAGGTTGTGTGCCCGATGTCGCATAGCAAACGATTATATTGTCATAGTTATTTGCACAGAAAACACGACAGACCTGCCTCGTATCTCTGCAGTAATACAGTTCAGCCAGACAGACCATAGAGACACATGATACCTATAACGGTTTTACATTTTAATTTATTGAAACACTTTAAAAACTTTATTTTATAACAATCATTTTGTAACTCCCACTGACTTCGTCAAACTAACATCTTGGAGTCTTAAACTTTAAGATCTTTGCCAAAGCAGACGATAAGACAGACAGACATGAATTATGTAAATACGTTTTCCCACTTACGTGTCATACAAAATTTCAAGAACCTTAAAAGACCTCAAAGAAAACGAAATTAAAGACAGGGCTAAAGTTACAAGTTTTTATATTAGTATCGTTAAGAGAATATGCATTATAAATTATATCATCAATATTCAAAAGTATACAATTAATAATTAATTATTTTAAAACAAAAAATGTATTATTGCCATAATATTTATAAACAGTCGTAAATTAACAACTTTCTTCATTTTAAAATTAAGTTTTCGATAGTAAATTTCGAGTTGAATAAAAAACTATTCAAATTTTTTTTTTGTATTTAGTGGGATACTAGAATAATTTATTTACTGTTACAACTATCGGGAACACACTGTAGTTGTAATTCAAGTTCTACAGACACAAAGAGAATATTATTGTAATAAAAACATACTAGTGTGACCTGTGCGAATTATTCGCACTAATTAAGTATAATAATTATCACTTTACAAAATTCTTTTTTAAATATGATTGCAGGTATTCAATTCGTTTCTAATTTTGCACACTGCTTATAACGTTCTTCTTTTTGTTGTATTACAATATGAAGCTCAGATGACAGATCGAAGAAATATTTGACTAAAATTGTCATATAGAGGCGCAAGTAGCAAAAGCGTTGAGCTAAGCCGTCAGATGCATCATGCAGCATTGCTGTGACGTTGTTCAGCGTTGCTCGTTGTTTCAAAATTAAAGCCGTCAGATGGCAGTATGCAGTATTGTGTCTGTTGTATTACAATATGAAGGTCAGATGACAGATCGAAGTGTTGACGTTGTTTCAAAATTAAAGCCGTCAGATAACAGACGTTGTTCAGCGTTGCTGTATTTTAATTAATTTACACAAACAAAAGCGATAATAATTTTTTTAGTTGTCGATGTCAGTAGAGCAAGCAATTATCTGTAAAATGATATATAATTTATGTGGAAAAAAAAGGGAGGCAAACATCTTAACCTTAGCGTATTAATATATATGATGATTAAACGAAATTCTAAAGTTAAATAATATACTTGAAGCTTTTAATGCTTCATAAGTGCTATCCCCTTAATATGATTTATTTGAAAAGAGAAAAAAAAAACAGGAAGAGAGACATTAATAGAGGGTAATCCATTTGCTGATCCATTAGCAACTTCGCGGTTTCTGTGTTAACTCACTCGAGGGACTTCTAAACTATCGGCAAAGATAACTTTATTATCGTGTTAATGACTTTTAAAATCAATTTACTATATAAAAGTATATTTTCAGTGTTCTTTTTAAACATATAATATTTAATTTAACTGTTCATCGTAACAATAAATAAAATTATCGACCAATTTTTCAGACAATATAATATTAACAAAAAAATATATAATTAATACATTAACGTTTCAATCCGGATTTGGACCTTCTTTAGAACTGATCTAAAAAAATATTGAAAATAATTAATATTTAAACTCTAATTAGTTTTTTATAAAATTTTTCAAAATTATTAATGATTATTATGAAAAAATAATTATTATTATTATTTTTTCATTATTTTCATAATCATTAATAATTTTGAAAGATTTTTTAAAAAACTAATTAGAATTTAAATATTAATTATTTTTTATATTTTTTTAGATCAGTTCTGACTTCTGAAGAAGATCCAAATTCGGATTGAAACGTTAATGTATTAATTATATATTTTTTTGTTAATATATTGTCTGAAAAATTAGTCGATAATTTTATTTATTGAAGAATTCTAATCAGACGTTAATCAAAGATTTGTTCATCTTTACTCCTAAATATTTGTTTAGTTTTACTTTGAAAAAAGTCTGTTTGTCTGTGAGACTACTTTTCATATTGAAAGCTTGTTTTCTATTTCTTACATATTCGGGTTAATTTTTATTTCCCACAAATAATATTTTGGTTCTCCATGTCACTGTATAATAGAACTCAACGGTTGCGGTGATGTCCCTGTTAACCAGGCAGAACAGACATGATATACCTATACTATATAGAACGAGTATCTGAATACATAATTCGTGGTCGCGTCTCGTATCAGCTATAATGCCCTGCCGTTTTAAACTGACTCGCGTGATTTCGACATCGCGACTGTCGTTTGAACAGATGACAATGTTACATGTTTAACAAGTTGTGTGATACGATATGATATTATAAATGCCAGACACGTGAACCCGTGGAAGGTTGGCTCAATTACAAACAATTTAATCATATTTCAAGTACGACCTACGCAAATAATAATAACAATCCTGACTGCTTTTAAAATTGCTTTTACCGCAAAACAATGTACTATAATTTAAGGTCCAAATACGTAATTTAGCAAATCAGGTTTACATAGTGTTTGACTACATCATTAACTTATAGTGTATGAAGATTTTTCTGTACATTGATGACCGATATTTGACTATCGCTGATTCAGTCGCTAATATTTAGATTTCACATAGCGGAAAAAATAATCGTCACGTAAGAAATATTAAGTACCGAAATAAATAATAAAATTAATTAACCAAATTTCATTTAAATCGATTATGTCTGTTCACTAAAAAGCATCGAACAAATTTCTGCATTGAAACATATCTACTTTTGCATTATTCCCTATAAATAGCTGGCTTTGCATGGACGTATTTTTATTTGGAATTGCTTGGTAGTTCAAGGAAAAGATAGTTAGGTAGAGAAAACACTGCACAGTATTTTTTTTCAAAGATTGCTTTTAGATTTCACATTTAGAAATGCGAAATTTATGTCGGTGTCAGTATATTATTGCATACGAAACAAGCAATAATAATAAATTACAGGCGCGTATGTAGGCAGGACAAATCAAACGGAAAACATACACGGAGGACATGATTGGTTGGATAAACGGGTTGAGAGCTGTCTACGGATTGGTTCATTAAAACGGAACAGATCTCGCCAAGCATCCCAATTTCTTTATTTTATTTCCAACTAGCTGTATCTGCAGCGACTCATTACTGTGGCTCAGTCTGATTTGCGTGTTTTGCTTTAACGTCCAACAGATGGCGCTGTATTCAGCAGATGGCGCTCTCGTTACCGTAAAATATTTAGTGTAGCGTAATTGTAATTGTATTTTGACGACTGTGTCCAATGTTCATACTGTTGGGTCTAGAAATAAAATGATTCTATTTTATTTTATTCCTTACATTCCACCTCTAATTAACGCAGTTGTTGAGCGTCTATAATCTACAATCTGTAGGTTATAAAATATTATATATATTATGTAGGTAACCATGCAAACGAGTAGCAGTATCATAATATTTAATAATACCCGTTAAGAGTATTCGTCCCTGCAAATACCCCCTGCACCCTTCATCTCAAATCTTTTCCCCTCGCCTAAAAACGGATTGCGCTCTCCCGACGCTATTTTTAAAGCTAGAGGGTTCTAGTAAACGCCAAATGAAAGACAAAGAATTAGACTACAGATCCTTCAGGCGAATTTTTTGAAAAAAAAATTCGTGAAAAAACTTACAACCTTTTGAAAAAATAATAAGTTACGTAATATTTCACACGTAGGCGAAACTATTTTTCAAAAAATTCGCCTGAAGGATCTGTAGTCTGATTCTTTGTCTTTCATTTGGCGTTTACCAGAACCCTCTAGCTTTAAAAATAGCATCGGGAGAGCGCGAACCGTTTTTAGGCGAGGGGAAAAGATCTGAGATGAAGGGTGCAGGGGGTATTTGCAGGGACGAATACTCTTAATATTTTCGTAGTTGGAATGGTTCCGTCACCCAATCGGCTGGAATTGAACTCTATACTTTTCGTAATTGTTAATATTTGACCTTTTTTGTTTACTAAAAATTAACTATTTAGGTACAATACGATGAAATCAATCTTCGAAAGTCTATTCGAATAGTATCTAGTTAGTTCATAAATTAATCAATAAGGAATTTAATTGCTCTATTACGTACCTATATTAAAAAGCTACTAGAACACACTTTTCGATAATGAAACATTTAAATTATTTAATACCAATTACTAGTCGTATACAAACCTTGTAGACTGTAGACGACAGCCACATTGTTCTTAAAGTGCTAGGAGTGAAAACACATAGACTCGATTTATCCACTAGATTCGTTGCAACGTTTCGTTACGTTTTCAATCTCATGAATCGATTTACACTACCGTGCCAAAATAAGTTTTACATAAAAAAAAGTATTACGCTAATCAGTTGAATAGGTATCACTGTGTCGACAAAAGCGACTTGTATTTTAAATCATATATATTAATACGCTAAAGTTAAAGATGTCTGCCTCCCTTTTTAGAAAAAACCTCACAATTTCTCCACATAAATTATATATCATTTTACATCTAATTGCTTGTTCTACTGACATCGACAACTAAAAAAATTATTATTGCTTTTGTTTTTGTAAATTAATTAAAATACAGCAACGCTGAACAACGTCTGACATCTAACGGCTTTAATTTTGAAACAACGTCAACACTTCGATCTGTCATCTGACCTTCATATTGTAATACAACAGACACAATACTGCATACTGCCATCTGACGGCTTTAATTTTGAAACAACGAGCAACACTGAACAACGTCACAGCAATGCTGCATGATGCCATCTGACGGCTTAGCTCAACGCTTTTGCTACTTGCGCCTCTAATTTTAGTAAAATATTTCTTCGATCTTTCATCTGAGCTTCATATTGTAATACAACAAAAAGAAGAACGTTATAAGCAGTGTGCAAAATTAGAAACGAATTGAATACCTGCAATCATATTTAAAAAATAATTTTCTAAAGTGATAATTATTATACTTATTTAGTGCGAATAATTCGCACAGGTCACACTAGTTCTAATACTTATTTAGATAATAATTACGAATATACTATAGATATAGTGCGTATGACAGTATACTATGTGATCAAATAATAATTATCGTCATTGATTGAATTGTTTTGCGTGTGGCAGCCTGTAGATGAAATATTGAAATGTCTGGTATAACGGACGCTCGCATTATTATGTACCTGCCGACGTTAGCACGGCGTTAAGCCTCCCTTACCGCCGCCCATGTCGTAAATAACCGCTAACCTCAAATTAAAGCTGTCAGCTGAGAATTTACTGCGCCATTTAAATCGTTTGATTTGTGCCGAATACATGTTATATAACATGCATGCAAGTACGACCGCGACGCTCCAATGTGTGGGAATCCCTAACACAGAACCGAACGCACTATTATCATTATTATTATTTATATTGCTTTTTATTGCCTGTAATGTATGGAAATTTTCAAATAATCTTTTTCGCAGAATAGTCTCAAACATGTAAATTTACTTATAGTAGTTCCATGTTGCAAGGACACGGGAGTTTGATGACAGTGACAAAAAATGCTTCCCAATAGGTCAACATAAATAACAAGAAATTACGAGCCTCGTAATTTTTGTCTCAAATTTTCAGGATAAAGTGAAGCTATCCAGCTTGTTATTATTACCTACGCAAAAGTTCCATCACTCACTTTCTGTAGTCCTAGAAAACTGAAATTTGGTTGCAGGCTAGATTTCAGATTGAAAAAATGGCGAGTTTCTCCCTCCAACCCCTAACAATGAAGGACACAAATAGGGCCGTATTCAGAGAGGTCGTTCCGGTAGTCCTAAAATGCTGAAATTTGTTATACAGGTTCAGTCTATAATACCAAACCGAAGAGAACTGATTGCGTGATTCTGTAACCTCTGTTGGACTTTGTAGAGCACTGTTAAATTTCTGCCACTTTCAAATAAATATAACATTACATAAGTTAAAGTGAGACAGAAATTGAAAAGTGCTCTACAAAGTCCAACAGAGGTTACAGAAGAGGTGCAGTCATTTAATGTTCTTATAAATTAAACAATTTCAAAAAAAAAAATACTTTCTGGATACGCCTGAACTTTTCATTTCAAAAATCTTTTTTCAGGAAGGTTAGAGTTTAATCTTATATGGATCGTCCTCCTTCATGTACGCTTTTAAGAGATGAAAATGTTTTTTGCGTCTCAATAGCTCTTTTATTAAACAGCTTTCGTCAGACGCCTTTCATATTACATAATCGACAGTCAGAAAAAGTTTGTCGTCATGTTCTTATAAATAACTTAAAATCTGCAATCAGAAAATTCATACAGTCTGAATAAATAAACCACGTGCTTTCGATAAAAATTTGAAAAAGAGTTAAGGAAATCGTATTAATATAGTAGTACGAGCACCAAGGCAATTTTAAATAATAGGCTTGATTTTTTTATATGAAGTTGGACTAAGTCTAAACCAATTCTGAAAATTTTAGGGGGGTTGTCCGATTATTTAAATAAATAAATGACTTCAAAAGTAGGCATATTTAACATTGGCTTTATGGTAAAACGGTAGATGGATGATATGTTTTCATTGATTTCTCCAAAACTAGTCGGTGGAAATTAAAAAAAAACAATTTAAATTTAAGTTAAAACCTTAATAATTTATTGAAAACAAAAAAAAACCGTTGTGCTCGACTAATTAAAAAGATATTTAATTAAAAAGATTAAATATCGTTTTCATTAATCAGGCAAAACCGTTTTTTTGTTTTCAATAATTTATTAAGGTTTTAACTTTAATTTAAATAGATTTTTTTTTAATTTCCACCGACTAGTTTTGGAGAAGTCAATGAAAACATATCATCCATCTACCGAAATATAAAAAAAATCAAGCCTTTTATTTAAAGTTGCCTTGGTGCTCGTACTACCTTAAGTATTATATAAAGAGAAAAATTTTGTATTAATCGAAATAAAAAACATATAATATACGTTTAAGTAAATTGTACAGAATTTTAAAAGCACTGTTTTGTTCTTTTTTAAGTTGTGTTCGTTAAAATGAAACAAAATGTCCGAGCATTAGATTGTGTTGGAGTTTGCCTACCTCTGGCAATACCAACAACAAGAAGAAAAATAAGTTCAAAGCCAATATGCTAAATATCCGTCGATGTTTTCGAGTCACGTCCGAGCGTCACGGCACTGACGACGGAGAGCGTCGCGACGTCTCCTAACTGCCTGCTTCTCTAAAACGTCTCTCAAATCCCAAACACGTTCTCATACTCATAACCGTTGTGCATTTACCTATACGATCGGCTGCGAATTGCCACACAAATTTTACAAAAGGTTAAATATCGCAGTTTCACATAATGTACCGTATCTAGTCTTGATATCTATTTCCCGATAGCTGCTCGTAGAGGAAGGAGATAATAATTAATATATACCTATGTCAAATGCGATGCATTCAACTCTATCAGAATGTGTGCAATCTCATCGTCAATTATTTATGTCTTTATGAGCTATTCAAAATCTAAGCTGTTATATTTCACGAAGTAACCTGTAACTTTAAAACGTGTGTGGAAAAATTCAGTTTCTAGTCGATGCCCGGAACAAATTTCAAATTCCATAATTAAATATTTGATGGCCATTTTTTTATAACACACACCGCTGGACCCAGTACGAACTTAAGAACCATACCTGGTATAAGAATCTTCTGCAGTAGGTTTTTATTTTATCAATTTAAAGAAGTTTTAATTAACCATGAAATTTCACAGTAAATTATTTTTGTATTTAACATATTCACGGCATTTCTATCAAAGTATTTTTATATTTTCTTCATTTCTCTTTGACATTTAGTCCTAACGTATCCCTCCAACGACAAAATCTATAAAAATTGTTCCAGTTTTTTGGTCCGTGTTCAATTATTGCACATACCGCTAAATTAGCGGTATGTGCTTTATTATCGCTTTATGCGTCAGAGCTGACTTTCGTTCATATAAGAAGTTATATCTAAGTTAATTTCACACGAAATCCATTCAAATTGAAGCTTTTTGAAAAGAGGCGATTCTGATCTATAAAACAGAACCATTTTTAAATCAATTCGAGTTCATAAATACTATATATACAAAAACTAGAAAACTTGCACAGGTAAATAAAATTGAACTGAATAACAGTAATGGCGACTTAATAAACTGTCCTATGACAGTAGCAAAAATGTTCGCTGAACACTACAGCACAATAAACAGCATAAAACTGCAGAAACATTATGGAATAAGCTTAACAGTAGAGTGCACTGTATCTAATGCTGCAACTAATACAATATATCTATATCCTGTCATGGACAATGAAATATACGATATAGTCCACAATCTAAAAAATACGTTGTCATGCGGGGAAGATGAGATCCCAGCGAAGGTGATAAAATGCACTATAAGTGCAATAGCACCTGTCATATCGCACATTGCCAATCTGACATTTCTACAAGGAGAATTTCCAGATATGCTAAAGACAGCATTAATTAGACCTATATACAAAAAAGGTGAACAACAAGATATAAACAATTATAGACCAATATCGCTATTGACAGTAATATCAAAGATATTTGAATGTACAATGTATCGGAGAGTAATAAATTTCATCACTGCGAATAACATTCTAACCGATTGCCAGCACGGGTTCAGACCGAAGCATTCAACCTGCAGTGCATGTTGCGAATTTGCTACCAACATTTTAAAAAACCTCGATAATGGCTACTACGTAGCTACAGTATTATTTGATCTGACCTCTGCGTTCGATACAGTCGATCATACTTTCTTGCTAAAGAAACTTGACATTACTGGTATTAGAGGCAATGCCTATCGTTGGTTTCAATCGTACCTATCAAATCGAAAAATAATTGTTGACATCAATGACTGTAAATCTGAAAATTACAGTATGACTTCCGGTGTCCCACAAGGCAGCAACTTAGGGCCGATACTGTTTCTTTTATATATTAATGATCTGCCCCTTCATATAACATCTGGAAAAGTAATAATGTATGCAGACGACTCTTCGGTAATTGTAACTGCTGGAACCGTCAATGAATTAACGTGTAAAATAAATCAGACTATGGACGAATTCAATCAATGGTGTAAGGAAAATCATCTCATTGTAAATTTAAATAAAACCAAATACCTAATCTTTGATAGAGGAAATTGTGATGTGCCTAAACCTATTATATCTTACCTAAACCAGACAATAGAACAAGTTTATGACGCAAGGTTTCTTGGAATACATGTGGAATCATCCTTCAAGTGGTCTATACAAGTAAATAATGTGTGTAAACAGCTAAATACAGTGTTTTACTATATAAAAAAACTGAAAGAAAATTTTGATCAGGAAACGTTAATTAATGTGTATTATGCGTTCGCTTACAGTGCAATTAAATATTGTATAGTACTCTGGGGTCATGCACCTGAGTCCATTAGGATTTTTAGAGCCCAAAAGCGGATATTAAGGCTCATTTTTAATTATAAATTTCGAGAATCATGTAGACAGATATTTAATGATAAGAAAATATTAACTTACTATGGCATATATGCCTATGAGCTAATTATTTATATAAGAGAAAATCTTCAAAATATACCTCTCAACTCACATATACATAACTACAGTACCCGAATTAATAATAATCTACATGTTGGAAAATACAGAACAAAAAAGTACAGTCAAAGTCCATTATGCAAGGGCAGTAAATTATACAATAGATTACCGGATGAAATTAAAAACATTAACAAGATAAAACTATTTAAAAAGAAAGTAAAAGAACATCTCTTAAATATCTGTCTATATGATCCGCAATTAAATATTTAATATAATTTTATGTATCATATCGACTTATGACTTATGAAATATGACTTAACGCACATACGAAATATATAGAATATATTTCGTATACATACGAAATATATTCTATCTATTTATCTATCTATTTCTGCCTCAAGCACTTAGGTGCGATATTTTGCCTAACTGTATAACATTGATATTAATTTTAAAATTTTTAAAAATATGTTGACTAAGGTTACCATATAAATATTTTAATGTAATTTTTTATATGACGAATTTATACCTCATATAGAGGTCTACAATAATAAACTCTCTATTAAAATTGTAATTGAAAATTACAAACAGCAGTTGTCGGTTGGTCTGTACGTATGTACGGATATACGTATGTACGGATGTACGTATGTACGTCACGACTCTACAGATCGCAATTTTGGTCGGATTGCCTGGGGTTATATTTTATTCACTTTGTTTAGTATCAGACCAGAACACTATTTAAATTCACATAAATGTGTTCAGTAGTTTAATTTTTATAAACAGTTTTATTTTATTATTTTTGACAGCTAATAGTTAAAATAAAAAACCTTAAAAAAACAAAAAAATACTTATTACTGTTATTGTAATGTAGTGTATTACGTAGAATAACTGCTCCACTTCTATACTACAATAACAACGCAAGCTGGGATATCGGAATGGCCGAGCGGTTAAACGCGAGTCCAGTAATAGCAAGGTGCCGAGTTCGATTCCCGCTGACACAAGTAATAATTTTTTTTCTATTCCATTTTATTTTAATTTTCTTTTTCTATTTTTTTAATTGTTTTTTTTTAATCTATTTTCTTAATTTTTTTTCATTATAATATGTACAGTGGAAAACTTGCGGGATGTGCACTTTTGGTTTTGCCAACTATTTTCTATTTATAATATTATTGTATGAATATTATAAGTTTCAGTGCTTTGAAATCCATTCAACATGTAAGCGATTGTCTGCTTTGACCATAGAAATTTGTTGACATCAATATTATGCCTGTACACGTTCTCTTGGCACTACATATGTCAAAATTCGACTGCCAACGAATACAATAAAAGAATGAAAAGCGCGTGTCCGTGGCAAGAATTTATTATCGGGCGAACACAAATCGCTTACAAGGAATCGCGTCTCCTCATCCCGCGCTTCGTTGCACTCGTATCACAGTTTGGCAGGGACTGTGTGTCGTGTGTGTGTGTGTGCAGTATCCGTTATACCGCAGCAAGCCGCATCGAAAACGCGGCGCGGTTTGTTCTCTCTCAGGTTGATCCGAACCGCTCTGCTCCGCCGCCGCCGCCGAGATCTTCGGGTCGCATGCAGTTCGCGTATAAAAACCTGACGATTTTCCTCTCATCCGTATCTTATAGCTATAGTAAACTTTTAACAAATAACCGTTTTAATTCTATTTTTATGATATTCCTAAAAAAACTAGTGTAAAGTCATCAGAATTAATAATGATTACTTTTTCGCTGAACTAAAAAGTTACGCTTTCTCAATGACAAAAACCTTTTTTTGAAACTCCTGTATATTTTTTTTAAATTATTCATCCATAGCTTGTCGAGGGGGTTAACCGATTTTGACGCTATTTTGTTCAAAATGTTTACGGATTGGTCCTATAGAAAATCGTCTCAGCCGTTTTTAACTTACTTATTGCAAAGCAATTAAAAAATTCCAGCCAATTGGGCGACGGGACCATTCCAACTTCAAAAATGTTGACATTTGATTACTTATAATAAAGAAAAGAAAATTTATGATATCGCGTGAAGTGACGCGGGTAATGGCTAGTATTCAATATGATACTATTCGTTGCCATGGTTACCTACATAGTATGTTCATGTAAAAATTAATCAAAGCATGCCTAACTAGTTTATTTCTGACAGATCCATAAAACAAAAGAGCGGATTATTTTTTTAATTTTTAAAATATTTCCGAAACTATAAAGTTTAGAAAAAAAAATTTCTAACAAAATTTTCTTGAAAAAATAACTAGAATAATAAGCAGTTATGAAAAGTATACCATTATTATATAAAAAATTTAGCATATATCTCTTCTGCGCATGCGCTAATTTTCCCCAAAAACAATAGGGCTCTTCATATTTGCATACCAAACATCCTCCCAAAATTTGGTTTCAATCCGCTCATCCTTTTGACCTGTATCGTGTTCACATACAAACAGACTAACAGACGCACAGAGTTTTTCCAAAAATATGTTTTTTGGATTCGGGGACCTCAAAACGGAAAGATATTGTAAAATTTTTAAAAAAGTGATTTTTGTCCTAAACTAGTACCATTCCTCACTTGTGGGCTGGAATGTTAAAATTGAACCTCATTCAACAAATGCCAATAAAATGAGAAAAAAAAAATCGCCTATGCACTTTTTATTTTTCACATACGACATTTTTTGAATCAGGTTTTAAGTTTTTTTACCGCCATCTTAGGAAGTGAATGCTTTAACACTATCTTTTGATCGTGTAAAATTGAAAACCTTTTGTTTTAGCGCTTTAGTTTCAGTTTAATTCAAGACTGTTTCAGTTGCGCGTTAAACCACTATAATATAGGGCAAGCCTCGTTCCTGTCCTTTAGTGCCATCACAGCCAACCTCGATCTTATACAGCTGTCTCGTTCACATTCATTTCCCACCGTTTCAAGGATGGTTCAACGCGTCAACTGAACCAAAAGATTCGGACGTTTCTTATCGTCCCGTCGTCAAATTTGAATATTTTTTATTCTGTGCAGTAAATTTAAAAAAGGGGCACATTACAAGAGAGATCAGTGAATTTATTTCACCAGACAACTTCGGATATATGAAATGGAATATCTTTTAACTGATTTTAAATTGGTGTAATTTTATTTATTACAAAACTGTTCTACAAGGCTTCGACCAGATGTAATTTAAGGTCGTTGCACACGAGTCTGGTATCGGAAGGCTCCAGTATCTCAAAAAGTCTCCGAATTGCAAAAACATCAATAAACTTGATTTTTTTCAATTTTTCAATATAAAAATGTCACGGATATGCCTGAGTTTATTTGACCTTATAGAAAAAAGTCCGCTGAATCGAATGAGCACAAGCGCAGAACTGTATCTCTTCTGGTTTCTAAGTTATAGCCATTTGAAACTATCAAAAATATAAAACTCTATCTGCCTAACGAGACATGATACAGGGTGGCGCCTGTGCACATTCGATTCAACGTGTCAAATTCTACCGGGTAACATTAATATTGACCCGATCAAATAGTCTAGACTGAATCCATCCTTGTTCCCGTTTATTTCATTTCTACAGGAAGAGAGTGATATTTAAATAAGTAGTCCGGAAATATTATGCCTTATCACGTTTTTTTCTATTTGATACTACAATCGCCCTTTATGCTCTCACGGAATGTTGAATTAACCTTATTTTTATGAATACTCAACCAGGATAACTCAATACTTATATTACGCATGTTGATTGTTTATTTTCTCTTAGTGCAACGATTTTTATTTTCTTTGTGAATAATTACTTAAGAGTATTCGTCCCTGCAAATACCCCCTGCACCCTTCATCTCAAATCTTTTCCCGTCGCCTAAAAACGGTTCGCGCTCTCCCGACGCTATTTTTAAAGCTAGAGGGTTCTGGTAAACGCCAAATGAAAGACAAAGAATCAGACTACAGATCTTTCAGGCGAATTTTTTGAAAAAAAATTCCTGAAAAAACTTACAACCTTTTGAAAAAAAATAATAAGTTACGTAATATTTCACACGTAGGCGAAACTGTTTTTCAAACAAATCGCCTGAAGGATCTGTAGTCTGATTCTTTGTCTTTCATTTGGCGTTTACCAGAACCCTCTAGCTTTAAAAATAGCGTTGGGAGAGCGCAAACCGTTTTTAGGCGAGGGGAAAATATTTGAGATGAAGGGTGCAGGGGGTGTTTGCAGGGCCGAATACTCTTAAATATGTATTCTACTTTATGTTGTGGAGAAATATCTGTGGTTACAATTTAAGGTCATAATGAAATCAGATAACATCTGGGCCCCGTAACATATAAACTTTATTTTTATAAAATATATTTATTTCACTATTTGTTCTTTATAAACTGCAAGGAATATTTTATGCAAATTTTTGACATGTATTATAAATTGCTTGCAGAGTAATAATGAGTTCCGCATTATTGCTTTCAGAGCGTTCTAAGATTACACGTCATCTAACCTTGACTGTTAATATTCTGACTGCGTTAATTAATGATCAAAACTAATGTAAGAAATAGTCTTAAATCTACTTTTAAAGTCGCATGCCATAAATCGAGCATTAATATGTTATTCGACTAGAATTAGGCGATTTATATATATTTAGAAAGCCTATGTCTAAACTCTAAACCCATGCATGTGAATATTTACGACGTGCTTGTCGAAGTACGCCAGCTTACACGCTAAACATAGCGTTAAATACGCTTACATATTATTACCGTTTTTAACATACAGCACAGTCAATCCTTTTTACTTCAACAGCTGCAATACACTGCACTCTAGATTGCACGTTTGACGTAAAAAAATCATGTTTCTGCTTAAAAATTATGTTTTTGATTTTTTCAAAATAATCTACACTAATATTATAAAGTGGAAAAGTTTATATGTTTGTTAGTCGCGAGTAATCTCAAGAACTACTGAAACGATTTGACAAATTTTCCCCACTATCCTTCAGCCAGGTTTTCGATTTTGTATTCAGACATTACAAAACAATTATTATACAAATTTTTACGCTGCCTCAAAAATGTTTGATAGCTGTAATAGGCCCCACTCACGATCAAACTTTATGCCACAGTTCAGTGTTCAAACTTATAGTTCAGTGAAGCATGATAATGTATGGGACAAATAAACACTGAAACCAACACTGAAGTCAGGCATGAACTCATCAAATTCATCTTGATTTTTGAACGACTTTTAGTTCAGTGTTCAAGTAAACTGCTGTGTGTGTGGGTTTTTTTCAGTTCAGTTTTTGGAGTTCTGTGTTTTGTACAACCAGAAGCCAAAAATCTCAATGTTGCTGCAAGTCTTTCTTGTGCAGAAATAGATTTTCGCATATTTGTGTCCTGGTTCTTAATAACCATTTCCAGTAAATAATTTAAGTTAATTCATCCATTCGTAAATAATTATTCCAATCCAATAACCATGACTTCTTGAATCACGCATTTCTAACAAATTTTTCACCCATATTCTTCTTTTTTTTCTTATTTCCCTGTTTTAAATACAATCCCATAGCTATGAACAGCCAATCCTCACCATTTAAATAACTCATTTAGTTCTTATTAATTATCTATAGTATAATATTATAGTATGTATATAATATATATTTTATATATCTATACTCGACTGGTGTATGGCAACAACTGAACCAAACTGAACACAAAAAAATTTAAAAAATGAGCAGTTTGCATGAACTGTGTGTGGTACCAGTCAGTCTTTCGATTAATCGGTTCAACTTCACTGAACACTGAACTGTGGCATGAAGTTTGATCGTGAGTGAGGCCTATTAGACTATTAAGTTCGGTGCTTTGTCCAGTTCTGTTAGTGATGAATAACAGCGTTATGTGTTTCGTGACAGCTTCGACTGCAATAATTGAAGTTAATCGAGAATACATTGTAGAGCTAGTAGGTGTACACAGGATCGTAGTTCTAGTAGGATAGATCCAGCAACACGATATGAATAGTGCCGAGGTTAATCGCTACTAATAGCTTACCGGCCGGACCATAGATACGCCTGAACATATAGACGCCGCGTCATTCGGCGGACTACGGAGGAAGGTTGTCCATAACATTGCAGTTTCCGGGAATTCAGGGCACGCCACGATAAATATAACCAAATACATGTGCATATTTAATAATCGCCACGCGGATAGCGAATATCTAAATTCTATAAATAAATAATGAAAGCGATTATACGAAATGGGACAAAACATTCGTTGCTCTAGAATTATGAAGAAGGCAGACCTTAATTTAATGGCGATGTGTCATTATTCGTTTCTGTAATATCCTTAAGATATTATAGAAAATAATATAAGTACCAGAAGTTTTTATCTTAGTTATTTATTTAACGTTCAAATTAGGAATGAATTATTATTACAAATGGTATTTAAAATTAAAACTATTCTGTTACATAAGTGAACTGAAACATTATATAAATTGGCTCCAGTACACCCCGCTTCTTAAATCAAAGTACAAAATATGTAAATTCACATAAACACATGTATTTATATAATTTGAATCGTATGAAGTTGGAAAATAGTTGAAAAATGGATTGAATGTAATAAATTGAACGTTTCGTCATTTATTTTGTTTTCTTCAGCAACTATAAAGAAATATAATGATAACTGATAGATAACTGAAGATGAAAATAAATTTTTCGAAACGTTGGCCACTAGCGAAACATTGGTAAAGCTTATTTATTTATGATCCTCAACCAAAATCTTCCTTCATCGTAATGATAACTATGTTACACAATATTGTATTATTATATTAACTTAGATAATATTATATTTATTAACACGAAATTAATCTTTATAACATCTTAGTAAATTTTTGGTTGCACCTTGTAACTTTATACGTTTGAGCAATTATTTACGAGTAAACTAAATGAAGAATGTTGTTCACTATACAGAAATTATCCATTGTTAGATAATTTGAAAACAATTTTCTTAGAAATATTTCACCTGATTCAAGTTATTTGCAACTAGAAGAAAATCCTTTTAATTGAAATAGTACATCATTCAAGCTCTCTTTTCTTCTTTTATTTATAAAAAAAACTGTATACCTACTGTAATTATATTTTTAAAATTAAATCCTTTTTATATAATCAATACATTTATTTGATGTTAAACCCTGATCGTTGACGGTTAATTTTAAAATAATGATTTTCTTGGATAAACAGATTAAAGCCTGTGGTCGGAAAATGCAAATGGTAGACATGTCGTAAATGACACTAATTCCGACAACTTGCTAAAGTATCAAAACAATAATTTAAGGATAAATACATGCAACTTGATATCAGTAAATGCGACACTTGTTTCGGATACAAATGAAGTGAACCTTTGCGGATTTGACAATAATATAATAACAATTAGTGTTTTAATAAAAAGTAGACGCCGCAAAGCTGTGGTCAACTTTACCCTATATACATATTATAATCTGCACGCTAAAACATCAAACAACCACTGGGGAAGCTAAAAGCAAAGCGCGCGATGTGTATTATTATTTGTATGTAAATAAAGACATTAAAGCATTCACTCTTCCAGTCTCTCCCTTCCCCAATCGTTCTCCCTTTTCCCACCAATACACAGCCTGTAACCTTCTCTTACAGCGCGCGCTTCGTAATACACTGAAATAACATTGCATTAATATTTTACATACAAAAAGTAATATTCTGACATACCATTGATGTAATAATTTAACTCCTGATTAATTTCTCTTGATTAATAGCTAGCTTCCGAGTTTGGTTTGACGGAGAAATAATCAAAAGCTGCAATCTCTTATATATATTTTTTTACGCTCTCTGCGAATATTCATCATATCGAATCAAGGATATCAGGAAATAAAATTCCCTAAACAATGCTCTTCATCGCCCTATCTTGGTAGAACAAGCGTCTTTTACGTTATAAGTTTAGAGTATCTAATTATTGCTTCTTTGAAATTATTAAAAACTGATACTCGTTTTACATTTTTGACACTTTATTAATTTGAGATAAAACGTTGTCAAACAAATAATTTATAATGTGCTCATGTATTTTTCCATTGACCGAACAGATTAAAAGATGAAACACTTTACGTGAGAAGTAGGGGCTAAAAAATTGAAAATACGTGATCGAAATCGTTTGAAAATAGATTGTGTCCGAATGTATTTGTTTCAAATTTTAATTAGGAAAATCATAGATTAATAATTTTAAATGGCGACTTGATATTGCAACGTTCAGATATTATGGAGCAACGCAACAATATTGTTCTCAAAACTTTTGTTAGATAATTTAAACAGTAAAAATAATATATTAATATATTTCTTTATAATTCTGCCTGGAGCCATATAAATAAATTGGCCTGTTTATGTGCTCTCGTTCGTCGCTAAAAGGACAATAAACGCGTATTTCAATACTAAAGATATTCGTGAAAATGAAAAGCGGCAAGAGTCGCTAAAAGGGTAGCAGTTAATTAATCACAAATCACATTTCTGCGTCTGTATAAATAAAAACACAAAACAAACGACATTATATTGCTCCCCACTCGTTGGACGTTGTAATGAAGGCATCAAGTGTATACGCCGCAGCCATATAAGGCAGGTTATAATGTGTGTTGGCAAGATAAGCCCTGTAGAACAAGCGTTTTATGGACACATAATTCCGCTTGAGACCTCATAAAAATATTTGGTTACAGCAAATGTCACGATAGGTCTGACCGCTCGACAACATTTTACGGCCCGGCAGACTGTGTTTCAACGGCTCATTACAAACGTACAAAAACCTCTGCTATACTTCAATTTTGAAATTGTACACTTTGCGAACAACATTGGCGTATATGATTTCAAATTCATAATAGTAGATTTTATTTAGTTATTTATCGCAAGTATTACATACATAAAAAAATATCTACGCCAATACTATTGGATATATTAGATGTATCTATATTGGTTGATATGTAAAAGTATTAAATAAAATAACACAAATAGTAATTGTATTGTAGTTGCGTAATATATTTATGACGAGTTTTGGACTTTATGTTAAAATTGAGTGGTTGTTCAGTTAACCAGAAACGAACTGACAAACACACAGAAATTCTGAAAGTGATAAATTCATCCTGAACTTGTAAGTTGAAATTTTGTTAAAAACTTACAATTACAAAATTACTTTGTATTTTACATTTTTGCCTTGATAAAGCCGGATAAATACTAAGGCTGACTCACACCTGGTTGCATCATTTTTGTCGTAAAAGTTAACCGCTAACATTTCATGGAAACATGGCTTTCTATACGCAATACGCATTGACTACCTACTCAAGAGATTATTTTTTTAAAATGCATTTTATATTTCTAAATGTAACCTGTGTGTGATAAGTGACGCTGTAGAGCGTGCAGTGAACACGCACAATAAATTGAAATTTATACTTTTACTTCTCCATTAATAGATTATACAAAATCAGTCCTTTTTTCCCTGGATTTGAAAAAAATATGTTATTTTGTATTAAGTCCGTGATAATATCTCGCCTACACAATTGTTTCGTGGTTCAGGGCTGCAAACTTAACGGAGACTATGTTACTGTTGTTACCAATGACTCTTTGACACGCTCGACCATATTTTGCAGCTCTGCATTCATATACAAACATACACACATACTAGCACATTACTTCTTACAGTAAAGTTCAGAACAACAAAAAAAAGTAAAAGGTTACGAATATGTTCGCCAAGTAACAAGCTGCACTAGGACGGCATTATTAGTAATATTTTTTTACATATTAAAATTGAACATTTTTTAATTTAATTTTTCTCGTGAAATTTACACCTACAAATTTGTAACTTTTGGATCGTTTAGCAAACATACTAGTTATGATTTTAAAAAAGCTTCTAGAAAAATACAAACTAAGTACATATACAGTGCGATACAAAAAAAAATCATGTTCACTTTGGGTTGAGTTTGAAGTACAAAAAATTAGGTATACCTCAGCAATTTTCGAAAGTAAATCTCGATTTGAACAAAAAACTCTCTAAACTTTGTTCTGTATCTAGTAGGATACACGAATTATTCACTGCACTTTCGGTGTCACAAAATATGTACCCGTTCCTCCACCACATGTATAGTGTAATATGGTGGAAGAGCGGGTATACATGTGGTGGAGATACGGGTATATATTTTGTGATATTTAGATGAAACGTAATAACATGTTAAATAAATCGCCGTTACTCCGTTTAGATTTTGAACACCAGTAGTAAGGTGGACTGTGACCAACTTCAAAATACATTATATAAAAATAAAGATTTCATTGATTTATTTTTTTTATAATTTGCATTGATTGTTATCTAACTACGGGTGACTAAAATATAATCTGTAGTTTGGCACTGTAAAAATCGTGCGCAGGGGTTTGTTACACCCCATCTGAGTAACGACGGGTTCAGTAAATAAAAAAAATAAAGCAGGGCCGGCCATCGAAATCTATCAAAACGCTAGGCAATGCAGATAGTGAATTAATTGCTGAAGGGTGCGTACAATTTGGTACAAATGCCGGAATAAAACTGTAGTTTGTACACCTAGTATTGAAAGTAAAAAATATATCATTCTAAGGGATGTATTAAAGATTTTTTCTTCTGAAAACAAGTTTATATACTCGAATTTTTTATACTGGGCATCAATATTAATGATCCCTTTTTGACCAGTTTATTATACAGATTTACACTACATAGCATAAAGTTAGTACATGCATAGCATAAAATACAAAGGCTATAAATAATTATAGTAATTTGTATAGGGGAACTTAGTATAGTCTACATAATATATGTTTTAATACTTTAGTATGTCGTTGTTAGAAATATAAAAAGAAATATGTACGTCAGGCTTGATCAAAGTTATATCATTTTATACAAATATCTACAACACCAGAGAATAAGACATAGTTTATATGAGAGGCGTTCAACGCGCGTTAGCCCAACGCGCGTTTACAGCTTCTATACAATTGTATAGGACTGTTTATATGATAACGCGCGTTCAACGCGCCACCAACGCGCGTTATCATATAAACAGTCCTATACAATTGTATAGAAGCTGTAAACGCGCGTTGGGCCAACGCGCGTTGAACGCCTCTCATATAAACTAGGCCTAAGATCCAAACCGATAAAGTCTATTATTAGTTATCTGATCTCAAAAGCATGTCATAATGTCTTATCTTTTTTCACTTCTCACATTTTTCTTTATAAGCGATTTATAAGTTTTTGTAAACAGTTAATTTACTTTTTACAAGAATGAATATCGTATGAAAAAAAAATTACGTAAGTAGCAAAAATATTGTGTAAACAATATAAATAACTCCCTCCCCGCTCCAAAAACTTCTGATTTTAATTATCTAATATAAAAAAAAACAAATTTTTATAAAATCATCAAAACCAGAGCTCTTCTTGAAGACTCTGTCATAAAAGGCTCCATTGAATCAACTCAAGTAATTCGTAAAAAAGTTGCTTGACTTGATGAAGAATTGCTTTAAAGTGTGCCGTATTGTTCAAAAACTTACGTCTCTTAACTGTTTATGGTATATTCGCGCTGGAATGTATAATGTTTTGCAAGTGTAATCAAAGTATCTTTAATCAGAGAAATACAATACACAATCATAATACTAGGAATAAAAATAATTTTGTAGGTATCAATTCTAATCTTTCTGTTGTACAAAATGGTACTTACAATATAATCACAAAAATCTGCAACAAATTACCATATAAAATATTCAATTTAGATCCACTTAAACTAAAAAAACGTGTTAAAAACATTTTAATTGAAGAAACTTTGTACAATTTAAATGACTATTTTAAGATAGATTTTTATAAATATCTATTGTAACTTTAATATGACGCATTCTACACTGTATTTACAGTATTCCAGAATAAAGCTACATTATTATTATTACATTATGAAATGAAAATAATTTAACAGCTTTCGTGTCTTTAAATATCTGATTATATCAAGAAAATAAGATATAAGTCTGCAAATTCTACCAAAGATTTCCTATGAAAGTAAGTGGCAAACCAAAATTAATATAAAAATTAAAAACGCGAAATATTGTAAATATATCAAAACATTCCATATCTCGTTTTGAATTTGGAACTAAAACTTTTATGAAAAATGTGTTTTATTCGTGCAAACTATTGTTCCCAATGCCACGTATTTGCAAACACCGATCGGACTTGCATGACTGATAATTAATAATTTAGGTTCCACCCAGGTAGCTATGTCCGTGTTATATGCTAATAAATTTAAAGTAAAACAAAAGACGCTCTCATATTTATATACGATATATTCTGAAAGCATAAACATTTTTATAAATTTGCCTTGCAAGTGTTTTCCACGCTTACTTAATAAAATATATTTAGATATATTGTCACATAAATATTTCTTTCAGTTAATAACATCAAAAATAAAAACTTGCAGTTAAAAAATATATTATATTTTTGGTGGGTTATATTTAATACATTTATCTATCTAATTCTGACCGTTCGTGGTCGGTGAACTGACTTGAACATAGTAGCGAATGCGCTTTGACTTGAATGAAGTAGGCATTAAATTTTAAAAATGCGTATTTCTTTAAAGGTGGCACTTCACATGGCTATTTGTGTTCGCTATTGGGTGTTTGTTGTATTTGGCAAAATATATGACGTTCAAGACAAACATGAAAATAGAGGCAAATACGACCATCTACACATGGCAGTCAAATAGCAAACACACAAACATTTGGCAGCAGAACGCAGGTTCAAAATTCCAGGAATTTTAGCACTGTTTCATTGTCCCAATTCATTTTCAATAGTAATTGTTCCAGTTCTCGCTCACAGCACAGACACAAAAATACTGCACGCCCGTACAGGTTCATGGCGCGTGCGCTTCTGAATATAGCCATTGTGTGGACGGTTTATTTGCCGTATTTGCCTATTTGACTCCTTTGATGTGCCTTGAAAAACCGACAAGCGCACGGTTACGCGTATTTGGTATTGGCCTTATTTGTCAAATAGGCAAATAAGGCTAACACTTTGTCAAATAGACCCTCCACACTTGGTAATTGTTTGCCAAATATGCCAAATACATAAAATACAAATAGCCATGTGAAGTGCCGGCATAAGACTGAAACGCCACTGCGTTTGTGACAATAATTTTAAATAGGAAACAGTTATTATTATTTTTTCCTCATTTGTTACAGTCCCATTAAATAGATTGCTTTTCTATTAGTTTAATATTGTACACAATATAAATCAACTTTTTATTTAAACGCATTAAAAAGGTTAATCACATTCTACATAATAACGTACGGATAAAAGTTATTTTGTACTTAGTTGTATATATTATTATACATCAAACTATCATCATAATATGTACACAAATTGAATTATTGTAATTTTTGTAGCGCAGTAAAAAATAATAATTGACAAATAATTACTGATATTATGTCGCCAGTACATGTGTACTTTTAAATAAATCTTCATGTTTTCACCTAACTTTTCAAATTATCGTCCACGCATGAAACCCCATACAAAAAGGAACACAATAGGTACACCTACCTATAATACACTGTGGCTCATTAAAGTTAGACAAATAGCTGGCTTAGGAATTTATTAACTTTCCAGTGGTAACAATGGGAAGTTATTGTGTAGGTAACGGGTCCAAAAAAAATTCAGAATTTTTAACTGTGTATATATGTACAGTGTTCATGAATTATGAAACTAGGTGCATTTTATATAATATTTAAGTGGAGTGTAACATTACAAAAACAGTGAAAAATAACTCTAATAATTTAGAGTGATGATGATCCTGTTTAAATGTTGTAAGATTAAAGGATGAATCCTGGTGGCACAGGATCGATGAACTAAGCAAATAGTGAAGGTTTATTTATTGAATTTTATTGTCTGACGTTTCGGCAAACTTCTTGCCATCTTCGGAGAATCAATGCTGTCTATTTTCTCAGTATTGTTGTTATGTATAAAATAAATTAAAATAAAAAATGTCATCAACGGGTATTAAAATTACTATTTTTCTAAAAAAAAAAAACGACTGATTTTTACTAAAAATTGTTTAAATGTGTCTAATGTAACTTGTTTAAAATTATACTGACTGAAAAATTCAGTATTTGCTTAGTTCATCGATCCTATGCCACCAGGATTCATCCTTTAATCTTACAACATTACAAAAACTGTTGATGTCCCACTAAAAATATAAAAGATCACAAATAAGCCGATTTCGCTACCAAAGAGAAATAAGGTCTTTTGGAAAATTTCTATGTTTAGGTATATTGTAAATGGTGTGATGAAAAATTGTCACGCAATTAGATCGCAATTATTTTAGTGCCGAACTTGGCCCCCTTTTTTTTCATAATACCACGGAAAATTTAAATGCAGTGGAGATTGAAAATGCTTAAATGTAGTTACGAATTTGAACGTTCAATAGAAAAAGGCAATACCTATTACATAATAATTTGCTTGTAGCATGTTCACTCCATAATGTAAATGATTATCACACAAACGAACAATGAATTGTGTTTTATTATTATATATATAGATGTATGTTTGTATGTGTGGGTGTGTGTGTGTGTGCGTGCATCGGGTAAACCCTCGAGAATTCGTAACCGGAAATTTGATACGTGCTATTGGTCTATTGGTGTAAAAGAATTCTAAAAACACATAGGTATATATATTTTTTAAATTGTACCATATTATTTTAGTAGTTTGCTAAAATATCTTTAATATTTATGCAGTGCTGGTGGTTGATCAGGTTCTTTTAAATTAGTAATACTCTTGAATTTGATTTAATAATGATTTATTTACATCACCAACGTGAATGTATGCCAGCATTACGCTGGCATAGTCACCTCCTGTCCTCTTGTCCACTACCAGACGTCTCCTCCTTCCAAATATACATATATTTATATCAATTTGAAATGCAAACCCATGCGCATTTAACTAGACCACTTAAGTAAGTGTTATAGTGAAATACTACGTTTGCAGTTTACATTGCAACTGATATACTTAACTTAACCTACATACTGTATATACGTTACGGTTAATACAAGAAAGTAGTTTATTCGCGAATTAACCGGCTAATACCCGAATTAACCAACTTCAAGGATTGGTTAATTCGGGTAATTAGCCGATTAATTCGCGAATTAACTACTTTCTTGTATTAACCGTAACATATACATTACATTTAGTTTTTTTTACGTTACGTTACGTTACCAAAGAAGTTTTTAATTGCAGTGGTAATGTGTCAAGCACCGCATGAAAATAATCCATAAATTGAGTGAATTAATTTTATATGTTAAGGCGATTTACTACACTTATATTTGTAACATTGAAATAAAATTATTCTTATTACTATTATTATTATTCCCAAAAGACTAAAGATTTGATCTTTTCTCATCACATAAAATAGGTATACTTAATACGTTTACAAAGTTATTCTCGCGTTAGTCCAAAAAATCTTGAAATTAATTACTTAACTTTTTTTTGGTTCTGATGTCAAGAGAAAATATTGATCTCTTTGAAAATTTATGGGGTGTGGCGTTCCAGTTTAACTCTGCGTTAAAAATATTTATTTGCACCGGAAATATTTTATGTTTAACTGGAATGGAATGGCCGAATATCGAATTAAACTATTACAAATCGCGTGCTCATATTTTGACTGTTATTGTATACTGACTGTAACGAAAAAACTCACCTCGGTTTCAATACCGTCATAATTATAGCAACTTTTTCTATTGCACCAAAATTATTTATCTCAAAGGAATAGAAAAATATCACTTCGTCAAAACTGATGTTTATAAATAAAACTATTAAATTAATTATAGATCAGTTTATGGTTTATTACTACTGTTGAAACATGAAAATTAGATTCCGGGACAACACTTTTAAACTAGCATAATTTTTATGCATCAGACAACACTGGGGACACAGAGAAATAAAATTCGTTTGAAAACAATATTTGGACCTATAAGCATCTAGTAAAACATTTACGAACTAGCTGTATGTACCATAAACAAGTTCATATCCTGTTTGTGAATAATAAATATCAAACTATTCGAAGAATGAACCCAATTTTAGGAATTCCTATTGAATTATGCCGTTTAATAACGTGTGTATAAACAACCTCTGTGAATAGATTATTACAAAATTTAATCGATGTTTAGTGGTCCAAAAATAACTCGGTGCAATCTAAACGAGACCTTGTTTGGTGAACAATGTTATGTATCGATAACCTTCCACCATTCCATTCTCTTGACTTTGAATTATAATCTTATATTATAGATTGTCACGTGGTGCCATAGCACCGCGACAATTTTTTTAATATTAGCATAAAAATTATTATAATAAAATAAATAAATAAGGAAATCAAATCACTAAATTCGTGGGTATTAGCATGCGCGGTACGATTTGGATCGCGTGGCTTGGGCTTATAAACATAAGTGTGTCTATCGTGTGATCCAGTCGTCTGACTCTAAATACGCGGTATCTGTGATTTTCAAAAGTGAAAAAGTGACAAACAATAGTTGTTAGGTTTGAAATAATTAAAATCAATATTGATTAGTTACGGAAAAATAACAAACATTAAGTTGTTTTCCGCGATTCGGTGTGGTCGCATGAAAAGGACGCTCATGGAATAAACCACAGAATCATCTTCAAGCTTCTTCTCCAAACCGAATTTAGACTTCATGGTACTACCATGAAGCGCCTAAATACCCGTAGTCACTCACGAATTATGTAAAGTATTCCTAGAATAAGTATTGTTCAAGTGTAAGTAAGTACTCTTCAGAAAAAGGTATGACGCTCACGCCTAGTTTTCTTTTCCTCTTTCACGTTTTATTATTTTTTTTTTAATTTAAGCAACCTTATTAAATGTACTTCCCTAGATAATTAAGTGATCACCTCGTCAGGGTTCTACCCCCAGTTTCTAATTGTCAATCATGATCAAATGATATTGTTAATATTAAGAATGTACTTGTAAATCAGATTTCTTTGTACCTTGTCACCGACACGTTTTTTGAAGTGATTATGAAATATAATTGTTATCGACCCACTGCATATTCTTTTCTTTGTTACATTTCTGCACAAGTTTCTCAGAACAGTAGAAGAAGTGGAGCTGTACCCTCTCTGATCACTATGGGCCCAAAATAACACCGGTATAGCCCAAACAATCCACCGTTTTGAGAAATCTGTCCGTCTTTTTTCTTTTATTTATTCACAGGTGGGAATGGACCTACGTTACCAGAAATCCTTCCACTGCCGTGCTATAATTGGTAGCAAGGAGCGTAGTTAATTCCTGAGTCCTGTTCCTGTCCGATTCCACGTCTTCCAGTCGACCATGCCGCGCCATAAGTCCTGCCGCAGCCCAAAGTCTCCGCCGACACCCGGCCAAAGCAAATCTCCAGGTCCGCCTCCGACCACCGCTGAACTTCCAGACTCTCCGCCGGCGATGGACGATCCTCCAGTGCACTCACCGAGTAAGTCCGAGCCAATTCTTATTTCCGTTCCAAATCATACCGCTTCGCATGCAAATATGGGCGATATCCGGGACTTGTTGCGTAACGTACCTACCGCTACAGGTACAGATCTTGACATTTTGATACAATTCCTGTTAGAAATCGAGAACGTGAGTCAATTCGCTTTAGTTCCATTTCATATTTTGTTAAAGAGTTTAGGCACTAAGACTGACGGACCCCTCCGACAGTGGTGGAGACTTAATGTCTATTCTGAACTCGAATGGACACAGCTCAAAAATCTTATTCTAGACCATTTCACCACTTCTATAGATCGGGCTATGCTAATAGAACGCTATATCAGTAGGCGTCAGAACCTCTCTGAGAATTTTCCCGAATATGCTGAAGACGTCTTGAAATACGTCGAATTATTGGGTCCTAGCCTGTCTGAATCGGAGATAATTGCGCGCATTTGGCTTAACCAAAACGAATTCACGTTTAATTATCTACAATTCAGAGATACCCCAACTTGTTTAGCTGAGCTTCACCAGCTTATAAAACATTTGAGAGTAGTTGAACGTCAACGTAAAACGTACACTCACCCCAATTCGACCGGACTTGTCGCTCCTAATTTTTCCCCTTGTTGCCGATATTGTAAACAACCAGGTCACTTTATAGCCCAGTGTCCGGTTCGTCCCCCACGTCCTTCTCCTTCTGAACCTAAGGCTATCCTGCCCTCTCAAGGGTGAGATAGCGTTGTCAAAATTTTTAGTAAACCGAAAGATGTAGAACAAATTAATGTCTTTCCCCGGTTAACCACATTAGTTAATAAGTCACCCCTTTCAAACCACCCCCCTCCAGCTAACTTGTCCTCTCCTGTAAATACGTCTATTCGATTGACTTCTCCCGTCCCGAATTATTCCTATAATTCCCCAAGTCAATCAAGTAGCTCTACGATCCCTCTAGTTTATCTCTACTTTCAACATATTCGAGCTTCGGCACTGCTTGATACCGGTTCTACCAAGAACTACATCAATTCCGAACTTGCTAATTATTTGTCATCGTTAAAAATAGGTACGATCACAAATTCGATTTCTTATGCCCAAGTAGCCAACAGTACTATCGCTAGATCTAATTTCACGTTAACAGTAGTCATTACTATTAGTAAATTTACCTGGAAGATTGATTTCCTAGTTCTCGACGCTCTGTCGTATCCCGTCATAATAGGTTATGATTCTTTATGCAAAATGGGTGCGAACGTTAATTGTACCGAGAATAATCTTTCTTTCAAATTCGATTCCTCTCACGTCATTCCCTTTGTACCGTTACCCGCTTCGTCCAAAACCTTCTCCCTGGATCACGTTACCAGTATAGATTCAAATGCGGCCAACTTTAGTAGTTTGCTTGCAGAATTTCCAGAAGTTCTTACCGAAGAACTAGGTCAAGCTAAAAATTACAAATATTCAATTCATTTGTCTGACGATATTCCAGTCCGAAAGGCCCCGTATCCACTTTCCCCACCTCAAGCTAAAATAATGAGGGAACATATTAGTGATCTTTTGAATAAAGGCGTTATTTCACCTAGTAAATCCCCTTACGCTTCACCGGCTTTTCTTGTCAAGAAATCAAGTGGAGGTTATAGACTTTGTATTGATTATCGCCAGTTAAACAAAAAGGTTGTCATGGATAGTTTTCCTGTTCCGTCGATTGAGCATATTTTCCAGTGCTTAAAAAACGCCAAAGTTTTCACCACGTTGGATCTAAACAGCGCCTTTTACCAAGTTGAATTATCTGACAAATCAAAGAGTCTAACTTCGTTCGTCACACCTGAAGGCCAGTGGAAATTTCATAAGGCTCCGTTCGGGCTATCTATTTCACCTAGTGCTCTAAACCGTCTGATGTTTGACATTTTTGCCGATTTAAGATACAAGTTTGTGATTGTATTTTTCGACGACTTATTAATATACAGTCCCGATATGGAATCTCATATGGTACACGTTCGAGAAACGTTAAGACGTCTAAAAGAAGCTAATCTTACCGTGAATCCGGATAAAATAAAATTCGCCCAAAGCGAACTCAACTTCCTGGGTCATCGTGTCTCAAGCAACGGTCTTTCCATGGATCCCGACAAAGTAGAAGCGATAAAGAATTTGCCAATTCCGAAGAATTTGAAACAGCTTCAAACATTTATTGGAATGGTTGGTTATTACGCTAAGTTTATCCCCGAATACGCTCAGATAATGTCGCCACTCAATGATCTACGGAAGAAAAATGTCAAATATAATTTAACGGAAACGCATATTCAGTCTTTTCGCAAACTTCGTGAAGCTCTGTCAAGTTCACCAGTTCTACGTTTTCCCGATTTTCAACGCGAATTCATTCTGCAAACCGACGCCAGTCAAAATCATGTTGGTTGTGTTCTTTTACAATCCTTTGAAGATGGTCTACACCCGATCCAGTACGCAAGCCGACGTTTGACATCCGCCGAGAAGAAATACAGTACGTACGAACAAGAAGCTTTAGCATGTATTTGGGCTATGGAAAAAATGAAATCTTACCTCTCGCATCAAACTTTTATTCTTCAGACAGATAGTTCCTGTCTCAAATGGTTAATTCAGCACCCCCGCAACTTAGGTCGTGTAGGTAGGTGGTTACTTCGCATCAGTCGTTTCAGTTTCAAAGTCGAACATATTCGCGGTAAAGTAAATTGTACTGCCGATTGTTTATCCCGTTTGGTAGCTGAATCCGAAACTTCTGAGAAAAATGCAATACAATCAAATTTTCTCAATCCCATTACGGAAATTAAAAATCCGTTTACCGAACTTAATATCCTGCAAGATCAAGATCCTGAGTTAAACCGCCTTAAAAGTCAAATTAATCAAGGTTTACCTCAGAAAAATTTCGCTATTCACAAGAATTTCCTGGTTCGACTCGTAGGCCGCAACCGTCGTCGACGTATTGTTGTTCCGTCCGCCTCCAAGAAAGAAATATTGGAACAGTTTCATAATTCACAAATCGCCAGTCATCCCGGAGTCACGAAGACGTATCGTTCAATATCACGAAGATTTTGGTGGCCACGCATGTTTGTTGAGGTTCGTCAATTTATTAAAGATTGTATGCTCTGTGCAACGCATAAATCAGATCAACATCCTGATAAAGTAGTTATGTCGTCTAATCCTCCACAATCTGTGTGGGATAAAATTTACATTGATCTCATGGGACCGCTTGTCAAATCACATTCCGGGAATAAATATGTTCTTCTAATTCTGGATAGTTACAGCAAGTGGTTAATAACTTACGCGATTCCTGATTCCAGTTCCACGTCGATAATAAAATGTCTACATCAAGTTTTTACCACGTACGGTCCACCAACTAAAATAGTTTCCGATAACGCGACTTCGTTTACGTCAAACAAGTTTAATGAATTCTGTACTTCCTGGGGTTCACGTGTCATTCACAGTTCGCCTTATCATCCTTCGTCCAATGCTGTAGAAAGAGTAATACGAAACGTTAGAGCTGCTCTGTCAATTTTACTTCAACAAAAGTTTGACGATCATCTCAGTTGGGACTTGTTATTAAATCACATAACCTTCGCCAATAATTCTTCATATCATGAAAGTATTAAAAATTTACCTTGTAAGATATTTTTGTCAAGAGAAATCAAATTTCCACTCGATTTACAATGGAATTTGTCATCTGTGTGGGAACAAGACGCTTTGCCTTCCGAAAATCAAGTTCGCCTAGCTCTGTCAAAATCACATGATCTACAAGCGAAATATTTCAATAAAAACCGTTCGTTGCAGTCGAAGTTTCAAGTCGGCGATTTTGTTGTACAAAGGTTACATTATAACAAAATGAAACCGAATTTTCACCTCAAACTTTGTCCTCGTTACAGTAATCCCCGTGTAATTTTAGAATTTACGAGTCCTGTTAGCTGCATCCTTCAAGATCCATCCTCCAAAAAGATGTTTAAATCTCATATTGAACATCTGAAGAAAATTCCGTCTGTTAACAATTGAAGAATTCACCCGAGGTCATTGCCCTCTAGTTTAATTTCAAGTTCAATGTCAGACAGCTGACATCTGTCAAACGTCAAGTGTTGTTAGGTTAGGATATTACTAACAATAAAAGTTTAAGTTATTTTTCGTACCTGAGTTATGCTTTATTTTCCTAAATAAAGAATTCTCCTTGTGTTATTTCGTTATTCTCGTCCTTTGTTTTAGATTATAAGCTTGTCCTTGTTTACATTCCGGCGCTTTCCTAAGGCCCTATTACTTCTAACGTCTAAAGCTGTCTCCTTTCAGCCAGTCAGGTTACGACCCCATAATTTCCGTATTATCGGTGGTTGTTTCATCTCGTTAGATCAATTTAGATTAGTTAAATTTAATTAGAGCTTATTTATGAAGAGCACACTTCAACTGCCATAGTATGGGATATGGTAGATTGTCAAGTGATTGTTGACTTAGTTACAACAAAGATAAATTCATTGTTGTGAATTTCTTGTTGTATGTACAGTTAGTAGTATAGCGGAGTACCTCCTAATCACTAAAGAGGGGGAGCCTGTCACGTGGTGCCATAGCACCGCGACAATTTTTTTAATATTAGCATAAAAATTATTATAATAAAATAAATAAATAAGGAAATCAAATCACTAAATTCGCGGGTATTAGCATGCGCGGTACGATTTGGATCGCGTGGCTTGGGCTTATAAACATAAGTGTGTCTATCGTGTGATCCAGTCGTCTGACTCTAAATACGCGGTATCTGTGATTTTCAAAAGTGAAAAAGTGACAAACAATAGTTGTTAGGTTTGAAATAATTAAAATCAATATTGATTAGTTACGGAAAAATAACAAACATTAAGTTGTTTTCCGCGATTCGGTGTGGTCGCATGAAAAGGACGCTCATGGAATAAACCACAGAATCATCTTCAAGCTTCTTCTCCAAACCGAATTTAGACTTCATGGTACTACCATGAAGCGCCTAAATACCCGTAGTCACTCACGAATTATGTAAAGTATTCCTAGAATAAGTATTGTTCAAGTGTAAGTAAGTACTCTTCAGAAAAAGGTATGACGCTCACGCCTAGTTTTCTTTTCCTCTTTCACGTTTTATTATTTTTTTTTTAATTTAAGCAACCTTATTAAATGTACTTCCCTAGATAATTAAGTGATCACCTCGTCAGGGTTCTACCCCCAGTTTCTAATTGTCAATCATGATCAAATGATATTGTTAATATTAAGAATGTACTTGTAAATCAGATTTCTTTGTACCTTGTCACCGACACGTTTTTTGAAGTGATTATGAAATATAATTGTTATCGACCCACTGCATATTCTTTTCTTTGTTACATTTCTGCACAAGTTTCTCAGAACAGTAGAAGAAGTGGAGCTGTACCCTCTCTGATCACTATGGGCCCAAAATAACACCGGTATAGCCCAAACAATCCACCGTTTTGAGAAATCTGTCCGTCTTTTTTCTTTTATTTATTCACAGGTGGGAATGGACCTACGTTACCAGAAATCCTTCCACTGCCGTGCTATAAGATATTTAAAATTTTAGAGAGATTTAGAAAAAAATAATTTTGAACAATCGTCACTTCTAATAATTGTAGGTTATCAAAAAACGAGCGACAAACAAAAAGTGATTTATTATATAATTGCTGTAATATCTCAACAGTTTTGTGTTATTTTACGGAACTAGTGCGTAATGGGTTACTTTACATGCACGTATGCGTAATACAGCTAGGGGATAGTGAAAAAGCAAGTTTTCTTTAATTTAAAATGTAGGTATTATATTTTTATTTTTGGACAGCTGTATAAATAGTTATATAAGTTATATTTGATGTATGAATATTGTGTACGGAGGTGTAGGTAATTTTTTTACGTCAATAAATTGATATTAAATTAGTTGCACACGCGACAATCCAATTCATCAAGAGCAGTTTATTTCTGTTGTTTGTAGGCCGACCTAAACTCCTGCGACCCTGTAACTTATCCACGTATGAGATCGTTGGTATTATTATTTTTTTTTTGTCACAATAATCAATTACTACTACTTTATTATGTCGAATTAACAGAACTCTTTAGTGTTTTTACAATACTCGGATAATACAGAATCGACTTTATAAACAAACTAGGTACTTAATATTTTTCCGCGGCTTTGTTCGCGCGAAAATTAATAACTTTTCATTTTTTTTATTTTCAATTAAGGGAAGTTACAAAATAGAAGAGCTTAATTATCATTTTTTTTAAATATTAGAGTACCTATATATAAATATTTATTTTATCAAGAATATTTTTCTTTGACAAATTAAAGGGTTAAATTTATTAATGTTTCGAACCACGCTGTATAAAAATAAATTTCGTTTTAACTATAGGCGACTTATGTAAATAATTAAACAGTGATCAATTTTAAATCAATGAATTTCAGAAGATTAAAAAGGAAGAATCCTGGTGGCATAGGATCGATGAACAAAGCAAATACTGAAGGTTTTTATTGCATTTTATATTATATTATACTATATAATTTTAAACAAGTAACAGACACATTAATTATACAGTTTTCAGTAAAAATCAAGTCGTTTTTTCAAGAAAAATAGTAATTTTAATACCTTTTGATGACATTTTTTATTTTAATTTATTTTATACACAACAACAATACTGAGAAAACAGACAGCATTGATTCTGCGAAGATGGCATAAAGATTGCCAAAACGTCAATAAAAACCTTCGGTATTTGCTTTGTTCATCGATCCTATGCCACCAGGATTCTTCCTTTTTAATCTTCCAACATTTGAACAGGATCATCATCTCTCTAAATTATTAGAGTTATCTTTCACAATCAATGAATTTTAGCTCTATTAAAACTGGGAGAGTAGGAAGTTCCGTATTTATGATTTTACTTGTAAAATCACTATTTGCAGAGATTCAGTTCAGCATCCTGTAAATATATTGTGACGACTGCCAGTTTAATTTCTTTAACTTTTTAAATCAAAAATTTATAGGTTTATATATTAGGTGATTTATTGACATGTTTGATCTCACTTCAATAAAACAAATTTAAGTTTTTCTTGTTTTTACCTGGCATAAAACTAAATCAGTAATTTTTAACTTGAAAATATCTGACAAAAAATGTAAATTAGAAAGTTTTGTGATTATATAAATAAATAATGAACTGAGTAGGTACACTGGTTGAAGATGTTACATTAAAAAATCAAAATTCATTCCATAACATCTGCAGGCTGTACCTCCTACACCAAAGCCAACGTACAGTGGAACATCAGTTATAGCAAACGGGTAAGGCGGAAAATACTGTAATACATAAAAAATAGACCGCGTAGTTCACAGTACATACTACAGAAGTGAAACTTACATAAAATCTATACGCATAATAAAAACATATTACATGATAAGATTTTCGTTACATCGTCGAAGCTTTTCGTAAGAAATTAATTTACTTTACCGTATGAAGAAGTTTCAATTCAACAACTATTCGTTTCACATATATGTAAATAGATATCTATGTATCTTAAAATTTCATTTAATCAAGATGAAATTGAAAATTATATTCTACTAGTTTGTTTCTTAAACGCGGTAGCTAGTCAGAAACTGTTGGTCATCTATTTCTTATAATAATAATATTTTGGAATAATGTAAATATGAGAGGTGCGCCGAGTGTGTCACTAAAAAGAAAAGATAGATTCATATCTTTTGTATCACAGGATATATTATATCATTCATTTAGCTCAGTCGCTCATTTAGCTCAGTGAATGAAAACAAGATAATTTCTCTCAAATCTCAATAACTCAATCTGAATGATGCATTGGTGTACTGAGCGAGATATAAAGATGGAAAGATACTCAAGAAAGAGAGACAGATTTAGTACTGCGTTCCATGACCTTGGTCTACCAACAACAACAGGAATATCGTCGCACTATCTGTCTCTGTCTCTCCCTTTGTTTAGTAGAGTAGCACGCTCTCGTTTACTCTCGCTCAGTAACTCAGAATTTCAGTGGTTCGAAAATGAACATTAAGACTAGTGAGCTAAAGATATATTTGAAAACGGAGTGAGATAGTGAGTGATTAGCTCACCGGCACCGATATATATCTTTTTTATCATTCACTCATGAGCTACCCAAGTCCAGTAAATATATATCCGATACGACCCGATTTCCCAACCGTGGCGCATAATCGACGCTCAACTGTATATACTTTTTGTTTCTACGCTCTGTCGATCCCTACTAAATCCAGTTAACTTCACATTGAGCCAGTATATCGAAATTCTTTTAAGGACTAATAAAATAAATAAGAAGAGAGCGAGAGTCATGAGTCGGTAATTCGGTTGATGTCCCACAACCATATCGGTCGGGTCGTCGCGAACGCAAATAGGCTTTTTGATGAAAGTTTTAATCCCGATGGATGTCATCAGGGAAGGAGGATCCGGAGGCGAGGACCGGATACAAGGAGGAAGGGTAAAGGTGACGGAGGAGCGGACGTATCTAACGTTTTGTTTCCGTTGGGAATCAATAATGAAATAATCCATGACTGCGTTATACTGAGTAAACAACTTGCGCTCCAGCAGCGGCGTGCCTTCATCTAATATGAAAACCGTATTAAACTCTGCGTATGCCGGCGCTCGTGCATTTTGAAAACTATAGACTCTCGGCTAGTTCCTCCGTTCTTTGTCGCAAATGTTTCAAAAGTGGTCATTAAAAGAGAGGCACGTAGACCTCTTTATTAAAATCACGTTTGATATTTAACGGTTAATTTATTTGACTTTGAAATGTAAAATGTTTTATGATGTTTCATCATTTTCAACTGCGCATGCGTGTAGAGTGCGTACGACGCAGTTGAAAATGATTTGTTGAAAAGGAATCGTGAGAACTGGGCTTAATATTCTTTATTCAACACGCGTGAGTAATATATAATTTCGGGGCCCTGCTAAATTCGGGAGAAATAATAAATTACTTCATGTTGACGCGTAGAGTGCTAATAATGAGCCGAAACTGTACGATAATGTATTACTGCATAGTTTCTGGACCAATAGGAACGCGGTAGCGAGCCGAAACTGTACGGTAATGAATTATTACTGCATAGTTTCTGGACCAATAGGAACGCGGTAGCGATTTGTATATATGAAAACAGCATCGCAATTCAGCGAAAGTCAGGGCCATCTTGTGTGCATCGAGGGCGTTGGGTACGTCAATCAATGAAGTGATTTATTATTTCTCCCTCTTTTATCACGGCCCCGATTACACATTACTCGTGCTAGTTGAATAAAGTATTATGTGCGACCATTGATCGAAGGAGAATATTCCACTTGCGTGTTACCGCACTCGCTACGCTCGTGCGGCAAATTTCACACTCATGGAATCTTCTCCTTCTTTCACTAGTCGCACAATATACTATTAACATGATTTCTTTTAATACGATAACCGTATAGAAAACTCTGCATAGGTATGTGATTCGTTGTCAATGGCACTCGAAAGCACTTGCGTTTTTTTTTGTATACACTGCAGCAATGCATTAATACTTTCACGATGATAGAGTTTACATAATATATAATATCAGTGCAGCGTCATCTAACCATCAAGTCGTATTTAACTCTGCGTATATAGTACTTTTTCTCAAAATACAAAAAATTAAGGTCTTTTAACAATTGGCGTTCTTGCAGCTCCAATTTCTGCAGCAGTGACTCGGAGAAATATTACAGAATTGGTCTAAAAAGGTGGGCGAGCCCTACAGAACAACCCGTTTCAATAACGGCGCTGTAAACAAAAACGCAATGCGCCACGGACCACGGCTCTATTGAAACGACAATCTTTTCAAAAACACAACACCTCCCTGCCGGACCCTGTAACCGAAAGCCTCACCGCCAAGTACTCAAAGCACTGAGATACTAAAGCGAGTCGTTTTAAAATATGCAGAGTTCATATCGGCACAATATAAATCTTGTTATCAGTTGCGCGTTCATTTCCCAGAGTTCAGAGCGCCTACTTAAATATGCATTGCTTCATCCTCGATCCATCATCAAAATATTGCCTGCGAAAATCTATTTACAAAAATATATTATAAAATATAATATGTATAGCATACTTATCTAAAATTGAACGTTCTGACTCACCAACCGAACTAATCATAATTAGGCTTTTGAAAAAAAATTAATTATCGATTTTTTTATTGTATTTTAAAACTTTATTATAAATAATATTGATAATCGATGTGAAAAACTTTCAAAAAACTTTTTTTAAATTAATTATAAGCAATTTAAAATTGATAAAATATTTAAAAAAATCACGTGACTGCAAACGCACTAAAATTGTTTTTGACAGTTGTGACGTCATAATGGTAAAATGTATATACGCAGTATACTATCAATGGCTTCTACATGTGTATTGACTAAAACATTATGACGTCACATTATGTTCGGGAAATGTCGGCGCGTTCTCGGAACTGGGTACAAAAATTTATTTTGAATTTGATATAACTTTTGAATTATAACGAAAATAAAAAAAAGAAAAATAGTTTTATTATAAAACTTACATACGATCTTTCCATTTATGACAAAAAAAATTCATTCAAAAGCCCAATTAGCACTCCGGCAGCGCGTCACTTTCAAAGGCTGTACAGGCGCAAGAAACGCGAGATTGAGTGTCGATTATTAAAAAAAAAAACAAATCAGTCAAGTGCAAGCCGAACTCGCGTTTATGAGTTACAGGCCTAAACAGGAAACAGGCGTTCGGATAGTTCCGGATGCCAAGAGTTATGGTTTTCCGTTGGAAACGTATATCTTTCCCTGGAGCGCACTTTTTGCGCAGGACGCACAACGGAGTATGATCGTTTTAGAGTTCCGTTTTGAGTGTTTTGGTATTATGAGGCACCTGAAAAATAGACGATAATCCCCATAAACGAAAGAAAACTTGCGTATCTTGTGGCTTAAAAACAACAAACGATAAAAGACTTTTTATATAGATTCCAAAGGTGGAAAGCTTACAGGAGACAAGCGCACAATATTCGATATATATAAAATAAAATGTACTTCCTTGCATGCTATATACTCGAAGCTATTATTAATTCTGACGATTTCTTGCCATAACCATTGCTCTCAAAAGGTAATTGCATTTTTAGATTATATATTCAACTTTGTAGGATTTCATATAAAAGATGTGAAAAGCTTCTCTCTTACTATATATATCTCAAATTATGTTATTATTGATATTACAAACTTCTTATATCCCTTTTTATGAAAATATTTATGTTGAATAAAAAATACAGTCGCGATAATATTGCGAATTTAAACTATCCAACTCACGAATGAAATAAAAAGTTTAGTTTCCTACCAAACGAACAACATATTTAGAAGGCATCATCTTCTTTGACATTTATGTCCCAAAATAACTTTTCCATTTTTGTCAAATTAAAAACTAATATTTTTTTGACGTGATAACGTCTTATAAATTGATGAGTCACCAATCTTATAAATTGATAAAACACCGGCTGCATGCACGAAAAAGTGTAACGTTCCTAACGTTCGTATCGCGTAACGTTCCGCCTGACCCTGTGCGTGCTTTTTGCTAATTTCTCGCTCAATTTAAATCAGATCGGTTTGAAACCAGTCTTAAACGAAAGAGGAGAACATTTTACATAGATTTCGTATAACAGAATTTGCCTAAACAGTTTTTTTATACAAATTTATATAGAAAAATAGCTGTATAAATGCAATGTTGTCTAATGCATGGCGCGACGCGGTCGGTCGTCTTTGTTTGCCGTACATGGAAATTAGAAAATAACGTATGTCTTGTCTTAACATGAAAACGGCTGCATTTCTAATGTTTAATTCAATTTTTTGACATTAGTATTTTGTGAAATGCAACGCCTTCTAAGTTAAGTATTGGAATAACTAATTATTATTAGAACATAATACTTTGACAGTTGCAAACGTCACTTTTGACATTTCTTATCATTCCGACACCAAGGATAAGCGAATTGAAACCAAATTTTGGGAGGTTTAGGTTATGTATTACGAAATACGTTATCACGTAAAACTATCGTCCGTAAACCGACTTTACAGACAACCAGTTTTTTTTGTTTTAAAAATTGAACAACATCCTGGTAGAAAATGCAGGGAGGGATGATGGCAATGTAAGAACCGTATATTATTTAGGAAAGCTTGCCCGAGTTTTGTCAGACCGTTTATTTGTTTGCTATAATGCTTTTGTTTTGTTTATTTAAGGTATCTGATATTATTTTCTAAATAAACAAATATTACGCATACCTCATTATTCATTACCAGCTCTATAAATGAATAGACCATCGACAACGTCAAACAACTTAATGTAAACAAAACTACTTGAAATAATTACTGCTTTGCATGATGAGATTTTAGTACTTGCTTGTATCTCTACACAAACATAATTTATTATAGATATATGTTTGTAAAGGTTTATAAATACAAAACGAAATTACAAACAACCCAGAAATGACAAAATACGATGTATTATTTGTAAATAATTTACGTGTAACTACAGCTGTGGAAAAGGTTCCATAACTTTTTGCTCAAAAATTGTAGGCTCAAATTCGTTCATTTTCCGACGTGCAATTATTAAATAATTTTTATAATTTCAAGTTGAGCTATCATTAAATTTTATCTCAGACGAGCTATCTCTTTTTATGCATGATCCTTTCATCCAAAAACAATTATTCTTCTTCTTTTTCGTAATTTTCATCAAACCTATATAAAAAAATATATATCAGCCGATGTTTATGATTTTTCCATTCATTCACATTGCAAAATGCCAATTTGAATTTATATTTCAACTGATCACACTGTATATAACAGGTATTCGATAATTTTTAATTCGATACATTTTCAATTCATATTTTGCATGTTTCGCAACAAATTTAAAAATCATAATTACCAACCCAACAAAAATATTCGATGAAATTTAACGCCCTAATAAAAACGATACACAGAATAGAAAAATGCTTTTGTTCCTTTTTTCAGCATTTCTGTATAAATTACTTCATAAATGGAAATTTTTCAAATTACTATTATATATTATTAATGTAAAAGAATTTTTATATATACAAAATATTTCATTCTAATATAATAATGTAACATTTTATACAGAATTTAAATTAAATTGCAAATATTCATGAAAACTCTTTAGTCATTTTTCATTTTTCAGTCACTATTTATTGTGGCTGATGCATTTTTACAATGCAGAAAATGTCATACTCATATAGGGTAGCACGGGAGAACGGCGTTCACTTAAGGAAAACATGGTGTATTTTTTAAATTATTTATTATAAATCAAAATTAAGAAGAGTAACAAAGTCTTTAATTATCGAGTAATCAACAATTTAACAACAAAAACATATATCTTTCACCTACTAGTAGTAAGAAAACATTATTAAAAAAACATGTTTGAGCGGCATTGCCCCTGACTTTGGGTAATGCCGCTCAGGGTCTCATAAAGAAGTGTACCCAATCCAATCCGGCTGTTTTGCTGCTTTCATCAAAATTGTTTTTGATATTGTTGCGCTCAGTAAATTTATAAACAAGTTTACGCAAATCTGCAACACTGAGTCTATAGTATAGCGAGCCCGGCAACTTAACTTGTTCAGCACCTAATTAAAAATTAGATCAGCACGGCCGCAAACAAAGAAGCGCTTTTCACGGTCGCATGACGCGAGCTGGCTGTCCGTTTGCATCGCTGTCTATTAGAGGCCCCCTCCCCTCGCGCTTCACGCGACGTGACGTGTTGCTACGTTCCTTTTTCACAGAGTTACAGAGGTGAGCGCCATTACCCAGTGAACGCCATTCCCCCTCCCTCCCCTAATATAGTTAATATAACATACAATGACGTAACGAATGGATATCTTAAACTATATTATATATTATGCAAGATCTCGCATCAATATAGAATATTTGTAAAAAAAATCGCAACAACAATACTGGTGTTGACCGGCATCGAACCAGCGACCTTCAGGGTACGAGGCAAGCGCTATATCCATTCAGCTGTTGTATCAGTTTTTATGGTAATGTTGCATAATAATATGATACTATGACAAATCGTGAAATTTCTGGTTTTGGTCCTTTTGGCTAAACGTTTTTGAATAAAATGCGTTGTGTAACAAATCCATGAACAAAATCCATCAGCTGTTGTTTGTGCTCTTTCTCTTTCTTACTCAATCTATCTCTATCATATTCATGTCGGTTTTATCGGTTCACGAATTTACTTTTAAACCATTATAGACATCGCACTTCAAAACCGTAGATATGCGTCAATTTCAAGCAAACAGAGGTATAGACTAGGAGAGTGTTTTTATTTTCAAGAAGCGATTGAATATATAAGCATAACGAGGTACTCACAGCCGTGACGTAGTTTTCTACGAGAGTAATTAAAATTATTAAAGTGCGGCGCAACTTTTATTAGAAAAAAGCAGAGACATGGCACAGCAGTATAGTGTGGCGTCGAGGCATCAAACAGCATTTTATGTGTGTGTGAATATATCTCGTTTGTTTTAATCACACATTCTCACCGGAACATAATATATACAGAGTGTACCGAATCAATGACGATTAATTTTCTATACAAGGCGGATATTATATAGACTTGGGCTTGGTGAGACCGTGACCAGCCAAATGGTTGACAGACACTTACTTAAAAATTAAACCAGAAGTTCTCATTATAATGCGTACTTATTATTTAAGTTTAAAATATATGAAAATTTAACCTTTAAAGTGTTATTTATTTTTCAAAAAGACGAATACATATGTGTATTCACTATACATACAAAATATTTTAGCTTATTGACAAATTACTAAATTCTCTAGCTGTGTAGTGCTAGTGAAAGATATTAATATTTATGATTAAATTGTAAGAAATTACTTATTTGATTAGAAGTTTCACTTAAAAAATTGTATACCTAATAACAGTAATAATAGAAATAAAGATATATTTTTTTTATATTTGCAATTATTGCCCGGAAAAAGTTGATTTAGTTTTATTTTAAATCTTTGATTAACGTCTGAATAGAACTCTTCAAATAATAAAATTGTCGACCAATTTTTTTTTCAGACCATATATTTACAAAAATTATATAAAAATATAAATCTAAGTAACGAAGGATGACGTTTCGATCCGGCTTTGGATCTTCAAAATGTTAGAATGAATCAAAAAAATTAATTTTTCATTAATTTTTTTGATTCATTCTAACATTATCATTCGTGCATTCTAAAGGGTTTTCCAATAAGAGGTGTTATTTTGATATTCAAAGGAAATTGCCATTTTTTGGAATAAATGATCGGATGTTTATTTCATTATAAAGAGGAAGGTATGCCGTTAATAATGGAAAATAACATAAGCCAAATGACCACCACGACTACGCCTACAGGACCATATCCTTTTCATGAAATTTTCCATAACCAAATCGCAAAGTGGCTGCCCTATGTCCTTGATAGCCTCACGAATTCCATCTTTGACGTCTTGAATCGACGCTGGACTGTTGGCGTAGACCTTCTCTTTCACGTGGCCCCAAAGGAAGAAGTCGCAAGGTGTTAAATCACAAGATCTCGGTGGCCAATTGTGATCACCTCTTCGAGAGATAACACGGTCCGGAAACTTTTCCCGTAAAAGATCAATGGTTTCGTTGCTTGTGTGGCACGTAGCGCCATCTTGTTGAAAGTAAACGTTGTCCAGATCAATACCATCCAATTCCGGCCATAAAAAATCATTAATCATCTCTCGATAGCGCAATCCATTCACCTGGGATTTCTTCAACACTTTCGGCCTTCACATCACTAACTTGTCCCAACAGCTCGAATTTTTCAACCAATTTCTGTATTGCGGTCCGACAAGGTGCTTCACGACGAGCCAAAAATGTTCGAGTTTTACGAATCGTCTCTGCCAAATTTTCACCATTTTTATAGTGACTTTTAATAATTTCAGTGCGTTGTTGAAGCGTGTATCGTTCCATTTTTATTAATGGCGTAGTTTCTACTTGTCAAATGTCAAAAAATGACAATTCCAAAAGTGACATCTACCGAAATAGCGGGCTATTCAAAATAACACCTCTTATTGGAAAACCCTTTATTAGATAATAAATAACTTAATACTAATTAATTTTTATATTTTTTAGACTATTCTGAAGAAGATCCAAAGCCGGATCCTTCGTTACTTAGATTTATATTTTTATATAATTTTTGTAAATATATGGTCTGAAAAAAAAATTGGTCGACAATTTTATTATTTGAATTCGTTTTATTTTGTCATTATTTTTAACAGCTCTTTACATTTTTACTAACACTTCTGAAATAATCTTAAAAGAAACTAGAAAATTTTTATTTTTTATAGGTCCTGCAGATTGTGAGTCTGTATTTTAGGTATAATTTATTTTATTTGTGTCAAAATAGGTACGGTTGCGCTCGTCTAACGAATTTAACGAATTTAAAAACTCATATTTTCTTATCTATTCAAAATTCAAATATACAACAAAATGATTTTTCGATAAAATTTAGGAATTGAAAAAGTTCTCATTACAACCAGGACGCATTGTAGATACTGTATAATTTATACAATAAAACAGATGGTAGCATTATTATTATTGCATCATTTCCCCGCTACTAATCATTATAAAATTTAATTAATTGAAACGTAAATTTGAGTTATTGAGTTAACAAAAATTTTCAGTGGAATGCTGTTTTAATAATAAAAGTTAATTAAAACACATTAGCTAATAAAACTATAGTTTCACATTTAAGTTTTTGTGTTATAGAACACCAAGAATACTAAAAGCACTAAACTATAAATAATAATATATTAGTTTGAAGACAAGCGTTTATTGAAATGTACTATAAAAAGGAATCAACTATGTTCATAATTATTCTTCGTTTTAGTACATTTTAAAAAAAGTTTGAATTTAATAGGTTTTTTACTTATAAATTTTTGTGATGGAGTAAAAAACTATCCACCATTTATTTATTTATTTATTTATCCACTCAACAGACCTAAGGTCCACTTACAGAGTGTTATAACATAATCGCATACACATATGAAGAAAAAAAATACAATTCAGATAGAATAAAACTTATTCATAAACTGCTGTAATGAGTCAGCAAAGAAATCCATGGTTGGATTATTTGCCATTATTGCGTTGGTGATTACAGACATAATAGTACAATCAATCTGGCGAAAAAAAAAATCATTTCGTATCAAAACCACACAAAAAGGTGAAACTTGGTGAGTCGTTAGAGAATGATGAAAAAAAGGTTACCTGGCAATGGCCACCTGGTACCTGTTCAAATAGTCAAAAAAAAACTAAAAAATATTTTGAAATGCATTTTTCTCGAAAACTATGCATTTTACAGAAAAATTTATTGAACAAAAAATGTAGAGGGCATCGTTATCTACAGTTAATGTCATTGGTGCTATGTTGTACAACAAAAAATGTGCGCAGTAGGTGGCGCTAAAGTGCCAAAAAAAGTGTTTTTCCACTTTTTTGCCCTGAAATTTTCATTTTTCAGTTACGATTCAAATGGAAAAATTGTTCCTTTTTATTTTATAAACAACTTTTATTTCAACATTTTTTTCATACAACTTACTTTTCATACAACTTATTTTCACTTCAACAAGCTGCAGCTCTGAAACGGTAAGTTGTATGAAAAAAATGTTGAAATAAAAGTTGTTTATAAAATAATATGGAACAATTTTTCCATTTGAATCGTAACTGAAAAATGAAAATTTCAGGGCAAAAAATTGGAAAAACACTTTTTTGGCACCTAAGCGCCACCTACTGCGCACATTTTTTGTTGTACAACATAGCACCAATGACATTAATTGTAGATAACGATGCCCTCTACATTTTTTGTTCAATAAATTTTTCTGTAAAATAGATAGTTTTCGAGAAAAATGCATTTCAAAATATTTTTTAGTTTTTTTTGACTATTTGAACAGGTATTTGAACAGGTACCAGGTGGCCATTGCCAGGTAACCTTTTTTTTCATCATTCTCTAACGACTCACCAAGTTTCACCTTTTTGGGTGGTTTTGTTGAGGTTTTTGCCAGATTGACTGTACTAATACTGTGTAATCAACAATCAACTGCAATTAATGACATTTGTCAGTAGGGTTTGTCTAGTTTACCGCGTGGTTATTATTTCTTTCAGAAAAACAAAAAAAAAAAAAAACAACACGGAACTGTCTTTCAACTCGATATTACACAGCCTACTGCAATATATTTTATATACTTTTCGAGCAGACATCCTGCGGCGAGGGAGCGTTATCATAGCGGTCATCCGTACATAATATAATTAATTTAAGAGACACAGTTTAGTTCATTTATCACCGGAGTACGTCCATCACGATGATAACGTCAGCAGAATGACTCGCTACCGTCGCGCCGCTCTATACCAGGGCTGGGTAAATCAGTTCTGAACCGGTTCAAATATCCGACTCCGGCAAAAGGTCCGTAAGAACCGACTGCTTTTTTTTTCGACTCAACGGATCAGTTAAGTCAGTGAAACATTTAACACACATGAGTCATGACACATGTGTTTTAGTCAGAACAGTTTTGATTCTGTTCTGAAGTACCATTTCTGGCTTTTGTTGCATCTCTCCCTCTCTTTGTGTAGTAGACATCACTTTGCATTGTAATGTGTCTCTGTTCAGACTGTAGAAAATGTGCATCTTGAATTAAAATTATGTACAAATTTTTAATTTAAGTAAATTTACAAATTCAGAACTCATATATGTTCAGAGAGTCGGAGCCTGTACGGGATCTAGATGTAAAGATGCAAATCACTAAAAAAAGATTCGGTTTTCCCATCTCTATACGGTGACGGTGCACGAGGCTCGTATAATCAGGGTTGCATTCAAATGCAATAGTCCTCACAATAACTGCAACAAAACACAAGATTAAATCGGTCCAGCACGGCCAGACATATCCTGACGCGATTTGCTCTGACGGTCGTTGCTGGTTACAACTGCGCTACTTTGTTAAATTTCACGAGTACGTTCACTGGTCCGTGATGATATTGTGTGCGCGATATGGAAAACTTATAAACAGCGTTCCAATTTGAACTAAGCTTTATGTCTCATGTCATGTTTGGGCACAATAATATTTACATAAGATATTTCAGGGTTAAATTTAAAGATCTTGAGAACATTTAAAATCGTGACAGCATATTTGTTTCACTCGATGATTTCGTTGCCAAACCAAAATATGTCCAGACGAAGTTCAGCCGAAAAGATAGCACAAAATAAAAATAGTTGGCAAAACCAAAAGTGCACATCGCGCAAGTTTTCCACTGTATGATAAAAAAATAACAATTAAAAAATATTTTTAATAAATTTAAAAAGATTTAAAAATTTAAAGAAATAGATAATTAAAAATTGAAAAAATATTTTTTTAAGTTTGCAAAAATAAAAAAAATTAAGAATTATAGGTACATAATATAATATATAATTAATATCAAGTGGAATAAAATAAAACAAAATAAAAAAAAAAGAAAAAAATCAATTATTTTGTAAGGAATCGAACCCAGGACCTTGCCCTTGGGGATCCAACGGCATAACCATTACGCCACGGCGGCCTACTACGTGCAGTGGTGTTATCACGGTATAGAAGTGTAGCACTTGTTTTATGGATTACATACACAGCAATTATTATATTGTTTTTTTAAACTATTAGCTGTCAAAAATAATAAAATAAAACTGTTTATAAAAATTAAACTGCTGAACACATTTTAGTGAATTTAAATAGGGTTCTGGTCTGATAGTAAACAAAGTGAATAAAATATAACCCAAGGCAATCCGACCAAAATTGCGATCTGTAGAGTCGTGACGTACGTACATACGTACAGACCAACCGACAACTGCTGTTTGTGATTTTCAATTACAATTTTAATAGTATTTATGAACTCGAATTGATTTAAAAATGGTTCTGTTTTATAGATTAGAATCTCCTCTTTTCAAAAAGCTTCAATTTGAATGGATTTCGTGTGAAATTAACTTAGATATAACTTCTTATATGAACGAAAATCAGCTCTAACGCACAAAGCGATAATAAAGCACATACTGCTAGTTTAGCGGTCTGTGCAAAAGTATACATTTTTAGGGTGACTGCATCTCTGTTAAGTTAAAACATTGACTTCATTTGTATTTTGTCCGTTTCAGTTACATAAATCCATTTTTCTTTTTCGTGACATAAGGAAAATATTTTTTGTGACTGTTGCGTCTTTTACCGTGTATATACTTACAATGTTTTTCAATATTGACACCTACACAAGCTCTTTCATAAATGTACAAACGGCTTTTACATGTTTTTCTAAGTTTAACAGTTTTTTGTAATATTTCACAAAATCGTTAAAAAGATATAGCAGACTCATAGCTGTGTTCTAGTACAAAACCGGATGCTTGACACCTGACGCCGATATTTGACAGCCTATTGCAATATTGTGTCGTGTATTGTGGCGCTACTAATTCTGTAAATCTTAAACTCTTAACCCAGATGGTACGCAGTAAGGACAAAGAGGGACTCATTCGAAGATTTGGTAAGGCACATTAAATTTGACATGGGTGTTTGTTCGACGAATTTTCGCTATTCACGTCCAAGTAAAGGAAACGGGAGAAGAAAGAAATGCGTATCGCTGAAAACACTTTGCCTAAAAATGTAAAGTCAAGAATAATAATAATAATATATATTATATTCGGCGGTTTTTCAGAAAAACTGTCCGAACGGTTTACCGGCCAGGGTTGGGTTTTTCGAAATAAGGTACTGTAACTATTTAGAATAAATAAAGGGTAAAATTTAAACGAGTGACTGTAAATTATAATTTTGGGTGACAAAAATAATCAATTTGAGTTACTGTATTACTAAGTGAGCGACTGACTGCGCGTGACGAGAAATCAACAGAACAGCAACTTACAAACATCCATTTGAGTTACTTAAAATACAAAATGGGAAACTTCATAATATTTGAGCGACCTAATATTTGTTTGAGTGTCAACGTTACATCCTGCATTTTTTTCAAAATTTGGAAAATGATTTATTAATTCTAAGCGGCATTTTGTTAATAGTTAAAACTGCGTTTTCTAAAAAATATATATTTAATTGACTGTTAATTAAATATACATTTTTTAGAAAACCGCAGTTCTATTCAAACAATTAACTATTTAATTCGCATACCTTGTTATCGTTCTCCCCGGAATTGTTTTTTTTAAAAACTCCACATTTGCCCCTTCCCGTTTCATTGCGAGACAATTCGCATACCCCTCTATCGTTCACCCCGGAATTACAATTCGCATACCCGTTTATCGTTCACCCCGGAATTATTTTTTTTAAAACTCCACCTTTGCCCCATCGCGTTTCACTGAGAGACAATTCGCATACCCCTTTATCAAAAAAAGCGGTGCTTTCAATCTTCATGAAAATGTGAGTTTTAAGTTGTAGTCTCAAAGTGAAAAAAAATTAAAATTAAAAACAAAAGAAGATATCTGCTTCAAAAGGCATTCTAGTCACTCACTTAGTAATTTAGTCACCCAACTATTATTTTAATATCTCTAGTTATTAAAACAGTATCTCATCATCAGTCACCAATTTTTTTTTTAATTCGACCGTTTTATAATTCCCCATAAATAAAATACGTTAACTCGGACGAATCCGGGTAGAACGGTTAATTACGCTATATAAATTAATTGTTCTGGATTAATCACCACAGTTTTAACTCTACGCCAGTATATTGCAGTCATGGTCGTAAATTGAGTCATGTAATCAAAATAACTCTCTGTTGACAAAACATTTCCGATCGGCGCGGCGATCACTTTCATGCCACCAATAAATTACAGTTATATTGCACTATGTAAATCAATAATAACTTTTATGTCCCATTTGCAAATTTTATGATTGCACAGATTTTTTTCATTAATAAATGTTATTTATTGGTCATAATTTTTTACGTGGCAATTTCAAACAATTATTATGTTTTGTTGACGAGCTACGATCGTGGGGTTCATTGTATTACTGTTGACTAGCCTGCATCCAATTCCAGTCCTAGTAGGACGCTAACCTATAACATGTTATAAAGTTAACTCTTTCGTATAAAAAAATTAGTGAGTCTTACAGCAGTCGCCAATGACGTGTAACATTAGTACTTATGTACCCAACTACATTTCAGAAATGAAATCGTATAACGAACCATAATATATAGTTATTTAGTTTATAATTGTACCTAAATATTATATAAAAGGACGATTGACAGCTGTGTATTCTCTCTCTCTCTAAAACGTATCTCTCTAAATGTATTTATGCCAATATCACTGTCGGAACTCAAACCCAAAACTTTCAGAATCGTGCTTTGGATTAAATAGCTATTTGCTAATTATAGCCAAATATTGTTTAACCAAAGCAATCTTCTTCTTACCGAGTAATTATTGATACACTACTCAGGCGCGTCAAAAAAATAAGCTTTTTTTGTGAGTTCTAGGTGGCGGATCAAAAAAAAATTAGGGCTTTTTACGCATATATTAAAGTTCTCAAAAATATTTGTTATTTATATATATATATATATATATATATATATAACAAAATGGCGTCGTGGTAGTATAAAAAACAGAAACAAATTTTTATTTAGGTGAAAAACGGTATGCACTGTAGCAGTCCTGGTGTACCATCTGGAACAAAAAAAATTTTATCTTTATTTACAATCGTTTTTCCATAGAAGTACACACGATTTTTATGATTGAAAAATTATGACGTTTGCAGTTAACAATTTAAGCTCGAGTTGTAGCTAAAAAATGAAAGAAAAAAATTTTAACTCATACAAATTTGTGAATTTTCAAACAAAATTTAAAATCCTCGGTACCTCTATGGAAAAACGATTTTAAATAAAGAAAAAAAAAATTTTTTTGTTCCAGATCGTACACCAGGACTGCTACAGTGTACACCGTTTTTCACCTAAAAAAATTTGTTTTGTGTTTTTTTATATTACCACGACGCCATTTTGTTATATGTAGGTATATAAATAACAAATATTTTTGAGAACTTCAATATATATGCGTAAAAAAGCCCTAAATTTTTTTTTTGATCCGCCACCTAGAGCTCGTAAAAAAATTCACAAAAAAGCTACACCTGGGTAGTGTAACCCCTTAAAACAGACTTATTTCAAAAGAAAACATTAAGTCATATATATAATAATATTACGTAATACAAAATGCGATAAAAGCAGGGATATTCTAATATCTTTACTTTGTACTTCTTGAACAAAAATAGGTTTTTAGTGTGATCAGTTCAATGTTTCATAAGTTTTTACATTAGTAAAAAGCTTTTAACGCTTTGTAACGGTAAAAAATCAATATTTAAACTATATATTTATACTATACTATACCATATGAATTACGACAAACACCTCGTGAGTTAATTACCTTAAGTTTAACCGAACTATATTCAAATTCAAACATAGCACAATTAAATTTTATCAACACTGATACTTTTTTGTAGTTTTTGATACAGTTTTCTCATAATTTCTTAATCTGAACTGGCAAGCTGCATTTTGCAGTTCAAAAGGAACGTGGAAAGCCATCCTTACTAAGGCATACGTCACAAAATCACACAGTATAATATATTTTATGTCATTGTTATAGCTTTTCTACTATATATGATGCAGAATCATTACCTATATTATCATAAAACGTTGAAGCTACAAAAGTTATTCTTTTTACGAAATTAAAAACAAACCGTTTAACTATTCGTAGCTAGAAAAATTTTAAAGTGCTTAAAACATTATTACAATCACTAAGTTATCAACTCTAACGTACCTACTAATTTAATTATCGTGATTAAATTATTCAGCGTCTATAATCTACGTTTTCTCTCTCTTTCTCAGTCTCTCTCATTAAAATTTAGAACATAGAATAACGGTAATGAATCATCGCGATACCTGCTTTAATTATACTTATTATATTCATGGATTCGTTACTACCTACTTAAAAAAATCATTTCCTATTGTATCATTGTATGAAGTAAATATAGACTCATATTTTTCCTAAGCTATTATTATCGGAAAACAATTTAACAGAACTGTTATTGCAGGAAAACGCTATAAAATAAATTATGAGTCGTACACCAGGTGTTAAAATTGCACTTGTGGTTGCTAGATTCTTGCAAAAATGAAAGATATTATAGAATACTTCCGACTGCTAAAATAGCACGTTATAACTCAAGTAGTTTCGAATTTAGGATGCTTTGAAATATAAATGTTATAGGTACTAATTAAGGTTGTGTAGAGTCGAGTATAAAATATCGTAATGAAACCAACATTCCAAAATCGTTTAAAAATAATTAATTATTAATATACAGTGTGTCCCCGGATTGAATTCACAATAGGTGAGATTGACCAAAAATTTTCGAATTAGAATTTCATACTTTGGGATTCCGCCCTGCTTGGTCTGAAACTTATTTTTAGTTTACTTTCGATTTTTTTAAATCAAGTAGGCCTTTACAGTTGAGCAAAACCTCTTTTCGGTTCAAGTAAAGTACATTTTCCGTTCATAGTACGCAAAAGTGTCACTAATAAAAGTTGTTCACAATGAAAAATTATGGCGTTATGCAAATTTTCAGAATGATCGGCCTACTTTGATAAAATCCGCTTTTGTTTTGTTTTGTTTGAAAAACAATCGCGTGGAGGAAACCCAACAGAGTAATTGGAGTTTAATTTATTTTTTTGATAAACTGTAAAAATTTGAATGTCAATTTGAACATTTCTAATCACCGTGTTTTCTCATCCAAAATTTATCATGTAATCGTTAATAATACTTAAATATTTTTCTACTTCTATTACCAAAGTAGGCCGATAATTCTGAAAATTTGCATAACGCCATAATTTTTCACTGTGAACAACTTTTCTTAGTGGCACTTTTGCGTACTATGAACGGAAAAGGTACTTTACCTGAAACGAATAGAGATTTTGCTCAACTGTAAAGGCCTACTTGATTTAAAAAAATCGAAAGTAAACTAAAAATAAGTTTCAGACCAAGCAGGGCGGAATCCCAAAGTATGAAATTCCAATTCGAAAATTTTTGGTCAATCTCACCTATTGTGAACTCAATCCGGGGACACACTGTATATAAAATATAAGTACTGTGCGATCGGCGAAAGAAGACCGGTGGGGAAAGGGCAAGAAATCGCTGATGTGTTCCCAAATTATTGGAATTCATAGGCGGCGCATAGCAAGGCATGCAAACAATGTATAGCTTTAAATTTTAAGGCATTATTTTGAGCCTCTTACTCGCACATTTTAATTACATTCGCTGTGACCGCCCTAGCGCCACTTCTAACTGTTTTTACCTTTTTACTTTCCATTTTGATGATATTCAGACAACACCCCTCAACTTAGTCCGTGAACGCACACCTATGTACTCTCTGGTGTATGATTTTTTTGTACTGTTAGCAAGTGTCGCTGTATAGTCGTACGGCTATAGCAATAGTACAATTATAGCGATAACACAATTGTTAAACGTTTGGTCGACTGGACTCCCTTATTGCATAGAAGCGGTTCCAGGATCATTACCTTTTACTAATATAAAATACATGTGCGCTCTTCTGCAATAAGGTCATAGGACTACATTCCATTGACCGGTCTTCTTTTAAAAATCCAACAGTAGAATTTGCCAGAAATCCCCGATTATACTTAGACAATATTGTAGCGTGCTGATCTGTGAAGCAAACTCTCTTGGGTTCAGATCCCACCCCTGCTCATAGATGTTTTGTGATGTCGTTTAATTTAATTTGATGTAATTGGACACGAATGGCCTTAGTTGTCGCGCGTCTAAAATTTACAATAAATTACATAGAATATATAGTTTTATATAGATAAAAAAAACATGCACAAATGAGCGTATATTTTCAAAACCGACTATTCATTTGGCACCAAAATAAACAATTTTTTAGATTAAACATAACATGTAATGGTCGGTTTGAGTGGCTACTTTTATATCGGAGATGAATAAAAAATATGCACACCGAAAAGTAGTCAGGTGAAATAAAAATCGAGACCCTTTCACCACACCGGTATACCTTTTATACAATTGTTTGCAGATAACCATTATTTACATTTAATTATTTGTGCTCTCTACTACTGCGGATAGCTGCCAGAATCCAGTGGTCATTAAAATGTGCAAATATTGATATCTATCCTGTAAAGAACTGTGTGCTTGTGACATTTCCCCGCCACTGACATCAGATATAAATTAGTTACATAACTCATTTTTGATATTACTGATTCCAAAAGGTCTCATCTATGCAGCAGTGTGGCTCTGTCCTTAGAACTAGCGTGTTGTGATTTAGTAGAAGATTAATTATTTTCTCGTGTTTTTTTTTTGTGTTACCTTTGCGGTTATATAAACACTCAGTTAATGATACAGTGTGTGATTTTTTGTTTTCTTTACTCATATTTTCTTTTTATATTATCTTGGGACTATCGCACACATGCTACTTTTTGTATCGAAAACGCGCGATTTAGCAGCTGCATCGCGATTTAACGAATACACTCGGCTTCTTGAAATTTTTATGTTTGATCGCGCGACATGACAACAGCATACGTTTGATCGCGAGTTCGTAACACATCAGTTGCGCATTTCGTATTTCAGCTACTGTTGATCTACAAGCAACTAAATCGAAATATCGTGATACAAAATGTAATAGGCCATTAAAATATAAAGTAGCTGGAACAAAACCGCGTACAAGTTTATCGTTTTTCTGGTCGTTTTGGTGCCGCCGATTTGGTTTGTAGCGAAACAGACACAACTCTCGCTGTGAACAATTTAGTTAAGGTAATGAATACTCCGTTCATGTATAAATAATAACTACACAGCGCTGCAACGCTCTACATCTGCCGGCAATAAATCTTGTTCTTCTGAACGCGCCCCAAGAAGGTGTGCACTTTACAAAAAGCATGGATCGCACTTAACAATGTATTGCTTTTGCGGTAAGAAAAAAAACTTTGCTATCATCTAAAACGGTGTTTGTCATTTTTTTCGTGTTTTTGAAGTGAAACTTTTTTAGGCACGTTAGGATGGAAAATAACCTGAATCAGACGAAAAGTGAAACGCTTGATTTAAACCGGCAGTTGAAAGGAAAATGTAGGAGAATGCGTAGCATTTTCTCTAGCCGCGGTTTTCACATAACCCTTTTCTAATCCTGAAATAGCAAAATCGTCAACAAATGATAGGACCTAAGAAGTTCCACTTCTAACGCACGAGTTATCAACAAAATTCAAGTATTTTTGTGACTAAAAATATGAATCTATATAAACATCATTAATAAATATTAATGTAATTATATGACTATAGGGTAATAGGCATGGTGACAGATTTTGAAATCCCGTTCTATGATGTAGGTACACGTCTACTATTTCCGAAAAAAAACATTATTTCAACAATAAATTAAATTTTAACCCAAATTGTTGCATTTTTATCTTTCTATTTTGACTTACGCGCGAAAACGCTGGTAAATGTCATGGCGTTGTTTCTGACGTCACGAATGCATGCGCATTGCCTCGTGCCTATGTTCAACAAAGAAAGTCAACAAATATTTTGTGTGTTGAAAATGAATTCCAACGGTTATTATAGTGTTGTGCGGTCCCTCTGTGCAAAAACACAACAATAACAACACCTACAAATTGTTTGTTTACGTTCCAAACAAGAAAAAAAGTGAGAAATACGTGGCTAAAGCTCGCGCAGCGAGACCCAAAAGATGTAGCTACGAGTTCGAATATATTGTGTGAAGACCACGTCACCACTTTGATGTAAGTAATTAGTAATTACTATAGATTCATAGAATAGATATGTAACTCAAAATCTTTGTTTCATATTAAATAATTAAAGTAATGGATAAGAAATTTACTGAGGTTATGTTTGTTTTGGACTTAGTTGTCATTCTTGTTATGTATCAATTTTTATAGACTTATTATTCTCCTTTCAGCTGCCTAATGATATGGAAAACTATAATATGAAGTATCATTTGATGGGGTCGGTATCACAAGTGCGTATGAACCAACTGTGTATTCTCAAAAAAATTGCATGCCAACAACACGAATACCTGACCATACATAGAAGCGAAAAACGATGGCTCTTGAATTATGTGAAAAGCAATTAGAAGAAAGTAGTATGGTTACAGAATGTATCGATTTTGAAGAAGTTGCTTCCGGAAGTTCAGGTATTACATGTTTTTCTAAGATTTATGTATGTAATTTCATGCCAGGATTTAATGCAATAAGAGAGTTTAAAATGTTATTATGTAATTAACAAAATAATGACAGAAGTTGGTAATTTATTTTGGACGTTTGTTACTTTTCATAAAATCTATAAGTGATGCGATTCGAACCATATTTTTACTCGAGTGAATTTGTCTCAGTACCTAATCGAGAAAAATTAAATTTTACTGCAGAAAATACAATATGTTTTTTTCACTGCGAAACGTTAGGTACATTGATGTTTTCCGATGCATATCGAATAAGAACATTGACACATATATTTTTTAATAAAGATTAACAAAGTAGAAAAATGAGGCATTTCTTTGAATTATATTATTATATGTTTAATTAGTTTATATTCTGTTTCTAGTTCTGCACAATCTTGAAGAAGCTCAGCAAGTAACGTAAAAAATATATATGACAAAAACATTCAGAAGTAAAGCTAAACAAACAGAAGTCAAATTGATAAAACAGATGACATCACCGTTGAGGAGAACAGTTAAAATATGTTATCGATTGAAAAAAATTATATTGTATTTTTTTATTTTTGAATAAATATAGGTAGAATAGATGTTCAACTATTAGAAAGTACCCCCCCCCCAAACTTCCTTAATACCTATATGATCAATTGAAAAAAAATCCTATTATATTTTTTTCCTTTTTAAATAAATATAGAATAGATGTTCTAGTAGAAAGTACCACTTTCTTATAAAGAACAATCAGAATACGATACTTTTAATATACTGCCTCTGTAACTCGCGCAGAATTATCACTATCGACAATTGACAAATCTTTTCAAATGGAATCTGCTTCTGACTGCAGCGAGATGGTAGAAGCTGGTAAAAAACCAGGATTTAAAAATTTTAGAATGTACGTTAAAGAAAATCAAAGAATCCACGTTCTGGCATACCTATAAAGTGTTATTACTTAATTAATTGGATTCAAGAGCAGACAAATATCCTCTCTAACCTTATTTTAATCTGTCTAAAAAAATTTAATTAAATATTTCTTTCCGTGAACTTGCTTTTGCGAGATCTTGGCCGGCGCACTCCGTGCGCTATGATTGACTGAATTATTATACAAATTTAATACAAAAATTGACAACTGATGATTTATTAGTTTAAAATAAACAATTAGATATTGTATTTATGGGTGTATTTTTTTAAAAGTAGGTACCTACTTTGACTTTGTAGTAAAAACTGTGTGACTTTCTTTAGCTGCGAGTTAACTAACCTCAAAAATAACAGCTATGACAAGTGTTATAAAGGGTTGTGTGAGTTAAATTATACCTCGCACTAAATATTAATAACAATGTAATTACAATGAAGTTTTTACATTTCTAAATTCAGATGAACAAAAATCTTTATTTGATGGAAGAAACTCTCCAACATCAACAAATCAATTCTGGGCAAATTAGAACTATTCGCCTTAATAAAACCTTGTTCCATTATATTTATCACACGAAGACGAATAAAATAAACAACAAATCAACTAATATATCGCAGAAGTGAATGATATTATTAAAAATTCAAGCGACACACGTTGATTTATTACTTCAAGTGTATACAAATGAATTATATTCTTTTTGATTCTAGCATTCGTGACGTAATTCACTCTGATTGGTGTTTCAGTCAACATGGCCGATTGTAGTATTTTATACTTTTATTTTATTAAAAATCTTATTAATCTTAATGTTTATGTTAAAACTGAGTCATTTTTTAGAATCTTCTCAACATATATTTTTCTCTAAGACCATTTATTCTTTGATTCTTTTATACTGTCCTCACGCCTATTTTATAATGTCACAATATAATATAGAAATTGTCAAATGCAGTGAACTGTTATAATTCAGCTGAACTATCTTTAAATGCATAATCTGCATAACGACATTCCACAACTAAATTAATTTAATAATCCAAACTTTTGCTTTTAATAACTTCAGTAGTTTCATATTAAATTGTCGTTGCATAACTTTGCATTGAGAATAATCTTTACACTCGACATTATCAATTATTCAAAGCTTCGTTCTGATTAATTTTTATTATCTTGTTATTGCATTGTATCAATAAATTGCATAAATCGCCACATCAACGCGATCTCGATTTCACACATACCCGTTGCGATTTGTCGGCGACAGTTTGTACAGACGTCTCGCAAAAATATTCTGTCGTATAAAGGAAACCGCATCAAAGTCGGTTTATCCGTTGAAAAGTTCTGATTCTACTGATAAACAGAAATGCAGTATATTACAAACTTAAGATAGCATTGCTTTTGTTTGGGTCGGAGCTAATAAAAAGTGACATTTCCTACATGTGGAATTGAGGCACTCCATTTGACAATTTCTTAAAGAATTGTTATGATTTTGATACAGAAAAAACATTCATTTGTAACCGATATAAAGTTTCCAAATTTTTCGTTCAAAATAAGTTATATTATAGTACAAAATCTAATATTCCAACATGAAAAATGCAGTCGCTAAACGAACATTCACAGATTTTATCAACTCCTGTCTGTCAGACACATGAATAGTATAAATCCAACGAAATACTGCTTTGCCATTGCAGCTGTGATGTCGGAACACTGAATTCAAAAAATGCATTCAACGTTGTGTGAAAAATTGTTCCGGTTTCGTAAACATAAATGTCATTAAATAACTGCAATCAAGCAAGCGCTTTTAATATTTACTCGCGTGAAAATCGATTTGGTTCACAGATTCGCTCGCGTGAATGCTTGATTTGACAGCAAACCCGGATAATGGAAGTTTATATATCTAGTGACGTAATAAAATTACTCACGAGCGCCACGAGTGATAGTATCGTTACGTCCGAGACAAACAATATTGCTTCAAAATGCTGATGTTTTGAAACTTCAACGGCATATAAATGCAATCACCGATGCGTGGAAGAATGTAAAATGGCGAAAACATAATTGACTTGACTACTGCAGTATAATGTACCAACTATGGTTCCGTCTCATATTATTACCTAACATAGTACAAACTGTAAAATCCTTAGAGAAAATAGAATTTGAAGAGATTCTACTCGATATAGATTTTGTCATTACTGGAACTTCGGAAGACTATCTTTTTTTTAGTTTAGATCTGCAACTTCAAAGAGGTTCGGTCTCAAGAGCCACGGTTGGGGCTTCCATCTTCCGTTTTTTACAAGATGTTATAGCGATCTTTTTTTAACTTTTCACAGTGAAATACATATTTTTTGTTTATAAACTAAAATTTCAAAATACATAGTTCGTGCTTTTATGTTATAGAAAATTTTCTCTGTACCTATCACAATATCATTTATTTATTTATTTTAAACCAATTATTGTGATTGTAACTTTTATGACAATGGTACTGTAATTTTTTATTACGTTTAGCTGAATAAAATTATTATATAACTAATAAACAATGAGAAAGATTTAATTAAATACTTGCAATATTATATACAAAATCAATCCATATACAGTATATTATTTCACTAAATTAGTAAAAGCATAATAATATTAAACGATTAATTATTGTCATAATATTTTTGTAGAAGGCTTATATATAAGAAAAATTTAAATGTCACTGTCGGGTTTATTAGTTACATCAGCATGTCCGGCTAATTAGAGAAAGTCAACACTCTTGTAGTGTTATTATTAAAATTATTAGCTCTCACAGGTAGTCGATTCTGCGGTGCATTGTGTTATATATAAGAGAAATCATGAATTAACTGTCGTGGGCACTGTAGAGTAATGTAACTCAGCCAACGCGAAATTGGTTGTTTCGGGTTCAAGTCCCGACAGTGATATTTAAATTTTTCTTATATATAAGCCTTCTAAAAAAATATTATGACGATAATCGTTTAATATTATTATGCTTTCACTAATTTAGTGAAATAATATACTGCATATGGACTTCATCGGATTGATTTTGTATATAAATTATTATATTATTATTATTTAGACAATACGCTCATAGTTGCAAAATATACATAAATATAACTATTTTTGGTATGAATTGATCACTTTTTACAAGCAAATTTTAGTACCAAACGTGTTAAATAACCATCTAAAATTTAATGTCTGAATCAGGCTGTAATGCTGCCATGACATGACAATATGTCGCCAGCCTACAAAATTCTACGTATGGATGAAAAAACGGAGCTCTCTCGACTCTATAAATACCTTGCCTTTATGGTGTAACATGTAAGCACGTACCTGCATAACGTCTGTCAGTTATGTAATAGCGAAATCCTTCCAAGATTTACATTGTAAAGTTTAATGGCTCAAAATTCTAAGCAAGAATGTTTTTAATTCGTTTAAGGTCGCCTACAGTCAGAGTTGGTTGGACAGTGTTTCGCACGAAAATTGATCAAACGGCGTCTGTCCATCTGCCACAGGCATTTTTCTCGGAAACTGTTTGACGTGGAGACTTAAAAATGTGCCTACCGAAATTTATAGATTTCTGTCATCTCTCGAAGAAACTTATGAACTCACGTTAACCTAACATAACAACTCAAAAATTCATATAGGGATAATAAATTGATCCACACAAGATAAAATTAAAATTTTAATAGCGACTGGTTTCGACCAAAAAGGTCATCATCAGGCTTATAATACAAGAAGCTGGAAGATGGAAGATAAAACATTTTATAGTTATAAAGTTCTTAAGATCTGAATTATAAAAATCTTGTATTATAAGCCTGATGATGACCTTTTTGGTCGAAACTAGTCGCTATTAAAATTTTAATTTTATCTTGTGTGGATCAATTTATTATCCCTATATGAATATTACGCAAGTACTAAGAAGTGTCCTGTTCAATATGAACTCAAAAATTAATTAAAAAGTTTCAACCGTAACACATCAATGTTGTCTATGTTTTATAACACACTTTGTATTGTAGTCACCGTTCATTGTAGATGCAATAATTACACTTCCTGAAAATGCAATTTACTTTACTGCGTCATGTGATTTTAATTGCATTTTTAAGGGTTATCACGAACGGACTGTTTTAACAACACAACATTTACTATAATTATATCTAACTTAAAACGTGAGAAGTTAATTTATTATACTTTTTCCATAAATCAGAAATAAAAAACTTGTTAAAAAAACAAATTAATAACTTCAAAACAAGCCTCTTCCAAGGATAGTCCACATTCTAAATGATAAAGAACATATTTTTCATGACCCCTTACAACTTTTCACAACTGTTTCCCTATCGGGCACTCACGACAGACGCCATTGGAAATATGGATCCAATGTGGGTGTAGCTTTAGTAAAAAAAGACGGGTTGCACTCCGGGAGTGCCGGCAGAAGTGAAAACTTGAATATTAACGTCTTACGAATTTTCGATCAAAATGGTTTGTATCATAGATTGCATTTTTATGTACGATATTTCAACGCTAGATGTCTAACGTTGTATAATGGTTTGTATCATAGATTGCATTTTTATGTACGATATTTCAACGCTAGATGTCTAAAGTTGTATAATGGTTTGTATCATAGATTGCATTTTTATGTACGATATTTTAACGCTAGATGTCTAACGTTGTATAATGGTTTGTATCATAGATTGCATTTTTATGTACGATATTTCAACGCTAGATGTCTAACGTTGTATAAAAAGTATCTGGCAATTACTATCACTTGGAGAGTCTCACCTAATTCTTACTTTTCCTGACGCGAGTTTAACATTTTTTACCCATTACAAAAAAAGTTTACAACGCCGCTAAAGAAGTTTTCACTTCAAAAATTTAAATTAATGTTATCGTGAAAAGACAGAATCAATCGGCTCTAGCTTAGAATCGCGCGTGCAAAACAAAGCGCATTACTCATTTTAACTCTCGAGTGCAATAGCTGAGGTATTGTAGGTATGTGCAATGTGCATACCGCAGACTCAATTACATAACAGTTCGGGTCACTAGCTCTGCAGACTGCATTACGCGGATCTGCTATAACGATCGTGCTTTTCAATTCTTGCTAAGACGTCGTACTTTCAAGCACTAGACACTTGAAACTTGACTAAAGCCGTTACGGTGGACTTTAATTGCTATCACTTTAATTGTCGTATACCTACATAAATCCACGGTAATCTTAGTTTCCCATTTGTAGATGTAGAAAATTAAGATTTGTTAATTTATTTTCTCAGTTTTAGTCGACAATATATTGCGTCTTAGTTCCGTCTAAAGCTCTTTTATTGTTTTATATTTTCACAAATTTCATTTTTTTTTTATTTTGTACTTTGTGATTGTTTAATTTTGGATACCGGAATATGAAATACCTACCAGTTAGGGTAGGACGGGGGAATGGCGTTCACTTAAGGAAAACACAGTGTATTTTTAAAATTAATTATTATAAATCAAAATTAAGAAGAGTAACAAAGTCTTTAATTATCGAGTAATCAACAATTTAACAACAAAAGCATATATCTTTCACCTACTAGTAGTAGGAAAACATTATTAAAAAAACATGTTTGAGCGGCATTGCCTCTGACTTTGGGTAATGCCGCTCAGGGTCTCATAAAGAAGTGTACCCAATCCAATCCGGCTGTTTTGCTGCTTTTATCAAAATTGTTTTTGATATTGTTGCGCTCAGCAAATTTATAAACAGGTTTACGCAAATCTGCAACACTGAGTCCATAGTATAGCGAGCCCAGCAACTTAACTTGTTCAGCACCTAATTAAAAATTAGATCAGCGCTGCCGCAAACGAAGAAACGCTCTTCACGGTCACATGACGCGAGCTGACTGTCCTCTTGCATCGCTGTCTATTATAGCCCCCCTCCCCTCGCGCTTCACGCGACGTGACGTGTTGCTACGTTCCTTTTTGATAGAGTTACAGAGGTGAGCGCCATTCCCCCTCCCTCCCCTACTTATTTTTTTTATTATATTTAAATAATTGAAATATGAAAACTAAAAACAGTTTTTGTTTTTTCTTACGGCGAGGAGTTTTGGAAGCACATAGTCAATTCAGAGACCCATTTCAAAATTAAATGCACTTAAAGATAATATCCAGCAGACGACCTATAAAGTAGTATATAAATATCTAAATGTTTAATTATCCTTGTCATCTAGCAGCCATTACAGTAGTCGATAGCTGCTAAATATCTAGAATAATTTCCCCGCGTTAAATCGATTTTCAGAGAAACCCCGTTTTAACCCGATCATGTACCCAGACAAAAATCAATCTTTACTTGATATTTAGGTAAAGTCTTATAGTCCGGGTGGTGGTGTCAAAATTTATCAGTGATTTATCCGACTCAAATGTAATTGATTGAAGAGTTTAACCATTACTCTGTTCGAAATCGAAAGTCAGTCAGCGCGCCCGCGGTGGGTGTGGGCGTGGGAGGCTGTGAAACTCGTCGGAAAAACTATGAAAAAAAGTGATAAATCTGCTGATGAAAATTTGTTAGATTGTAAATAATTGATGATTAAACGTAAAAATACCCGTCAGTCACTTTCCCGACGGGGGAAACATCGTCAGTCATGAATGATTTCCTTTAAAAGAATATCAATTGCTCAGTGTTTGAATTTAAAATCGATATTTTCAGAACGAATAGTAGGAATAGAATGTTTCAGTTCCTACTATTCGTTCTGAAAATATCGATTTTAAATTCAAACACTGAGCAATTGATACTTTTAAAGGCTTCAAACCTCTGACTGACGATGTTTCCCCCGTCGGGAAAGTGACTGACGGGTATTTTCACGTTTAATCATCAATTATTTACAATCTAACAAATTTTCATCAGCAGATTTATCACTTTTTTTCATAGTTTTTCCGACGAGTTTCACAGCCTCCCACGCCCACACACACCGCGGGCGCGCTGACTGACTTTCGATTTCGAACAGAGTAATGGTTAAACTCTTCAATCAATTACATTTGAGTCGGAGATAAATCACTGATCAATTTTGACACCACCTCCCGGACTATTAGGAAATGATTCAGATGCAAACAGACAACAATTTTTGGAATCCCGTTTTATTAACTTAGATGTCACAAAATATCTGTGCTAGTGCACAAAAAAAAACGAAATTACAGACATGAGTCTCGTTTTATAGGTATTTGGATTATTAATATAATAACAATAACGTTATTAGTACCTTGCAGAGTAATAAATGGCGGGATCAGTTACGAGCTGCTATTAGTATTGATAAAAATAATATTCTAGTGCAGTGCATTTAGAAATATTTTATAGGTGTGACCCAAAAATTTCAGATACATTTTTTCTTTTGTTGCTCATTCGAAAGGGTCTTCGATGGAGACCTTAACCCTGAATTTGCGCATTCCTAAAATTGCCCCGTCCGCCGCCATCTTGGATTCTGTTTTTTATTTTCAATTGCTCATATCTCGCGTTCTAATAATCCCACAGTAATCGCTCTAGGGTCGTTGGAGTCGTCAGGATTTACTCTTTAATTGAATGTCTATCACGTAAAACTCTCCAATGTACTGGAAAAAAGTTATTAGCGTTCAAAGTTAAAGTTTTTTGCTAAAAGTTCATGCGCCCGGTTTTTCCGTGCGCAGCTCTTTCCAGTGCATCTGAGACCCCCGCCGACAGTTTACTATTTAAACTAGACTCAATTTCCAGTATTTAAAAAAAAAAAAATCATTTCGATCGGTTGATTCCTCGCCCGCCAATCCACGCTCGAAGCTGCGCTGTTCATTATCGTGCTATTTTGAAGCTTCTAAAACTCGCACTTCGTGCTGCATTTCCCGCTTTTATAACTAATATCACTCAAATTAATTAAGATCAACAACATATTTGTTAAATCTATGCTAAAACACGCGTTTTACATTAATTTTTTATTTAAATTTATAACTCCGATCAATAGTGACGTGTGTGAGTCGGACGAACATGTAAATATTTGGAGCCGGAACGAAATTACCTACCCCCCGTTTTCGAAGATGCGGCATACGATGGAAATATTAAAATTTCTCTTTGGGGTTGCGCAACCCCCCAAAACGGCCAAAAACCACCCCGGAACGGGGTGACACGCGCATTACGTTATTCCCTTTCCGCAAAAAAATGTTTTTTCCCTGTTTTTGAGGATGCTGAGCATGGTGGTGATATTGAAAATTGCCGTCGACTCTGAGCAACCTCGAAACGGGTGAATTTTTTCATAGCACCAGCAAAATTGGGTTATCTCTCCGTTTCAGGGGATTCTGAGATTTGGCCGGTGGAGGAGTTGGTGAGAGTCGGTGGCAATTTTTAACACCACCATCGTAGTCAGCATCTTCAAAATCAGGGAAAAATTTTTTTTTCGGAAAGGGAATAACGTAATGCGCGTGTCAACCCGTTCCGGGGTGGTTTTTGGCCGTTTTGGGGGGTTGCGCAACCCCAAAGAGAAATTTTAATATTTCCATCGTATGCCGCATCTTCGAAAACGGGGGGTAGGTAATTTCGTTCCGGCTCCAAATATTTACATGTTCGTCCGACTCACACACGTCACTATTGATCGGAGTTATAAATTTAAATAAAAAATTAATGTAAAACGCGTGTTTTAGCATAGATTTAACAAATATGTTGTTGATCTTAATTAATTTGAGTTATATTAGTTATAAAAGCGGGAAATGCAGCACGCAGTGCGAGTTTTAGAAGCTTCAAAATAGCACGATAATGAACAGCGCAGCTTCGAGCGTGGATTGGCGGGCGAGGAATCAACCGATCGAAATGATTTTTTTTTTTTTAAATACTGGAAATTGAGTCTAGTTTAAATAGTAAACTGTCGGCGGGGGTCTCAGATGCACTGGAAAGAGCTGCGCACGGAAAAACCGGGCGCATGAACTTTTAGCAAAAAACTTTAACTTTGAACGCTAATAACTTTTTTCCAGTACATTGGAGAGTTTTACGTGATAGACATTCAATTAAAGAGTAAATCCTGACGACTCCAACGACCCTAGAGCGATTACTGTGGGATTATTAGAACGCGAGATATGAGCAATTGAAAATAAAAAACAGAATCCAAGATGGCGGCGGACGGGGCAATTTTAGGAATGCGCAAATTCAGGGTTAAGGTCTCCATCGAAGACCCTTTCGAATGAGCAACAAAAGAAAAAATGTATCTGAAATTTTTGGGTCAATTCCTAAATGCACCGGACTATTCAGCAATCTGAACATTGGCATTGTTTCAGTAGATTCAGCGGAGACCTATTTCCGTAGACATGAAGGCACTAGCTGGCACTGTTACTAGACTATGTATGTGTGTTAACAACACTTTTAACAATAATAAACACCTGCGGTATGAATACAACAACTGAGAAGGGTAATAAATATTAGGATAAATATCTAATGTGTTCAAACCGGTGCTTACTAAACTGTTAAAATAGCCACAAATTGAAATTCCGAAAGATCACCGGAAATTCAATCACGCTTTTTATTTTAATATATTATTCTTTATAGATAAATCACTGAAACCAAATATTCTTGGTTTCCGGGCTTGTATGCCGTGGTCCATTGGTATTACTACCTGACGTTTCGTCTACAACTGCGGTAGACATTATCAAAGGCGATGTGGTAGCGGGCGAAGTTTCCTTCTAGGCTGCTCACAGCTAAGTGTGTCGACAAGTGTAGTACTTCCGTCTTTTATAGTCAGCGTGCTCGTGTTCTCTACTCGGTCGTAATATGCTCATGAGCAAAGTTGAAAGTTTGACTCTAAGTAAAACCTGGACACCAGCACTGTGCAATACCAACCCACTAAATGGAACGACCAATAACGACCGAGTAGAGAACACGAGCACGCTGACTATAAAAAGACGGAAGTAATGCACTTGTCGACACACTTACCTGTAAGCAGCCTAGAAGGAAACTTTGCCCGCTACCACATCGCCTTTGATAATGTCTACCGCAGTTGTAGACGAAACGTCAGGTATAATACCAATGGACCACGGCATACAAGCCCGGAAACCAAGAAGATTTGGATCAACACCGGCCGTGAAAGCCTACACACTCGGATAATAATCATTGAAATGTTAGTAATCTAAATATCACTACTGATAGATAAAGTTTCCGTGTTTCTCTCTTTATATGTGTGTATTTGATGTGTGATGTGTATTTGATCATTAGTTTCATATAGTGGGGTGACATCAAGAAAAGGCGCAAAACGAAAAATCGTTAAAAAGACATAAAACAGATGCATTCATAAGATGGCGAATTGTCAACAGTTTATCTGTTTCATAGTCATTCGATATACAGAGTAACACAGCTATGAATTTTTTTTTTTTTTGTTTTAAATTAGTAATCGCGCAGCAGCGTGGCTATATGCGCTATATTATTTGGTTACGTTGTAAACACTTGGATAATGATGTATTCTGTAGTTGTAAGGTGATCTTGATTATGATGGTGTGTAAGCTATGAATTTAATGTTATATTTTAAAAAATAGACAGGCAAACTGCAATTTATTACAGACGCTCGACAGTGTAACAGTAGACTATATTTATGAATACTGCTTTTAAAATTATCATATAAAATATTTATGGAAAACACATTCTGAGAAATTATTATGGCGACTCTGTTCTTCGCGTCTAGTTTATCGCACAGCCGTTATGGCTGTGAGATGGCGTTGGAAAAACGTAGTCCCAGTAAAAATGGCGGCCGCCAAATGTATTCGCTAGAGGCGGAAGTAAAATAACTTCTTTTAAGGTAATTATTTCGTTTTATATCGGAGACAGTTTATTGTAAAAGTAAACAATATAGAAATAGCGTTCTTCGACATAGACGCCCACAAATTCTAAATTACAGTATTCTTTATTTTTATTTCATTCAATTATTTATTTGTTCCTTTGACATAAATGTAAAGAACAAGCCAACAGCAAATCAAGACAAATCAAATAACATTAGAGAGTCAATATAGAAAAGAAATTCCCGAGTGGAGTAAAAATGATGATAAGAGACTTGGCAGTCCGTTTAAAAAGCGTGGTAAAATTTTTATATATTTTATATTAGTCGGTAAAGCTTAAGCGACATGCCTAATATTCAGTTTGGGTTATGCTTCGAAATTATTAGTTGATTCTTATTTCGAAAGTGATTACATTAACTATATAGTTTTGTCAATATTAAGTTTGATATACGACCTCCTACAGCGTCGCGTCGTATGCAGCGCCGCACAGTCGCAGGGCCCGATCTAGGGGGGGGCAAACCGGGCAATTGCCCGGGGCGCCAAAATTGAGGGCGGCGCGACATCGGCGGCAAAAATTTGAAAGATGAATAAACACAAAAAAAATTGGTTGTCTGTAAAGTCGGTTTACTGACGATAGTTTTTCGTGATAACGTATTCCGCTCGAATATCATATTTAATAATACATATCCTAAATTTTAGTAGCTGTCAAACTATATTTTTACCGACTAATAATTTGATCAACCAAAGCAAAATACATATTTTTAAGCAATTATAAAAGACATTTAAAAGAATGTATATATATTATATATTTTTTAACAAACCGTATAATTTATCTGGCCATCTGTCAGATGTAGCTTTCGCTGGAACAGCCGAAAAACATGTTGAACGCACACTACTCTCTGACGTCACGCGAGAAGAGAGAGACTATCGCTTATATCGCGCTCTCGCTTGCGGAACGTTACTCTTTTTCGTGCTTGCAGCCGGTGTTTCATCAATTTATAAGACGTTATCACGTCCGAAAAATACACCATCTATGGTACAACGCATGGGTAAAAGGCAGCAAATATTATTTTGCCCGGAGCGGTGAAATAGCTGGATTGGGCCCTGCACAGGCGGTCAGATTGCAAACAATCTTCCTGTAAAACTCAATGCAAAAGACTTTTACGACGACTATTTGACAACCGCTGATCATATAGGCTTGTTTACCACACATTAAGACTACACGGCGCACCGTGTAGGTATATTATAGATCAAATAAACGATCTTGCAGTAGTACACAGTACATAGAGAAAAGACACATCTGCTAACACCTTCGTATCCCGTAGTCTCGGCGTTATGGCCTAAGGATATAGCTCTTTCGAACACACATACATACATACATGCATGAACTTCTTGCATAATGCATTTTGCTGCATAACAACATATCGCACATTCAACACTCCCGGTTACACATTAATGGGAGTTTGGTTTGGAATCGTGTCACGTCCAAATTAACATCTGACGTTTATACAGTTGCACTGAACGCGTTACGTTTTCTGTAGAAATAAAAATATAGTTGAAAAAAGAAACTGAAAAACACGCTTTTATAGCAATGTGCACAGAAAAGAAGAAATAGTTTCCCGGTCGTCTTTTCAGAAAAATTTAAAAAAATGTGTACTTATACCTCATAATTTGTACCGGGCTCAAAATGAGAGTAAGCCTTGGTAATTTTTAGAACCGTTTCGGTGGTGCCAAGTTCAGAACAGAGCATCTCTGAAAATTCGAGCAACGAAATCTCATTAATTATAATATTCGCAGAATCATAGGCGAAGATATTTATATCTGTTTATTGCATTTCAATATATTAATTATTTCGTTTTGACAAATCGTCAGATCTAATAAGCCCCACTCACGATCATACTTCATGCCACAGTTCAGTGTTCAAACTTACAGTTCAGTGAAGCATGATAATGTGTGGGACAAATAAACACTGAAGCCAACACTGAAGTCAGGCATGAACTTGATTTTTGAACAACTTTTAGTTCAGTGTTCAAGTAAACTGCTGTGTGTGTGTGTGTGTGTGGGTTTTTTTCAGTTCAGTTTTTGGAGTTCTGTGTTTTGTACAACCAGAAGCCAAAAATCTCAATGTTGCTGCAAGTCTTTCTCGTGCACAAATAGATTTTCGCATATTTGTGTCCTGGTTCTTAATAAATAGGGTAACTATTTCCAGTAAATAATTGTAATTAATTCATCCATTCGTAAATATTATTATTCCAATCAAGCGGTTCAAGATGTAATTCATTAATCAAATAAACATGACTTCTTGAATCACGCATTTCTAACAAATTTTTCACCTATATTCTTATTTTTTTTCTTATTTCCCTGTTTTAAATACAATCCCATAGCTATGAACAGCCAATCCTCACCATTTAAATAACTCATTTAGATCTTATTACTATAGTATAATATGCCAACAACTGAACCAAACTGAATACAAAAAATTTTAAAAATGAGCAGTTTGCATGAGCTGTGTGTGGTACCAGTCAGTCTTTCGATTAATCGGTCCAACTTCACTGAACACTGAACTGTGGCATAAAGTTTGATCGTGAGTGGGGCCTATTAGAGTTTTGCTGAAATTTGACGTATATTAATTTCTCTCTGCTTAAATAAAAAATGCGATAAACAATGCCCTATACCCTATAGTTATTATTAAAGATTCATTTGAAACTTAGTACAGTTCTAAACCAAATTCAGGTATTATTATAATGTATATCTGACAATGTAACACCGCGGATAGCTAACATGGCAGCTAATATCCCGCTATGTTTTATTAAATCTCACCCCTGGCAGCTACAACATTCACACTATGTAGCTGTACTATTCATATTACTACATACGTCGTTATTTTTTGTTTGAATTACAAAGCTTTTTTCAAATTAATTTATAAATTACTAGCTACCTCGACCGGCTTCAGATTAAATTATATTTGGCATAGACATATAAAATAGCTATTATTGCTCAATATTTATCACCGTTTGGTCGTAACACAATAAAGAAGCCTACTACTTAAAAAGTTAATTTCGAAAAAAAAGTAAAATTGAAAAAAAAATTAATTTGAAGAAAAATGGTTTTAAAATTTGAAAGATACGCCTCGTGTAACTGTTAAAACTTGTCGGCACTTCTTTTTAATAGTGTCACATCTTGTCGTAATAAAATTCATTATGCAACTAGATTGTATATGCAATCTCCTATTTTGTATACCTATTGTCACATTCGATCTAACGAAATGATAATGCGGCATCATTTGTTTTAAGCTACGAAATTTAATATAGGCATGCGGAAGGAACAGTAATGTTCCAGTTTATTGTTTCCAAAAATTTAACAAGTTTTTAATATGTTTTCTGAAGCACATAACTGTAGAATTTTATTGAAAAAAAAAATACAAAACTTGCGGTTCCTGTAGTATCATCGTTATCCACACATATGTGAACATACCATTGAATTTCGATTCTCTATAGAGCAACGTATTATTATGTATATTTAAATTGACGTAAGTCGTAACCCTGCATTTTTTCTCATGGATTCCGATTACTTGTAAAAAATATGAAAATTCTGTACGAAAAATTTTCCGCGAGAACGCCTCGTCCACTTGTGAAAATTCATTGCTAATGAAATTCATCACGAATAAAACAACTTTTTATACAATAGTTGTTGGGTTTGAGGAGAACATTGTTTATAATAATAATAATAATATATTTTGTCATTTTAACTATACAGTATATGACAAGTGACAAAGTAGATTATATAGTTCACAAGCAGATTATTTGGCTATAAAACTGGGTCGTTCCCCGCGGGAACAAAAATTCCACAACAGTACAATATCATTAATGGACATTTGCTGTTCCTATACTGTTGGGCAAACTGACCATTTAAATGATAGTTCCGTAGAAGCATTGAATTCAATTGGTGCACATGAAGTTCGACCTATTGATCGAACTATAAGAGCGGTTTTCACGTAATCCTCGCGTGTCCTTGCCACTAGAGCAGTATACGTTGACAATTCAGCGAAACGATAATGCCCTGTTAAACAACATTTGCTCAAAGCACGAGATGATTCACAACGATGCCGAAACAACGTTGCAATAATCACACTTAGACAGATTGGCAGATAACTATAGGTAATTTATTTTAATCAAGCACTGATAAAAAAAATAACAAAACATAAGTGAAAAAGCTTTTAAAACAAGTTAAAATTTACTTAAACGAGGAAAATAACGAGCATTCAAACAAAAATGTCATTTTAACCTTGTTGACCTTACCTAAAAGCTTTTCACGAGAGGATTTTAGGTCAGGTCAACAATTATTAAATGATTTTTTCGTTCGAATGTTTGTTATTTCCTTCGCTTCAGTTTTTTTCTGTTTAATACATTTTAAGAAAAGCTGTTTTTTAAAGGCGTTTTAACTTATATTTTTTAATTTCCGTTTTAGTCATCTACCCTATTTTTCCATGGATAGTGCTCGATTTTTCGCTTCCCGAAACCCATTTTCAGTAAACTTCATTGAATTCGTAAGTGCCGTTTTTGAGAAAAAAAAAGGATTACCTATACGATATTAACGCCATCTCTCGGTATAAAAATGAATAATTATGTTAAATCTTTATATATAAAAATTACGTGTCACATGTTTGTCCGCGATGAACTCCTAAACTACTGAACCGATTTTAAATTTGATTTGCACACCGTGTGCAATTCGACCCAACTTGAAAGATAGGATAGCTTACATTTCAATTTATAGTCGCAATATTATTTTATTGCAAATTATTTGTCTATTCCTTGACAGTCATAATACAACCATATAAGATGGCCATACCTGTTGACTGGATTGAGTGAATATTTAATAGATGGCGCAACGAACTTAACAACCATATGCCGGAGTGCTCGGCACGACGGCGCAGCCGGAGTGCTCGAAATAGAGCAAGTGTTTTAAAGACCAGTTATCCACGAATACTTTACGCTATTTTTTTTCGAGCACGACGGCGCAGCCGGAGTGCTCGACATACACACATATACGCTCATGTATATTTTAAAATAGCTAGCAATTAATAAAATAGATAGATAGATAGATAGATGTTCCAATTAAATTGTTTTATTATTTCACTTTATACGTAGCGAAGCACGTACAGGGCCGCTAGTAAAGTATATAGTAGGTCGTCTGTTTTACAGACTCGGTGATCTACCGATCACCTTGATTAAATGTTCCAACTTTATAGACACGGTCGTGCAGTCATTTTTTAAAAATTGTTGTAGTGTTTTGTTTCATTTTGTAGTTTTACAATGTTCAATGCTCATGCATAACATACGTACAATGTACATACATGCTTACGAAGAGAGATATGCATGAAATTGTACAAGATAAGAACGTGATGCTATTTCAGGTTCGAACTCTATTCACGATAACAATAGATGGAAGTTTTACAGAACGCTAACGATATCTACACTTGAATTATTTGATCATAAATTAGCAATTCATTTATTATACTCAGCTTTCATTTTATCTGCGCCCAAATAGGATACTTGCGTGGAATTTTCTAGCGACATTTTGATGTTCAGAACAAAGATGTACGTCAAATTCTGAAATCGGAATGACTTTTAACGATTAGCTGAAACGAAGTAATTTAGTAAAATATTAAACACTAGTGTGACCTGTGCGAATTATTCGCACTAAATAAGTATAATAATTATCACTTTACAAAATTATTTTTTTAAATATGATTGCAGGTACAGTAGGCGCTCGATAATCCGGCGCTCGCCAATCCGGCACGCTCAGTAGTCCGGCATTTTGGGACTCAGGTAGCCCGCTCTATAATCCGGCATTTTACACTGCTGAACGCCGGACTACTGAGCGGGTTCGAGTAGTTTCTCTCGATATTGAGGAATGGTTTGCGGAAAACTCGGATTCTCACCCTGTAATGACCGATGAAGAAATAATAAATGATGCTGTTTCTACTGAATTTGAGAAAGTTAAGAGAAATGATAATTAAAAAAATTTATTATGGCAAGAAGCAAGCGAAAATCCGATAATCCGGCAGTTCCGACAATCCGGCATAGAGGGAAAAAATCGGGTGCCGGATTATCGAGCGCCTACTGTATTCAATTTGTTTCTAATTTTGCACACTGCTTATAACGTTCTTCTTTTTGTTGTATTACAATATGAAGCTCAGATGACAGATCGAAGAAATATTTTACTAAAATTGTCATATAGAGGCGCAAGTAGCAAAAGCGTTGAGCTAAGCCGTCAGATGGCATCATGCAGCATTGCTGTGACGTTGTTCATCGTTGCTCTCTGTTTCAAAATCAAAGCCGTCAGATGGCAGTATGCAGTATTTACAATATGAAGGTCAGATGACAGATCGAAGTGTTGACGTTGTTTCAAAATTAAAGCCGTCAGATGGCAGACGTTGTTCAGCGTTGCTGTTAATTAATTAATTTACAAAAACAAAAGCAATAATAAATTTTTTAGTTGTCGATGTCAGTAGAGCAAGCAATTATCTGTAAAATGATATATAATTTATGTGGAGAATTTGTGAGGTGTATTCTAAAAAGGGAGGCAAACATCTTTAACCTTAGCGTATTATAATATATATGATTAAATAAAGTGGGTGTACTTATTATGCGCTGCTCAGTACATTAGCACTCCATATTTACAGCTCAATGGATACATAAAAAGTTATAGAAACCAAACCGGGATTGACCTCAAAACATTATTATTTTTTTTTTTTTTTGTTCTGTTAATGAAGTTGACAATGTCATTGAGTAAATGTTATATTTCAAATCGATTACATAGTCAGTTTTTGTTTCAGGTTTCAAGTCTGTGTCTTGTCTACGGCTGACGGAAGTAATGATCCCGAAACACAAGATTCGCGAGCAAAACGCACGACTCGAGTGCCATTACGACTTAGACGGTGAGGCTCTTTATTCGGTCAAGTGGTATAAGGACGGGCACGAGTTCTACAGGTACATTCCGAGAGATCAGCCGCCCGCACACGTGTTCCAATTACCGGGGATTGAAGTCGACGTAAGTTGATCATCGTAACTTTATTAATTAATCGCATTCCAATAAATACCTGTCTTTAGCGTATAATACAATATATAATCTAGCTCTGCTCGTTATCCTTACAAGCGTGTACTCGACAAATATAAACGAAATCTGTGCAGTACTGAATTATTCAAGACGGATATATTTATACACCAGTTAAACGCCTGAGGAAATTGAATTGTTATACTCCACAAATGGTACTTTTAAGTCAAAATTCGCTTTTCAAAATTTTACAATATTTTTCGTTTTAAGGTTCCCCAAGTTCTAAACACATTTTTAAAAAATAAATATACTTTAAAAAAAACTAAAAACACGCTTTATATCGAACTAAAAAGTAAAAAATATTTTTTTTAAAATAAGCTTAAAAAGCGCGGGGTGCTTTGTTCCACATTTTCGTACATCGAGCGCCCCGCGCTTTTTAAGCTTATTTTAAAAAAATTATTTTTTACTTTTTACTTCGATATAAAGCGTGTTTTTTAGTTTTTTTAAACTATAGGTATTTATTTTTCACTCATTAGTTTGATATAAAGCGTGTTTCTTAGTTTTTTTAAACTATATTTATTTTCCACTTTTTAGTTCGATTTATTGTCAAAAATTTGCCGAAAAAAAAATATTTTTTTTTTCGGCGTGGACGGGATTAGAACCCACGACCCGTGATGCCGAGAGTTGACGTCAGCGAAGACCCGTGCCTTAGACTGCACGGCTAGACAATGTACTTACTGTGCTGGCATATTGTACCGCTATATAAACCACTTGCTGTAGTCCAAACGAGTTTACAAACATACATACTTACATACAAACTTACAAATGAAACTAATATAAAGCGTGTAAAAAGTCTGTTTGTCCGTGATCACGATACAGGTCAAACGGGTGAGCGGATTGAAACGAAATTTTGTTTGATATTTAAATTTAAAATGAAATTCAAATGTCTACATAGTCACAAACTACGCTTATACAATAAAGGCGAAATAATTAAATAATAACATTAAATATAAATTAATTTTCGAAGTATAAGATAATAATAAACTTTAAAGGCAAAGTTTTATCCGTGTTTTATTCCATTGATCTAATTAAACAGATTCCATTTAATTTCTGAGTAAGAAACTCAATCAATTAATTGCGCTTTAAAATTTATATTAAACGTGCAAGTCAGTTGAACGACGGAATCTTATAAATTACAAATCTTATACATATTACGAATATACAGGCTGATTGCATAAAATATTTCCATGTCATTCTAGTATAGAATAAAACTTGATACAACTGTTGTGTCACAATGACATAATAAGTATCATATATATACATATCGTCGTTGGTTCTGTAATACCTCTTATGTGCAAAAAGTAAAATTTACAGGAAAAGTCAAAGAGTGGTTATTTCAGCAATGGATGGTAAGAACTAGCAATTTCAGAGGTATATTACTAATTCATACTTATCTTTACTATACGTGTTTAATTAAGACGAAGTATTTTCTTAAAAAATATTTAACGTTAATTTCGGATCTATTGGCACATGGGAGGAATTATTTGATATAACTTTTCACATAAGAGTTACTTCCTCTTGTTGGTTACTGTAAAATTAATTTGGAGGTATTACTATAGTGTATAAAGCTCCGTTTCCTGAATCTTTTCATTTAAAAAACGTAAAATCTGCCAATTATGCACGTAAGAGCTATTACAGAACCAACTATGATATTATATTGGTATATTTCATTTTTTTTAAATCCGAACTCAACGCTTCTGTTTGGAGAACGCAACATATTATAATAAAAAGCATTATTTTTTTAATTGTATAGGTAAACATAAAATTTCTTTGATTTAAAAACATTGCACTTTTTACCAGGAGCAACTCAGAATGAGCAGTGTAATTCTGAACAAATTTAATTTATTTTTATTATCCTAAAAGAAAAACAACAAGAATATGCTCATAATATGTACCAATACAGTAAAGTCTCGATTATCTGAAACGTATAATACATTACTTCATTCGTTTGTTGAACATAGAGTGCACACTCAGAAAAAACAAATGACTGATTTACATAGAAAAATATCGCTTGTCAAGCTAAACTTTGACCAAAATGCGTCGATTCAAGATGTAAGTCACTAAAAAGAATTTAGTTCATACTTCAAATTCATATAGGTATTTCGTACATAAACAAACATTGCTAGAGACTTACAAAATTGATAGTGATCTAGAGAAAGTCATAAAACTGAATTCCGTTAAACTTTCAGTCTGTATAATCGGGCATTTACTGTGAGCACTAGAATATAAGTAGTACAACGTGTAGTTTAGATATTCTACGTAGAATGTGCATTGGGCGTATAACAATAGATGATGATAATAACAGCAGCTCCTCCACACGCCAGGAATATTGCATATTCATAATTACATCCTGAGGGAGCCAACTATACTGCGCACCTTCTGTCGATGCTGTAGCCCGCTTAGACTGTGCTGTATTGGCTGCTCTTAGGTGTGGACAAACTAGCCTCGCCTGTACAAATAATACATACTTACTAACTTTATTTATTTGTGTTTTCTGACTATATAATAGTAGTATTGTGTATCTAGATTGTAAAATATTATTTTATGTGCGAGTAGGGACATTGTGTTAAAACGAGAGACCAGCGAGTTTTAACAGTCATACGAGTCATAAAAGCATTACGATCGAGATACTTTTGCAGTGCCTCTTGCAAAATAGCTGATTTTTACTTCATAATAAGTATGTATACCTATATTTATATAATATCTGATAGTTCAGGTTCGGCCATTTATTTAGGATTATTTACGAAAACTACGTCTGCTTTGCTGTATCTGTTGCTCAAATGATTTTAAACGGCAACTGACGACAATTACTATTGAATTAAAAAAATTGCATTTTTTTCTGGTTTTACTGTACGCACTAGTGCGAAATGAGTCATTTTGCTACCGCTATACAGTCATGAATAGCAGCTGTTTTATAGAGGGTTGTGCAAAAAATATATTATGTCACATATTCATCATTGGCGTTGGATGGACAGCATTTCACGAAATTCTGAATAACCATTTTTAAAGACTATACAAAAAAGTTGTAACATTTTCTATTTACCAAATTTTAAATAGCCAAATAAATGCATGTCTTAAATTATTTATTTATATATATTTTAAAAAAATCTTTCCAACACTGTAAAAGTGGCCCAAAGAACTGAAATGTTCAACATTTCTGATCTCCGCTGCGTATACCTCTAAAACTGAAAGGCAGCACTTCGTTATAATCAGAACAATTAGAAATGCAGTCGACTGAAAAAAACATGTTCCGCTATTAAAGATCATATTTTAAACCGGAAAAAATAAAATCAGAAAATATTCATCTTACAATGCGTATATAGACTAGTGATGTGCCGAATCGTTAAAAATGCATATCCGCGGATACGGATCTGAATACGGATATTTGGTTTCAAGATCCGCGGATACGGATACGGATCTTAACTTTCTTAGAGTACGCGGCGGTACATATTGCACGTCGACCTTTGGAAAGAGACCATCTGTTATGGGAAAAAGTTATTGACCTCTTTAAGAGTTAACTCTCATAACAGATTGTCTCTTTCCAAAGATCGATGTGCAATATCTCATTATAAAGATAGTTTTTTAGTACCTTTGAGTTATGTACTATTGATATGGTACTCACTACGATAAATGTTTGCAATATAAAGGTGCCAAATACGATTTTAAGAAATAAAAAATAATCTGAATGGAATTTAACAGTTTTTCATTATTACCTAATCACCTATATATATAAAATTTCATCTATGAATTGAAAATTAATAAGGTAAAAGATCCGCCAAAAACCTAACGGATACGGATCTTTCTTCTCCCTCGGATATCCGCGGATACGGATACGGATATCCGGCACATCACTAGTATAGACATACACGTCGAATTGATAACTTCTTATTTTTATGTCGCTTATTATCCCTGCTAAATTCAAACCGAATAAGTTGAAGGTGGGGAATGATTTTCTTTAGTTGTAATAATAGTGACAACGATGACCCTTTGGTTTATTTGTTTGTTCACGTTTTACTAACCAACAAACAAAAGTCATTCGACCGTGAGGGTGGACTATGAAGGGTCCATTCAAATAATACACCAACTATGAACTAAACCATAATGCTGCACATATTGATTCATGCCGCATCTTTCTGCTTCGCTTACCTCAGTCCGTCGCTAATTAAATTAAGCTTAAGGTAAATCTGTTCGCTCATATCTCACAACAACTTTACAGTACACAGACAATGGAAGCAACAATGCCATAAAATAAACAATCAGTTTTCATTCAATTCAGTTATTTTTTTCCACGACTCCCAATAAAATAACTGCTTTTCATGTCTGTATAGCGATGGTAAAATTACCCTTCTTCGTACTAGTGTGTAAAGTTAAACAAAAGTAATTCAATTCTGTAGTTTCTTAAATTACCCACCACAAACAAGCAAACAGACCAGCGTTGCCAGACATCCCGATTTTGGCGGGACGTCCCGATTTTTAAATCAAAATTAAATGTCCCGCGCGGGACAGGCTCAGTCCCGCTTTTCGGGTATAACTCGGGGATAGCTTTAAAAGAAGTTAAATCTTCACAGAAATATCATGAATAAGTAATTTTTATAAATAATTATTCTCTTATTGTAAGTTGCAATTTGTAACACTCACTCCACAGACTATTGTTTGAAACGCCATATTTTTCTAATGAATAAAACTTTTTTGATTTTGATTTCTGTTTTTTTTTTTATTCTGAAGACGATAGGGTAAATCTGATTTAAAATATTATATTTTTAATAAAATACGTTTTCTATGGCTATTTTTGATATGTATTGTCACGTAAACGTAATTTTAATTCAAATAAAAAGATAAATATTTAAAAACTTCTGATTATATACGTTTTTTTACTATGTCCCGCTTTTGACGAAAGAATCCCGCTGTTTTCACTCAAAGAGTTCCAAAATCCCGACGTAAAAAAAAACTGGCAACGCTGAAACAGACTCATAAATATTTCCTCGTATAAAATATTAGCTCAGAAACGTTCAACAAAATGTCATTAAAATCAAAATATATGTACCTACGGATGTTTTTTTTTTAAAGAAATGAATAATTGCGGTGAGGTAATAATTAATTGACCGAACATTCAGAGTCCTGTTGGTCATTTCGGTTACACGTTTCACACAAATAACGCTAGCTTATTAGGCGAATTTCAGTTTATCAGCATTCGAACACAAAAGGCAACTAACGCCAAATTGCATGCATACACTGTGTTAGCAGTACATTCATAAAGGGTTGGTAGCAAATTTCACTGGCGGTTTCATAATGACTATTTTGATAAGAATGCACAGGATGATTCTAAATGAATGCTTACAAGCATGCTTTGGTTAATTTTTACATGTAAAGCCATATTGTGTAAACGAATAACAAAAATCATATTTGTTTCTAGCCGCGACCCGCGTAACCGCGCGCGTCAAATAATTTTTATTTATTTTACGTCAAATAGTATATTTATGAAGTTGTTATGATCCTGTCGCCCGATTGGCTGAATTTTTTTTATTTGCACGAGACTTCTTTGATTTTCAAATGACACTTCAAACATTGTTATTTTTGACGTGATAACGTCTTATAAATTGATGAAACACCAGCTGCACGCACGAAAAAGTGTAACGTTCCAAAAGTGTCGCGTTCCGCCTGACCCTGTGCGTGCAAGAGAGAGCGCAGTATAAGCGATAGAGAAGCACGATCGGCGTCGGCTTGTACGCATCTCACTCTTCTCGCGTGACGTCAGAGAGTAGTGTGCGTTCAACATTTTTTCGGCTGTTCCAGCGAAAGCTACATCTGACAGATGGCCTTTGTTTTATAAACCGTGGAAATTAAGACTTAAAATCAAAATATCTAATAAAAATGTCATAAATTATCGAATTTTTAAAGCAATTTTTCAGATAATACATCGTTATTTGTTCGTTTTTGCACGGATATTTTTTGTGTCATATAATTATTACCGATTCATCCAAGCCAAAGTATAACTGAACGCACGATAATGGCAATATGGCGCTAATAATAATTAATAAATGTCATTTTATTTTGTTAAAAATAACTGATCGCCGTCATTATGGATAACAGCAGATAAATTATACGGTTTGTTAACAAATATATAATATATATACATTCTTTTAAATGTCTTTTATAATTGCTTAAAAATTTGTACTTTGCTTTGGTTGATCAAATTATTAGTCGGTAAAAATATAGTTTGACAGCTACTAAAATTTAGGTTATGTATTATTAAATATGATATTCGAGCGGAATACGTTATCACGTAAAACTATCGTCCGTAAACCGACTTTACAGACAACCAATTTTTTTTTACAAAGTTCTACCTCATTCTGCCTGTTTCATAAAAAGTATTGCGTAAGTCGAAGTGAGCGGCGTTTACCGTTAGTTCTTTTTATATAGCCGGACAATCCAATTGCACAGAAATATAGATCGACAGTATGTGAGTATTTACTATTTTGTCGTTAGAAAATGCCTATTCCACCGCAGCATCGACTATCGTAATAATGCCGAGGCTAGTGTAACACACTACGATACACTATATGTGACTACGCGGCACATCTACCGTAACGTGCCGCATATGGTTTGACCGCAGCCAGACCAACAGATTTCTCATATTAATTCTCTTTAGCACTACTATACTATTAAACACAAGCGTCTAGCGACCACTGCACCAGGGGGGAGGGGGGGCATCAATCTCGAGGTTTCCCGTTTCACCACAGTGAATCTTTTACCATTCCAACCCACAAGTGGGGAATGGTACCTACTAGTTTAGATCAAAAACCACTTTTAAAAAATTTTACAATATCTTTCCGTTTTGAGGTCCCCCGAATCCAAAAAACATATTTTTGGAAAATCTCTGTGCGTCTGTTAGTCTGTTTGTCTGTGAACACGATACAGGTCAAACGGATGAGCGGATTGAAACCAAATTTTTGGAGGATGTTTGGTATGCAAATATGAAGAGCCCTATTGTTTTTGGGGAAAATCGGCGCATGCGCAGAAGAGATATATGCTAAAACAGTGTTTTTTTATATTATAATGGTATACTTTTCATAACGGCCTATTTGAAAATAAAAAAAAATCATCCGCTCTTTTGTTTTATGGATCTGTCAGAAATAAACTAGTTAGGCATGCTTTGATTAATTTTTACATGACGTAGAACATACTATGTAGGTAACCATGGCAACGAGTAGTTAATATCATATTGAATACTAGCCAATACCCGCCTCACCTCACGCGATATCAGATATTTTATTGTCTTTATTATAATCAAATGTCAACATTTTTGAAGTTGGAATGGTCCCGTCGCCCAATTGGCTGGAATTTTTTAAATAAGAATAAATCGTGTTTTCCACTGTCCCGTTATTGATATTCAAACAAATGTTTAAACGTTTGTGTGTTAAAATCCATGTTTATTGATAGTTATCAGCTTTCTAAGTCACCATTTTATGAAATAACAATTAAATAAGTACTGTACGGTGTGATCCTTGTGGCCACAATAGCTTGGCGTCGTTGAGAGCGTCTCGGAATCAGAACGACTTCGGCCAATTCTTCCCAGAGAACACAAGATGCTTCCCTCTATCGTCAGTTCCATTCCGTTATTGCAGTTATTATTTTTTACGATATGCCATAACGGAGATTTTTTTCAGTTATTGTTGTCGTTTTTTTATACATTTCAATTTTCTCCCCTTTTTTTTCTTCGTAAACTTAAATAAAGTTTTGACATTTACACCGAGTTATTTGATTTTTCTGTTCCTAAGAAGTACGTTTGTTTCAAAAAAAATAAACCACATTTTTATGCTTCAATAAAAATATTTTATCGAATTGGGTGCTTGCCTGATATTCTCATCGATTTTTTTATTATTCAGAACGAGAATATACGTCTGTTTGAACAAAACTGTAATAAGCATTGAACGATTGGTTGAAACGCAATCAACACAGATAAATAAAATGGAGGCGTCTGTCGATTTTTTCGAATTGTCAACTAACGTTAAAAAATGTATGTCTGTCTATCTGCCTGTTCACTGGCATTAAAAATAACCTATACCGATAGAATCTGGGAAATATTGAACGATTTGTTCGAGCAGAATTCATGTATTAAAATTGCTGTTTAAACGACATCTGACGTCACTAAGCTACTAAGCTAAATATACTTTTTGACGTTCGGATTCCTCGTTTTAAAGCTTGCATTTAGGGATGGAAAAAATATTGAATCAGAAACACCGTACAAATTTTGAAATTGTTTCAAAATTAAAAATGTATCTTTGTAGTAAAGATTTAAATGGGTTCCTAAAATTTTATCAGTGATTTATATACCGATCTATACATAGGATAATTAAAATGCTTGCTAAATACTGTTTAAAGCGTTCATTTTTAGGGTTCCGTTTTAAAGGATATAAATGGAACCCTATTGTTGTTGCGACATTGTTTGTATATCCGTCCGTCTGTCGGTCAGAGGCTTCTAAGGTCTTAACGAAATGAGAAATCGATTTGTGCATAAAATTACAACGAAAATTTTGAAACACATCACTGACATATTTTATAATATTGCGTAATACAAAGAATCATTTTTTATCTCGATAATAAAAAATTCAGAGACAAGTGCGTAAAATATCAGAAATATTTATTAGAAACACGCTGTATATAATATTTTAGTTTATTACGGAAATGAAAAATAAAAACACGCATTCAGTCGACCGTAATTTCTGAACTGAAACTTCAACATCCAACATAAATAAACTCTTATTTTCATAATGATTTCAAAATTCTCGTACTTTATGTAAACAAAGAAGAAAAATATTCATATTGAAACACATAATAAATTGTAAAGTTTACAAATTTTCCACAGAAAGGAAAATACAATTCCGACAAAATTTAATGCAAGGAGACATATTTTCTTACAACCCTTGTTTACTTTTGTATTTGTAGTCATACGCCAACAACATAAGGGTAGTTTGCGGGAAGAATTATGACATAAATATACAAAGATACCAAAATATGTTGTTTGTTATTACTTGTATACTTTTCATAATAGAACCGACAGCAAAATCAACAGTAACTGAATCATAATAGTGACTCGAAGAACTTTTCTCAAAATTTTAACTGTTTGGCTATGGAAAATGATAAATTCGGGAAAATATAAAGCAGGATAACGCAATAATTTGGGCATTCTGAAGTCGAAAGTGTTTTTGGCGGAAGACATAGCCTAAGGGAGACGCAACAACGTAAAATTTCCCCATTGCCTTCATAACGTCAGCCCTGCAGTTGTCTAAATATCGTCAGATTTTTGTGTTGCACCTTGTATAATATATAAAATTTCGTACTTGCAGAATATTCTTCTAGCATATCTCATGAGGGATTACCAGTATGGATATTTTTCTTGCAATGTTTGCAGTTTCAAGCTTCAAAAATACGGTGGCAAAAAAAATAAAAAAGCGCCTCTTTTATAAATAATTAACATTTTTTGTTGAACACTGCATTTAAATTCAAAATTATTAGTTTTTAAGTGAAACTTCTTAGTTCTTTAGCATACATGCATGATGTAGACGGACTTTAAAATTTAAAAATGTATATGTCGCCGGGATATTGTCAAATCCGTGATTTTGTAATTTCACTAGTGAAATTACAATATCACGAGTGACAAAGATTCGTGATATTATAATTTCACTAAGTAAAATTTAATATCACGGGTTTGACAATATCCCGGCGACATATATATTTCCATAAATACTTTTGTGTTCGTGGCAATTATTTCTAAGAAGAAACAAGCAGATGTGAATTATTTTTTTTATATTTTGTAATCTCGTTATTACAGTTATCAAATTCGTCCGAAAATGCCGTAATCCTGGCGTCGGTGGACTTATCGAGCTCCGGCCGATATCGTTGTGAAGTATCCGCCGAAGCGCCCTCGTTCCAAACAGTCACCGATCACGGGGATATGCTTGTTGTAGGTAAGTGAAAAAGTTATTACTTTTACTAACTTTCCATTTCAAAGCTCAATTTAAAAGCTCGCCTTGCTCGAAGAAAGTTTCTGCTTCATATATAAACAGCTTCCCTACCTATGTAAGACAACAATGGGTTCGCTCAAGGTTGTTTCTTGGTTTCGAATTAGGTATTTATTTTTAAATCGGTCAGAAAAATAATATCGTTGTAAAAATTATTCGGAATGAAAACGTTAAATCATTACACAGAAATTATAGATATTTATTGCAACGTATTTTTAAAAATGGAAATGGTAATTAGTAGTGCGCCTTAAATACTATATTTATTTTATTTATTTAGTATTATTACAAAAATTCTATGGTAGGTACAACTTGAATTCCCAGGTTCTAAACTGCAAACTGATAAAAGATCGAACTAGCTTTCAAATTTATCACCCACCGTGTTGGGGCATACGATTCAATTCAATTAAAATATTTTCGTAATTAAGGAAAAAAATGAAAAAGTCATATTAATACGCACCTTTAAAGACAAACCGTTACTAAACGAAAATTTTCATAAATTGAGTTACTAGCGCCATCTGTCTTGAAATTTTGTAAACTATATGATGAATTTGACACTTTCTTTAAAATTCCGCATTTAGAGGTAAGTGGAGCCAAATTTGACCGTTACTAAACAAACAAAACTGATTCCCTAAATAGAATATTGTGTCTAATCCAGTTGTGACTTGTGTATTTGAAGAGAGAAGACGGAAGTTTGCAGCAATAGTGTGATTATTTGGATAACCACGACAGCTCGTCAAGAAAAAGGTATTTTGTTCACATGCTTTAATTGGTATAGTCATAGTGTAACATTTTGTTTAGTCATATTAAATTTATAATAATGTAATAATATATAATGAATCATAATTTAAAAAAATATAATTGGAAAAGTGTTACTATAAAAATTAAAAAACATAATAAATAATGTTTTAGTAAAAAAAAATTGTTTTCTGAATTATTACATTATAGTGTAAAAAAATATCTATCGTTTGACCTCTAAAAAATGGCTGAAAATAACCTAAACTTTATTGCAAAAAAAACGTGATTTACTTTTATATTTTGCTCCCCTGTAAAATTTGATATTTTCGTTTAGTAATAGTTTGTCTTTAATGGTGCGAATATGTTATTACGGACATGATGTAAGATTTAAATTAACTTTTAGCTTAGAATTCAACAGCTGGCATTTTATTTTATTAAAAATGAAAATAACGCTAACAAATAATTAATTAATAAGATATTATACTTCATTTCCACATAAACTGAGATTCTCTACCTAAAACATCGATTAGCATATTTTTTACATGTTTGACGTAAAAAAATTTTAATATCTTTTATACTTAGTAGCAGCCAAACAGTACATAAATCCAGTAAAATATTGTTCCACTTATTCTGCCAACTGTAAAATTTACTAGGTATACACGATGTATTCTTTATGAGGTCAACTCAGTTCCGATCCCATACCGTTAGCGGCGCTACTGCATCAGTGGCGTACACTGAAAAGCTTTATTCGTTTGTTAAACGGCGTTGTTTTTTTATGCTAAATAATTCGAATTAGTGCGCATTTTTTCACCAAAGTAATCTTAATATTAAGAAATATTGGTTTGCATAAAAGAAAAAGGTAACTCAATGCTTCTAATGTTAACCCTCTATTTTCAAAATAAAATATTTTTGAGAAAAAAAAAACGGAAAAGTAGGTAAATAATGTCCGACCCGAATCACTCTCTGACGCGATCATGTCACTTCACTATGAATGTGCATAACTAATCGCGTATACAGGGTGTCTCATAGATTTTAAGTGTAAATTACTTAAAGAATTTAGAAAAGGAGCCAGTCACATCTATTTTTAGAATAATGATATTTTCATAGTTGAACATTTTTTTGTGTGCATGCCTCAACTTTCTTCATATTTTTTTGACACTTTTCATGACAGATAAAAAGTGATCAAACTTAAAAGTATACTTATATAATATAAGAAATATTATTGAAAGAATGCAATACCGTAGAAAAATATTTCACTACTTTTGAAGATAATTCTTTTGACAATCAAGGTTTTATGATAGGTATAGGGGTGTAAAACTGCAGTAGCCTTTCAACCAGTTTTTGTTAACTTCCACCAGTTTTGTCGATCATGGTACCAGGGCCGGATTGACTCTAAGTTCCGCCCTGGGGCAGCGTGAAAAATGCCGCAACCCTACATAAAATGAAGTAAAGGTTCGGTATACAATTTTCAAATAAATAAAAAGATTTATTTATGTCAAAAGTCTTTTTTTTGACAAATGAGATAATTATACAAAAAACATTCTTTTTCGTATTAAAAATCATAAATTGACAAACAAAACGATTGCTCATCAATTGCGAGATATTTTCAGAGGAAAACGCGTCGACTGAAAAAAAAATTATTTATAATTTCAACACGATCACACTTTCCGAAGAATTTTCTGTAACGCAAAAAATTGTTTTGCCACGTTCCAAATCTTGCCGCTTCTGAAAATTTGCCGCCCTGGGCACTAGCCCCTACTGCCCCTAGTATAAATCCAGCGCTGCGTGGTACTAATTTAGCATCGTCAATAGTCGGCTATTGACTCATAAATTTCCCGAAGCTTTCGTATACTATCATGATTATAATCATGCCAGCGACGCTTGCGCCTGGAAACGATGTATCTTGGGTTACCACGCCAGACTATCACGTATTTAATGATTCCGTAGTTGTTGACGTTAGAGACACCTTGTATATCATGACGTCCCGGTGTCCCTACGGTTACGTCAATGATGTCAGAACGAACACACACAAATACAATAGCCCGGGTCAGAAGAGCGAGCGATAGGTCATATTTCATTCTTCTACACAGAGAATAAATATACCAGTTGATTTATAGAGCTTAAATCGTCGCATACATCGTACTAAATCTTTGTTATTCTCTTCTCTACGTAGGTACGTACATATATATTCTATACATACATATTCTATTGTATCGTTTATACATACATTACGTATTACGTCACTGTACAATTTGGCAACATACATTTTTTAAGACCAGAGCGCAGTGTTCCTCGACTATTACCAGTCTTCAAATAAAAATTGTACAAACGCTGTCTGTAGAATTTATATAAAGAATTGTTTCGGAATTGTCAGTTGCTTTGCCTTAACGAGTTAAAATATAATGTTCCTTGTAACCTGGCTTTACTACTAGTTTGGTCAATGAGTGCTCATAAGGGAAATGTAGATGGAAAAGTCGAAAGCAGAACGTTTGACTTAGGAACTTTGTTTGGACTAGTTAGGAAATAAACATACTAAAAGTCCTTACCCCTCCGAGGTACGCCCGAAGGGGGGAGCACAAAGAAGGTCCCGTTTTTTGGTTTTTTGCTTTCATCTCGAAAACGGTACGTCGTACGAAATTTAGTTGTAATACATATTGAAAGATGATAAAATTCTCTACAACTTTAGCTTTCATACTTTTTATCTATCTCCAATCTTTACCTAGCTATGAGCTCCGAAAAATTAAGTATATGAAAAACTAGTTCAATGATGATTTTTGTTTAAAACAGTTTAGGTACTTAGTATACCATTAAATTGCAGTTTTATATATTTAAATTTACCTAAACATGCTGAAATCGAAAAGCCTGATTTACGGGCGAGAATAGAGTAGCGTCGCGCATACAAAAGCTAATAAGTAAATAGGTGTTCTAGTCAGTCAATCGAAATAAATATGTTTTTCGGTAATGAATATCGATTATCGTTTGGTGATCTGGCAGGAACTAGGGGGTGCCTATTGATCGCGGGGCCCTGGGCACGTGCCCAGTGGGAAAGAGGGCCCTGCGTGGAGGTACTCCCAGCTTATGTTATTTTTTAATAGTGTGTGGGTGTTTTTAATAGTGTGGATGAGCAATACGAAATTATTTTGACAAATTCGTATTGTTACAATGTGCTAAAGAGAATTTAACACATTTTTGAAAATTGACCATTTTTCGGAGCTCATAGCTAGGCAAAGATTGGAGATAGATAAAAAGTGTGAAAGTTAAAGTTGTAGAGAATTTTATCAGCTTTCATTATGTATTACAACAAAATTTCGTACGACGTACCGTTTTCGAGATGAAAGCAAAAAACCGAAAAACGAGACCTTCTTTGTGCTCCCCCCCTTCGGGCGTACCTCGGAGGGGTAAGGACTTTTAGTATGTTTATCTACTAACTAGTACAAACAAAGTTCCTAAGTCAAATGTTCTGCTTTCAACTTTTCCATCTAGAAATTATTCGTTGCTTAAGCTATACGTTCGATTGGCCGCCAGTTTAAAAAGTTCAGTTCAATTTTGCAAGTACACTTTTTTGTATTTTTCTTTATCGGTAAAAATAATAAGGAAGGTTGACTAGCCGTAGAGCGTCTGCATTCGACATATTATCATATTCTTTCAGATATTCATATTACAAAGGAACGCAGGTAACATTTTAAAATCCATCCTTGTTGATAAAGAAATTAAAAAAAGATTAAATGTTAAGTCAACTCTTGAAACGAAGACATTGTTTTTTGTTCCCGTTCGCCAGTCGTAAATAAAATATGGAATATTTTATTTAGTTTCACTTCGCTCGTAAATTCTACAACACATTCTTTGTTATGCAACTTTTTCCCAGTAAATATTTAAATACTGCCATGAAAACTAAACCAATTATCTTTAACCATAAATGTTTAAATAACTGCAGCAGTCCTCTGCTGCAGTTATTAGTTTCCAGTTATCATTTATGTATGGTCGCGGTGTGCACTAAATTTCGCTCTGCATACTTAACTATTTAATATGTACAAAATATTGTAAAATAGGTACGTTTTAAACTACACTTGGCAAAACTACATCGAAAAATTTAAATACCGACACACTTCACGACTTCGGCACAGTAGGCCCAAGTAGGACTTCTCCCAAAGCAAAAGAAAAGGGGAATTATAAAACGCTCGAATAAAAAAACAAATTTGGTGACTGATGATGAGATACTGTTTTAATAACTTGAGTTATTTAAAATATTAGTTGGGTGACTAAATTACTAAGTGAGCGCCTAAATTACTAAGTGAGCGACTAGAATGCCTTCGGTAATTTTGAAGCAGATATCTTCTTTTGTTTTTACTTTTTATTTTTTTTTTTTCACTTTGAGACTACAACTTAAAACTCACATTTTCATGAATATTGAAAACCACCATTTTTTTTGATAAAGGGGTATGCGAATTGTCTCGCAGTGAAACGCGATGGGGCAAAGGTAGAGTTTTTAAAAAAATAATTCCGGGGTGAACGATAAACGGGTATGCGAATTGTAATTCCGGGGTGAACGATAAAGGGGTATGCGAATTGTCTCGCAGTGAAACGGGAAGTGGCAAATGTGGAGTTTTTAAAAAAACAATTCGGGGTGAACGATAACGGTGTATGCGAATTAAATAGTAAATTGTTTAAATAGAACTGCGTTTTCTATAAAATATATATTTAATTGACAGTCAATTAAATATATATTTTTTAGAAAACGCAGTTCTATTCAAACAATTAACTATTAACAACTTAGTAATTTAGTCGCTCACTTAGTAATTTAGTCTGTCACTTAGTAATTTAGTCACCCAACTATTATTTTCTCGTCACGCGCAGGCAGTCGCTCACGTAATAGGTAATACAGTAACCCAAATTGATTATTTTTGTAACCCAAAATTGTAATTTACAGTCACTCGTTTAAATACTACTCAAAAAAATTGGTTGTCTGTAAAGTCGGTTTACGGACGATAGTTTTACGTGATAACGTCATAAAGAAACATTGATGAACTCTCTGACGTCACGCGAGAAGCGAGAGAAATGCGTACAAGCCGACGCTTGGGCCGATCGTGCCTCTCTATCGCTTATACCGCGCTCTCGCTTGCACGCTCAGGCTCAGGCGGAACGTGACACTTTTTCGTGCGTGCAGCCGGTGTTTCATCAATTTATAAGACGTTATCACGTCAAAAATAAATTTTAAATATAATGATTTTGTTCAACAGCGATAGGATGTCCCCCGATATTGGTTGGCGCTTTGACAGAGAGAGTATAGAAACGATTTCCACACTCTTTCCTCTCGGAGAAGGGGCATCGTTTCACTTTTCGTCTGATCCAGGCCAATCCGCCCCCTAAAAAAAGTTTCAATTCTAAAATTGTTTATTAGATAATTCATAACATAGTTTAGCAACCGTCTGTGACGATATGTACGTAGAATGTATGTTCAGTGAACAGCTTAAACATGAAAAATGACGTCACTAGTCACGGGGACTCGTCGGAATGAAATAGTGGCGTCGGAGAGCGTTGGGCATGTCGGATTAAACACAGCGCGTCGTCAGCCGTCTAACCCGTACGCCCCCCCCCCTTCTTCTCTTCTCTATAATCTCGACATTCTCCATGGCATGACGCGACAGCGGCAATGCAAGAAGCAGTGACGTAGTTTAAAGGATTTCAAACAACTGCCCATAAAACACTATAAAAATTTGATAATTTTTAACAGTGCATATTACCTCTTTTATTCATAAAAAATAATGTAGTAAACCAAATATTTAATTCTTACAAACAGTTGTTTGAAAAGTTTGTTTATTTCAAACGGTTGAACATAGGCCTGAGAGATCTGTCTATAGAAAGAGATGTATAATTGTATATTACCAGTTATCTTTACCTAAAGAGCCTGTGGACGTGACTCAATTACAGGCGGCTAATCATCTGAAGCTGTCTAACAATATATATCCGTAGCGGGATTTTCTATGTTTAAAATTACATTAAAAAATACACTTTAGGGTTTTTTTTGTTGTAAAAAAAGCTTTCGAAAAATTCTCAAAAAATTATCTATTTATAACATAGATCCCAACTCTAATAAAAATATTTTTTGATCAAGGCGAACGGTACTTAGTTTTGCCAGCGGGAAAGAGCCAAAAATAAAAAAAAAAACAGTTGTGTGGTTTTAAGAAACCACGCAAGTGAATCTTTTATTGAATTGTAGGCGTTGGATTTTAGACACTTATCCGTCACGGTTAATTATAAACAACAATATTCACATGAATACACGAATAAAAACATGTAAACACTGTGCAGCACTTGCCCGCATGACAGACTGACTATGTGTTATACATACTACACGGTCAGCTGATGCTAACCATGGGCGCCGCCATATTGGCCTTGGCTGCTCTACCGAGCGCCTACTCCGAGCGCCTTTCACTTTACCCCTACTCCGCGGCCGCCTGTAATGCGACATGCAACAGACGGCCAGAAAAATTCGGGGCGATAGAATAAAAGTTTCACTTTAAAACTAAAGTAGCTAAAATTTTAGGACAAAAAAAATTTTTTTTTAATGTAATTGGCTCTTAAACTTCTAAGTACGCCACTGTTTAAAATATTATATTAAGGCCATTGCGCGTCGTTCGTCGTACTTTTGGTTGGTCTACTATGCTACTGAGAATTATTAGAGCAATTCTAATTTCTTGTAGATTCCGTCACTCGGAAAAGACGCTTCAGGGAAATTCTCAAGAGAGAAATATTTTTAGATTGACCTATATAAACTACATTATGTTATCCTCACATAGAAGAATTTTTTTATCCACATTCCAGCCAGGAATAGATTAATCCATTAGGTTTAATAGCCTTACATAAAATGACGTTGCCAAGAATGAAGGTTTCATTTGACCCATCTTAAAAAATGCTATATTGTATTTCCTGTAGACATATAAGAAGCTAATATTTGCAGCTAATAATATGAAAAAAACAAGGAGCCTGGCTGAAATTGATATTTAAAAATTGATATTTATTTTTTAATCTCTCAACTGATGATATAATATACCTAATAAAAAAATATAATTTATCTATTAGGTATGTTCAAAAGCTACAAAAGACATTATTTTGACTTACATTACTTAAGAATACATTATATGTATATGTTACGGTAAATGTAAACTCTTGGGAAATGTACACTTTTACCGTAAAATGTGCCGGGAAATGTGTACATTTTACGGTAAAAGTGTACATTTCCCAAGAGTTTACATTTACCGTAACATATATATTTTTTTTCTCTTTCCTATTGTATATACATACATTTTGTAATTATACATGTATAATGTTTTTTTTTTTGTTATGCTAATAGCTTTTGCCGAAGCATTTTTTTCAAAATATAAAAAAAAACATTTGAAAACTGAAAATAGTAAAATATCAAATATGTAGTTTTAGGATAAAAAAATTATAAAGGAAATTAAAAATAATTGATATGAAACTCGACCAGCCTTTTGCAGCACATTTTTAGATTCAAACCACATCCTCTCACGATTCGTTTATACTAGTGGCATTCAAAATTTATTAAAGTTTTAAATAAAACCGGTGTATTATGTAAATTCGTGAATAACTTGTAAATAATTATTGTAGTAACTCATAAAATGTTTTCGCCTTAGGTCGTCTATGGTGGAAGAAACGGGTTTCTCTTCCACCATATTTCTTATAAAGGCAATGTAAAAAAACTCGGGTCGCAGTGCGAAACCCTGCCGACAATATAGTGTATTTGCTATTATAGGCAGTGTGGCTCCCTTATATAAACTTTTTATTTTTGAACAAAATAAAAAATTTAACCCCTTAATACACCCCTTAAAATAATATTTTTTTCTTAATTTTAATATTGTTATCATTACAACAAATTAAATTCACCCTTCACTAAATAAATCCATATCTACAAACTAACGTTTTCAAAAAAAATTTTATGTTCGGTCCTGTCGGGCCGATTTTAATAAAATTTTGGTAGCGCATTTTAATGATTACTAAAAGGTTAAATTTCAATTTTGAAACGATTCGGAGAAATTTTTCGGTATTTTTGGGCCCAAAAATATTTTTCAACCCCTAAAACCGACCCTTAAAATGGCCCGATTGGGCCCATTTTAAATAGGCTTCGTGCGGTGATGGATTTCAACATGTGGTCCAAATTTCATTAAAATTAAGTAACTCCTTCGAAAGTTATTGCCCGCACACTTATATATATATATATAAATATATATATTGTAACCTCACCGAGAGGGAAGCCGCGGCTAGCGTAGTTCAGGCGGCGCGAGGGGCGTGGGCGAAGCCAGCAAGAGATGAGATATTTCTTGATGGGAAAAGCCAGAAGGGCTGTAAGTATCCAACCACCGACCACTTACACGAAATTAAATAATTAATGATAAAATAAGATTAAATCAAGGACGACACAAAACAACAACGGATGTTGTCACGTGACTGTGAAAACGAAGTAGTGTGGGCCCACCGACCAAAGTTGAAAGGGGCGCCAGGACACAAGGGCCACACTATAAGAATATCCAGGGAGTCCACCCCTGGATTATCGTGCCACGCTGACAACACAAAAAATAACACGCCCAAAAACCGTTTCCCAAAACGTTTGCAAAACAACAACAACAACAACGACGATCCACTCACATAAGAATGGATCGCCACCACAACAAAAAAACCAATTCCAAATTCGGAACGAAACAACAACCAAATAAACGACTGAACAGCCGTTCGTAACAATTCTTAAATAAATAACTCAACGACACTGACTTAATTCAGTGTCACTTAATCGACAACACTCGACGCGTACAACAATTCGTCGACAAACTCAAATTAAATAAAAGTTGTCACATCAACTTCAATACAATGAGGCGGAGTGTCGCGCCAACCTCAGAACCAAGTTAACAACACGAATTAGGCCTGCAATAATCTTCAAAACATCAAACATTAAATGATTAGCGGCATCGGCTTATAATAAATGCATTGACATGTGACGACGCAATAATTAATAAAGCGTAGCTGATACGTGGCGGCGAAATTATAACAACTCACGATTTCTGAACAGAATTATTCCAGAGATTCCAAGAATGAATCCTGTTCCGCAACAACAACCTCAACGCTAATCCTAAACAACAGAAAAAACAGAAACTAACATCCAGAGTGCCAACAGGCTTGTTATTTCACGGTTGATTTATTTCTAAACTGATGACAACAATCCAGGTGGGAAGGAACCTAACATTTGGGACCGCTCTGCGCGGAACCAAATGCTCTGTGTTAAAAAAAAAGGAATCACGGAGGAATGCCCTAATTCGCCAACGAAAATAGAAGTTTTCAACCACTAAACCTAGTCACAAAATGCCTACAAAGATTCGCCACAAAAATAATAGTCAAAACGCAATATTCAATACAATAAATCCGTCAACCACGGAGCCGATGTTTAAGCGTTCAATACTCATCCGCTAATGATATCTGAACAAAACGCGGTGCAATATGTATGTCACTTCGACAAGCTTCGACGCACCTCTAGCTGTGCTACTACGTTACCTCGTCTAGCGCACAGCTCCACGCAATCGTTCGCTCTCTCGCACATTCTGACCATTGCACGTCGGAACCGCCGTATGTCTCCGTGTGAAAGGCAGACCTCGTGTCGTTCTTTACTAACTCACGGCTTTTCGCCCCTCTCGCTCGCACTCATTGTCAACCTTTTTGCAATTTTAAATAACTTCATATAATTCAGATATTATTTCTATAATATTTGCTCAAGACAAAAAGGCTTAAGGTTGTAAAACGTTACAATATATATATATATATATATATATATATATATATATATATATATATATATACATATATATATATAAACATTTCCAAAAATGGTGCCAAACTTCTTAGAAGGCTATGAAACGTCGAGAAATTTTGGTCCGACCCCTAGGTCCCGCCATCCGACCGACGCCAATAGTGTAAGTGCCTTATGGCAAATACACTAAAAAAGAAATCTGTACGTCAATTATTTTTAATGAATCTAAAAGAAATCTTGAGATAAAAAATAGTATCCCATATTATTTAAAATAGCTACTATACATTACAATTGGTAGATTTCAAAATGGCGATCACTGGAAATGGTTGAAAATGGTATAATAAAAAAAAGATTTCTATACAGTCAATATTTTAGATAGATTAATAATAAAAATCGCAGGATTGTGGACAAAAAGTTATTTATTTAGTGTACTACATTTCAACTATAGATTTAGACTTTTTCAAGTACAAATGTGAAAATTTAAAACAATAATTATGAAAATAAACATTAATTACTAACCATTAGCAATTAACAAAAGTTAAGGTACATGACAAAAACATGGAAACAAGTGTATGTATACATTTTAAACAATAAAAATAAAAAAAAATAAATAAAAACGCAATATCAGTGAAATGATAGTTTTATTAGAAAAAACAATTCTATTAATTACAGAACAGATACTCAAAATTTAAGTAGTCAGTATAACTATGTTATGAAATTGAACTAGCTTTCGTATTTTTATTTTTATTTATTTTTATTGTTTAAAATGTATACATAAACTTGTTGCCATGTTTTTGTCTTATGTACCTTAACTTTTGTTAATTGCTATGGTTAGTAATTAATGTTTATTTTCATAATTATTGTTTTAAATTTTCACATTTGTACTTGAAAAAGTCTAAGTCTATAGACGAAACGTCGTACACTAAATAAATAACTTTTTGTTCACAATCCTGTGACTTATTATTAATTATCTCGTTGGACACGATATCTAATATATATTTTAGATAGATATTGTAGATTATAGACGTTCAAAAACTGAGGTCCTTAGCAACTGGATTCAATATTTTAGCTTAAAAATAACTTTTGAATGTGAAAATGACAACGGGTCGCAAAATTTCATCTAAATTGAACTTCTTCTTGTAAACAACATACAATCCTTTTTCAAATCAATTTTTTCGCACGACCTTCTATAAAATAACTGTTTTTTTATATCTGTATAGCGGCAGTAAAATGACCCATTACGCACTAGTGCGTAAAGATAAACAAGAAAAATGCAAAACGTAATCGTACCACAATTTTCATAGTAAATTGAACTGTCGAAAATTTTGTAAATTACAGAAACATTTTTTTTTTCTGTATATTACTATTTTAAAACATTTACCTTGGCTTTGAGTAGATTTCCGAGTTTGCCTACTATTTTGTAATTCGAATCCAATGTAAATAATAATTATGAATCAATTAGTGATGTGCCGGATCGTTAAAAATGCATATCCGCGGATACGGATCTGAATACGGATATATGGTTTCAAGATCCGCGATACGGATACGGATCTTAACTTTCTTAGAGTACGCGGCGGTAAATATTGCACATCGACCTTTGGAAAGAGACTATCTGTTATGGAAAAAAGTTATTGACTTCTTTAAGAGTTAACTCTCATAACAGATTGCCTCTTTCCAAAGATCGATGTGCAATATCTCATTATAAAGATAGTTTTTTATTGGTACCTTTGAGTTACGTACACTATTGGTATGGTACTCACTACGATACATTTTTGCAATATAAAGGTGGCAAATACGATTTTAAGAAATAAAAAATAATCTGAATGGAATTTCACAGTTTTTAATTATTACCTAATCACGTATACCTATATATAAAATTTCATCTTTGAATTGAAAATTAATAAGGTAAAAGATCCGTAAAAGATCCGCCATAAAACTAACGGATACGGATACGGATCTTTCTTCTCCCGCGGATATTCGCGGATACGGATACGGATATCCGGCACATCACTAGTATCAATACGCTAAAATGTTAAAATAAAAGAAAACATCGGTTATCAATGGGTTAAAAAGCCTTGATATTTGTTGGAAGAAGATTAATTAGTGTGTACGAAGTGAAGCCACTGGATGACAAGCGACTACGTCATATAGCCAGACACTTGATGAGATTTTCACCCCTGCAGCGCTTTTGTTATTATTTTTGTTACATGTTACGGGATAAAACGCTTTTATTTATGATTTGTTTTCATTTCCGCACGTCTTATTTACTATATTTTAACTTCAAATTTTCGCTCTGCTTTCGTGACATTTTTCATTGCCATGTCTCAGAAACACAAATTAGTCGTTTAAAATTTTCGGTTTAATTTAACTCAAGATTACAATAAATAATTAACCAAATACATAAAACTTAATTAAGATTATACCCACGTTAAAATGACAAATTTTAGCGTTCAATAATCTTCGATAATAATTCCAGTCAAAGGCGTACCCAGCGAGGGGCAGGATGAAGCATCTGCCCTTTATTTTGTAATATTCTAACACATAAGTACCGTTCAGATTCAGAAACATGGAAAGCAAAGTAATCATATATATTGTAACCTCAACTTGAGGAGGCCGCGGCTAGCTTAGTTCAGGCGGCGCGAGGGGCGTGGGCGAAACCAAGTAAAAGAAGAGAATTACCCTCGTACAATTTTGAACTTGACAGTTGCTTCAACGAAACTTGTCCAATGATATGAGGCGCTAATCGCCGCAACTATCACAACGGTGAGACGGAGTGTCCGCACCAACGTTAGGCCCCCAATTCTAACACAAATTGGGCTCGCATTAATCATAAAACATCCATAAACATTTAATTGATTAGCTGGCATCGACGTAAAATAGTTGCATTCGGCGTGACAGATACGTGGCGACGTAGTTAACGACAACTTACAATTTCTGAACAAAATTAAATTCCAGAAATTCCAGGAATGAATCCTGATCCACAACAACTACACCAAACTCTGATCCTAAGCGACAGAAAATCAACACTAATATCCAGATTGCCAACAGGCCTGTTCGTTCACGGTTGATTCTATTTACAATAATGGTGGCAACAATCAAAGATGGAAAGGAACCTAAAATTTGGGACCGCTCTGCGCGGAACCAAATTTTCTGTGTTAAAAAGGGTTCACGGAGGGATGCCCTAACTCGCCAACGAAACTAGAATTTTACAACCACTAAAACCTAGCCACAAAACGCCTACGAAGATTCGCCAATAAAACAAATTATCAGAATGCAATTTTAAATCCACCAAAATCTGTCTCTAAACAATGCGATGTTCACGCGTCGATCGCACACCAGCTAATACCGCTTGTCGACTCGTTCCGTCCGGCCGATGTCTAGGCATGCGACGTTCCTTTGCTAGCGCGCCAGACAGAGTGTTGTTCTCTTTTCAACTCGCGGCCTGCCCGCCTTTCTCGCTCCCTCTCATTATAACGTTTTCTGTACACTTTTTATCTCGAAATAATATTCAAATATTATTTACTATACAAAATTAACAATAACAAAAGGGCTTAAGATTGTAAAACGTTACAATATTAAACGCTAAGGTTTAAGATGTTTGCCTCCCTTTTTAGAAAAAACCACACAATTTCTCCACATAAATTATATATCATTTTACAGATAATTGCTTGCTCTACTGACATCGACAACTAAAAAATTTATTATTGCTATTGTTTTTGTAAATTAATTAAACTCTGAACAACGTCTGCCATCTGACGGCGTAACGTTAACACTTCGATCTGTCATCTGACCCTTATATTGTAAATACTGCATACTGCCATCTGACGGGCAACGCTGAACAACGCTTTTGCTACATGCGCCTCTATATGACAATATTATTAAAATATTTCTTTTACAACAAAAGGAAGAACGTTATAAGCAGTGTGCAAAATTAGAAACGAATTGAATACCTGCAATGATATTTAAAAAATAATTTTGTAAAGTGATAATTATTAGGTATACTTATTTAGTGCGAATAATTCGCACAGGTCACGCTAGTCACAGTTAATCCAAGAAAATCTAGAATAGTAGTGCCATGTTAGAGTCTAAAAAAAAATTATAGGGAAATATTTGAAAGTAAAAATTCGAGGTGTTTCTTTGTTTTGTTTTTTTTTTTTGTTTTTTTGGAGCAGACGTGTACAGTTTTGTTCATCTATCTGACAACACTCTATATATTATGCATCATTGATTAGTGCCAATTAATATGTTTCAGTGAAGTATGAATGAGTGTGTGTGTGTACATGAGTATTATATATACAAAAACAACATACTTACCACAGAACAATGTTCTGTGATACTTACCTATAATACATATTACCCCATATTGAATAATTTTTTTTTATAGTGCATATAGCCTTTGATGCTGAGCACTTTAAAAAAAAAAAATCAATTGTTACTTTCATCAGTTACAGACGAGTAATGCATATGAACTAAATTATCCCTACGAGCTCGGCTTTTTATTCTCAAGTCGAACAGGCGTCGGTCAGGTATAAATATGGACAAAAGTAGAATCGTTCAACCGACTGGAGTGGTCAAGAGTTGGCTGTGAAAGAAATCAATTGACTATCATCGCGGAATGTAGAGATTTTTTTTTTATAGACGACTACTTTTTTTCAGTTAAAGTGATTTGGGTTTATTCATGTTTAAGAAACAGCACAGTTAGTTTAAATAGGTTGAATAGCTCTATTTGCAATACACACAGGGAGGCGTCACCTCCGTCAGAGCCACCACCAGTTCACAAAACGAATAAGAACGGTTATCTATCTCTTGGTTCATTTACTTCGCGACGTTTGAGAGAAATAAAAGCGAGCACACGGGCCAATAACATTAATCGACAATACTTATATAGCCTCGATATCTTCAAACTCACTTACATCTTCCTTTGTTGTAGCATTTCCTATAACACACATTTGCCTACGTTTTCAATCTAAGATATGCTGAATGTCTACATTTTACTGTACACCAAAGTTGCTTTGTAGAATGCGTTCCAGTACAGTGAGTATTTCTTTTGGGATTTTTGAGAGTCTCGACTACTACGCTCTAATCACGCATGGATGTGCGCTAGAATATCTGGAATAATGGAATAAACTTATAAAAAATGTAAAAATTCCGAAGTTATTATTACACTAAGACAAATGGAAAATGTTTAATGATCTAAAGAGAAACGCAAATCGAGGGTTTGAGTAATCTCTCTATTACAAGATCTGCACCCTAATAAAATCGGTCTCATTTTTTATTCGTGCAGGAAAAAATGACCACACGGGTACATATTATATACGGGTAGTATTTAAACGAGTGACTAAATTACAATTTTGGGTTACAAATCAATTTGGGTTACTGTATTACTAAGTGAGCGACTGACTGCGCGTGACGAGAAATCAACAGAACATCAACTTACAAACATCCATTTGAGTTACTTAAAATACAAAATGGGAGGCTTCATAATATTTGAGCGACCTAATATTTGTTTGAGTGTCAACGTTACGTCCTTTTTTTTAAATTTGGCAAATGATTTATTTATTCTGAGTGGCATTTTTTCTAAAAAATATATATTTGACTGTCAATTAAATATACATTTTTTAGAAAACGCAGTTCTATTCAAACAATTAACTATTTAATTCGCATACCCCGTTATCGTTCACCCCGAATTGTTTTTTTAAAAACTCCACATTTGCCCCTTCCCGTTTCACTGCGAGGCAATTCGCATACCCCTTTATCGTTCACCTCGGAATTGTTTTTTTAAAAACTCCACATTTACCTCTTCCCGTTTCACTGCGAGACAATTCGCACACCCCTTTATCGTTCACCCCGGAATTACAATTCGCATACCCGTTTATCGTTTACCCCGGAATTATTTTTTTTAAAACTCTACCTTTGCCCTATCGCGTTTCACTGCGAGACAATTCGCATACCCCTTTATCAAAAAAAGCGGAGGTTTTCAATCTTCATGAAAATGTGAGTTTTAAGTTGTAGTCTCAAACTGAAAAACATAAATAAAAAGTAAAAACAAAAGAAAATATCTGCTTCAAAATTACCGAAGGCATTCTAGTCGCTCACTTAGTAATTTAGTCGCTCACTTAGTAATTTAGTCGCTCACTTAGTAATTTAGTGGCTCATTTAGTAATTTAGTCACCCAACTATTATTTTAATATCTCAAGTTATTAAAACAGTATCTCATCTTCAGTCACCAAGTTTTTTTTTATTCGACCGTTTTATAATTCCCCATTATATATGCACACACACCATACTTCTTTTCAAAAATAGTGTAAAAATACTGCTATTGTAACAACAAATTAACAATATATTGGAATATAGTAAGTTTGTACTAGTTCCAAATAGCCCCTGACTGTTGGTGGCCTGAAAGAAGTCAGGGATTGTGTACGCGATTTTAATCTAAATTTCTGTGACTATTGTAAGAAATAGAGTTAAAAAATGAGCGATTTGTTGCTTTTGATTATTTTGTTCCCAAACCAAGATCTGTCCGGACGAATCTCAGTAAAAAATCTGGATATTTAGATTTACGTCAGCGAAATAAATTGTAAAATTCAAAATTTAAGATTTACTTTAAATTATTATTCATAACAGCAGTTTAATACAGGTAGTAAATTTCGTGTCTCGACTATTACGGTGTGATATTCAAAGACTTTGTGAATGTACAATACAGAATGGTAAATTCAATATCACTATCGTAAACCGTAAACAATACGTTATGTAAAACCAAATGCCGGAACAGATTACAGTAAAACATCAATAAATAGAAGTGCTTGACTGAAGGGAGACCTGAATTAAAAACACAATGCGATATATACTTTTTATATTTCGACCATTTCCCTGCTCCCGAGTATAAGAACAAAATCTTCTCCTAGTTACTTCACCAACCCTGCGGGAACTTCGAGCCACCACTGCCACTTAATTATTATCTCTTCTCAATAATGCGATTTAAATTGATGTTGAATGAAAAAAATCACATCCAGGAAACATATAATATTACGAAACACATTAATATCTCTTTCACCTAGCCCACAGCTAACTACATAATATATCTGAAACGTTAGGTTATGATTGAAATAGATGTTAGCAAAATGGTTTCTCTTTGATATAATGTATTTACATTTACGTATTTGGAGTACGATTTTATTACTTATTTATTTATATTTGCTTGTTTTTATAAAATGTTTTGTATATTCAGCCACTATCTAAAACCATATAATACTTTTATTCAACTCATGCGCGCTATTCATGTTTTATCATGCCTAAAAACCGAACCCTAAATAGCCATTTACCGACTGGTGACAATTACTTGTCATAACTCAATGAAAATTCCTACTAGCTCGGCCATTGTGGAGTAATGAAAATAAACGTAACTATTTTCTGAGTCGTAACGAAATAGTAGGTAACAACTCCGTTGTTACCCATTGAGGCTAAAATTGAGAGGCCGAATGTTTTCGACATGGAGTTTATTCATAACCGGCTAACCTCAAACCAAAACATTGAATCGTGCTGTTTGGTGCTGTTAGTATTGACAGTTTTTTTATAAAGAAATAAATAGATATTTATAACATCTCATTAATAACAATAAATAAAACATGAATAACGCGCAATTGTTGAATAAAATTATGGGCGTAACTTGTAGGCTAAGTCATGACAGGTCAAGACTTAGCCTACAAGTTACGCCAATAACTATTACATACACATATAAAGTGCGGATACACTCAAATCTGTTAATATTGTAAGTTGTTGAACTATAAATCCCTTTATTGATTCAATAGAGGCAGCTTTACATGATTCCAATAACATTTATTACTTACCTTATTAATTCCATATTTATATTTAGTACTTACCTATGTATATGAGTAGTTGTATTTCAACAACTTTTCGTGCGTATAGCCAAAGTTGCTGAGCACGTAATTTAAGTAAAAAAAATAACATTTCAGTCTAGTCAGTGAGTCAGTTCAGCACTGATTTACCACTGGGCGCATATTAAGTCATTTATATATCCGGACCATAATTAAATTAATTACGTCCGAGTTGTGACAGTATGTTGTAACGAGTGTCGGCGAGTCTTAACAGTCACACTGCATTTCTATAAAATAATACTATAGTATATTTTTAAAATTTTTGACAGATTTATGCGTGTCTAGATGCAGGAATATATTTGGGTTTTTTTTTAAATATACCCTATTGGCTGTCTCTGTTCCTCTTATAATGTTAAATGCTATAACAGGCCACATTTGTAACTTACTGTCGGATTAGTTAGATGACATTTATTTATTTTACTTTACAGCACTAGCTAAATGGGTCGTGAATATACATGAAATGTTACTATTTTGTAGGTGGTAAGACAAAAAATATTTTTAACCGACTTCAAAAAAGTAGGAGGTTCTATGTTCGACTGTATATATTTTTTTCTTTTTTTTTATATATGTTCACCGATTTCTCCATCAATTATAGACCAATTTTCAAAAATTTTTTTTATTCGAAAGAGTGCACTTCCGAGGTGGTCCCATCGGAACCAAGTCAGGATCTGATGGTGGAATCCGGAGAAATCGAGGGAAACTCTCAAACTTCAAAGGCACGCATACTTGGCCTACCCATTGCAATACTTTATCTAACACTAAAAAGAGAAAAATAAAATATTTTTGACAAAAAAATTGAACCGACTTCAAAAAATATGCACTAAAAAGTAAAAAATAATAATTATTGTTATTTTTGGAGTCGGTGTCACATCGGAATTCGAAAGTAGCAATTTAAATCTTACGTGTCTCTAGTTCTCGGAATAGATTTCATTTTGGCTGACACCGACTCCAAAAATAACAATAATTAATATTTTTTACTTTTTACTGCATATTTTTTGAAGTCGGCTCAATTTTTTTGTTAAAAATATTTTATATGGAGTAGCAACGGAGCTTTCACTGTACCTACTCCATACAGTAACTCTGAGTAGTACACAAACTTGTTGCCTGCGGGTTGTCATCGACACAAAGGTTGAATGTCATTGCTTATTAATACACTGAAATGTCAATAACTATTAGAGTATCGGTTACAGCTGCACCTTAGTAAACTTTGCCGTAAACAATATACCTACACGCTTACATACGTCCACAAAAGCTTTTTGAAAGGTGCTTATTCTATATGTAGGAAAAGAAAAAATATTATACACAAATTTGCCACACTTCTTTTTAACACGCGTGTATATCTTTGCATGTGGTGTGTAAAAAATTGTTTTGCCCTCTTCAAAATGTCCAATTGACGCGAAACTTTGCAGTTGTATGTAGTTTTGCTGTCAATACAACATTCTGTTCGTGTTTTTTTGTTAATTTAACAAACACTTAAAGAATTAAAAAACGAAATTTACAGTTTTAAAAAAATCTAAAAAAAACATGCTTTTACATCAATACACTGAACAGTAGAAAATGAATGTATTTCTCTTCTGAAACGTCTAGAAGTGTGGAGACTCGATGAAATAGGTAAATATTGCTTTGAGAAGGAAATTTATTTTCTACTTTTTATATACTTGAGCGTGTTTTTTAGATTTTTTGAAACTGTAAATTTTTTTACAAGACAATTTATCAATCGGCGTTCATTTTTCTTATGCTTCTAGGAATTGGATTAGTTATCAGTTATCACCTACTTTTTTAACGCCAGTAGGTACTGTTTTGATTTTAAAGGCGTATTCACATCAAAAAGAAACTTTTAATTAATTTCCCTTTGAATATCTGCATAGTTCAAATCTATAATATACACTTAGCTTCATTGTTTTCCACAAAACCATGCAAATATATTTAAACTAAGAAGTTTCAACAAATGAACGTATGTATACGTCTTCCCGTAGGATAGCTCTGAGTTAATATTCTTAGTCGGTGCGCCATTATCAAACCCGCAAGCCACATTTTACTGACCACTGATTTATGGAACAGCAGTTTACTGTTTATAACAACTTGAGAAAATCCTAATTAATATTATAACCACAATAAAGATTTCAACATTATGGGAAGCATTAATATACGAACATAGCAAAAATATGACCCTAATTTTTAAGAAATTGTTTTGCTAAACGAATATCAGAAATGTGCCCCTAACTAGGTAAATAATCAATGAGGAATTATAAAACGGTCGAATAAAAAAAAAAACTTGGTGACTGATAATGAGATACTGTTTTAATAACTTGAGCGGTATGAAATAGAGTAAGCGAAAAAATAACTAAACTAGCGACAAATATTGGTTAATAATAAAATCCAGAACGGGCTTACAAACATTGGGTTGTGAATAATCCATTTGAGATATTAAAATAATAGTTGGGTGACTAAATTACTAAGTGAGCGACTAAATACTAAGTGACCGACTAGAATGCCTTCGGTAATTTTGAAGCAGATATCTTCTTTTGTTTTAACTTTTTATTTTTTTTTTTCACTTTGAGACTACAACTTAAAACTCACATTTTCATAATATTGAAAACCGCCGCTTTTTTTGATAAAGGAGTATGCGAATTGTCTCGCAGTGAAACGCGATGGGGCAAAGGTGAAGATTTTAAAAAAATAATTCCGGGGTGAACGATAAAGGGGTATGCGAATTGTAACTCCGGGGTGAACGATAAAGGGGTATGCGAATTTTCTCGCAGTGAAACGGGAAGAGGCAAATGTGGAGTTTTTAAGAAAACTATTCCGGGGTGAACGATTACGGGTTATGCGAATTAAATAGTTAATTGTTTGAATAGAACTGCGTTTTCTAAAAAATGTATATTTAATTGACAGTCAATTAAATATATATTTTTTTAGAAAACGCAGTTCTATTCAAACAATTAACTATTAACAAAATGCCGCTCAGAATAAATAAATCATTTGCCAAATTTTGAAAAAATGCAGGACGTAACGTTGACACTCAAACAAATATTAGGTCGCTCAAATATTATGAAGCATCCCATTTTGTATTTTAAGTAACTCAAATGGATGTTTGTAAATTGCGGTTCTGTTGATTTCTCGTCACGCACAGTCAGTCGCTCACTTAGTAATACAGTAACCCAAATTGATTATTTTTGTCACCCAAAATTGTAATTTACAGTCACTCGTTTAAATACTACCCATAATCAATGAACACCTTTTATTACAAAATATGTAATATGTATGTATTATACAAGTAAAATATTTGTACACTACGAGAAGTAAGCCATTCAACATTAGGTATTCCACAATGTGATTCATGAATAGCAAAGTTATGTACGGTGTATGCTGTTATGCAAATTTATATCGTAGGTACCTTAAATTAACTTATCTCGTTTGTCGTGATTTCACAGAGCAAGCTGCATTTTAATATTTGATTTGTGAGTCAATTCGTAAATACGATACCATAGCGCATGGAGTGCGCTGGCCAAGTTTTCGCAAAGCACACGAACCATTTCGAACCGTTTTCGATTGATATCTATCTCCGAGGCTAGTTGCGTTACAGAATTGATTTTTTTTTGACGTGATAACGTCTTATAAGTTGATGAATCACCAATCTTATAAATTGATAAAACACCGACTGCATGCACGAAAAAGTGTAACGTAACGTTCCTAACGTTCCTAACGCGTAACGTTCCGCCTGACCCTGTGCGTGCTTTTTGCTAATTTCTCGCTCAATTTAAATCAGATCGGTTTGAAACCAGTCTTAAACGAAAGAGGAGAACATTTTACATAGATTTCGTATAACAGAATTTGCCTAAACAGTTTTTTTATACAAATTTATATAGAAAAATAGTTGTATAAATGCAATGTTGTCTAATGCATGGCGCGACGCGGTCGGTCGTCTTTGTTTGCCGTACATGGAAATTAGAAAATAACGTATGTCTTGTCTTAACATGAAAACGGCTGCATTTCTAATGTTTAATTCAATTTTTTGACATTAGTATTTTGTGAAATGCAACGCCTTCTAAGTTAACTATTGGAATAACTAATTATTATTAGAACATAATACCTACTTTGACAGTTGCAAACGTCACTTTTGACATTTCTTATCATTCCGACACCAAGGATGAGCGGATTGAAACCAAATTTTGGGAGGATGTTTGATATGCAAATATGAAGTGGCCTATTGTTTTTGGGGAACATCGGCGCATGCGTAAAAGAATATATCTCTTATAATGATGTTTTATATAATAATAATATAGTTTTTAGAACGGTTTTTACTCTATCTATTTTTACTAGAAATTTTTGTAAATTTTTTGGGGAAAATCGGCGCATGCGCAAAAGAGATACATGCCATAGTTGTTTTTTATATAATAATAGTATACTTTTTATAGTGTTTTATTATTCTACTTAATAAAATTTACCTAAATTTGAAGCGTAAGATGCAATATCATAGATTCGAATTATTATAATTATTATATAAATTTAGGTTATGTATTACGGAATACGTTATCACGTAAAACTATCGTCCGTAAACCGACTTTACAGACAACCAATTTTTTAGGAACGTTAAGGTTCATTTTAAAATAAGTGCAGCATCGCCCGGAAATTTATAAAATGTATGGTTGAAACTGACTTAGTCCTATGCAAAAAATCATGCTGAATCTAATGAGCGTACCTAGAAGTCTGTAGATATTGTTTGAGATCTAAGAAGATTTCACTTGGGAAGTTTACATACACGACTCCTTTATAGAAACTTGCCAAGTAAAAACTTGCCACCTTCTTAGGTCTCACTTGTTTTTTTAGCAAAACCACTTGTTTTCTGTATCGAACTTGGCCTTTTCTTTCACATTTATGTTTTTGTTTGGACACATACCTACTACATGGATGTGATACAAATTTAAATTATCCTAATATGTGGAGACTGTCCAAAAATGTTCAAAACTGAGTTATTAATGTTTATATTTCATGGGAATCAGTCACAATAGTATAATATTGGCTGACCCTGTAGATAGTCCGCTTATGCATATATAATAATGTGCCTTCGCTTTTTAGATGCCAGATTTATTTACATATATTTATATAAGCATTTGATGTAAACATAAAAAGGAATAAGTAACTGCTGATCGATTACTAAAAGGTACTACCGTTTAAAGGTTCCAGCCAATAGAAAACTTATTTCAATATCTGATTTATAATTCATTGCATAAATTATCTATATTTACATCACCGGTACAATATATATAGTTCATTCATATCTGCATAACTGTAAATGCATCACAAAAAGTTAAGAATAAAGAAAGGTAGATGTTTAAATTGCACCCCTACTCGGCCATCTTTTTATGTTTGACTCAACTGTGAATTGATACTAGCAAAGCAATACTTATATGACTAGTATATAAATGCTACTAGTGAGTAGTGGCTGGATAATTTTATATGCTTACGTAAGCCCAAGGAATATCCTCTATAATCTATATTATATTTTCAATATTTCGACATTATTGAAAAGAGACTTTTTTGTTAAAAAAAAAAAGCTTTATTGGAATATTAAATATAAATTACAAAATTCCGTTAAAAAAACATATTTTTATTCCGTATCTTGTAAACGAAGCTTTATATGAAAAATCCATTAGTGTAAAAAAATTTTTCAATATAATGCTTTAGTTTTTGGTAACATGTAAATTTTCCGTATTTTACTTTATAACCGAGTTACGTGATAAAATATGTATTTGCGTTAAAATCTATATGTACTGAAAGACTTCAACAGTCCATCAAGCGGGTAACCCAAAATAATAAAATCGGCTATAGCTCAACTATTTTCAATATTTTATCACTATTAATAAGGAACTATTTTCTTTGAAATAATAAGCTTTATTGGAATATTAAATATAAATAACGAAATACCGTTAAAAAACATATTTTTATTCCGTATCTTGTAAACGAAGCTTTATATGTAAAATCCATTAGTGTAAAAAATTTTTTCAATATAATGCTTTAGTTTTTGGTAACATGTAAATTTTCCGTATTTTACTTTATAACCGAGTTACGTGATAAAATATGTATTTGCGTTAAAATCTATATGTACTGAAAGACTTCAACAGTCCATCAAGCGGGTAACCCAAAATAATAAAATCGGCTATAGCTCAACTATTTTCAATATTTTATTATTATTAATAAGGAACTATTTTCTTTGAAATAATAAGCTTTATTGGAATATTAAATATAAATTACGAAATTCCGTTAAAAAAACATATTTTTATTCCGTATCTTGTAAACGAAACTTTATACGAAAAATCCATTGTTGTAAAAAATGTCTTCAATATATTGCCTTAGTTTTTGTAACATGCAAATTTTCCTTAATTTCAACAATTTTGAAAGTAGGTCGTAGATACATGATACAGGTCGGTTTGTTTACTCCAGAGCACCACTCGGAAACGACAGAAACAATTTGAATGAAACTTTGTGCATACTCGTATATTAGGCTATGATATACTCGACTGAGTCTGTCCCGTCCCAATTGACAACACGAGCGACTCTGCATATAAAATCGACAAAGACGACGCGAGCAAAATAGCAGGAAAAAGCTAGTACAAAATAAAATATGATTATTGCATACTATTATCTTCGATAAAAGTTTTGCATGTTAAACACGTATTTGAAAACTTTGACAATGAAGATTAATTCTAGCTAAACAATTCATCTTATTGAAACAGCTGTAATAGTTTATTTATTGTTAATAATTATATTTCTAACAGCCTGCTAATTACTTTGATGCTTATTAATCTCAAATATTAAAGGTTTAGTGAAAAAAAAAAATTGGTTGTCTGTAAAGTCGGTTTACGGACGATAGTTTTACGTGATAACGTATTCCGTAATACATAACCTAAACCTCCCAAAATTTGGTTTCAATCCGCTTATCCTTGGTGTCGGAATGATAAGAAATGTCAAAAGTGACGGTTGCAACTGTCAAAGTATTATGTTCTAATAATAATTAGTTATTCCAATACTTAACTTAGAAGGCGTTGCATTTCACAAAATACTAATGTCAAAAAATTGAATTAAACATTAGAAATGCAGCCGTTTTCATGTTAAGACAAGACATACGTTATATTCTAATTTCCATGTACGGCAAACAAAGACGACCGACCGCGTCGCGCCATGCATTAGACAACATTGCATTTATATTTTATACAGCTATTCTTCTATATAAATTTGTATAAAAAAACTGTTTAGGCAAATTCTGTTATACGAAATCTATGTAAAATGTTCTCCTCTTTCGTTTAAGACTGGTTTCAAACCGATCTGATTTAAATTGAGCGAGAAATTAGCAAAAAGCACGCACAGAGTCAGGCGGAACGTTAGGAACGTTACACTTTTTCGTGCATGCAGCCGGTGTTTTATCAATTTATAAGATTGGTGATTCATCAATTTATAAGACGTTATCACGTCAAAAATATGTTTCATGTACGCTATACGTACATAGTACCTATATTGCGGATTATAGGGTTAGATTTAATTACTTTATTTATGTGCGTAGTATCTTCACAAAGCGTGTTTCTCTAACATCACCACGCGTGCCACAAACTACACATCGTAACTGATGTTTGGATATAGCTTTGATTTTAACTCTCAGCATAAATTGTTATACTTGAACTGCACTGTATTACTGCTTATAAAAGTTTCGGCGTGCGCAAGTAATTAAAAAAGCACAAAGCGCGATAGTTCATTCATTTTTACAATTTGATATTGGTAGCAAAGTAATTTTGTCTCGCATTTTATATTTTTATTTTTTTAATATTAACCCTACTGACGCGCAGACATATACAAAAAAATCGACTGCGTATAACGCCTATGCTATCGATATCGCGCCTAAAAACTCTTTCTTCTTTTCACCTTCTAGAAAACAACCTCGCGTTTCAAAACTGTGTATATGTCGAAACACCATTATATTTTTAATTAAAAAAAAAAAATGTTACAATAGATAAATATCATTTTGATTGTAACATCAAGCATAGAACTGTACACATGTATTAAATTTATCTCTAAGGTGAACATTGCAATGAGTGCAGCCCGTTTTGTCCATTTATAATTAATTTTACGGTTTCGCACTGTCCCTTAGTGAAGAAAAAATAAGCATAATGTTAATTTTCGCATCAGGCAAAGAGAACTGCACATATTTGGTACTTTATTACTGATTACTGATTTTTTTTAAACTAGAGTAAACACAGCAGTACCTAGTCAACTAATCCTGAACTAATTTTGTAACTGGTTTGGTATGTCATATTAATTATTAATAAATGTAAAATAATAAACACAAATAAATTTAAATAGTTTCGAGAGAAATCAAATGAAAGAAAATAATATACTTTGTTTTAATCAAATACTGGAATAGTAATTGAAGAAATATAAATTAAATTTTTCTACTGTCTGAAAATAATTTGCAATAAATAACAACGTGTATTTTTTTAGAATGACAGAAAGTTCAAACAAAAATGCCTTAAGAAATATGTTAAATACTTATTTCCTTTTCTTTGTGTATTCATTTAAATTAAATTTCTTTTTCAATTTATATATATTAACCCTTTTTTATTTTGAGGACAAATTAAAAATTTTAATTGGATACTATTAATTCCATTTTTTTAATTAAATAATAATAAAGCGCCTGCATAGAATTTCTTCGTGCTTTTATTAATGGAGCTTTATATATTCTGAACAAAATTACACCTAAACTACTTCAGTCTGATTTTTATAGATTCCAAAACACCACCCGCTAAACAAATAGTAATTGTGTTGGTACGACAAAATATGTCACCAAAGTACCGGGACTCTGCCCACTCGGCTACCGTAGTTTCTTGGTATCGACCACAGAACAACCTATTACTGTTCTGTGGTATCGACTTTATCGAATTAACGTTCGGGTTTCTTCGTGGGCTCTTCGTGGTTTGATCCCTTTTATTATTTTCTTGGAGGCTTAGATAGATAGATAGATGGATAATATATTTGTACTGCCCTAAGTGGATACATCGTCAATAATACCTACATAAAATTTAAAAATTACAATTCAAAAATTCATCAATGTTATAAAAACAGTGTTTGATAAAAAACAATTTTAAGCTACTTTTAAATTTTTTTAGGCATTGAATGCTACTTAAGGAAGTACCCTCGATAAATGAATTAACAAACAGAAAATTACGAAAATTTGCAAATATGTCAAAACCTTTTCAAAAATGACTCAGTTAAATTTTTGCGATCTTTGGTTGACTTTGAAAAAAGATATTGATAATTTTATTTCGCTGCACTTAACATGGAGTCTTATGGGAATATGTGATTTTGACGCACTCCATCATTTATTACGTTGGAATTGACAAACAGATTTTGATAAAAATTTCAGGAAATATAAACGAATATTCTATGAACATTTTTCTTTTTCCAAAACGTATAAAGCTTGCTTATGTTAATAGAAATAACTAAAACAAAGCCGAGCTTTTTAACAATTCATAAACATGACAACACCGCAATATTATAGTTTGTGGCGCGTCATTTAAAGGTAAGTTACCAAACTGCAGCAGTTTTGATATCGTAAAAACATACGTAAATTGAGTAAATGCTAAAAGCATAGTATTCCAAAAAAATGATAGTATATTATTATTTCCGAAATGACAGGAATAAAGAAAAGCATTTTCATAAATTAATGCGAATTTGACACCGCATGCTGACTTATGCTGCGTACATAAGCACTTGTAACTATGGCAAGGCATGTGGTGTTGCCAAATTATATACTGCGTTACTCAAGTAGAAGACTGAAATTCTTTGACTTACTGCGTACCGAGGGTACTTCCTTAAGCTGTTAGGAAGTTTATTATATAATGCACATCCAATGTATTCTGGGTTTTTTTGTGATAGGGATAGCCTACATTTGTCTAGTCTGATGTCACCATTGTTTCTAATATTGTAACTATGTATATTATAACCTTTAGTGTATGTATTAATGTTTTTTTTATCTGTAAAATACATTCAAACATAAAAATACTAGGAACTGTCAAGATGTTATTATTTATGAATACATTTTTGCATGTTTCCATCGATTTCAAATCAAAAATTAATCTTAGTATTCTCTTTTGCAAAATAAAAAGTCTTTGAACATCTGATGATTGACCCCAAATAACTATATGTAATAGAGAAGCCACGGAAAAGGAATACATACAACGGACGGCATCGCTACGTGTTAGGCTCTTCGCAAGCCTTCTCCCTCTGATAAATTCCCCTCGGCTAGACATAATCAAATTTCAAGGAGCAGGTTATGAACTGAATCATTTGGTTAATGTAAATTAACAGTTTATGAACACGTGCATATCTTCAGAAGTTTGAACTGCTGCATTTTCTAAACCTAGTAACGTTCATATTATGTATATGTATGCAGATTTAGCTCTCGGTGTCAACTTAATTTATTTGCATGTTGAATTCTTGTGACAAGCCACCACAAACAGCCGCGCACTAGCTCTAGCTCAGCTCCAGAGCTAGAGTGAGCTATACATTATATTATGTAACGACGCTATCGTAGATGTTATGTACACGCAATAATATACACAGCTGTATATAAAATCAGATTTTATTGATTTTGTTTAAATATTGCGACTGATTCTTAGCATGATGTCTGACTTCTGCAGACGAGGTTTTTTCCGCTTGCTGCCGACGAGATACAATTTCGTATTCTGTATTTGTTAGACAGTTCGGTATAGTATTTTATTTTCTAAATAGGTAATCTATATATACTAATAATGGGTGTTTTTTTTAGAGATATACAAATTTAAAATGAAATAAAACATGTAAAAATAAGGTTGCTGGCCCACGTTGTTGGCTTTGTTGAAAATATAATTTTATGCCCTTAATGTTTAAATGTGATTTTGGGCATATGGGCGCCATGGCTGGCTTGAATGAAGCGCAATCGGGAAGTCCAATTTTCGATCACTTTATCGAGCATCTGGGGCCGTATATCGCCAATAGCGTGGCGAATGTTGACTTCCAAGTGATCCAACGTCTGTGGTTTATCGGCGTAGACTAGTGACTTCACGTATCCCCAAAGAAAGTAATCCATAGGTGTGAGATCAAAATTTTGCGTTGAAAAAGAGGATCAAGCTGAATATTGTTTTCGGCCCATTCACCGAACGTGCGGCGCGCATAATGGTCACGCGGCTTTAACTCTTGCGCAAGCTGAATCTTGTAAGCTCGTAAGCCAAGATCTTTTCGCAAAATCTTCCACAACGCGGATGGGCGTATCGACTCATTCGGGTCCTCCTCAACACTACGCACTACAGCAGCAATGGCATCTTCTGTGCGCACTGTATGGCGTCTTTGTGGATGCGTATTATCAACTAGAGTATGCGTAGTTCGAAAACGATCCATGGTTTTCCGAATAACTTGCTCGGATGGACGATTATGTCGACCGTAAAATGGACGTAGCGCACGGTTAGTTTGGCAAACTGAACCATAATTTTCAAAATAAATTTGCACAATTTGCAAGCGTTGTTGATGTAAGTCTATTCATGGTGAAATGGCAAAACATACTGACCACAAATCATCTGTCAACTGTCAAATTAACTGTCACTTGAAACGGTGTTGCCAATTTCAAAACCAAAAAAAAAACACCCTTTATATTAAGCTGAAGAGTTTGTTTGTTTGTTTGAACGCGCTGATCTCAGGAACTACTGGTTCAAATTGAAAATTTTTTTGTTGGATAGCCCATTTATCGAGGAGGGCTATAGGCTATATAAAATCAGGCTACGACCATTAGGAGCGGAGCATTAATGAAAAATGTTGCTAAATGTATCTCAAAAATAAGCTTCTATTCAGGTGAAATGCACTAACTAAATATACTCATATTAACAATTGTGAGAATACAACGCCGGTGAGCTCAATCGGTAGAGCACACACGACTGTCAATATCAGGGTCGTGGGTTCGAGCCCTACGTTGGGCGAATGCATTTTTATTTTTATTTTTTTATTTTCTACATTGCTTTGCATTAAAATTTATTTTAATTTTACTTAATTAAAAAAAAATTATTAGTTAAAAAAAGTATAAATACTGCTTTTTATCGACAAAAACTTTTGAACGGTAGCTCCGATCATCATGTAATTTGGACACAACATTCATCTCGGTAAACTAAGATGAATGTGTGTACTCATGTTCCTCCCTTCCCCATTCGTTCTTTTACACCCGGGTGAAACCGGACGGGACCGCTAGTATATTATATTTTTAAAGACTTTTATTAAACTTTATTAGTTTATTTGTGACTCATGTGACTATTAAAACTCGCTAATCGCTCGTTATTAACACAGTGTCACAACTCGTCATGAAATAATGCATTTCAAACCGGATGCATGAACTGCAATACTAGTTCAGGGTACGATAATCTGAACTCGACTGTATACAACACAAAAACACAATTTTTGCACTTAAGATAGAGTTCTGCACATGGATGACAAAGTGTTTTGTTTCTGGCCGTGTGTGTTTTGTTTCTATGTGTGTGTCTTTTGTTTCTGCGTGCGAAGGATTTGCGTAAATGGCGTAAGCCAGGACGCGCTTCTGGTATTTACGTTTAGTATCTTCTGTACAAAGAGAGAATGGATGTCAGCTTTTCTTACATTTCAAACACCCTCGTGTCACGCTGACATTTGTCTAAAAGCCAATTTTAAAAATCCAAAGATTAGCTTCCGTGATAAGTGATCTTTAAATGTAGCCGTGACACATATAAGACGTGACTATTAGATATATTAAAGTTTTTTATTCAGTGACAGAGAAAAACTGTTTTCATAATTTTATGTAAGTTGGCATTCTAATAAATATAGTTTAAAAAAAAAACTAAAAAACACGCTTTATATCGAACTAAAAAGTAAAAAATTTTTTTTTTAAATAAGCTTAAAAAGCGTGGGGCGCTTTGTTCCACAGTTTCGTTCATCGAGCGCCCCACGCTTTTTAAGCTTATATTTAAAAAAATATTTTTTACTTTTTAGTTCGATATAAAGCGTGTTTTTTAGTTTTTTTTTAAACTATATTTATTTTTCACTTTTTAGTTTGATATAAAGCGTGTTTTTTAGTTTTTTTTTAAACTATATTTATTTTCCATTTTTTAGTTCGATTTATTGTCAAAAATTTATTACGACTAATTAAAATTAAATAAATCTAATTATTAATGGCTCATTTGAAAACTGTTACAACTATAGGCACCTATATAAAAATAATTTTCCTACAGTATTTTCAATTAAATATTTATTATATTAAAAGAAATTTATTACTTAAAAAAAGTATAAATACTGCTTTTTAACGACAAAAACTTTTGAACGGTAACGCCGATCATTTTGAAGTTTGGACACAACATTCATCTCGGTAAACTAAGATGAATGTGCGTACTCATGTCCCTTCCTTCCCCATTCGTTCTTTTGCACCCGGGTGAAACCGGGCGGGACCGCTATTTATTATATAAATACCATGCTCGTTGAAATTAAATACACTACACACACACAAAATGTAGAAAAGTATAAAAGAACTACCATTGAATCTGTTTCGTTTATATCTTAATCTATCGGTTGATTGCTGATAAACTCAATTTATTCGGATTATGTAATTTCGACTTAATTAAAAACAAACATCAGTTCCACGCTCGTTAAATTCGAACGTCCGTTAGACGTAAGGCGATATTAGATGTCGGGTTGTTTTTAAATTAAAAAGAAATAAAATACTGACAGGCAACTATTTAATTAAAAATAAACATTACATTTAATCTGCTTGACGACCTCGCCCAGCGATACTCTTCTATAATAGATATATGAATGAGAGTTCAACTCTAAGGTTGAGTACTTAAAATGTCAACTTATATAACTCTGACTATGAATTATGACTCCTTTGCAGATTTGTCCGTTTAGGATGACAAGCTCACTCGGAAATATGTGTTCCATTTTTTCTCTAAATATCTTTTTAGAGTCAGATTCAACCAAGTAGAGAGAGCATTAGATTCGTGTTCGGAAAGTACTGCGTTCGAATACCGACTAGGATAGTTGCGGTATAGAACTTCTTTTGAATAACCTCTTGCCGAGAATAATTTCGTATTAATATCGAGATGGTTCCTTGTAAAAGACCGTGGCCAGTCACTTACCTAGGTAGCCACTTTTTACAAGATTTAGGGGGTGTTAGCGGGCCAGACTCTAATTTAAAAACTAAAACACATACTAAATTAAAATCTTATAAACAGGGAAAATTATCTTGAGCTTGAAGATGTCTTTGACATCACTGCCCTAAACGGAAGTTAAGACATTTCTACTAGTGATGTGCCGGATTGATAAAAATGTATACTCGCGGATACGAATCTGAATACGGATTTTTGGTAGATCCGCGGATACGGATACGGATTTTAACACTCTTAGAGTACGTGGCGGTAAATATTGCACATCGACCTTTGGAAAGAGACTATCTGTTATGAGAAAAAGTTATTGACCTCTTTAAGAGTTAACTCTCATAACAAATTGTCTCTTTCCAAAGATCGATGTGCAATATCTCATTATAAAGATAGTTGATTTAGTACCTTTGAGTTATGTACTATTAGTATGGTACTCACTACGATAAATGTTTGCAATATAAAGGTGCTAAAATAAAAAAATAAAAAATAATCTGAATGGAATTTAACAGACTTTCATTATTACCTAATCACCTATATAATATTTAAAATTTCATCTATGAATTGAAATTTAAAAGATCCGTAAAATATCCACCAAAAACTAACGGATACGGATACGGATTTTTCTTCTCCTTCGGATATCCGCGGATACGGATACGGATATTCGGCACATCACTAATTTCTACATACATTTCGTATAAAGGAATGTGTCCGAGTAAAATGTTTAACTTATTATCTTATTTCCATTTGACGTGGGTAATCTCTTCATCCCACACTTTTATCTCGACACTTTAAATAAAATAAAAACTTTGATTTGTGCATTATCTTTGTATACATCTGAATGTGAAATGGTGTTACGAAGTGACATGCTAAGCAGCAAAAGGATATACATTTCGTCGCGTGTAAAAAGCTGGATAAGAACTCGTCCTAGTAAGAATGGGAGAGAGGAGGTGGAGGCATTACTGCTGCAGGAATCGCTGCTGTGTGTGTCTGGGATCCGGATATGAGAGGATGATAAATAGTGCTTCGGCCTGTCAGTCCGTTTAAACTCCACGCTGATACATCTCCACTAACGTCATTGCTTTGCCAGGATAATACCTCTGTTTGCAGTTTACCGCCATATCCGTATTTATTTAGGCATTCTATAGATTCGCCAGACACTTTTCGGAAATATCAATTCAGCAGACATTTCACAAATTGATTTAAGTGTAGATATATTGAAGACTTAAAAAACATATACCTATTCGACAAAATTTGGCCTCCACCGTTTTAGATCGCGACTACTTTTTCTAAGCATGAAATTTTGTCGACTTATTTCTTAATACAGTGTAACCTCTTTATAACGTCCTTCGTTATAACGAAAAACTCCCTATAACGTAGAAATCTTTACAGTTTGGATGGTTTACCTTAAAACCCATACATTAATACCCTCTTTATAGCGCAACAGCCATTCTCTATTACGAAGAAATATGCTCATATTTAGGCGTCAGCAAATATTTACAGACGTAAAGAGGACGATTCTGAATCATCACTAACTATTCAACAAGTACTCTATGCCGCCAAACTTATTGAAAAATTCCTATTGTTTAATGAAGATGATTCCACCACATCTTAAGACATGCATAAGATACTTAATAAAATACTAAACAAATATTGGCATAGCAAAAAACGTCAGGCAAAGTTAACAGATTATATGTGTTTGGAATAAATTAATTAGGTGAAATTTGGTTATTTTTCTTTCTTCCCTCCATATAACGAAAACTCTTTATAACGAAGAAAATGCTTGGTCCCTTGAGATTCGTTATAAAGAGGTTACACTGTATATCTGTAATAAGTACCCAGAACGAATAGTAAATGGTTTAAGGGGCTACTCGCTCGATTTTTCGGAAAAAATCATACATTTTTGAACGGGTGTCAAAGAAAGAGGAAGGCAGATAGAGAATTGATTTTTTTTTAAATTTTATTTACATATCCTTCTACCATGTCCATTTTTTTTGACGCGCGCGCTCCACGCGCATGCGCACAGCTGTCTGTATCTCAGGAGACAATGAAAAAACGGTGGGTGCGATCAGCGCTTTCCAGAAAATCCTAGAACAAAAAAAAAAATATTCTTAAAGTAGAAGAGTCAAACTTCGCATTGACGGATGGAAATTCTGATAAAAAATGTTTCGCGATTCAGTAACCGTTTTTTCTTCAAATTTTCTGACGTTTCGTAGATGCGCTATTTCTCTAAAATCGATTTTTTTTTTATTTCCATCCGTCAATGCGCAATTTGACTCTTCTACTTTAAGAATATTTTTTTTTTGTTCTAGGATGTTTTGGAAAGCGCTGATCGGACCCGCCGTTTTTTTAATTGTCTCCCGAGATACAGACAGCTGTGCGCATGCGCGTGGAGCACGCGCGTCAAAAAACATGGACATATTGTATAAGGATATGTAAATAAAATTTTTAAAAAATCAATTCTCTATCTGCCTTCTTCTTTCTTTGACACCCGTTCAAAAATGTATGATTTTTTCCGAAAATTCGAGCGAGTACCCCCTTAAAAGATTTATAATTATGAAATCAATACGAGCTCTTATGGGAAAATCGTGCATTCTGAATTTAATACCGGTAAAATACACCGTATTATCGCCAAAAAAAAATTGTAATATTTGGTATACGTTAGTGACGTATCTAAGAAGTTCTGTTCAAAAATGTTCCTATTGTCGCCAAAGAAAATCACGAGAAAAAAAGAAGAATTACCGAAAAGTATCAAACGAACACAAGCTACTTAATAAAATGCCTGTGGCTACTTGACAACAGCGCACTCATTGAGTAATAATAATTATTCTGTATTTGAAAATAAATTTCTTTTCAAGAGAGAATGTACAGGATTAACAATACAAAATAAAGTATCATATGATATTTATTCAACTCATGCGCGTTATTCATATTTTATCATGCCTAAAAACCGAACCCTAAATAGCCATTTACTGACTGGTGACAATTACTTGTCATAACTCAATGAAGATTCCTACTAGCTCGGCCATTGTGGAGTAATGAAAATAAACGCAACTATTTTCTGAGTCGTAACGAAATAGTCGGTAACAACAACTCCGTTGTTACCCATTGAGGCTAAAATTGAGAGGCCGAATGTTTTCGACATGGAGTTTATTCATAACCGGCTAACCTCAAACCAAAACATTGAATCGTGCTGTTTGGTGCTGTTAATATTGACAGTTTTTTTTATAAAGAAATAAATAGATATTTACGACATTTTTATTTTTTATTTATTTATTTATTTTCATACAGGCATAGCCCAATTACAGAAAATCAAGATCTCATTAATAACAATAAATAAAACATGAATAACGCGCAATTGTTGAATAAAATTATGGGCGTAACTTGTAGGCTAAGTCATGACCTGTCATAAATGACTTAGGCTACTAGTTACGCCAATAACTATTTCATGGAGTATAGAGTGTGCCCTTTTGTCACCGCAAATTTTATGCTTATGTACAGAAGTGAATAATTTTTCAGCTAGGGGCCGGACTACACCCTGTATTAACGGCTAGGCGTCTCTCTGTAAATGTCACCTCGTCTGGGAAAGGCGTGTGTCTCTTGGTCACTACTCTAATGCAAAACAAACTATTTGTTGTGCTGCAAAGTTGTTATTTGGGCATTAATAGTTATACACACTGTTTGCAGACGGTCATCTAGTAACTGCAAACTGCCGGACAATGCCTCAACATTACATAGTCGTAGATGTTTTTTTTACGAATAATGCGCTGTTATGACTTGCGTAGTTCGTGTAGAGAAATCAAAATTAAAACAAGCCGTGAGCAGGACCGATTGCGATAAAATTTCTTTCGGGTCATATTGGCTAACGAAGTCGATATTCTTTTTTTTTAAGTGCATTTTTGATAACTTGGTCGCATTTATGCGAAATAATAACATAAAATAAAATAACAAAATTATACGTTGAACATTTGTTTACTGCTAGATAAGGAACAATTTGTACTGTTGGTTCACTTTAGAAACTTTTATAATTTTTCTAGATTTTGCGAAATCTTTAGGTGTTGCCTGATTTGGGAGTGTTGATTGCAGGCTGTTATGATGTGTTGCACAGTGAGGGGCATATTGCATTCTGAACATATTGGGGCATTCGTTCGATATTCTTTTTTATTCACGAGATTACCCGGAACACAAGCTTTCGTTTTAAGTAAAGCTCAAATAGTTTCCGTGACATTGACGTCCGAATATTGTTTATTTTAACGCTCACTGACTCACCCACTCATCAAAAAGCTAGACCACGTCCGGTTGACTTCGAAACTTCGTCATGAAGTTAGGTCATCGGTCGTATATAAAGGAAACAATAAAAAACAGCCAATTCGGTATTGTTCCATTTCTTCGCTTGGCAAGTTTTCATGTTTTATATAATTTATCTACTTATAATTAAATGACCGGTTGTAAAAGTTGCAATATAAAAAACTTAGATCTCAATTATTTTTTTCGGCAAAGCCAACAAGCCCACCTGTTCTTTGTGAATTGTGACTAACTTGATCCTTTTTCCACATTTATGTTTTTGCGGGGTTAATAGTTCACGAACCGTCAATGTCTTATGCAGTGTACTTTGTCTAGTAAAGTCGACTATAGAATAAAGTGGTATATTTGTGGCTTTGTATTGAGAGATCTATGTGGATAGTTGTTGGGGACAGTAAGCTGGTTCGGGATTGCGTCTCTCAACACTCCCAAAGGACACTAACTTATGTGTGTGTGTGTGTGTGTGTGCTATTTTACGAATTATTACTCGTATACAGATTGTGTACATAGGTACTTTCTCTGTACTTGGACAATAAGTAAACAATAAACATATTCTACTGTTTTGTTCCTCTGGCACGATGATATAGAATAAACCAGATTGATAAATATTCAGTTCTCAGAATTATGCAAAAACACATTTCCAAATACTCGTCCAAAGAAAGATTGATTAATATAAAACTTATTTTTATTTTCATGTTTGAGAAACTTTTATGTAAATTCGATTTTGTATGTTTAGGAGAAGAGAATAGAGCTCAGTCGTTATCGATTTCTTTTGAACAATCCCAAAATACGGTTTATGCCATTTAATTCTTTAGGTATTATTTTCTGAAATATTAAATTTTAAATCATTCTTATTGTAGTGTATAGATTTTTATATATTTACTAGTGATGTGCCGGATCGTTAAAAATGTATATCCGCGGATACGGATCTGAATACGGATTTTTGGTTTCCAGATCCGCGGATACGGATACGGATCTTAACTTTCTTAGAGTACGCGGCGGTAAATATTGCACATCGACCTATGGAAAGAGACTATCTGTTATGGGAAAAAGTTATTGACCTCTTTAAAAGTTAACTCTCATAACAGATTGTCTCTTTCCAAAGATCGATGTCTAATATCTCATTATAAAGATAGTTGATTTAGTACCTTTGAGTTATGTACTATTAGTATGGTACTCACTACGATAAATGTTTGCAATATAAAGGTGCCAAATATGATTTAAAAAAATAAAAAATAATCTGAATGGAATTTAACAGGTTTTCATTATTACCTAATCACCTATATTTCTTCTCCCTCGGATATCCGCAGATACGGATACGGATATCCGGAACATCACTAATATTTACTACCTATTACATAGATATCAGTGTTAATAATGAAATAAACAATAATTATCTTGCCACAGGATAATATAGTTTTATTTAAAAATCGAAGAAATGTTTGAAAAGCTTAGCATATCTTCTTCAGCTTAAGTAGACTAACGTAAAAGAAAAATACTCATTAATGAGTATACCTACTTTTTTTCTTATCGAATAAAATTTTGTTCTGTAACATTCTATACAAAGTAATAACAATATCGATTATACGAATGCCTACGTAATACATAGAATTTAATGAATTCTACAAAATCGTAATATGAAATTCAATTACTGTGCCTTTGAAAAGGGGCCAATATCCATGTAGGTATACCTAAAAATCTAATTTCTATCTTTTATTCGCTGCATTAATAACCTAAACCCCGATATCCAATAAAACTAACGTCAGTAGGTACTAAAAGAAATTGTGGGCTATATTATCTACGTTAGGTCTTACTAAAAAATGAAAATAAATATTAATAGAACAAAAGCTTCTACTGCGTCTAACACAAAAGTACAAAACAAGGTTCCCTGTATGAACAATAGTACAATTATTTTGTTTAACAGTTTGGGCTGTTCCGGATTCAGAAACGTTCCCTAACGGTAATTGTATTTTGATTCCAGACAGTTTAAATTTTTTAATGATTACGGTTGGTGCCCTGGCCAATATCTATGTCGTCGTTTGATTTGGGATTTGAATTTTTAAGACGACGCGTAGCTTTGTGAGTAAAAGTCCAACTTTTGCGTCAGAATATCAACTGTATTTTTGAGACTTTTTTGCGTTTTTATTTCAATAAGTCAGCTAAAATTGTTACGGAAAATGTCGTCAAATAATTAAATAATTTGTTTCCATAACATACACGCAGTTTAGAAGACCTCGCATCCATTATTGCTTTTCCGCGACCACAGTTAGACTGGAGACATCGTCTCCTATAGAAGGCAGTGTTATTGAGTTAGTCAAAGGTAGTGTAGCTTAAACATTGCCAGCCTAATATCAGTCAGTCAGTTCGCCAGAAAGCTGTAGAAGAAGGCTGCAAAGGTTTAGTAAAAAGCTTTCACAGCAGATCAAAGCCAGCGGGCTCAAAGCTACGATTGTTTTTATATTATGTCAAAGGTATAGTAAACTATACACCTACCTACCTACATTTTCCTGTCTTGATATAATATATAATACAGATAGATCGATAAATATATGATACAGCATAGATGGGTAATACATATGTGTATTAAGAATGAAATTGTTCTTTCATGAGATATTTTCCGCAGTTACAGCTTCGTAAAATCAAAGCTTAACTCACAAAAAAAATACGTCAAACGATGTATCTATACATTTAAAACACTATATTGTCATATATGCATCTATTCGTCTAAAAGTCATCTTTCCAATTTTGAGTCTGCTGACCATGGTTACTTAACGCGTAAGAAACATAATTTACTTTTGCCCAAGGCTTTATTAGTGGCTTACCAACGTGGCCCTGTGTGTATGGCTACTAAAATCTACAACAGATTATCATGCTCATTAAAAAAATATTGTATCCTTTAGGGTATTTAAAGTGTCTTTGAAGCATTATTTAATTCAAAATTGTTTTTATAATTTACATGATTTTTTCTCATAGTAATATTTTATCTCTAAACTGACGCTATTATGTTCTTTGGAATTTAAAATAAAGAATTATTATTATTATTAGGTATTCTTATTTCTAAGTCTAAAAGACCTATTTTTTTTAATTGCCTTTTTTAAGAACTTCGTATCAAAATGGTAAAAAGCGAAACCCGTCTGTCTTCTGTCTGTCACAGACTGTATTAAAAAAATTAATAAAGCTTCACAGCAAGAAATGTAAACCATATTATTGTTTCGAAAATATTGGAAAGCAAACATACATTAAATGACTGAGCAAACCTTTTATGTGTTATACACACCGAGGAAAAAGAAAATACAGAAAATCATGCACTTATAGAAGAAAGAAAAAGTAATGCATTTCCATTAAAGTTTTCCCGATGCTACGATGTTATTTGATGAACGTCTTACTACACTTTAAGAAGAAAAATCAATCACCAAAGAAGATCTCTTTAATTTTTTATTATTGGAAGGCATATATACCATTTACGTACATCAAAGGACTTTCAAAGTAACTAACTACCTAAAGTCAGTCGGTTTTATTTTTTTTTAAAGAGCAGGTGATGTAACACAGTGTTTTTATAATTTTATTTTCATTATTTTTTTCGACGCGTTTCAATCTTTTATAATAAAATACCTTTTTGATGACAATAATTAACTGGAGTATTTATAATCTAAATGTTTGTTATTCATTGAATAAGGGATTATCGGAATTGAATGCCAAAAAAGATTTTTCATATTTTTCATCAGTTTTGAAATAGGTAAATATACAAGGTAGATGAATAATATGTGTTCTGGTTTAATTCAAAACAATATAAAAAGTAAAACTGAATTAATTTACATTAACTTTCCATAACTGGGTTAAAGTATCATTTGCATGAACATTGTTTCGGTTTTAGTGATTCCTTGAAATAATAAAACAAGTTTGCTATACTGTCTATAGAACAATTAGTGGTGTTAATTTAGATAGGTTCATCTTCCAATATTTAAAATTTTATTTAATATGATTATGTGTATCAAAACTGCTGTAGTCCGTGGCGGAAATTATTTATTTACAAGAATAAATGTTTAACAAAACAATAAAACACACAAACAAAAGCGTACTTCTTTAACTTAACGAAATAATAACGTTAACAGAAACAAAACTAATAGTTCTAAATTATAAAATAAAAGACTAAGTAACAGAGAATATAGAGTCACTAAATTATACACAAAATATTCACAACACACAGGAGCACAACACAAAGTTTATCAGCACACTTGTCTATTAACTATAAGTTATTTATTTAAAACCTGATTTATAATTATTGCACTCACTAAAGTTATAACTTATTTCCACAGTATAATTTATGTCGTAATGCCAGAGCACTGTATCACGAACAGCTCGAATACTGACTGCCTTGACTAGCTCTCTCTGCTCCCTTATATAGTTTTTGGTCCATGCTTCTAAAATGTTCTCCACACATCGAGATCCCTTTTTTACATCTATTGTTCTCTCCAAGCGATTCTAAGAAATTCTAAGAAACTTTGCTTTACGCACCGAGTTCCTTTCCTTTACATGTATGTGTGTCTCCAAGGTCGGGTGTTGTTACCTGTTTCCATTGTTGTTGTTCTAGTAGTTTCTACCGAATTCCATAGGCGTCCCATCAGGGCACACAACATTATGTTAAGAAAAATAGACCACAGGCTACCTCTTTTTTTATATGAACAATTCGAATATTCGGATAATAAATTTCATGGATTTTTTTGTCAAATATTCTCCTGCTGTATCAAAAATTTAAATATATTATAACTAAAATTTTATTAAAGAACGAGTTTTAACTCGAAGGCAAAAGTTTTATAATAAAAACAAACAAATCAATTTGCATAAAAACTAATTTGTATTCAAACTCCGACAACAAGCTTCAGAGTTTGTTTTATTCGCAAATTAATTTCGTCTAACATCAATGTTTTCATTAGCCAAAGTATCTTTACATAAAGTAGCCTCATACATGTAGCTATACAAACACAGTCCTATATAGAACCTAAAGGGTTCCATAAACGTTCATATTTGTTTACATACTTAATAATTGTACAAGATTGAAAATTATAGACGCTCGACAGCCGAAGTTATTAGCGCTTTATAATACTTGCAAGATTTGTTTCAGCTTTACCGGTCGAATTTTTTTCAACGCGAAACACGAATAGGTTAGTCTAAGGATGAAAAAAAATATTCACCTATTAATTTATAGAAATGTGGAATTCCTGACGTCTTATCGTGCTCATTTCGCACAGATGAAATCGTTTGGGTATTTTTAAATTAACTTAAAGCTGACACGCTATACGTTTAATGTCACTTACCCAGCAACTTGGCAACTTCTGTAACACGAAATCTTGAAATTAATAAATTATTCAAAACACAACGACAACACCGAACCAAAACAGGGAATTTTAAAACTGAGGATAATATTACAATTCTAGATTGTTCTTTTTTCTTCATTTGTTACAACGTACATCGTCTGACATAAAGATATTGTTTATTTATTTCAACGAGAAACATAAACTTCAAACGTAAAGAAATGCGATTTTCCGCATAACGACTGCACACAAAAAAATTTCAACTATGAAAACGTCTACAATAAATATGAAAAATAGTCAAACTCGACGACATATTTGTTCTGATCTGACAATATAATATATAAATAAAATTGACTCTACGGTGACTTCTGTCAGGTGAAGTGGTAGGTAGTGAATATTTGATTGCGCAGTAAAAGGATCTGTTTTATGACACACAATATTGTAGGTTATTATATTGATAAGCCATAAAATGTTTTGTCTAAACGATGTCGTTAATATTAGATCTCTATTTACCGAAAACCAATCAATAATAAAGTTCACTTTCTTGCACAGTGTGCGAAGTTACGTACACGTGAAATTTCATACGAGTTTAAGAATATAGCCGATCTCATGGGAATGTTGTGGTTTACTATATGACATTTTCCTGAATCGTCTAATACTCTAATACATATCCTCCGGAGCTTACAGCCTAGTACCTAGACCATAAACATAAAATATTAAAAAAAAATTTACAAATAGTACAAGTTTTTATTGCAGTTTACTAAAAAGGAAAAAAAATATTTTTTTAAGGGGAATTATAAAACGGTCGAATAAAAAAACAAATTTGGTGACTGATGATGAGACACTGTTTTAATAACTTGAGATATTAAAATAATAGTTGGGTGACTAAATTACTAAATGAGCGACTAAATTACTAAGTGAGCGACTAGAATGCCTTCGGCAAAGGTGGAGTTTTTAAAAAAATAATTCCGGGGTGAACGATAAACGGGTATGCGAATTGTAATTCCGGGGTGAACGATAAAAGGGTATGCGAATTGTCTCGCAGTGAAACAGGAAGGGGCAAATGTGGAGTTTTACAAAAGACAATTCCGAGGTGAACGATAACGGGGTATGCGAATTAAATAGTTAATTGTTTGAATAGAACTGCGTTTTCTAAAAAATGTATATTTAATTGACAGTCAATTAAATATATATTTTTTAGAAAACGCAGTTCTCTTCAAACAATTAACTATTAACAAAATGCCGCTCAAAATAAATAAATCATTTGCCAAATTTTGAAAAAAATGCAGGACGTAACGTTGACACTCAAACAAATATTAAGTCGCTCAAATATTATGAAGTTTCCCATTTTGTATTTTAAGTAACTCAAATGGATGTTTGTAAGTTGCTGTTCTGTTGATTTCTAGTCACGCGCAGTCAGTCGCTCACTTAGTAATTTAATCGCTCACTTAGTAATTTAGTCACCCAACTATTATTTTCTCGACACGCGCAGTCAGTCGCTCACTTAGTAATACAGTAACCCAAATTGATTATTTTTGTCACCCAAAATTGTAATTTACAGTCACTCGTTTAAAAATACTACCCTTTACTATATGACATTTTCCTGAATCGTCTAATACTCTAATACATATCCCCCGGAGCTTAGAGCCTAGTAGACCATAAACATAAAATATTAAAAACAAAAAATTGCAAATACAAGCTTTTATTGCAGTTTACTAAAAAGGAAAAAAATATTTTTTTAATAATTTATATATCCATAATCAGAAAAGCGTCGGTCGTGATTAATGAACTGTCGTAGAGCTTACAACCCACGCTTTTAGAATTATAAACCAAAATTGACGCTAATCAGTACTTTTGTTTACCAATCCTTAATCAATTGCATCATTCTTTGAACAATATTACGACAATATCAAGAAAAATGTGTCAGATTTACCAATTTAACGAAAGGCTTGACCTACTAAACTTCAACGTCGAACCAATAACTCGTAAAATAAAATGTTTATCACAAACAACATGTGCTGAAAAATAAACGAATTGTCTATTTTAATACCATAGGCTGCTATTTCAGTGGTTTAACTTGATTTGTGTTCCCCGTGTGGTATTTGTATTGTTTTCATTAAAGTTCGACATAGGTACGCTATACCTACCTCCTCTCGTCAATTAAAAATATTCATCAAAATAAAAATACCAATAACAGCAACTACAAACCGGCTCGTTTGAATCAACCATTGCGTCACAAGTTTTAAACACTAATACATTGTCACGGGATCGCTCTTATCATAAATTGCTCCTGAATATTTATTTCTTAAAAATAAATTGGTAAATAGCTTATCCTGTTATATTTTCATACGGATTTGTATGAGTATTTTGTATCATATCTAGACAGAGGCAGGGCCCGATCTAGAGGGGGAGGCAAACCGAGCAATTGCCTGGGGCGGCAAAATTTGAAAGATGGTTAAACAAAAAAAAAAAAAAACCACACCTTACATTAATTAAGATCGGCAGGGAAAACTTGTCTTTTTAGAGGTTAAAATTACGCCATCTATATGGAACAAAGCATGGGTAAAAGGCGGCAAATATTATTTTGCCCGGAGCGGCGAAATAGCTGGATCGGGCCTTGGACAGAGGAACGCTTTTACAGATTTTGGCCAGTCTGTCTTTGTGCCAGCGTTATTTATTTTTGAGATAAATCGCCATACTTATTTATATTCTTGCAGCAAATTAAATATCGTTGTGAGGTGATGGGATTCTTCAGGCGTATGTCATCTATTAACACATTTTTATTACTATTTATTAATTATAAGTAATAAATATTTAATTTATTAATTATAATTACTAAATAGTAATAAACCACACGCTAAAGTTACGTAAAGACCCGTTGCTTCCACCACGATATTCTAATGGGACAGATTTTAGCAGACTGACATTTTTTTATTTAGCCAAAAACTATACAGTAATAATTATCACTGTATATTTTTTGGCAATTAATATTTTGTTCACAAGAATTTTAAAAAACATTTTAATAGAAAATGCCTTTTACACTAAAGAAGAATTTTTAATGCACAATTTTAATACAATAGAAAAGTAAGTTTTAAGTGTTTTTAAAATTAAATTTTTATTCATGACTTATTTATATTTTTTATCTATATTTTATATTTTAACTGTTTCTATTTATATTTTCATGTGTATGTATTTGACGTATCCTCCATACTCTGTATGCATTTTAAGGACAAAAATAAAATGAATGAATGAATGAATGAATGAAAATAAAAAATTAATTAATTATTTAATTAATAATTACTACCGTATATATATATTTTAAGAATATATATATTTTAAGAATATTACCTGCAAGACATTTATAAGTATATAAAATACTAAAAATATTTTACATAAGAAGTGGCACAAATTATGGAGAGAAAAAATACAACTTTCGAATTGTAAATGTTTTTGTTCCAAAACCAAATAAATCTCTGTTCCAGAGATATTTCCTTTTTACCGGCCCCTATATCTATAATATGTTGCCACTTCAATATAAGAATATTTACAGCCTAAACTTGTTTTCTAATGTAATTAAAAAACGGCTCTTACAAAGGAATAATATTAAAGACCTTTTTGACGTGATAACGTCTTATAAATTGATGAATCACCAATCTTATAAATTGATGAAACACCGGCTGCATGCACGAAAAAGTGTAACGTTCCTAACGTTCCGCCTGACCCTGTGCGTGCTTTTCTCGAAAACGGCCCTAACGATTTGGATGAAATTTACTGAAAAGGGATTTTGGGGGGCAAAAAATCGTTTTAGCTAGGTCTCAAAAAATCGTTTTCATACAAATTTTATCATTATAAAAATCAATTTTTTGACGTATGAAAATACTTAAATATTGTAAGTAGGTTTTGGAATTTTATATAAACAGTGAAACAATTGTTTTCAAAATATTATGACAATTAATCTTTGAGACTTAAAATAAATACGAAAGAAAGAAAGTTAAAAAAAACAATTATTATTATAGGTGGTGAGTATTTTAATACATAAAATTAACCTAAATTTGAAGCGAAAGATGCAATATCATAGATTCGAATTATTATAATTATTATATGTAGAATTTAGGTTATGTATTACGGAATACGTTATCACGTAAAACTATCGTCCGTAAACCGACTTTACAGACAACCAATTTTTTATGTAGTTGTATAATATTCGGCAAGGGAAAAAAATGCGTTTGAAACGGTGCATCCAACACAGGCTTTCCTATGGATGTACCTATAGCTCCCATACAGTAATTTATGTTTCGTTTTATTTTTTTTGTATTTTTATTGAAAATGTGTACCTACATCAGTTTTGTATAAAGTTGTATGTTATGGGAACAAATATATTTTTATTTCTATTTTTTGGTTAAATAGAAAAAATGGAAGTCTGCTAAAATCTGCGGCATTAAAATATCGTGGTGGAAGTCACGGGTCTTTGCGTAACTTTGTGGTGTATTGACGTGATCTCTGCACGAAATCGAACTGAAATAATAACACAGCGCAACCGGCATGCAAGGTATATTAGAACGTATAGAGTATAGACAGATATTATAGTAGGTACATGAATATACCTACATGCATAAATAGTGTACATACCGTATAACAAGTATAATCCCCGGAGCGACAAAAACAATACATTTCCGGTTCTCAGTGCGGTTGTTCGACCGCCCGGTCACCCGCATGTGTGTGTGTGTGTGTACAGAGCACCCGGTTTGTTCTCTATGCCCGCATTAACAGTACACGTACTATACTATCCTAGTTCAGGGATAGACAACCAGTGTTTTACAATAATTTTCATAAAACCAAACAAGCAAAAATCATGTCATAAACTTTTTGACGTGATAACGTCTTATAAATTAATGAAACACCAATCTTATAAATTGATTAAACACCGGCTGCATGTACGAAAAAGTGTCACGTTCCGAAATGTGTCACGTTCCGCCTGACCCTGTGCGTGCAAGCGAGAGCGCAGTATAAGCGATAGAGAAGCACGATCGGCCCAAGTTTGACAGCTACAAAAATTTATTTATTAAAGATCACAAGACACAAACTTCCAATAGACTGCCACAGTTCGCTCGTATATATACTTACAGGGTGTCAAAAATCCACACCACCCGACCGTCCGTTTATTAAAACTGCGTGTATTTTGAAAACGGTTCATTATATTTAAAGACCGTTTCTACAGTTGGGTAGAACTCTAATTTTACTATTTAAATATGTAAAAATAAATGTTTGGAAACGTATACGTATAATGTGACAAATAAAAAAAGTTATTTTTCAACACTTTACGAGTATGCTTCAATGTTTCTTTATGACGTTATCACGTAAAACTATCGTCCGTAAACCGACTTTACAGACAACCAATTTTTTATTTTATACATTAAAATATTCTTAAGGGCGACTTCTAATGCAGTAATTTTTTTCTAAATGGAAGGTACAAAAAATCTCTTTTTTTTCAAAAAATTCTATAAACACAAATCACTGACGAACTTTGATTACATTTTGAAAGATTTTCCCAACGATACGTCAAGCAATTGGTTGCGCAAAAATACAAATTCTGATCCCTAGGTTCTACGTTCCGAAAGGTCCCCCTATTTTTTTTTTTTTTTGTAATTTCATTCCACAATTGTATGGCGGTTCACATCCGAATCGATGGAAATATGGCGGACTTATAAAACTGTGACAAACTGACGGACGGACATATGACGATATTATAAAAAATAGTTGGCAAAACCAAAAGTGCACCTCCCGCAAATTTTCCATTGTACGATAAAAAAAAACAAAACTGAAAAGATATTTTTAAAAAATTTAAAGAAATAAATAATTAAAAATTGAAAAAATAAAAAAAAATAAGAACTATACATAATATGATATATAAATTTAATATCAAATGGAATAAAATGGAATAAAAAAAAATAAAATCAATTATTTCGTAAGGAATCGAACCCAGGACCTTGCTGTTGCGGGTCTTATGGCAATCCCATTACGCCACGAAGCTTGCTAAGCATTCCACTGTTATTACGGTATAGAAGTGTAGCACTTGTTTTATGAACTTTTACAGAGTAATTATTATATTGTTTTTTCAAACTATTAACTGTCAAAAAATAATAAAATAAAACTGTTTATAAAAATTAAACTACTGAACACATTTTAGTGAATTTAAATAGGGTTCTGGTCTAATAATAAATAAAGTGAATAAAATATAACCCGAGGCAATTCGACCAAAATTGCGGTCTGTAGACTCGGATGGATTTAAAAATGGTTCTGTTTTATAGATCAGAATCTCCTCTTTTAAAAAAGCTTCAATTTGAATGGATTTCGTGCGAAATTAACTTAGATATAACTTTTTATGTGAACGAAAGTCAGCTTTGACGCGCAAAACGATAATAAAGCACATACCGCTAGGTTAGCGGTATGTGCAATAGATCCTGTAGAACGGTTCCAAGTCTTCGTTAAGAACGTTACTTCGGCGACACATTCCACGACATTTCACTGAAAGAGGGACTACCTACAAGAATTATGTTATCATATCAAAAACAATTTGATAGTGTAACATTAAACTGTCCAAAAACTGTAAAGAACCTAGAGAGACCAATGTTTTCACTGCAGGCTTGGCTACCCCCGTCTTTAGTGCCAGTGTCTGAATGTGTGTGCGTGCCCGCAGGTGCCTGTCGCGCGGTGAATGCGGTGCGGACGAACTATAACTGCTGCGAAGCCGCGGGTTGTTCGTCTAATAAATGCTATGTGCATACATTTTGCCAGACGCTCCATGCCGGTAGACTATTTTGTATTGTAGTACATTATTGTGATAAGCTGATCCTTATCGTGCAGTCTGCTAATTAAATATCCTCCATGTTGTTTAATATAATTACATCGATCTATCAAAATCGTTACCGTATACTATTTCTTCGGTTTTCATAGGTTCTTGATCTCTAGACAAAAAACGCAATATTTTTTTTTATTTAGAACAAAAAAAATAAAATGTACGTCAAACCTAGGGTTATTAGCACTACTATAAATATAATAAAAAACGCAATATTACTAATAATCTAAGTAGCAGAATAGGTACCAATTTATATCAATTGGAACAAATACTATAAGAACAATTACTGTATGTTTGTTTGTATATTTTTTCTAACGAAACATTTGGATGTTCGATTTTTTTGAAGAACCAATAATCTAATGATTATATAGATAACGAGTACGACTCAAGAATCTGAAGAGGTTGTTTCTAGTGCTTTATTATCGTAACACGATGATGATTCAAAAATAACAATAGCAATAATAATTTCTAAGTGGGAACAGTCGCGAGGAGACTAAATCCACTTGAAATATTTCTCGATTGATGTGCTGAATTATAATGGAAGGTTGTTTGAAAACAAGTACTTGTCTAAAGTATACTTAGTTACATATGTGCCGTGCATTGCACAGTATAGTCTATAATAAGTGATGTTCAGCATTTCGATCAGTTGAAATTTAGAATTGGGGTTCGTCAAATGGGTGGAGTTTTAAAAACATGGCGACGATGGAGTATCATTTCCCATAGTTACTATGGTTACTATATAGTAAACAGTGCAATTGTGATTTTTTTTAAGTGCAATGAATTGATGTGTCAGCATAATATGTAATTGGGCTGATACAAATCAGCGAAAAAGAAATTTCCTTGAAGGGGAACGTATATATATTATGCCGGCCATATCATAAAATTAGGCAAAAATTCAATTGAAACAGAACCTTCAAGTAAGGTAATGCTTTCTGTTTACAAACTTTCGATTTAAAGAGTAATCCACAAGAAATAAAAGTGGTAAATAGAGATATTATATCAATGCAGTGTTGATGAACGTTGCAAACATTTATTGAAACAACACTTAATTGCAACAGGAAAGTTCCCAACCTAAAAATAGTTATCTGTCAAAATGTATTTTTAACTTTTTTTTCAAAATTTTTAATGTTATTTAATAATAATAACTATTCAATTAATAAATTAGGTTTTCAATACTAAGACTAAGTATAATACCTACTTGGTAAAATAACTAATCACCTGCATTGAAATGACGTGGTACTATTACAACCTTTTGCTAATTTTTTTTTTATTTGTGTTTGCACGAGGTGAAAACTTCGCAGGTTCCATAATAAGTCATTTATTAATTTATCAACGTTTTTTTTTAATTATTATTGTAAAAAAATCACGATAAACAGTATTCATTGACATACTTGTTTCTTACATGTTAGTTAGTAAGTTTCGCCGCCAGATAGAGTAGTCCATATCGCGGTTCCCAATATTGTGATAAGTTATTTTAACGTTTACAAAAATGCTGATTTGACAATGACCTTGAATTGTGACCACAAGCGTTTAAGAATTCTGAATCGTTCTGCCCGAAAAATAATTGATCAAATGAAACGATACTTATTTTAAACTCTGTATACATGCATTTAACATATTTTTTGTACAATTTCCGTTCCGAAACAACGTTTTTCTACGCATTTTGATATAAATTTATCTTTAAAAGCGATATTTTCTATGCAGATCAGTCATTTATTTTTCTATGAGAGAGTGTTTGAATATTATAATGAAATGTTACATTGTATAAATTAAGTTTGCTGGCAGAAGACATGGTTTTAGCATTTTTACACCCGTGTGGAGAGTGCATAATTGCACATTTCATTAATTGATCGTCACGCGTCTTCGATGTTCTCTTTATGTATCAATATTATACGACAAAGTGCAGGGGCTTTCAATGTAAAATAGACGTAACTCGTGGCGACGTGACATACAGATAATACGTTTGTCGGTACATGCATAATATGCATGTACTCGCAAACTTATTATCCTTGCATAATACAAAATACCCGCTTTACTCGTAAGGAAACGAAATTATAGATCATAGATCTGCCATATTATACAGTAACGGGATCTCTAATCTGTAATTTATTTTTCTTTGTGGTTTTAAGAATATTTTATGTTATATCTAGCAGGGAAAATGAGTTCTTAGAACACTCTCAGCTGGTATCCAGATTTATATTGTTGGATACTTTTACCCAGCTACACTAGGGCTAATGTGAAAATCGATATCATGAGCAAATCTGCGGAAAAAATCGACGTAAATCCTAGAGTTTTAACATTTGATTGTGATTTCATCTTATACAGTATGTAAACACGTAAGGTGCACATAGGGATATTAACATTGGGAAAAAATGACTGGATCAGAGTGAGCCTTGAAATCTTGTTTTTCAATTTGACAGATAATATTCTTTTGCAAATTGAATGTGTATACTACCGAAGAGAATATTCAAATGATTACAACATAATCGGACTTTTTTGTATTAATGGGACATTAAATTCCCAAAAATACTTAAATATGGTGCGAGATCAAATATCTCCGCCTATTCGTGTTGAACCTAAAGACATTGGGTCACTGATTTACCAACGAGCATACGTCTACCAGTCAGACAATTTTTGAATGAAATGTTTCCAAACAGATGGAGTTGTTTTTTTGTTTTATTTCTGTACAAAAAAATTAAAATAATGATTTATAAGAGCTTTTTATTATTAAAAAATCCAAGTAAAATTAAAATAAATCAAAATAAAATAGAAATCCTCAAGATTACCACGATAATTCAATAGAAATAACAATTAATGTAGTCATGGCTAACTCTGATCCAAGTATTTTTTCCCAATGCTAATTTCCCTATGTGCACCTTACGCGTTTACATACTGTACACTGCGTTGACAAATTTTAACGAAATTGGATTGACAGTTGTAAAAAATTTCCGTTCAGTATAGAGCGGAAAATTTTAAATCCGAACTGTAAACAAAGCCCTGCCCGGACGCTCTTAAAAATCCGGGGAAACCCGAACGGATGTCAACCCTAACTCTGATCAATGTAACGTCGCAACACTACGCAAACATTTCCGTCGAATTCGGTGTCGCCTCATGTTTGTCGATTGTGACAGAGGCTTTAGGAAAAGTGGCGTACAGATGATAATATGATTGTGTGTACGTGTATAATAGCAATAGATGTCAGTACGGTTGCGGTGGTTCACATACAGTGCCAGCCAGAGCGCGCCGGGCTGACTTGAGATAGTGACTGGAGAGATAGAACCCGTGGGAGATAAATGTAATTTACCAAGTTTGTTTTATCCTCTGTCTCTGTGTATGTCCGTGTAGGTACCACATATACATGCATATCTGTGCTCGTAAGACAAAACTGCGTATGTCAATTTTTAGGGTTCCGTAATCGAACGGGTAAAAAACCGAAACCTCATGTCCGTCCGTCTGTCTGTGTATCAATCGATTCGGATGAAATTTCATAGGCAGGTGTCTTTGAAACTCGGGCTTTAACAAGGTGTACGAAACACCTCGCACAAGCGACCAAACTGTCGTAGTAAAGTGCTGTAGCTTTTGAAAAACTTCCGAATCGACAAATTGCTGAATGACAGTGCTACGCTAAAAAAGTCTAACCATAAAGTTTCTATGGCTAATAAATATAATATTATTAAACATTATTACAAAAAGCACATATCGAATACGTAAAACTTTTTTTGACTCTCCACCGATATACAGGGTGTTTGGAAGCTGGGTGCAAAGCCTTAAGGGGGTGTTAGTATAGACCATATAGAACATTTTGAGCCATATTTGTCCTAACCAAAGTCTGATAATATTTTTTTTTAGGGAACTTTTACGATTTTAGTACCAAAATCCCAAAATTTTCCAATTAAGTGCTAATAACGCAAAGTTTAAGTGGAAATGTTTATTTTTTTTAATGTACTTTATTAGCCTAATGTGTGTTTAATGGTATCAAATAATTTTAAAGCACCGTTTTTACTAAAAAAATAACTTTCAGACTATTTAAACTTAACAGAAAAAAAATTAAAAGAAGAAAATGGATTTTTATAGACATTTAAAAAAATAAATTAAAAAAAATTATCAGACTTTGGTTAGGACAAATATGGCTTAAAATGTTTTATATAGTCTATACCAGGGGTGGGCAAATCTTTTGATCGGCGGGCCACATAGCTGATGAAAATTTGACCGTGGGCCGGATGGCTGACGAAAATTTCTTCGCGGGCCAAAAATTTGCAGAAAAAAAGATCCTCACATTCTATTTCTGCATTTCTGCATTCGGAGAGCAAAAGAAAAAAAAAAGGTCCTCACATTCCATTTCCGCATGTGGGGCGCATTCTATTTCCGCTACTATTTTTCTAAAATTTCTAAAATGCTTCGCGGGCCGGATGAAATTGCGCTGCGGGCCGAATCCGGCCCGCGGGCCGCCATTTGCCCAGGCCTGGTCTATACTAACACCCCCTTAAGGCTTTGCACCCAGCTTCCAAACACCCTGTATAATTAATAATTATTATATTTTATATTTATAGAAATGATTGCCAAAAAGTGGTCGTGAGCGGTTTTTCCTCGCGGTCACAGATCGTACATATATATGCGCTAGATGTGTGATACACAATATTCTGACGTGTGCTCCCTATCCTTATTTTACAATAGTTCATTGTGACGTAATATTCACGTTGTGTGTTTTAAAGGCGAAAGTTGCGCTTGTGAATGCTTCAGCGTTTGAATTTGTTTTATTATTCAAGTTGAATTTATCCAAACTTGTTAGCCGTGTAATCGAATTTTAATTTAATCTACATTTTGCCGGTGACGAATTTTGACAGTTCTGTTATCAAAATATTATTACATGCAAGAGAAAATCTCGTGAACATTTTATCTACAAATGAATTTAAATTCCAAAATTGCGCATTTGTAATGCGCTAAACTCTACGTCAGCATCCCTCTAACTCGAACTAATCATATTCTAGTTACGTTATGTTTTATTTTATATACGTCAAAACTTTTAGACTGAGTTTCTTTTAATCGGACAAATGTGAAATGCCTCTTTGGATGATTCACTTCTTTTTTGACGTGATAACGTCTTATAAATTGATAAAACACCGCCAGCACACACGAAAAAGAGTAACGTTCCGCAAGCGAGAGCGCGATATAAGCGATAGAGATGCACAATCGGTCCAAGCGTCGGCTTGTGCGCATTTCTCCCTCTTCTCGTGTGACGTCAGAGAGTAGTGTGCGTTCAACATTTTTTTCGGCTGTTCCAGCGAAAGCTACATCTGACAGATGGCCTTTGTTTTATAAACCGTGGAAATTAAGACTTAAAATCAAGATATCTAATAAAAATGTCATAAATTATCGAATTTTTAAAGCAATTTTTCAGATAATAGGTACATCGTTATTTGTCAATTGATAGTTTGTACACAAACGCAGCTACATTTTGTATCAAAAACAAATTTTGGGAGATATCTGCATTTCATAACAGCAGATAAATTATACGGTTTGTTAACAAATATATAATATATATACATTCTTTTAAATGTCTTTTATAATTGCTTAAAAATATGTATTTTGCTTTGGTTGATCAAATTATTAGTCGGTAAAAATATAGTTTGACAGCTACTAAAATTTAGGTTATGTATTATTAAATATGATATTCGAGCGGAATACGTTATCACGTAAAACTATCGTCCGTAAACCGACTTTACAGACAACAAATTTTTTATTATCTTATTATTTTCGATTAATTTTATAATTTTGGTTTCAGCATTGCCAGAAGAAGGACCTCGAATAACTGGAGGCAAGCCAAGATACCAAATCGGGGACATGGTGAAAGTCAACTGTACATCCGGGCGATCTAAGCCCGCCGCACAACTTAGTTGGTTTATTAATGGAGAACCGGTAAGCCTGAAAAAATAAACAAATAATATATTAAAGCACATTGTACAGGACGGTTCTACGACGTATTATCCGTGGATACTACATCCGCGACATTATATCCGCGACTTTAAATCCGCATGCAAATATATCCGCGACAATATATCTGCATGCAATTATACCCGCAAAAACTACCATACCCGTTTATCGTTCACCCCGGAATTATTTTTTTAAAAACTCCACATTTGACCCTTCCCGTTTCACTACGAGACAATTCGCATACCCGTTTATCGTTCACCCCGGAAATGTCTTTTAAAAAACTCCACATTCGGCCCTTCCCGTTTCAATGCGAGAAATTCGCATACCCCTTTATCGTTCACCACGGAATTGTTTTTTTAAAAACTCTACACTTGCCCTTTCCCGTTTCCCTGCGAGACAATTCGCATACCCCTTTATCGTTCACCCTGGAATTGTTTTTTTTAAAACTCTACATTTGCCCCTTCCCGTATCACTGCGAGACAATTCGCATACCCCGAAATTACAATTCGCATACCCGTTTATCGTTCACCCCGGTTTATTCGGATATATTGTCGCAGATATATTTGCAGGCAGATATACTATCGCGGATATACTTTCGCAGATCTAATGTCGGGGATATAATGTCCGCGGATTATATGACGTGTTACCTACAGGACATAGTAATAAGACTTTAGAATTTATAGAATCTATAAACGAAACGATGATTATTATTATTATTATTGTGATTATTGAACACAGGCAGACAAATCACTGTTGAGAGGCCCAGAGATGGCAATCAGCGGTCACGAAGGTCTTGAAACGTCGATACTCGGTTTGGAGTTTCGCGTGAGACCCAAACATTTCAAACGAGGCGACATGAAACTCAAATGTCTGGCGACAATAGCCACAGTGTACTGGCGCAGCAATGAGGAAAGCGTCGAAGGCGATAGACCCCAACGCGCTCCGGCGCTCGAGATGCGAGAAACTGTCAGAGCGCAGCCGTCTGGTGTCGCCACATCTAGAGCCGATAGAGTACTAGGTAAGCACACAAAAATTATTCATAGTAAACTTCTGATAACAATGTTTTCGTTTGCGTCGAAACAAGCGCGCTTTTGTAATACAATATTAACTTACAAAAGCGTATTCAGTAATGAAGGAAGTCTACCGTATAGTGAAAGAATTTAGTCAGGTAGTCAGATGGAATAGTACAATACGAAACGAAAAATCCCTGATTTTTTTTGTTATACTTATTATATACAGTGTAAACTCTTTATAACGAAACTCAAGGGACCGAGCATTTTTTATCGTTATAGAGAGTTACCGTTATATGGAGTGAAGAAAGAAAAACAACCAAATTAACAATATTCTTCAATGTACTGTATAATCTCTTTATAACGAATTTTAAGGGATCGAACATTTTTTTCGTTATTAAGAATATTCGTTATATGGAGGGAAGAAAGAAAAATAACCAATTTTCACAAAATTAATTTATTCCAAACACATATACAAACACATATACCTATCGTTTGGCGTCATCAAGTGCTTGTTGAATAGATGGTGATGGTTCAGAATGGTCCTCTTTATGTCTGTAAACATTTGCTGACGCCTAAATATGAACATATTTCTTCGCAATAGAGAATGGCTGTTGCATTATAAAGAGGGTATTAATGTATAGGTTTTAAGGTAAACCAACCAAACCGTAAAAATTTCGACGTTATAGGGAGTTTTTCGTTATAACGAAGGACGTTATAAAGAGTTTACACTGTATATGTTATGTAATATTGTACTGACATTTACACCATGAGTGACTCGCATCTCCACCATATGGAACTCGTACTACCGCCGTGTAGAATATACAGTATGTAAACACGTAAGGTGCACATAGGGAAATTAGCATTGGGAAAAAACACTTGGATCAGAGTTAGCCATGACTGCATTAATTGTTATTTCTATTGAATTATCGTGGTAATCTTGAGGGTTTCTATTTTATTTTGATTTATTGTTATTTTACTTGGCTTTTTTAACAATAAAAAGCTCTTATAAATCATTGTTATAACTTTTTTGTACAAAAATAAAACAAAAAAACGACTCCATCTGTTTGGAAATATTTCAATCAAAAATTGTCTGACTGGTATTACGTATGCGCGTTGGTAAATCAGTGACCCAATGTCTTTAGGTTCAACACGAATAGGCGGAGATATTTGATCTCGCACCATATTTAAGTATTTTTGGGAATTTAATGTCCCATTAATAAAAAAAGTCCGATTATGTTGTAATCATTTGAATATTTTCTTCGGTAGTATACACATTCATTTTGCAAAAGAATATTATCTGTCAAATTGAAAAACAAGATTTCAAGGCTCACTCTGATCCAGTCATTTTTTCCCAGTGTTAATTTCCCTATGTGACCTTACGTGTTTACATACTGTATAATATGTTATGTAATATTGTACTGACATTTACACCATGAGTGACCCGCACCTCCACCATATGGAACTCGTACTACCGCCGTATAGAAGACATTTGAAGATTTTGCCTAAAAAAATCAAGAGCTCTAAATTTAAAAATGGGGCAGTAAATTAGCCCTTAAATAGCCTTTAATTCTCATGCCAATAATTTTATCATACGACATTTTGGCGCTGCCAGCTTTATCGGGGTGTCTTAAGACATGACATACATTTGCGGAAAGTTTTCAGATACCTACCCTTTCGACCGTCGTTAATAAGTTTCCAAGAAAATCGTATCATTAAAATATCGACAAACGTAAACAGTTTCTATTACATGGCGTCTATCTCTTCTCACAAGTTACGTCACTATGAATGGAAATGTCCATTGAGCATATAATGGACATTCTCATTGAATATATAATTATAAAGTGATCAAATGAAAGACGATGTATCAAATATCTTGTCACGTTACAGAGTATTTCCAATAAGGACGTTTTTGTTAAGAAACCGCATAATGACGACCGAAAGGATTGGTCTTAGGTTTGATAATTATTTCATAATTAAAAATTCCTGCGTATTATGACTAACTTCATATAAAAATGTGCGACTGTGTGAAAGAAAAAATTTTATTCAACTCATGCGCGCTATTCATGTTTTATCATGCCTAAAGACCGAACCCTAAATAGCCATTTACCGACTGGTGACAATTACTTGTCATAACTCAATGAAGATTCCTATTTCCTACTAGCTCGGCCATTGTGGAGTAATGAAAATAAACGTAACTATTTTCTGAGTCGTAACGAAATAGTAGGTAACAACAACTCCCTGTTGTTACCCATTGAGGCTAAAATTGAGAGGCCGAATGTTTTCGACATGGAGTTTATTCATAACCGGCTAACCTCAAACCAAAACATTAAATCGTGCTGTTAGTATTGACAATTCTTTTATAAAAAAATAAATAGATATTTGTATACATACCTTATATGAACGTATAACCGTGTTAAAAACATGAATAACGCGCATTTGTTGAATAAAATTATGGGCGCAACTTGTAGGCTAAGTCATGACCTGTCAGTTCGCTCGTGCCTGCGCACCTACGACTCGTGCTGAAAACATCGCGCCTGACACGCCATGAATGACTTAGACTACTAGCTACGCCAATAACTATTGCGTCACTGTCGTGCCTTGAACTCGAAACAGTGCTCAGTGTATGCAGAAACAGAGAATTTTTGAAACTATGGCCGTTATGGTATTTTCTGTTTATCTGCGTGCCTTTACAATGGTTCTTCTTCCTCTATAAATAAACTCTAAAATGTGATAGAATTGATAGGGTCTGACATTTTGTTCAAACAACAAATATTATATATTTAAAATTTGTTGTAGTATCTTCGGTCAGCAGTTGTATACATCACGCATTCCCGTGCGTGACATTTGTAATGGCTTGTAGCCTTCTGACGACGCTACTAATTCATCCAATAGCGGCGCCTCACAGATAACTAGTGCCGTGACTCCATAGTATTGACACTTGTTTGCATCGTTAAATAACATTTGAAAATCAGTTCAGAATATTTACATATATATATGTTAAGTGTGATATTATCAGATAGAACACTAATATTAAATCTCATAAAAATATATGTACATATTAAAATATATATTATTATAGTAAGCTAAATAAGTTTTCATTAAAATGTTAAGTGAAAAAAGAGTCAATAATTCAACGGAACCGGAATCAAAGTGACAAAAATAATATTTCATTATTATTCATTCATTTTAAATTAAATATAAATCAAATTAAAAATTCTAAAAAATGTAATGTTTGGAGCTTGCAGTATTTTTATATCAGAGATTATACTGTTAGCGTCGTTAACTTGAACGCCACGAGAAAATATTCACTTATACATTATAATTAATACATTTTAATTGGCAGATCATATCTGTTAATTAAAATACAGCTATAGTGTGAATATATACCAAAGAGCGCAAAAAATCAACCACACCAATTTGGAAACAAATCTACTTAAAACAAAATTAAGAAGGACATGCGCTAAGTCGACTCTTTTGCAGCTCAGAATATGGTACATCACTTAAATATCAAACACATTAACTTTACATCTATAAAATAAAAAAAGATTTTTACAAACAACTAAATTGTTCAATAATAGTATATTATGCGACTAGTGAAAGAAGGAGAAGATTCCATGAGCGTGAAATTTGCCGCACGAAGCGTAGCGAGTGCGGTAACACGCGAGTGGAATATTCTCCTTCGATCAATGGTCGCACATAATACTTTATTTAACTAGCACGAGTAATATGTAATCGGGGCCCTGATAAAAGAGGGAAAAATAATAAATCACTTCATTGATTGACGTACCCACCGCTCTCGATGCACACAAGATGGCCCTGACTTTCGCTGAATTGCGATGCTGTTTTCATATATACAAATCGCTACCGCGTTCCTATTGGTCCAGAAACTATGCAGTAATAATTCATTACCGTACAGTTCCGGCTCGCTACCGCGTTCCTATTGGTCCAGAAACTATGCAGTAATACATTATCGTACAGCTTCGGCTCATTATTAGCACTCTGCGCGTCAACATGAAGTAATTTATTATTTCTCCCGAATTTAGCAGGGCCCGAAAATTATATAAGTATTACTCACTCGTTTTGAATAAATAAAATTATCGACCAATTTATTTATTGAAGAATTCTAATCAGACGTTAATCAAAGATTTTAACTAAATTGTTGTTTATTGCCAAATGAAAAATGTATATTGTGATTAAATTTAGAATTTGGTCTATTTGTGGGTACTTGCATGTATTTTTGTGAAAATGTTCTTCGAGTGCTAAAAACATGTTTCTGATGCGTGCAGTAAATTTCGAAATATGTAGCGATAACAAAAAAAAACGCTTTTTCTGGCATAACCAAAAGAAAATGTGATTGCTTTCAAACGTCAACACGAATATTTCACATCACTGCAACTGCAACTGTCCAAGCACAAACAAATAATTTGTCGGGTTTCAATTACTTCTAACATCCGAGAATTTAACTAATAATAGACTAAATTTACTTTTTCCAGGGGAAAAATTACATGTAAAAATATTGACAAGGACCTGATCATAAATACATAAATTTTGAATATCTGGATCCTACTTCTGCATTATTGATTGATTTTTAAAGTTTTGACAAATTATTTCCACAGTTTAAAACAGTTGATAAGATTTTTTTATCGAAATATTATATTGTTCCGTCCTAATTCCATTTTTTTGAATAGAAGAAAAACAATTTCAAAATCAGATCTAACAAAAAATATATATTTAAAAATTAAGAGCGATTTCTGTTTATTTTTAATTAACTAAAAATAACACTAAATCTATTTGTAAATATGTTTGTATGTAAATATAAATATGTAAGGTAAAAGCAGTAATTCTCGACCGCTGACCTGTGTTCGACCACTTTTATATTAATTATATAATAATTATATTAAAGATCTGTTACTTGAAATTTAACAAGTCGCATCAATGGAACATAATATTATCGGTAAAATGCGAAACAAGTTTCTGTAATATAATAGCACTATATTTTTCTTTAAAACGTAATTATCTATTCCTTTAAATATAATATAGGATTAACATAAACGTGATCGAACATAGACGGTCGAGAAATGGTGTTTTTACCCTATTGGCATTTAGGGTAGATAATGGGATACTATTTTTTTTTAATTTAAAATAAATGATGGGTTGAATGTTTTTTAAGAAAAATAAAAATCTGAAATATCTATATTTCATATGAAACTTCAAAATTTAGGGGAATTTTCTTCCATATGTATAAATATTTGTACAATACTTTGATCTGGTGTTTATTTTTCAAAATAAAATAAATAATTAGTGAATTTTGCTCGCGGATAATGCTAAAAAACTCTCTCAAATCGTGCGAGTGTTTTCTTTATTTTTAATAATAAAGGGATGGGGAATAACAAAATTCACTAGTTGAAATTGTTTATATCAGTCATTGTAATATACCGAATAGATAATTAAAATTAATATCGTAAATATAATAAAAAATATATATTCATGACTGGGACAGAGCGATAAAGATAAAGAGAGCACTTGGAAACAAATAATTAACAGTGATCGTGTTTTCGCACAGAAAATTTCATTGCAGCTTATTCGAGAGAAAAAATCACATGATAAAAGTTCTTTTTAATACCTACCACATTTTTCAATAAGAAAGTTGAATTATAAAAAGACAGCCAATATGTAACTACCATTCAATTTTTTAGAGATCACTGGCCTCGTTATTTACAGTAACCTATTTTATACCTGGAGCTAATGGCCTTGCTGCCGAAGCCTCATTAGAAAAAAAGATCACCGGCTGTCAAGTTTTTTGGGCCCAATTCATATTTTCTATATATAATTATTATTATTTTTAATAATAAACTGAAAATTCGATTTATATTTTATGGGTTCCCAAATTAGAACTTGGGGACCGGCGGTTTGTAGTCGACGAACTACAATAACAGCGTGTGTATAGTCAAAACCATTTCGACAATCCCGACTATTATTTTCAAGTCTATCAAGTGCTGTCGTAACTCTTTCTGTCTTGAATATAGAAAAAAATATTAACATAGGATCATTTCTAGCTAATGTATTATTAAATGAACATGTATATTATTATCATCTGTTTATAAATAACGGAAACGATCCAGTAACGATTTATTGTATGTTTAAAAAAAAGAGCAAAAGAAGAACACAGTTTAAAATCATATACTGCTTCTAATCCTTTTTTTAAATACTTTAAAATCATCATATTTCATGAAATACCTACTCGTCTGTAAAATACTACTATAATTTACTGAAATATGAAAAATATTTGTTTATCAAATAAAGTTTCAAAAAAACTATAATTTCATGACATTAATTTATGTTTTATTTTTATTTTAGACCTTACATTTTTCATTCCAATGAACAAGCAAAACAGGAAACAGAAGGTAAGTGCACTTACGTTTTTGAGCAACTGCGCCACAATTCTGAAATGATACGGTCATTAATTCTCAAATTAAATCATGGTGACACTGACAAACCTAGAAAACAAAATCTAAATTAATACCCTAGTTATCTATATTATGCAAACTATTACTATTATTACTTACATTATTAATTCCATATTTATATTTAGTACTTACCTATGTATATGAGTAGTTGTATTTCAACAACTTTTCGTGCATATAGCCGAAGTTGCTGAGCACGTAATTTAAGTTAAAAAAAAATCATGGTGACCGGATACTAGCAATAAACGAGACACATGAAACCGGGACAGACCGCCAGTAATTATATAAAACTAACAAAAATCGATATTTTGAGAAGTGCAATTATAGTTTTATTTAATAAATACCAAATTTTAACCAAGAAGAAGACACATCAGATTCTAAAAGATGTTTTTTAACAATAACAACTAAAAGCCATGTTTCTGTATTTTCTGTTGAATTCGTTTTTTGTTTTATTTAGTTTGGTTGGTCATCGGCAGTTGATAAAAAAACTGTGTAAAATGGAAGATTTTCATCCAATCAAATTTTCAGCCTTAGCTTCGGTAGCGAGCTTGGGAGCTATTTTAAGCCAACGCATCGGGTGATAACTATAGCAGAGCAACGTAGTGACCACTTCACTGCGGGAAGATATTAATTATAACGAAACCTGCATCAAACCACTCGACTCTCCACGCAACCAGTCGACTGTTCTACAAGGTAAGTTCCATACGTAGATACATGTTACCATTAGTGATGTGCCGGATATTCGTATCCGTATCCGCGGATATCCGAGGGATAAGAAAGATCCGTATCCGTTAGTTTTTGGCGGATCTTTTACCTTATTAATTTTCAATTTATAGATGAAATTTTATATATATAGGTGATTAGGTAATAATGAAAAACTGTTAAATTCCATTCAGATTATTTTTTATTTTTTAAAATCGTATTTGGCACCTTTATATTGCAAACATTTATCGTAGTGAGTACCATACCAATAGTACATAACCCAAAGGTACTAAAAAACTATCTTTATAATGAGATATTGCACATCGATCTTTGGAAAGAGACAATCTGTTATGAGAGTTAACTCTTAAAGAGGTCAATAACTGTTTCCCATAACAGATAGTTTATTTCCAAAGGTCGATTGCAATATTTACAACCGCGTACTCTAAGAAACTCAAGGACCGTATCCGTATCCGCGGATCTTGAAACCAAATATCCGTATTCAGATCCGTATCCGCGGATATACATTTTAAACGATCCGGCACATCACTAGTTGCCATATAGACATTCGAAATCTGTTTCAAATTTTCACCTAAAACTTCTGTCAAACATTGACAGGAATTATTGGTTTCATTGAAGACTGTAGTCATGCGAATAGCTGATTTTCATTTTGAAGTATAGACTTAGTGCAGAATGACAAAGGTCGTAGTTCAATTCCGGCGGTCGCGGTGCCATGATTATTATATTTTTTACAATTATACTAGTTTTACTTCTGTAGTATGCAGTCTCTTTTTTTATTATCTAAGGCAGGGTTGCCCAACCTATTAGTAGGTGCGATCTACTTTTTTTTTAAATAGTCTCATCGCGATCTACCAATATGCGGGAAAAAATAATAATCCCTTTTATAACGTTGCAAATATAAAAAGTTTATTAAACATTTAAGTGGGAACAAAAATGCTCATCACTGAAAGAATTTCGTATATCTGATTTTATAATATTCATATCAGAAAATGCTGATTCCGTCAAATACGTAGAGCCAAAACAAGACATCAATTTTTGTGCCGCAATTGTTCAGATTGGGTATTTTTCTTTAGTGTATTTTCAAATACGATCTTTGGACTTTAAATATAAATCATTTCGAAGTTTGATTATTTCCAATTCTAATTCCCCCTGATTTTCTTCAAATACTGTGGAGATACTTCAATTTAGTTTGAAAATTGAATTTTTGGATGTTACAATAGATAAAGTATAAAGGTCTACTTAAAATTAAGCCGCGATCGACCTGTAGATCGCGATCGACTGGTTGGGCACCCCTGATCTAAGGTATCTGTTGAGACACGTTTGTGTCCAGAAATTTTACATCAACCACTCTATCTCGCGAATGCATAACTTTTACAAATCTTCGTATTATGTTTGTAATATAGTAGATACCGGGTCAACTTTCCAATTGCTAGCGGACGGCTTCTAACAACCCCAAACCACGTTGCAGCGTCACAAGGTGGTGTGTCAACGCCGCCTTATAAATTTACTCTCGAGTCCCCACAACATCGTCACACACACACACATCCGCAAACACACGTATATAATATATCCTTTAAGACAAAGCACTTAATTGCAGTAATCGAAACAGACATGATATATTACAGTCTCAGTTTAGTACTTGCATTCTACCACCCTATTTTTGAAAAACAACACGCGGCGGTGTTTAAATAAAATGTCAATTTAAATAAAGTCGAGATTCCACTTTATGTTTAAAACACTAATAGGATAAGCTTTGTTTGTTTTGCATGTAGGTACAGTATGTATATAAGTTGAACCAAAAAGGCACGTCAATGAAAATGTTTGGATTTTAAGTTACCAACAAACTGTCCGTATACTAAAATTGCAAAATCGAAACCTTATGGCCTCACTACGGAGTCTGTTCGTCCGTTCGTCTGTCACAAGCTCCCAGAACCAAACGGTACAAACTAGAGAATTTACATTGGGGATAGTTAAAGCTTGTTGTAGTCCAATGCTGATGTTTAGATATGGAGCAATAGTTTGGATAGGTAATTATTGGAAATAATAGAGGGGTCACACAGGATATGAAAAAATTAAAAAAATTTAACTCCATCGAGTGGGGTGTCTAATGAAAGTTAGTGACTCTCGCCCCCCAATTTAATTATTTTTTTCGACTTCATTTGGTGTATTTTGAATGTATGGGGAACTGCAATTAAATGATCATAATCTGTAGTCATTGTCATATCAATTTTTTTGACAATCTTTTTTGCAACCTAGTATAAGAGCTCAGATCTTTTTGAGCGTCAAATGATATAGTTGAGTGGACTGTTAACAATAAACTTAAGCTTAATAAGCTCAAAACTAAATGTATGCTATTTTCAGCCAAAAATCCATGTCCTAATTTTGATGTTTTTCTACTAATTGACAATGTTCCCATTGACACAGTGTCTACATTTAACTTTCTTGGCGTTACCTTAGACTCCCTTCTTACATGGAAACCACATGTCGCCAATGTTTGCTCCAAGTTATCTAAACTTACCTAAATATCTAATTTTCCGACTTCGCAGTATCACTGACACTTCAGTTTGTCTAACGGCTTATTATGCATATATTTATCCCCTACTAAATTATGGTATTCTGTGCTGGGGTAAATCCACCAATATTGCAAGAGCATTTATATTGCAAAAAAAAATCTTACGAACTATATTCTGTCTGAAGTATGATGAGTCTTGTAAACCAGTGTTTATCAAGAAGAGAATTTTGACAATATATGCGATGTTTTCTTTTCAAAAACAAACATTTATTTACTCTTCATTTGCCGGATCATGAGTACGAGACACGGGGGCGTCTTAATCATGGTGTACCAGAGCATCGCCTTACCCTATGCACCAGAGGACCTCGATACTCTGCTGTAAAATTTTATGAAAGTCTGCCATCCAAGGTTACGACTGTAAATAGTTATAAAATATTTTTAAAAAAAGTAACAGAGTACTTAATTGAAAAGTGCCCATATGATTTTTATTTAAAATTTTATATTGTAAACTGACGCATTCGTTGTCGCTATGACATCTATATGAATAAAGATTATTATTATTATTATTATTATTATTATTATTATTATTATACGGGATCTAGATGCAAAGATGTAAATCACAGAAAAGATCATTCGACACCTATGTCTGGTCGTATCCTCTATCGATTATTATCCAACACCCCAAAGTTTCAAATGTTTAATTTGAAAAGCAAAACAATGAAATGCGTGGAAAGTTTTCGCGTAGATAGTCTCCTGTACCTATATTTCGTAAATGGGAAAGTAAAAACAGTTAAATTTTAATATGTCATGCAGAGTTTTACATACAGGCCTTTAATGTAAAATGTCAGTAGGTATACAATACACATCTACACACACACACACACATTGGTGAAACGTGTTTATAAGTTTGACGTGGAATATACTGCAGTTTTCAGCACATTATTTTTACAGTGTGTAACAAAATAAACATCATAAAACATCTAAGAAATGCTAATTTGTGACATACTGACATTTAAATATATTAGCTGTATTATGCAAATTACAAACACTTATTTCAAAATAAAAAAAAAAAAAAAACAACCAAGTGCGAGCCGAACTCGCGTGGAAATGGTTCCGTACCATTCCGTTTTCCGTGAGAACTTCGTGACTAAGATTTTCGATTAGTGTTTCCTACAAACTGTGGAGTAAGCCCCTATATCCCTTTTTTTCGACATTTTAGGCGCAGTAGACTCTGTATTTTACACTACACACTACAAAAGTAAAACAATTTACAAGGCAGCCACTGTACATCTCACCCACTATAACACAACGCTGTACAATCGGTTTGTATAATAATAATAATCTTTATATAATACAATAATTGTATGTAAACAGCGTCAATGGTCTTTAAAATTATTATAAGTATCGGTCGAGATTATAGTGTGCGGCGTGCGTGCATTGCAACGTTCCGTTCAGTTTCAATCTCATGAATCGATTTTACTCTATCGTATACCAAAAGAAGTTTACTTCAATTAAGAGTATTCGTCCCTGCAAATACCCCCTGCACACTTCATCTCAAATCTTTTCCCCTCGCCTAAAAACGGTTCGCGCTCTCCCGACGCTATTTTTAAAGCTAGAGGGTTCTGATAAACGCCAAATGAAAGACAAAGAATCAGACTACAGATCCTTCAGGCGAATTTTTTGAAAAAAAATTCGTGAAAAAACTTACAACCTTTTGAAAAAAATAATAAGTTACATAATATTTCACACGTAGGCGAAACTGTTTTTCAAAAAATTCGCCTGAAGGATCTGTAGTCTGATTCTTTGTCTTTCATTTGGCGTTTACCAGAACCGTCTAGCTTTAAAAATAGCGTCGGGAGAGCGCGAACCGTTTTTAGGCGAGGGGAAAAGATTTGAGATGAAGTGTGCAGGGGGTATTTGCAGGGACGAATACTCTTAAGAGAAAACTCAAAGTATCGTCTTTTGGGATATTGACTGGTTGGTATCCCGTATCTAGACTTTTTTCTCGAGTGTCTCCTGCAACGCTGTCTCTCTGTCCACGCGCAGACAAATTTTATACATAGCTTTCTGTTACACCCCGTATGTATAGTAGTTACCTACGTCCTGCACATATGTGTTGTTCAGCCGCCCCTGGTATAAAGCCCCAGCTACAATCAGCAGCACAACTGTTCGGTAAATTAGACAGCGCGTTCAGAATACACACGACTTAATTACAGACAACTAAAACAGTAAATCTTAATTTGATTTATTGCGGTCCTGTGACGGTCCCAGTAATTAAACTTGCCACAGCGTTTGTTGTACGAAACAAAAAGAAACAATCATATAGAGTCGCTAATTCGGGTATTAAACTTTGACCTCCGTTTACATAGTAAATCAGATTCGCTTCAACTGACAAATTGCGTTGCCATTATGACTCGCCCACTGCCCGGACACACGTACATTTTTGTGACACTGCGTTAAAAAAATGAACGAGTCTTACAGCGCTCGCCAATGATGTGTAAAATAATTATTTATTCAACACGCGTGAGTAATATATAATTTCGGGGCTCTGCTAAATACGGGAGAAATAATAAATAACTTCATGTTGACGCGTAGAATGCTAATAATGAGCCGAAACTGTACGATAATGTATTACTGCATAGTTTCTGGACCAATAGGAACGCGGTAGCGATTTGTAAATATAAAAACAGCATCGCAATTCAGCGAAAGTCAAGGCCATCTTGTGTGCATCGAGGGCGGTGGGTACGTCAATCAATGAAGTGATTTATTATTTTTTCCTCTTTTATCAGGGCCCCGATTACATATTACTCGTCCTAGTTGAATAAAGTATTATGTGCGACCATTGATCGAAGGAGAATATTACACTCGCGTGTTACTGCACTCGCTACGCTCTTGCGGAAAATTTCACGCTCATGGAATCGTCTCCTTCTCTCACTAGTCGCACAATATACTATTAACACTTACTTTACCCGACTAACTTTCAGAAATGAATTCGTACAGCGAACTATAATATAGTTATTAGTTATTTAATATATTTATAAATGTTTATACTTATTTCACACTGTATTTATAAAAGCACAGTTAGCAGCTGTATTTTCTTTCTGTTTCTTCCCTTTTCTCTCTCTATCTCTAATACGCTACAACTCATTCACAAAATTAGTGCTTATACCGAGAGCTAAGACGTTACACATAAAAAAATCTCGGATCACACTGAGGAACCCTGCCGACAAAATAGTGTATATAGGTACTAATACATGTATTGAAGTACTTAAAAACTTTCACCATAAAAAATAGTCCCTTTTTTTTCATTTTCAACAGGTATTTGATATGCATTTTATTAATCGTACGCCTGTACCAAGCGATATACCTACATAATATGTAGGGGAGAGTGGGGTATAATGATCCCTTCAGGTAAAATGATCCCCCTAAATATTGTCTAAACTAGTAATGACATCTATGCGACGGTAGCAGAAATTTATACTTCAAGTGTTCTATAGTTGCCGACAGCACATGTGGTTTATTTATGGCCGCTAAAAAAAAAGTGACATTCGTTTGTTCAGTTTGTGACTCTCCGATATAATGTAAGTGCTTTTTAAATTCTGTATTAAATCTATTTACTGTTATTTATTGAATCTGTTGTATGTTCAACTTGTAATGGTATAACTGGCCTTTATAATCCTTAGATAGTTGAATGCATATCTGTTCATTGAAAATTTTTAGGTTAGATGAAAGCCGCGTAGTGCATTGGGGGCAAAACGATTCCCTATGGGTGGTGTAAAATGATCAGGGGATCATTTTACCCCATTTATTTAATGCGTTTAGTCATGAGTTGTTATTAATTGGGTAGATATTCTCTTTTTCAGAATGCCACGTAAATATCTACGCAAAACGCAAAGACAAAGCTGGGATTCAAAGAATATGCAAAATGCTCTAAATGAAATTAAAAATGGAATGCCCATAAAAACAGCAGCGAGAAGCTTCAATGTTCCTGTGATGTCATTAAAACCCCGGGCGAAAAATAAAATAAAAAGAGAAGACCGAAAAAATTGAAGCGGAAAAAAAGAAGAACGATAAAAAAGAAGCAAGAAGGCCTAAGAGCAAAGCAGTAGAGACATCAAAGAGAACAAAGAAAATTGATCGGAAGAAAGAAAAGCATTGGGAGAGTAGCAGTGAAGATTCTGATGACACTGAATGCATACTCTGCACTGGAAAATTTAAATGTTCAACAAATGGAGAAGGCTGGATTCAGTGTACTATGTGCCACGGGTGGGCGCATGATGAATGCGCAGGTGTTAGCGACGATGAAGATGATTACACATGTATCAAATGCGTATACGAAGTTAATGTTGCGCCTATTAAAAAACAGTTTAAGTTTTAGTTTGCTATGTCGTGTTTCAGTTTTTGAGTTCTTAAAGAATTTCTTATTATTTTTTTTTTATATTCAGTAAATACAACTAAAAATCCTTATCTAATGTGCTTGTTATGTTTATAATACTATGTGAACTAATCACAAATTGAATTATTTGACATGGGATCGTTTTGCCCGCTTTAAGGGATCATTTTACCCTTAACCCAGGGGCAAAATGATCCTTTTGCAGGATTCACATTATTTCCATGGGTACAAAATTTCCTTAAGCATTTAACCTTGATAACCATATCAAATTGTTAAGTAAAGCACCCTTCTTCTTTTACAAAAACTCCGCGTTTGTAACACTTTTTATTGTTCTATTGCAAGGGGTTTTCTCTTAGAGAGATCATTATACCCCACTCTCCCCTACCATCCTAATTCACCATCCGCAAACTAGTGTTTCCATAAATTTTGTAAATTCGACCCTGTCAAGTTTATTTTACCATAAAATGATCACAAAAGCGTTCCAACAGTCACGTCACAAAAAAGCCGACGCAAACCTATACAAACAGTTTTTCAAAACTGAATGAAGGATATGCTAGATTAAAAATGCTGTATCCATTAATAAACAGGAAATCACCACTAAAAACAAAATTCTCAAAAGTAATTTACCAAACTGTTTTAAGACCGCTGGTTACGTATGGCTGTGTTGCGTGGGGCACAGCATCTAAAACACACATAAATAAAATACAAGTGCTCCAAAATAAAGTGCTACGTATCATTTTAGATTCTCCGTGGTTCGTTCGCAACAACCAAATTCATCGATACTATTGAACACATATTAGAAAAATCGCCACTAAATTCTTTAAGAATCTGACTGTTCGGGCGCACAGTTTTATAATCTTGGAAACCATCCCGTTAACCGCCGACTAAAACGTAAATGGCCAACCGATTTAATAAATTAAAGACCAATAGTGGCAAATAGTGATTAGTGCTAAATAACAATAGTGATCATTACCATGAATAGCCTAGGAGAACTGAACTGATAGAAACTGTCATGAAAAAAAAACTGTTCATTTGAGGCAGGTTGGAACAGAGCTATCAAATATTAGTAGGGTAGGACGGGGGAATGGCGTTCACTTAAGGAAAACATGGTGTATTTTTTAAATTATTTATTATGAATCAAAATTAACAAGAGTAACAAAGTCTTTAATTATCGAGTAATCAACAATTTAACAACAAAAGCGTATATCTTTCACCTACTAGTAGTAGGAAAACATTATTAAAAAAACATGTTTGAGCGGCATTGCCCCTGACTTTGGGTAATGCCGCTCAGGGTCTCATAAAGAAGTGTACCCAATCCAATCTGGCTGTTTTGCTGCTTTGATCAAAATTGTTTTTGATATTGTTGCGCTCAGCAAATTTATAAATATGTTTACGCAAATCTGCAACATTGAGTCCATAATATAGCGAGCCCAGCAACTTAACTTGTTCAGCAATTTCAGTTTCTTGCTGTTGGGTGGAAAACGGGCTTCTTCGGTCCAAGCCGCTTTAGCGGTGGTCCTTTGACGATTTCTTGGCATATCTATCTAAAACAATAAAAAAATAAGTCACTAAGGGGTAATGGCGCTCAGATGAGCGTTATAACCCCAACCGATCGTTTTGTAATTAATTTGAAATTTTAAAAAAATCATACACGATTGTTGAAAATTGACTGCAATATCACAAAATAGAATAGTTTATTGGCAGAAAAGTAAAATTAGTAATTAAATAAGCATTAAAGTTTTGGACTTACCGACAAAAAACACCTAGTTAAAAATTAGATCAGTGCGGCCGCAAACGATGAAACGCTCTTCACGGTCACATGACGCGAGCTGACTGTCCGTTTGCAACGCTGTCTATTAGAGGCCCCCTCCCCTCGCGCTTCACGCGACGTGACGTGTCGCTACGTTTCTTTTTGACAGAGTTGCAGAGGTGAGCGCCATTACCCAGTGAGCGCCATTCCCCCTCCCTCCCCTAATTCCTAAAACGCATTTATGGGTGTCTAAACATTCACATACTCGGTATGTGTCAAAACAAACAAACTTGGCTGTATATGTATTGTTTGTGTCTATCTCGCGCACACTGCCGCCACACAAACTTATTATACTGTCAACGCTATAAAGGAGTAAATTTATCCTCGTCGCGTCTACCAACTTCAAACTGTAGTAAAGCGACGCTACGAGTGCTGTACTTCGGATAAATAAGGACTTTGTTAGAATTGCTGGGGTGTCGTCCGTCGCGCACGTGTTTAATATTATTTTATTACGAGTGGGTAGCTGCAATCTGCATATGCATGCAAATGTTAACTAAAACCTTTCCCATCAACAAATATACCTCTAGTTATCACGTGAACGGCACAATCTATTTTGGATAAGGATGCACAAAGTGACTGACTGGTTGGTTTTATTGCCAAACTTCGAATGTGCGTACCAGGAAAAAGATTTCCAATGGCAGGCTGGCAACCGACCGAAGTACTGACTGGAAATTTGCTGTGCCTTCAATGAAAAAAATACGTGTGGCACTCGGGGACTGCCGCGGTAAAGCTATTGCATATTCTTTTTAGGTCTTTAAGTTTTTCTTCTCTATAAAACGAAAATAGCTAGGTATAAATAATAAGGTATAAATAGTGTAATTACACACCAAAACAATTATTCATTCAAAAAATTTTAACAAAAAGAACGATATTAAGAGTTTGATCATAGAATTTCGCGCGATGTACATTTATATAGATATAATATCATATATACTTTCTCTGCACATAACCTAAATAATTTAGGTTATTTTTATAGCAGTATTATATATAAATTCATTTATACACAAATAAAGATAGAATCAGTTATGAGCAGTTATGCAGTTATGAGCACACAAACACCGTACCGAAGTCTGCCGAACTGAAACGACGTTAGACGATGTACGGCTGTCAACGCCGCACCGCTGTGCCGGTCGGAGTGGGGGGTGTTAGGTTTTTTTCGTTACGGAATGGGTGTTAGTTTTTTTTTCGTTACGGAATTTCTTGATTCGGTCGCCGCGCTCATAGCCCGCGATAGAAGCTATGCAATAGCTTAAAAACTTTTAGAGAGTGTAGAACAGAGATTCCCATTTGGCCTACCGCTCCCTTTTCAGATAGAAATTTATTCAACCCCCCTATTAATTTATTAATGTTCTGCTCTATATTGTTGTGTTACTGGCATTTTGCGATTGGTGTTTTAAATATATTTTTCACAACAAATGAAGCATGTCCGCACGTTTTTTTAAAAATTATCTTCTTTTTTCTTCACGCTTCTATCGCCCCCGTATTTTTAAGTTCTTCGTGACAGTCACAGACCAATCAGAAAGAACCTTTGTGAATTATTATTTATAATTGAATTAATACTTTACGCTCGAATTCATAGATTATTCGAGGTCCAATATGGTCCGTTTTTTTAAATACGTGCATATCAACATAAAAACAAAATTATAAACAGTTTTTTACGGTGCAATAAACAAAAATTATAACAGTACCGCTACTGGGATATTATGGTTAAGATTGATGTAAGAAAATCACAACGACGTAAATTTTGTATGAGCTTTTCATATATAGCTTTCTATTCTCTCTTCATGTCTGTGTGAAGAGCCATAACATAAAGCTCTATCTTAAATACTTTTATAAGCGCGGAACAAAACAAAAGACGCCCGAAACAAAGCGCTTTATCCATTCTTAACATCAACTCATGTTACTTACGTTCATTTGTTTCTCTCTGTGCCATCAGTTATTTTGTTTTGCTTGTCGAGGTTGCCTGTGTGCTAATTATAATCTAATATCTATTGTTTACTTTCGCGGTATATTAGATATATTTTACGTTGTTCTTTAACAAATCGCTATTTGTGATTAATTTTTTAAGTAATTTACTCCAAAAGTCTTAAAACTTCCACACAAAATTATGGTAGCCTTTCTTTACTCACTGCCTAAATCCTACACGGAACTGTTTGAGTTAAAAATTTATTGAATAATTTCGTTTTATTCATTCTTAAACATCTGACTGATAATTATGTATATTATAGCACGGCAGTGGAAGGATTTCGGGTAACGTAGGTCCATTCCCACCTGTGAATAAATAAAAAAAGAAAAACGGACAGATTTCTCAAAACGGTGGATTGTTTGGGCGGTACCGGTGTTATTTTGGGCCCATAGTGATCAGAGAGGGTACAGCACCACTTCCTCTACCATTCTGAGAAATTTGTGCAATAACAAAAAACTATGAAAGGAATACGCAGTTGATCAATAACATATTATATTTAATAATCACTTAAAGAAGTGACGGTTATATGGTACAAAAAAAATTGATTTTCAAAATAACATTCTTATGTTTAACAATATCGTAGGACTATGGCTAACAACTAGGAGCTGGGGGTGGAACCCTGACAAGGTGATCACTTAATTATCTAGGGGGACATACTTGATAAGATTAATTGAATTAAAAAAAAAACTACGTGAGAAAACTAAGAGTGGACTTCATACCTTTTTGAAGAGTACATTACTTACACATGAACATTCTTATTCTATTTATACTTTACATGATTCGTGGACGACGACGGGTAGTTAACCACTTCATTGTAGTGCAATGAAGTCTAAAAGTTAGCTTGTAGAAGCAGTTTGGAAATTATTCTTTGATTTATTCCATGAGCGTCCTTTTTTCGTGCGACCTCCTCGAATCCCGGAAAACAACTTAATGTTTGTTATTTTTCCGTAACTAATAAATATTTATTTTAATTATTTAAAAACCTTAACAACTATTGTTTGTCACTTTTCACTTTTGAATCACAGATACCGCGTTTTTAGAGTCCGCCGACTGGATCACACGTCAGACACACTTATAGTTTATAAGTCCAAGCCCCGCGATCCAAATCGTACCGCGCATGCAAATACCCGCGAAATTAGTGACTTAAGGTTTCCTTATTTATCTTTTTATAATAATTTTTATGCTAATATTAAGAAATTGTCGCGGTGCTATGGCACCACGTGACAATATATAGGCCTCTATTTATTCATACGTTATATATATTTATTCAACACGCGTGAGTAATATATCATTTCGGGGCCCTGCTAAATTCGGGAGAAATAATAAATTACTTCATGTTGACGCGTAGAGTGCTAATAATGAGCCGTACTGTACGATAATGAATTTTCTGGACCAATAGGAACGCAGTAGCGAGCGGAAGCCGTACAATAATGAATAAAAACTGCATAGTTTCTGGACCAATAGGAACGCGGTAGTGATTTGTATATATGGAAACAGCATCGCAATTCAGCGAAAGTCAGGGCCATCTTGTGTGCATCGAAGGCGGTGGGTACGTCAATCAATGAAGTGATTTATTATTTTTCCCTCTTTTATCAGGGCCCCGATTACATATTACACGTGCTAGTTGAATAAAATATTATGTGCGACCGTTGATCGAAGGAGAATATTCCACTCGCGTGTTACCACACTCGCTAGGCTCGTGCGGCAAATTTCACGCTCATGGAATTTTCTCCTTCTCTCACTAGTCGCACAATATACTATTTTTAACGGTGATCAAAGCGTTCCTGCACTGTGCTGCAATATAACAGCAAAACCACTATTCGTGGTTTAGGCAGTTATATAGGTACACAGTTATTATTGCATAACTTCAAGTTGAGCTTTTGTTGAATGTTGAATTCAATATAATGACAATGTGTCAAACGGCCAGCCCTGCGCGAGTAACAAGTTGAGAGCGACTACGAGTCGTTGCCATGAACCAAAGCTGTGAACATTACAGGTGCAGAGTGCAGACACATGGTTTTGTGTACAAAAGCCACTCAATCACCGGTCGTTTAAATAATTTAATACATTTGCAAGTTTAATGTAAAACGAATTTGATTAATAGATGTATATAGTGTAGTCGTATCCATATACTTAAGTACTACTGTTTAAATTAACGGAATTTCAGTAATCTCATATTGATTTTGATTTTTAGGTAAGATGTTTTTAATAGCTTAAATACGCGTAGCTGTGATTTTCAATTTAATACGGTTTAAATATGTGCCATGGATAAATAAAGTTTGTTTAACCGTTTAAAGTAAACATTAGGAAGTTATTTCAACGGATCCGGAATTCGAAATTAAAGTTTTTAACAATTTTTTACGTTTCAAAGTCTCTGCGTGTGTGTGTTCTAGGCTATGTACGTACGTGGTCATTTCTTTCGGGAATAAAAAATGATATCGAAGTTTATCGACGCCAGTACAATACGAAAGAAATTTTATAAAAATCGGTTAGCCGTTTTTTTTTAAACAAAATAACTACGAAAAAGTATATTTTATAGAGTTTTTCAAAACATATTTCTCGGGTCAAAGTTGTAAACTACCTATATATAATAAAACTAGTGTGACCTGTGCGAATTATTCGCACTAAATAAGTATAATAATTATCACTTTACAAAATTATTTTTTAAATATGATTGCAGGTATTCAATTCGTTTCTAATTTTGCACACTGCTTATAACGTTCTTCTTTTTGTTGTATTACAATATGAAGCTCAGATGACAGATCGAAGAAATATTTTACTAAAATTGTCATATAGAGGCGCAAGTAGCAAAAGTGTTGAGCTAAGCCGTCAGATGGCATCATGCAGCATTGCTGTGACGTTGTTCAGCGTTGCTCGCTGTTTCAAAATTAAAGCCGTCAGATGGCAGTATGGAGTATTGTGTCTGTTGTATTTACAATATGAAGGTCAGATGACAGATCGAAGTGTTGATGTTGTTTCAAAATTAAAGCCGTCAGATGGCAGACGTTGTTCAGCGTTGCTTTATTTTAATTAATTTACAAAAACAAAAGCAATAATAAATTTTTTAGTTGTCGATGTCAGTAGAGCAAGCAATTATCTGTAAAATTATAAAAAGGGAGGCAAACATCTTTAACCTTAGCGTATTAATATATATGATATTCAATATTGATCATACCTCCTGGGAAGTTGGTGGACCCAAGGGTCAAACTTGTAGAGTCCCAATCAACGACCCACCTCACGGTTTGTTTTCTATAGTATTTTTAGAGCAATACATTCTGAACAAAATGACACATATAACCAGTCCTATCAAATTTCAAACATTGCTTAAAAATATATATTTTTTAAATCGCTTTTCGACACGAAGGTATCACGTTGATGTTAAATAACGAAGCGGACCATGGCATGGAACGTACTGACTGACAATCTGTGTGATTGACAACTAAAACTCAAGACTGACCGTGTATCGATAACAATGGTAATGACTAACAATCTATTTTCGTGAGTGGATGAACTTCAAACATGTTCAATTTTTTATTATCAGTCATGACTGACCGTCATTGAGATTGTACTGCATCAGCGTTGCCAGACGTCCCGATTTTGGCGGGACGTCCCAATTTTTAAATCAATATTAAATGTCCCGCGCGGGACAGGCTCAGTCCCGCTTTTCGGGGATAACTTTAAAAGAAGTTAAATCTTCACAGAAATATCATGATTCATGAATAAGTAATTCTTATAAATAATTATTACCTATCTTATTGTAAGTTGCAATTTGTAACACTCACTCCACAGACTATTGTTTGAAACGCCATATTTTTCTAATGAATGAAACTTTTTTGATTATGATTTCTGTTTTTTTTTTTTATTCTGAAAACGAATAAGACTCAACTATTTAACGATATGGTAAATCTGATTTAAAATATTATATTTTTATTAAGATACATTTTCTATGGCTATTTTTGCTATCTATTGTCACGTAAACGTAATTTTAATTCAAATAAAAAGATAAATAGGTATTTGAAAACTTCTGATTATATACGTTTTTTTTACCTATGTCCCGCTTTCGACGAAAGAATCCCGCTGTTTTCATTCAAATAGTTCCAAAATCCTGACTTGGCAAAAAAAAAACTGGCAACGCTGTACTGCATGCATTGTGTCAATCGAATAAATGAGCAGACACGCAGGACGTAAAAATGTCGTTTTACGAATTAAATAAATAACGAAGACTTTATTAATTTATATCGCAATCTGTGCCAGCCGTTTGGAAATAAGTGGAAAGTTATTTGCTTAAAAATAAATTTTTATTTTAATACTGCTATAAAAAATTCATTGAAAAAGTCAAAGAAATGGATCCAAATCCTGTCAAAGCGACTGCCCAAAAGGATAAATAAACTGAGATCGAATTTTCAGGAGGAATGTCATTCTTCTTTAATCTTTGACCGTATATGTCGCGCTTATAGTATGTCTCGGCAAGCCTATATATATCTTTGACTTATGAAAAAAGAGAAAACTATGTATTATATTATATCTATTTATTTTATATGATAAACGAGGATAGAATTTTCAATTGATCGAAACGAATTATATATTATATAATAATATCCTAGTAGTGTAGTAATAATATGCTAGCCAGTCTTTCATAACGATTGACGTCACACCAATAGTTGCCCTGCTTGTGACCACATGAGTTCTTTTTATCATATCATATATATTAATACGCTAAGGTTAAAGATGTTTGCCTCCCTTTTTAGAAAAAAACTCACAATTTCTCCACATAAATTATATATCATTTTACAGATAATTGCTTGCTCTACTGACATCGACAACTAAAAAATTTATTATTGCTTTTGTTTTTGTAAATTAATTAAAATACAGCAACGCTGAACAACGTCTGCCATCTGACGGCTTTAATTTTGAAACAACGTTAACACTTCGATCTTTCATCTGACCTTCATATTGTAATACAACAGACACAATACTGCATACTGCCATCTAACCGCTTTAATTTTGAAACAACGAGCAACGCTGAACAACGTCACAGCAATGCTGCATGATGCCATCTGACGGCTTAGCTCAACGCTTTTGCTACTTGCGCCTCTATATGACAATTTTAGTAAAATATTTCTTCGATCTGTCATCTGAGCTTCATATTGTAATACAACAAAAAGAAGAACGTTATAACTTATAAGCAGTGTGCAAAATTAGAAACAAATTGAATATCTGCAATCATATTTAAAAAATAATTTTGTAAAGTGATAATTATTATACTTATTTAGTGCGAATAATTCGCACAGGTCACTCTAGTTTATTCATATTTTAAAGCACACATCAACACAACAGCTGAAATCAATAATAAAATTCTCAAATTAGTATTATTTCTCAAGATAATGCAAGTTTCAAGTAATTTGGCCATTGTTCTCTGTTGACATTTACATTTTGCACACGTCAACATTTGTACCTACATATATTAGAAATCAATCAAGCGGTCGGTATGCACTCAATATTCGAATCCCACCAAAAATATTAATGTGAAAAAAGTTCAAAGCAAAGAACAAGTGACTGCTGAAAAAAAAAGAATCTAAGAAGTTACCAAGTTTACATAAAATCTTCTTAGATCCCACTTTTTTGAGCAAAGTCACTTTTTCTTTGTATCGAACTGGACTCTTATCCACATTTATGTTTTTTGGTGAAATTTCGATTCTTTTTGTAGAGTTATATACTTATTTATTCTAGTTAATTATTTCTAGACACATAATTTTGTAGTTAGATACCATACTTCATTATATCACTGCACGCCATATTCCAGCGTCGACTAGACGCGAGCAGTCTTCGAAAACCGCGAGCCGCGTAGTCTCATACAGTCCCTAATCTACAGTCTCCCAGCCCTTAATCGTCAGCTCCAACCCCAACCTTCAACCACTCCATGATGATCTATTAGTCAGTCAGTTAGTAATTTTTGAACTCTCGCGTACCTTGGGAACTATTCCATTTAGACGTATGAAATTTAAAATAGAATAGAATAGAATATTTTTATTATCCGAAACAGCTGTACGCAGGATTCTGGTAACCCTAACCCTCCTTAAAAAAATCAGATCTGTAACGTAATTAAACTCGGAGAAAAAGGGAGAAGGAGGTCGAAATGGTTCGTGTAAATTTAGTGTACAGTGCGTTGCGAGAACTTGGGCGACCCACTTCGTGCATTGCGCGTAACATAATACAAAAAGAAACGAGTAGAATTTAGCGTTCAGTGTATATCACACAAAAGTGAGAGAATTTCGTTTAGCTGCGGCCATTCAGCCGACGTCGGTTCGCTGATTGATATGGGCGTCCGTGTTATTGATGTCCAGTAGGTATACAGTGCAATCCATTTTATTACAAAGGTGTGAGATATGTCTGACACTCCAAAGCGGTAATGCATTTTACAGTACAGGTGAAGTACATTACTCGACTGAAAAATATAGCTCGAAGTCATTTTGGAGGAAGAGATAACGTATATTTCATCCCAATTTGCCTAAAAACACAATTAAAAATTTTGTAAAAACCCACGACGAATGTAAATGTTATAATAGAAAAAGAATTAAATAAAATTCTAAAATCCCCCGACTTAACGCAGGTAAGTAAGCAAAGAAAATCCATCGGGGGTCTGCCATTCGCTGCCCTGAATTAAGAATAGAAGAATATAAATTGCAATATTGCAATATTTTAGTTCATTTCAGGGCAGCCAAATGGCAGCCCCCGACGGAGTTTCTTTGGTTACTTAGCGTTAAGTCGGGGGATTTTAGAATTTTATTTAATTCTTTTTCTATTATAACATTTACATTCATCGTGGGTTTTTTCAAAATTTTTAATTTTGTTTTATTTTAAACTTTTTAGAGATTTTGTATAAGTGAGTTCAGATGGTCTGAACCTCTGAACTAGCGTAGGTACACAGTGTAACTATTAGTACAGAAATTGACACTGTTACAGAGAAAGCCGATTAAACGCCCGTTGTGTAGGCAACCCAGCATACGTTGCCGTACAATTCATTTTTGAGATTATTTTTTTGTGCAGTGCAGCGCCCCCTGGGGCGTAACCATCGTAATATCTATCTAAGAACCATCTCAGATGAATTATAAACCCTTTACAGAAAATCGCATCTGAATTGATCAAACCGTTTTCCAGATAAATGGTGACATTGATCGAGTGCACAAACAATCGAACAAACAAACAAACGAACAAACAATCTGTCACCCTAAACGCATATACATGCTCCGTTCCGTCGTGGGTAAAAAGACGTTCAGCAGTTTGAATGGAAAAATAGTGGGTTTTGTTTCTATGTACATTATGGTGAATGTGACATTATGTTAAAAACGCGTCATAATAATAGGTCATATGCATGATTTTTTTTATATTTTTAATAGATTATTTAGTCAACCATAATACGGAAAAAATTGATAATCATTTAAAAATGTAATATTATCATAAGAAAAAAAATATTAAATTCCACATTCAAAAATAGACAGTTTAAACAATCGGCCATGTTCGCGGGCTTATGTGACGTCATGATATACGATGCATGCCAACCTTGATTTTTCTCTAAATACTGACATAATCTTACTGTGAGACGACACAGTCGTCATGAAAACTGTTGTTGATATATACTCTGACGTCACGATGCGTTTTGAAAATTCGAAAGTAGCGCTTATTTTCTACATTTCTTTTTTATTATTTGTATTTTTTTCAGTGATTAGATTAATAAAATAACCATTACGTTATGATCAAGAACTAAAATATATTTCGAAATAAAAATTTTAACCAATTTGGAGTTTTATGCATATGACCTATTAATCAATACCAATCGATATATCAAACGCGGTTCTAGTAATTAGCAGCACGCGACATTACTTCACGCATCATGACACACTATACAGTTTCTAGTTAGACAGAATACGGAAATGGGCGTACATCTTAAGTGATGATACCATTAACGGATGAAATATTATATCAGCTTTGGAGGCGGCAGCTTTTCCGGCTCTAAGTTTATAAACGCTCATTTCTAATTTAGTCAACTCTATATATATTCATATCTTTAAACACACACTATTTATTTATTAAAGATTATTTCGCGACAATTTTTTGAGTAAACACTGACATTTTTAAGATAGATTTTATGAACGGTTATATCTTTACGAAACGCAAAATTATTATTCTTCAAAATTACAAAAATTTAAACCCAATTTATGGACTGTTAATTATTAAGAAGAACCGATTGTGGAAAATTAATAAAGTTAGTCCGCAATAATTAATTAAATACTTTTGTCTTCAAATTTTCCTCTATACTGATGAGAGGGGATGGACGGCGATTAAGAATAATCTAGCGACCCCTCCCCCTCCTAACCTGAAGCCCTGAACGGTCGACCCCTTTCTGTGTTAACTATAATGTCTAGCGAAGATTCCATACACGGGGCCCTAAATGTTCCCAAAAGATAGTGAGAAGGTAACGATGTATATAAAACGCATCATGGTTTTGCGTATTTCAAAGTGACGTCATGCAAGTTCTGTAGCGTTATATAAGTTCATTAGGAAAACATAACCACAAAATAATGGCTGCAACCAACAGTAAAGAAAATTGTTTTACAGCACCTCGAGGGGAGCGAGGAGAGCTATGACGGCCTTTTTAGATGGATGGATGGCTCGTGATGAAAGAGGTTTAAAACACAAGCACAACACTAAAGCGCTGACAGCAGAACAATGACGCCGGACAGCTTAAAAATAAAAATAAATATAGAAAGACTTTTTCCTTTCGTGTTCAAAATTAACTTTCAAATCTACTTTAATTTGAAATTTTAACGGAAATTTAATCTAGTCAATAAAAATTAATGTTTGTCCGATGTCTGTTCGGAACCTAGGCATTCCTATACCATTACGATTAAGATGAATTTTTGCTGAGTCGTTGCGCGTGCCCGCACAGCTTTCTGACCAAAAAAGAAACAAATCAACGTGTATAAACATTGTGTTTTAGAGCGGTACTGCAATACGATTCAATAGGGCTCCACTTCTTGTTATCATTTTGAGCGAAGCACGGGCCTGCAGCGAGGTAAGATTGTAATACGGTCAAGCCAGAAACTCCTCTATTGCTGCTGCTGGCGAGCGGTCATTATTACAATGAAGGAATGATTTATGGTGCGTTTTTCATTTTGCCAACATTTACGAAATCTTGACTGCTTACAATCTGGCTGTAATAATTAATATAACGTAAACAGCATAAATTGCAATAATCTCAGCCAGAAACCATAGAAAATATAGCAGAATATTCTTGCAAGGCTAGAACAAAACTCAATAATACAATAAACCTTTCCATTTTATACGTCTCCCGGCCCTCACAACATTTTCTATCACCTTAAACTGGTACTAACAAAACAAAAAAAAAAATTTTTTATTCCTTTAAAAACATCTTAAAAGCTACCGAGAAAAGAAATTGAGTATTTTACACTACAGATTACAGAAGTGAAACTGGTGTATTTGTAAAAAATAAATAAAAAGTAATAATAATGGCATCGATCGCCGCGATCGAACTCACGACCTTTAGGTTTCGAGGCAACTGTACGGCACCTTAGCTTCATTTTTCACAGCCGGTTTTTATAGTATAAAATAAATAAAACAATTCAGTTAAAAAATATTTTCACTTTAATTATCAAAATATAACATATGTTTCGCTGTCACAGCAGCTTCATCAGATATACAGTATTACAGTTCACAAAAATAATCTATATAGGTCTAAATTAGGTAGGTTTTATACAACTAGGGCGGAGGATGGTGGGGTGGGAAATCCCAATTCATAGAAAAAGAACAAAGGAAGAACATTATATTCATTAAAAATTAAACTTTAGGTTTAGTAAAGGTGATGTGGAGATGTCTTTTTGATCATTTAATAGAAGGGATGAATTTTTGCGTTTGTTAATTTCCAAAGCTTCCAATAGATTTAATTTTAAACCTTTCTGTTCTATATGTAAAATATCAAAATTATTATTAAAAATATGTTTTTCTAACTTTAAATGATCGGCATAAGTAGAGTGTTTATAGTACCTAAGTATATATATGGTGTCTTTATCATGAATCAATTTTACTGTACCCTGCCGAAAGAAGTTTTACATACTTTAAAAATTATCAAAAATGTACTTTATAACCTATTGTAAGTTAATATGTAGGTAATAATCCTTAAAACCAAAAAACATGTGGGACGACCTCTTTATTGAATGCTTTTTAGATCTTCATTTGAAAACCCATAATTTATAATTAATCAATTAAACATTTCTGGTTTGTTTTAGCTTTATGTAAATAAAAAAAACGTCACATTTAGTAAGATGACCTATTGTTAAAGCTTATAAAATATAGTTTAAAAAACAACCATGAAAATTAGGAAAAAAAATTAAATTAATATTTGAAGACCGTAAAATATGTTAATAATGGTCTTCTATGACGTATTCAGTATTCTACAACGAAACAATAATGGCATGTTCTACGTCGCAACTTTGCCGTTAGGTAAAAGAGCAAAATAACTCAACAAAGAATATAGTAGTGCAGAACGCTTCTTGAGTTTTCTTAGGTAATAACAATAAGACTCCTGAAATAATGAATACAATATACACAGACGAAACCCTCACAGCACACCACTGACGGCACTGTACAGTGTGTTCGGGAATGATTAAATTGTTTATTTCGTAGTTCAAAAATGTTCATTCTATTAATAGAATTTTTTACCCCTAGGCTTTGCTTGCGTGTCGGCTTTAAAAGAAATAATTTATTTGATCTTACGTTGAAAACGGCGGCGTTAGTTGTAAACGTTAAATTATTATCACTTACGTCTGGCAGCTAGCAACTGAATTAATAGTATATTGTGCGACTAGTGAGTGAAGGAGAAGATTCCATGAGCGTAAAATTTGCCGCACGAGCGTAGCGAGTGCAGTAACACGCGAGTGGAATATTCTCCTTCGATCAATGGTCGCACATAATACTTTATTCAACTAGCACGAGTAATATGTAATCGGAGACCTGATAAAAGAGGGAAAAATAATAAATCATTTCATTGATTGACGTACCCACTGCCCTCGATGCACACAAGATGGCCCTGACTTTCGCTGAATTGCGATGCTGTTTTCATATATACAAATCGCTACCGCGCTCCTATTGGTCCAGAAACTATGCAGTGATAATTCATTACCGTACAGTTTCGGGTCGCTACTGCGTTCCTATTGGTCCCGAAACTATATGCAGTAATACATTATCGTACAGTTTCGGCTCATTATTAGCACTCTACGCGTCAACATGAAGTAATTTATTATTTCTCCCGAATTTAGCAGGGCCCCGAAATTATATATTACTCACGCGTGTTGAATAAATATCATTATTTCAATCAATACTTGCAAAACGTATTATCGTAAATGAGTTGATTAGCTTGACACCAATCAAAATCCAAGCCAAAGATATTGTAAAATATAAAATATAAAAATACCTTATTTATAATTGTAAGCTAAAAGCAATTGTGTTAAAATCAAAAAGTATTTTTATCCATTTCTCTTTTCTTTTTTAATATTATAATATTCTTTCTATGCAGAGTACTTGTATATATGGTAATCTAAATAAAATAAGTCTCACTCGATTATTCGGTAAATTCAGCATTCGGCTTCAGAAGAACCGTCGCGTCGGTCTGATTTTGGCCGAAGTCGAATGTTTTGCAGAGGGTTAAATTTTTAGCCGGATGTGGTCGACTCCGAAACTTCGGACCGCTTGTGTTGTACAGCTGAAATAAAACGATTGTACGGGTGAATTTTTATTCTTGGACACAGTGTAATGCCTCAAATACTATAGCTGCTTTATTTAATTACTGAAAAATCCATCAGTTTTCACACAACAGTTTATAATTATATGGCATGCAATAAGCTTGAAACTTAATTGATTCTATCAAGATCGCGTTCTCTATTCATTTCAAGATGTTGTTCCAAATAACGCGACACGCATTGCATAAATGTCAAAATACATTGCTAACGACGTATAATAAATATCGTAATTAAACAGAATATAATTGGGCCATTGTACACAGGGCCGTAACGTGGATTTTGTGGGCCCTGGGCAAGACCTCAAATTTGGCCCCCCTCAATAAAAATAAATTGAGAAAAAACTTCCCATGGTTATAGTTCCTGTTCTTTCACATTTTTAAAGTTTAGTAGGTATACCTATCACTTAATAAATAAACACAAAATAAGGAATCTTTAAATTGGTCCTGTCCATATTTTTTGTAATTTTTTTTTAATTTTATATTTATGAAGAAAAACGAATTAAAAATGTATTTAAATTGCATTCTTCTTGCTTTTTTCTCCGCAAACTCATCAATTATATTATTAAAATCTATTTCTTGCACTATGTTAGATTCAATTGATATAATAGACAGGTTCGACAAACGCTGTTGTGAGAGCGACGATCTTAAATAGTTTTTAATTAACTTTAGTTTACTAAAACTTCTCTCGCAAGAAGCGGTGGTGACTGGTGGGGTTATAAATATTCTTAAAGCAACAACGATGTTTTGGTACGATTCGACTAATTCGAAATCATGTATACCGATGAAGCAGATGACATCGATGACAGTTAAGTTAGTTTAATCCAAGATTGAGTTTTAATCTTATTTTATAATACCGGGCCTAAGTATTGAGAATTAAATAAATATGTTTTTTTTAAATAAAAATTCTAATAGCATATTCTGGCTTTTTTGGGCCCCGTCTATCTGAGCCACCATGCAGTGGTGTTACTTATATATGTGATTTGTAATATTCATTAAAATACGAATGAAAATAATTGAGATAATTTTTATCGGGGTCTTCTTGGGCCCCTCCGGGGCCCCCCTGTGCTCTGGGCCCTGGGCAAGTGCCCCTATTGCCCCTGCCTAGTTACGGCCCTGATTGTACATAAGCTGGGAAACAGTCAAAATAATTGTTATTTATATACACAAGAAGTATAAAACATACATAAAGCATAAAACTAATCAGAAATATAAATATTAAAAAAAAGAAGAGTAGGTATAGATAATAGTATAATGGAAATGATGTATGTTTTTTTGACATCATACAAAAAAAAAAGGACCTTTGCACTCCGGGAGTGCCGGCAGAAGTGAAAACTTGAATATTAACGTCTTATGAATTTTCGATCAAAATGGTTTGTATCATAGATTGCATTTTTATGTACGATATTTCAACGCTAGATGTCTAACGTTGTATAAATAACAGTTTTCGTCTTAGATCAGGTCACGTGTCCTGACGCGTGACGCGAGTTTAACATTTTTTACCCATTACAAAAAAAGTGTACAACGCCGCTAAAGAAGTTTTCACTTCAAAAAAATGAAAACTAGGAAATAATAATATTTAATCGCCACAGAACCTACCTCTGCGTTCACTTATTCTGTAAGATCGTGATTTTTTAGTAACGAGACAACAACTTCAAGGCTGCTACCGCTGGGAGTGGCATGTCATAAAGTTTGACTGATTAAAAAACGCGTGCAGTTAATTACCACGGTCAACATCAACCGCGTTGGTTAAACAGATTTACTGAGAAAATTATACCTACTCGTATTTATTGTTTGCCTATTATGTTAGAGATGTCGATACTCAGTTTGCACAAGAAACGAATAACCTATTTCTTTAGCTATATTTAAAAATGACCACTTTGTCTACTTACTTCTTAATGAATGCATTTTGACGATTTCTCCAATAATCTTAAGAATTCATTTCTCGATGATTTGAAATGCCCTTCTTAAGACCCCTTCACACGATGCAGGATTTCGTGCTCGCTAGCTTGCTTGAAGTCTTGCAGGATACCATGCATGGTATCCTGCTTGGTGGTTAGTAGGGAGCACTGCTAGTTTCGCTTCACACGCAGCTTGCTTGTTCCTCGCTGTTTTGCTAGGTTGACACTTGACAGTTATATTTGAAATTTAAATATGGATGTAATGGTTGTGCAAGAAATAATTCGTCGTAGACGAATTGCTACTATGACTTAAATAATGATTGAAAAGCTTCGAGAGAGAAGAGAAAAATCAAAGCAGAAAAATTATTTCCTGTCGAGTCCATTTACATTTTGATTTTACAACTTTGGGCTCCATCGCTGTTCACTTGAAAGCTTTTTCAAACAACACCATATTTTACGAATGTCTGACGATATCACGTGATAAAATACGACTCCATAATTGGTCAAATTCTGAAACTAGCAGGCAGCGCTGCATGAAAAATAGCACTGAACCTATCACCCAAATATAGCAAGATAGCGAGCAGCGGACCAATCAGTGACGTCTCATCCAACAGCGTAGCGTGCAAAGCTGCCTGCAAGACTCCAAGCAAGCTAGCGAGCAGGAAATCCTGCATCTTGTGAAGGGGCCTTTACATCCATTTTGTTTAATATAATTTGTCTTCTTACATTTATTTTAGTAATTTTGAATGCACAGAGCGAACAATGATTTATTTTTTGTTTTCGCTGGAACTCAAATTTAAAACTATAGTCATTTGTCGATTAGTGCGACTAGTGGCCGAGTTGTGTGTATTTCTACGCACGCAACGGTGATCGCAGTCTAATGTTGGCATCACTTGATTGAATTTACAAAATTAAGCCTTGAATTCCAGCCTTATCGAACTCTACGACCAACATTCCGTTCTCTGTTTAATAGAGCTGTAAAAGTAACGAGAAATTGCGCACCCGTGTGTATTCGTTACTTAAAGAACCAGTACCCGTTACTTTCGTATCGTTACGTTACTCGTTACTTTTCATACGACATACAATAGTGTACTTAACAGCATCAAGCAATTAGCATCAGAGAACATAAGCATGTAGATTCGCATAGAGGCGCGTCGCATACGTGATACGGTATCGTATAACGTATAACCGCATCAAACGAGTCGAACTGACATGGATGCGAAAGATGCGAGGAACGAAATGAATTTGTAAGTAACGATTCGTTACTTCGAGTAAGACGATGTAGCCGTTACTCAGTAACGAATACATACGGTTTGTTACAGCTCTACTGTTTAACAACCAACGAAATTTCGATATTTGTTGTGCGTCGATTTATAAATTAAAATGCCGTACCTATCTACAACTCTATATGTATTTTATATGCGGGTTTATGCGACATATCGCAACGCTGTACAAGAGGTAATTAAAAATCTATAAACCCCGTTAATGTCTGTTTAGTTACCTCGTGTAATATATTTACCTTGTTTAAATTTACATATTATAATATTATGTTATAATGCCTATAACATATCCACAACAGTAACGGTTACAAATTACAACGATAAATCTGTCCGATAAAGTAAATATATACGTTATTATTTTCGGAAATTTCGCTATATTATATCCAGATTAAATTTGAATAACTATAATAATTTTAATAATTGCGTTTAATAAAACAAAATCAGTGCATTATCAAATATTCAAAGTTATAACTATTGTCAATTAATAACGTTTTGAGTAGTTAAAAAATATTCGATTTAAATCGACAGTCTTTATATCTATACTAATATTAAAAAGAGGTAAAGTTTGTTAGTTTGGATGTAGGAGGTGATCTCCAAAACTACCCATCCGATTTCAATTTTTTTTTTCACTAATATGTATTTAGAATGGACCTTCAGGATGGACATAGGCTGCATATCATCACGTTATAATAAAAATGCTTTTCGTGGAGGTTAATTTTGCAACGTAAGTTGACGAAAAAAACACGACTGCAGTCTACAAATTCGGGCGAAGCCGGACTGACTCGCTAGTTTGTTATAAATCAATATTAAATTAATTTATAGTTCACAATTTATCAAAATTGCAAGCGGGAGTTTGCTTTTAAATTCGCAGTCTCATAATTTACAAACAGACGGCCGGCGGTGTAAGGAATTAATTTCAGTCCAGTGTCGCCATGACCTAAGGTTATTATTGTACGTTTTAGTCAAAATGTCAACGTGCTACCAAAACTTCTACCCGTGAAACTATATCCTAGATTTAATAGCAGCATTTCTCGAGTAAATTGGCTGCCCTGGCGACGGGGAAATATGAAAACAAATATGTTGATAGAATGTAATTTTTCATTTAAATTAAACCGATAGACCAGATGTTTCTCCGCAGAAATATTATTAGACATATCTACGCACTCACACTGTATAAAATATACAGTACCTACAGTAAACTCACACTTCTTCGTTATTTCAATAAACAAAACACCGTCGGATAATCTTATGGTTAAGCGTTTTTATGACGAAATAAATATAGTTTAAAAAAAACTAAAAAACACGCTTTATATCGAACTAAAAAGTAAAAAATAGTTTTTTTTAAATAAGCTTAAAACAATAATTAATAAAAAATACTAGTATTATTGTGAAAAAAGCGTGGGGCGCTTTGTTCCACATTTTCGTACATCGAGCGCACGGCTACCCACTATAGTTGCAGTGCTGGCATATTACACTACAGTAATAAACCACTTGCTGTAGTCCAACGGAGGTTACAAACAAACATACATACAAACTTACAAGTGAAGTTAATATAAAGTGTATAAAAAACTACTCGGCATCAGAGTCGTTTTTTGCTGACTTGAAAAAAAAGGTTCTCAATTTGACGTGTGTACTAAATGGCGCGTTGATCGAGAGTAAAAACGTTAAATTGGCGCGACACTGCGATGATACGTCGTTACGTTTCATTTAGTCACTAGTAATTTGCTGGATATCAGCGCGTAGCGCTTACTGTGTGTATGCGTTGCATTATAACATGGCTTATGTCTTTGATTGTGTAGTTTGGCACGGGTAAATAATAATTACTGTGCGTTGTTATATATTGGTAAGTTAGATGACAGGGCGAAATTTAATTACTAGAATTTCGCTTGTCCGGCGACGGCTCACATTTTTTTAAATGTTTGTTCAGCTTGAACTTATCGAGAACTTAACCGCTTTCAATAGTTTCGAGATCGTTGAAGGTATTCAAGATAATTGTCGCATATATTATTATTTACTCAGTAGTCAGTAGAAAATTACATTTTGTCAATTGTAAAATTTCGGGTTTTGGAAATTAAACCCAAAAACGTTGCACAACATATGGCTTTCTAAAATCTTTCTCCTCAGCTTCTAAATTTGTACGTTTTGACCGTTCAGTCGCTTTACGATGACAATAATTTTGGCCGAAATCGATAACGAAATATTTTTCAATACCATATTTCGCCACATATAGAAGTTGAATTGTGAGTTTTTGCTTAAGTATAGATTGTAATAATACAAAATTTATATTTGAAGACATAATGCATTCCAAGCTAGCATTGTGAAAAACGCGTAAACAATAGGGGAAGTGAATATTGTTCCGAATTAAAGCATTTAAAATTATGTAAGTTTTGTATGTGTTCCCATTAAAACAGACAGACTGTCAGGTGAAGGGTTAAGCGAGTGTTTACTGTACATGAAACTGATTTGAGTGATTACATAGCGTGTGCATATATACATACACTTGTTGTCGGTACACCGTCTCTTCATAACAATACAGTCAGGGCCGCATCAAGAAATAATGCTACATTGAAATAAGTGTTGCTCTTTGGAAAAGATTTCTAGACAGAATTCGCCTTCTTATCGCAAACCTTACTTGTTATCATTTTTTCGCGTTTAAAACACGGAATGACCTACATGCACACTAGTTATGTAACGAATATTTTTTTACAATCGCACAATTCACGCGAATATTTTGCGACTAATAATATCAGAAAAAAATCACTAACGTGAAAATAATATTAAATAAGTCACGAAATATTAATTTCTTAGCATTTTTATTAGAAAAGTTTTTTTGACGTGATAACGTCTTATAAATTGATGAAACACCGGCTGCACGTTCCGCCTGAGCCTGAGCGTGCAAGCGAGAGCGCGGTATAAGCGATAGAGAGGCACGATCGGCCCAAGCGTCGGCTTGTACGCATTTCAATGTTTCTTTATGACATTATCACGTAAAACTATCGTCCGTAAACCGACTTTACAGACAACCAATTTTTTTTTTTATGAACTTGTACTTTAACATTGAGTAATAAAGCTGCAGACTTAGTATTAATAATCAACCTAGTACTCAGAACCACTACAAATGTGCGCGTGCGTCTTGCATGACCATTTAGTTGTCAGATTTTAATCTTGAACAAATGGCGCCAGATTGGAATACTGAATATATGCATTCGCGAATATCGGCGACAGAAACTAAAAACTGACATTAGTTACGTCACTAATGTACAACAAAAATTTTAATAAAAGTCTTTATTCAACTCATGCGCGTTATTCATGTTTTATCATGCCTAAAAACCGAACCCTAAATACCCATTTACCGACTGGTGACAATTACTTGTCATAACTCAATGAAGATTCCTTCTAGCTCGGCCATTGTGGAGTAATGAAAATAAACGTAACTATTTTCTGAGTCGTAACGAAATAGTAGGTAACAACAACTCCGTTGTTACCTATTGAGACTAAAATTGAGAGGCCGAATGTTTTCGGCATGGAGTTTATTCATAACCGGCTAACCTCAAACCAAAACATTGAATCGTGCTGTTTGGTGCTGTTAGTATTGACAGTTTTTTTTATAAAGAAATAAATAGATATTTACAACATTTCATTATAATTAAAACATGAATAACGCGCAATTGTTGAATAAAATTATGGGCGCAACTTGTAGGCTAAGTCATGACCTGTCAGCGCGATGTTTTCAGCACGAGTCGTAGATGCGCAGGCACGAGCGAAGCGAGTGCATACTGCGCACCGGAGACGAGTGCTGAAAACATCGCGCTGACACGCCATGAATGACATAGACTACTAGTTACGCCAATAACTATTTGTCTATTTTTATTGTCAAAACATTCTGAATTTTAATAAAAACCTTATAGGCACATCGATGTGGAATAATGATTTTGAAAAATGTTCAGGGTCTGATAAACGCTGGCGTATATGAGTCTATACAATACGATTAAGGTTGCCGCTTTGGTACCGTACACCGTCGACATCCTGAATCGAGGCGGCCCTGAAATTCAGTAGTAATACATGCCACGTGGCTTACAAGTGCCCTCACGCATGTATAAATAGACCGGTGTAAGATTGATTAACTTGGAGTGATTAACGTCATACTCATGTATCACACCACGCACCCGTTGTTGTTGGTTGTTGTTATTGTTGTTGTCGGTTTAGGAGGCACTGCTGCATACACACACACTTGTACCTGAGCCCCACTGACATTATCAGGCGAGGCCACTGATCTCTAATCATGTGGATTGTCAGTGATCGCGACTAGTCCTTACAGAGAATGCTTGAAATCTCTTAGAAGTGGCAAGAAGTAGAGAGGAAAATTTTGGATGGAGGTTTCAACGCACGCTATTCATAAAAAACTCAAATTTGTTGTGAAACAATGCGTGTAAAAAATCTCGCAGGTCATCTGCGGCGGTCACAGTCCTCGACTGGATCAGTCTTATTTTTTAATGCGCATCAACTTTTAACCTCTACCCCTTTTTAGAATGCCGTAAACGCCTTTTTAACTTCCCGCTATTAAAAATTTTTAGGGTTGGCCCACAGGTCAACCGGTTTCAACATTTTTTTTTTTAATTTCTGAACGGCTGTTTAATGTCAAGCTTGATAAAAGAGAGTTGAAGACGCACGTCAGGTTCAGCATCCAATCTATTGCTTCGTTTTTTAAGTTGTTATTATTTCGGCGGTGTTGACTACACGTAAAAAATATCAAAACTAGATATTTTTTACGTGTTGCCAACTTCAGCCGACCAAATGTCATCGAATGAAAGTATTAGTGATGTGCCGGATCGTTAAAAATGTATATCCGCGGATACGTATCTGAATACGGATATTTGGTTTCAAGATCCACGGATACGGATACGGATCTTAACTTTCTTAGAGTACGCGGCGGTAAATATTGCACATCGACCTTTGGAAAGAGACTATCTGTTATGGGAAAAAGTTATTGACATCTTTAAGAGTTAACTCTCATAACAGATTGTCTCTTTCCAAAGATCGAAGTGCAATATCTCATTAAAAAGATAGTTTTTTATTAGTACCTTTGAGTTATGTACTATTGGTATGGTACTCACTACGATAAATTTTTGCAATATAAAGGTGCCAAATACGATTTTAAGAAATAAGAAATAATCTGAATGGAATTTAACAGTTTTTCATTTTTACTTAATCACTTATATATTTATATAAAATTTCATCTATGAATTCACACATCACTAGAAAGTATGCAATAAATAAAGAGACAAAATAATAGAAGTGAAGCTTGTGTCACACTCGAACTGTGGAAAATATTATAAACATACTTATTATGATTTGAAAATCAGCTATTGTATACGAGGTACGTACAAAAAATATTATATAATATATTCGGCACTTGTTTCTCTATAATATTACAACTCGTAACATAATAACCTTCGTTCGAACTAGATAAATTACTAAGAGGTTCAAAAACTGGAAAAAATAACACATGGTGGAAATCCTGGTTTTGATGGTGGGAGAGCGTGTCTCCAGTCGTTTTTGCAAACATATTATTATAATGTAACAAGTTAATATTGAATTTAATTATTTATAAAGAAAACAAAAATTAAAAATAGGTTAAAATTTGTTTTAAAACGAGCTTTGAACCAAATATACGCCAATTTCGCTTTCCCTTAAAATGGCGAGCGGATTCCAAACTGTTACTTAGGTAGGTACTCTACTAAAATGTGGATAACCTCACTCCTTTCATGAAAGCTCTTCACATTAAAACTACCTAAAATCAATTACTTTTTACCTTTGTTAGGTAATATATTTATCCTATCAATGAAAACATCAATTAAAACGTGCAGTGCCATTATAAAGCGGAAATTGATTTTCAGGACAAGGTAATGAAAATGTGTATTAATATTTATTGTAAATTATCCACTTCAAATTTCATTTTACACTAATTTGAAAGGTCAGTCGACAATTTTAAAACAAAGTCTGTACAAAAAAAAAAAAAAACATTAGCAGCTATAATTTCAGGTTTGAATTTTTATTTAGGTATTTTTTATAATAAACTGTAAAAGTTCAACTCTTGTGTGTAAAAAATGAATAGATAGTAATTGTAGTCGAGTCAATGAAGCTGAAAAATTTTTAACCTTCTAAATATGATATTTTCAATTCTAGAGCAGTTTTTCCGCATCAGATCGTTTGCTGTGTTGAAAATAGGTACTTATTGAATATTGATGAAATTTTGCATAATTATTGAAATTACATTCATTTTCCAACAAAAAAACGTAAGAACGCATACTAATATTATATAAAGTTAAAGTTTGGATGTAGGAGGTGATCTCCGAAACTACTCATCCGATTTCAATTTTTTTTTCACCAATATTTAGAAAGGACCTTTAGAATGCACATAGGCTATAATATATTATCGCGTTAAAATAAAAGTTCTTTTCGTGGGGCCGAATTTTGCAACGTAAGTCGACGAAAAAGCGGTGGCAATCTGCAAATTCGGCCGAAGTTAGGACCAGAGCTGGGAAGTATCTTTACTTACATATTACATCCGTTCTTTTTGGTGCATTCGGTATATATGCAATCGACAAACAACTTTTGTATGGCATGCATTAAATTAAACAACTACTGTCATCTATTGCTGTATTTTGCACACCTAAATACATAAATATTCATAATAATTACAGGTATATTTTGATTATAATTTGTTACTTGTTCAATATTGATATACAATTAATCAGTTGACTGTCAAATTTGTATGCAAATTATCATTCAACTTAGCATAATTCCTAGTTTGTCATTAATAATTGTCGAACAAATAGTATTTTTCTCAAACTTTTTTATTAAAACTTATTTTCTATCTGCGGTGAAGAAAAATGAATATTTTTTTTAATTAATTTTAGCGACTTTATTATTTACGTTATTAAGTTAATTATATAATTACGTGTAAAATTTAACTTTTTATTGGGGTTCGTCAAATGGGTGGAGCTTTAAGAACATGACGACGACGGAGTATCATTTCCCATAGTTACTATGGTTACTACATAGTAAACAGTTGAATTGTGATTTTTGTTTAAATGCAATGGAATGATAAGTGTAGCATAATAGGTAATTGGGCTGATACAAATCAGCGAAAAAGAAATTTCCTTGAAGGGCAACGTATATATAACGCCGGCCATATCATAAAATTAGGCAAAAATTCAGTTGAAGCAGAACCTTCAAGTAAGGTGAATTTTAATGATTTCTGTTTACAAACTTTTGATTTAAAGAGTAAATCCACAAGAAATAAAAGTGGTAAATAGAGATATATCAATGCAGTGTTGATGAACGTTGGAAACATTTAAACATTACTTTATTGCAACAGGTAAGTTCCCAACCTAAAAATAATCATCTGTCAAAATTTATTTTCAACTTTTTTTTCTATCAAAATTCTTAATGTTATTTAATAATATGTTGTGTTCTATGTCCGTTAAAATTTTAATTAAGTTGTAGGTAAAGGGTAATCTTGGACTGATATTTAGTGCAGTTAATTATTTATTCCACCAACGTTTCGATCAAAATTTGATCTTTTTCAAGGCTCTGTGAATGAAGTTTACAAATTTACAAATTGTTACATTAAGTTAAATACATATTGTGTAAATACATTTAAGAAATTATCTTACCTAAAAAGTCAATTGCACTTTGTCATATAATTTGTGCAGTTAAAACAATTCTTACAGACATATTCTATTAAAATACTATTAAAATCTTTTTTATACTTCATAAGTCACATGTGCGTATTAAATTCCAAAATTCATCTATCATTTTCAGATGTAATAGTTTACAAAAGTTGTTACATAGATGGCAGTGTTAATTAAACATTATAATTTCGAAACTTAGACATAATATCAAATTTCTTGAATTTCATAACTGACAACATTTTTTTCTTTTTTTAATAATAAATTTAAAATAAATGACAACATAAAGTTACATTTTTTGGAAGGTCTTATATTCGTTTAATAAATTTTGATAGGAACTACTTAAATTGTTAGTATCTGTTCGGAAATTTACAGTATTTAACATGGAAATGTATAACATTTCACTTATATTCCGTTTATACGGGATTATTTCTTTATCTAAAATAGTGGTGTCCTCAAATTTGAATGTATGGTTTGTATTAAAATGGTGTATAGATAATGCAGTTTTCCCTTCTTTATCTTTTTTACAACTATTTTTGTGTTGATTGATTCTTTTATATAAACTCTGACATGTTTGACCAACATAAGACCTTCCGCATTCACAGGGTATATTGTACACGACATTAGACATCTTATCTTTCTCAGTTTTATCTTTCAACTTGCTGAACAATACATCTTTAATTGTTACAGTGTTGTAAAATGCTAATTTAGAACTTGTGTCCACAAGACTTCTATCAATTTTTTGTGATAAATTTTTTATATATGGGAATTTAAAATATTTAAAATCTTCATTTTATCTATGTAACAACTTTTGTAAACTATAACATCTGAAAATGATAGATGAATTTTGGAATTTAATACGCACATGTGACTTATGAAGTATAAAAAAGATTTTAATAATATTTTAATAGAATATGTCTGTAAGAATTGTTTTAACTGCACAAATTATATGACAAAGTGCAATTGACTTTTTAGGTAAGATAATTTCTTAAATGTATTTACACAATATGTATTTAACTTAATGTAACAATTTGTAAATTTGTAAACTTCATTCACAGAGCCTTGAAAAAGATCAAATTTTGATCGAAACGTTGGTGGAATAAATAATTAACTGCACTAAATATCAGTCCAAGATTACCCTTTACCTACAACTTAGTTATTTAATAATAATAATTATTCAATTAATAAATTAAGTTTTCAATAATAAGACTAAGTATATAATACCTACTTACTTGGTAATATAACTAATCATCTGCATTGAAATGACGTGGTACTATTACAAACTTTTTATTTGTGTTTGCACGAGGTGAAAATTTCGCAGATTCCATAATAAGTCATTTATTAATTTATCAACGTTTTTTTTATTATTATTGTAAAAAAATCACGATAAACAGTATTCCTTGACAGTACGATTCATATACTTGTTTCTTACATGTTAGTTAGTAAGTTTAGCCGCCAGATAGAGTAGTTCATATCGCGGTTCCCAATAGACAAACAAATATTAATAGGTATATCTATATTACAATTATAAGCTGGAATAAATTATTTTTACATGAAAAAAAATACCTTCAGTGAAACCTACACATCATATTTGTCCCCTATATGCAAATTTGACAAAGTTTAATTTCCATTGGTGTCGGGAGAATGACATTACGAGACGAGACGGTAAAACTAGAAATCATGTATTCGAGACTGTTTTTAGTTGTGCCTTACCTGTAACCTTTTAAATGTTACAAAATAAGTAAATCCTGTCTAACGCATTTTAAAGCTTCCAAAAACGGCGCCTTCTACAGACTATTATTCTTTTGTCACGCCTAGCCAACGTGACTATAAAAAAATTGATTAAATAAATGTAACGCGTATAGAAAACATCCACCCAGCAATATTTTTTCTCTAACCGGCCCTCATGTGTATACAGGGTCATTCAAAACTTATGATAAAATCTTTATATTCCTAAAAAAAAACCACACCATATAAATATAACTTCTTACATTTGTACATGCATCCATTTTTTTTTTGTATTAGAGATATACAAAATAACATCATAAAAATTATCGACGAATCCTGCATCGAGTAGACAGATTATAGCGCGACGAACGCGACGCCTGCTGTATGTACATACGTCGGCGATGAATCGACGCGAGCCTGTATTGTGCCCCAGAATGCATCCGTCGACCGTTAAATTAAACCATAATTTTAATTCAGGAGCGGCGCGAATATAAATTTGTCCGTCGGCGTTCATTCGTCAGACTCGGCCAACTGCCATCAATAACGATAATGTATATAATATATACAGTATGTAAACGCGTAAGGTGCACATAGGGAAATTAGCATTGGGAAAAAATACTTGGATCAGAGTTAACCATGACTGCATTAATAGGTCATATGCATGCATTTTTTTAATATTTTTAATAGATTATTTAGTCAACCATAATACGGAAAAAAATTGATAATCATTTAAAAATGTAATATTATTATAAGAAAAAAATATTAAATTTCACATTCAAAAATAGACAGTTTAAACAATCGGCCATGTTCGCGGGCTTATGTGACGTCATGATATACGATGCATGTCAACCTTGATGTCGAATTGTCAATGTTCTAAATGAAGTTTATTTGTTGTTTTCTCTAAATACTGACATAATCTTACTGTGAGACGACATCGTCGTCATGGAAACTGTTGTTGATATATACTCTGACGTCACGATGCGTTTTGAGAATTCGAAAATAGCGCTTATTTTCTACATTTCTTTTTTATTATTTGTATTTTTTTCAGTGATTAGATTAATAAAATAACCATTACACTATGATCAGGAACTAAAATATATTTCGAAATAAAAATTTAAACCAATTTGGAGTCTTATGCATATGACCTATTGTTCAAATAAATCAAAGATTTGCATTAATTGTTATTTCTATTGAATTATCGTGGTAATCTTAAGGATTTATATTTTATTTTGATTTATTTTTATTTTACTTGGCTTTTTAAATAATAAAAAGCTCTTATAAATCATTATTTTATTTTTTTTGTACAAAAATAAAACAAAAAAACAACTCCATCTGTTTGGAAACATTTCATTCAAAAATTGTCTGACTTGTATGACGTATGCGCGTTATTAAATCAGTGACCCAATGTCTTTAGGTTCAACACGAATAGGCGGAGATATTTGATCTCGCACCATATTTAAGTATTTTTGGGAATTTAATGTCCCATTAATAAAGTCCGATTATGTTGTAATCATTTGAATATTTTCTTCGGTAGTATACACATTCATTTTGCAAAAGAATATTATCTGTCAAATTGAAAAACAATATTTCAAGGCTCACTCTGATCCAGTCATTTTTTTCCCAATGTTAATTTCCCTATGTGCACCTTACGTGTTTACATACCGTATATGTACAATGTACATTATACATTTACGTATTGTATACGTTCAGTGTTATACATATCGACTTCATTGATACCGTATAGTATTGTAACCTATTCAGTGCGTATCGCGATACAATAGAACAAAATACGCGGAATGATTCCAATTTTTTCACTAAAAATCTGATATATCCTAAAAACTGTTGAACTTTACTAAAAACCAAAGCGCATTTAATGTATTCAATTATAATATTAGTGAATAATTTTTTTGACACCAAATAGCATGTTTGTGTTTTTTAAAGACACCGCCAATGAAGGTTACTGGGCCTAGCGCCAATTCATATTTTCAATTTATAATTTTTCAAGTTAATTTCTTTTAACGCGCTGTGAAAAAAATGACGACAGTGAATTTTTACTACGTAACAACAAAACTAACAGGATGGAATTACTCCAGCTTACTTTCAAAAACTAATGAGTAACACATTTTATGTTGTAGGACCAACAGAGTTTCGATTAAACGCGGAAAATAGCTCAGAATAAAGATGTGTTAACAGTTAAATGATTAATTTCTTACTTTTTTTTAAACTGGTTTAACTGCCAAATATTATGAATTTCTGGTAAAATAAAATTGAAATATATACTTTACATTTGTATAATGATAAACGTTTTTACACCACAAAGTAAAAAAATATGAAAAAGTATGTTGATGTTATGAACCACAAATGTGGTGGGAGTACGGTTGAATATATGGTGGAAAGACGGGTATGGATAACACCGTTGTTAAAAGCATTACCCGAACAAAACTAGCGGAACATAGGATAAAAAAAATATCATTAAGTCCGTGTCTGGTTAGACCGATGAACCCGTAAAAAAATGAAAAAGTAAAAACAGAAAGCTTCAAAATATGTGTAAATATTCTGAATAATACAACCTCAAGACAGTTGAACACGGAATGCGCTCTAGATACAATAACTCGCTTGTTCGAACCGGCTGCGACACACTTCCATGGCGCCAAAAAAGGGTTACTCATTAAAAAGTTACCAATGCCAAAAAAAAAATGCTTTGTACTGATAAATAGTTAATTGCCGACTAGGATGGCTCAAAGAGTTCAGATCGAAATTCTTTTAGTTGTCCACGAGCGTACTATATGTCAATATATTTATTGTCTGTATATATTCGCATATATTACGATTATTATTAATGTTGTACTCTCATTAAAACATAAAATAACCTCAATACTCCTGGTAAGTGCCTTTAGGGACTGACAATGCATCGCAGTAATGCTGTTACGAATTAATCCATAATATGTTTATTATTCCAGGGGTGTTAAATAAACAATTAATTAATGTAAACTTTACCAAGGGCTTACACTGTCTTAACAGGTATTTATTAAATGCTCGTGCTAATTTATTTAGTATTGTAAAATAGGACATATTTTCAAAATGAAATTAAATTATTATTAAATTATATATAGTATTTAATTGTTTATAAGTATATAAATAGTACATTTCATTTATTAGTACAAGATTTAAGCACTAAAATCCAATGTTTAGCCGCTGTTTTGCAATGTAACCTTTCCCCATAAAAAATTGTACATAAATAGCTAAAAGCAAATCGATACACACAATGCATATGAAAAGCACATAATATAAAATATTGCTTTAACAAATAATGAATTAAATTACTTTGATTTAATTACTACCTATATAATGAAAAATCTGTTGAATAGATCTATTGTTTAATTTTAAATTGAAATGATTTCACATTTTAAGGATTTAAATTCAACTAGTAATTAATTTTTGTCTGCCGCCTATATGCATGAATGTGGGCATCTAAAAAGTGACTCGTCACCCCACTAGTGCTGTAAAGTAAAACAAAACTGGTCGCGCTTCACCATTTCCATAGAGCAAATCATTGTGCCGTCTGTCTGTTGACTTTTTTATTATAACCTACTATTAGACGTGAAGTTTAAATTTTGTTTACAATGTTTCCGATAAAAATTAAGTTATATGAACGCACGGAACAGTATTCTAAAACTGAAGGTATGTCAGATACAAAAACTAAGGAAAAATATTTTATAACAACGAATAATATTAGGTAATCAAAATGATTATGTTCCTATACCGCTTCTTTTTCACTGAAATAGTGAAAGCATAATGATATTAAACGATTATCGTCAAAATATTTTTTTAGAAGGCTTTATACAGTATGTAAACGCGTAAGGTGCACATAGGGAAATTAACATTGAGAAAAAATGACGGGATCAGAGTGAGCCTTGAAATCTTGTTTTTCAATTTGACAGATAATATTCTTTTGCAAAATGAATGTGTATACTACCGAAGAAAATATTCAAATGATTACAACATAATCGAACTTTTTTTATTAATGGGACATTAAATTCCCAAAAATACTTAAATATAATGCGATATCAAAATATATCTCCGCCTATTCGTGTTGAACCTAAAGACATTGGGTCACTGATTTACCAACGCGCATACGTCATACCAGTCAGACAATTTTTGAATGAAATGTTTCCAAACAGATGAAGTTGTTTTTTTTTTGTTATATTTTTATACAAAAAAATTAAAATAATGATTTATAAGAGCTTTTTATTATTAAAAAAGCCAAGTAAAATAAAAATAAATCAAAATAAAATAGAAATCCTCAAGATTACCACGATAATTCAATAGAAATAACAATTAATGCAATCATGGCTAACTCTGATCCAAGTATTTTTTCCCAATGCTAATTTCCCTATGTGCACCTTACGCGTTTACAAACTGTAAATAAAAAAAAATTAAACGTAAAGTTTGCTACGCCTAGCGCTACAGAGTCACACAAGTCAAAGTCGCATTCCGTCTTTGATACTAACTAGCTATCTGATAAAGCTTGTAATAAAGTGATAAAAAAATTATACTAAATTATTTTTATTAGCATTTTCTAAATAAAAAAATCTCACAAAATAGGCAGTAAAAGAGTCGACAATGAAGGAGGGAAGTTGCGCAGAAACTATATTAATGGGATTTATAGGCCAAAAAATGTTTAGAAACACTGATATAAGTGCTCACAGTCAAAGAAGAAGACACACAGCTCTTCACATTTTTAATGAATATATTATTTTATTCTATTTAAATCTGACATCAATAATAAAATGTTTGCTGTCTTTGTATAATTTTCACACAGAATGTTTTTTATGCTTCACATAATGTCCTGCAGTGAAACCCTTTATTTTATTCTATATTCAAATTCAATAAGCCCGCATTTGTGACTGTGTAATTTTAATTAAATTTTATTACATTGTAGATTTTGAAACGTTTCATTTACATTTTGCAGTTTATTTTATAAAATTCAAATATCAATATTAGTTTCAGTATTTATCAATCACGATATTACTAAATATGTATTCGATAGTATTTACTTTTCGCGGTGGTAACTGCACAAACATTGCGATCTAATTGATTCCAATAATAATAATTTTAGATCTGGGTAATCTATATACCAGCAAAATACGAATGTGGACAAAGGGCAGTCAAGTTCGGTACAAAAAAAATAAAACTGAGATATAGTGGATGTCAAGATTTCACGCACGAGTCATTTGTTGAAAATACGAAAACACGGTTGCTTATAACATACATCTATCTATCTATACTAATATATAAAGCTGAAGAGTTTGTTTGTTTGTTTGAACGTGCTAATCTCAGGAACTACTGGTTCAAATTGAAAAAAATTGTTTTGTTGGATAGCCCATTTATCGAGGAAGGCTGTAGGCTATATAAAATCAGGCCACGACCATTAGGAGCGGAGCATTAATGAAAAATGTTCCAAATGTATCTAAAAAATAAGCTTCTATTCAGGTGAAATGCACTAACTAAGTATACTCATATTAGCGATGTAAGAATACAACGCCGGCTAGAGCAATCGGTAGAGCACACGACTGGCAGTACCAGGGTCGTGGGTTCGAGCCCTACGTTGGGCGAATGCATTTTTATTTATTTTTTTTTATTTTCTACATTGCTTTCTTCTAAGGCTTACATTAAAATTTATTTTAATTTTATTTAATTAATTAAAAAAAAATTATTAGTTAAAAAAAGTATAAATACTGCTTTTTATCGACAAAAAATTTTGAACGGTAACTCCGATCATCATGAAATTTGGACACAACATTCATCTCGGAAACTAAGATGAATGTGTGTACTCATGTTCCTCCCTTCCCCATTCGTTCTTTTACACCCGGGTGAAACCGGACGGGACCGCTAGTATTATATACTAAAGAGTTAAAACGATATTGTAATTTGTAAACTCTTCATATTCAATCGCCATTAATATAAAGTTTAAACTTTCTCTATGGCAAATTGAGATGAATGGAAACTAGATTGTACGATTCGTACTTTACAAACGTTCATTAATAAAACTATCACTATAACAGCGACTGCTCGAAACGTTGCAATTCTGCCGTATAGGTAATAGGTATATCCGGTTGTATACTTGATATAAAGTCTAAAGGTTCTCAACTTTCTCCATAAAGAGTTGAGATAACTCGAAGTTGGAACTTCCACATTTACCTACATATTTTGCACTTTACAGAACTATCACTTAAGCCACAGTTTATTATATACAGTATCAGTTAAATCGCTCGAAGTGAAATAGGTACTTAATTCGTACATAATTCAAATGTTTAAAATCCTTTTGCATATAAAATATTTTTAACAAAAAAATTGAACCGACTTCAAAATATACACTAAAAAGTAAAAAATAATAATAATTATTGTTATTTTTGGAGTCGGTGTCACATCGGAATTCGAAAATAGCAATTTAAATCTTACATGTCTCTAGTTCTCGGAATAGATTTCATTTTGGCTGACACCGACTCCAAAAATAACAATAATTATTATTATTTTTCACTTTTTAGTGCATATTTTGAAGTCAGTTCAATTTTTTTGTTAAAAATATTTTATTTTTTTCTTTTTAGTGTTAGATAAAGTATTGCAATGGGTAGGCCAAGTATGCGTGCCTTTGAAATTTGAGAGTTTCCCTCGATTTCTCCGGATTCCACCATCAGATCCTGATTGGTTCCGATGGGACTACCTCGGAAGTGCACTCTTTCGAATAAAAAAAGAATTTTGAAAATCGGTCCATAATTGACGGAGAAATCGGTGAACATACATAAAAAAATATATATATATATAGTCGAACATAGAACCTCCTCCTTTTTTAAAAGTCGGTTAAAAAATGGTGACATGCGCAAGTATTTAAAAACTCTTGCCTATTTTCAAAAATGGGAGTACGAAACTAAAAAAATGCTAATAGTATATATGCCAAAGGTTTTACCTTTAAAATTTGTGACGAGGTTATATTAGCAAGGTCGAAACGTGTGGTCGGACACGTCCCTGCAGTTAAAAAAAAACCCTTTGCACTCAGGGAGTGCCGGCGGAAGTGAAAACTTGAATATTGACGTCTTACGAATTTTCGATCAAAATGGTTTGTATCATAGATTGCATTTTTATGTACGATATTTCAACGCTAGATGTCTAACGTTGTATAAAAATATACAGTCAAAACTTAGTGAGAACTGGGTACGATCAGGTCTGACGATCTGACGCGAGTTTAACATTTTTTACCCATTACAAAAAAAGTGTACGACGCCGCTAAAGAAGTTTTCACTTCAAAAAAATCAAACACACGCGGTCGGAACCGATCCCTAGAAATCAAAGAAATTGCAAAATTCCAACTGCCATTTAAACTTGTTTCTCATCTTTCTCTTTCCCTACTCCCGGGTTAAAAATACGGCACATAATCTTAGTTCAAATGGTCCTGTTTTCATTTATCCTTTTAAAGTTTTCGCCAGCTTTAGTTTTTTATTGAAGAGTTATGTATCGTGCAAGATAATTTAACGCTTGATAAACGTAGAGGCATATTAGAGAATTCGATATTAGCTTCGTCGGTACATGCATGCTGCATATATAGAGATTATAGAGGTAGATCGGGTTCAATGTAAGGAAGCAATAAATCGACAATGACCTTAGAAGAGCAGTTCACAGCTCATTGAACGCGCGTTCCTCTGAACCAGACCAATATTCGCGCACAAACATCACAAAATATCCTACACGGTATATGTAACACACGAAGGCTACCTATACTGTATATTTGTATCGTCGCATGTGAATTCTCTGAATTCGAAAAAAATATACAAAATACTAGCGGACCCGGCGAACTTCGTACCGCCTAACAGTATAATATATTATATATATAGCGGCCCTGTACGTGCTTCGCTACGTATAAAGTGAAATAATAAAACAATTTAATTGGAACATCTATCTATCTATTTTATTTATTTTAAAATATACATGGACGTATATGTGTGTATGTCGAGCACTCCGGCTGCGCCGTCGTGCCCGGTGCAAAAGAACGAATGGGGAAGGAAGAAAAAAAATTTAGGGGTGGACTACCCCTAACATTTAGGGGGATGAAAAATAGATGTTGGCGAAGTGACACCTGTAGACATCTGGCGGGGATAACTAATTAAATGACGATTGATCAGTTTTCGACCGGAGAGGAAAAATGATTAAATTACTAAAATGGCTATTAAAAAATAAGGGTTGATCGTAGAAGGGTGAAAATTGAGGATTGTATGTATTTTTGTATGTTGTATCATAAAAAAATAGAAATTAAAAATTTTGTCTAAAAAATAAAAAAAAAATTTAGGGGTGGACTACCCCTAACATTTAGGGGGATGAAAAATAGATGTTGGCCGATTCTCATAGATACCGGATAAGCACAAAAAATTTCATCAAAATCGGTCAAGCCGTTTCGGAGGACTATGGCAACAAAAACTGTGACACGAGAATTTTATATATTAGATAAACTTCGGTACTAAAATGCCATGATTATTTTTCAATAGACACATATTATATTTTATTATCTGTCAAGTCCTCGAAGGTAACTGAAGAAAAATGCAACAGTAGTTTCGAAAGACGAAATGGTTCTGTGCTAATTTTCTCCATATATATGTTACGCTCAAAGATCGAAAACGCTCAGTGAGCGGAAAAATAGCTCAGTACGCATTGTGGTCACAGTATAACATCCACATGGCGAAATTCGTGTTATGGCTCTAATGAAAACGCGCACGACGCGTTGTGGCAATCACAGAAAGACCAAATAGCGAAATTCGTGTCGTGGCTGACATGCTATATTATCTCAACGCGTCGTGGCAATGAAGAAAAGCCATGACGCGTTCTGAGCATTCATTGTTTTAACCATATCACGACGGACAGATTGTAACTTGTCGGTGTCGGCTCGGGTGCAAAGACGCATTAAAACATCAGTTTTATTCATTTCTTTTCTGTTTATGAGAGTGAATTTTAATGTCAGCGCTAATTATGACGACTAAAAAAGAAGGGTTTTACGATAAATTACGTGAGTTTGTGGAAACAAGCACTGATCGCAGTTTTATCATGACTACAGAAAAATATGAAATGTTACTTAATGAAACAAAACAGTCTCAGCTTCTTAAAAAGAACAACGAGTCTCTGTCTTCGAAGCAGTATCGACGTCTTAAATCTTTAATAAAATAAAAAATATTTCCTAAGGACATCTACCAAAACGTTTCCAGCCTAGACCTAGTAGGATCCATATCTGAAAGTAGTGTGCGTCGTAATCAAATAATATTCTTCATTGCCACAACGCGTTGAGATCGAATAGCATGTCAGCCACGACACGAATTTTGCTATTTGGTCTTTCTGTGATTGCCACAACGCGTCGTGCGCGTTTTCATTAGAGCCATAACACGAATTTCGCCATGTGGATGTTTTACTGTGACCACAACGCGTTGTGAGCTATTTTTCCGCTCACTGAACGTTTTCGATCTTTGAGCGTAACATATATATAAAAAATCCCAAAACATATTTTATTTTCCGGTGTAGGTATACTTACCTATTTTGCACAATTTAAAAATTCCAGTCAATCGGGCGACATGATCATGCCAACTACAAACATATTTTGACATTTGACGTCTGTAACCAAAAGACGAACGGACACCGAAGTGATTCTATATAAGTGTTCCGTTTTGCACGGAACACCAAAAACAGTATAAGCGCTCATTCGATGCCAGACCGGACAGTAAACTCATAAAACTGTTGAACTAAGGATAGGTACGTTCCGGTATAATACGGTTTTCCGAACGCCAAGGGAAACCTGGTCACATGACACATACACATAAAGTTTGTACATTGATTACTCGATGTATAAGCGATTGTTATAGATGATCAGCAAATCACTATTTTTATAATCAATTATTATATAACTAATAAACGATGAGAAAGATTTTAAATATTTGAAATATTATATCAATGGCTATAATAATCATTCCGATTAAATTCCAGTTGCAGTACATTTTTGAAGTGAAAACTTCTTTAGCGGCGTTGTACACTTTTTTTGTAATGGGTCAAAAATGTTAAACTCGCACAGGACACGTGACCTGATCGAAAATTCGTAAGACCAAATTCGTAAGACCTGATCGAAAATTCGTAAGACGAAAACGTTTGTACACTTTTTTTGTAATGGGTAAAAAATGTTAAACTCGCGTCAGGACACGTGACCTGATCGAAAATTCGTAAGACGAAAACTTTTGTACACTTTTTTTGTAATGGGTAAAAAATGTTAAACTCGCGTCAGGACACGTGACCTGATCGAAAATTCGTAAGACGTTAATATTCAAGTTTTCACTTCTGCAGCACTCCCGGAGTGCAACCCGTCTTTTTTTTCACTGAATTAGTGAAAGCATAATAATATTAAACGATTATCGTCATAATATTTTTAGAAGGCTTATACATAAGAAAAATTTAAAAATGTAACTTAGCCAACGCGAAATTGGTTGTTTCGGGTTCAAGTCCCGACAGTGACATTTAAATTTTTCTTATATATAAGCCTTCTAAAAATATTATGACGATAATTATTTAATATTATTATGCTTTCATTAATTCAGTGAAAAATATACTGCAACTGAAATTTATTCGGAATGATTATTATATAGCCATTGATATAATCAATTATTAAGTTAATATTTTCAAATGTTTAGGCAACTTTTTAATTGATGATGTAAAGATAGAAAACAGTTATTACGGGTCCGCAATCTGAGGACTTTGGTCAGACTTATATAAAATCGTTGGGCGTATCTAGTAGAAAATTGTTTTTTGTTGAAATCAGCCCTTAATAGTACTAAATGCGCCTCACGATTTTATTTTGGTTTGATCAAAGCTGACTCGTAATGATTATTCTCGAGCTTTTAGGTTTTTTTAACTGTTTTATTTTTAAGTACTTTGTTTGCTTTGTCCGATTTTGTTACATTTATCTGAAGCTCTTAAACTCTACGGGATGGAGCTCGGCCTTTGGACTCGCATGTATACAGTTAAATAGTAGGTGTTTTCCTTATAGAGAAGTATGTGTCTAGTCGCAACCTAGTCGGAAGAGCGTTGTCAAACCAGATTTTCTGACAATGCTTTCTGCAACTCAGCACTAGTCCGCTAATGCCGAAGGTATACAGCTATAAAAATGATTTCTCTCGCAAACCGAAAATTCATAGAATTTTCACGCAACTAAATAAGCATACAAAGAAAAAAAGAAATACCAACATCCGACGAATGTTCAGAAGTGCCATCTGCAGATTAAGCTGCCCTTATAACAAACTCAACACAGAAACTTTATATACAATTTCTGAACCGGGAAAATCCGCCCCACGATTAAGTGGTCCATCCTATTCAACGTGTAGTTAAGAGAGAAACTCTTGAATACTCGTAGATTGTGGAAGGATACGGTTTGCGAAACCAGGAGACAGCGAGGACAGAGGGGACCGTCAGCAGGACCGCAAGTGTACGTATATAATGCGAGTTAACGCGATTATGTTCACCGCGCTGTCGCTGCTGTACCGAAAGGCAGAAAGGACTTTCGTCTCTCTTGACGCTTTGCCGTTTGGTTGGTTGTGGCTCGAAACCACACTTAACACTAAAATTGTGTATTACTTATAATATCACACGCACGCATGTATACAGACACACACACACACACACACACAGTGACACACCCCAACACACGTGTAGCTGCACTGTTGAAACGATTGGAAGTTTCTCTGATTTTCGAATTTTTAATTTTGTTTAAGGTCTGCTATGAACGCCGCTTCGCAGAAAATCAACACGATATCCAGTTTTCATATCGGCGCGAAGTGGTGACAACCCTGATTCCGGGTGGAGCTACGGTTTCGAAGACAGACCCGTTCAAAGTGCGTTTCTGGGAAGCCTGGAATATCGGATACATTTCAAATTCGGTGTAATAATAGAAATCGAAACGCTGAAATCAACGGGATAGAGACGCTCGAATGTACTTCGGTGTTTAAACACACTTCAAATGCCCACCGAACCAAAAGTTAACTTATTTTTTAAGTGAAAACTTCTTTAGCGGCGTTGTACACTTTTTTTGTAATGGGTAAAAAATGTTAAAATCGCGTCAGGCGTCAGGTAAAGTAAGAACTGGGTGGGCGAGAAAACTCTCTAATTTATACAACGTTAGACATCTAGCGTTGAAATATCGTACCTACATAAAAATGCAATCTATGATACAAACCATTTTGATCGAAAATTCGTCAGACGTTAATATTCAAGTTTTCACTTCTCCCGGCACTCCCGGAGTGGAAACCTTTTTTTTTTTTTATTCGGAGTGTCATTCCCTGTTAGTGTAAACCGTCTGGACCTGAAAAGCGAATTATTGGAAAATGTCGAAAATCAACTCAATTCTCGTTTCTCGTCGATTTTCGACATTTTCCAGTTTCTCGCTTTTCAGGTCCAGACGGCTTATACTAACAGGGAATGACACTCCGAATAAAAAAATAAGCTTAACTTTTGGTTCGGTGGGCATTTGAAGTGTGTTTAAACACCGACGTACATTCGAGCGTTTCTATCTCCGAAACGGTATTTGATACAGACCTCTGGGTGCGCTCGTTGATTTCAGCGTTTCGATTTCTATTATTACACCGAATTTGAAATGTATCCTATGCGTATTCCGGACTTTCCAGAATACCACTTCGAAGGCGTCTATCTTCGATACGGTGACAGGGAGAAACGAATATTGTGACTTCAGCGTCATTTTCTACAAGCCTGCAGACGAAATACATGTGTTAACATAAATAAAGTAATGACACTCATCTTAAATATCATTAAAAGTAATTTTATATCTATCGACGCTAAAAATGTTGTACGCAATATAAACATTAAAAATGGGGTCAAAAATACCGAATTTAATCCTTTTACATAATTTTCAGATGATTTGTTTTGCATAGACAAGCCCTATAAAAATTATGTACATTGTACAATAGATGTTCTCTTATACAATAGTACAACGTATTTCATTTAGAGCATGTCTATGCTAAACGACTAAAGCGCAGAAAAGTTCAAACTAATAGCTTTTAAGAAAATCAGTAGGATGTCGCCAGTACAAACATAGAGTATGCTAGTGACATCTAACGAAAAATTATAAAAGCTTAGATCTAAACTGTTAGCTTTAAGAAATTTATAAACTTATCGGACTAGATTAAACACTTACCGTTAATATCAAATGAATTGTAATTTATTTTCTTCACTTTATATATTTTTCTTTTTGTAGTGATAATGGCCTTTGAAGCCAATTCACTTGTTTGTTATTAAAAAAAAAAAAGAAATTTTGTTAGACATCGCTATTATTTGCGTTTTTAGAGCGACAGCTTACAGAATTTTTTTAAAGTTATTAGTTTAGCTTTTTTGCGCTTTACTCATATTTTTGTTAGATGTCGCTAAAATACACTGCACTCGTCGCCTAGTGCCGTTCACAACAATGCGACTGTGACATTGTTCCAAGGAGGCCTCATAATTTTTGGTAGCGACTTTTGACAATATTTCTTAAAAGCTAGCAGTTTAAACTAAGCTTCAGTTGTTACTTTGCTAGATGTCGCTAAAATACACTATGTGTGTACTGGCGACATCCTACCGATTTTCTTAAAAGCTATTAGTTTGAACTTTTCTGCGCTTTAGTCGTTTAGCATAGACATGCTCTAAATGAAATACGTTGTACTATTATACAAAGTACATATTTCTTGTAGGATGCAAAACGAATGCAGCTGAAATAGTTCTGAATGATATAAAATTTGGAATATCGTCTGATCAAATTCGGTAGGATTTCAGAAAATGACATTTTTTCTATCAGTATACCGAATTTGAAATGTATTCAATACGTATTCCAGACTTTCCAGAAATTCACTTCGAGTGGCTCAATCTCCGAAACGGTAATAGATACTGACCTCCGGGTGCGCTCATTGAATTTAGAATGTTGTTTTCTATCAGCATACCGAATTTGAAATGTATTCAATGCGTATTCCAGACTTTCCAGAAATTCACTTCGAGTTGCCTTATTTTCGAATAATCTATTTATTTTGTTGAACTTTGAATTGCATTTCTAAGTTTTATCATTTCTTAGAAATCATTAAAGTAACAACAATAAAGAGACCCGGTCAAGTGCGAGCCGAACTCGCGTGGAGAGGTTTCCGTACCATTCCGTTTTCCGCGTGAACTTTAAGACTTGGGATTTTAGTTTAGGTTTTCCTGTAAACAATGAGTAAGGCCTTATATTTCGTTTTTTTTTTTCAAAATTTAAGGCGCAGCTGTTTCGGAGATAACTATCCATTTTAAAATTATAAAAATATATTATTTGAAAATTAAAAAAAAGAAAAATATAGATGATCTCATTTTTTTTGAAGTCAGTTTAATAAACATGTTGAAAAACAACGGGTCAACGTTTTGCAAACATCCTATGTAAGTACCTATATTATGCCTATAATATACCTACCTATTCGAAGAATGCAGCCGTGGAAATACCTGTGTGGTCATAATTATATCTGACCAAATACGACTTGGATTGAAAAATATTGAAACAATAAGCATTGTAATGTCAGGTTGGACACACAATCTGCCATTCTCTCATATTATGTTCGATGTTCCAAAAATCCGGATCTGTAATAATTGAAGTAGACACAATAGATATGAGCGCCGATGGGTAAAGGAGTGGCGGCGGCGCGCCGACTTTTTGAGGTCGGCGGCGGCGGCGTAGTCGGTGGCGTGACCTTAGGAGCATTTTTTAATGATGGGCAGGATACAATAAAACAAAACATGTAGTTTAACAATCAGAATTATTATTTATTTAACACAAATTATTTTTATAAGGAAATGGTTTCTAGCCTAGAGCTAAAATATTTTTGGCACTTCGATTGGCAGAAAAAATCAACGTTGACATAAAGTTCTAATAACAATTAACAAGAAAATAAATCTTAGAGAAAACAAAGATGTTTCTTTTTAAGTCATAAAAAAATATAAAGTAGTTTTTAAAAATATGTTTTCAACATTTTCTGATCGTTTAAACATATGCCTTTTCGCTCGGCGCGCCGTTACATTTTCACGGCGGCGGCGGCGGGAGGGAATCGTCGGCGGCGACGGCGCGCCGCTCATATCTAAGACACAAACGCAGTGGCATAAGAAATTACTAAAGAATTTTTCGATGGGACACTGAAATTATTAGGTGATTAAATTATTATGGAGTATGCTATATATTTTTAAAGTGAAACTTTTATTCTATCGCCCCGAATTTTTCTGGCCGTCTGTTGCATGTCGCATTACAGGCGGCCGCGGAGTAGGAGTAAAGTGAAAGGCGCTAGGAGTAGGCGCTCGGTAGAGCAGCCAAGGCCAATATGGCGGCGCCCATGGTTAGCATCAGCTGACCGTGTAGTATATATAACACATAGTCAGTCTGTCATGCGGGCAAGTGCTGTACCTACAGTGTTTACATGTTTTTATTCGTGTATTCATGTGAATATTGTTGTTTATAATTAATCGTGATGGATAAGTGTCTACAATCCAATAAAAGTTTCACTTGCGTCGTGGTTTCTTAAAACCACACAACTGTTTTTTTTTAAATGTGTACAGCACTAAGCAATACATATTTTATTAGGAATTGTACGCTCTACAAAAGAGGTCTCTTATAATTTTTCCAAAAACACGTTTTTTGGAACTGGAAGACATCAATATGAAAAAGTATTGTAAAAATGTAAAGAGTAAATTGATCTAAATTTGTAGGTAGTAGGTATACCTACTTGTCAGCGTTGCCAGACGTCCCGATTTTGACGGGATGTCCCGATTTTTAAATCAAAATTAAATGTCCTGCGCGGGACAGACTCAGTCCCGCTTTTCGGGGATAACTCGACCGTGCGTTTAAAAGAAGTTAAATCTTCACAGAAATATCATGAATAAGTAATTCTTATAAATAATTACTCTCTTATTGTAAGTTGCAATTTGTAACACTCACTCCACAGACTATTGTTTGAAACGCCATCTTTTTCTAATGAATAAAACTTTTTTGATTTTGATTTCTGTTTTTTTTTTTATTCTGAAGACGAATAAGACTCAACTATTTAACGATAGGGTAAATCTGATTTAAAATATTATATTTTTATTAAAATACATTTTCTATGGCTATTTTTGCTAGCTATTGGCACGTAAACGTAATTTTAATTCAAATAAAGGTTAAATATTTGAAAACTTCTGATTATATACGTTTTTTTACTATGGCCCGCTTTCGACGAAAGACTCCCGCTGTTTCCCGACTTGGCAAAAAAAAAAAAAAACTGGCAACGCTGCTACTTGTACTAGCACTACAGTTGGTAAAATTATTTAGACTTATTGTTAACTTACTGCGCGCTCATGATCTGGGTTTACGCACCATTACCTGTAATTTTAACCTGCAGAAATTATATTATGTTAAAACGATCTGTTAATTCGTAATAAATTATTATTGCAAAAACAAACGTTTCAAGTGCTTAGTCACCTCTGCTCGAAGAATCAATCTTTCCATCTGACTACGTAATAAAGTCATCTATCTATAATTAGTTTGTACTTTTAGTTTTTACTAAAGGCCCCCCATACACCTCGTTCGTTTTTGGCAGTTTAAGGCCTAGCACACATGAAGAGCGTTCAACGCGCGTTGGCCCAACGCGCGTTTACAATTTCTATACAGTTGTATATAACTGTTTACATGATAACGCGCGTTCAACGCGCCACTAACGCGCGTTAAACTAGGCCTTAACCGCACGGGTAAAACTGTACGGGTAAACACGAAAACGACCATATCCACACACTAGGCGTTGTTTCGTTCAGTTTTTCTGAAGTCGTGGCATCATCTGATCTGCTTTGATGGGAATCCTACAACGTCCTTTTTAACTGCGTCGTCACACACACGGGCCGACTTGAACGACCACGCTTAAAACGGACGGTTTAAATCAAGCAGCAGCAGATATTTTGAACGCCGGTAACAAGGACGGTTTTTGGCCACACACCGACCGTTTTACCCGTACAGTTTTACCCGTGCGGTTAAAACTGCCAAAAAAGAACGAGGTGTATGGGGGCCTTAACAGCCCAATCCGCTTCGCCCGGATTTGTAGATTTCCTATTAAAGATAGTCGCTGATTTTTTTAATGGAATAGAGCCGCATTTACCCGGCGTTGCCCGAGAAAAAACAGACTCCTGTTATATGAGAGCATAATGAGATATGATGACCATTTAATCTCGGTATTCGTGGAAGTCTTGTACCTATTACTACAGCTTTGCACGTCATTTGAAGTCTGAAGTCGAATGACTTGCATATAGGTCGTAGTTTCTTACGTGTAGATACCTACCGGTAACATAATGTAACACAGGCGCAGGAGAAGAGGGAATAAATTACATAATAATTTAAGCGTAGTCACAACTTAAAAAAAATCGCCTACAGTCTACACTGTTTTATGTCTCATGATTCTTGGTCTCTCGTATGGAGTTTACCCGAACTCATTAGTTTTAAAAATAGCGCCGGGAGAGGTGTAACCACTTTTAGGCGAGGAGAAAAGATTTGAAACGAAGAATACAGCGGGTTTATTTGTAAGTAGCATAATATTATATTATGTACTCTTAATATAAGTGCGCAAATTAAAGACGCAAAATACTTATTGCTGAACTGCAAGTAAATCCTAACACCATCAGTATATCATTAATTGTGATGAAAATGATATTATAATGAATGACTACCGTGTGCCGTGAACTTGACAAACGCGAGTTTACCACTGTCGTCGAATCGAGGATCCAGTATAAATCAATAACTGCTATATACTATATAGGTTCAATTCTTTTTTGACGTGATAACGTCTTATAAATTGATGAAACACCGGCTGCACGCACGAAAAAGTGTCACGTTCCGCCTGAGCCTGAGCGTGCAAGCGAGAGCGCGGTATAAGCGATAGAGAGGCACGATTGGCCCAAGGGCTTGTACGCATTTCTCTCTCTTCTCGCGTGACGTCAGAGAGTTCATCAATGTTTCTTTATGACGTTATCACGTAAAACTATCGTCCGTAAACCGACTTTACAGACAACCAATTTTTTTATTAATAATTACTCTTCGACTTTTCCTGTCTTTCGCTAATAAGATTCCCTTTTATCCTCGCGTTAATTACATCGTTTGAATACTTATAGCGCAAATTATTTTACTGAAGTGAGACTTCAAGTCACGAAAACTGTATACACACACATGCCCAATGCCCATACAGTCGTAACTTGTAGAATCATATTTTACTATTTATCATTTATTTACTGATTTTATATTGTCTAAGTCAAGCCTGGGCAAATGGCGGCCCGCGGGCCGGATCCGGCCGGCAGCACAAGTTTGTCCGGCCCGCGAAGCATTTTATAAATTTTAGAAAAATAGTAAAGAAATAGCAAGGGCCAGAACAGACGAAAAAATAGAATGTGAGGACCTTTTCTTTTGCTCTCGAAATGCGGAAATAGAATGCGGGGACCTTTTTTTTTTGCTTTCCACATTTTTTTTCGCTCTCTGAGGATCTTTTTTTCTACTAATTTTTGACCCGCAGTGAAATTTTCGTCAGACATCCGGCCCGCGGTCAAATTTTCATCAGCTATGTGGCCCGCCGATCAAAAGATTTGCCCGCCCCTGTTCTAGAGCATCCTTAGCGCCAACCACTCATGTGAACTATCTACTCAATACATAGAAAAATAGTTACTATTCCCACAATTCTACGCCACTGACAACTGTTGCGGTTACCTGTTGTTATTTATCAAATTAATATTATATACGTATATATACAGGTGTAAAGTTTATAGTATCTGTAACCATCTACTATATAAGGAGAATTAACCGCTTGTATAAGACAGATTTAATTTGTGATTTCGCTAAGCAACAATTTATTGCAGATGTTACAAACGAAACATCGTTCGAATTATAACTAATTATGGGAATCCGTCAAGTTTATTTTGTGTTGAGTGTTTGTACTTTCTATACTCTAACGTTCGCCGGTAAGAGTGATTTTTTTAAACATTAAAAAATCAATTGAAGTGTACTTTTTTGTGAAATTTATTATTAGCAAAAATTAGTGAAACTGTAGTAAAATTCATAAATAGTCAATACAATTACATAGTTTTCAGTGATTTTCTTTTTTAATTGAAATCTACCGCATCCTGACAAAACCGGGTCGGGTAATAATAGCGTAATGATACTCTAAACTCTATAGAAACCGAGATGTAAATAATTAATAATTATAATGTATCTAAACTCACAATTTCATTGAAATCAGTTCGGCCGTTTAAACGCGAAAGAAAGACAAACCAATAGGCTACGTCTCTAATTTTCTATTCATTCAAGCAGGGCGAACCTAGGTTTTTTGGGGCCTAAGGTTTTATTGAAATCCAATGTGGCACTATTTTTTTGTTAAATTAAGAATCTAGAAATTGGGATTTAAAATTCATATTTATATTAATATCAAAATCAGATTTGAACTTGTAGACTACCAAACAATTAATACTATAAAATCACTAAAAAAAATTTAAAATTCACCTCAAAAAATATCAAAATTTACTCGATAATTGTCAAAATTCACTCATGATAATGATAATCTTAAACCCTATGTAGATCCGCCCCCGCTGCAATGTGGCGAGTGGCGTCAAAGTAAATTCCTGCTTTGAATACGAAATATTATGTATCTCAATATCTCTGCTATAGTGATGTGCCGGATATCCGTATCCGTATCCGCGGATATCCGAGGGAGAAGAAAGATCGGTATCCGTTAGTTTTTGGCGGATCTTTTACGGATCTTTTACCTTATTAATTTTCAATTCATAGATGAAATTTTATATATATAGGTGATTAGGTAATAATGAAAAACTGTTAAAATCCATTGAGATTATTTTTTATTTTTTAAAATCGTATTTGGCACCTTTATATTGCAAACATTTATCGTAGTGAGTACCATACCAATAGTACATAACTCAAAGGTACTAAAAAAACTATCTTTATAATGAGATATTGCACATCGATCTTTGGAAAGAGACAATCTGAGAGTTAACTCTTAAAGAGGTCAATAACTTTTTCCCATAACAGATAGTCTCTTTCCAAAGGTCGATGTGTAATATTTACCGCCGCGTACTCTAAGAAAGTTAAGATCCGTATCCGTATCCGCGGATCTTGAAACCAAATATCCGTTTTCAGATCCGTATCCGCGGATATGCATTTTTAACGATACGGCACATCACTAATCTCTGCAAGAGAACTGTTCGATGTTCTGAGGACAAATTTATTTCATCGCCCGCGCACTGCAGAGTTGCAGGCAGCAAATCTTTCTCCATAGTCCATGCCTTCGCCACATTCGTTCACGACCATCTGCTGCAGATTATAGATCTAAACTTAACCCTTTGACTGGGTTCCTGCCTCCGCCGTATATTTACGTTTTTTCAAAGAAATGGTGGCAACCCTAGTTAGAACACAAATCCTAAATATTGTTGCGTTTTTTTTTTTCTTTTGAAATCAGTGCACGTGTCACTGCTCCAGACGTATCTATACGGAATAAACGAAAAAATTGCGCACACAGCTTGCACTCTCATAATATAAATGTGCAGTCAAATGGTTAAGCCCTCGTTTCATTACAAAACAAATCTTGCGTCCAGTCCTACTCTCACAAATAAAAAAAAAACAAGCGGTACGCTTATTTTGAGACAATAATTTTTTTTTACTCTCTCAAATAGTAATGACAGCGTTTAACAAATTTGGATTTTAGGCAATGCATATTACGTACCAAAATCGTTCTACCTGATCAACAAAAATGGACATAAGTCGAACGCTGTCCATCTTATAGCGAAAAGATCAGCCGGCAATGGATTCTCGTCCAGTTCAAGTTCCTCGTCTTCGTCTTCATCGTCGTCCAGTGGCGGAGCTCCTATCTATTTCGGTGACGCTCAAGGATTCGGCGGTGGTCAGGGATCCGATGTTGGTTTTCCCAACTCTGAACACATAGCTGCACTTATTCAACAGCAAATCGATTTCCAAAACGAAGGAGGATATAATTTTAATCACGATGCTGGTTTGCCGTGAGTATCTATATCTTCTAAAACAATATACCTACAGTTACTTACAATGATTTATTTCCAAAACACCGCAACAGTCAAATTAATTTACATTTTTGTACGAAAGTTCAAATTAACAACAGCAGTATAGTGGCTTTAGACTTTAGAGGGAGTAACCTGGGACGACGGAAGGTGAGATTTTTTTTATCACGGATAAAAATCGTTGCCAAAGCCATAACTTAGAACTTAGAAGTGACCAGCAAGTTGTTCAAAGTTATTCTAAAGAATTTTTGCCAGTTATAATCAAATTACTGAAGCAATTTAGTAAATAGGAAAATCTGTTATTGGGAAAACATATTTTTACATCTAGAGTTCGATCGAAGGTTTCAACTGGTTTCTTTTTCACCTTCGGTCGCAATTTTAGTTCAGAACAAAACTCACTCAAAAGTGTTTCACATTTTATTTTGTGCCAAAAACAACGATATTTTTTCAAAATACTAAAGTAAAAAACAGTTGTGAGGTTTTAAGAAACCACGACGCAAGTGAAACTTTTATTGGATTGTAGGCGTTGGATTGTAGATACTTATCCATCACGATTAATTATAAACAACAATATTTACATGAATACACGAATAAAAACATGTAAACACTGTACAACACTTGCCCGCATGACAGACTGACTATGTGTTATACATACTACACGGTCAGCTGATGCTAACCATGGGCGCCGCCATATTGCCTTGGCTGCTCTACCGAGCGCCTACTCCGAACGCCTTTCACTTTACCCCTACCCCGTGGCCGCCTGTAATGCGACATGCAACAGACGGCCAGAAAAATTCGGGGCGATAGAATAAAAGTTTCACTTTTATAAAGTTATAAAAATGCCCAGGGAAATGTCTGATGTCTCAAATATCTTGAATAATGAAGTCTGCTATATTTGATGGAATCCTGGTAGAAAGATAAAAAGTACCATTTACTACGAACTGACAATTTTAATCAAAATCAGTTCAATCGTTCTCGAGTGACAGACAAAAAGAGATGCTGATAACACGCTTGACTTAGGTCTTTAGACCCGCCACACACGAACTGCTTAGATCAATGTTTCCCAAACTGTGGATCGTGACCCACTGGCGGGTCGCGAGTCGATTTTTGCTGGGTCACGACAATATCTTGACTGTGTATTTTTGGAAGAAAATGTGTGCTGTCCGTAGCGGTGCCGTTAAAATAAATGTAAAGTAAATGAAATAAAAAGATAAAAAGTTTTTTTTTTGTGGAGATACCTTTTCCGGCTAGTCAAGTAATTCTGAGAAATTCAGTGTGCCGGGAAAGAACTGGGTCGCTGTAAATTGAGTTTTTAAAAAGTGAGTCGCAATTATTTAAAGTTTGGGAACCCCTGGCTTAGATCAATCAGTGGAATATTTTCTATGGAAATTTGTAGTACCTATGTCTCCGTAGAAAATATTCCACTGTCCGCTTGAAGCAGTCAATTTCGAGTCCGACTCTTTTTAGGAAACCCTTTTATATTAATAGCGTTCAAATGTAGCAGATTTTCGTAAATGGTACGGGGTATTACACGTCATAATAAAACAAAATAATCGTTACGATTTAGGTACAAAGGCCAGAAATAGAAAAAAATTGCACTCCGGGAGTGCCGGCAGAAGTGAAAACTTGAATATTAACGTCTTACGAATTTTCGATCAGGTCACGTGTCCTGACGCGAGTTTAACATTTTTTACCCATTACAAAAAAAGTGTACAAAAGTTTTCGTCTTACGAATTTTCGATCAGCTCACGTGTCCTGACGCGAGTTTGAAATTTTTTACCCATTACAAACAAAAAGTGTACAACGCCGCTAAAGAAGTTTTCACTTCAAAAATATTAGTGTGGGGAGGAGGGGTAAGTGTACAAAAAATTCGTACATGCAGTGATACTAAGCTTTAATCAGGAAAGCTGTAAGAAAGAAGTACCTATTTAACTACCTACGTGTATGTCATAAAATATCGAAATGAAGAATCGTGTGATTTACATAAAGTGTTTTGTACAACTTGAATATACAAATTATTACGACTTACGTCGATGAGTTTTTTAGTCAGTGACGTTGATTTAGATGGGAATTAATTATTTATTTATGAAACAATGGGTTTTCTGCTTCGGTAATTCTTAAAAGTCTCAATTAAAATAAGATCCGCGAATTATGTGATGACTGAAAGTAAAAAATCTCACTAATTACATATTATATGCACTCTCGTTATTCTAGCATATATATTATCAGACCGGGATATGTATGATTACCGAAATAGTCGGACTACTGGAAGATTACACCATAAACTTGTGTGTTGTACCTACTGTATTTGTATTACAAAACAATATATTATGATGATGTAAGAAATCGCGTTCGCAAGAATCTGTCCCCAACGACGGATTACTGGGTGAACCGGATTAGTGCACGGCCGGATTATGGAAAGTCCATTTTAATATAACATCTTCTTCTGCACGTGATTATCTTGTCAACGGTTACCAGTAAATCCCGGATTCTTAAGGACTGCCTGATATTATTATATTGGTTTATATTATTTTAAACACGCTTTTCAATTTTGACTTTTGAGTCAAAACAAATAGTTTGTGGAAATTTCAGTTACCAATAGACAATTGAACTCCGTTGGATCCTTTGTGTACGGATGTGAATTTCTAAAAAGGAGAACAGAACTTGTTTCAAAAACGAATGATGCGAATGTTCCGCGATTGCGGATGCAGATGTCTGCAGACTGCTACATCATTAGTTCGTTATAAAGCTTCACCCAAATACCATTTTGATCAAAAACAGGAAAAGCCGTATAATACGAGGAATGAAGACTTTTCTATAAAACATAAGACCACGTTCTTTGAAAAAAGTCCAGTTTATACAGGATTTAGGATTTATAAAAAGTTGCCAAATTATCTAAAAAATATAAAAAATGAAAATAAGTTTAGAAACGAATTAAAAAAACATTTGTCTTGTATTGTCCCATATGATTTTTCTGATTTATTCTGATTTCTTTTTTTTTCCCTTGACATTTTTGTATACCTAATGGTCAACACAAATAAAAATTATTTCTATTTCTATTCCTATTGGTATTTACATATTGGTGTCTACCTAAGTGTGTTCTGGTTCAGCGTGTATAGGCCAAAGTAATAAAAACTATGGAACATTATATTGTTCAGTGTCTAGAAAATTGTAACATTAATCGACACAAGCGAATTTGTTATGTGGCCATCGATATATTATTGTGAAAGAATCGTGACAATAGCAGAGATGCAAATTGTAAATTATGGCAAAAAACTCGCTATCAATGATCTCATCCGTTCAGCCTTTTATATAACAATAATAATGTTGTTAATCTGTGGTAAATAATGTAATTATAAATTATTGTTTTAATGTCCTCGTAAACAGGTTACGTATGTTTATTGTTTATGGAAGATTGATTTTTACAGAATGAAATTGCAATATTTCTTGTTCAATTCATAACGCAAGATATAATCGAACCCCGATTAAATTAGTTTTGCTTAAATCTGAAATTCCTGTCATTGTTTTCATGGTTAGTGGTTAATAATGAGAAATTATGTTGTGAATTTTCTTTCTGAAAATTAAGACAAAGTTTTGACGCGAGCTTGTGCTAGCGTATATTGTATAACTTTAACCGGAAGCTGAGTTGCGATCCCTTGGATGTCATCATGTCGCGAAAATGTTAAATCGCCAATAATAATAGTTTTGTGAAGAAAACTAAATACTGTTCTATTAGAGGCTCATCCAAAATTAATTTTCTAAAAATACGCTTGATCCGAAGTATATTCGCTCGTTAAAGTAACTCCGGGACTAATAATGCGTTTACATTTTAGAATGGTCGAGCCCACAACGGATAGAGCATATCTTTACGAGTTCGTAGCGTACGATTTGTTTTGCCTGTGACGTCATTGTGCAAGTGCAACCGCATGCGCGCGATTGTCACGGATTAACTTTGTGTAAAAGTTTGTAGTATGGAAACGCGTTTAGCTAGGACGTTGATTCGGGTGTCGTTTTAAAGAACTCGTGAAGCACTACTAGAAACAAAAAAAAATAGTCCACGGAATATAAGTGAAAATTTGTATTAAATTGAAAATTAGAAAATTGGTGAACATATCGTCTCATATGTTTTGCGAATACGCTCAGAATTATAAAAAAACGCAGTCAGCGGAAAGCTCGCAACGAGAGGAATGCACTAGGCCAAACAAGTCTAGTGTCGAGCCAAAGCGAGAGCTACGGCAGCATCAAAAAGGGATACAGAAAACGAAAAATTTACGGCGCGGACCCTAATTGCGCCGTTCTTTAGTTTTTGAAGTGAAAACTTCTTTAGCGGCGTTGTACACTTTTTTTGTAATTGGTAAAAAATGTTAAACTCGCGTCAGATCGTCAGGGTCACGTGTCCTGATCGAAAATGCGTAAGACGAAAACTTTTATTTATACAACGTTAGACATCTAGCGTTGAAATATCGTGCATAAAAATCCAATCTATGATACAAACCATTCTTTTTGGGACTTGTCTATGCAATCGAATGGTTTTTAACTACACTATAAGTTGTGTTTTGGCAACATCAGACGGAATTTCTTGGAAGTTATCAGTTCAAACTTTTCTGCGCTTTGGTCGTTTAACATAGACATGTCCTAAATGAGTCAAGTTTTCACTTCTGACGGCACTCCCGGAGTGCAACCCGACTTTTTTTTACTAGCAAAACTTATACAAAACAATTTTGATCTGTTGTTACAGCAATGGATTTTTCACTCGTTTTGGCGAAGACACTGACGAACCAAATTCCGGAGTCAGTGTTTCAGGCACTAAAGACGGTGCTCAAAACATACACGCTTCCAGTTCAAGCAATGTTGATAATGGAAAGGCGCAATTTTCAGCTAATGCAGGCGTAGAGTAAGTATTTGGACACAAGAATGCACGACTGCTGACTTTTTACATTTTTTTTATTGTTTTTTTTTTCATGTAGCGGTGTCAACTTTGCATCCAGATCGGGATTTGGGGATAATGCGAAAGGATCTTACAGCTCCAGTTCAAGTTCGATTGACAGTAATGGCAAAGTTTCTTACTCTTCTAAATCTGGAAAATTTTAATCATTCGTTTTGAACATGATGTAACTTTCAGTATCTACTATTGATGAATAAAATGAACACTTTCTATGATAATTGATAACCATATTGTAACAAAATAAAAACATTGCATAACTAGATTTTTATTAAAAACATTCGAATTTTTAGTGCTATTTTTATTCTATATATCTAATGATTACATTAAGCGATAAAAAATGAACATTTTAAGACAAATTATATTAAAGCGAATAAATTCATAAAACATTTTAAATGTACTTATTTACATGGCTTATTAAGTTGTATTTAGCTATAGAGACGCACATTTTTTATGAAATGAAAAATATTAACAATAGTTTATTTAAATAAGTTGTTGCAAAAACTGTTGACGTCAATTTAAAATGAAAATTAAGTGAAAAAAAAAACACAGACATTGACGTATATTGTCGTAGGTTGGAAACACCGTTATGGAAATTTTATATCACCCGAACTGTCTAAATTAAGTTCAAAAACTTAAAAAAAATAACAATCTTTTTAAGTCCGCAAAAGGTACGCAATTTTTTTTCTATTGATATAATAAGGGACATAGATTTAAAAATAAAATACTTGAAATATATTTTATAGAACTGAGCAGAATATTTCAATGTCTCTTTGGTGATCATTCATATAAACCCAATGAAAAACCAAAGTTAAAAAGTTAATAATTCTGAACTTCAAAATTACATAATATTATACAGTCATTGTAAATACAGAAAAAAGCTTTGCGCATTATTTTTAAGCTCAAACACAGAGAGTCGTGCAGAAACATTTTCGTGAACAATAAAATGCTACCTGCTTTGTATAATATGTCGCCGGGATATTGTCAAATCCGTGATTTTGTAATTTCACTAGTGAAATTACAATATCACGATTGACAAAGATTCGTGATATTATAATTTCACTAAGTGAAATTACAATATCACGGGTTTGACAATATCCCGGCGACATATATATTTCATGCGGCATTGCACGCTCGTAAACATATTAATAAATATAATAGCAATGAACATAAATATCCAACAAGAAACAAAAAGGATATCTTGCAACCAAAGCCAAATCTGACGCTTCACACAAAAGGTCCGTTCTACAGTAGTGCGAAAATTTTTAATCATCTTCCCAATTATTTAACAGAAATAGTAACGAATTCTTTAGTTCAAAAAAAATTAAAAGCTTATCTAATTTATGCATGTCCTTACACGATAAATGATTTTTTTAATATCTAATTGTAACCTTTGACAATTTCCTATATGCAAATTGTATTTGTCCCGGGAAAAAATAAATTTATTATTATTATTATTATTATTTAGACCAGCTTTTATAAATTCATAAACTAGAGCTTGAAAAATGACGATATGCACCATGCGATCTCTAATGAATCTTACCTTCAGAGACATTGCCTTTTGAAAATGCGAGAAATTCGTAGCTCAATGTATAATAAAACGTTAAGTGTAATGCCCGCTGACGATCTTAGCTGTTTAGCGTCTATAATCTATAAGTGTAATGCTTAAAGTTGTCTAAAAAGACCCCACACTGCAAGTTTGATTATTATCAATTGACCGTTTACCAAGTTTCATCAAAATCGGTCCCGCCGTCATTGAATGATACCGACACAAAGATATACACTACAATAATATTTATTTTCACTTTGTCTATGTTTTTTTTTTGTATTTTTTTTTTGTGTACCTGGAATAGATTCCGTGATTTATTTAAAACAAGTTAATTTTGAACGAACTGCGAGTTAACCGGAGATTGCAGAAAGCACAAAATATCTTCTATAAATAAATAAAAAGAAGTTTTCTTTACTGACTCATCAATGCGCCGTCGAAACTGCCAATAATTTAAAGTTTCAGAGCTGTTTCCCCTTATAGATGGATGAAAAAGAAATTGGAAAATAAGATTTTTCAAAACCGCCGAATTAGGAAAGCGGAACTCGAGGAACACACTTCTCAAAAAATATAAACGTGTTTTTCTTAAGATTACGGAGGGAGGAACAGAAAATACTCGACTAATATCATCAGCTATCATCAGGTCCAGATAATATATGCCTATCACCATGTAGAACGAGTGAAGTGCCGACACCCCTTCGAGCGAAATCGCGTAAAACAGACAGTTCTTTAACAAATCATTTGACATTGTCCATAAACTGAACAGATATTATACAATTATTCGCCCCCTAAATTGTCATTACACAATTTTAACTGTTAATAATCACTAATTATAGTGTTCCCATACTTTTGAGCTTATCAGTTTAAAGAGGAATATTATTATGAATCAAAATTTGTGTGCTCGTGCGTAGGTACATGTAATTTGTTTATTTACTTTTTTAAAGACAAATCAAACAATAAAATACGTTTATACTTGTTTATCAAAAATTTACTTAGCGCAATGCGTCAAATTCGGAGTATTTTTTATCTTTTTTTAAAAACTATATAAAGAATATTTCTTAGAGTAATTATTCTCAGTTAACTTTTACTTATATTTGTGTGAACTTGTGTAAACATTGTGTATTTCAAAATCACAAAATGAAGTAAGTAAATCAACTATACCTACTAAATTTTTAATTATTTTTGTGTTACGTTATAATTTGAGTTATTTTTCAAAATTTTTCTTCCGTTGTACAGTGACAAATATTTGCAGTCAAATGTGTTAATTTATTCTAATTTTTCTGATTATAGATTGTCAGTATTGTTTATGATATTATTGGTTTGCGTTTTATTAATTGATGATACGTACGCAGCCAAAAAAGATAAAAAGCTGAAAAAGAGCAATAAAAATGAAAAAAATTTATCAAAACGTGGCGTGGAAGGCGACAAAAAAGAAGCGAAAGTGAAATACAGCGGTGAAAATGCTGGGAAAAAACATCGACAAAAACGCGAAGAGAAATATACATCAGAGTCTAAATTGAAGAATGTAGACAAAAACAAGAACAAAAAGAATTATAAAGATTCAAAAGTAGCGTTAGAAGAAAATTATGTAAATGATAACGAAAACATTGTAAAAGACAAGAAGAATAAGAAGCAACAAAAAGACAAGAAACCACTGTCTGAAAAATCACTAGAAGAGAATTTGTCTAATGAAGAAATCGTAGAAAAAGAATTAAAAACTGGGAAACAATCTAAAACTGCTACTAAGGTTACTAAGGATAATACTGAAACTAATAAGAAACGAAAACTAAAAACTAAATCTGATGCTACTGAAAATTGCAAAAAGTGCGACCAAGAAATCGCGCAAGAGAATGCCGGAGAAGAGGTGATAGAAAATGAAGACGAATTGGAAGTAGTGAGCAAGAAATTAAAGAAAATTGTGAAAGAAAAATCAACGGGAGCTGAATCAAAAGATGATTCGAATTCTGACAATATTAATCTGTAAGATTGCTGCTTTACTATAATATTATAATCTTTAAAGTTCGTCAAATAAATCGCACTATTATAATATGAACGTACCGTATTAACTTCATAAATAATTATACAATTTTCTGTTTTAACGTATCCAAACTGTTCTAGATGAATACTATAATTATTATTAAATATTATTGTTATTTATACTGCGATCAAAATAGGTTTCATCTGCTACGATTTTTTAAAAATAAATTTAGTAAGATTTTCTGTGAACTTATCAATAAATATTTATTATTTTAGCTCTGAGAAATCAACCCACGCCGGTGAATGCAAATCAAAAAAGATTAAAACAACTGAAGTGGTCGAAGACTGTGCTCCCGACGCACCGGAGATTTTGGAAAACGATGTGGAAATAGAAGCATAATTTAATTTTTAATTGTATTATTATAGAAAAATGTTGTTGCATATAAATACATAAAAAATTGTTTTTAATAAATTTTGTACATTAAGAAATTCCATGCTTTTTGATCATTTTACATTTTAAACTCTTCTTTTCAAAAAGTTGTTTCCTGATAGAGAAAAAAAAACCAAAAATGGTATTCATAGGAATTTGGTTGCATTGATTTTTTCCTTGTGATAAAGTGGATTTGAAAACAATTTTACGTAACATTTAGCTGGCACAATAAGGCCTAGCACACATGAAGAGCGTTCAACGCGCGTTTACAGCTTCTATACAATTGTATACATATAACTGTTTACATGATAACGCGCGTTATCATATAAACATATACAATAGGCTACTTGACAATTTTTGAGAAAGTGCTTAATACTCTTCCTTAATATCTATTTTACCCCAAAAAATACATATTTTTCAAAAAATCAAACATTTACATTACGTATTTTGCGTTTTCAAAAACAAATTTGAATTTATCTCGAAAACGCTACAGACTGTCATGGCGCCTTGAATGACGTCACTACGTGGAATTTGTATGACAAATCGGCAGTAATGTTGTGCTTAATTAAAAATGAATGTGTCTTATTACAAATACTCTGTAGTGCCCCAGTGCAATAGCACAACTATTGAAACACCAAACAAATTATTTATATACGTTCCGAACAATAAACAAATACGGAAAAAGTGGCTAACATTTGCAAGAAGGAATGATGCTTGTAGTTATCTACGGATTCAAGGATGTATTTTTGTGAAATCATTTTGATGTAAGTATTTGTTTTTAGTCTAAGGTATTTTTCCATAAACTGTGCTTTAATTATAAAATACTGATGAAAATAAAATAATATCTGACTTGAAACGTTTATGACGTGATGCGTTGACAGTTTATAGGTTAGATTTTGAACAAGACCTTGGACAAGATCTTGACTATATTTGATCGATGTGTACTTAATATATTATATTGTCGTGTTACATTTACTGTGATAAACACTCTTAATTTTTCTTGTTATAGCTGCCAAATGATATAGTTAATTATATGGAGTATCATATCAAGGGAAAAGTCTCTCGAGTTCGCTTAAAACCCGGTTGTACACCAAGTTTTGAATGTCAAGAAGACAGAAGAAAACGGACGTGCAGCAGCACAGAACGACCATATTTTCGCAAAAAACAAAAGATGATGGTAATCGCAGAGTGTTTGAATGAATCAGAAGAAAACTGTGCACAAAGTTCTTCTCTTGAAATCACTTCCGATACAAATTTAGGTATGCACTAGAGCTGTAGCAAACCGTATGTACTCGCTACCGAGTAACGGGTACATCGTCTGACTTGAAGTAACGAAACGTTACTCACAAATTCATTTCGCTACTCGCATTTGTCATATCGATGTCAATTCGATCCGTTTGATGAGGTTATACGAAGGAATACAACGCATCGAAGCATACCTATACATCATGCGGATGCGTGAACTGGAACCAGGAACGGTTAACCTAACGTTTTGTAAATGTTCTTGGAATAATTCAAGTGATAATTTATTTTAGTAAATTATATTTATTAATTAGAAAAAATAATAAGAACTTCTTTTATAGGCTTGGAGATACAGACTGATGCGTTTTTAAAATATCTAAATTAAATACACTGTTACAATTACATAACTGCTTATTTGGTTGCATAAATCGGTCATTTGTATGTCGTATGAAAACTAACAAGGAACGTAACGATACGAAAGTAACGGATACTGATTATTTTAGTAACGAATGCATACGGGTACACAATTTCTCGTTACTGTTACAGCTCTAGTATGCACCAAAGAACACAAATAGTTTCAGGTTTAAAATGGCAACTAGTTATTACCATTTTTAAGCTATTTCATACCGTTTATTTTTCAGGTTTCGATACAATTAGAGAAAATGTGCAAGAAATTCTATGAAAGCAGACAGCAGACAAATCCATTCAAGAATTTATAACACATAAATTTAGAAGTAAAAATACTTGATGACATAGTAATAATATTATGTGCTTTAGTTAGTTTGCAAGATTCTCTAATCAAATAAAACAACTTCAGCTATGATTGTTTATTTATTTAAAATTATTACAGTTCAACACTATGATATAATATTGGATAGGTACCTATACATTATTTTTCCAAAAGTTTAATAATTTATCTTAAATTTCACTGTACACAATTTGCCGTCACGCTTAAGCTGCACATAATTTATGGCGTCATCTCCATATGAAGCTCATGAGGACCTGAAAAGTTTAGCTGTCATTAGTATGTGTTATGTATGTATATTCTGCAAATCTAACCTCAAAACCAGTATCAATATTATTACATTACAATGCTTGTGTTAAAATAAACTGTTATTAACTACGTAACTAAAAAAATACTAATCCAGCTTATAATACATATTTTACACTTATTTATACTTACATTGATGCTTTAACATTTCGAAATTCTGATGAACAGAAGTCACTGTTTGACACAAAAAATGTTCCAATCATAACAGCGTCAATTTTGGGTAAATTACTACTGTTTGCTTTGCTGCAACCTGATTCCATCGCGAATTATAATATTGTCTTTTAATATCAACTTCACAAAAACTAATAAAAATGATAAATGTATTATGTATTCAATAAACCTGTTCTATGTACGGTATTTCAACAACAAAAATAGTGTCCGGCACGTAGTGACGTCACGCTTTCTGATTGGCGTTCACTGTCACATGACTTAATTCGTAATTTTGCTGAATTTCTTTTGTAAAATTTATAATAATCTTTATTTTTAATAATAAATAATTTATATTTTTGTTATCTTCATATCATTATTAATCGTTAGAAACTAAAATTCGTCGGATTCATTCATAGTGGAAACAAGCCTATTGTATAGAAACTGTAAACGCGCGTTGGGCCAACGCGCGTTGAACGCCTCTCATAGAAACTAGGCCTAAGCGTAAGCAAATTACAGCCCAGCTCTCGTCAGGGATTAACCTCATTTTCATTAGTCCTTTAAAATGAAAAAAATCGGACGAATTGAAAGAAAAGTTCAAAATACTTGCGAAAAAATATTCATGCGCATAAATATAATTTACGTCATTCATATTTACAGCTAGCGCCTATTGGGAAAGGTGGATTACTGTAACTAAGAGCTTCTCAGAATTTCCGTATGATGTCGCGCAACTCGCAACATAAAAATAATTTGACAGATAACACTTTGTTTAATTAAACTAACCTGGAAACGTCAATATTGAAAATTGTAGCATTTTAATGGGATTATACTTTCAATAATAGTTTAAAATCCATAAATAACGTCTGAAGCATCGTTAAAATGCCTGCTGACGACGATGAAGAGGATAGTGAACCAACGAGTGCAGTTTCTTTGGTAGAAGCAGACAAAGTAGCAAGTTCTGAAACAATCGGACCAAGCACCTATCTTATTAAACCGGCATTAAAAGACAGGTAATTTACCAAATTTGCACCATTATTTAGGTCCTGCTAAAGATCTATAAAAAATATAAATTGACGGTAATTTCAGATTTAAAGAAAGCGTTGTTAAAAACATTATACATACTGTGATGGGAGAACAACTGACTGGAAAAATATACACTGCAGAAGATGCAAAAACATGGAGTACCGATATGTGCAACACAATACGCGACAGACTTAAAGGTAAAATAAAATTGTGTATAAATAATTATGAGGTTTGAGGCACGGTCTGTGCCGAGCCCGGTGTTTTAGGTCTTTGCGAATGCAAAATTATAATGAGTTAGTCCCGCTGAATAATTATAAAAACATTTCTTTTTCAGAGTTAAAATTAAACAGATATAAATTTATAGTACAAGTAACATTGGGGGAGCAGAAAGGTGCAGGTGTAAAAAGTGGAGCAAGGTGTTTGTGGGACTCCGAATGCGATTCTTATACATCAGATTATTTTATAAATGTAAGTGTTTTTTTTTTGGAGGGGAAAGTATGCATAGATTAGTGACAGTTTCTCCCATATTGCAACTAGTGATGTGCCGGATATCCGTATCCGCGGATATCCGAGGGAGAAGAAAGATCCGTATCCGTTAGTTTTTGGCGGATCTTTTACCTTATTAATTTTCAATTCATTTCAATAGATGAAATATTGTATATATAGGTGATTAGGTAATAATGAAAAACTGTTAAATTCCATTCAGATTATTTTTTTATTTTTTAAAATCGTATTTGGCACCTTTATATTGCAAACATTTATCATAGTGAGTACTATACCAATAGTACATAACTCAAAGGTACTAAAAAACTATCTTTATAATGAGATATTGCACATCGATCTTTGGAAAGAGACAATCTGTTATGAGAGTTAACTCTTAAAGAAGTCAATAACTTTTTCCCGTAACAGATAGTTTCTTTCCAAAGGTCGATGTGCAATATTTACCGCCGCGTACCCTAAGAAATTTAAGATCCGTATCCGCGGATCTTGAAACCAAATATCCGTATTCAGATCCGTATCCGCGGATATACATTTTTAACGATCCGGCACATCACTAATTGCAACACAGTGCATTGATCCTGCACAGCTTAAACAATTTCCTGCCATACTATAAGAAAAACTTTAGTGGTTAAATGTGTAAAAGATTATTGAAATGCTTTCTCTTTTTGTTTCAGGACTCACTGTTTTGTTTATGTGTTGTATTTGCTGTTTACTTTTATTAAAATTTGAGAATTCTTAGACGACACTATTTACAAAAAAGTAATTTCACGAGACTGAAATAAAAAAAAATACACACATTTCTCAATGAAGGTAGCTTCGCAATTAATACACAAAAAATGTAGCGAACATTATGTATGCACCCAAGTTAAAAAAATAAGAAATTTAACATTTGTGCTTTTGAAAAAATCGAATATGTATTTATAAAGATGACGAAATATAATTTTTTTTAACAATTGTTTTGTTTTAATTTAACATACAAGATTCATATGTCGGTATCATATATTTTATATTGATAAAAGCATCTTCACCACCATATCTTTCGAGCACTTCTAACGTTTCACTAATTAAGTCTCCAACGTTTCGTCTCTTTCTTTGCGTGTAATCGATTTCATCTCCGCAATTTACTAAAAGTATGATTAATAGTTCGTACATTCAAGAAAAAAGAAATATTTTTTTAAAGAATATATGGTACATTCAGGTAGTCCATGGAAACTATTTCTTGCGTAAATATGATATATTTCTGTTGTATGAAAAGCAACTACTATTTTATTAAGCAAAGGAAAATTAGTTAATTTAAATTGTTCGTTATATAACGCTTTTTTCCAATGAATGTTTCTGGTACCATATATTGTTTAGGTAACAGTTTAAATAGTTTGTTTATACCATTTCTTTCTTTAAATAAATTTAACACAGGCAAGATTTGGCGATAATATGGTACTAATGCTTCACCAACCATATCTCCAGACTTGACCAATTGTTGTATCACTTTCAGAGTATTACAAATCACTTCTAAATTTTTTGTATTTAAAGCATCTAGGAATAAGTATAAAATAAATTATAAAGTATTTATAATTTAAAAAATACGTGTGGCACTCGGGGACTGCCGCGGTAAAGCTATTGCATATTCTTTTTAGGTCTTTAAGTTTTTCTTCTCTATAAAACGAAAATAGCTAGGTATAAATAGTGTAATTACACACCAAAACAATTATTCATTCAAAAAATTTGAACAAAAAGAACGATATTAAGAGTTTGATCATAGAATTTCGCGCGATGTACATTTATATAGATATAATATCATAATATATACTTTCTCTGCACATAACCTAAATAATTTAGGTTATTTTTATAGCAGTATTATATATAAATTCATTTATACACAAAGATAGAATCAGTTATGAGCAGTTATGCAGTTATGAGCACACAAACACCGTGCCGAAGTCTGCCGAACTGAAACGACGTTAGACGATGCACGGCTGTCAACGCCGCACCGCTGTGCCGGTCGGAGTGGGGGGTGTTAGGTTTTTTTTCGTTACGGAATTTCTTGATTCGGTCGCCGCGCTCAAAGCCCGCGATAGAAGCTATGCAATAGCTTAAAAATAGACATTTTAATACCATATAGGACATACTTTTAATAGGAATAATTAGCTGAGGAATGACAGGAAACACTTTATGACCACCGTATGTCAACATGTCTCGAATTCCTTGTCTTGCAAAAAACTTGTATGGATTTTGAGTTTCAACTAAACCGTCAAAAAACATTGGTAAATAGTGATGAAAATCTAATTTGTCAATTTCGACCTGTAATTAAATTTTGTTATATTGAAATAATTTATTTATTTTTTTTAAATAAAACTTAACGAAAATTATATAAACTTACCTTCCAGGCAATCTTATTACCCAAAGTATCAAATTCCATATTAATTGGAAAGTCTCCACGTTTATAATATTTTCTGAACTGTGACGTTTTTACTGGCCTTTCTTTAAAAACGCCGCAAATACGAGCAGGTTCAACAATTACCCCCTTTTGCATACTTTGTATAGTAAAGGCAGGAACTACACGTAATTTTTGATTTTTTGCACTGTTTGGTGTGGGTTTTCTAAGCCCGACACGAAACTCTTTTCCACTTACCATTGTTCTGAGGAAATTTTAAAATGTCCAGCAAATAAATTTAGACTTTCCAGCTATCAAAACCACATAATATTTTTAAAATCAATAAATAAATGCCTGCTAAATTTGTTTGCTTAGCAACAATAAGTATCATAGAAAATCATTCTCATCATCTATACTCCTTACAAGTGTATTGTTGTAGCTGACTTCGCATCAATCAATGCAATCATCTGGTTGCATTTAGATGTCATCAGAAACTTGAGCTTTCACGTGGCTCTATTGCAAAAAATAACAATAAAGCTTGTGAAAATGACATTTGATGAAGAAGAAACCCTTAAATCTTTTATTGGCTTAGGTTTAAGTGAACAAAAAGCCAAAGAAACTCTAAAAAATGCCGTCCTTACAAAAAATTTGTGTCGGGCTCTTAATGAGGTATTTATAAAAATAGCTATTTTCGTACTGAAAATTCGATATATGTACAATTTATATTTTCAGGTGCGAGGAATTGAATTAAAAGAAGGCGCTGGCATGCTTTTGTATCATTTAGCTACAAAATTAAAGCCGCAAATAAATGAGAAGCTTCCATTTATAGTTAAATACATAGCGAGCGGAAAACTGGACAGTACTTTGAGGGTCGATAAAGCCATAGAATATAATCTTTCGCATTTAGATAAAGCAATATGTCAAAATGAATTTGAAGAGTTCTGTGGCGTCGGAATTGTAATTACACCTGAACAAATAGAAAAAGCTGTCGAAACGGAAATTGCCAAAGTTAAAGATGAATTATTGGAAAAACGTTACCGCTACAATGTAGGCCTTGTTATGCAGAAAGTGAGAGAAAATTTACCTTGGGCAGATGGAAAATCCATTAAATTGGAAGTTGATATACAAGTAAGTGAAGCTCGAAATTTTGGTAGTGGATAGCACCGAATATCTTAAAATAAAATTAGTATTATCGCTTTTATCGGTCTGAACTTCATATTATGCTGTGTGCGCAGGTTTTAGATTTGCTTGGCAAGAAAACTGAAGAAGATTTGTTACCGGCGCCAAAAGGTGACAAAAAAGCGGCTAAACAAAAGCCAAGCGAGCTTAAAGTAAAAAATGATAACGGCCCTAAACAAGCTGTAGATAAAGAAAATGAAACGCCAAGTTTAACTATTAAAGATGTCATGAAGAAAGTTAATTTTCATGCGCCGGGTGAAAATTACAAAACAGATGGGTATGTTGTAACTGAAAAGACTCATCAGTTGATTCAGGAACATTTAAAAGTAACGGGCGGGAAGGTGTGTATAATTTTCAGGTGATAGCATGCTGAAGAAATTCAGAAATGGTTGATTTTCATTTTGTTTATAGGTGAGAACTCGTTTCCCTCCAGAACCGAACGGCATCTTACACATAGGGCATGCCAAAGCGATCAATATTAATTTCGGTTATGCCCAGGCCCATAATGGCATTTGTTTCTTACGGTACGACGATACAAATCCGGAAAAAGAGGAAGAAAAGTTTTTCATCGGTATTCGTGATATGGTAGAATGGCTAGGTACCTATATATTTTCGTATTAAAAATTCGTTGTGAAATTGACGAGTGCAGTATGTAAATTTGTTATTTGATTCAGGTTACCAACCGTATAAAATAACTCATTCGTCAGATTATTTCGATCAGCTCTATGAATGGGCCGTTAAGTTAATTGAGAAGGGTTTGGCTTATGTGTGCCATCAAACGCCGGATGAAATGAGAGGATTCGATGCTAAACCTTCAATTTGGAGAGATAGGCCTATTGCAGAAAGTTTGCAACTGTTTGAGGTAAGCTCAGTTATACGAGACCGTCTTTCGATTTGGTTTACGTTATTGCAATGCCTCTCAAAATCACCTTTCCTCACATTAAGTTCGTTCCAAGCAGCCGCGAACGGTAATAAAACCGTACACAGTCTTGTTACTGCGCAAGACTGTCTTGCGCAGTATCGATTTTTGAGCTAGTGCGCAAATTAGTCTTGCGCAGTGACAAGACTGTGTACGGTTTTATTACCGTTCTCAGCTGCTTGGAACAAACCTATTGTCATTGCATGGATTCTATTTTACGCGAAATTTTACACTCTAAAAAAATCTTTGCATTGAACGTGTACCATGAACGGTTTCCGAGAGAAATCACGCAAAAACTTAGCGCAGCAGTCATTTTTCGAAACAACAGCCATTAGATTTTATAATACAGTAGGGCCTCGATAATCCGGACTCCCGCTTGTTCGGTGATCGCTGTAATCCGGTCGGGAAATGGGGCTCGCGGGCGGGTGTAGGTGCGGGCTGCCATGAGCCAATTCGTCGTCAGTCTTTTGTTTATCGCCTTGTAAAAACATGTGTTTTATTACCATTAAATATGGCATACTATAATCCAACGCCTCGATAATCCGGAAAGGGTCTTGTTTTTGCCTCTCCAGATTAACGAGGCCCTACTGTACTTTGTATTATTTAGTATAATGCATGGGATCGTTGACACATTTTTTAAATGAAAATTTAGCGGTTTATAAATGCTAAGTGTTTTAGGACATGAAAAATGGTAAAATCGATGAGGGAGAAGCAACGTTGCGGATGCGTATTACGTTGGAAGAGGGAAAAATGGATCCTGTGGCTTATAGAGTCCGGTTTACGCCCCATCACCGTTCGGGGGACAAGTGGTGTATCTATCCAACCTACGATTTTACGCATTGTCTCTGCGACAGTATAGAACATATTACTCATTCGCTGTGCACTAAAGAATTTCAGTCGAGGTAAATTTGCTAGCGGCAAGTATAAACAATTTATATACCCAAATTTGTATGTACTTCTTTTTGTGGGTTATGAAAAAAATTCCAGCCAATTGGGCGACGGGACTATTCCAACTTCAAAAATGTTGACATTTGGTTATTATAAAGAAAATAAAATTTCTGATATCGTGTGAGGTGACGCGGGTAATGGCTAGTATTCAATATGATATTTGCTATTCGTTGCCATGGTTACCTACATATGTTCCACGACATGTAAAAATTAATCAAAGCATGCTGAACTAGTTTATTTCTGACAGATCCATAAAACAAAAGAGCGGCTTATTTTTTTTTATTTTCTAAATATTTCCGAAATTATAAAGTTTAGAAAACATTTTTTTTAACAAAACTTTCTTGAAAAAATAAATATAATAATCCGTTATGAAAAGCATACCATTATTATATAAAAAACACAGTTATAGCATATATCTCTTCTGCGCATGCGCCGATTTTCCCCAAAAACAATAGGGCTCTTCATATTTGCATACCAAACATCCTCTCAAAATTTGCTTTCAATCCGCTCATCCTGTATCGTGTTCACAGACGCACAGAGTTTTTTCAAAAATATGTTTTTTGGATTCGGGGAACCTCAATACGGAAAGATATTATAATATTTTTGAAAAATGATTTTTGACCTAAACTAGTACCATTCCCCACTTGTGGGTTGGAATGGTAAAATATCATGACGGTGAATTTTTACGATGCGCGCGCACGCTGTAACATCAAAATTAACAGAATGAAATTGCTCGCAGAAAAAGGCTACCAACTGAATCGAGGTAGATACCATTGGCTTAGACTAGTGGACATGCCTTCGCCATGTAGCGTTGTAGCTGTTTTTCAGTTCACTGAATGAGGAGAATAAACTAGGGTAATAAAGACCACGTTCACATGTGCGCGGCATCTAATAGCTCTATAATTATGCTAATCTCGCTTTAGTCCTTTTATTATTTTATTTCAATAAATTATTTGCATGGAAATTTAAAAAATATTTTTTGAACACGCCAAAGATACATTTGAGTTTTTTTTCATTTGTAGACGATCGAGTTACTATTGGTTATGCAATGCGCTTGATATTTATTGCCCTGTCCAATGGGAGTACGGACGATTGAATGTCAATTACACTGTTGTATCCAAACGAAAAATTGCCAAACTTATTGACGAAGGAATCGTAAAAGGTACTTTAAATTATAGCATTGGTTTTGTTGAGATATTGAATAGGGTTATTGACAGTGATTAAAATTAAATATAAAACTGTGTTATAATGAAAGTTTATGGTCTAAAATATCGTTTAGAATTATTATTTTTATTAAATAAGTGCGTTAAATATATTAAAATAAATAAATAAAATCACGATTTTTAACCTCTGTGTCACGTGATTTCAAACACCAATCACAGCGCGTGACGTCATTAATCAGTCAACATGGCCGGTAGCTCTGTGCCACTGATTGCCATGTGTATTCGTTATCTCTGTTCAGTGTATGTTCTCTGGTGTATTCATTGTACTCTGTCAATCATATTAAATGCAACACTTTGTTGGTTATAATGCTATATGTCACGTTGTACCAGCTTGCTTAGTGTTTACTGATTGCCTACTGTGACGTAGGCAATCAGTAAACATGGCTGTCAAGGTCAATTGACGTTTTGGCGCAGAATTTAAAGTCAAAATAAAAAACAACTAATAATGAGTCAAATCTGTTATATTTATGAGAAAAAATATTTTTTACGGGTACATATACCTTTATTCTTTAATTTTAAATACTTTTTGAAATTTTGTCAATAACCCTATAGCTTATAAAAAGTTTGAGTGGAACAATATGAAAGAGTAGCAAAGGATATTTTTGAAAACACTCGTTTATAGCGTAAAAATCCAAGTTTTCTATTATTATTTTAGATTGGGATGATCCCAGGCTGTTTACGTTGACAGCTTTACGTCGGCGTGGCTATCCTCCGGAAGCTATAAACAATTTTTGTGCTCAGCTAGGAGTAACCGGAGCTCAAAGTGTTGTCGATCCTTCGATGCTCGAAGCATATGTTCGAGATTTTCTAAATAATAACGCTCCACGGTAAATGTTTATGTTGTCATTAAAAATAGTATCAACACATTAAATTAAAACAATAATTTTTGACGTGATAACGTCTTATAAATTGATGAAACACCGGCTGCACGCACGAAAAAGTTTAACGTTCCGCCTGACCCTGTGCGTGCAAGCGAGAGCGCAGTAGGCTTCGGCCCAAGTTTGACAGCTACTAAAATTTAGGTTATGTATTACGGAATACGTTATCACGTAAAACTATCGTCCGTAAACCGACTTTACAGACAACCAATTTTTTTTTTATTTTAGCGCAATGGCCGTGCTAGATCCATTAGAAATTGTGATTGACGGTTTTCCATTTTATCAAACGGCCGATATTACAGTTCCTGATTTTCCTAACAAACCGGACAGTTCGGTGCATACAGTACCGTTCGATAGAGTCCTTTATATTGAAAGATCTGATTATAAAGAGGTTAGTACGCGTGGAAAACATTGTTTCTGTTACGCAGTTCATTTCATACTATACATTCGTTCCTCCTATAACGCTTTTTTTTTCCAGACTGCTGACAATGGTTTTCGACGCTTAGCTCCTGGTCAGGCAGTCGGTTTGAGACATACGGGTTACGTTATTGAAATAAACACATACGTCACCAACCTTATGGGGGAACTGCTGCAACTTCGGTGCAATTGTAAAAGTGTAAATGAAATTGAAACAAAACCAAAAGCTTTTATTCACTGGGTGTCGAAACCTATTAACATTGAAGTGCGACTTTACGATACACTGTACGTAATTTTTTTTTCTTTTCACACCTACAGAAATAGTAAAAAATCTTGTTAATAATAATGCATAATTGTGCAGATTTCATCATAAAAATCCCGAAGACAGCAACGAAGTTCCCGGAGGATTTTTATCCGATTGCAATCCCGATTCATTAACGGTGAAGCAATGTCTCGGTGATGTTTCTTTGCGTAATGCCAAAGCTTATGACAAATTTCAGTTGGAGAGAATCGGATTCTTTTCGGTTGATCCAGATTCGACACCGGACAAGGTAAATTGTTTTGAAATGTTTTATATTCTGAATTAATTTGCATTCATTTTTATGATTTTATATTTTTATTACAGCTGGTGCTTAATCGAACTGTTACCTTAAAAGAAGATGCTGGAAAATGAAGGGATTTTGTCTTGGTTTTTATATTTTGTCCAAAATTTATATAAATTAAAAAAAAAATGTAGTGGCACCAGTTGACTTGTGTTGAAACAAATGCTTTCCATTTGATTTGTGTTGCGTACAGAAACACGGCTGAAGAAAAGATGTAATAAAAAAATATTAGCCATTAAATTATTGCGTCGTTCCATTTGGCAGTCAACTACGGTGGGAGTGTTCAGAGCCGTTGGGATTTAATGTAAATGGAAAGCATCCATAATGTGTCGTTTTTATTTGTCATCGTATTTATTGAGAGTAAATAGTTTTTCACTTGTGACAAATTTATTACGGAAATATATTTATATAGATTTAGGACACAGTAAAGTAATCTAACGTTTTGTATTTTTCTTGAAATTTAAAATAAATTATATTCATTTGAATAAAAAATCATTGCCTTTTATTTCTAGTTTTTTTTTTTAAATATGAAGGGTACACGGGAAGAAGGCTATTTGTCAGTAAAAATTCGAAATTAATTTTTTGACGTGATAACGTCTTATAAATTGATGAAACACCGCCAGCACACACGAAAAAGAGTAACGTTCCGCAAGCGAGAGCGCGATATAAGCGATAGAGATGCACGATCGGCCCAAGCGTCGGCTTGTGCGCATTTCTCCCTCTTCTCGCGTGACGTCAGAGAGTAGTGTGCGTTCAACATTTTTTTCGGCTGTTCCAGCGAAAGCTACATCTGACAGATGGCCTTTGTTTTATAAACCGTGGAAATTAAGACTTAAAATCAAGATATCTAATAAAAATGTCATAAATTATCGAATTTTTAAAGCAATTTTTCAGATAATACATCGTTATTTGTCAATTGATAGTTTGTACACAAACGCAGCTACATTTTGTATCAAAAACAAATCTTGGGAGATATCTGCATTTCATAACAGCAGATAAATTATACGGTTTGTTAACAAATATATAATATATATACATTCTTTTAAATATCTTTTATAATTGCTTAAAAATATGTATTTTGCTTTGGTTGATCAAATTATTAGTCGGTAAAAGTATAGTTTGACAGCTACTAAAATTTAGGTTATGTATTATTAAATATGATATTCGAGCGGAATACGTTATCACATAAAACTATAGTCCGTAAACGACTTTACAGACAACTAATTTTTTTATGCCATCTTGTAGCCAAAAGTCGTAGTACCTTTCTGTTGGTGTATTCATTTTAGACAAGAATACGCTAGGTCAAAAGTTATAAGCGTTGAAAGAAATGCATCAGCAAGTGAATGGTACGATCTTAAACACTTCAAAATGCTCTCCTGCACAATTTACATTTTTTGACAAACCGCCTTCTTCCCGTGTACCCTTCATATGTATTAACAAATATTTTTCTAATAGCGGTGTGAGCGTGTTCAGAAATAATCGGGTTCCAATCTCAGTAAAAATAATTGGAACAAATTACACCCACTTTTTATCAAAAAAAAAAACGAGGTTTATCGTGTACCACAGACAATACAGTGTAACCTCTTTATAACGTCCTTCGTTATAACGAAAAACTCCCTATAACGTAGAAAGTTTTACAATTTGGTTGGTTTACCTTAAAATCCATACATTAATACCCTCTTTATAGCGCAACAGTCATTCTCTATTACGAAGACATATGTTCATATTTAGGCGTCAGCAAATATTTACATACGTAAAGAGGACGATTATAAACCATCATCATCTATTCAACAAGCACTTGATGCCGCTAAACTTATCGAAAAATTCCTATTGTATAATGAAGATGATTCCACCACACCCAAGACACGCATAAGATACTTAATAAAATACAAAACAAATATTGGCATAGCAAAAAACGTCAGGCAAAGTAAACAGACTATATTATGTGTTTAGAATAAATTAATTAGGTGAAATTTATTTTTTTTCTTCCCTCCATATAACGAAAACTCTTTATAACGAAAAAAAATGCTCGGTCTCTTGAGATTCGTTATAAAGAGGTTACACTGTATATTATGATGCGTGATTATTGTCTGGTTCATTGTAAATCGTAGTAATCGATACTAATATTATAAAGAGGTGACATTTGGATGTATAGGAGCTGTAAACTCCGAAACTATTCATCTGAATTAAAAAAATGTTTTCACCAATATTTAGGTTGTTTCCGACTTGTTTTATTCTATTTGATTAAATGTCTAGATGAGGGGACTGTCGATCCCAGTGGGGGAGAAGTAAACTTGCACAACACTAAAATTTTCAAAAATTTCGATTTCTCACCTCCACCCCCTGCGGTTCTACCCCCCCGCCAATACTTTTTAACCATCAGAATGGAGTCATCCGATCCTTGTCTACACCCTTCTCCCACCAAAGGTCCCTTCATCTAGATTCTAGATCAGAGAATCTAGATAGGTATTATACCCGCAGATTGCAGAATAACGTTAATTTACTTAGTTGTTCTACATTATAATTTGTGTGCGTAAACGGTAAATTCTTGTGTTAGTTGCTAAAATGGCTATGTTGAAACGCACCGAGAGTGGCTGCAGCAACGAAAGTGAGATCAATGCTCGCAAAGGAAAACATTACTTACCGCAATCAAGTCTTAACTCTTAAGTAGGCACACACGCGCTGCGCCGCGTAGCTCGATTCTCTCCCACCCTAGGTTTTATTGACGCACTTATACATAAGGTATGAAAAAAATTGTTCCCTTCTCTTGAAGGTTGCAAATATATAAACACATTTGCAACCATCACATAATACTTAGTTTTAATGAAGGGATAAAAATTAGAGATGTTGGCGTGGTTTTTTCTACATAAAAAAGCGGTGACATGACACTTTCCCCGAACCATTATCCCCGACGACAATATCCCCGATTTTAATCCCCAAACGACATTATCCCCGACGACAATATCCCCGAACGACATTATCCCCGATGACAATATCCCCGATTTTAAAATTATTCGTACGACTACTGTATGAAAACACCGCTTTTTTTGATAAAGGGGTATGCGAATTGTCTCGCAGTGAAACGGGAAGGGGCAAATGTGGAGTTTTTAAAAAAAACAATTCCGGGGTGACCGATAAACGGGTATGCGAATTGTAATTCCGGGGTGAACGATAAAGGGGTATGCGAATTGTCCCGCAGTGAAACGGGAAGGGGCAAGTGTTGAGTTTTAAAAAAAACAATTCCGGGGTGAACGATAAACGGGTATGCGAATTGTAATTCCGGGGTGAACGATAAAGGGGTATGCGAATTGTCCCGCAGTGAAACGGGAAGGGGCAAATGTTGAGTTAAAAAAAAAAAACAATTCCGGGGTGAACGATAACGGGGTATGCGAATTGTCCCGCAGTGAAACGGGAAGGGGCAAATGTTGAGTTAAAAAAAAAACAATTCCGGGGTGAACGATAACGGGGTATGCGAATTGTCCCGCAGTGAAACGGGAAGGGGCAAATGTTGAGTTAAAAAAAAAAACAATTCCGGGGTGAACGATAACGGGGTATGCGAATTGTCCCGCAGTGAAACGGGAAGGGGCAAGTGTTGAGTTTTTAAAAAAACAATTCCGGGGTGAACGATAAACGGGTATGCGAATTGTAATTCCGGGGTGAACGATAAAGGGGTATGCGAATTGTCCCGCAGTGAAACGGGAAGGGGCAAGTGTTGAGTTTTTAAAAAAACAATTCCGGGGTGAACGATAAACGGGTATGCGAATTGTAATTCCGGGGTGAACGATAAAGGGGTATGCGAATTGTCCCGCAGTGAAACGGGAAGGGGCAAATGTTGAGTTAAAAAAAAAAACAATTCCGGGGTGAACGATAACGGGGTATGCGAATTAGATAGTTAATTGTTTGAATAGAACTGAAATAGGGTTATTTCTTTCAAGTCGGGGATATTGTCGTCGGGGATATTGTCGTTCGAGGATAATGACGCGGGGATAATGTCGTCGGGGAAAAAGACATGGAACCAAAAAAAGCAGCTGACTCGAAACAAACGAGCTAGTGATATATACTTATGAGAAATTTGTTGTTCTCGATTATTTCGTTGCCAAATCAAAATCTACGCGGACGAAGCCGGCCCAGAAACTATATTATATACTAAGTTCCCTTTTCGCGCACCTGTTTGTATGTTCTCGATTTATTAAGAACGGTGGATCGATTTCAATTTGATTTTCACGATTGTATCCGTAGAGCATTGTCCTGGGTGTACTTTAGACACGATCAATTCGAACGCCAGAAACTATATTATATAGGCTTTTAGCGCTGTTACTGTATTTTGACACTGGCCAAGTGGAGGGAAGAAGGCACGGACAACGCCGGGCATATACTAATTTTTTTATGGCGTTTTCATGACGAATTTGATTTTTAAATTTTTATCAAAAAATAATAAATTGAAAATATGAATTGGTTTTAAAACGAAATAATTCTAGCTGGTGTTCTGATGATTTTAAAACCAGAACAGAAAATAACTGCAGTTACCAATTACACGAGTGGTTTTGCTTTTTGATCAGAAAGATTCCATTCAATGTCCTGGATGATAATTGGTTAAAAATCCTACCGCAACAATTATACATATAAAAGACATTGAGACGGCACGCACAGGTCATTGTTGAGTAGTGTGGAGTGTTGCTAATGACTGACTTTGTCCGCCGTACTACAATAACTAATAGTGATACCTATATGACTCGTTCATGACGTAGGTACACTGCAGCATTAGAAATACCCCATTCTTCTTCGCTTTAACTTTATTCAGACGGGTATTACTTCTTAGTCTTACTTATATAGCGCCGCAACTATATAAACAGGCGCGGTTATGTTTAGAGTTTGGTTTTTGTTTGCCGGTAACCGATACTACTTGTAGGTACGGCAGTAGGTACTTTAAGAAATTTACATGCGACTTGTAAATGATTAACATACATACATTGATTAATTAATTAACAAAGTCTTTAATCCGTGATAAATATCTAAATATAAATTAAATTTTATAAACAAAAAATAAAGAAACGACATTGAATATCTGATTGATAATCGTTAGTGCGTCAGAACTATTCAGTTAGACAATCGGAATATTGTTATTTAAAAAATAATCAAGAAAAAAGTGTTTAGAGTACTCCAAACATAGAAGAGTAGAGAACTGTACGCGGTGTTAAAAAGTGAATATGGAAATCGGTCATTTAACTAGAAAATTGGCTCACATTGGGCACAATGAAAACAGTCATTATCATCGTCATGAAATTGATCATGACGACGATGACGAAAGTGATGGAGTTGTTGTAGCAAAGGCAACTGCTATGTGTGTTTTGTTTTTCGCATCAATGACTATGGGTCTGATACCAATAAAACTAAGCAAGTTATTGAAATGGACCGAAAATAGTACAACTGATGTCAAATCCAACATTTACGTGTCCGTGCTCCTTGCATTCGGTGGAGGCGTGCTTCTTTGTACAACTTTTCAACACTTACTTCCCGAAGTAGCCGAATCGGTTGTCGAACTTCAAGAACACGGTGAGCTGCCAGAGTTCCAGTTCCATTTCGCTGAATTTTTAATGTGTGTTGGATTCTTTATAATTTTCTTAGTAGAAGAATTGGTCCATAAATATCTGCACAGCAGACAGAAGAACAATGAAAATGCACGGAATTCAACATTGACAATACGAACCGGAAAGGACGGAACTATATCAACAGCCGATCTGATAAAAGCGCAAAGCGAAATAACTATTAGCAATGCTAAAGAACATCATCACAACGGTCACAGTCACTTTATCCATCCTTCAAATGAAGATCCAATTGTTACAAATATACGAGGACTTCTGGTTGTTCTTGCTTTATCAGTTCATGAATTATTCGAAGGACTCGCGGTTGGATTGGAAAGATCAACTGCCAATGTTTGGTACATGTTTGGAGCTGTAGCAGCTCATAAACTTGTCATAGCATTCTGTGTTGGCGTCGAATTGGTAGCTACCAAGACCAAAGTGTTTTTGACAGTTTTATACGTATTTTGTTTCGCTGTGGTGAGTCCTTTGGGGATCGGAATCGGAATTGGCGTCGGTCTTGGCAAAGAAGGAGCCGACGCGAATGGTTTGGCTTCGGTGATCCTTCAAGGACTGGCCACAGGAACTTTGCTGTACGTCGTGTTCTTCGAAGTTCTTCAGAGAGACAGGCAAGGACTCAAACAATATGCCGCGATTGTTCTTGGATTTGCTGTTATGTTTGGACTGCAGTTTTTGAGTGAGTAACTGATTTTTTATTTAATTCATTGTAGTAGCATCTTCTAAATATATATAAGTAGGTACATCAGATTAACGAAGCGTTGCAAACGCACGTTTTTAATTTTATCATTAGACAAATCTAAAACAGTGATAAGACGCCTTTTAAACATTTTTGTCAGTGTACGTTGGACTAATAATTCAAAAGTAGATAAAAGATAAACAAACAAGTAGGTATTTATATTGTTAGTTGCAACTATTCGAATTTTCTTTATTTAATAGTCAAAAGAACGACATGATATCATTAGTCTAAGCTTTGCGAATTGAATAATTTAGATAGGTAGATACATAAAAAATCCCTTCATTCGTCAGAATTTTTCCTTGCGGTTGTTGTTTAGTCAATAAACAGGTGATTCCCAAGTCCTACGAATAAAGCATGTAGTTTAAACATTTTTTCAATAGAGATTATAAATAGAGCACATACCATACCGCTAGCAGTGTAGCGGTATGTGCAATTATTGAAAGTGTGTTGGCATTGTTTTCGCAAGGAAAAATAATGAGTTAGCCGGCATTGAAATCGATATTGAAATTTTAATTATATAGATTAATTATCACGAAAATATATTCAATGACACTTTTAAAGAGAAATATTGTCATTTATACAAAGAGTCGAGATAAAATTTTAAATAATATGCATTATGAATGTTTCGTATCTTGGCGAAAAATAATTTTTAATTGTTATTAAAGTGTAACAAATTATTATTTGTTATGAAATTAATGTTGTTTTGATAACATTGTTCTACTACAAATTATTATTTCTTAATGTTTTTAAAAAAATGAAACACTTTCTTGTAAATATACATGAAATGTTTTAAGTAATTTCCTGTTACGTTGGTTATTTTATTATACGACGATTTTTTTAAACGCAATAGACATTTTTATTTCCATGGTTAGGAGTGAAATTTACCGTTTCTTTTTAATTGCAAAATGGATTATGATTATGATCGTCAATATAATTATTACTATTAAAATCGTAGTCTTATATTTTGAACTGATTTATCATTTCGCTATTGGTATACAGTCAGCGTTGCCAGACGTCCCGATTTTGGCGGAACGTCCCGATTTTTAAATCAAAATTAAATGTCCCGCGCGGGACAGGCTCAGTCCCGCTTTTCGGGGATAACTTTAAAAGAAGTTAAATCTTCACAGAAATATCATGAACAAGTAATTCTTATAAATAATTTTTCTCTTATTGTAAGTTGCAATTTGTAACACTCACTCCACAGACTATTGTTTGAAACGCCATATTTTTTAATGACTAAAACTTTTTTGAATTTGATTTCTGTTTTTTTTTATTCTGAAGACGAATAAGACTCAACTATTTAACGATAGGGTAAATCTGATTTAAAATATTATATTTTTATGAAAATACATTTTCTATGGCTATTTTTGCTATCTATTGTCACGTAAACGTAATTTTAATTCAAATAAAAAGATAAACAGGTATTTGAAAACTTCTGATTATATACGTTTTTTTACTATGTCCCGCTTTCGACGAAAGAATCCCGCTGTTTTCACTCAAAGAGTTCCAAAATCCCGACTTGGCAAAAAAAAACTGGCAACGTTGTATACAGTATACCTATAATAATTTATGAATGCATAAATTCTCTCTGAAAATCGTATCAGATGACGGAGCAAAGTGTATGTAGATTAATTCAACATAAAAAATGGCAAAAGAAAGTAGATCTGGCAACTCTACAGAAGTGTATACAAAAATAATATTTATCAAAATCGGTCAAATATGGAAGCCGCAGAAAGTCCTCGGACAAAAAAATTGTGTTGTGTTTAAAATATTGGATCTTAATTCAACACCAATCCTACTGTAACCAAACAGTATTTATTATGGAATGGAAAAAAATGCATTCTAGTTTTTTTGACGTGATCTTATAAATTGATGAAACACCAGCTGCACGCACGAAAAAGTGTAACGTTCCGCCTGACCCTGTGCATGCAAACGAGAGCGCAGTATGCTTCGGCCCAAGTTTGACAGCTACTAAAATTTAGGTTATGTATTACGGAATACGTTATCACGTAAAACTATCGTCCGTAAACCGACTTTACAGACAACCAATTTTTTTTATAACTGTAAAGACGATAAACAGTAAACAGTAAAATGCGCGTTAACGAAAAAATTATCACTTTGCCGTTAATTGATTGAATGCATATTTTATTTAATTTGCGCTCTCATTAAGATAACAATACGTTATTCAATATTTAAAACAAAAAAAAAGCGAACGTGTTCTTCAGGCGTCGAGGTGACCGTAGTACATCATTCGCTAGAATTTTTCTCTAATCCTTATCAGCCTCCTTATAGTCCAGTGCATTTAGAAATATTTTATAGGAGTGACCCAAAAATTTCAGATACATTTTTTCTTTCATTGCTCATTCGAAAGGGTCTTCGATGGAGACCTTAACCCTGAATTTGCGCATTCCTCAAATTGCCCCGTCCGCCGCCATCTTGAATTCTGTTTTTTATTTTCAATTGCTCATATCACGCGTTCTAATAATCCCACAGTAATCGCTCTAAGGTCGTTGGACTCGTCAGGATTTACTCTTTAATTGAATGTCTATCAAGTAAAACTCTCCAATGTACTGGAAAAAAGTTATTTGCGTCCAAAATTACAAGTTTTTTGCTAAAAGTTCTTGCGCTCGGTTTTTTCACGCGCAGCTCTTTCCAGTGCATCTGAGACCCCCGCCGACAGTTTACTATTTAAACTAGACTCAATTTCCAGTATTTCAAAAAAAAAAAATCATCCCGATCGGTTGATTTCTTGCCCGCCAATCCACGCTCGAAGCTGCGCTGTTCATTATCGTGTTATTTTGAAGCCTCTAAAACTCGCACTTCGCGCTGCATTTCTCGCTTTTATAACCAATATATAAAGCAAATTAATTAAGATCAACAACATATTCGTTAAATCTATGCTAAAACACGCGTTTTACATCAATTCCTAAATGCACCAACCGGACTATTACCTATATGCTTAATTTTAAACTATTTTTTTAGAAGATATGGGCTCCCCTTCTCATATCTCCGAAAGTATTAGGTCTAAAAGGAGTATGTCTCCTCCCTCCGAAAGTATTAGGTTTAAAATTTTGAAACAATTAGGCCTTTAAAGTGGTCGATAAAGAATACATAAATAATCGTTACTATACTATATATTATTAATGTAATTAATAATTTTTAGTAAAGTGGGACATTATTTTACTACTACAAAGTTAAAAATAAAAATGTGAAACAACGGAAATTTATTTAACACTACGCTCGCGGTTAATTTCAAAAAGAGAGAAAAAAAAACATAAAGACACCCCTGATTACAACTTTTATAGGTGAAGTAAAAATGAGAGCAGTTTTACAGTTCTTGGAAGCAAACGTGCATAAAAATAAACAAAAAGAGGGAAATATAAAAAATAAAATATACAACGTGACATTACTGCTATTTGTATTTACTTACTCTTTATTTACTACGTAATTAATTTTATACCTTCAGCGGGATAATAAGGAAAATAAGTATCAGTTTCTTAGTATTGGGGTATTTTATAAAAAAAAAAAACAAACAAACAAAAAACATTGTCTTATAAATGTACTTTTTTATGATCCAATAAACAGGGGATTTACGTGGAAGAAATAAGTTTCTAATGCAAAATTTGAGGTCGAAGTATTGCATCGAATATATGACCTCAATATTATCACTGTCTTAATGACTAGACTCTGGAGTCTAGAGTAGGTATACATATTATGTTGTTCATATTTACATTATTTTCGATCTACGCCGTCTTGAAAAACAGAGCTTATCAGACAATAAATTACCAAAAGTTCACCATGCATTCTATTTTTATTAGAACACAAAAAGAGTGATTCCCGATGGCCGATATTCTCAATACAGTATAAACATTCAGATTCGAAATTATGATAAACTTGAAATTAATATACTTATATAGTGTAATAATTACAATATAACTTTTACACATATTTTGTGTTGGCCATACGAACTCTTTGATAGATAGATAGATATATATTTTTTCGCGTAGCCACAAGGGAAGCGAACGTCAAAAACAATACAATATTGTATAAAATAAAATACATAAATACATTAAAAATAACTAATTAAAAAGCGTCGTCATATGGGCAAGCATTTATTTAATAGTGTTTCAAACGTTTTTTGAAAATTTTGATATTTGGACTGTCCTAAATGAAAACAGGGAGTTTGTTATAAAAATAACTACCCTTATTAATTGCGCTGTTATCTGATCGAGCAGTTCTGCAACGTTCTAGATGGATGTTATTTTGAGCACGAGTGTTGTAATTGTGTACATCAGAATTTAGTTTCAGACTGTTTATTTTATTTTTAACGTTGATAATTAATTGAAATATGTAAATTGCATAAAAAGTTAAGATACACTTTTCAGCAAACACTTGCCTACAAGACTGTCTTGCGTTAAGCTTAAAAATAAGTCTTATTATCCTTTTTTGCGCCCTGAATACTCTGATGCATTCCGTTGAATGTACCCAAAGAACTACGCAATACGTCATAGCACTATAAGCAAAGGAATAATATATTGACAAAAGAGTGTCGATAGTATAATTTTCTCTTAATGTTCTTATGTAATAGTATGTCAAATTAAGTTTCCTGCACACCGCATTTACTTGATTGAACCATTTCAGATCACTGTCAACCAAAATACCTAAGAATTTAGATGTATTAACTTTGTTAATTTGCATATTTCTAAATTGTAAGTTAACATTATAAATATGCGTAGGCCTGTCAAAAATCATAAAGTTTGATGGTGCAATCATAAAAAATGCGGAGCCGTCCCGTTCAAAGGTATTTAAACATACCGTTGAACATATTGTTTACTGGAATATTTTGTTAAAAACACGTCACAAGATATGCTTTGCATATGCTTGAACTTCCCTTAAGTCGTGCTTCAATAACTCGATTTATTCTGCACTTAATTAAGTAGAATTTTTAAAATAAATCTCAATGTTTGGATTCATTTTACTGTATGTGTGTTTTATTCTAGAACTCAATTTTTCATGTTCCTTGTGTATATTTTCATATGTACAAAATTTTATGGTTCAATAAAATAATCGACGGATTTACTAGGAGGCGTTATTAATAAATGTTATATTGACGAATCGTAAAATATAATACCTACAATATCTGTAATTAGCATTAAAAAAAAGATGAAATTATTATCAATCATACATTACATTTTTCTGGATTAGTTATTTATTAATCCGTATATCTTGATACAAAATAATAATAAAATTTCTGTCAACGAGACAAGTACAAGCGCGATAATCCAACTCTTCACTAAAATGGAGGTAGATTTTGATAATAATAAAAAAAAAACAAACAAACAATAAATTTAAAAAAGAAACTTACTATGTGTCAAAAGCGAACTGAAATAGAAAGTAAAAATATAAAAAATCGCTGATAGCCAAAGCCAACATGCGTTACATTTACAAATTTTAAATGAATGCCGGAATTCAAAACAAATCGGGAAAAATAATAAATTGGAAAGACTTTTCGCTAATTTATAATACCTATTATTAGATATTGCAAATTATAGACGCTCGACAACACAAACCATTAGTTTCTTATATCAATAAAAAAAGGTTTGCACTCCGTGAGTGCCGGGAGAATTGAAAACTTGAATATTAACGTCTTACGAATTTTCGATCAAAATGGTTTGTATCATAGATTGCATTTTTATGTAGGTACGATATTTCAACGCTAGATGTCTAACGTTGTATAAATAAAAGTTGTCGTCTTAGATCAGGTCACGTCTCCTGACGCCTGACGCGAGTTTAACAGTTTTTACCCATTACAAAAAAAGTGTACAACGCCGCTAAAGAAGTTTTCACTTCAAAAAACAATACTTCGGGTTATCTATCTTATTTTTGACTCGGAGGCCATGCATTCGATACATGACTAAAGGTACTTCAAACGTAATTATTTTTTATCAGGTGTTCTAAATAATTCAATAGTCCGTACACTGATCGGTCAGATTATCGAGGTTGAATTGTATTTTTCTTTTTTGATTGCAAAATATTATATGATACTGATAAATTTCGTCGATAATGATTTTTATTCATGTCAATTTATAAATGTGATTTGACTGTTTTGCGTAACTGACAGCAGTCACGGTGTTATTAAACTTGAAGACAATGCATTCTTAAATTAAAAGACAATGAACTGCCTACGCTGATTGCTGCAGATAGTAGATATAGGTATACCTATCTACACTATTTATTTGCATTGCTTTATAATTTCACCTGAAATCTTAGAGTATTTTGCACAAGGAGTTTAAGAGAGACGCCCTAAGTATAGCACTCCATACATGTGTAAATTTTAATAATAAAAATTACTGTGTATTTATTTAATTAATAAATTGATAACGTTTTTTACGAATATAATCTTGTACACTTCAGCAGTTTCCGATAGTAAATCTCGAGTTGAACAAAAAACTATTTAAACTTTTTTTGTACCTATATCTATATTCTATAGTATAGAATACACGAATTATTCACTGTTACCACTTTTGATGAATACACAGTAGGTATATAACAAAAAATCTTCTCAAATACGTTTTCTACCTATTCGTGAAAAAAGCATGAAAATTGATTGAATATAGTTTCCGATTATGTCGGTTTTAACAGAGATATAACCTTACTAATGTGATATAATCTAATATATCTAATAATACTTAATGTCTGGCTTATTTTTCGTGTATCGACTAAATATATTTTTTGTGAAAACGGTAAAATATTCTGCAATTTTAATGTAAAATGTTTTTCGTTGATCATCTGGTATACTTCGCAAAATGATTTTCTTACTTCCGGATCTCCAACGAATAACATTGTAGAAAATGTCAAATATTAATTTAGTGAAATTTAAACTGTCTATATAGTATAATAATGCAAATATAATCTCCATAGTACAACAATTTTATTACATTATAATATCAAATTATTGCTTTAATGTAAAGTATACGATAGTTACAGGTAATGAAAAATTACTGACTTCAAACAAAACAGCACATTATAATTCAAAATGTATTTATTCTAATAGGATAGCGTTTTCTAAGAATCCAAAAACGTTAAGATCTGATAAAACTCGAATTTCGAAAATCGTACCGAAACCAGTAACTTTTTTTTTCAAAATGTTCAATATAAGTTTAAAATACTATGTAAACTATAGAAATTACACAAGGCTTGGAAGATTTCCTAAACAATAATATAATAATTTAAAAGTTGGCTTTGTTACCAACCATAGTATTATCTGTGACAAGTTTATGAAAGACACTCTCCAAAAAATAATTCGACACGAATTCCACAGTTGAATTATTATAATTAATGAGTAAGTGCTGCGCGAATATAATTTTTAATTAGATATATTATACATACATAGTCAAATGTAAACGGATAAGACAATCATTTTAAAACGATAAAATCTAGTTTGAAAAGTTTCTCTTAAAAAGTCACAAGTGAATCTTCTCTATTGTAAAAGTGGTTTCCGTAACCTTTCGTTTAACACAATATAATTATATGAAAGTAAAATGGTACAAAAATTTCCGTACAATGCGATGGACCATAAATTATTAAGTCAGTACTTATATGGATAAAAATTGAAAATTAGTAACTAAAAGCATTTTATGTTTCTTGTGGTTTATAAGAAAGCAAAATGCTAATATGAAATTTACGCGTGGAATTTTATTTACAGCATTTAAAAATTTACACATTTTTAAAAGAAAAGTTATTTGGTTCATTGTTTTTTTATATTATTATATTTAAAATAACGAAACTTGAGAGTGGCTTGAGGATAACAATGATAATTTATAACAATCGTTAAGATTATATAACAATTCTACAAAATAATGAACTTATTTTCAACGAAAGTTTCAGTTTTCAGACATCCTGAAACTTTCGTTGTCGTTTAATGCATTTGAGGATCAGTGACGGATTTACTAGACCGAGTAGGCTTGAGGTAAACAAACCAAAAATAATCTTGAGAAAATAACTTCAGCTAAAAGTAAAAACACTGTGATTTTACGTTGGTACAACTAAGTATGGATTCACGGCTTGATTTAATTAAGTAGTTGACTTGAAATCGGAATGTATAAAAGTTATGTTTTTAATAAAGCGGTTGTAATCCAAAAATTAGGAGCGGTGTTTCTGCAGTTCTTAATATAACACGTGGGCGATTTTCGGTATTCCGAATAATTTGGAAAACTGCACGCGGTCCTAATCGAGGCTCTACTAACGCATTTAATTTTTAATGAAAACACATCATAGAAGATGCTGCATGTGCAATGCCCGCGATTAAGAATATATTCGCCAGTAAGTACTAATATAAATATTGTAGTTTTGCACGTTGAAAGCATGTTACTTTTATTGTTATAATCTACAGGAGGTAAGTTTTTATATTGAAAACGGGTTTCATAACAATTATATCCATCCGGCAAGAAGGCTGGTCGATCTGAACAGCGTCTGTTGTCTAGACAGTAGGTAGTAATTTTTTCAATATGTAAGTAATAAAGCCTGACTGCAATTCAAACATTGCGTTGTCGTTACAAGATAAGAAAAAAATAAATACTCCCAGACAATGGATATAAATATGATTCAGAACTAAAAACAAATAAAAATACAGAAAATTCTCTGCGTATGTGTTTTCTGGCTCCGAAACTCCTGGGACCGTGCTTGGCTAATCTCGGGATTTTCGGGATTGCCACAAACAGATCTAGTTTGCATTCCGTAATCCGTTGCGCCTTGACAATTACCTTGCCTAGATTATATTAATATTATTTATTACATAACGGCAAAAAACAATCCTTAAATACGCGGTACGATATGTAAGAATATGACATCTCCATATCCTGAGGTACAAGTACAAAATGAATAGGGGTTGACAAATAGTATTAGACGTGAAATAAGCCTGTTGGAAAATGGAGGAATTCGTGTATTCTCTATTCCTCCAACCAGCGTAGAACCTGAGCGAGCGTTTTCAGCTGCTGCTTATGTTGGCAATAAAGTACGAAGCAGGCTTGGAAGTCAAACATTAGATGCTTTGATATTTCTGCGATTGTATTTTCGAAATGCTAAATAATTTTTTTTGTTTTGTCTTTTTGATTTCTTGTAAATCTAAAGTTTTTTTTTGTTTTGTCTATTTTTTTTTCTTATTATATTGTGATTTGTGTTCTGCAACGATATTAAAAACATTTCTTAAGAAATAACCCAAGTTTTTTTTGAGCCCAATTAGAAAGTCTAATCCCGGGATAGCCCCGGGATTACGCATAATCCCGTAATGCCGGGATTGAAAAACATGCTCGGGATTGTATTCTCTAGTCACAAATTCACTATATAGTAAGTTTGTTCCAAGCAGCCAGCAAACGGTAAGGAAACCGTCACCCGCATGCGCAGTAGGATGTTATACTATATATATAGTTGGTCTAAGTGCCGGGACATAATATTTTACTGACTGACTGTAGATAGATGAACTAACACGTAGTTCTAACAATCGGAACTACACTGACAAAACACACCTTATGTGTGTCCAAAATGCATGAAATCCAGTGTTCGATTCCAAAACCGATCGATAAAAATGTATTCACATGTTAATTTGTATTTATCTTTATAACAAAGTGATAACAAACACACTTGCATAAATATTCATATGTTGTGCTAAAATATATCTTACGGCATTTTACATACATTATTGTTTAAATAGAATTAATTTGCATTTATTGCACGATTTAAGTAATTTATGTTATTCCCCGTCCGCGGTACGCTACATTAAAAAGAGAAAGGTTGCATTGTAGGTCGAATGATTGAGATATCAGGTGGTCGGGTCAGGAAATACCCGCGCGTTTTTACCGGGTTCTAGAAACTCGGCACACCTGCAGAGAAGAGATTCGGCGAAATGCTGTATTTGTCTTGAATCAGGTTAAGTGAGGTAAATTGATACGGGAAATATTTGCATTAAATGAACGGGAAAACCGAGAGATTTATGTATTATTGTGTATTTATTATTCCTTAGAAGTTAAATGTTACTCTTTGCACACGTTTTAAGACAAGAGAACATTACCTATTTTACCACAAGAACAAAATATACATAACCAGAAGCACAACTTGAAGGCGGTGTCTTTTATGTCGCTTCCGATGGATTCGTGATATTGGTTCCAAGCAAAACATTAAAAAGAAAGAAAACAAGTACCTATAGATAGAGTAATTAAAGGGTGTGAAAAGGATGGGTTAAAAAAAGAGGCGTTTTTTAAACTGCTTGAATTAGAGACATGAAATTTGATTGAGTGTTCTTTGTAAAAATCGAAGATTTGACGATGACGAATTATTATCGATATTTCTGATCTAAAGGATGAAAACGGAGGTGGATATTTTTATGAAGAGTGCCTACGACTAATATCTGAAACTTCTTAAGCTAGAAAGAGAAACGTTTAACTCAGGAAATTGGGTGAACAAGAATAGGGTGAATTTTTCGAGTTAGTATCACTACATAGAATGTGCTTAATGTGTTTTCTTAATATAAGATAACAACATTTTCTTGATTAGGTGTATTCAAATAAAAAAAAAAACAATATTGCATTAATCAGGAAATGTTTCATAAAGTAGTTTTATAGTGTCCGTAATTTAATTTATATTGTCCTTTAAATATGACCAATTAAGAAGGTGGGACCAGTTGCCAGATCCCACTTCAAAAAGTTAGAACATAATCATATTCCTTTAGTCGTAAGTATGCCTACATTTTTTTTTTGTTAAAGTGTCTTTCAAGAGTTCATTTTTTTTCCAAAGAAAATATATTTTCGGTGTACAAACAATACAAATAGACGTCTGGATGATGTGAAACATCAGTAACTAATTGTCGCCCTGTCAACTAACGAAATTCTAGTAAGTAAATTTCGCCCTGTTATGTAGACGTCACCTTCAACTAAAGGTATGTTTAATCCAACGCTCACAAGCGTAATGTCCTCCCCAAATGCACGGTATTAGTAGCAACCAAACGCACCATTCAATGTTTCACATCAAAATTATATAAAACTCACAATTATAAAAGGAAAAAAAAACAGTTTTCGCTTCGGCCTCCTGCATCCCCTTGTCATGCGTGGTCAGAGTGAAGACTGTTAAAAGATCATCCGCTTAAGAGGCAAGACAAAACAGATCGGTAGAAGTTAACGCTCTGACCATGAATAATGAAATGTTGTTACGGTTGATGTGTTTTGTTAGCCCAGGTGAACTTTCAGGAAATTAATTATTATATACCTTTATATCTGTAAGTTATAACCCCGTAAGGCAAAGTGGCTTATAGGTACCTAATTTCTGTAAATACCTATAGCTATGTTCGTCCGTCACTCAGTTTGGGTCAAGACTTGCAATCAAAATTTCGACCAGATCTAATTAAACTACAGCTTTGAAATTTTTGTATGACGTGCAGAGTCGGAGGGGAACATGCATTCATTTTCCTTCCCCCGTATCCTCGGCTGTCTATCCCTGACTACCGTGATCCAAGCGTTAACTGGAGAAGTGGAGACTTTAATAATATGATTTTTACTAAAAATATGACATAAGTGAATTTGCTTTGTGGTCACAGATAAATAAAAAGTGAATAATATTGTCAGGTATTGTTTGCTCTTGAATTACGCGTGGGTATTGTTTGAGTGTCGGTTTATGTTATACAACAATTACAATTACCTATGTCTATGTTACTTTCATTGTTCAACATTATTCACTCGATGATTCACCGTGACCGTCGTCGACAAATGGAGCGAAAGAATGCTTTAGCAATTGCCTTTGACTTAAAGTGGTACTGAAATGCCAAGGTATGAAAATCATTCAATACAACCAAAATAACTGTAAAATATCAAGACAGAGAAACCATACATTACTTCCGTCATCCGTGTTTCAAAATAATAATAATTTTTATTATAAACACAATACTTACTATGAGGCAAAACATTAGAAAATTGTTGTAATCGGTATTTTTTTGCAGAATATTGTAAACGAAAGAAAATTCTACACAGACAGACATGCGCTCAAACAGCCAGCATGCGGAAAATCACTTTTCATTACGTTTAAAAGCTGAGAAACTGTTCTTTTCGAAAAATGCTATTCAAATGGTATAATTTGAAACATTGTTTCAATAAATTTCTCATTTATTTGAAGGCTGTGAATTATGTTGTCAAAATAATATATTTTAAAGCAGTGATTCCCAAAGTGGTCTATATCGACCCCCAGGGGTCGATGACAACTTGCAAGGGGTCCATGTCAGTGGAAAAAAAATTGGGGGTCTATGAAATGAAAATGGGGGTCAACGATAGTGAATCTCCTAACAAAAAAAGAAACAAACTGGACATCGTTAACCGAAGAGATTTAAGATTAAATCTAGAAATAAATTGATGCCAAATATTATTAAAGCATCAGGTTCATCCCTCACACTAAAAGCATTTATTTTGTGGCGTAATTGATGAGAAGAAAGAAGTTGACATGATTTGTTTTTTAATTAATTTTAGTTCAATGGAACAAATGTTAAAAATTAATTATTATAAAAACTATATTGTCAATGTCATCTTAAATAATCGTCATTTATATTAGATAATAAGTCTTGTCGATTTTGTTAAATTCTTTACATTTTTTTTCAAAAATTAAAATTATTAATGTTTCAAGTTTTAAACCGTATACAACTAATTTTTTTTTTTTATCAAAATCCTTTTTTCATCCAACAACGCAACAAATGGTAGCAGAGCAAAAGTTCACTCTGGGTTACACTGATTTTGATAATTAGTGTCGTTTTATTTCAAATTTTTAATTAAAATAAATAAATAAATATATCGTTTTTTTTGTCAATTTTGATTTATCTGAAAAAAAAAAAACATAATTATATATCATTACTATCAAGACTATTATCAACGTGTGAAAAATAAAGATATACTATGCCAAGAACAAGAGCACAAATTGGAGAATCTCAAACAAGCTACGATGATGTATTCGAATCTCCGACTGGTCCTGACGGCATCACTGCAGGCAATTCTACGGCGCCTCAAGCTGATCCAAGTCCTACTACATCAGCGTCGCGTGGAGTTACGTCGCTGACAAATGCCACAGCTGTACATATGCAGTTATCGGCGGGTATTTTTGACAAAATATCCCAGTTGGCAGAGCTCACGCGTACAATGGCTGATTTAACCAAGCAGAATAGGACATATCCGTCAATGGATGTACAACAATATTTCGTGGGTGTACCTAAATGCGCCGGAGACGATCCAACAAAGCTTCTCGTCTTCATTGAAAAAATTGACGAAATAATAGATTTGCAATTGCTTCCTGAAACGGATATTCTCCAGCGTTTTCTGATCTATACTGATGGGCTTCTTCGTTCATGGTGGGCAAATCACATTAAAACAGCTTCAAACTGGGAACTTTTCAAAAGACAACTCACCGAAGAATTTTTTGCACCGGAAATTAAAATTCATCTAATTAATGAATATGTCAACAGAGCTCAGGCACCAACTGAATCATTTCCGTCATTCGTTAATGATGTACGAGCTAAAAGTAAAGCCATCTCAACAACAATAATCGAGGAACAGCTTATCCTGCAGATCTGGGCCAACAGAAATGTAGACACACTACTTAAAACGCGTCATGAAAAATTACCGACATCTTGGATACAACTTCATCAGGTCGTTCAACGCTTGTCCCAAGCCGAACAGCTACTCCAACGTGCATTCCAGAGAGAGGTGGGTGCTTCCTCCAGCGAATCTACGGCACCAGGTCAACAGAATCAAACGAGTCATTGTACCTACTGTAAACAAGAAGGTCATCTTATCGCTGAATGTCGCAAGAGAGCAACAGTTAATGCTAACCGTCAACGTCAGTGGAATGAATCGCAATCCAAAAACTCAACCACGTCCGGTCCGTGATGGACCGAACAAATGAAAAAAAGAATACGGAAGAACAACTGAATTTATTACCCATCGTGCAAGCTGTCATAGGTACCGTTCAAATTCCAGTTCTTTTGGACTCAGGTGCCAACGCAAATTTCATTTCTGAGCGTGTTGCGTCTCAAATAACAAACGAGGCTACCTTCAAGAGCATTCCGATTTCAACATTTATTCGTTTACCTGATGATCGACTCAGTCTTATCAAGCAGAAACTCCTCGTCAAAATCAAAATTCACCATTTTACCTGGGTCCTTCCTTTTCTCGTTATACCCCAGGCTAATTTCGATCTTATCCTAGGTTGTTCTTCACTTAAAAAGTTACAAGCGTCCTTAAATTTTGTCGACAATTTCCTTGTCTTTTCGTTTGCTCCACAACTTAAAATTCCGTTCATACAAAATAATCCCAACATGTTTCAAAATATTTTATCGTCCTGTATGGAAAATCCATTAGAACTCAATCAAGAACAAGAACTACTCCGACAACATTTATTACAAGAATTTCAAGATACGATTACGACTAAATTAGGTAAAGTTAAAACATATACTTACCATATTCGATTGACGGATACGAAACCGGTGCATCTGCCGCCCTACCCATTAACTCCACCGAAAGCTACAGTCATGAGAGAACATATAAACAAACTACTTAACCTGGACGTCATTGAGACGAGCGATTCAGCCTACTCCAGCCCCTGTTTTCTCATTCCGAAGAAGGATGGAGGGCAGCGTTTAGTTGTTGATTACAGAAAAGTAAATCAATGCGTTTTGTACGACGCGTATCCCGTACCACGACCAGAATCCATGTTTCAGTGCTTAGCTGGAGCGCAAGTTTTTTCAAAACTAGACTTGAATATGGCATATCACCAGCTTCCGTTGACAAGAGATTCACGACCGATCACAGCCTTTTCAACTAGCTTCGGAAGTTACCAATACAAGGTACTGCCGTTTGGTCTTGCTGTATCACCTGCAGGACTAAACCGCATTATCAACAGGATTTTCGGTGATTTACAATTCAAATTCATTACGAGCTACTTCGACGATCTTCTGATTTATTCAAAAACAATTCAAGACCATTTCGAACATCTGCATCAGGTTTTTCAACGACTTCGTCTTGCGGGGTTTACTATCAATCCGGACAAGGCACAATTATTTATGGGCAGAGTCAAATGCCTCGGCTACATCATTTCCGGACAAGGCTGTCATATTGATCCAGAGAAAATTAAAAGCATTCAAGCATTACCGATACCGACCAATTTAAGACAAGTCAAAACCTTTCTGGGAATGGTTGCATACTTTTCTCGGTTTATAACAAACTTCAGCGAAATAGCTGCGCCACTGAATTACCTGAAAAAGAAAAACATTAAATTTCGTATCACTGATGATCAAATAAACGCTATAAATCAATTGAAATCTGCAATTACTTCAGCTCCAGTATTGAAATTTCCCGATTTTGACAAAACATTTGTGGTTCGTTGTGACTCTTCAGACATCGCCTTGGGAGCCGTACTACTGCAAGAACATCCCGATGGAATTCATCCAGTGGCGTTTGCATCAAGAAAACTTTCCGACACTGAGAAACGGTATCAGATTCTAGAACGTGAAGCTTTGGGTATCATCGTTGCCTTAGACAAATTCCACGATTACGTCCATGGGAAACGGTTCTTGCTTCAGGTGGATAACGAAGCTCTCACGTGGATGATCCGACATCCTAAGCAACTCGGTAAAGTTGGACGTTGGGTATTAAAATTGTCGCACTATCAATTTGACGTTCAACATATCCGCGGTCCATTAAACTCCGTTGCCGACGCTCTTAGTCGCTTATATGATGCCGAATCTGAAACAAATACAAATACAACCACAACTTCCGTTCTTAACAATCTACATCAAATACCAGACAGTTTTCTTACCATTAAAGAGCACCAAACTTCGGATCCAGAGACGCATCTCATCTTGCAGAATCTTAGAGGTAACCAGGATGTCACAGGGTACGTCGAAAGAAATGGAGTTCTGTTAAAATTAGTGGGAAAGAACCGTCTTAAAAGAATTGTCGTTCCGAAATCAGTTCAAAAAATGATTTTATATTATTTCCATGACCTAGATGCTTCTCATCCTGGGATTACTAAGACGTACCGTGCAATCGCTAAACGTTTTTGGTGGACGAATCTTTTCAAAGATGTACGAGAATATGTGAGAGGGTGCGAACATTGTCAAATAATTAAATCGCACAATCAACCGGCTGGTGGACCGATGTCCTCAACGACACCTACAGTTCCAATGGACAAAATATATATAGACTTTTGCGGACCACTGTTGACATCGTCTCTAGGAAATCGTTATGTACTGGTGGTGCTGGACTCTTTCTCTAAATGGCTGGAGGTAATACCGTGTCGACGTGCTACATCAGCAGTAACATGTAAGAAATTAATTAAACTATGGTGTACCTATGGACCACCGCGACACCTGGTGTCAGACAACGCAACCGTATTCAGAAGCGACACCTTCCGCCGCATGACATTAGCCTGGGGCATCCAACACATTTTTACATCGCCGTATCAACCATCTTCAAATATGGTAGAACGCACGATGAGGGATCTCAAGAGTTCTTTATCTATCATGATCCGGGCCTGTGCTGAAGGAAACCATAAAGACTGGGACAAATTTCTCCATTTTTTTCAGATGTCTCATAACTCTAACGAATCTGAAGTTACTCGTACCACACCCGCCGATGTCTTCTTGGGCAGACCACTGTCACGGCCGATCGATCGTCAATGGAAGCTGGACAAATACTTAGATGTTGCACGCCGTCCCACTGATGAAGAGGTCCGTCAACGAATAAACGAGGTTCACGACAAAGTTAAGACGCTATACGACCTACGGCATCCACGTCGACAACCGTTTCGAGTAGGACAACTGGTAATTCAACGTCGCCATGATCTCGCCCGACCCGGCGACGATCAAGGACAAAAGTTCATTCCAAGATGGAGTACGCCGCGTCGCATCGTCCGATTTACGACGCCATCGTCATGTGTTCTCGCTGACGTCAATGAACCCGACCATCAATTTCGCTGCCATGTTTCACAATTGAAACCGTTTTATCGTCGTGCTGAAAATGCGTAGAAACGCATTTACTGCTCACCCGGGGGTAATGTGGCGTAATTGATGAGAAGAAAGAAGTTGACATGATTTGTTTTTAATTAATTTTAGTTCAATGGAACAAATGTTAAAAATTAATTATTATAAAAACTATATTGTCAATGTCATCTTAAATAATCGTCATTTATATTAGATAATAAGTCTTGTCGATTTTGTTAAATTCTTTACATTTTTTTTTCAAAAATTAAAATTATTAATGTTTCAAGTTTTAAACCGTATACAACTAATTTTTTTTTTTTATCAAAATCCTTTTTTCATCCAACAACGCAACAATTTTTTGCTTAGTTATTTTATGAGACAGAAAGTAAATTTTAATTTGATTCGTTTAATTTTAATCTAATTAAAAATGTATAAAACTGAACATTTAACACTACATTTCACTACCGTTATAAATTTAAATCGTTCAAAGTGAGTAGCACTATACCGGTTGTCAAAAATACATTTGAAATTAATTAATTTGCAAAAAATCAATATCAGATAAGCAGGGGGTCTACCCAAAACCGAAAAACATGGTAAGTGGTCTACGAGACAAAAAAAGTTTGGGGACCTCTGTTTTAAAGCTCATTAAGATTGCAAACTAGAGACATTCTTAATTTCTTAAGGCGGTTAAGGTTCTTAATATTAAATGCATCAAATGTGAGCTCCGCCGCATTTCTTGGTGCAACTGAAATGAAAACACGCGCGTCTGTCAGTCGGCAAAATGCAAACTATTATTGAATTTTATTTTTTCAAACCATAGTTCAGATAAACTGTCATATTTTATACAAATTTAGTTGAAAACAAATGACATTCTCAAATGCAGCTTGAAAACTTAAAATCGTATCAGAAACCTAGCATAAGTTTTTGTTCTTTTCTTGATTTTTAAGAATGATTACCTAGTCTATTTCTTTAATAACTGTTTGATCTGTAAATGGTAGAAACTAATAGACAGCTGGATGGCAAGACCGGTGTGAGAAACATAATACATACCAGCTGGGGCGTAGCTACCGTCGGCGCCGTAACAATAATACGGGGCCCCCTGGCTGCAGGGACCCCATTGTGTTCATTTGGGCTTTATCACAGTCGGGTAGAGGAGCCACCCGACAAATTTTGACACAGGACCCGTCTAGGACAAGCTACGCCACTGATCCATACAATATATTTAAATTTGTATAATTTATAAAACATGTTTTCCTCGATGTTGAAAAAAACGTTATAGTGAATGTGTAAGTTGTGTTGCATTGCATTAGACCACAGGGGATTTTATTCTTAGTTACAGCGCAATCTATACTAATATAGGTAGGTAAAAAGCTGAAGAGTTTGTTTGTTTGTTTGTTTGGTTGAACGCGCTAATGTCAGGAACATTAAAGTAATTTTCAAGCGAAATCAAGAACTTTTACAGTATTACTTGATAAGTTGATACAAGCATGAAAATAAAACATACAAATGTTTTCAATACATTAATTTTGTTGATGCCGCATCAATTAACGACCCAAACAGACAATAACAATAATCATTTGTGTGTGTGAGAGGATAATATAGCATGAGTTTTTAGAACTCTATCTTTTTAGCATTGATTAGGCTTGACGTCGGAACTAGATTTGATCTGGGGGGCACGTGGCTCCCCTGGATCTGTGCCTGTGGTACACCACTGTACATAAATATTATAAACGCTAATTTGTTATAATAATATGGTGAAATAAAAGCACGACTGCTGTGTTTAATTGTCTATGATCTACAATAATATAATAATAATTATAATAATGTAGAAATATGAGTAGAATATTGTTGAGTTCTGGTTGGTATTTGGTAATTTTGTTGTGATTGTTTTGTCTGGTTGTACTAAGTTCTATGACCGAGATTTAGGTTAGACTGTATTTGAACCGCAGATTGTTGCCATATTTACAACACTTTGTTATAAATAATAATATTGAAATAAAGTTTGGTACTGTCTTATCTCGAACAGTTAATCCGGAAATTTATTATCTAATAAATGATTGGTCGAAGTATAAATTTTTGTTTATTAATTTTAGTGAACGATTGATTGACTTATTATTAGGTATAACGTAAATTCAGGAAGTTTTAGAAAAATTTTGTAAATTAAAGGATGGTGCATTTTAATAATTTAGAAGTTGACGTAAATAAGTAAATTGTTATGACTAAATTGTAGAGAAAAGTAGAGAAATAATTTCACCAGCTTCTAATTTAATGCAGGTTAGGGAAGGTAATTAATTTTGTTGGTCGGCCGCATCACCCTATAAAAAAATTTCGTACCACAAACGACTGCTTAGGCTTTATTTTTGCATTATTGCCTGAATACAGGAGTCAGGAGAGAGAGAAAGAAATAGAGATATTTGAGTCTTTGAGAGCTAATCGTCGATCGCTGATAGTAGGTCGACCTACCCAGATAATATAGAACGAAAACAGTATTAATTGTTTTATTACAAAAAAATATCGACTGTTCTCGTATAAAATATTTTTAACAAAAAAATTGAACCGACTTCAAAATATGCACTAAAAAGTAATAAAATAATTGATTTTTGGAGTCGGTGTTATTATTGCTAGGTATATTGTAGTGTTTCCTTGGCTGACACTGACTCCAAAAATGCAATTATTTTATAACTTTTTAGTGCATATTTTGAAGTCGGTTCAATTTTTTTGTTAAAAATATTTTATTTTTCTCTTTTTAGTGTTAGATATTTACTCAATCTAACACTAAAAATTATGCAGTTATTTTATGAAATATTGCAATGGGTAAAATTTGAGAGTTTCCCTCGATTTCTCCGGATTCCACCATCATATCCTGACTTGGTTCCGATGGGACCACCTCGGAAGTGCACTCTTTGGAATAAAAAAAAAATTGAAAATCGGTCCATAATTGACGGAGAAATCGGTGAACATACATAAAAAAAATATATACAGACGAACATAGAACCTCCTCCTTTTTTGAAGTCGGTTAAAAAAAAGCAACACTGTTTAATTAAATAACGTCAAATAGAGCTCAGCATTTTAGACTAAAAATAATTACTATTTTCATAAATGACCCTCCGCATACGTGTTTTGCAATTTGAATTTCAAATCGATTCAGGACGTTTTCTTTCCGTGACTTTTCGGAAATCAGAGAATGGGGAGCCGCACACAGGTCGACAAAAACTAGTTTCAAGCTGGTCGCGTGCGACCGTGCTTACAGGTCGAGAAACAATTTTAGTTGCATGCCGTTGCAAAATTTTTCTTCCGCAAGGCAAGAGCAATCATTTTTTTATACTAATTCAGATTCACTCGCGTTCGTGTGCGGACAAAGAACCTCTTTCGATTGCATAATAGTCGCATCCCGACCTGGTTTGAATCTCAGGTTGCGAAACAGTCAATCCGTGGATAACAATAAACATATTTTATTTTTTTTTTTGAAGGAAGTTCTTATTACCAATTTCTTAATGCACTATAATTTTCAAACAATGGACATTATAAATAGTGTCGAATTACAATAGTGAATAGATCACGGCTTTTAATTCGTTTGCGACAAATTATTATCATTAAAATATTACCACGACAGTGTGACCCAGGTGTCCAACATATTGCGTCTAAACGTAACTATCTATGAAGTACACATATTGTGTAGATAATATAATTTTGTAACAGTTACGTTTCGACACAACCGCGTGTAACAGTTTTAGACCTTCACGGCCCGAGGCTAGCACGCATGCCGTAATAAGAGATTTAATAATTAGAAAGAAATTATGAATGAGCGTGTATACAAAAATTAATTATTTTATATCATTAGTTCAACGGTGGATCCAAATTTATTGATCGTACAAATACGCCGCGTTGACTCTTTTATCGACACTTTTTGTGTTTTATCATCGATTCCAGAATTTTTACTACTAGCGGGATCCACTCGTCACACAATACAATGTGGCCGGATACTTTTTTAGGCCGTCCGTACAACCACGTACAACGAACTCGAGACTGCTTGAGGATAGCCAATCGTCAGGAATACACGAGCCAATGCGTCGTGTTTCCCTGTTCTGTGTCGCGTTTCATAGATAACCATTACCAAAAGCTTTTTTCAACTCCATAATAAAATATTTTTATCAAAAAAAAAATTGAACCGACTTAAAAATATGCACTAAAAAGTAAAAAATAATAATTATTGTTATTTTTGGAGTCGGTGTCACATCGGAATTCGAAAGTAGCAATTGAAATCTTACATGTCTCTAGTTCTCGGAAAAGATTTTATTTTGGCTGACACCGACTCCAAAAATAACAATAATTATTTATTTTTACTTTTTAGTGCATATTTTGAAGTCGGTTCAATTTTTTTTGTTAAAAATATTTTATTTTTCTCTTTTTAGTGTTAGATAAAGTATAGCAATGGGTAAGCCAAGTATGCGTGCCTTTGAAATTTGAGAGTTTCCCTCGATTTCTCCGGATTCCACCATCAGATCCTGACTTGGTTCCGATGGGACCACCTCGGAAGTGCACTCTTTCGAATAAAAAAAAAATTTGAAAATCGGTCCATAATTGACGAAGAAATCGGTGAACATACATAAATAAAAAAAAAATAAAAAATATATATACAGTCGAACATAGAACCTCCTCCTTTTTTGAAGTCGGTTAAAAATCAACGCTTCTGCTATGTTTTGTGCGATGAAATTAGGCATCTTCAATTAATTTTAATTGATACTTTAATTTTGTTTATATGTGCCGGATATTTATTCTTTATCTGTTTCCGTAATTTAACAAGTAATCTTTTTTATTCTTCACTTTCATTTATTACAGTACTGCAGTAATTTTATTTCTGAAGCGTTTTATGATACACCGGATAGATTTCTGAATGCGTAATTACCCTGACTAAATACTAATGAATATTTAATACAGTAAGATGCAAAATTCTACAATCGAGCGTCTCTAATCGACAATAAAGAAAATAACAGTAAAGCCATTTATTTTTAATGTTCTTGTTCGTATTTTTTATTCTATACCGTTGGCTCTGTTCTCGCTACGGTCCTGTCATACAATATTTATTATACATAATACAATTATTGACATTATATAACACACATATGCGTTGATGTATATCTAAAGATACGTACAATCTTGTCACTTTCACTGTTTTCCAAATAATGAACTGTGATTTACCTGTTATACCTTTGTTATCAAGCATTGAAATCACTCAAATATTTACACTACAAAAATAAATACTTGTAATCGCCCATTCATTGAGATTTTTTTTGGTATTCTATATACTTTGCCTTCCGGTTGTTATCAATAATTACCGGCAATGGAGTTGTCACATGTAATTTTTTTCAATGATGACATCTACACACGCAGTTTTTTAACAAGGTACTTGTTGGAGAATGTCTTGTATCTAAAATGCTGTTTTGTAAACTGATGCTAACAAAGTAATTTGGTTATAATTTAGGTGGTAACTAAGATACTTTTGAAATATCTAAGATACTTATTTTTAAAAGTAAGAGTCCAAGAGCTATCAAACATTTTTGGGTAGGTATTTAAAGTAGCGTGAACATTTGTATAACATTTCTTTTGTATACTGTATAAACACAAAATCGAAGACCTGCGACTGAAGGGTTGTGGGATCTAGCCAAAGTCGTGAATTTTTTACTTCGCGAAATTTTATTTGAAAAAAAAAGTCTGTGACGAATTGTAACCTTCTTTTTTTAAGTCTGTTAAAAATAATCAGCCATTGATTCATTGAGAGTTCATTTGAGCAGCATTTTTGAAAGTTTATCGAAGTTCCTTGAGAGGAAGTAATCTTTATTTTAACTTATCTCATATAGGTATCTCTACAAAGGTTTCGGTTAAAAAAGAAAAGCAAGTACATTTTCACTGACCCAACGTACATTTTTGGTTGATCGAAAAGCAGATCACAGCTTTCATTGCTGACATTTTCGTATAGGTGCAGCGTTGCCAATTTTTTTTTCTGCCAAGTCGGGATTTTGGAACTCTTTGAGTGAAAACAGCGAGATTATTTCGTCGAAAGCGGGACATAGTAAAAAAACGTATATAATCAGGAGTTTTTAAATACCTACATATTTATCTTTTTATTTGAATTAAAATTACGTTTACGTGACAATACATAGCAAAAATAGCCATAGATAATGTATTTCAATAAAAATATAATATTTTAAATCAGATTTACCCTTCGCTAAATAGTTGAGTCTTATTCGTCTTCAGAATTTAAAAAAAAATAAACAGAAATCAAAATCAAATAAGTTTTATTCATTAGAAAAATATGGTGTTTCAAACAATAGTCTGTGGAGTGAGTGTTACAAATTGCAACTTACAATAAGAGAATAATTATTTGTAAGAATTACTTATTCATGATATTTCTGTGAAGATTTAACTTCTTTTAAAGTTATCCCCGAGTTATCCCCGAAAAGCGGGACTGAGCCAGTCCTGCGCGGGACATTTAATTTTGATTTAAAAATCGGGACGTCTGGCAACGCTGTATAGGTGTCAAAGCCAGGAGTTGCGTTATTCGAATGAAATTATTACAAAATAATAAAATAGTTCCAATTTCAAATAAATGACAATATTTTGATGCTGTTTAAGTATTGTTTGAATACGAATTGAAAAATGTTTATCTAAAATGTTATCATCGTTGAATGACATTTAAGGTTATAAAAACATTTCAAACACAAGTCGACATTGAGTATTTATAAGTTTTCCAAAATTGAATATAAGGATGGGTTCAAAGAATTACTCAGTTGTTTATGTTATCGTTGAAAACGTGTCCCAAGTACAGAAATGTAATAGGATCTAGTAGAAGGGTTAACAATCAGTGGCGGATCCAGGATTACGGCAAGGGGGGGGGTCTTGAAAAATTTTTACTCCTTTTGCGGAGAATTCATGAAAAACATGAAAAGCTTTTTTTATCGCGCAGTAAGATTTTAATTTGGGATTTTTGATTCTCTGGAAGGGGGGGTTGGACCCGAACCCCCCCCCCCCCCGTGGATCCGCCACTGTTAACAATGTACCATCAATGCATTTTAAGGGCTGGATAATGTATCTTACGTGCTTTTAAATATTGTAATTAATATGATAGTGATACAAATTTTTTTTGTTCGGGGGAGGCAGCGTGCGAACACTAATATGGACCAACATCAAATCACATTTTTTTAACTAAGTCGACGCACTTTTCCATGAATTTGTAATTTATTTATCACATAGTTGAATTGAAACATTATAGATTGATGAGCATTTCCTGTTTCGTGCATTCTTCACGTTTTACTAGCAACATCCGGCAAAATGTTAATTACTTAACTTTCTTTAAAGGAAGCTGTATATTAATTAATGTGGCTATACTATAAAATTAATATACCTACCAATAGTTAAGTTTCAAGTAGGTACCTACACGGAAATTTCTTATATCTATATGTACGAGGATAGTTACAAAAATCTTTAAAAAAATGTACACCTATAAATTATTATCTGTATATTTAAAAAATATCATGAGACTTTCGCGCGTTAGAAGTGAAAATTCTTAGGTTCTAGCATTGGTTGACGATTTTATTATTTCTGAATTAGGAAGGGTTAAGTTTAAGAATTATATATTACAGAGTAGCTACTGTTTGCTACAATTGTTAAGAAACATCCATTGTTACAACGCTATCAACATAGAAAAATTAGTTTATTTTTTTCAAACAATGTCACCGTCGGGATACGAACCCCGAATCTTTCCACTCTCGCGGCGGACTGAGTTACATTACACCACAGTGACTAAACTATCATTCTAATATTTATAGCATTGGTAACTGATTTTTTTACATCATGCGAGAGCCAATTATATTAGTTAACGCTAGATATGAACCGTCACAGTAGTGAGAGCTATGAGTGAATCAAAGGTGAAAAAAAAATTAAGAATTATAATACAAAAAAAATAAATTAGATGTAATTACGTTATGATAATTAATTTTATAATAAAAGGACAATTACCTTCAGTTTCATTGTTCTAATAAAAAAATGCTTTAAGATTATAATAACCAGGGGTGCCACGCTTTCAATATTTGGTTATACTTATTTGATGTGATGCAAGGATTTCTCCAAAACCTTTCTAAGTATGTTCAACAAGTTTTTTTTTCTAACTTTTAATTAATTTCACTTGTTATATTTTCATTAAACGCTTTATATTAGTTTGGGTTGTAACTAACTATGTATGTATGTATGTATGTATTATGTATGTATGTATGCATGTAACGGAATCTTTGAGCATAATTTTCACCAATTTCCCGAAGTCTGATTAATTTGAAACTTTGCATACGTATCAAGGACCGATGACAATGCAATAATTTGATAACAGTTTCCCATTATCCTTATTAGGACCCCCAGGATTAATAAATTCTTTTATAGATCCTCTGTAGTAAACGCTTTATTTTCACCAATTTCCCGAAGTCTGATTAATTTGAAACTTTGCATACGTATCAAGGACCGATGACAATGCAATAATTTGATAACAGTTTCCCATTATCCTTATTAGGACCCCCAGGATTAATAAATTCTTTTATAGATCCTCAAACTAAAAAGTGAAAAATAAAATATAGTTTAAAAAAAACTAAAAAACACGCTTTATATCGAACTAAAAAGTAAAAAATAATTGTTTTAAAATAAGCTTAAAAAGCGTTGGGCGCTTTGTTCCACATTTTCGTACATCGAGCGCCCAACGCTTTTTAAGCTTATTTTAAAACAATTATTTTTTACTTTTTAGTTCGATATAAAGCGTGTTTTTTAGTTTTTTTTAAACTATATTTTTTTAAAAATTAGACAGACATAATTGACAGAATTCTAGATATCTATATGACAATTTGTCATAGAATAGGTGAGTTGTTCCTTTCACATTTCAACTGTTTTTTTTTTCTTAATAAAAGCGCATTTGAATGTTTAATTTATGGATATGCAAATGTGCTTACATACAGGTGATTCGTAATAGTTGTTTAGGCCTAGGGTGTAATGAATTGTACATTTTCAACGAGTAGAGGCATTGTTGTGCGTTTTTTTACTGACTGAACAACTTAACATTATTTTTGACGTGATAACGTCTTATAAATTGATGAAACACCAGCTGCACGCACGAAAAAGTGTAACGCCGTAACGTTCCGCCTGACCCTGTGCGTGCAAGCGAGAGCGCAGTATAAGCGATAGAGAAGCACAATCGGCCCAAGTTTGACAGCTACTAAAATTTAGGTTATGTATTATTAAATATGATATTCGAGCGGAATACGTTATCACGTAAAACTATCGTCCGTAAACCGACTTTACAGACAACCAATTTTTATTCATTTTTTGACGTGATAACGTCTTATAAATTGATGAATCACCAATCTTATAAATTGATAAAACACCGGCTGCATGCACGAAAAAGTGTAACGTTCCTAACGCGTAACGTTCGTAACGCGTAACGTTCCGCCTGACCCTGTGCGTGCTTTTCTCGAAAACGGCCCTAACGATTTGGATGAAATTTACTGAAAAGGGATTTTGGGGGGCAAAAAATCGTTTTAGCTAGGTCTCATCTCTCGAAAAAATCGTTTTCTTACAAATTTTATCATTATAAAAATCAATTTTTTGACGTATGAAAATACTTAAATATTGTAAGTAGGTTTTGGAATTTTATATTATAAACAGTGAAACAATTGTTTTATAAATATTATGACAGCTAATCTTTGAGACTTAAAATAAATACGAAAGAAAGTTAAAAAAAAACAATTATATTATATGGTGAGTAATTTAAATAAAAAAAATTAACCTAAATTTGAAGCGAAAGATGCAATATCATAGATTCGAATTATTATAATTATTATATAAATTTAGGTTATGTATTACGGAATACGTTATCACGTAAAACTATCGTCCGTAAACCGACTTTACAGACAACCAATTTTTTTATACAAATTTATATAGAAAAATAGCTGTATAAATGCAATGTTGTCTAATGCATTGGTCGGTCGTCTTTGTTTGTGAAATGCAACGCCTTCTAAGTTAAGTATTGGAATAACTAATTATTATTAGAACATAATACTTTGACAGTTGCAAACGTCACTTTTGACATTTCTTATCATTCCGACACCAAGGATAAGCGGATTGAAACCAAATTTTGGGAGGTTTAGGTTATGTATTACGGAATACGTTATCACGTAAAACTATCGTCCGTAAACCGACTTTACAGACAACCAATTTTTTTTATGTACCTATAGTAACGGGACAACTGTAATTTCTGTTTTTTTGTTTGTACCAGTGTTACTCGAACGGCAGGACATATTGTACGTTTTGATGAAACTTAGTACACTATATCGTCAACTATATATAGGAAGCGAACTTCCAGTAAGTACGTTTAAGTTAGAACAAGACGTCAAAACCATTAGAGAGTAAAACCATCAGAGAGTAAAACCACGAGTAAAAGATATAGTTAAATACCTATGCACATAATATATTTGAATAGTTCATAAGCGTTGAGATTTTGATTCATTTGTGTCAACAAAAAATACATTTTTCTGGCAAAAACACATTTAACATTAATAGTAGGTTATCTATCAAGTGCATGAATTACTATTTTATGACGCAGTGTGACATTATGGTAAAACGAGAGCCCAGCGAGTTTTAACAGTCACCCAAGTAATAAAATGATCCCCGCACGACATATATATTATATTGAAAGTTCGGCCATACTAAAAATTTGGAACCTACTTTGCTTCTCTTTCGTTCATATGGATTTAAATAGCAATTGACAGAGATATAACTACAGGATTAGCATTACTCTCGTTTTACTTTTTGCACTAGTGCGATAAAGGATCATTTTATTTCCGCAATACAGGCATGAAAATCAGTTATTTTATTCGTGCAAATGTAAATTTAACTGACATCATTAACGTCATCATCAATATTTTTAACCGTTGCATATCGCTAATGATCTCGTTTATCAAGCATCTATAATCTACCGTTTATAAATATTATTTAGTGTCGTCGTGCGAATTTTTGCATGGCAGCCCTGAATCTTGAGTAAAATTAGTGTCGCATTAGTGCCAATTAGTTCACGAGAAATAACTACAGTCGTACTCGTGCATTTGTTTAATGTGTTTTTCATTTGTTTACGATGACTTTCTAGTTGAACTGGACATGTGAAAGCATTGCACTGCACTAAACGGTGCAGTAAAATGCACCAGTGCACTGCCCACGTTTTTTTAACTATTGTAGTTCTTCCAAACGTTGATTCGTTATTAGTTAATGCCGCGATATGATCAGAAACTATAATTGATAACGTTATTTAATATGATAAGACTCTGAATTCTAGATTATTTGCATTTCTATCAATTTTCTATTGGAGATCAGAATTCAGAGCTGAGAGGTATTGCCGATTCAAAGTCGTCTTCAACAAAAAATATATCATGTAAAGTTCCCTTTTACGCCTCTATACTACGTCTGCAGTTTTTATATCTGTAATATATAAAGCTGAAGAGTTTGTTTATTTGTTTGTTTGTTTGAACGCGCTAATCTCAGGAACTACTGGTTCAAATTGAATAAATTTTTTTTGTTGGATAGCCCATTTACCGAGGAAGGCTATAGGCTATATAATATTACGCTACGACCATTAGGAGCGGAGCTTTAATGAAAAATGTTGCAAAAAGTATCTCAAAAATAAGCTTCTATTCATGTGAAATGCACTAACTAGATATACTCATATTAGTGATGAAAGAACACAACCTCTGGTAGATCAATCGGTAGCGCATGCGACTGTCAATATCAGGGTCGTGGGTTCGAGCCCCACGTTGGGTGAATATATTTTTATTTATTTTTTTTATTTTTTACATTGCTTTCTTCTAAGGCTTACATTTAAATTTATTTTAATTTTATTTAATTCATTTAAAAAAAAATATTCGCTAAAAAAAGTTTAAATACTGCCCTTTATCGACAAAAACTTTTGAACGGTAACTCCGATCATCATGAAATTTGGACACAACATTCATCTCGGTAAACTAAGATGAATGTGTGTACTCATGTCCCTTCCTTCCCCATTCATTCTTTTGCACTCGGGTGAAACCGGGCGGGACCGCTAGTTTGATATAAACTTTAAAAACGTTGGGCCGATTTAAATGCCGAACTTTAATAATTAGATATAAATAAATTCTTCACGGGAAAGCATATAGCATATAAATTAATTCAATTGTCAATTATAATAAAATTTTTATTTCCATTACTCTCCAGTAGGCACATGAATCATAATATAGCGATCCAGATGATTTTTGCACCAAATATGGAAACAGACAGCGAATTTCTTATGTAATGGAATATGTATTCAGCAGTGCTGTCTTTTTCAATTGAAAAATATATTATTGCATATCTATTGAGATTAATGTGCCTACTCAAGCTTGGGACTGTTAAAACAAAATACCTATATTACAATAATATCTTTTTGATTATGAAGATTTCTTTTGAACGACATTTGCCAGTGCGGATATTATTGACGTTTTTCCAAGTGATTGGTATTTTTGAAGCTGCTGAATCAAATCGTCTATTCTTTCATCTTTAATCTTCAACAAATTTTCCAAATGAGTCAATTTTTGATTTAATATTTCTATTGTTTCATTTTTTAAATCGATCTCTTGCAGTTTCATTTTAAATAAATCAACTGACACCATTTTCTGTTCTTTATAAATGACAGCCTGATCACTGTCATTGTTTGTTATTTTGATAGGTACATTAAAAATATCAGTACCTTGCTGGCTTCCCATCGTTGAGTTAAATGATACTGAAGATCCCTTCTTTTCTTCCATTTTGTCAATTTTTGCTTTCAATTTTAACAATAGCATATTCATATCGTCAACAGAGGCATTTGCTAAATTTTCAATGTTTTGTTTTGTAAGGCCTAATCCCATTTTTTTCAAAACTTTTCGATTGAGTGTTGCCCAGTTTTCCATTTTATTGGCCACGGAATTTTGAGGTGAATAGTTGTGTAGGTCGACACTTTTTGGAAAATGCATTTTGAGTATTTCTGCAAACAAGACGCCATCAGAAAAATCGCGATGTAAATTCTTCTTGGACCGCGAAAACGGGTACGTGTCTAGCCATTCATACAAATCTTCTAATTCTTCTATCCTAGTTTCCATTTTACATCGCAAAAAAATCGACGTTTTTGTAAATCAACCTTACCCCACTACTTTGACATTATTTAGAATTTATATTGTAAAAATGTTTTTTATTGTTTCCATGGTATAAATAATTGTTGCGGTAAGCTTCAATAAGGCTGATCCGCCAGATCTATAAAACTATAATAAAAAGACTATAGACTTTAAAAAATAGTAACGCGATTTTATTCAGAAATGTAGGTATAATATTATAACTTGCAGGGCGAGAGGGGAGCAGCTATCCCCCTGGAATCTGGAATAATAATGGAATAGAGTGCAAATATTTATTATGCACTCCTTTATTTCCCGTTATTGAATTTCGTCTTGAGCGTTTGGACTATAGTTGCGCAAAATTCTGCGTATGCCATTGAATATAATATATAGTCATATAGAACATTATGTTATGAAATTAAAAAAATATACTTAATAGTACCTACTCCTTTCATTGGCCCGTGGCCGCTAGATGTCGCGAATAATTTAACACTTACATATTAAAATAATGTCGTTAGTAAGATTTTATCGCTATGATCTATGACAAGATTTTTGTTCCTTAAAGCAGCGAGTAACGTTAAATCAGTGTTGGTGTAAAGTATATATACAATGCAGTAATCAATGTGCAAATATGTAAATGACCTGTATTTTATGTAAACATTAGAACATTTATCGAGGCATGTCTACAGTATAGTCAACACCTAATAATTTGTTTAGCTCGTGCATAGGTCTCGAATTTCTACGTGTCTCGGGCACTAGAGAGCATATTATTAATTATTATTACAGATGACTGCTCAAAATAATGGAAATACCTTAAAAATGTCATTTCTCTCTACTAAGCGTCCTCAATTATAAAAAAAATATATTGTATATAGTCATAGAATAACAACTCAACCGTAAAGTTTTGCTGTTTTGAAATCAAACTGCTTTAGCGACATATTATATCTGTTTGAAATTTTCTGTGACGTTAAATGGGAAATGATTTACAGCCTTACAGCGTGGAAATATAAGAAAAATAGTAATTTTAATACCCGTTGATGACATTTTTTATTTTAATTTATTTTATACATAACAACAATACTGAGAACACAGACAGCATTGATTCTCCGAAGATGACATAAAGTTTGCCGAAACGTCAGACAATAAAATGCAATAAAAAAATTGGTTGTCTGTAAAGTCGGTTTACGGACGATAGTTTTACGTGATAACGTATTCCGTAATACATAACCTAAACCTCCCAAAATTTGGTTTCAATCCGCTTATCCTTGGTGTCGGAATGATAAGAAATGTCAAAAGTGACGTTTGCAACTTACAAAGTATTATGTTCTAATAATAATTAGTTATTCCAACACTTAACTTAGAAGGCGTTGCATTTCACAATATACTAATGTCAAAAAATTGAATTAAACATTAGAAATGCAGCCGTTTTCATGTTAAGACAAGACATACGTTTGCTTCTAATTTCCATGTACGGCAAACAAAGACAACCGACCGCGTCGCGCCATGCATTAGACAACATTGCATTTATACAGCTATTTTTCTATATAAATTTGTATAAAAGTATTTTTCTATATAAATTTGTATAAAAAAACTGTTTAGGCAAATTCTGTTATACGAAATCTATGTAAAATGTTCTCCTCTTTCGTTTAAGACTGGTTTCAAACCGATCTGATTTAAATTGAGCGAGAAATTAGCAAAAAGCACGCACAGGGTCAGGCGGAACGTTACGCGTTATGCGTTACGAACGTTACGTTACACTTTTTCGTACATGCAGCCGGTGTTTTATCAATTTATAATATTGGTGATTCATCAATTTATAAGACGTTATCACGTCAAAAACCTTCAGTATTTGCTTAGTTCATCGATCCTATGCCACCAGGATTCATCTATGTGTCGTATCAACGCGAAACTTGGCGACATTTTTTACATGAAATATTTTTGATCGACGATATTTTGCTTTATTGCATGCATTGTTATTGTGATTATAACACAATAAACTATATTTTGGTAATAGTATAATATAGAAAATCGGTCGACTATTATTAGGCAGTTTGGTCGGGAACCGCTAACCTATGCCCTATAGTACTATACTATTATAGATTATAGTACACGTGTCTTTCTAATTTAGACATAAGAAAATTGAAAATCAATGCTTTCCTAGCTTCCTATTGAAATATGCGTTTATTTATTTTATACTTATTTCATTATATCATATCCATTGCCAAGTGAATATAAAAAAAAGAACTTATGGAGCAATTCTGTATGGTCAATGTTAAAATTAACATCACTGTATTACTTATATTTCTGTCTCACATTAACTTATGGAATGTTAAATTCGTTAGAAAGTAACAAAAAATTAACAGCACTGTAACTTCTCACATTGATACGGTCCATTCAGAATAGCACCATTAAACACTCTATACTTATTAGATTGGTCTATGAATTATTTACTTAAAACTTCAAGTATACAATATCGAAAGTTTTAAAATTAAACTAATCGATAGTTTGTTCAAGTAGGTACCTATAATAACTACAACAGCTGGTTTCTTTATTTACGGAAATAAGATTTTTTTTTTTCAAATACGCAGCAACTGTGGTGCAGTATGCACTTTGTATTATAAAATGTCCAAACAGTATAAGTGCACTCAACAGTGGCACAGCCCTAAGATTTTTGAAGTAAAACTTCTTAATAGTCGCGTTTTGTGAATTTGGCGGAGGGACGACCAGTGGTTGGCGTTACGAAAAGCGTATGACGTTTTTGTGTGACCTATTCGAAATTCTTTGTATATACCTATATTATATTATATTAGCGGTCCCGTCCGGTTTCACCCGGGTGTAAAAGAACTAATGGGGAAGGGAGGAACATGAGTACACACATTCATCTTAGTTTACCGAGATGAATGTTGTGCCCAAATTTCATGATGATCGGAGTTACCGTTCAAAAGCTTTTGTCGATAAAAAGCAGTATTTATACTTTTTTAAACTAATAATTTTTTTTAATTAATTAAATAAAATAAAAATAAATTTTAATGTAAGCCTTAGAAGAAAGCAATGTAGAAAATAAAAAAAAATAAAAATATTTTCGCCAAACGTGGGGCTCGAACCCACAACCCTGATATTGACAGTCGCATGCTCTACCGATTGAGCCATCCGACGTTGTGTACTCACAACGCTAATATGAGTATATTTAGTTAGTGCATTTCACCTGAATAGAAGCTTATTTTTGAGATACATTTTGCAACATTTTTCATTAATGCTCCGCTCCTAAAGGTCGTAGCCTTCCTCGATAAATGGGCTAGCCAACAAAAAAATATTTTTCAATTTGAACCAGTAGTTTCTGAGATTAGCGCGTTCAAACAAACAAACAAACAAACTCTTCAGCTTTATATATTAGTATAGACATGCATGTAGCAACGGATTACAAAGTCCAGATATTGCCACAGTAGTCTTTTTTATGAATTATACAGAAGCCAGTTCAATTAATACAAATATTGCTACATTAACATAAGATAATATGTAACCCCAATCAAAATGATGACACGCCGTCACTGATAAGAGAGTTGGTGAGAGTCTTGTCTACATACAGAACTTTGGCATTGGTGTATGTAATTGTGCTTGTATATTCAGTCTCGTGCTGGAAGTGGAAATAGTTTTATAGTTGGCACTAGTGATATAGGTATACAACAGTTACCATTTTATAGCGATGGCGCGATCCGCTACGCGATGTGCGCTTGTTTTCCATATCGGACAATTGAACAACGGATTTGTTGAATAGATCGTTACAATAAACAGTTTCTGTTATTTGAAAAGTCAAACAATCGACTTGTCACAAGTGCATCGAAAAGTTATCGTGTTTTTATGTGGGGCGATTAATTCAAATCTATAACAGAAATTAATTTACGCCAGTGAAAAATGTATTCCTAAAAAGAAATGTATGAACAATAAACGCAGTGATCTTCAGTTTGTCTGACTGAAAAACAAAAGACAGTGAAAACAAAAGTAAACAAATTGTCCTTTATAAAAAAATAGTGGTTCTGAATTTATGGGACATAGATACCTACTGTAATTTAAATGATACGCTGTCAATAGTTACGGGGATACAATCATACAATAGTAGTTATAAAATACCATTCGTTATTCGTTAATAGATCGACATTTTTATGACGAGTGGTCAGAAAACCGAAAAAAAATACAGTTCAGATGAAAAGACGACGATCGAAGTCAAAACAAAAACGAATATGTGTAAATATATTTATCTCGTTAATGTTCAAACATAGCACGAACGGATTAACCGATAGGACGCACAGTTCGCCGCAGAAACAATAGTGTTAACCGAGGAAGTAATTAATTAGGAACACATAATACATAATATGAATCAGTAATCAGTATGTGGTTGACAAATACTGATATGTATCTATTAAACAACTGACTGTGCGAAGCCCCCATTGCACTTTGTACCTACGTATTTATATATGCATACAACAAATTGTCTGCATTTATAAAATTTTTGCACACACACCGAAAACAGACGCCCATCGTAAGGTCAAATTTTTTAATACAAAAACAAAAATAATTCAACGGTAGATAACATGAGTAATTCATTAACAAACTAAGATAAATAATTAAACTATACAAGTAAATAATATTCCAGTGTTTTCGTAATTGGAAAATCCGTGTAATTTAGAGTGAATTTGTTTAAAAGAAAAAATAATTTTGTCGGTATTAAAAAAAAGAGTTAAGAATGAGTTGATATTTCAAAAATCTTTTACATTATGAATAGTTTTTTTTTTATATCTTTTTGTGATCTAAATATGATTGGCATGAGAAACTTTCTATAGTTTAAATTTTCTCTTTAAATGTATAAACTAGTTGTCAAGAAAAGTATTTATATAAACACGAGGAGCATATTTAAAATGTTAAATGGATTGTTATCAATATAAATAATTGTACGATAAGAACGTATTGAATTTCAAAATATAAATAAAATGCAATTTCAGTGCGTCCATCCAATAACTCAAAGTTAAATGTAATAAATATAAACTTTTATTTGCCAGTCACGGAGAAACAAAGTGTATATCTACCTACAAGTAAATAAAATAGTTGGGTTTCAAAAACCATTATCAATCGATTGGAAGTGAAAATTTAGACAGAAAACAATTTAAGCGATTACTAATAAATTGTTATTTATAAAATTTTGAACTACACATTCAATCGTTGTTTGTTAGTGATAACATGTACAAAACATATAGTTTCTGGAATAATATCTTTGCAGTTTTCAATTTTAACGTCAGATCGTTTTGATTCGGATGAAACGGGGATTTCATTTCTTCTAAAGAAAATAATCGTATTTTGTTAATAAAAAAAATAAATACACTGAATCTTTTTGTAAGCCAATCTTAAGATAGATCAAAGGGCAAGGATCTTTTGGAAAAAGTAGTTTTTCTAGCAAAAGATAAGTGAATAAGTGATAACTTCGGATATTACGTTTTTCTAATAAACAGAGTATAGATAATATATAAAATACAAGACATTCAGCTGTTTTTTGTTAGTTCAGAATTAAGAAGAGACAGGAAACAGTGTTGCAAAAAGTTTTAAGTGCAGTGCGGACAAAAAGAAATATCCAAAATGGATTCGATAACACATAGACATTTGTTTAACGAAAGTGCAAGCTCCGTTGAAGACGATTCAACAAATGGACTACTTACAGTGAAAATAATATCCATGGTTGTGCTTGGATTATCTTCATTTATAATGGGAATACTTCCAATACGTTTAGCTAAATATATCAACATTAAATCAAATAGTACGCAAGGAAACAATCTTCCAATATCGTTAATGCTCTGTTTTGGTGGCGGCGTTCTTTTGTTTACAACATTTCTTCATCTTCAGCCGGAAGTTCGCGAAAGCTTCGAAAAACTTCAACAACAGGATCGTTTGCCAAACTTGGGTAACGGAATTCCGTTGGCAGAATTAGTCTTTTGCGGTGGATTCTTTTTTGTCTACTTCATCGAAGAACTAGTTCACATACTTCTAGAACGCAAATACCACAGGGAGCCGGTACTGCAGAGAAGTTTGTCGTTGCGAAGATGTTCGGTAAAAGCAAATAACAACGACCTTCCCGGCTTGACACGCGTCGGGTCAATGCCTACAACGAAGCCCGATCCATCGGAAGCTTTACAAATAAGTTGCGTCAGTCATTGTCATCATCATCAACAAAATGGTCACGTGACCGGAAATGGAACAACTACAAAACTGGATCAAGTTATAGTCGTTCAAACAAAACAACCAGCCGGACACAGTCATATCATAACGGAAGACTCGATGTTAGATTCGTTCCATGGACTCCTTGCTGTTTTAGCTTTAAGTTTTCATGCAGTGTTCGAAGGTCTGGCGGTGGGCCTTGAAAATAGCGTTACCAAAGTGTGGTATTTGTTTGCTGCGATAGCTACGCATAAATTAGTGATAGCATTTTGTGTCGGTGTGGAACTTTTGACGTCGAAAACGCGTTTAACATTAATTATTGTTTATTTGGGAACATTTGCTGCAGTTACTCCTTTGGGTATTGGTTTGGGAATTCTTCTAAGCGAGGCAACCGGCAACGGAGAACACGAAGGCGGCGTCATTCCTATTGTTCTGCAAGGAATGGCGGCCGGCACATTGTTGTATGTTGTGTTCTTCGAAGTGCTCGCCAGAGAAAGGAGTAACGATCATGCTGGAGTTTGGCAATTAGCAGCTATCGTTGCTGGCTTCTTGGTGATGTTTGCTCTGCAATTTGCGAGTAAGTATTGTTTTAAACGTATATTTTATATAATGAGCAAGTATTAAGCAAAGTAACGCGTTCTTTCAATTGTTTTCTCGTTGCCGTCGTTTTAATAATTACATAATTAAATTACTGATAATATGGTACAAATTATCTGATTTTAAATATCGAACTTTTGAAAATGAAAACGCATCATAATATATGATAATTATATATGCTTTAAATTTTAATTAATTAGTTAATCGCTACTGACGCAATTCACTACAAAAATTTATGCTTATATATAGTTATCATTTACGAGCTACCCTACTGAACTCTAGGAAAAACCAAGAATATTTTGCGATTTGATGAGCAAAAAAGTGGTGGGGAGAAACAAAATAATAATATTATTTTTACAACCAAATTATTGTTAAAATTCTCCAATTATGCGTGTAATCGCGGTATGTACAAATTGCAAAATATATGTATGACCAAAAATTTAAAAATAATTCAATACTTTCGATAAAACAAAAATGAAAATCGAAGTTCTAATTGAGTGCTTTCTTTTTTTTTTGCTTTTTTAGCTTTACTGAAGAGCAAATATAATATCGTATAATTAATTTTCTATAAGCAGTGCAGGTCATAAAAACACCTTATTTGAATATGCCGGTACTTGGTATAAAGACCTTCAATTTTTACTTTGCTGAACCAGTTTTTTTATTGAAACAAGTTTAGGTATAGCTAAATAGGTGAAGCGGAGAGATATAGAGATATTATATTAGACTTCTGATTAAAAATTTTTATATGTTTGCACAGGACTTGTAGCATGTATGGATCACTTCATGAAAATGTATATTATTGCGTTTCTTCTGGATCAAATATTATGAAAAATAGTGCGGAATTTTAGAAAGTGAAACTAACATATTTTGAAGAAGACGATATTAATAAAAGTCGAGATCCTGCGCTATGAACTAAAATAACAAAAAGAGAAAAACAAGGGCACCGTTCACTATAATAACTTACGGCAACAAAAAGTTAAATTTGACGCTGTATACCTATATTAGGAATTAACCTATCATAATGTCGTTATATTTTTTAGGAATTTGTGTATGTCCCCTAAATTAATCAATGTTTTAGTAATAATTAATTAATTATCACGTGTTAATTTGTTATTATTTTATTAACTGAATCGGTAACTGGCTCATTTTCTCATGTGGTGGATCGTCAGTAAATTTGTAAATCTATACTAATATATAAAGCTGAAGAGTTTGTTTGTTTGTTTGAACGCGCTAATCTCAGGAACTACTGGTTCAAATTGAAAAAAAATTTTTTTTGTTGGATAGCCCATTTATCGACGAAGGCTATAGGCTATATAAAATCAGGCTACGACCATTAGGAGCGGAACATTAATGAAAAATGTTGCAAAATGTATCTCAAAAATAAGTTTCTATTCAGGTGAAATGCACTAACTAAATATACTCATATTAGCGTTGCCAGAATACAGCGCCGGCTAGCTCAATCGGTAGAGCACACGACTGTCAATATCAGGGTCGTGGGTTCGAGCCCTACGTTGGGCGAATACATTTTTATTTTTTTTTTTATTTTCTACATTGCTTGCTTCTAAGGCTTACATTTAAATTTATTTTAATTTTATTTAATTAATTAAAAAAAATATTAGTTAAAAAAAGTATAAATACTGCTTTTATCGACAAAAACTTTTGAACGGTAACTCCGATAATCATGAATATTGGGCACAACATTCATCTCGGTAAACTAAGATGAATGTGTGTACTCGTGTTTCTCCCTTCCCCATTCGTTCTTTTACACCCGGGTGAAACCGGGCGGGACCGCTAGTATAATATAACGAAGCGGAAGACGCCAATTTGACCGATTTGCGAAAGCGAAGCGACGCCAGCGCGTTACAGAAGATCTCTTATTATAAGTAATAAGTCTAATCTAATTTCAGGAAATCCTTCGCATTATACAATGCGATCAAAGTTTCATATAAGTACCTTCTTACTGTTAATGATAAAATTATATAGATGCATAGTCGAACCTATCAAAATTTTATAATTTTGAACAGTGTTTATTATTCCTGATACATAAACAGTCTTATATTCTTCTTCTTTATTGCAATCAAGAAATAAAGAAATGCATGTTTTAAACGCTGAGCGCAAACCGCCATATTATGACAATGTGGAAGAAAGTCACACTTCTTTAACTGTAGAAAGAGATGTATGTATGGTTTGCACAGATCAGTAGGCGTGACACAGTACGTAGTTAGCCAATCACAGACTGATAATTGCCTACGTCATTTCGATCGCGGTACAATTTTAAATTTAAATTTCGATTGGAAAAACGCACTTTTAGAAAAAAGGTTTTGTAAAATTCTTGAAAATTGTTTCATTATTAATATGTAATGTAAATTCCAGAAAAAAATGTGGAACGACTCCATTGGGTGCCACTGTATACGTCGTATAGAACGTAATTTTTATCGTAACATAATTCCCGTGAAAACCCTTTTTTAAGATCAACGGCAATGCTTGTCTAGGCGTAACACAAATTCATATTTTGTTGTTTACTAATAATACAATGAAAATCCAATTGAAACTTTTATCAGTTTTCAAATTAGAACCTGAAAACTGTAAACACTATGTAAACAGCAGCATCGCTACACGCTCGGCTTTTCTCAAATAAATAAAATAATATATTAGGCATTGGTACTGGATTTTTGTATCACGCTGTATAATATGCATTCCTATGTATTGCGTAACGTAATATAAAATTATGTATATTTCTGTTGCCAAGAAACAACCATAATAATTTTAATATTGGGTAACATTTATTTTCATATTGAATTTAATACATAGGTAGCAGATTGGAACTGACAAATTTTCTCAACTAAAGTGCTTTATTATTATTATTATAGCTAGTGCGCGTCTAAAGTTATTAACTTTTACTGGAAAGGAAAAAAATATTTAATTCAGGCTTATTATTTTAAAATCGTGCATTACGATACGTGGTTTTATTATTATATGAACCTAAATTATTAATAGTACCTATATTACACTCGCCTCGTGCCGTTTTTGGTTGAATATATTATTTAATTTTAAAATTTCGATTTAATCAGTATTGAAATTGTCATTCTATTTATGGACAGTAAAGGATTTCTGTTTAACTGGCGGTCTTCATTTCATTCAGATGTGGACATATAGACACTATAAATTAAAACATTTTTCGCGTGAAATTTGCAAAAAAAAAATATAAACTATCAATATTTATGATGAAAGTATGCTAGCCACTGGTCATCGAAGACAGCATCATCGATAAAGAACAAAAAAAAAATATAATATATATCGTTGACGTGCTTGCAATTTCTCTTAACGTGAAAATATATAATAAGAAAGTTTCCTATTGACTTGCATTGTACATTATTGCAAGTCTGACCAGTTCTATAATTCAGGTCATTGTTGATACTGCTGAATGCTGTAAGACAAATTAGAATCGCCTTTGGCGATAGATAGATAGATATTTATTTAGCTAGTAGAGATATATAAAAAATATGTTGGACACGCCAACACAATGTAAAAATAATTCAATATAAAACTATCGGCAATTTAGAAATTCTTTCTTACAATTTTTTTTTATAAAACTACGCTCAGGTTAAGATCCGGTTTCTGCCATTAACACTCGTAAAGGCTAGTTTGGCATTAGTAAAATTCGTTTTTTTATTTGATGTAAAACAGTGCTCAGAATTGTTAAAAATCTGTTAGTACAGGTAATAGAGAATTTTTTTCTGCATTATCCTACAACTTTTTTTCGTTTTCTTAAATAGGTTCAGTATCACGTACTGACCCTAAATGCACAAAATCCTTACAAATTAGGCGGGCGGAAGTGCCGCCATTTTGACAAAAACCGTTTCAGCCTATATCTCCCTAACCGTGCACTTGTGGCCAAAAAAGGTAATAACCTTTATTGTAGATAAATAAATTTACTATCTTTTTTGTTCAATAATTTTTTTTGTATCACTTACCGTTTACGACTTATTTGACTATTACGATTTGTTTATTGACTTTTGGTCCCATATCTCTTCTAATAATTCTTTAAACAATAAAATGCTAATGACAAGTTTTAAATCTACAAATTTTCTACAGCTTTTATTTCAAACTTTTTTTTCTATAATTAATATTTTTGAAGTTATAACGCGCTAATGTCAAAGGTTCATATGTTCGAAAAAAAATGTCTGAAAATCAATATTTTCACTATTTTTTAATAAATTATATTGATTTTTGTCTTCTAAAACGTTTTTGTCTTACATAAAAAAGATGGAAGAAGTATAGAAGAATTAAAAAAAAGAAACATCGTATTTAATTGATTTCATTAATTGAAAAGTAGAATGTTGAGGGAGTGTTAGAACTGGTAATACCATACGTGATTTTGCCCATACATTTAGCTTTTTGAAATAAAATAGAACACGTCAACTAATCATATATACTCAACGTGTTTTAATTACAGAACATCAGATTCTGGCACGAACGAACTTATGCAAAGTTTACTGAATTAGACTTACAAAGCAAATTTACATAAATAGTATTTTATTGCTAAACATTACAGTTCATTAATCTATAAATTGTGAACATTTCGAATAAAGGTTACAATAGCTAAACATGATCTAGATATTTTTGTGCACGCGTTCAATTTTGCAAATTGATTAAAATGCAAATCTATGCGTATATAATCAACTGGAATCGTCGTAAAAGTTGTCTACCTGATGCGTTTATTTTGATATAACCTTGATTTAGACAGTATACAGTTCACTGACCACATCTGATGATCAAGAAGACGTGACCCATTGCGTATGAATTGCTTGGTTACTTTTTTATTTGATTATTATTCAACACTAATGAGCTGAAGCCAATACAGCATTTTTTGGGTAGCATTTAGACCGGATCTATATTTACGTACCAGCTTTTACTCGCGACTTCGTCCACGTGGAATCACTGTGTACCTACAATTGTCAATTGATATCATTGATTAAAAAATTCATAAATTCAAGCGAGACTCTAATTTAAGACGGCCCTATAAACAATGTCTTTTGTTTTACCATCTTTTGCAAAAATATAAAAATTTTGTGGACTCGATACACGTGAGCAAGTCATATATGGTTTTTCTAAATGAATGCCAGTTAGCTCCTGGGCTTTGTTTATAGTTATTCCCCGCGAATCCGTTGGTATAACTACTATTCATGGTATTAAAACACTGTCTCCTTTAGATTTGCCACTGATTATAATAACCCTAACAATATTTCGACCCAGATGAGAAACTTGTAAAAGTGTACCATTACACAATTTCGGCGCATCAAGATTTCGCATTAAAAGTACCGAAACACCCACTTTTAACTTTAACTAATGAGAATGCATTTAACGTCCTTAAGGGTTAATTTTGAAAAAAGTAGTATGTTTATCCATGATATTTCAGTGCCGTTCAAAATTATAGTCAGAAGTCGTATCAGAAGCGGAATGCTCAGGGGCGGCGTTTGCGGTATGGTTGGTATGGAGCACTCCATACCCTGAATTAGCAGTGGTATGGAATTCCATACCAACATTTTTGGAAAAAGTTTTCAACAGTACTGTCCCCGAAATTCGATTCTGCTCATATGTCCAGTGTACGCAGGGCTAGGCATTGTCCTTTTTCAATCACTTTGAAATACAAGTTTTTTCTGAGATATATACTGCGATATATAAGTTCAAAAAAAATTTTGTTCACGTTCCCGATTCAGAGCACCCCAGGGCGGCTATCGAAGTGTGAAGGAACGAACGAATATATATACCAGTAGGCCAAATCATTATCTTACTCCATACCGTGAAAAAATATAAACCGCCGCCCCTGCGGATGCTATAGATTACCTATGCAGTATAAAGTTTTTTAGAAAAGAAAAAAAGTGAGAGTTTCACTCACAGAAGCTCGCAGTGGAAGTGAAACTTCTTTAGAGTTAAAAATTTGTTTCATTGATACTTCATCCATTTTGCGTTACCAAGGTTTCTGTTATATTTCCCCGCCGTTAAATCATTTCCCCTTTAGCGGTACAGAAAATTTCAAACAAATATACGACGCTAAAGAAGTTTAATTTCAAAAAAGCGTGGTTCGAAACTATATCGTTGATGACCAAATTTAGAGGTGACCCAAATAAATTTTTTGGGTAGCAATTATCTGATTTTGAAATACAATTGGTGTCCAGTCAATGTAATTATTGTTTCAACAAGAAAAATGAAAAAAACGTGTAATTAGTTCGCTAAAAATAAAAAACGAAATATATACCTAATTACATTACAGTAATTGCTAATTAGGTACTGTTAAATAATAATGCAACGTCCGCCGTGTAGTAATAATTATAAATTAATTATTTACTACATAAAAAGCCTTGCTTATAACTTAAAATAGATATCTAGATAGACAATTATTGAAATGCCATTAAAATGTGGACGTTTCAATTTATTATAATTTGAGTGAGATATTATTATTGATGCGTAATAGTATATTGTGCGACTAGTGAGAGAAGGAGAAGATTCCATGAGCGTGAAATTTGCCGCACGAGCGTAGCAAGTGCGGTAACACGCGAGTGGAATATTCTCCTTCGATCAATGGTCGCACATAATACTTTATTCAACTAGCACGAGTAATATGTAATCGGCGCCCTGATAAAAGAGGGTAAAACAATAAATCACTTCATTGATTGACGTACCCACCGCCCTCGATGCACACAAGATGGCCCTGACTTTCGCTAAATTACGATGCTGTTATCATATTGTCACGTGGTGCCATAGCACCGCGACAATTTTTTTAATATTAGCATAAAAATTATTATAATAAAATAAATAAATAAGGAAATCAAATCACTAAATTCGCGGATATTTGCATGCGCGGTACGATTTGGATCGCGTGGCTTGGACTTATAAACATAAGTGTGTCTATCGTGTGATCCAGTCGTCTGACTCTAAATACGCGGTATCTGTGATTTTCAAAAGTGAAAAAGTGACAAACAATAGTTGTTAGGTTTGAAATAATTAAAATCAATATTGATTAGTTACGGAAAAATAACAAACATTAAGTTGTTTTCCGGCATTCGGTGTGGTCGCATGAAAAGGACGCTCATGGAATAAACCACAGAATCATCTTCAAGCTTCTTCTCCAAACCAAATTTAGACTTCACTGTACTACCATGAAGCGCCTAAATACCCGTAGTCACTCACGAATTATGTAAAGTATTCCTAGAATAAGTATTGTTCAAGTGTAAGTAAGTACTCTTCAGAAAAAGGTATGACGCTCACGCCTAGTTTTCTTTTCCTCTTTCACGTTTTATTATTTTTTTTTTTTAATTTAAACAACCTTATTAAATGTACTTCCCTAGATAATTAAGTGATCACCTCGTCAGGGTTCTACCCCCAGTTCCTAATTGTCAATCATGATCAAACGATATTGTTAATATTAAGAATGTACTGGTAAATCAGAATTCCTTGTACTTTATCACCGACACGTTTTTGAAGTGATTATGAAATATAATTGTTATCGACCAACTGCATATTCTTTTCTTTGTTACATTTCTGCACAAGTTTCTCAGAACAGTAGAAGAAGTGGAGCTGTACCCTCTCTGATCACTATGGGCCCAAAATAACACCGGTACAGCCCAAACAATCCACCGTTTTGAGAAATCTGTCCGTCTTTTTTCTTTTATTTATTCACAGGTGGGAATGGACCTACGTTACCAGAAATCCTTCCACTGCCGTGCTTTAATTGGTAGCAAGGAGCGTAGTTAATTCCTGAGTCCTGTTCCTGTCCGATTCCACGTCTTCCAGTCGACCATGCCGCGCCATAAGTCCTGCCGCAGCCCAAAGTCTCCGCCGACACCCGGCCAAAGCAAATCTCCAGGTCCGCCTCCGACCACCGCTGAACTTCCAGACTCTCCGCCGGCGATGGACGATCCTCCAGTGCACTCACCGAGTAAGTCCGAGCCAATTCTTATTTCCGTTCCAAATCATACCGCTTCGCATGCAAATATGGGCGATATCCGGGACTTGTTGCGTAACGTACCTACCGCTACAGGTACAGATCTTGACATTTTGATACAATTCCTGTTAGAAATCGAGAACGTGAGTCAATTCGCTTTAGTTCCATTTCATATTTTGTTAAAGAGTTTAGGCACTAAGACTGACGGACCCCTCCGACAGTGGTGGAGACTTAATGTCTATTCTGAACTCGAATGGACACAGCTCAAAAATCTTATTCTAAACCATTTCACCACTTCTATAGATCGGGCTATGCTAATAGAACGCTATATCAGTAGGCGTCAGAACCTCTCTGAGAATTTTCCCGAATATGCTGAAGACGTCTTGAAATACGTCGAATTATTGGGTCCTAGCCTGTCTGAATCGGAGATAATTGCGCGCATTTGGCTTAACCAAAACGAATCCACATTTAATTATCTACAATTCAGAGATACCCCAACTTGTTTAGCTGAGCTTCACCAGCTTATAAAACATTTGAGAGTAGTTGAACGTCAACGTAAAACGTACACTCACCCCAATTCGACCGGACTTGTCGCTCCTAATTTTTCCCCTTGTTGCCGATATTGTAAACAACCAGGTCACTTTATAGCCCAGTGTCCGGTTCGTCCCCCACGTCCTTCTCCTTCTGAACATAAGGCTATCCTGCCCTCTCAAGGGTGAGATAGCGTTGTCAAAATTTTTAGTAAACCGAAAGATGTAGAACAAATTAATGTCTTTCCCCGGTTAACCACATTAGTTAATAAGTCACCCCTTTCGAACCACCCCCCTCCAGCTAACTTGTCCTCTCCTGTAAATACGTCTATTCGATTGACTTCTCCCGTCCCGAATTATTCCTATAATTCTCCAAGTCAATCAAGTAGCTCTACGATCCCTCTAGTTTATCTCTACTTTCAACATATTCGAGCTTCGGCACTGCTTGATACCGGTTCTACCAAGAACTACATCAATTCCGAACTTGCTAATTATTTGTCATCGTTAAAAATAGGTACGATCACAAATTCGATTTCTTATGCCCAAGTAGCCAACAGTTCTATCGCGAGATCTAATTTCACGTTAACAGTAGTCATTACTATTAGTAAATTTACCTGGAAGATTGATTTCCTAGTTCTCGACGCTCTGTCGTATCCCGTCATAATAGGTTATGATTCTTTATGCAAAATGGGTGCGAACGTTAATTGTACCGAGAATAATCTTTCTTTCAAATTCGATTCCTCTCACGTCATTCCCTTTGTACCGTTACCCGCTTCGTCCAAAACCTTCTCCCTGGATCACGTTACCAGTATAGATTCAAATGCGGCCAACTTTAGTAGTTTGCTTGCCGAATTTCCAGAAGTTCTTACCGAAGAACTAGGTCAAGCTAAAAATTACAAATATTCAATTCATTTGTCTGACGATATTCCAGTCCGAAAGGCCCCGTATCCACTTTCCCCACCTCAAGCTAAAATAATGAGGGAACATATTAGTGATCTTTTGAATAAAGGCGTTATTTCACCTAGTAAATCCCCTTACGCTTCACCGGCTTTTCTTGTCAAGAAATCAAGTGGAGGTTATAGACTTTGTATTGATTATCGCCAGTTAAACAAAAAGGTTGTCATGGATAGTTTTCCTGTTCCGTCGATTGAGCATATTTTCCAGTGCTTAAAAAACGCCAAAGTTTTCACCACGTTGGATCTAAACAGCGCCTTTTACCAAGTTGAATTATCTGACAAATCAAAGAGTCTAACTTCGTTCGTCACACCTGAAGGCCAGTGGAAATTTCATAAGGCTCCGTTCGGGCTATCTATTTCACCTAGTGCTCTAAACCGTCTGATGTTTGACATTTTTGCCGATTTAAGATACAAGTTTGTGATTGTATTTTTCGACGACTTATTAATATACAGTCCCGATATGGAATCTCATATGGTACACGTTCGAGAAACGTTAAGACGTCTAAAAGAAGCTAATCTTACCGTGAATCCGGATAAAATAAAATTCGCCCAAAGCGAACTCAACTTCCTGGGTCATCGTGTCTCAAGCAACGGTCTTTCCATGGATCCCGACAAAGTAGAAGCGATAAAGAATTTGCCAATTCCGAAGAATTTGAAACAGCTTCAAACGTTTATTGGAATGGTTGGTTATTACGCTAAGTTTATCCCCGAATACGCTCAGATAATGTCGCCACTCAATGATCTACGGAAGAAAAATGTCAAATATAATTTAACGGAAACGCATATTCAGTCTTTTCGCAAACTTCGTGAAGCTCTGTCAAGTTCACCAGTTCTACGTTTTCCCGATTTTCAACGCGAATTCATTCTGCAAACCGACGCCAGTCAAAATCATGTTGGTTGTGTTCTTTTACAATCCTTTGAAGATGGTCTACACCCGATCCAGTACGCAAGCCGACGTTTGACATCCGCCGAGAAGAAATACAGTACGTACGAACAAGAAGCTTTAGCATGTATTTGGGCTATGGAAAAAATGAAATCTTACCTCTCGCATCAAACTTTTATTCTTCAGACAGATAGTTCCTGTCTCAAATGGTTAATTCAGCACCCCCGCAACTTAGGTCGTGTAGGTAGGTGGTTACTTCGCATCAGTCGTTTCAGTTTCAAAGTCGAACATATTCGCGGTAAAGTAAATTGTACTGCCGATTGTTTATCCCGTTTGATAGCTGAATCCGAAACTTCTGAGAAAAATGCAATACAATCAAATTTTCTCAATCCCATTACGGAAATTAAAAATCCGTTTACCGAACTTAATATCCTGCAAGATCAAGATCCTGAGTTAAACCGCCTTAAAAGTCAAATTAATCAAGGTTTACCTCAGAAAAATTTCGCTATTCACAAGAATTTCCTGGTTCGACTCGTAGGCCGCAACCGTCGTCGACGTATTGTTGTTCCGTCCGCCTCCAAGAAAGAAATATTGGAACAGTTTCATAATTCACAAATCGCCAGTCATCCCGGAGTCACGAAGACGTATCGTTCAATATCACGAAGATTTTGGTGGCCGCGCATGTTTGTTGAGGTTCGTCAATTTATTAAAGATTGTATGCTCTGTGCAACGCATAAATCAGATCAACATCCTGATAAAGTAGTTATGTCGTCTAATCCTCCACAATCTGTGTGGGATAAAATTTACATTGATCTCATGGGACCGCTTGTCAAATCACATTCCGGGAATAAATATGTTCTTCTAATTCTGGATAGTTACAGCAAGTGGTTAATAACTTACGCGATTCCTGATTCCAGTTCCACGTCGATAATAAAATGTCTGCATCAAGTCTTTACCACGTATGGTCCACCAACTAAAATAGTTTCCGATAACGCGACTTCGTTTACGTCAAACAAGTTTAATGAATTCTGTACTTCCTGGGGTTCACGTGTCATTCACAGTTCGCCTTATCATCCTTCGTCCAATGCTGTAGAAAGAGTAATACGAAACGTTAGAGCTGCTCTGTCAATTTTACTTCAACAAAAGTTTGACGATCATCTCAGTTGGGACTTGTTATTAAATCACATAACCTTCGCCAATAATTCTTCATATCATGAAAGTATTAAAAATTTACCTTGTAAGATATTTTTGTCAAGAGAAATCAAATTTCCACTCGATTTACAATGGAATTTGTCATCTGTGTGGGAACAAGACGCTTTGCCTTCCGAAAATCAAGTTCGCCTAGCTCTGTCAAAATCACATGATCTACAAGCGAAATATTTCAATAAAAACCGTTCGTTGCAGTCGAAGTTTCAAGTCGGCGATTTTGTTGTACAAAGGTTACATTATAACAAAATGAAACCGAATTTTCACCTCAAACTTTGTCCTCGTTACAGTAATCCCCGTGTAATTTTAGAATTTACGAGTCCTGTTAGCTGCATCCTTCAAGATCCATCCTCCAAAAAGATGTTTAAATCTCATATTGAACATCTGAAGAAAATTCCGTCTGTTAACAATTGAAAAATTCACCCGAGGTCATTGCCCTCTAGTTTAATTTCAAGTTCAATGTCAGACAGCTGACATCTGTCAAACGTCAAGTGTTGTTAGGTTAGGATATTACTAACAATAAAAGTTTAAGTTATTTTTCGTACCTGAGTTATGCTTTATTTTCCTAAATAAAGAATTCTCCCTGTGTTATTTCGTTATTCTCGTCCTTTGTTTTAGATTATAAGCTTGTCCTTGTTTACATTCCGGCGCTTTCCTAAGGCCCTATTACGTCTAACGTCTAAAGCTGTCTCCTTCAGCCAGTCAGGTTACGACCCCATAATTTCCGTATTATCGGTGGTTGTTTCATCTCGTTAGATCAATTTAGATTAGTTAAATTTAATTAGAGCTTATTTATGAAGAGCACACTTCAACTGCCATAGTATGGGATATGGTAGATTGTCAAGTGATTGTTGACTTAGTTACAACAAAGATAAATTCATTGTTGTGAATTTCTTGTTGTATGTACAGTTAGTAGTATAGCGGAGTACCTCCTAATCACTAAAGGGGGGGAGCCTGTCACGTGGTGCCATAGCACCGCGACAATTTTTTTAATATTAGCATAAAAATTATTATAATAAAATAAATAAATAAGGAAATCAAATCACTAAATTCGCGGATATTTGCATGCGCGGTACGATTTGGATCGCGTGGCTTGGACTTATAAACATAAGTGTGTCTATCGTGTGATCCAGTCGTCTGACTCTAAATACGCGGTATCTGTGATTTTCAAAAGTGAAAAAGTGACAAACAATAGTTGTTAGGTTTGAAATAATTAAAATCAATATTGATTAGTTACGGAAAAATAACAAACATTAAGTTGTTTTCCGGCATTCGGTGTGGTCGCATGAAAAGGACGCTCATGGAATAAACCACAGAATCATCTTCAAGCTTCTTCTCCAAACCAAATTTAGACTTCACTGTACTACCATGAAGCGCCTAAATACCCGTAGTCACTCACGAATTATGTAAAGTATTCCTAGAATAAGTATTGTTCAAGTGTAAGTAAGTACTCTTCAGAAAAAGGTATGACGCTCACGCCTAGTTTTCTTTTCCTCTTTCACGTTTTATTATTTTTTTTTTTTAATTTAAACAACCTTATTAAATGTACTTCCCTAGATAATTAAGTGATCACCTCGTCAGGGTTCTACCCCCAGTTCCTAATTGTCAATCATGATCAAACGATATTGTTAATATTAAGAATGTACTGGTAAATCAGAATTCCTTGTACTTTATCACCGACACGTTTTTGAAGTGATTATGAAATATAATTGTTATCGACCAACTGCATATTCTTTTCTTTGTTACATTTCTGCACAAGTTTCTCAGAACAGTAGAAGAAGTGGAGCTGTACCCTCTCTGATCACTATGGGCCCAAAATAACACCGGTACAGCCCAAACAATCCACCGTTTTGAGAAATCTGTCCGTCTTTTTTCTTTTATTTATTCACAGGTGGGAATGGACCTACGTTACCAGAAATCCTTCCACTGCCGTGCTTTAATATATACAAATCGCTACCGCGTTCCTATTGGTCTAGAAACTATGCAGTAATAATTCATTACCGTACAGTTTCGGCTCGCTACCGCGTTCCTATTGATCCAGAAACTATGCAGTAATACATTATCGTACAGTTTCGGTTCATTATTAGCACTCGACGCGTCATCATGAAGTAATTTATTATTGCTCCCGAATTTAGCAGGGCCTCGAAATTATAATATTACTCACGCTTGTTGAATTATAGTATATTGTGCGACTAGTAAGAGAAGGAGAAGATTCCATGAGCGTGAAATTTGCCGCACGAGCGTAGCACATAATATTTTATTCAACTAGCACGAGTAATATGTAAGTGGGGCCCTGATAAAAGAGGGAAAAATAATAAATCACTTCATTGATTGACGTACCCACCGCCCTCGATGCACACAAGATGGCCCTGACTTTCGCTGAATTGTGATACTGTTTTCATATATACAATACCGCCTACCGCGTTCCTATTGGTCCAGAAGCTGCGTGCAGTTTTTTTTTCATTATTTCACGCTTGGGCTTGCTACTGAGTTTCTATTGGTCCAGAAAATTCATTATCACACTGTACGGCTTATTATTAGCACTCTACGCGTCAACATGAAGTAATTTATTATTTCTCTCGAGTTTAGCAGGGCCCCGAAATTACATATTACTCACGCGTGTTGAATAAACATATTTATCTCCTCCACCCATTTCTGTGAACTACTCGGTTGGATGTCACGGAAGTGGTGTGTCGTAGACGACGTTGCTCATGTAATCCTAATTAATTTGAAAAGAAGAATCCAATCGAATTCCGCTAATTTCTGTATTCGATCTGTACTTTGTTTCATCAGCAGTTGATGCAAGAGTTAGTTTATATGATCATGTGCGCTGTTTCGTTGCTTCAATGAATAGAAGTGGAGCGGAACTAACAGATTTTACTTTTTATATAGAAACTCGTGACTTCAGTCTACATGTCTGGTGATCCATTGTAATTGATCTAGAATAATTATACACATATAACTAGATCTTTTCTAGTTAACATTTAAATAAATTGTACACCCGATTGGTACTTAGTAAATCTTTACGCTGATTCTGGGATGTCGCGTGAGACACTATTGAGGGCTACTGATTGGTTTTCGACTAATAAACTTAGTTTAAATGTAAATAAAACAGACTTTTTGACTTTTAATCATTTGAGTAATGATTACAACACAAATGTTAAATTCTTGGGAATATATTTAGATAAACCTCTCAAATGGAAAGCACATATATCCCAAATTTGTCGAAAACTGAATTCTGCAATATATGCTATAAGAAGGGTTTCGGATGTTGTATCAATTGAGGCTGCAAGAACAGCATATTTCGGATTATTTGAATGTTTAATTAGCTATGGTGTGCTATTATGGGGATTCGAATATAGTATTCGTACTCCAAAAAAGAGCTGTTAGGGCTATGGCCAGAGTTTCAACTAGAGAACACTGCAAACCAATTTTTGTTAATTACAAAATATTAACTCTGCCGTCATTGTTTATTCTTCATGCGTTATTGTACGTTAAACAAAATATGATGAACTTGAATTGCAGCTCTGATTGTCACTCTTATAATGTAAGATATAAACATAATCTGAGATTACCACCTCACCGACTACAAAAAACAAATAGCAGTTTCGTCTGCATATCAATTAAACTATTCAATAAACTCTCTTGATGTTCAAAACCTTCCCCTAAAACAGTTCAAAAATCTTGTGCGGAGTAGGTTGATTGAGGCTGGTCATTATTCTGTGGAAGATTTCTATTATTAGTGTACTATACTTGTTTTTTTGTATTTTAATTGTATGACGATGTTATGCCACGTAATGGTGGTATTTAAACAAATATATTCTATTCTATTCTTCTAAAAGCAGCATTAGATCCAAAAAATAATTGCGCTAGAAGTATTATAGACCAACGTTTCGAAACCTAATAAGTTTTTTAATCAGGGTATTAATGATATCGTGCAAGGATTCCGTGACAAAATAAGTTTGGGAAATCCTGCGGTGAGTGAGTTTGTCACTACACCTATTTTAATGTATTTATAATACCTATAACAACAATCAAAATATATATATTTTTTAAAATAGATTATTTAATAATCTTATCACGCTTTATTATATGTAAATAAATAACCACACGTGCGTGAATATTATCTCATTTCGCATTTTTTATTCACAATTTTCACGTGTGGGACTCTATTTTCAAGGTTTCGAAGAACACGAATTTTAAGTTCATGCGCGAGAATTCAAATTACATTGTTAGTGTTTGGATCTTCCACATCTGTTTGTTGTGTAATTGAGTTACATCTAATTAATTCGAATAATTATGCAGACAATCACAAAGAATGGAGTTATTTAAGAAGACTGATTCACATGTCCTCGCCAGTTACATATTTAACAAATACATTAGATTCTTTAGTTATTACCTATAATGCTTATTTATATTGCATGTATAGGTACATATACCTATACAGTATGTAAACACGTAAGGTGCACATAGGGAAATTAGCATTGGGAAAAAATACTTGGATCAGAGTTAGCCATGACTGCATTAATTGTTATTTCTATTGAATTATCGTGGTAATCTTGAGGATTTCTATTTTATTTTGATTTATTTTTATTTGGCTTTTTTAATAATAAAAAGCTCTTATAAATCATTATTTTAATTTTTTTGTACAGAAATAAAACAAAAAAACAACTCCATCTGTTTGGAAACATTTCATTCAAAAATTGTCTGACTGCTATGACGTATGCGCGTTGGTGAATCAGTGACCCAATGTCTTTAGGTTCAACACGAATAGGCGGAGATATTTGATCTCGCACTATATTTAAGTATTTTTGTGAATTTAATGTCCCATTAATAAAAATAGTCCGATTATGTTGTAATCATTTGAATATTTTCTTCGGTAGTATACACATTCATTTTTCAAAAGAATATTATCTATCAAATTGAAAAACAAGATTTTAAGGCACACTCTGATCCAGTCATTTTTTTCCATTGTTAATTTCCCTATGTGCACCTTACGTGTTTACATACTGTATACAATATGCTATAAAGCTACCTATATTGAATTTCTACAACTATACCCCCTACTCTCTTCATATCGAATCCTTTTTCTCACCTAAAAACGGATACAGAGTTCTTCCGACGCCATTTTTAATGCTTACGAAAATGTTGTTTCGAAATGGAAATTGTACAAAAACGATTCTAAATACCTATATGTATACACAGTTAAAGAAAAATGTCGTTTCAATCGATCGATTATTTCACGAGCAGTTCTACAATGCTTTTGGAGAAATATGTGTGATCACATAATCTAAGGTCAATTGTCGAATCAGGCATCAGCTTTTTTGACAACGTGTTCTGCAACCCAGGATTAGGTACTGTTTGAGTTGCGGGCTTTTATTTCGTACCTTTCCCGTTATAAAGTTCATTTGCATTTATATGTATTTTTAAACTAATTAAATGAAAACTCTTCCATATTCGGTTAAATTCTCACTGACCTTGCTTTAGAAATAGAACAAAATATTCAATAATCGTTTAACGGATTGTGACTGTAGTCATGAAAAATCAAACGACGAAAATTGCAGTCGTGGATATTTCAGTAAGACATATGCAAACTTCTAACGTGCAAACTATGACGTGAAACAACAATACGTGTCAATATCGATTTCCTGTCCGTAGAGATACCAGTCTCCAACTGGTCCGAAAACTCTACAGTCGGGGTTACACGACATTAACTTTTGATCTTTACTTGAACCTTCACAAAACGCTGCGGTATTAAAGTCTGCAGTCTGTTCTATTATAATCCAAACATGCATAAATATAGAATAAATATACCTCACTTATAATATTTTATTGAACAGGTACCTATCATAGATACTTATATATATTAATAGATAGCGGATGCCTATCCTTGAGCATTGTGCGGAATGGTTCCAATTAGAAGCCATTTTGTACGTGGAAAACGCCGTAAAAAGCGCGCGAGATTCAAAAATGTTAATTATTTTATAATATGAAAAACAACAAAACTCGCAGTAAACAGTGATATTTCGCTCCAAAACCTATTTTTATATTGAAACGTTTCAAAAATTACAAAACTGAGCATAAATATAATATAAAAGCTTAGAACATTTTAGATTGCCAGATTGGCATCAATGCTTGTCAACCTTGATGCCAAATTCACAATGTAAAATGTTCTAAGCTTTTACATTATGTTTATGCTCAAATTTGTAATTTTGAAACGTATAAAAATAGGTTTTGGAGCGAAGTATCACTGTTTACTGTGAGTTTTGTTGTTTTTCTCAATAAAATCATATTATAAAATAATTAATATTTTTGAATCTCGCGCGCTTTTTACGGCATTTTCCACATCCAAAATGGCTTCAAAAAGGGACAGGAGGCGCTAGTGTATCCGCAATCTATTAAATATATATGTTACCGGACAAACCCGATTTCAGGCCAAACTAGTTTGGCCTAGTATGAATAGTAGGCCAAACTAGTTTGTCCTGAAATCGGGTTTGGCCGGTAACATATATATCTATGGTACCTATAACGTACTGTTTTGTTTAATTGGTGCTTTAAAAGTTCAAACTCCGTATTTGGCACACGCGTCACGCAGAATATAGGTACATTATTATACATGTCCTTAAGTGCGTTATACTTACGTAAGTATAGGGTTGCCAGACGGCAAGAATATCTCAGAATTCGTTAGCTTGTCCCGTGTCCCGAAATTCAAGTTTTCAGTCCGTGCTCCAGTACCTACTGATGCACGAAAATCAAAATATCCGAATCGACTTGACTTTACGTGCTCAATAATTATAATATTATCATTATTTTTAAATAATTATTGTCCGCGCTTACAGGGTGGCGCTATTGTTGAATACTTCTTTGTCGTTTCAAATAAACTATAAGGCCTAGCACACATGAAGAGCGTTCAACGCGCGTTTACAATTTCTATACAATTGTATAATAATAATAATAATAATAATAATAGTATTCTGTATTTGAAAATAAATAAATTTCTTTACAGGAGGGGAATGTACATGAATAATTCAAAAATAATTACAAAAATAAATACAAAAATATACAAAATAAAGCGTATGTTCTTATAAAATTATTCCCATAGATGAAATGCCCGTAATTTTAGTGCATTTGTGACATAAAAAAAAATATTTTTGACTTTTTCTGGAGCATTAGCTAATAGCAATCTTTGTAAAGAGTTGGAGTTATATCTGTCGTTTGTGTTGATATAATTTTTGAGAAATACTTTTCTATATGGCTCATACAGCGGACATTCAAGTAAAAAGTGAAAAATGTTTTCGTTCATTTTTAGGTTACAATTCATGCATACAGTATTGCAGTCAATTACATATTTTATATTTTTAAAATAAATTGTTATTTTATCTGTACTCGCTAATCTTATCTGACTCATTATTCTTATATACTTTAATTCCTTAAGATCTACGAGATATTTTTCGGGCTGGTCAAAGTTAATTTTTATTCTTTTGTATATGTAGCTGTAGTTTGAATTTTCCATTCTGTCCAAATCATCTTCTCGCAGTTTATTTTTGAGAGAATCTATTATTAGTAGCTTTGCTCTTTTTAATTTTACGTAGTTTTGTTCTTTCCACGTGTCATAACACTGACTTTTTGTCATAAAGTTTCTAAGTTGGGTAACCCAGTTCCTTTTCGGAATAACTGATATATTTTGATTTTCATCGAACTCTTTTAGTCTATCAAAACATTGCTTTACGTATCTATTCTGAGGCATAGCTAGTATTTTAATCCACCAATTAATCATTTTTTCAAAAACTTTAACTTCTATTCTGCTTCTGCCGGTTTCTAATCTTAAGAAATGACTCGGAGTATTTCTAGGTAAATAAAGCAATGTTTTGAAAAAAGAATTTTGTACCCTTTCTAATTTATCAATATGTATTGCTCCCCAAACTTCTGCCGCATACAGCAATACTGACATAACTAACGTTTCGAATAATTTTTCCCTCGCCTCCCACGAGTCTGTTTTTGAAGATACTAATATCCTTTGTACGTTACTTAATGAAATTCTAGCTTTCGATATTATGTTTTCTGCGTTATTGTTAAAAAGGCCAGAGCTACTAAAAACAGTTCCCAGATACGTATACTTATTAACTACTTCAATTTCTTTATTTTTATACAAGAAGATTCTCTTAGTTTTAGGTTTACGACCCTTATGACACAGTAATATTTTTGTTTTTTCTGTATTAACTATTAAATCGTTGTCCCTACAGTACTTTTCTAGACATGTTAATTTTTTTTGTAGATCTATATGTGAGTCTGCTAAAACTACCATATCATCTGCGTACATAAGTAATAATACTTCGTCTTTGCCGTTTATAGGAATTCCTCTAAAATTTCTATTTTTAAAGTATTTCTCTATATCATTTACGAAAAGTGAGAATAATAGTGGACTTAACGAGTCGCCCTGCATAATTCCTTCTGTAACTTTAATATATTTTGAGTATTCCCCTACAATTGTATAATATAACTGTTTACATGATAACGCGCGTTGGTGGCGCGTTGAACGCGCGTTATCATACAGTTCTATATAATTGTATAGAAACTGTAAACGCGCGTTGGGCCAACGCGCGTTGAACGCCTCTCATATAAACTAGGCCTAAGTATTTCCATTTCATCGACATTACGAATGTTGTGGCAATATTCTAATGTTTTTTTTTCTGTTTTAGCGGGCCACGAGCACAGTCACGGACACGACGACGGAAGCCAAGAAAGTCACACGCATTCCTCCCATACGACATGATGATACTGTGATACTAAATAACACTATATCAGTGCTAAAAACTATACTGAAATTCCATCAGTTGACGTATTTATTATAGGAAACTAATTAGTCTTTAAATAAAAAAATATAATATTTCAGCGCAAAACTGTGATCCTGTTTTTTAAACTTCAAATTAAATAAAACATAAAATTTATTCAGAGTAAACGCTCTCGAAGAATTTTAGGTATTTGATTTTGAAAAATTTTTTAGTCTCGCTAAATTTAGCCACCGATATTTTGTCTTAAAAAAATACAAACATATTTTTTTAGTTGCGACCATCTAGGATCTAACATGAAAGCGTGGCTTATTTTGTTATTTTTCATTTTCCGCGACCAGATGTAAAAAAAAAGTTATTTATTAAAAATTTCACAAGTTTAAAAAACACGATCAGAGCCGTAATTGTTAAAACGTTCACTAAAATGGTTGTTTTTAAAGATTAACTGTAGATTCATATCATGTTTATGAATACTCTATAGATAATGCTTTTAGAAAAATTAGCAGTTTTTGATTTTCACTGTTGGCCTAATTTCCATTAAAGTAAAATTTTGACTGTAACTAGTGCAGAATACCTTGCTCACTGTTATTCTATTCTATTAATTTCTCAACTGTACAATGCTGGGTTGCACAAAACATCGTCAAAAACTGTGATTAGCAACGACCTTAGAATGTGATCAATCAATAATTTTTATACACGCAGGAGTATCGTCAAACTTCCTGTCATGTGGAAAAGTAGATTGTAATCATAGAAAAATTGTACACAGTTTAAATCGATTAATTATTTTTTGAGCAGAATCGATTTATAATTCGACGTCAAATCAAATGCTTTCTGCGGCTCACCATAAATCTTTAAAAGATAGTTTTGTGAATTTATTATCAATAGTGTACATACATTCGTAATGGCAGTTTTATTATTAAACGAAAATCTAACAAATAACGTGAAAGGAGGTGCCATTTTAGATGAAATAAGTAATATTTTATCTAATAATACAAGCCTTTCGAAATTATATCAGCAGATCATTTTTAGTACACGATTTATTATTTTTGGATTATTGACGACGGTTTGTTACTCAAAAGTGCTGCATAATAACTGCAATAAAGAAAGAAATTGAAATTTGGAAGTTGGAACTTGTATAATAGTGGGTCATAAATTTGAACGCACGTGCGTGTTTTTATAACAATAACAATATAATAAAAAATTATTGTCATCATAAAACGTAGACTATAGGTACTTTAATATTTCCTGGAGATCGGTCGTATATTTTAGGGTAAAAATCGCGATTTGTGAGAAGTTGCGAAAGCATCCCGTTCAGATATTACGAGCTTCAGTTTGTGCCCATTTGTTATGCTTACATAATATACAAGATAATAGATATTATTCTAATAGTGCTAACACACGGTCGAACTTGGTCCGCTCCGACAACGGACATGGTACGGCGGATCTTGCAACAGACCCAACAGACGACCGAATCTGTTCCCATCGAACCGGGCGCGGACACGCAGACTACTGTACAGACGAACAGATTTGGTACGGAGCGGACCAGATCCGCTGTCCGCTTCGAACCAAGTTCGACCGTCTGTTAGTACTATAAGAATGTCTACAAAATATGCAAGTATTTTTTATAGAATATTGTCGACTTGGAATAGATATTGTATAGTCTCTAAAAATGTTTTTCTGTTCCAATTCGACACAGAAAAGTACATACATATATATACTGATGGCAATAAACAAAAATCCATAATTCTTTTATATTTTTAATACTCGTACCTATATTGCAATAATTACTTTAAGTAGAAATATTAAAAAAATATA